>OZ020568.1:70345651-71595651 GCA_963971475.1 Chrysops caecutiens
TTCAATGAATTTTTTTTAAGTTAAGATGTCTGCAAAGAAGACCACCACCCAGAGAACGGATATCTGAGGGCAGTGCCATCGAAAATTTATTGTGTACGATTTCCACTTACTGAAATTACAGGCAATGGACACTGAGAGTTTGGTATCCATCCAAGTAAATACGTGCAACAGCATCAGCTAACGAGCCAATGATTTTATGTTATAAGGAAAGGACCAAACAGGAGTCAGGACTGGCTAAACTTCAAAGTTAAAAGAAATAGGAAACCAAAGGATCTGGAAAAGAAGTGAATCCTTGCAAAGTGTTATGGACAGAAAATTCTATAGAATCATATCTTCATCAATATATATATTTGTATAAAACAAAACTATATTAGTCACGTATATGTTCATGTATATCCTGTATCCATCCTGATGTATCCCAGTGAATTAAGTTTCAATACTTTAACGGTTGTACCCAACACGTAGGATAGATGATGCCGGTTGTATAAAATACAGCCCGGTCTAATTGGGTACTTTGTCACTCCTGATACATTAAAGGCGAAAACTTTAAATTCGTAACATTTTTTTTTTCTTTCTTGTAATTGTTGTTTTTGTTACTTTATCCTTTCGTCCTGTTTTCGATGTATTTCGTTGAATGATTCCCTCTTGGGTTAGAGTTTTTCCTCTTCATCGACAATGTCCTGCAATTGCTGGTGCAATTTTAACAAAAAGTCAATTCGTCCTTGTTTTATTTTTTTATTTTTTAATCGACATCGGACATTGGAAAATAGAATCTAAAGCTCTATAGTGTAGTTAATGTGAAATGGTCGTGGTTCTATCAAATTGATGCGATACTTTATACTTTGGACGACATAATTAGTCACAGGATATATTTCTTGTTCGAAAATCTTTTATACAATACTCAGTGATTAATGCTATTATTCAAGAATAACACAATAGTAAGTATGACATTGAAAACTATAGGTTAACTTCATAAAATTCTTTTGAATATGTTAGAACTTCCTGATCAATGATACAATTAGAAGTACCTACCTTAGTTTATTCAGGTAAATGATCTTACTTATTCACTAGCACATACTTGTATAAAAAATGTTTTTTTCCATTGTACAAAAAATACAATTTAAAATAACTGCAATTAAAAATCGTTTATCATTAAAATAACAAGAACAGAAAAATAAATTATCATTTATTCGGGTAATTTTAAAGAGAATTGCATTGTTCACTGTATTGTGTTGTAAAGTTATAAAGTTCTGTTAAAAATGATACTACGCAACTATAGCGAACATTTTATATAACACAGTTGGAAGTAACAGTTACCGAAAGGACGAACACAGGACTTCGACTTCGTCCTTTTCCATTGTATAAACTTAAAAATGAATTATTTCGAAACAGAAACGAGAGTTTCGTTTAATTCCAGCATAATTAATTACACACAGGATCTTCGTTTAAATCTACATTATCTGTTTCAGTAATATTTCCTTGAGGATATCATGATGTTCTTGTATAAATTGAAAAGGATATTTAGTTTTTTTTTTTTTTTGCTAAGCTTAGACGTCAGCATCAGTAGATATTGTTGGCCTAATGCTCTACAAGTTTAGGGTAAATTTCATTAAACAATTTTCATTGAAATTTCTTCATTTTCAAATTTTTTCCACTGTTTTTTCAATATCCTAGTTTGTTCAAAATGAAAATTGGAAAATTTTTGAATACGTTCGTCGATATTTTAAGGCTAATGAATAGAAGAAAGAGGAATTGTAGAACATTCCATAAACTGATGTTATACACTTTTCTAAAGACAAACGTTTGGTTCATGTATGTTCCGCTGTAGTTGGTACTGGGACAAAAATGAAATCCCTAAAAGGACATTCAAACAAGCCAGGAATACATGTAGCCCGAAGTTGAGTGAAACCATATCGTCCTGGTGTGGAACATTTTCTAGACAAAGAAATTACAAAACCGTCACAGACAGAAGGACCTCACAATTTGGAGCGGCTCCATAATTGTTATTTTCGTGACACGTGATGCTCCTTCCGAATGGATAGTTTACCTTTGGGCGAACTGGAGACACCATTGGATCTAAAACTGAATAAGAAAAAAAAATATATCTACATATATTCTCATGTATGTGTGTGTGTGGGAAAATTAGAATTTCAGGAATTCACAGCCGGCAGCCAATTTAGCAGCAGTTCATTCAGGATTTGGTGATTTTTTCGAATTCTAGGACTCAGTATTCATTGGCTCAGAATATTCGGCAGGGAAAAAAACAAGTGGCCAAAAGGACGCGAACACAAATATCCTTGTTGCAATGTACCAGTGCTTTTTCTCAATAGCTTCACTATTTCCCTTTCGTAGCTTTTATCCTGTTGTTATCCTTGGAACTTTGGTTCGACCATAACAATTTCAATTTTCTTTTTGCTTCAATTGCATTCGTGTTAAGCAAATGTACCAGCAACAGAACCACTAGTACTCATTGTGCCTTACGCGATTTTAAGGTTCCACTCGTGTTTTTCCTTAGTTTCACGTTCCACAGTAGCGCGTCCTTGTTAGATTTGTAGCTCGTATTCACGCAAAAAATTTGAATCCTCGGTATCTTCTTCTTGTATGGTTTTTAACATACCACACCTTCATGTATAACAATCATCCCAAATCCGTTGGCCGAGATTCTGTCCAGCATGTTTTGTCAATCTGGTTTACGAATTGCGTACATCACAACTTGAACGGAATTTAAGGACATAATTTGGAAAAACACCGCATCATCCCCAATTTCCTAAATTAAGAATATTGTTTGCTAAATTTTTCTTAATTTTGAATCAAATAAAATTCCACTTCCACACAAAACTCAACTAACTGCTTGACTTAATCAGTTTTTTATTTTTATTGGCACGATATTTTTAGATCAATTAAACGATATCTTAAGAAAAACCCAATGTCTGTCTACGTCTCGGGTGAATGGAACAAAGAAAATTCAAAAATTTTGCCCATGAATCTTTTAAAAATTCCGAATCAGTTGCCAATTAATTGAGAATTAAAAAATTCAATATCGATTACGTACAAAAGCACATTGACGAGGTGTGGTGGTGTGGCAGTGTGGCGACAAGGAATGAGCTGAAGTGTATTTCCAGACAAATCCTTCACTTGTTCCCTGTATTTCTGCACCATCAAGTGGTTATTCTCGGTAGAAGACTTTCTGCTAACAGAGCTAATCAATTACTATCATCAATTATTTGCAGCGTATAGTGCTGACGAGTATCTGACGCTTCCGAGCAGGAGATATCGCTAAGGGCTGTTATTGTTATTCATTTCAGAATTTTTTCCACTTTGTATTCCTGTAAATCCGGGTTTGTAGCTACTGCTAGACAACCCTGAAGCCTTTGTCACTGTCATTTGTAACTATCTGCCCCTCGTCTTCATTCAAGAATGGTGTTTACGTTTTGAGTTGGGTACACGTCTTTGCCAGGTTGTAAATTTCTTGGTTTGGGTTCACTCCCATTCCGTAAGATTTAACTTTAACCAATTACACGCGACATTTGGCATTTTCACATTTTTTCTAAAATCATTTTAAATTTCTTCGTAAATTCTTAGTAAAGTTCGAACCACCTCAAAGTTCCCTGAAAACCAAACCGAAGTAGAGTAGAGTCGAACAGGACTATTCCAATTTCAAACAAATATATTAGAAATGAAGGAAGATTTATTGCGTCTGAAATGGAGATTTGTTTGATTCTTTCTTCTTGACCTCTTTGCTTTCCAACAAGACTACAGGTGAATGGAGTGAGAAGCATTAAAGCCTCATGTAGTTTTGGTAGGATAGCATCATTATCAAAACAAAATTTTTGGGATAAGCATCAAGAATTCCGTCAAATGTTTGTCTACCACTCGTTGGCGCGAAAATTTTACCAAAAAATTTTGCATCCACCAACGCTGAAGTCTCCAAATCCCTCCTGTGATTATGTAAAAAGCTCTCAGCAAAGTTACTCTGGTATAAATTATGTATGCAAGTGAATGTATTTCTTCTGTTTATAAGAACAAAATGCAAATGTGTTTGCATATTTTAACCACAATTTAAAGATTTTTGGTGGTTTCATACGAACGCTACCTATATGTTACTTCATTTCATCCCTGGATTTCTTCAAGTCAAGTAGGAATGGAAGCAACAATTTAAGGATATCATTCTTAACCTTCTAAAATCGATCTATCAAAGTCGTGGACGTAAACCGAAAGAATTGAAATATTAAAATCCATTAAGAGTGTAAAAGATTTATGGTTTAAAAATGAAATCATAACCCTCTGGAGGTTGAACAATATCAAACCACTAGATGGATCCACCAGTGAAATCATACTTAGGTTTGGTGCCCTTTCAAGTTGTTTGGAAAAATATTTAAAATCCGACAAAACTCTGGGCAAACAAAAAACAAAAATAAAATTTAACATGCACTACCGGGTACCATCCTTACGCAAGGGCTTTTCCCTGAAAGGAACATTTCCAAGTGCCCTGGGACGTTAGTGGATATTCGGCTGAATTTAGATTTTCTGTAAGTTTCATTGTAAATTTAAACTTAAAGAGGTACTGACTGCCATTTTCGAATGAATTTACAAGCGTTGCAAGTTGCATATGCATGAGTACTTCCTCGTTAAATCCCACTTGGCACATGGAATCCTTCCCATGGAATTATATTCATTGCTAGTCTTGAATTTTATTTTTATATATTTTGTTTAACTCCATCTTTAGATATCCTTGGCATTGTCTCAAGCACCATTCGTAAGAATAAGGAATAAGACAACGAACTGTCGTTGTAAATTTACTTAACACATCATTAGGACTGCCATTTATCTCGCTTTTACACAGAGACGGAAGAGTATCCTTGGAAATGGACGATTTTCCATGTTAACGATATTGTCCTGAAGTGAGGCCGAATCCTTTGCATATTTTTGTGAGAAAAGTTCAAAGGAAAATCCCATTAAAAAGGATATACAATTTTTACTGAACTAACAAAATATGACAGTCAACTGGTTGCTCCCTGAAGTGATATTGAGCAAAGGAAAATATAATGACGGTCATGAAGTTTATTTTTGGAGAAAATTGAGTTCATTTACAGTGACAGTTTTGCGTTTTTAATCTCTCGACTTGTACCACCAAAATTCGGAAATCATTTGCAACTTTAACCCTTTCGGCATCATCACAAATATTTCATATCCAAACAAATGTCCTTTTGAAAGCTACAAATATTTGAGTTTCACACAAATAGCAAACACTTTCTGGAAGGGAATAAATCCAGTTTCCTAGAAATAATTCAAATAAACACAAAAATAAATTTAAGAAGAATTTCAGGAATTCTAATATTGAATAGTTTTACTACTGGATTTAACAAAACCCACAGGATGAATTCGGACAAAAACTATATCCAGACAAAATGTTCCTTCAAATGGCAAAGATCGAAAATTGTCTGTGACCACGAAAGAGCCACTTGAGTTAATTCCATTTGGTGACGGCATTAAGTTCTTTATTTGAAATTTTGTTAGTGCAATTGTTTTCGATAGCTATAAGGGTCTATCAAGTACGATAAAGACAAGTAGTAGATTTGTTCTATACTCATATAGTGTTATTAGCTCTGAGCACTTCTGACTGTCCAGTTAACTTCAAATGCACTGTCACTGTCTATACACACTCGTATACAACCACAAATCGGAAGAGTCTTAGGATTACATCTACAATTTAAGGTGAAATTTTATTATTGGTCCAGCAACTTCAAGTTCAATACGGACATACAGGAATCGAAGAAGGTCCTTGCTACGAATGAATCCTTTTTTGTACTTATCGTATTTGGTGTCTACTTGGCCACTATTCCTAAATCCGCATGAAGCCGAACTAACTTTTCGATGCATTTACTTATTGTAGAGTTGCATTATATATTAGCCAAATCCTTCGAAGTGAACTCTCCCTTTTATCCATTTTACCAGATTTATATCCACAACTGGCCACAAGCTTAAGGATAGAATGTAGTGGTTATGTTTTTTTTCGGTTTACGTTCATTCAACCTTTTGTTGTTGGATTTATTTTTTGATCACAAAACGCTGAAAATTGAAGGATTCTACTCTCCTGTAGCACATCCTGCTAGGAACAACATGAACCAGTTAAACAGATGATTTTGGTTTTGGTTCAATTTATGTCTTGTGCAACGATAAGGAAAAACCTACTACTAACAACACAAAAAAAGGACAATTTTGTTTTCCAATTTTCCGAACACTTAAAGGATGTGACGTAGTCCAAAGCTTTGGAAAATGGTTAAAATCGTTGAAATCGGAAAATCGGAAAATCGACCATCCCAAAGTAGATTGTTTCCTTCTTAAGTTCGGAACTAGGGACTAAGATTTCCCTCATTTCAGTTGATCGATCTAGATCCGGTTGGATTTTGATTTTCCTTTTTGGTTTCCGGTCAATTTTATTTTTCTTTATTTTTCTCTCTTCATCCCAGACGACTTAAGAAAATTTTCTTTACTATTCTATAACTCCTCCCTCGTTTTGTGGTTGTCTAAAAGAGCGCCTTCATTTCTTAGTGTCTTTTGAAGTTAAGAAGTCTTCCGTTTTAGCTGACACGGGGCATGACATGAGAATGACAAAAGTTTTTGGGAGAGTACCTATTCGATATAGATTTATCCATGGATTCTATAGAAAAGCAGTGAATTATTAATGGTCGATTGACTTTGCAATGTTTCATTCTTTAATTTTTGTGACAATTCCAAAGAGACAAAATGACCAGAAAACATTTCACATGTGGACACTTGCTATCTATCACACTTGCTTATTACCAGACAGTTCCGGAATGAGGTAGCTTCTGCCTTTCATCTCAGCTTCGAAGCTTATAGAATTGGGAAATTAATTTCATCATTAGTTGTGATTTATTTTCAATTATCCTGGCACAAGGGGATAATTTACCGCACAACACAGCAGGCTACCATGGATACAATACTACTATCCCAGCTCATGTTTCATATTCAGACGTTTCTCGCGCCTCCATACCATTACCCCTCTGTCCTCAAGAAATTATATAAATTGTACTATAACTAAAACTACAAGCGGACAATAATGGACAACCAGTTGTTGGCAATGGATATTGGATTGGTTTACCCTCAACTAAAGGCATAACTGGTTGCTCGGTTCTGTCGTTATGCCAAATAATTTCGATTTATTGTTAATAGAATAATGACCACATGGAAATCTGAGCTCGTAAATCTTTTGGACAGGGACATTATCCACAACTTTTCGCGAGTCAAATTATATTATTTGCTTTTTATTGGTATGCTGTTATATGTTTTCTATAACACTTAGTATGTTGGTATGTTGTGCAATTGATTTGAAATTCTGTACCTGATGATTCTACATTAGAAGGTAATGACGTGATTACAATAGTAAACAAGGAAAGGAGGATAATATTTTGATCCCTTAACGGTTCTTAAAAACAAAACCTTCCTACTAGGACGTCTCTAAAATCGTTTGAGTGACATTAATGAAATATCCAAATGGATGACGTTTTCTCTGTAATTGGACATATGTACACAAAACGTATTGACGTTTTAAGGATTTCACACATCATAGTGGAAAATTTATATAAGACCACTATGAAAATAAATACAAAACTATTGCCAGTTGAAGTGGTTAAGTTGTACGATAACGCTTCCTTCTAACACCATCATCCTTCGTAATATTACAACTAAGAAATGTTGTAGGATATGCCCAAAGGATACTCTCCACGACAACGTTGTTAAAGCTAACAATATAATATGAAATAAAAACAAATAACGAAACGATTCTAAGACAGATAAAAGTCTTGAAGACATAAGAAAGTCGATTTTTGTATATATTTTTTTCATGCCTCGTCGTCGTCTTTGTCGTCATAATATCCTTCTATCCTGTTATCCACAATATCCTAAGAGAAACGTGGTCCACAACACTAACACATCTCAGTTTCTGTGTCTCTATGAATAACTCCAGAAACATACACAGAGTTGTATTTGAAGTTGTAAAAAGGAACGTAAACAAAATGTTGTTATATAGACAATTACTTCGCAGACAAACTCATGCATATGGGAACTTTGGTAAATATTTGTCCTGGCGTATGTTAAATATTTACAAACCGTTTTTCATGGACACATACTTGCGGACGTTGTTTTGTATTGTAAAAGCTATCATTCCTAGACTCTAATTTATCTAACAGGATACATCCGCTTTGGCTTATCATGGTCATCATTAACAAATCAGGCGACACCTTATTAGGACATAAAGTAAATCACATTTGATCTGTCTGCCTTCAAGCAAATTTTGTCTCTGGTTGTCATCCATGTTATCCCTTTTCAATAGTGAACTACAGATTTAAAGTTAACTTGTTTCATATAAAACCACATTCCCAACATGTACAAAGTTCCCCATAATCATGAAAAGTAACATTCAAATTCAGAATATGACTATCTGCATTTCAAATGAATTCCAAAATTTTACTATGATTCCTTTTGAATAAACATGCGGAAATTCTAATGAAACATCCTGAAATCACCTGAAATCCATTTTGAAAGTGTATGAATTTTTTTTTTTTTTGTTCCTTCACTTGGTGAATTGAAACTTTCAACCACACAAGCACTTAAGTAACCAAAATCAGCACAAAAGCGAATAGGTTTTTGGTGAGAGTATACTTTTGAAATCCCCAAGAAGACATACTACAGCATCATGGATGAAAGTAACAAAAAACCATAACACTTTGGCATAAACATTTCGTTATTACAAGTCGCCGAAAAATGCTACATATAACACAAGTCTACAGTTAAGTGTGTGTTAAGTAAATGTCTCCTTATAGCAAAGAGTGAATTTTCATAAATATTCATGAAATGATGAAAAACAAAACAGTTACAATAATCCTTGACTGTAAGGGTCCTTAAACTATCCTCCATTCCTTCCATTTCAGACCATTATCACATTCGAACTATTCCCAAGTATATGTTCTAAATTGCATCCGCAACAAAGTATGTACATAGCTCCTTCATGAAACGCCATTATCCGAAAAATGTTTCATGTCTAGTGCAATAAGGATAACAACATTACTTTGCTTGGCTAAGGACCCTTTCATGTGGTGTATCGCCAACACTTTATATTGCTGGAAAAACAAGAGATTCTCCATAAAAACGTTTTCAAAGTCTCCAAAAGGGATAGAGAGGACACAATTTTTCTGAAAATTAAGAACGGAAGACATTGAGAACGAGGAAGGCAACTCTGCCAAATTCGGGAATCTCCACTCGAACTGGGAATATCCAGCCAATTTCCCATAAGGATGACATGTGGAACGTGCCAGGACGTAATGATTATCCTTTAAGCATTCCTTGCAATTGTCGCTCTTTTAATCCCAGACGCTGGTCTTATTGTAAAATGATCCAGTACCTCAAACCCAGTTGATCAATTCAGACTAGGGATACTTTAGAGGTATGATATGATAAATATCCTTGAAGGGTTCCGATTGTCACTCTTTGAATTTCAGAACCAGTTCGTAGTCCAACGTGATCCAGTACCACCAACCCAGGTGACCAACTTTGCCTAGAGATACTTTAGTAGCAGAATGTAATGATTATCCTTGAAGGATTCCTGTTGTTACTCTTTTAATTTCAGAAGCAGCTAGTTGTCTAATGTGATTCAGCTACTCAAATCCAGTTGATAAATTTTCTTAAGATATATTTTAGTGATATCACATATGCAAATAATTTTAAACAAGAAAGGAATGTCCTTAAAACATCCTTCGTTAAAATAACAGTGTCTCAATCACACTCCTCGATTCCGGGTACACACACGAACCCTTTCGAAAAGTTTATTCCACCAAAGCTCAAGGATAACACTCTCTGCTGGCATACATCAGGATTTCAGATGCTTTTTGAAAGGTAAAAGGATGTTTCACACCTACAAAACCAACAATTTACCGCCTTTTCTATGTGCAAGCGAAAGGAAAACGCAAAATCCTTTCCACTTGAAACACATACAGAAAAAGGACATTTTCTAGGCAAGAAAACTTTCATAAAGTTAGACCAGTAAGGAAGAGCTTTTTCGACTAGTTTTTACACTGTAAGGATAACGAGAATCATTTTTAAACTTTTGAGAAGCTCAAGCTTTTTGCCAAGTTTATCGGATGGAAAATGAAGAAGTACAAATAAGGGATGATTTTGATTTCAGTTAATTGATAACTAACCGATTAAGCTAATATAAGAAAATTTTAAAATTCTCCTTGTCGTCCTTTGCATGATTTATGAAAATTGGTATAAATGCGTGAACGAAACGCATTTCACTTGTCGAAAGAAAAAATTCTCTGGAAAATAAACAAAACATCGTGAATATAAAAATTATGTTCAAACCATTTTTGACACGTTTATATTTTTTCCACCCTCTAATTTATAAACGTATATCCTGCGGAATTCGTGCAAAATTCCAAAAAGCTTGAATTCGAACTAATTCCGTGATATTTATTGGTTTCACTTTTTTCCCAGCTTTCGTTTTGATTTATTATTTAATAAATAATTTGATTATTTTATATGATTTAAGCATGGAAATATTACGAATAACATCAACTGAATACATCTAATACGAAACGGGAAACGAATATGTACGTGACATCTGTAGGCTGTACTGTGGCGTGCCTATACGTTTTGTTCATGTCATATTATTAGATTCGCATCACTCATTTGTATAACATACAAATCGATAAAGAATTTACTTTGTATCTTGAGCAAACAATGAGATATGTATAGAAATGCAAAAAACAAATCTTTTTCAACTAATAGTTAATAAGAAGAAGTTCGTGGTTAAGAACAAGTTTTGAGACATGTCCTTGATCGTACACATCTCAAATGACAAGGTATGTCAACATAAAATAGAGATTTTTCCACCATATTTGCTCATAAATTTCGGATATAGGTATTTCAAAGTAAAGTCAAAGTCTCTAGTCCCAGAAGGATTGAAATTTCAAGAAATGAAAACAAAATCCACGAGCAATCATCAGGGTTTCAGCAGAACTAAACCACAACCACTAAGACAAATTCATTCCGGTGATGAGGAGCAACCCCGCGGGGTTCAGGCAAAACATAACAAAAGTAGAAAATTGGAAGTTCTGGTTCCACAAGAAGACGGAAATCCAAAAATCATTGGAATTTCTGATTTGTTGAAATTTTTCTTTCTTATTTTCTACCGATGCTGGTGAAAATATTTATGAACGCAACAATTCCCTCTAGTCTTGTTGTGAATTAACTTAAAGCATTTGCTGCGACGCCGACGTTTCGTGGATGACAACCCCGAATACAATTTACCCTGCCAATAAAATGGGGGTAGTAACAACAACACGAACAAAACAAAAAACATGTATAGTATATACCCAACTTCGGATTGTTCAAGTCGTAAATTTCTCTCCAACTGGGAATTTTACTTTCTTCATTTGTTTACATTTTTTAGCCTAAAGCGGCTCAAACTTCAAGCCCAGGATCAGCTTTTACTCATTTTTTTTCCTTCAAAATGCTAAAGACAAACAAAACGATTCCTCAGTAGCGGGAATTTCAGGAATTTTGAGGTATGCGGTTTCAAAAGGACTACTCATTTCCCAACCCTTGTACCGTCTCGCAGAAATCGTTTAATCGTTTTAAATTCAGAAAACTTCTTCGTCCTTACCAGTTCATGTTTAACCTATTCGATGGTGTTGTGGATGTTGTTGTTTTTATTCCAATTAAAATACCCCGAATCCGATAAGAGGATTACTTTGATATCCTTCGTTTAGAAGGAGTCAAAATTATGCTGAGAAATGCTAGAATCCTAACGATGCATGCTTAGGCGGATGTAAAATCATTTAAATTTCCAGTTAAAAACACAAGTAAATCTCCATACAACGAATATTTGATGCTCATTGCACTTGAATTTTTGCGATAATCGAAGCGTGATCCTTCCAAATCAATAAATATTCTTAAAATTTTTGCACTTTTGCAGATTTTTAAAGTAAAGTATTTTATGGGGCAGTACACTTCAAGTTTCTACTATTAAGAGTTTAATCGTAGAACAAACAAAATCTGTCAAATTATTTGTTTCTTCATATTTTCTCAATACTACGTGTCCGAATGTAGAGAAAAGAAAACGAAGAGTAAATTATACGAAGATCCGCACAAAGAATAGATTCCGAGAATAGTCGCCGGACTTCCTTTATTTCCGCGTTTCAGCTTTTGTCTGACGCATTGTTTCCATATTATTTCTTTAAACTTTTATATTGACGAAATGTTATAAAGTATTGATGCAGCAACTACAAGTCCACGTTTTTGTTATACGATACAAGCTCATTTCACTTAAATGTACCTAAAATTTATAAATCAAAATATGTGTAGTGGATATAGATACAACACTATCAACAACCCATCAACAAGAAAATTTTAAAACTTAACAAAATTATGTGTTTAACCATATTACGAAGAAAATTCACTGAATCGTATTATCCGCAAATACGATATAACTTGCAAAACTACATAACTACACAAGAATTTTATGTTAATTCAACTTCGAAATTTACATTTTCAACTTTGTGTTTTTTGAAAAAGCAAAAATTTTCATAAGTTTTCGGAATATTTTAACCTCAAAAATCTTCAAAATGTATAAATTGCATTCTTTACGGTAAATTTCATTTAACGAGAAAGTTAATTACATAAGGATAGATTAAGGGGCTAGACTGTTGTAAGTTAAGGGTTGGAAAGTTTTCAACTTACAAAAGTCAGGATAGTTCCGGTGGAACCAAATTAACAGGTAAACAAATTGTTACTACATCCTAGTTGCGTAGATAAATACCAGGAATCATGATATCCTAGAAGAATAATCGAATTATCCTTCATGAAGCCATCATATCATTGTCGTCTCTTCGTAAATCTGAAAAAATCTTTAAAGGTAATCATGTCTTTTTTGAGCAAATTTTATTTAGACAAAAAGGACTCCCACTTCAGCACATTATCCTGGCGGGATTCTTTGCGTAATCATGTTTTCCTAGCAATAAAGTACATCCAGGAATTAAAAAGCCATAAAATACTTATTTTTATTGTTCAAGCTGTTCAGGACGTTATAGCTATTCTAGATATCCTAGATATTCTAGATATTGTTCTCTAGCTGTGCGGATAAGTGTCACATGCTCTGGGAATTGTATGTTGTTTCTATTATGGCACCACACTCTGTCACAAATGACCTTCTAATGACACCAAATTACTTCGAATTTGGAATTTTCTTGAATAATTAAAGCTCGTTTATTTTAGATCCCCAGAGGAGGGACTTGGCTTAAGTGATTTTCAAGAAAATCTTCTTCCATTGCTAATAGCTCCTATACAGTTGGTTTTTCTATGTTTTGCACAAAGATAAATACAAGGGTATATCCCTTGTTCTTAATATAAGGGTATTGCTAAGAAATATACCAAAACATTGGAATGTCTGGAATGAAATTCACAGAACAAACACAAAATCTACACTTTCTGGTGATAAGAATGATTAAAGATAAGTGAAATGTAATGACATATACGTATGTATCACGTGAATCTCTTTAATAAATTATGATTTAATTTCAAATTCAACTTGTTATCGCACTCAAAGTGTTTGAGAAAATTCTAACTTACCTACATACCATGCATTCAATTCAAATATGGGCAAAGCAGGAAATTACACGTAGTAATCTTACAAGAATCACATTAACAACACCAACTATGGATAGATAGGTCAATAGTTCATTGACATTGCACCTTGTTGTGAAACGATTCATGCACAATTCTCATTTATACCGAAATGCTACAACCCTCTAGCTATATACATACATATGTTACACTTCCGTGTTATTCATAACAAATGTGATCTAGCCCATCCATTACTCCAGAATGTATCAAAAGAACACACCTGCATTGTTACATCGTTTATTTGTTGATATCCAATGTTGTACTTAGTGTATATTATTCACAAATCCATTACCATTTCATTACAAGAATAAGCTTGAGGTCGGTCAGAGTATCACTTCCGGCTAAACACATCAAAACGATTCCTATTTCAATCAAGTATATTTGCATTTTTCTATTAACTTTTATCCCACGTATGACTCTCATTTCCAAAGGAAGTCAGATGAATCCACTCCAGTAATAATTTTCATTCCACTTATACTTAATATTGGATATAACTTTTTGGATTATCCCACTAAATCTCATTACATCAATCACACTGGATTTAGAAGGCACATTTTTCTTAGAAATACCCAAAGCTCAAAAAACACTCATTAACCGCATTTATGTCAAGTTCAGAAATTGAGCTGAGGGATGATTTTATGAACCCTTCAAAGAAGTGTAAATTTAAAACCTTTTGAATTGACTCAATGAATGTCAAGAACATTCCTTTAATTATTTAAAATGAAAATGATTCCTTTTTCGTCCTAGTTGTTGTAACTCTAATTTTTTTTCCTCTCTCAATCTTTGTCGGATTACTTCAACCCTTCAAGTTAATTTAGTTAAGGTTTCATTTTCAGTTTCTTCCCTCCTTTCTCAGAAACAAGGGGTAAGGATTTGGCATTCTCCATGGAGCAAAGATTCAATTTAAATTGCAAGGGATTTTTTTTCGTCCTTGAAACAACTGGATCGTCATGCCCATTTAGGGATGATTGGGTTTCTTAAGTGAATGTATGGAAATTTTAAAACAAAACTCTTAAATTAGGTCAACGATTTTCGTCCTTTTTTTAAGTAGCTACTATCAGGTTAGTGGAGGAACCTCCCAATGAATAGCAGAATTTCAGAATTTCCCTTGAAAAAATTTTTCCATATTTTACGGCTTCTTGTTCTGGGAGTGGTCGTGTATCCTGGAAAGAAACAGTTAACCTGCACCTTCCGAAAAGAAAAAGGTACGGAAAAAAATATGAGTGAGTTTGAGTTCTTCCACATTTTTTTTTCTAAACTTTCTGGATCCATTGCTGCTCATAAATCAAAGTCTGATAGTCTTAAGTGATTTTAAATATATATCACTCTGGGGTTGGCCACTGCCGGATAATTGTGGATTCGTAGGGTGAGCCAGGGCAATCTTTTCGAACAGAAGGACAAAGTATCTGAAAAAGTACAGATCCTACAAAAGGATGTAGCACGTACTAAATTTTATATCAAAATTTCATGCGTGAGCCTATTACAAACATTTTCGAACCAAAAGGAACCATCTAACTTATATTTCTCCCCTTTACTGTTTTTTTGGAGCTCGGAAACTAGGTGAATATCAAAGTAAAATTGTACCCCAAACTACTCCATCACTCACACACAATATCTTCGTTATATAACCGTTGCTCGTGTTTTGGGCACTCCGTAAGGACGAATCGTTTTTGGATTTGATTAATGGCCACCTCATGATAACTTACTACCATCGTAGCTGGTGGCCACATGAGACTTGGTATGGTTATTTTTTTTTTTTTTTTCAAACCTAACAATTTGATTGTAAGGATTTTTATTGCCCCCAAAAGATCCTTTCTTGCATGTGGACATGTGAAGGTCTGACAAAAATTCCGAGCAAAGCAAAATGGGGAAACTATCAGAGGTCTGAAACTGACAAGTTCACGTTTACAAGGGGTTAAAGTTGTCAACGTTTCTTTTCCATTCGAATGAAAGCTAGAACCTTTTCTATTTTATTTTTGATGGGGATGAAAGTGGCGTTTCTGGTTTAACATCCTGTTTGCAAAATACTATCATAAATCTCTACAGCTGACCGAAGTATTATTGTCAGTTGGAAATTGATGAAGGGGTTTGTTTCACACGTAATTCATGTTTTCTTGTAAAACTTCTTTTAAATAGGGAAAAATTTGATTTTGGTTGCATTCGAAATATGTCTGGAATCTTATAAGCAGACAGGAAAAAATTACATTGAAATTTATCATCACTTTCGCTTTCTCCACATTTATGTATGATCTGATGAATGTTTTGATACCTTACAAATTAACAAAAACTCCACATGGGGAGATTCGCATGTGTTCATAGCCCGGAAAACATTTGGCAGACAGCTGGTGCTGTCACTTCTTGGCAACATGATGTGAATACAGTTTTTCTAAGATACCTCATTGCAATGGGAACATACCATTCGAGTTATTATGAATTCTTGAATCCAAGAAAATGACGTTCGTTATTTCTCAGACACTTGTTTTGTCCGCTTTTAACTGGAAGTACGGAATGCCGTGTTAATTTGAGAGCAATTTCAAGAATTAATTACGAGTACTTTTTCCACATTCCCTGAGGTTTCAGATTGAGCACAGAAGGTAGAAATCTGTAAATGAATCTGAGTCAGGAAGTTTACATCAATTAGGAAAAGAATTTAATCTACCCTTCTTCGATTTCGTCAACATGAAACCAGACAAAATTTCCAAAAAATTCAAAGTCATCATTGAAGCCACGGACAAACTTTGACCCTCAAATATCACGTGACAGTCAAACTTTCAAGGATGTCATCCTTTAATGGGGTAACTTGGTGTCATATCTCATGGAAGTCATCAAAACATAATTTTCGTTAATTGAGATTTAATTGAATGCCCTTTGGGGTTAATGTTGTCGACAATGATTACGACGACACTGTCATTTTGGTGGAGGGGATAAATTTCTTTTGGGAAGGGATTCACTCCTTTTATGAACTTTAATTCTTCACACACAGAAAAATCTTGAATACATTGCGTACAAAAAAATACATGAAAATGAATTTCCGGTTTTATCTTAAACAGGAAATCCGTGACATTTCATTACATCCTGTTTTATTCGATTCCAATGCAGAAACTGCAAACATTGCACAAACAGAACTGAATAAACTGCACAATTCTTTCAGTTAAAAACTTTTAGAAAAATTCTTTTTACAGACTTTTGCAAATACGAATCTAAATCTGAATTTGTTTTTATCTAAATTGGAAATGGGAATTAGACAATTTTTTCATCCTTCGAATAGTCAACCTTGATTGGCATTTGTTAGCTGAATTTAAAATGTTTTATTGACTTTTTTAATTGCTGTTAATTTTTTAAAAGTTTATTTTTCTCGTTTTTACAAAAACTAGTTTGATTAGAAAAGAGTTCGTTTTCCGGATAAATAAAATTGAGTCCATCTTGTTCAAACAGAACATCTTTGAATATCATGTGCTAAAGTATATCACTCGTTGAATAGATTTAATGTTCCGTAGAATAAAATGGCACGAGTATCAAGTCCATCCAGATTTACTTCTAAAATTAACAAAATTTTAATCACTATTAGCAACAGAATTCTTGTGCTGGTGGATAAATTGTTCTACACTTGTCTGGCACATGTCATCCAATGGGCAAGGGATAATAATTAAAAAGGGCCAAACTATTTCATTCAAGAAATTTTCTATTTTCTGCACTTAAATCTGAGATGAAATGAAATAAAATTATCTAATACAAAACACTTCCAATGAAATTATTTGAAAGTCATTCAGAGATTTAGACATTATTTCTATGGCTTGTCTAATTAAAAACATCCCAAATGCTGCAAAGGTGCACCTCATCTCTGGTTGATATTTTTCAAATTAAATTTGTGAATGGGATATCATTAAATCACCGTGACATGTTTCATGTCATATAAGATTAAACTGTGTTTGTCATAGAAAATAAAAGTTAAAATATAATTTATTCAACTGATATATTTGGACTGACAATTTGGTAGAAACTTTTGAAACAACTGCATGGTTTTTGCATCATTTAAAGTGCATCGAGGTAATGAGGTGTTATACACAAGTTATATACAATGAATAAAACTAGCACAATAACACAACAAAATTTATTACTATCGTTTAGTGTATTCCAAAACCTTGTTATAACTTTCCTTGGATTACAAAAAGGACAATCTTATAACAAGTGCAAAAGACATTCGAAAGAGATAAATTGGACTATCCAAAATCATGTGTATTGTACAAGCGGTTATTGTGAGGATTGAATCAAATAATGTCGCATACCTCCTACATAGTATCCACATAAACGATAGCATAAATTAACGTTAATGGTCATATTAATGTTAACGATATCGTCGATTGCATTTTAACTGTCGTTTGGGACATCCGTGCTTATACGAGTATAACAACCAGTGGGTTTATTCTTTATAAATACTCAATACACACAATAATATGAACTTTAACCATAACGACACAATATCAAACATACATGAAACTAACAAAAACCAAAATCCTGCTGGTCCTGTTACTGCTGTTAGTCATTAAGAAGATTGTATTATCTAGTATGTTCCTTAGATGGTAGTAGTAGCTTTGTATCCTGAAGTAACACTTCCGTTCCAAATCAGAAATCTCAAGAAACACCACTCGGTGGCTGTGATTCCCTTGTTAGCCTTAATTTTTAGTACCAACCGCGCTATCATCTTTACGAGTTATCCTTCTTCCTTGCTCCGTTTTTGTTTATATCCTTTCTTCATAATTTTTTTTTCTGTCTATTCAAGTCCATTTTGTATATTATTGCCTTACATATTGTTTTGTTGTTAATAAATGGGTCTTGATGTCAGCACAAAATTATTAGATGTCCTTGTGCTATGGAATGGGATAGAAAAAAAATGTCAGGAATTGTTTATTGCCTTGTTTATGCTGTAGCTTCTCACAAGATTTTCCTGTTATTCATAATATTTGCGTATGTATTTGTTTATGTTCATGTAAATTTCGTTGATTTGTATATTTTAAATGGCTTTGACTATAAATTATGTTCTCCTGTGAAAAACAAAGTCATTGTCAATAGGAGATAACCGACGAGTGATTTAAGACAAGCAAGTGATTTAAGGATGTGGAAACTGGGTGTCATATATTGTGTGTCTTATGTGACTCAAGATTTTTTCTCAAGAACTCATTAGGATATATTCAAAATATTTGAATTTTTTCAATGTTTCTCTACTTCTTGTGTAGAGAACCATTTTGACAAATGATCTGTATCATGACAGACAGAATAAAAATTTGATTTTAAAATAAACTTTTCTTGCTATCCTCATTGCGGGATATTAGATAACCAATCTTCATTGTAAGGATATGTTTGAAATTGTGAAGTCATACATTTTAAATCGTTTGAATTTTAAATTTCGAGGATATACCGATACAAGTATCCTTCACACCAGGAATCGGATAATGTTGGAACTTAACACGTTACTACGAACATATAGTGATAACATCGATTTTTGATTTAGTATGTTCCTCCCTGGGAAAAATCTGTCACAAATTGCTGCCAAGTGGCCTACTTTAATTTGGAGCCAATTTTATGCCAGAAAAATAATTACTGCCACAAGAGACTCATTTGTAGTCATTAAAACAGGTTGATATATTTCGAACTTTATCCTATCAAGTAATTCGTCTCATATGACATGGTATTACAAGCAATATCTCGTTAGTTTTATATCTCATCTAAACCACCACAAATAGAAGCAGATAATAAGACTTACAGACACATCTGGAACAAGCGCGTTTAATTGGTATCAGATGTTTCTCTTCGTTTTATGATAATACCAAAATGTTTAAATTCTTGATAATTAGAAAATCTAAATTCACGCCATTTAAACACAACCTTTTTGTTGTGTACTTTATTAAGGCAGAGTATTCTATTAATCAAGAAAATTGATGTTTACCTGGTAGTGGGTTACAAGTTCACAGAAATTTAATTGTAACGTAAGATTGATTATAAGATTTTTGCTCCTTGTACCTTTATAACCTTGTATGAACGCTACCACCTTTCTAATACCTTTCACCCAAAACTTGTTATATTGGTTTCATTAAAGTATGTGTACATTCACCTCTTCGGTTACCCGATGTGTCTATAGCAGGTTCGTTAATTTTGGAAAATTTTAATAGGCTTTTGAGGAAAGAAATACAGAGGTAATACTTCAACATTTTCGAACTTCATAACTTTTTCAATATTTTAACGTAAAACTTTTCTTCCATATATTTTTACACTTGATATATGTCTTCAACAAACATTTTTCGTGTTACCTATAGAATAAATGTGTGTTTGTATTGGTTAGATGAGATTTAATTAATCCTTGTCGATAAAGTTTCTTTTTACAGTTCACTTACGATTTTCATTAATACGAACTGTAGTAAGTTTTTGAGTAAAAGTTTAACTTCCTTTACGAAGTTCAGGGAAAATCAACAAGATGTCACTGGATGAAAACCAAAAGCAACTAGTGACATCTACTCGTATCGTCAGAATCCTCATTTACCGTCCCCAGAAATTTCTTTTTCCCCAAACCGAGTTGAACATTACGAAGGATAGAAAATTGTGTCTGTACGTCAGAGTATCCTGATAAACCCAGTGACTCCGACATCTTTATTGTTTGCAGTCACTTTGTAAATTGTCGACCATTTACATGGTCGTCTATAATCAAATTTCACTTCCAGCGCAATCAAGAAACGAATAAATTCAAGCAAACAATTCGTAAGTTCTCAAGTGAAAACTTGTGGAAATATCTCAATGCCTAGAATGAGGGTGGAAGGTTTTGTCTCAAAATAAAATATTTAAATGCTTCATAGAGCAGTAGAAATATTCCAACACCCTTAACCAGGAGGAACGATTTTTATAATAGCATCATGCAAGTGTAGTTTACAAATTGCGCAAACGATAATGCAGACGTACAGGATTTTCTACCTTTCTTGATCCTTAGAGGAATACCAAACCCTTTCACTTATTTTTATCGCGGTGCTTTTTCTTACCCTTATTTACCCATTTTCCGTCATTAAGTTTTCTTAACAAACGACCCTGCAAAGTGTTTTCAACTTTTGGTCGAGGGAAAATAGGGACAAAAGGATAAAAGAAAAAAATTAGCTCGGAAAAGAAAGGACGTTGAGATGTTCTAAGGAAAAATTATGCATTTGAAAGGATGTGGTCTGTGTCACAGAGCAGTTCAGATGCAAAAGGACTTGGGAAAATATTACGAGGATATATGAACATAACAAAGAAACTTCAACTACTTCCTTTTTATGAAACTTTGTTTTCTTAAGGACCAAAAGGATGTAGTTCTAACCAGATAAGTGGACACCATATAACGCGGATTTAAAAGAAACTTTCCCGAGTCTTCAACTTTTTCACTTTTTCCCTTACGGAAATTCCAATAAAAGAGTAATTTTGAAAACAATATCCTTAATAGCAGTGAGATATTTCATTTAACTCAAACTTTTGGAAAAATTTTTCAAGAAAGGATTAACAAACTAAATCAAGTCCAGATCAAACACGAAATTCATTCAATTCAATTTCCTTCCATCATAATCACACCAATATCTCCTCGGATATCCGGATCCAGTGAACACATTCACGTCAAAATTGAAAGGAAGAAATTTTTAATATCGCGGTATTAGACAGCGATTTGTTGTAACAAGGATTTCACTCCTTTCTTCCGGATATTCAGTGAAGTGTCAACGTTATTAAAGTGTCAGAAAATAAGTTTTCATATCTTCGTCGTTTCTTATTTTCACATGGTGTGAATTCATCTTGTATTAGCAAAGTGCATGCATAGATGTAGTAGCTTCTGTTAGATGATATCATATTGACAGCTTACAAGTGCCACAAATGATGTGCACACAACGACAACATCAAAATGATATCCTTGCTAAACCGGAAGACAGGTTGTCACCAATCTCAGGGCGTTTCTCACTTCCAGACAAGGAATCAATCTTAACTTCTATCAAACCAAATTTATGTAGCATAATCCAGCTTAAGGGCACAAGGGTTATATGTTCTATGATGCCATTCAAGATATTTTCTATTATACACAATTTTATCCATTTCAAATCATGATGGTTTGATATTTCATTTACTATTTGACACGAGAAACATAACATCATTTGGAGGAATATCAATTGTTCTTCTTATAAGGTTCAAGATTTCTTTACAAGGGAAGATTTCTGTTGAAATTTATTTCTCACCATATAATTCGTAGTCGGATTCTCGTTGCGCTCGATTAAAGTCCATCGAATTGTATAGCTAACGGAGGGATGTATGAGGTCTCACTCGAAATCTCTCTTCCGGTCATCGGCAAGTTTTTGTAAGACGCTGTTCTTCACGCTTTACGTGCGGGTCCGCATGGTTTCATGCATCGGCAGGTCACATTCAATACACTTTGTGTAAATATTTCTACTGAACTTTCATTTTGTGAATACCGAGAATTTCGGGATAATTAAAATCTTTTCAATTAAGGGAATTTAAAAATTACTGTCAGCAAGGACCACTCAATGAATCACTGTATACATGAATTCAGGTTATGAAATTGCCATAAATTTGAATGTAACGAATGATATCTGCACTAAGCATACCTCATTGCAATTTACAAATTAACAGATAAACTACGAATAAAGTTTCCCTTGAACCAGCTACATCAACTGAAAACACTTCTGCGAATATTTTGAAAAAGCCACAAGAAAGTCAAATTGCAAAACACGAAATTCAAGTCAATTTCATCGTTTTAATTCTACAAAACTTTTCCTATTTAGGTTTTGTGAAATTTTCGGTTTACAGGCGCATAAATGTGTCGCGTAAATAGTTGCAAAATCGGTTGATCCTGAAACCAATTAAGTTTGCGTTTATTAGTTGGTAATTAGCATCGAAACTTATTACTAAGTTTTATGTCTGCGTTAGTTTATAACTTCGTTTCAGAAGAATCTCTGCAAATATATGTGCATCTCTTACATGCGTATGAACTTGTATTTTTGTTTGGAAGATAAATCTGAACGAAGAAATTAACAAGATTCTAAAGGTTATCTCTTTGATATCATAAGGTTTGATGCACTTTTCAAGGAAATTCAAGCAAGCTTCATTAAACTTTAAAATATTCCACGAAGTCCTGGAGCAACTCCACCTTTGGGGCTGCTTGATAATTCATATAAATATTATTAATTCATTTGTTTATCAGTTAGACGGTTTATATTGGTTCGTTCAAACATCTAATTCGATAGTGCTTAAAGGGTCTCTAATTACCTGTTTGGAAGTAAATTTGTGGAACTGCCTGTTTTGTGTACCTTTTGGGAAGTTATGTAATTAATTCATTGAATGTATTTGTTCAAATAAGCGGGGAACTAGTAAATCGGAGTTAACCTGGTGACGATGTCAATTGAAGCATTCAAGTGGGCTCCTCAACTTCCCTCAAACTCATCAAATTTCAGAAACTAAACAGAAACACTAACCCAATATGTACATAATGACATCAAACAGTAGCTTTATCGGTATTACTACCTTGTGGGCCACTTTGGACAATGTTAATTGCCTTTAATT
This sequence comes from Chrysops caecutiens, assembly GCA_963971475.1. Classification (NCBI taxonomy): domain Eukaryota; kingdom Metazoa; phylum Arthropoda; class Insecta; order Diptera; family Tabanidae; genus Chrysops; species Chrysops caecutiens. The sequence continues at coordinate 70,368,929 of OZ020568.1, forward strand.
GCTTTCAATCGATATGGATTGCCGTTGATTACAAAATTATACTTTATACCAATGCTCACAATTCTATGGCGTCGATTTTAATAACCATCATAGTGACCAGCCAATACGCAAATTTAATACAATCAACATGAAATGACGTCGATTGAAGATGAAATGATAGATGGACGTCAAGATATGATATTGAGGCATTTCGGGTTTAACGCCCTTTCAACTTGATACTTCAATTAAAATGTGTCTAACAACTACAGTCTTTGAATAACTTAGAAATAACTAAATGGTTTGACCTTTTCTTCGGATCACTGGAACAACGTTAGCATAACCAACTGCATTTTGCATAATGATACAACAATCTTGTTGCATTGGAATGCATCAATTCAAACATTGACAACTTGAATCAATAGATACCCTTAAAACATAAACATTTCGATGCATCATTAATTAGATTGATTTGAATATCCGTAACTGCTTCAGGTTATACAAGAGCTAAGGTGAAATTGTAGAACCATAACATTTGCCAATTCATTCAAATGTCATCAAGATACATTAAATTCAATGAACATACATTTAACCTATAACCTTTCTTCAATTTTTTCTTCCACAATAGAGTGACATTTTCATTTCATTCATTTCCGTAATCTCTGAAAATTAGATTTCACCTCAATTTGAAAACGACTAACCACGTTATATTTCAATATCCTGTAGGCAAGTGAATTCCCAACCACTAAACCACTGCTCGACTATACTCCGCACTTCATCCCATGCCTGTTTCTAGCAATTCATCAAATCCAACATCCTGATCCAAATAACACTCGCACCTGTCCAACAGACCCACTCACACGTACCCAGACCACATTATTTCTAATCTGGAAAATCGTTCATGTTAGATAACATTAAACGAACATACGTTGTATCCCTTATGCAGGATTCTTGTATTTCAAGTAACTTCGATAACCCTATGGCACCATGTTCTAGAGCACTTCCTCCTGCGATGGTTTTTGTTAATCACAGACGGATACACCATGTTCCCTGCGTGCTAAACAAATGCCCTTAAGAGATTAGAGACCATTCTATTTCCATGTAATTTCAAACTGTACCTGAAACCTAAAGGCACTTCTACGATTGACTTTAGCAAGACAATCCAAAGACAACTCAGTTTTGTACCACTTCAACTATTTCAAATGTGGCTCAATGACATCAGCTCATGTCCCGATTTTCGCATGCTCCACGTAACATTTCATGTTAATAGAAATGTTCATTGTGATGCAATTCAAAAACTTTGCCAACTTCTAACTTTGAGTCTAATTGAAACTTATTATCTTCCATAGAACAACATGTTTTCTATATAGAAAAAACCTTGATTCAATGCATCTTGCACATTTATTCTAATTTAACTGAACACAAAGTGTGCATCAATTAAGAAACAATTTCCAAACGAATTCAACCGTTTTGGAATGGTCAAAAATTTTATATGAATTTCAATTGATTTCTGGATCAAAAAAATAAAATCAATTTCTATCTATTCAGCTATGAGCTATGAGGTACATGTATGTTGCAATGTTTTCTACTGAAATTTTGATTTAATGGCCAAAGGAACGTACATGGAAAATTTCAGAGGCAATTATTGCAATTTTTCCTGGATACTATAGGGACGAAATGGAAATTCAAATTCATTACATTTTTTTAGGGGTTAATCAAATTGTTATAGAGATACATGTTGACATCACCACCAAGAAATTTCTTAATTTCAATAAATGAATTTTAGATTATCCTTTAAATTGCATCTCCGTCTAAAATTGATTTCTAAGGCTACGTTCCAAAGAAATGAGGAAAAGTTCATTAATGTAACATTGATGTTGTGGTTTGGATTTGTCCGTCTTGTTCACACTTCATAGAAAAGATTTTATACATCAGTAGATTTTATTTGATTTGAGAAAATGTTCATTTAAAAATTAATTACACTTAAGGGTGATTGGTCTTCGATAATTCAGGAAGATTTGAAATTTAAAAGGATATCCTTATAAATATTGATTCCTTCTAAATGCAATCGATGTGAAACATATCTGAGTAACTCAATCTAGAACAGGAAAACCGAAAAGCAGGAAACGGATATGAAACACCCACATAACGTCGCATTCACCACCTTTCAGAGTGTTCAAGGGTTGTACAAAAATATTATAATCAACTAAATTTATGATGCAATTTTATATTAAATAACTGAACGAGAGGTTTCGCGATATGAATATTAGTTTAACGCTTTCTCTGCATCCTTGTTAACCTGAAACTCATTTGACCTTTTCCCCCTTGTACCAACCCTGTTTGTCTATTGCATAAAACATCCTGGGTTGTGTATTGCATTTTGTGGAGAACCATGAATGCATGTGTACATTGGATTCAATGTTTTCCACTGGTTTTTTGGTATATTACTGCAGTGGTTTTCTTGATTTACATCCAAAAAATTCCTCAACTTTTTTATTTGTTTTTATGTCCTATATGGTTTTGTAGATTTACTATTCGAGACGCGGTTTTGTTGGCGATTAAATTTACATAGTTGCGATATCTTGATATTATCTCGTTATCTTTTGGATTTCAATTTTAGTTTATTCGAAATTCAATAATTCCAATGTAGTTAGCAAACGTCGTTACCACACGATTATCATTTGAGGTTTCCTAAAGGACAATTTTTCCAAGAAGTAATATGGATAAAATAAAATTGCTGATAACAAACGTATTTAAATTTGAGTGATTTTGCATATTTGGCATACGATCAAAGTGATTCCCTTTTTTACAAAAGTAACTTTCTTTGAAATACATTTTCAAAAAATAATTTTGTGAAATTATAAAAATGCAAATCTGAGCTTAATGTGCTTTGGAATGTTGCAATAAATAATTATCATCACAACATGATTTTATTTTTCCATTTTCTTTTAATAGTCGGCATATAACGTAAATGTAGAGGAATATTATGAGGATATTATAGAAGAAACAAACACATAAAATGTCTCAAAAAAAGAAACCACTCACTTCTGGCTAAGATCCAAAAAGCTTCGCATTCCATTTACGTTTTTTCGGGGTGAAGTAGAGACTAGCGAGAGGGTCTGGCTTTATGCGGTGGAGTTACTTCATCGTCAAGTGGTAGAATGAAATTTGCAAATCCATACTTTTGCTATAGTTTCCTTTTGTAGCTTGTAGAGGTTTTCATGCAAAGCAAAAAATCCTTTTATTTCTTTAAAAACTCATTGCAAATGCATTTTAACAAAACACACACACACATATTCATACATTTAATAGACATATAACCACAAGCACTTATCGGATATCGTATATTTCAACGATATGAAAGGATACTTAAAAATAAAGTGATTATTCCTTTGCGTTTCTTAGAGAAAGCATCAGACGGTTTTGTATCCTTCACTCTTTTAATGGATGAAGTTTTTTCCCTTTTTTTCTAAAATACAAATAAAGAATACAAGGATAACGTAATACGCAAGAATTTCACCTTAATATTCTACAGGACAATTGAAACTTTTTAATTTAATTGAATTTAAATATTTAAAAATATCTTGACTCGACGCAATTTCGTTTGAAAATTTTAAAGTTGCTGTCTTCTCAAGAACATTGCCAGAAATTTCACAGTATCTTGGAAATTGTTTCAAGGATATGCACTTAAAATTTCTAATGGAAAAAAAGATAATTTTCCACAAATCTTCTAGATATTCCACGAGAGTAACAAAAAACAGCGAAACTTTTTAGAGCTTTAAACCGTAACTTTGCGAATTCTTCTTAAGTGGAACCACTTACCTGTAAAAATAACTTATTTTTACTGCATCCTGATAGGGTAGATCCTTGTAACACAAAGGACATACTTCTCATTCTACATTGGTATTTAGAAAACTCCTTCCTGGTCGATGGCGACGTTGATGGCCGTTTTTAACAGCGATATCGTAAAATTTAATGTTTTAATGCTTTTAATATAAAATTATTTTATCGCTTGATAACGAGTGGAGAATTGTGGAGAATTGAGAAAATTTTCAACGTTTTTCATTGTTAAATTTTACGTTTAACGATAGATTGAAGTTCTGGTTTTTGGAAAATTGAACTGCGTTCAACACCAATTCAAGTGCGTTGGTGATAAAGTATTTAAAACGGTTTAAGATTTCAATTTCTTGTTATTGAAAGATACAATCACTCTGTGTATTTTGGTTTATTGCAATTTTATCTATAAATATTTACCTGAAATTATGGTGTAAATATATAAAACATATTTCAATGAAGAAACCATTGAATGACCTTTAATAACCCCATCGTCTTCACGTACAAAATATAATTATATCAATATTAGTGTAATCCACAACAGGTTCATATTATTACTAACATAATTATGTTCTTGAGGTGAGCAGTCCTTAACGTGATTTAATGCAAATATTATCCTTTCCAACACCAGACAACAGGTCCCATTAATTCATAAATTTATGGTTAAGTGCAAACAATTTTGGTTAAAGTGTATTAGTGTATGCGAATGTAAATTGAGCAGAAGTGTGGATTAGTGCAAAAGGATACCCTTAATGTATATGTATTTCATCTGAAATGAATCATTTGTGGTCGAAGAGGCATTTTGGATAGTTACCAAAATTTCCAGATTGCTTGGACGCGCATATATCGCGTACTTTTGTGCCATAAATTAAATTGTTGCCTTTTTCATGTGATTAAACCAAACAGGACTATGTAAGTATAGTGCAGTTAGGATATACGACTATGTATCATCGTATAAACACATTTATAAGTGATACTTTAGTATTTGCAGGAAGTGGTAAACTACAACTTTATTGCTACTAGCTTCACTGGACTACGAAACAACTAACTCGACATTTAAGTCTTGTAGTTTCAAAGTTGTCCTGAATCTGCCGCCATCTCGACACTTCATACCATCGTAAATTTCATGTTTTTAGTTCTAACTAACACTACTACTACTACATTCTTTGGTTCGCTGATTTTCAGCCCAAAAACCAGTAGAACTGATGACGACTACACGAATCTAGTAGCTTCTGTATTTGCGAGGCTAGCAGCTATCAGGTTCGCTTCGTACATTTTGGCATATGAGGGTAATTGTATGAAACTTCTCGTGTCCTGATTGTCCTACCAATCCTGGAACATTGGAATTGTTCCAGATTTGCGGGTTGTTTAATGAACACTGAAGACGGTTTGAATATTGTGTCGTAATTTTGAATATTGTGTTGTGTCTCGTTTTACATCTCGACCTCACATCCTGATTTTATTGTATTCAGGACTTAGAGCAGCCCAATTCACTTTTCCCGGTATACTGCAACAATTGTTATGTGACTTTTTTCTATTCATTCGGTGACATAGTTAGTTACTGTGTCCTTTTATCTCTGCACATTCCAAGATAGTCTTTAGTTAGGTTTCCATATTATTTTAAGTGCTGGTATGCTTCCCTTCTAATTGCAAGCATTAATTTGCCTGCAATGCTTGCCAAAAACTTCACTACAATTAACCAGTAAAAACCGCGATCATTCGTTATGGCTAAGCTGCAGTTACAGCCAATCGGTGTTATTCAGATCTTTTGAAAAAAAAAACATCAAACCATACACAACAGCACCAATATATCCTTTAAACTGTTCTGGCTCGGTTATCAGTAAAATTTTATATGTGCCTAGAAGAAAGACTTACATTTACCTCAAGGATAAATTTGGCAATTAAGATAAGAAAGGATCCAGGCGTACAGACAACTGTTTTGCATTGAACAGACCTCAACCTCAGGCCTTAACCCTCGCTATAAAACATGAAACGATAGAATCTGTAATACCACAAATATAAGGGATTTGGACTTCCTACAGAAGGAACTTGTCTAGAGAGTTTTCATTGATTTACGTAACTCCTGCAATAAGTGCCAAAAATTCGTCCTTATCTCTTTCAAACGTTTATTTTTAACAATTTTTTTACTACGACTTGTTTACCTATTACATGACGTAAGAACGGTAAGGTTTTTAAAAATGAATTATTGAGTACCCAGCTGACGTCATTTCAGCGTCGACTATCACCTTTAATAATAGAAAACCAATAATGAAATTACGTAGAATCAATATAAGAGTTAACAAATTAAAGTTGCCTACCATTCATACAACTGCCACAATAAATATTACTAGGCCAATCGAAAATTGTTCAGAATTAAGTGAATTTTTATTGACTGGAAGTAGACTCTAGCAATAACCTAACAGCAATGTCCATTATCCCATTATATTGTATACATAGAAGACACCTGGATTCAATAACCTGCACATCAAACTTCCTATCAATTATACACATTCACAACAATACAAATGTCTTGTATGTTTGGCATGTGATATCCTCAGGATATTATGAATTATTTATTTATCACAAATTAAACAACGATTGTGAAGGAAAATTGCTGTCGTTATGCACTTAAATGCATTTGAATGATATCTAATTGACTTTGCATTTTTAATTGAGAGGATTTTTGTTTATGGAACTCTTATTCTTACCCGCCAGGTATTATGGGCTACCAAGTAATTAAATTTATGTGAGTTCGGATATGCAGTAGAGACCCTCTAATCCGAACAGGACAAAGGAAATAACTTTTTAATATTTCTGAGCTGGGAAAAGTTTCCTAGTTTTCCAAGTTCTGTCGTACGTTTGATGTACATTTGAAAAACTTTTAACCCAGACGTCCAAAGGGATGAGGAGCCAATAAAATTTGAGGCATCTGTCTAGAACCCCACGCAGTCTCACTACAATAGACTTTCAATAGCAGTAGGTACACCAGAAAACGTAATTTCTGACCTTTAAATCTTGATAGATCAGACACTCAATACGCCTCATAAGGTCAATATATGACATTATATGACAAAACTTCGGGAGTTTACTGTAGATACAAATATTATTTGCAGACCAGTCAGTTTCAAGGAATATTTCAAGAATATTGAAAGCCTGTGGACAGTGGTACTCTTGGAAAGGAGTTTCAAATAATACTAGAAACGATATTGAATATTTACATAAGAAATATGACATCTTTAACCCTTAGCCACAGCTCCGAATAGCCCTCTCAACCACAATCAGACGTTTTAGGAAATTTCAGTCGACGTTAATACCCTCACAGATTCCACGGAAATCTCAATTTTAATTAAAAATTTTTATTGTATTGTCTTTTAGGTTAAAACCAACAGTAATTGACGACAACTGTTTGCATACACAAAATTCCACAACATTTAATAGTAGTAGTTGTTATTGTTGTTGTATTTCTGGTTTTTAAGGGTTTGTTTCTGTAACACAAGGATCTGTGCTGATATTTACGTTTACTGATTTTATTATGGTCATTGCACGGCACAACGGCGGTACAGAACATAAGAATCAGTGACAACCCTTTCTTCTGTATACAAGAGAAGCACTCTGCGCTGGTTGTGATATTCAGGACTACTACTAAATGGAAAACCATAATTTCACCCTATCCTTGTGACATCGCTAGACACACAAATACTATTCTCATTTATACTGTTACAGCTATTTCTGTTTAAATGGAAACCCAAGTGAACACTAGTGAGCAGTACAGATTGTAAGTGGCAAAATTAAACTCGTTGTTGTAATGTGACGTCATTTATTGACCAACAACCTGTTGTGGAACAGTTAAAATGTTGTAATTTCAATGACCGTCATGAGAATAATTAGGAAAATTGGTGCGGAAAAGTGGAAAACCTTCAGGCACTTCTAGATTCGTTTGGTTTAGACAAGGGAATGTTTTGTTTAATTTCATTGTTCGATGCGATTTCATGTCATGCTACAAACTGATTTGTTAATTTTCCTCATTTCTGAGTGTTTCGATAATTAATTTTGATTTGCCTCAAGTAAATTCAAAAAAATCATTATACACAAATCACTAAAATAACTCGCAACCGCATTCATTTCATAGTATTTTCAAATATTTGTAATTTACTCAGTTATTAGATTTACAAACATTCGATTATTAAAACCAGAAATGTATTACTTTCATGGCCTACCTGCTGAGGTTTGCTAATCAATTTCAGGATGAGTACTGGAAATCGATTAACTAAATGCGGTTATCGAAATAGTTTTCACTTTTTCAGTTACAGTCAAATTTGTATTCACTAACAGGATATGAAAATTGAATTAAAGGTTTTACTAATGCTGTCCTGTTCTCCTGGAAAACTCAATTTTTCCATAGATTCAAGACATTTCAAAGCAGGAACCTAAAGATTACATAATCAGGGATATGAGGTACGTTAGGAAACCTTCGAAGTTCTTATTCCGGAAGTAACATTATCTATAAATCCGAATGACTGAATCCTGGAAAAATTTTTCAGTAGAACTTTCATGAACGGCATCTTGACTTCGAAACTAAGGAAAGAGATTCCGGTACTAACAAGTTAAAGCACTGCACGAATAACTAAGGATATCGATAACACTTCTAAATATCCTTCACGCATTCAGGATTCATTATCATTTTATAATAATTCGTCTGCACGCTTTTATTATCTCTTAATTTCGTGATAGAATTCCATTTGAAACTTTTTAAGGGATAATCCCAGTTGAAAGAGTCTTTTGTTGCATTTGATTTGCAAATTTTGATCTTCTTACTGCCGGATTAGTCCTTATTCCTTGCAGATTGCACTTTAAATCTCAGAAGTTTCCAGGCAAATGGACACAATTATCTGTTGAGAAAAGGTTGAATATGAATCATATATCTAATGTATATCATAAAGTTCAAAAATTGTCCCTCTCAAAATCATAAGACTTTCTAAAAACGCTGGTAAGGTTTTCTGGCATGAGTTCGGTGAAAATAATGTTTATGGTTTAGAGAAGGTTAAAAAATTAACTTGATTGTAGGGTTGTTTTGAGTGAAATTGAGTTGACAGATCAAACCACACAATAAGACTCTTGTCCTTGTCGCAGAAGCTAATGAAGACGCGGTGATGGCAAATGACGGTTCATGAGGGTTGAAGTGCTTTTAACCTTTTCAAAAAGCCAAATCATGGTTTGTGTGTAACGGAGAAACTGCCACCTTCCATGACTTGCAATTAATACCAACATGACCATCGAATACAGTGAACATGCTTAATCCACGTTTATCAAAAACCGCGATAACATTATTCAAAATCACTGTTACTGTCAGTTACATTCGTATGAGGTTTGGATGTAGAACCATTCCAGTATACCCCTTGCACGTGTTGGGTTAAAGTTTGACTTTGAGGGTTTAGAGGACTTCCGTCATTCTAACGAGCATTTATCATGAATGACAAAAACAACGAAATGGGAAGATGATATACAAATCATATAAAAATGAAGGAAAAATATGTCCCTTAATACATGACAATATGCAAAATCTGGCATTTTAAATAAGGGCAGCATTGAGGTAATAAATCACTTGATAGATTTATAGATTGATAATCGATGAATGAATGAATACCACAATCGCAGTCATGTAATAACTCCAACTTCAACTATAACGAAAAGAAAATTATAAAATGATGGCAAATGATATTCCATTTTGAAAAACAACTCAATAATTCCCACATAAATAAATTGTTCAACTGCATTCCACGAGAAGTCGTCTCCAAGTCGTCTCCCAACCCGAATCCGGGTCCCAATACCCACATTTAGTAGTATCACTGGAAAATGCAAAACACCGTAAAGTAAAAATAAAATAACTAAAACCGCAACGTCTCGTTATTCATTTGCGGTTTAGAATTTCATCCGTTCAGGTTGTTCAGGTAATTCAGGTGAATGTTGTGAATCAGATGCAAAATGCAAAAATGCATTTCCATTTGAAAGTTTTCCATGTTTTTGCGTGTGTTTTTCTGAACGCATTTTTCACTTATCTATGTAATTTTTTTCTTTGTATGGTTTAGTGAAATACATTTATATGTTAATTCAGTTGTACACCCTCGCATTAACTTAATAATTGAGTAGAAACACCATAAGCTGCTTAAGTAGCTTCTGCACGTAACTTTACCAACCACCTTCGTGATATCCACGTAAGACTAAAATTTGTTGAACACAGCACACCTGAGGGTTTGTCTGTATCTTCCTAAGGACAACGCACCGTTGATTCTATTAGTCACACCTGGTTGGATGCACTTAGTGCAACGATCGAACAAAACTGTAATGAATGAATGAATTGAATGGAATGAACTAAAACTGACAAAAACTGACAACATACAAGATGTGCCACAATGCAAATTGATAGACAGTAAAACGATTTTGAATCACATGAAGGCATGCAAAATGCACCAATTTTATTCATGCACCTGTCAAGGTGAATGTGCATTTTATTTGTGAATGCACTTGCATATTGTCTGTAATGATGTTATGAATGACAATTCCAATTACAATCGTACATTAACCGCGTATTCAATTAGTCACAGTACAAGTAACATATTTATTTTATATTGATTTTTGCAACAATATGTTATCTGTAACTTAACATACATTTCGTCAGTCAAGTTCTAACAGTGCGTAAGTCACAAACGTCTACTTTACAGGAGAGTGGTAAAACATATATTTGTAAAAAAATAAAATATTATGTCTGGAGGTCATGTCTGTCTGATTTTGCCATTTTCCAGTTAACAAAAAGTACAAAACTGGACAAACCTAGAAATCATTGAACGGATATTTGATTTTAATTTTGATTTCCCATTCACAGAGACAACATTTGCACATCCGACAAGTTATTGAGGTATGCAAGTCCTGTCTGCAAGGATCGTTCATCATGAAAATGCAGGAAGATAAATAATCGTAATCAAGTTAAGGAGAGAGTTAGAAAAATAAAAATGTAAAAGGATAAAACTTCATCAAAAACGGAAGAATTTTCTGCTCATCCGCCGGAAATTATCCCAGATTGGCATATGAACGATAAAACATCGAACAGTTGAACACTTGCTTGGTAAACTTCACCGCCTACTTGCCAACAGTGTCCTTATACTCTTTAGATAGATTTGAAATGGTAAATGTCCTTTTCAATTTTGCCCTTTTCCAACATTCCCTCCTCATTACGTTTGCAAATAAATTTTTGAATTTAAATTTATTTCCATTTCCTTGTCTAGAACGGAAGGACGTTACCGGAAGCAACTTTTTCTATTTTTTTACTGTGCTATTCGTCCTTTCTTTCGATTTTATAATTTTTCCCTATTAGATTCTGTCTGTGTTGGTGAAAATTGAATTCTCGAGTCCATCACGATTGTCGAATGATTCAATTTTTTAACTACTTCAATACCAATGACTGGATAATCTCCATTTTTCTCGTTATCCGTGAATATTGATACCTGAAAGACTTCAGCAAGAAATTGTCCTTCTAATTCTAAATCGGGATTATTTTCATTTTATACACGAATTAAGTGCTGTAGAACGTGTAACAAAAGTATCCACCTCAGATGATAATTGAGAACCTTGCAAACATCTAAACCGAATTTGTCGTTTTGTGTTGTCCGTCACCATGTGATGCAAGATAACTTCTGCATGCGTTATGAGATTTATACGAAAGAAGCGTTATAAGATAGAAAATTGTATATCCTTTCTATGGAATGTACCCATTTTTTGATGAATTTAATGCCTTTCGAGATATCATTCATAGGACTTCATAACGTAGAAAACTATAAGCCTCTGTGCGATCCATGATAACCTCTAGATACATTATCATATTTGTATGGTTAGTATATTATTTGATAGAATATTTTATAATATTTTGGAAAAACATAACTATTTCAGTTTTAGTAATCCATTGAACGAGGTATCTTTCATAACAATACAAAACACAGAAAATATCTAAACTGTGTGTGATCTAACATTACTTCTGAATGCGTTAATATTGGACAGGATATTATAGTTAATATAACATTTTATGAAACAACTCATAACACCTTCTAGAATCTTAAAACCAACTTACCCAATTACAGCCCTTGTATGTTTTTGGTGTTCACCTTGGTAAGGTTAGAAAATACAACCATTCATCAAACAACGTGAAATTAACTAAATCATTTTGTGGTAAACTTTAAAACTAGAAAACAAAAACTTTTCACAGACTAAGACAGGCTAAAGGCACAAGAGTGTGCGGCATAACTTAAAAATCAGTTTTACATTTTCAATGCTGAAAGCGGATAAGAATAAGTTCACGCAGTCACTTTAATAACTCGATAAAGTTATCCTTTAAATTGAAAAACTTTTTGACTTTATGATAAGGACGAATAAATGGAGAAAGTAGGGACGGTATAAGAATATTATAAAAATAATAAGTAACCGTTGGATTGTACATAGGCCAAATGAAGGTAACATGAAAGGAAGAATTTAACTTTAGTTATTCGTGACAGTTAAGCTTTACCAGCAGAACACTTCATAACGACAATTTAAAATACAGAAAAAATTATATAAGGAGAATTTCTTACATAACAAAATGACTAAGTTTACCTGAACTCTTTGTGAAGGTTATGTAAGAATCTGAACTTTGATTGGAGTTTTTGTTCAAACAAAATCTGCTACATTAAATTCAAACAACTTAAATATATTCAAAAATGCTAATTCTTTCTTGTTGTATATAACATTCAAAAATAACAACGAAAAACTCCTTATTTTGCAGTATCCTTTGAAACCGAAACAAGTTCAAAGGATAGTCAATTTAACATTGGAAAAGTTGAAAAAGTTTTTCCACATTTGGCAGAAGTCAGTGCAAGCAAGAAAACTCCTTTTCTCCAATGACTTTTAAACTCATAATAAAGTCCTTGGAACAAATTTTCTCTAATTTCCAAAAATTTTAACCCATCAAAAACAGGAAAGGATACAACCCGACTACATTAAAACAGGACGAAGACGATAACGACATTCAAAATGTAAAAAGGACGAAAACATTTTCAACGTTATGCAGTTGAAATTTTCCATGAACATCGGCTTCTAACATTTCACGACTTCTTGGCTTTTTGCTCTTCAAGTATTTAAAAGGACGATATCCCTAAGGAGACAGGAAATTTCAATTAAGCTAAGGACAATGAATGTAATTATAAGAGTTTGATAAGAAAATCTTTTATGATGTGAAAATTTGTTAAACACTCTGTTACACAGCGAATCCTTTTGCTCCTTGCTGAAACATTTTCTCGAAAGTGTCTTGAGTGGTTTTATTTGGTGTCACATTGTGCCGAATAATGTTACCAATGACTAAAGTGTTTTAAACGTATGAGGACACTTTCAAGGATAAGTGAATGTACCTGAATTTCAAATAGATCCTTCAAGAAAAATTTTGTCAGTTGTCTTTGTCACTTAAATTTCACTTCCCAAGTGATGATGAAAATTTAATATTTGTCATGTCCTGGATAAGTTCTAAAACGTTCCTGTCTGATGCAATAAAGTTCATATTTAAACACTTTTCTCCCGTCAAATTTACATTGACGTTAAACAGTCAAGGATCATTAGATCCGTTGTGTTACATCTTAATTTCTCCTACAGATTTGTCTGGAACTCATTAAAGGTGATTTCATGAACGTTTAGATAAAAGGAGCAAAACCGTGTCCTTCGCAACAATACAAGAGCAGTGAGCACGGCACCAGTGTATCACAGAAATGACGGGAATATATTGTTTGGCATTTATCAAATTGTTGAGTATCCACATCCCAACATCTCACACTCTTTGTTTTTCACCAACAATTTTGGCTATTTTGGCCGTGTTGGCCCCAGAAAAATGCATTTTATCTTGTAAAGAGTTTCAGTTTTATTGGAAATTTATTCATTAGTTTCACTTAAAGGAATTCAATAACCAAGGCGCCTGTGTCTCATTGTTTTTGGTTGTATTCTTTGAGAAAACATTTGAAAATTTCTTCTCTTCCAATAAGAATCAACGATGCCAAGAAAATCAAAATTACCGCATCGTAGAAATTGAGCTAATATCGTGATGTATCGTCAAGCAATTTATAACGAAACTTCAAAAGATTTTCAGAACAACATCCAATGTAGAATTAACCACACACATCTATATTCGTCATACATTATCAATAGATACATTCATCTCATTGAATAGATAACCCAGAGGTTTGAGGGGTGAACATTGAAGAATACTCTTCTTCTTAAGAGTCAAAAGTCTAAAGGCAATATGCAAATTTTACGTCTGATAGTCAGAAGGGTGTTTAATGATTCCGGTTCTGGTTAAGAGCAGTACCTGCTTATGTTCAAAGAAGGATTAATCGATTTGAATGGTTATACGTAATGGATACAAAAGTCGATATTAATAGATCAAAGAAGATTTAATTAAAATTTTATACTTCTTCATATATGTAAGACTCATATAAAGTTGATGTGGCTTCTAGCCAACTCCTTACCTCCTCTCTATCAGTTTCAGGTGGATGTGGTTATTCATATACTCGTTCATATGTTTATGATATTTTCAACTGATTCCAATATATTGACTTTAATGAGACGTTTATATTGACATGACTTATGATTATTACTGTCTAATTACGAATTTGGGTTGTGTTGATTTTTCAGCTACCCGTCAATATCAATCAAATTTTGATTCTGTTTGGTTTCATTATTTTATTTTATTTTATTTTAGGCCGTCCGCACACGGAGCTACCGGAAAGCAACTGGTTAATGACTCAGATTAGTAACCAGTTTCCTTTGAAAACTGGGGCGCCACACACGGCGCTACTATTTGCAAACTGGTTTGTGGTTCCTGGAAATCGGTTTGTAGCCAGTCACCAGCGGACTGGCATGTCGAGTCGCTTACGACAAAGTTTGCAACTTTCTTTGGACATTCTGTAGAATGCTACAAACTTAGCATTTGAAATTTCTAATGAGTTTTGGATGCGCAGCTTCGCGTACGGAGTCTGGTAGCTAACAAGTCAGCTTTTTGCAAGGCCTTATTTTTAATGATATCAGTTTCTAAAGAATATTTTACATGTAAATGTTACTATAATTTACATGTGAATAGGGATACAATCCTGAGTTTATCATTGACATCTATTCAGTTTACCTTTTGATGAATACTCAGTTCCGGTGTTTCTCACATACCAAATGTTGACTTACTTAAAACATTTTGTTTGCTTTAACATCTTAGCTGTGTCGCGTCATTTTTCTTATCTCATCGTATAAGAAAACTTTAAGCAAATAAGTTGTCGTAGTTTGAATTACAAAAACCGCTTTGAAGCAAAACAAATGAAATTCCATAGAATTCATGATGGAGTTGATGGTAAACAAACTAACAAACAGTTGAAGATTTGCATCTTGGAGCCATTCCATGTTGACGATGTAGCTTCCAGTGGAGGACTACCTCGTAATACCTGGTAAGTAATAGATAAATGTATGACTAGAGGATGAGTTAGTAGAGATTCAGGTAAGTCACAGTGAAATGTTACTGGCGCCTTGGATAATCGTTTCTCCTCAAGATTAGGACAACTCTGAAATGCTAACGAGGCACACTTAAATTTAACTTTAAAAGATCTTTATCATGTGATACAGTTTCCACGAAATTCATAGCGTTTCATTTATCTGTTGCTCAGTTGACTGGATTTATCCCGGATTGTTATATTCAAATATTTTCTATTTCTAGAACGGATATACTGAACTAAATACATTTAATCGATTTTAAAATTTTGTTGGTTAGTTTTGATACTATACCTACGCTTGAACAAACAAAATGTTTTACGATTTGCGTTTATCCAATACAATCGATTCATTTCAATCGTTTCGTTTATTCAGTCATTTTGTAGGCAACAACATTTTCATTTGAAAATCAGGAAGTGAAATTTGCTGTATCGAATTAATAATGAAATGAAAGATTGATTCTAGAATTCCATCCGGATGTGGAAGTTGGTACTCAATTTTCGGAGAACAGACTGTAACGTAGAAATGCATTGATTTTCGGAATCGACAAACGGAAGTGATAAAATTTTAAAGCTCGATTATCAGTTCAGGAAGAATGCTAAATCAAAATGATGACCTACAATTGTTGCGGAATTTTAAAACGAATCACTTGGAGAATTTTTGTGTGAAGGAATCTTTCAACTTTTAAAATTAAGACACATCCTTCCAGATATGTACCTAAATCCCATCAAAAAGTGCATTTCTAGGTACATTTCGGTCATAAATCAAGCTAATCATTGAAAATTTGAAAATTAATTGGAAATTAAATTGAAAACGGCGTCGATGCATACAAACGTTTCATACACTATTGAAATTTCACTTAACATTTATGCTAACTAACACATTCCCATGTAATGAATTCAAATCCAGCATATTTTACATGGTTTTGCGAAAATTTTCAATTCCACTTTTAATGAAACTTTACAATTCTAATTTCAACGAAACATTTGAAAACATTTTTGATTAGATCGTTGTATTTTTGTTTTCGAATGCAATGTACTACAGTACAATACCAATCGATATGCTATATGATGAGTGTATGAACGTACAAGGATAACATGTCCTCCAGTTGATGGTACACTCGCAGATGATATGAGAATAACTCAGCATTTTGAAATCATTCGAAAATTTTGTTATTACTTAATCCGACTGAATGTACGTGTTGCTGTTATTGTTATTATTTTCATATCTGCATAAATGATATAACAAATTTTATTGCACTCAAATGTATTTACAATGTTCTGAGTGACTAACCTGAATCGATTCGGAACTTGAAATTACCCAAAAAATTCACAAAGTTAATGGCATTTCCAGTAGAATATTTGTTTGCATTTGGTATTGCATAAAGTAATAAATATTAACTAGTGAAATTTATACACAGTAATGACCAGTAAAACCTCCAAAAATAGTACTACTATGACACAGTAGAATGTGAACGTAACTACATAAGTTTCTTTCAACAAAGTTTTGAAATTTGTCTGACACGGAACGTTTACTGGTTTTACTTGATTTCACAGACTTTTCACGGTAACAATGTAACAAGAAGAAGTCTCAATCACTAGAAAATTTTCCAAAACCATGTATAGCATCTAAACGAAACCATTTATAGCTTGGTAGTACTAAGAGAACTATTACCTCGTTGGTCCACCAAGGAATTATAATAAAACTTTTTAATTAGAAAATCGATTCAGTGAAAAGGATTAATCCTGGAAGTGCAAATAAAACGACCACGGCAACTGAACAATACCCAGCAAGGAAGTAATTGAAGGACTAAAGAACCATGCACAATGCACATCAAAAGGATATCTAAACTGAAGACTAGTGGAATTTTGTGCAAAGCAACTGATAAGACGATGAATAAGGATAGTCATTTTGAGTTGGTCATAAGCCTTTCCTTGTTATTTTTAGCACCATCTTTCAAGGATAAAAGAACCGGATTGATATGGACGACCATGATTAATAGTTCCAGTGGATGTTTCCTGAGAAATTAATTATTTTCCGTTTCTTTGAGAAGAAATTATTTTTTCTTAGAAAATTTCAATGAGGATATCGTGGAATTTTCGTATTAAATCTTTTTGTCCTTGTCAATATTAAAGAAATACATTCTCCGAAGAAATTCAATCGTGGGTGCTAAGTAAGTCTCAAGGAAAATACCGTGAATAGAGAATTTTTTCGAAATTCAAAAGAGGGTTATAATTGAATATTTTCCAAGATTATGTATCTCAAATTCAAATATCTTATTCAATCAGGATGAATTTTTTATCATATTAAAAAGAATCAAGGAATTTTCATTTATCGGGAATAAGGGATTTTAAATTCCCGATTTTGCTAGAAGAATATCTGTATCTAGATAAGTAGAGTAACAGAATTTAATGCCACTGGACTGACAATTTTAGGAGGACCAATAAAATTGATATATGACAAAACGCATTAACATTTCATCAAAACCGACTTAACAATGTGTTCAGTACAAGTTGGCAGGCTATAAATAAAAGGAAAATATGGTAAACATTTGGTCGTATAAGGTTACATATGACGTCTGTGTAAGAATTTGTGAATTGTCATACATGTAAAGTCAGAGGTATGTCAAGGAAATGTTCACTTTCATTTTGTCAAATGAGATTTTATTCACAACGTTTCGGTTACCTCCGGAAAATGTTAGTTTGTTGCATAATTTTGTGAAATATATTAATAGAGAGATATTTACTAACATCAAATACATATATATATTGTATACATTCAGCATAAGCCTAAGAAAATTACTAACAGACAAGACGAATGTCGGAGTACAGCAAGCATCAAATGAGACCTTTACAGACGGTCGGGTTGAACCCTGTATCTTGTGTATTTAATTAATTTGATCATGAATGCATTTTCCTGGTCATACAACCATACATATATGTCATCATTTTAACCCTATTCAAAGATATTCCAGCTTAATATTATCATCCTTCTGCACACAGAAATAGACGTAAGAGTTCAGAGGTACAGATGATACATAAAATCCGCCTAGAAGTCGTCTCTGTTAAGAACTAAATTTGTGTTTGTATTTGTATAGCTTATATGAAATTGAAATTACAACTGAGCACTAGATCCTTTCCATACACAGTACTAGCCTGTACAAGTTAACTTGAATTGTCCCAAAATCTAACCATCTCAAAGGAATTTGCATAAATCCTGATGGTTGTTACTATATTTCCACATCACTATATAACAATTTGGAATCGTAATAGTCTGAAGTAGTTTGAATTCCAATGATATGCAAATTATGTTCGGTTGGAATTACTTAAAAATACCACACATTCTACATTTACTTTTGACCAGAATGTTGATCGAATTTTTGATATTAAACACTCAACAGTTTGAGAAACACTGATGGAGGATCTGGACAAATGTGATATATCAGTCATAAATTTTCTATTCAGCGAACAAGCACAGGGATCAAGTACAGGAGCGTGATCACGTTCAGATCTATGATAGTTCCAGGTGGCAGTAAGCACTCAACACTTTTAGGGCTACTGATGAAGGATATCCTCAAATCAGACTTACGGAAGGTTCACATCCCAACGTGAACGTGCAAGTGAAACCTGTCCGATCTTCGCTCTTCGGAGAACATTTCTACTAGAACAACGTGAGAGTGATTTTTTATCCCTTCCCATATGGGAATCCATCTATTGGATTTTTCAAGAAGTATTTTTTCGGTTCGAAAACAAAGTTGCTTTCAAAAGTGAGAACGAACAAACTGGAATCTGTTCCACTTTTACTTGAGATGCATCGAGGACGAGTGATGCGTTCCCTCTATGTAGGAAAGAGACAAAATTCACTTGGACGTTCACTTTATTCGTTATTGTTATGAACAACGCGTAGATTTGATATCTTATCAATCTGTTTGTTGTTTGTGCCCATTGATTTCTCAAAGTGCACCACAATTCGGAATAAAAGAAAACACATATGTACTTAACAAAAAGCGTAACAATATTTATTCATCAAATGTTAAAACTTAGATATAATTTATTAACATTCTAGGTTCAACCGCGTAACAATACTTCAACGTTGTGGTTGGAAGTGAAATTCTTAACTGCTCGTCTCTCAAAAAATGTCTTAATTTTATACTAAGCCTAAGTGCATAAAAGAATATTTTGATGGGCGGACCTAAACAAAATTTAAAAATGAACCCTAAGTGTAATTAAACCTACCGCGTGTAATTAAACATTGCCGAAACAGCCATATGTTGGATTTCCCGAATTCGAAGGAAATTTCGGCAATGTTGTGACCATATGAAACCAAAAATTTCCTTTTCTTTTGGAAGAATGTTGCCATAAACAAATAATAAAACATATCTTTACCTGGTACACAACATCCCGCCCGCCTTGAACTAACATGTTCAACGTAACTTGATGAGTTCTATGCTTAATTGTTTAACTAATTTAGATACATATTACATTCTTATTCCTTTGATAATTTGGTTCTTATTCTTTATTTTGGAAATGTGTAACCTATTTATTATTTATATAATAAAACATTTATATTTCCATTGGTAAAGGTGCCACTGATTTTGTACTCCGCTCGTACACACCCGTAATCGTCTTAACAGTGACCGCACGCACGACTCCATCAGCTCCTTTATTAATTTTTTCAATACGACCTAAGGGCCAATGAAGTGGTTTAGAGTCTGGTTCTTTAAGGATAACCATTGTCCCTAGTTTTATGTTGTCGTCCTTCTGCTGTTGCCATTTGCTGCGTACGTTGAGATTGTTCAAATACTCCTTTGACCATCGTTTCCAAAAGTGTTCTTTCACGTACTGAATGTGTTGCCAAGCTGAGAGCCGATTTACCTTGATGTTTGTTATGTCCACATCTGGCACGCTCATAAGTGAGTCGCCAATTAGGAAATGAGAAGGACAGAGGGCATTCAGGTCGTTTGGATCTGAGGATATTGGGGTTATAGGTCGGGAATTTAGGATCGCTTCTATTTCTGTTGTATAAGTGTATAATTCTTCATAAGTGAACAAAGTGTCGCCTATCGTTTTAGAAAAATGGCTTTTGAACGATTTTACCGCTGCCTCCCACAAACCTCCAAAATGCGGTGCTCTTGGTGGCGAAAAGTGCCACGTTATATTATCGTTTGCTAATACCTCCGCGAGATTTTGATTATGTGATTTCGATTCTAAAAAATTTCTTAACATTTTTAATTCGCGATTCGCGCCTACAAAATTAGTTGCGTTATCTGAGTAAATATTTGATGATTTACCCCTTCTTGCAAAAAAGCGTCTCAACGCTGCCAAAAAAGCACTAGTTGTAAGATCCGTAACTAACTCAATATGACACGCTTTCGTAGAAAAACAGACAAATATGGCAGCATAAACCTTTAACTTATTTCTATTCCTAAATTTTTTCTCTTTGATGTAGAATGGACCACAATAATCGACGCCCGTATTTAGAAAAGGTCTTGTTGGCGTAACCCTATCTCTAGGTAGATTGCCCATAATATATGAGTACTCACTAGGCTTAGCGCGAAAACATTGTATGCATTGTTTAATAACTCCTTTTACGCTATTTCTCCCTGATATTGGCCAAAAGGTTTTCCTTAGTGCATACAATGTAGCTTGAGCCCCACTGTGAAAATGTTTCAGATGTATGTGTTGAATTATCAACTTGGTTACGTGGTGATTTTTAGGAAGAATAAGTGGATGTTTCTCCTCGTATTTTAGTTTTGAATTAATGAGCCTACCCCCGACTCTAATCAATCCTTCATCGTCAATAAATGGATTCAATGCCTTAAGATTACTTTTGGTCGATACTTGTTTGGAATTTGTAAGATTTTTGAAATCGTCTTGAAATTCGTTTTCCTGAACTAGCTTGATTATTTTTAGTAATGCTTGTTTCAGTTCCCGTGATTGTAAGGGACCCATAATTTTTGTATTTGATAAATTGTTTATAAATCTTAAGCAATACGCCAAAACCCGTTTTAATTTACTAAATGATGAGTAATTATTTAATAATTTCAAAAGTTGATTATTATTCGTAGTAACGTTCAATGCTAAAGTTGATTTAATTTCGACTAGTGGTACTTTTTTAAATTCTCTAGATGGCCAATCATTGGATTCTTTCTTTAGCCAATATGGACCAGTCTTCCAAACATCGTTTTTAATGAATTCCCAGGGCAACTGCCCTCTTGAAAGAAAATCGGCTGGATTGTCATTTGTAGGAACATGTCTCCAGCATTCTACTTGAGTTGAACTTCTTATTTCCGAAACTCTATTGGCAACAAAGGTTTTTAGCAAATATGGTTGTGTTTGTATCCATTGAAGTGTAATGGTTGAATCCGACCATAGGAAAATACTGTCGATTTTCCTATCTAATGCAACTAATGTAGATTTGAGAAGTCTAGCTAATAATAATGCAGCACATAGTTCTAACTTCGGGAGTGAAACTGATTTTAAAGGAGCAACTCGATTTTTTGAGCATAATAAATTTGATAGTATTTCATTTTTGTGGTTCACCGACCGAATATATATGCATGCTCCGTATGCCTTTTCCGAAGCATCTGCAAATCCATGGATTTCCAATTTCTTATAATCTTGAATGATAACCTTTCTGTCAAATTGTACCTTCTCTAACACCTCTAGCTGATTTTTGATCGCCATCCAGCTTGTGAATATGTCTGCTGGTACTGACTCATCCCATGTTACTTCACATTGCCATAATTTTTGCATTAAAAGTTTTGCATGAATTATCACTGGACCTAGCAATCCGATTGGATCATATAATTGTGCAATATTGGAGAGTATCTTCCTTTTCGTGACCTTTGTTTTTTCCCAGGGTTTGACTTGATATGTAAATATATCGTTACTTGAGTTCCATTGCACTCCCAAAGTTTTTTGCACATCTGATTTTGTTAGGGCAACGTTTGTTTCCATTGATGGAAAATCTTTCATGATCTCTTCCGAATTTGATTGCCATTTCCTTAACGTGAAACATCCGCGTGCTGTTACTGATAACAAATCATTTCGGAGTTTGATAGCTTCTTCTACGGTATCAGTACCGGTAAGCAAATCGTCTACATAAAAATCGCGTTTAATTATGCTGGTCGCAATCGGAAACTCCGTCTTTTCGTCCTCAGCCAGCTGGAAAAGTGTTCTTATCGCTAGAAATGGGGCTGTCGTTGTCCCATACGTGACTGTGCATGCCTGGAACGTTTTCAATTCATCATTCTCATGTTCCCTATGCAAGAGTTTTTGGTATGGAGCATCCATTATGTCCATTGCGATCTGTCGGAACATTTTTTCGACATCAGCGGTCATCACATATTGGTGTGTTCGGAATCGAATTATTATTGAAAATATATCCTGTTGTATGATAGGACCGTTTCTCAAGCAATTATTAAGTGATACTCCTGTGTCTGTTTTCGCCGAAGCATCAAATACAACCCTAAGTTTTGTCGTTTGACTAGCTTCTTTTATAACTGGGTGGTGAGGCATGTAATATCCTAAATTCGTATCATCTTCAGCTACTTCTTGCATATGACCTAACTCTAAATATTCCTTCATGAATTTGTTGTATTCAGCTTTGATCTCGGGTTCTCGTGAAAGTCGTCTTTCTAAAGCTAAATACCTACGATA
Organism: Chrysops caecutiens; assembly: GCA_963971475.1. Classification (NCBI taxonomy): domain Eukaryota; kingdom Metazoa; phylum Arthropoda; class Insecta; order Diptera; family Tabanidae; genus Chrysops; species Chrysops caecutiens. The sequence goes on from OZ020568.1 coordinate 70,391,935, forward strand.
TGCTAATTGATACGATTTTCCTAAGTTTTCACGCTTTTCATTGAACGGAAGACGCACAATATATCTACCCGTGATGCTGTCACGGCTTGTAGTTTGCTTGTAATATTCTTCTACTCTAACTTCTTCTTCTGATAATAACTTTGTTTCTGGTACTTCTTCTAATTCCCAGAATCTATTGACGCTTTTATGTAATGTGTCCAATGACAAAAAACAATTCTTAATTTTTGAATTTCTCTGATCTTCTCCGATCTTCCCCGAAATGATCCAACCTAATTTGGTCTTATTTATTCTGGCACCTTGTCCTGCTAACTTAAATTGACCTATGCATAAAAGATCGTAAAAGACTTCAGCTCCGAGTAAAGCATCAATCTTACTTGGCTTAAAGAATTCCGGATCGGCTAGTTTTACACCACTGGGAACTTCAAGCAGTTTTTTATCAATAAATTGACTTGGCAAATAGTTGCATATTTGAGGAAGTACAAGAAATTTTAGTGATATGTTGTAATTTGATTGCTTCGAATAAATTTTAGTATCAATCGCTTCCCTTATCCTTGTTTCAATTTGATTGAGCCCTTCCACAGGTAAATTAAGAGACTGAAAGGGAATACCTAATAAATTTGCAAATTCCTTTGTCATGAAATTGGATTGAGAACCACTGTCGAGTAATACTCTAGCCCTTGTCTTTTTCCCATTACCCATCGCAACATCGACCAGAGCTGTCGACAATAACACTTCGGATACTAGACGAGCATTCAACATCTTTGTTGATGGGTTATTGGATTCTCTGACATCCTTGCTTGCATTTTTCTCACTGTGCTCCTGCCTCTCATAGTGGAGCAAGGAGTTGTGCTTCTTGCTACATTTTCTGCAGCCTTGAGATTTGCAATCCGAACTGTAGTGTCCAGTTCTTAAGCAGTTCATACAAGCATTATTTGCTCTTATAAAATTGTATTTTTCAACTGCTGTCATTGATCTAAACTTTTCACACGCATATATGTGATGAGCTTCTTTACACAATAGACATGAGACTGCCTTATTTGAACTGACAAATACTTGACGTTTTGCTTGCGAATTGACTACATGTTTGCTATTATTTGACAGATTGAATGCCGTTGCTTGTAGAACTTGACACTTTTGCTTCGTCTGAATCTATCACATTTTTAAAAGAATCGTGGAAATCTAACCATGTATCGTATGACCCATCAAAAGTCGCTAAGTCTAGTTTTGGCAATCTAATATTTCGGATCCTACTAGTAGTGCTTGGCGCATTTGAGGTACAAGCAGGGGTACTTCTGTTATCAATTGGTTTTATTAAATTACGCGCACGGGTAACTTCGCGATAATATTTGTTTTCAAAATCACACAATTCATTAGTTTCCTCAGAAGTTAGTCCCTCAATTTTCATTTGAATATCTTCAAATGTACTCAAGATGTCACCAAGAGATTCTAAGCGCAAAGAAATCTGCGTGGTGTCATTTTGATTTTCTTCAATATTCAAAAAGTTTATAAACCGCGTTAACCTTCCTTTTAGAGCCGTCCTTTGATTTTTGAGGTCTGTGATGGTTTCTGACATTTTAAAAATTTAAAGAAATAAAGGCGATTGGGGAGGAATAGGAAATAATAAGGAAACTTGGACTTACTTTTCGATGACTCTTTCTTTATTGATGAATGCTGTTTATCTGCTTAATGCTGCTTTATATTCAAACACTTTCAACTATCTGATTTTAATGGCTTTACTGATGTTAATTTTAACTTAATTGAATCTAACACTTTATACTTGTTCTTGCTCACTTATTCTCTCTTGATTTGAAGTAATTAGATCTGTGTTTTTTGAAGCTTTATGCCTTTTGTCACTTGTTACTCACTTGTTTAATCTGTATATATTATCCTTTATATTTTCTAGGTTTGATGTTTCACTTTCTCAACTTGAACTTAAATGTTTTTATTCACTTTCTTAATTTGGTTTCTGGTTACGAATTTCGATATATGTAGTAAAATCACTTTGCTTTGTTATGTTCACTTTAACTTTGTCTTTGATGTTACTTGTGTTACTTATGTTCACTCTAACTTTGTCTTTGATGTTAGTTGAAACGTTAGCGGTTGACTGATCGGATCCTCAATGTCTTTACATATACTTTTTGAATAATATGCTTTTGTTTATATCCGGCTCGAAGGACCATTTATTATGTTATGAACAACGCGTAGATTTGATATCTTATCAATCTGTTTGTTGTTTGTGCCCATTGATTTCTCAAAGTGCACCACAATTCGGAATAAAAGAAAACACATATGTACTTAACAAAAAGCGTAACAATATTTATTCATCAAATGTTAAAACTTAGATATAATTTATTAACATTCTAGGTTCAACCGCGTAACAATACTTCAACGTTGTGGTTGGAAGTGAAATTCTTAACTGCTCGTCTCTCAAAAAATGTCTTAATTTTATACTAAGCCTAAGTGCATAAAAGAATATTTTGATGGGCGGACCTAAACAAAATTTAAAAATGAACCCTAAGTGTAATTAAACCTACCGCGTGTAATTAAACATTGCCGAAACAGCCATATGTTGGATTTCCCGAATTCGAAGGAAATTTCGGCAATGTTGTGACCATATGAAACCAAAAATTTCCTTTTCTTTTGGAAGAATGTTGCCATAAACAAATAATAAAACATATCTTTACCTGGTACACAACAGTTATGAAATCCTCAATGATCGAATACTGTCTCATGACAAACATTCTCTCTTCTTCGATAGTTCTTGTTGCCAGTTTTATAAGAATTCAAAATGTGTGATCGAATTCAAGGATATTTACAATAATTTATTATTTACTACTTAATTTGTTTCCTTTGGGAACTGTTAAATTTTATGCAATTTTGCAATTCCAATTCATTTAAAAAAGAATTATTCCGAAGTTCCTTAGTAACACGAAACAATTATTATGTTGAATATGATATTCCCATAGCAATAATAATGTGGATTTTATGTACATGTAGTATAATGTAGCACGTACACATTTAATTTTGTACTCCTAGACTCATAGATTCCTTCAGTAGATATTCGGTAAAGTCTTGTTGCTCATATTACATTAACAGAAAGCACGATGACTATAAATAAGACTAAATTGCTGTTAGGGAAAACATGGTGGGAACTGAAGTCCTCGCAGATAATAAATCCTTTTAAATCCTTGAGTAATAAAAACCGACAAAAAGATGCCAAAAGTTGACTTGAACGGGATCGTTTTAATTCCGTTTTCTGCTATAGAATGAATCCTTAACCATTTCGGTGTCTTGGTCTAGTTTTGCTTCGTAGATTTCAAGAGGGTAAATACCAACAACAAGATAAATTCAAGAAGGTGCAAAGGTGGAGAATATGTAGAAGACACGATGGTATATGTCAAGTGGAAAAAAGTGTCTGCAAAAGACAAAGCTAGGAGACTGAAATATTAGACTCCTACTCTTAAAGATTTTCTCCTGAATAGCCAAAATGCAAGTTTGTTTTTCGGTTAAACGTAACGAGATGTACCACACAGGAAGCACAATATCTCTTAACCGCCTCATAAGTGAAACGTTGTTAAGAAAACAACCCCTAAAAAATAACAAGAACACAATTCAAGACGACACAACTGGGTGGGAGTTGTTCGGGTCGCGCAAATGTTTACCTTGTTGCGAAACCAGGTTGGTTATTTAATTTTCTGCAAGTGATATAAATTTCAAAGTAATTAAGTTAAATCCAGTTGACTTTATTCGTATTTGAGAAGTGGGAATGTTTCGGGTGATGCTACAATTCCTTCTTGTGAAGGGATACCTTGGAATTGCTTCTGCTTCTGCTTCAGCATCAGCATCATGGTCTAAGTACCCGATAAAAGCGTAATGAGCAATTTCACTGACAGCAGGATGAGCGCGAATTTTTATATAAAGAAAAAATTTCAAATGGAAAATGGAATTGCTTGGAAAAAATGCTTAAAATGCAGAAAACTTTTATAAGGAATTGTATTACAGACATTTTTTTTTATTGAATTTAACAAAATTTTGTTTTCCTCAGTGTGATTGTGTAATGCGAATTGAGGACTTTTCCGGCGACAAACATTTTTTCCCTTTTAATTATTTTTACTCACAATCAGTTTTTCTGTATAGAAAACTTTCAAGTTTAAGAGGCACGTGCATGAAGAAGATTTAAATTTAATATTGCCATCAATATACATGATAACAAATCCGATATTAATAGGTTAAACCTTTAATAACCTTCTAAAGTAGAAATTCTAGAAGCACCCTTAAATTTTCTAAACCTTCTCAAGATGAAATATTTTCATGTCGTCTTTATTAGCATCGTGTTTTCTGTATCCCATAAGTATATCTCATAAAAACACACTTTCATGGTTGTCATATGCAAATAAACAGATAACCACAAACGATTATTGCTTACAAGAACGAGAAAAAAACCGCTTAAATTTCAAAAATTCAAAATGTAAATCATTACGTTGATGTATTTATGAATAAATATCTTTTTTGACTTCTTACCATATTACCTTGTTTCACATTCACACAATCTACATAAGCATTTTACATACCCTCGAATGATAAAATACAAGACGATATAGGTCAAAGGTGATGTATTTATGTCGTACATACCTGAAATGTAGAAAGAAACTTCTTAAGAAAATCTTTGAATTTATTTCTTTAGGTGAATATAAATTTTGGAAAAATGTTTGGGAATTTTCAATTTTTCTTGGAAGGCAGCGAATTTATGAAGAACTTTTATTTATAACGTTGGCATTTTGTTTTTCTACAATAGATGGAGTTAGTTTGGGGCGATAAATTGTAATGATACTTTGAGGAAATTAATTTGAAGTCACTAGAATTTTAATTTTAATTTAAAATTTAAAAATAAATTTCCTACAATAAGCCATATTGTTTTGTGTCTTGTCTCGTTGCACTCGTAATTGAAATATTTATTCGTAATTGAGGTGAACACGCAGAGTTACAAAAGTTTATTCCACATTCAATATATAATCACATAAAAAAGTTTCGTGTCTCGTCCTTTCCCTTTTCAAAACGGAAGAAACTTTTCAACAAAGCTATACGAAATAAAATCAAACTTGTATGCTTTTAAGTTAATCAAAATTCAGTTTTTATTAAGTTATTCAATTATTCTATTTTCAAAGATATTCTTAAGGATACGCTCAACTTGAAAACTTCACATCAATTCATCCTTGAGAGATATGTCCTTTTTGATGTGGTAATGAAGTTCTTTCTGAATTGTAAACTTTTTCATGTATATGGGAATATTTGTGAATCACATTTGTAGGGCATAAAATTAATATTAAATTTTGACAAAATCCGTATACGAAACTCTTCATGATGAATATGTAAGGAATTTCACAAAAACTCCTTAAATTCGGAATCATTCAAATTGCATCAATTCATGCTCCATTACAAACCGTCTGCAATATTCAATTTAACTGAGATTAACGACAAGAAGTAACCACAACGACGACACCACTACACGGAGAATATCACAAATCCCAGCAAGATGGACCAACCACAACATTATCTGCGGCTTTAGCTAGAGTAGCTCTTCAAAATACACGAAACCATACTGATATCCCAGTGAAGGTGGTGAGGTTACCATCGTATCTAACTGGTTATCATAGTAACACATCGACAATTCAGTATTGAAGTGTTGAACTTCGTCTATCTACAATCCAGATATGGATATGGTTATATACGGATATTACAAACTGAGAAAGTTTGGTATGAGTACGACAGGAATACAGCACGCAAAGTGTTAATATCCAAGGATAATATCCCAAAGGATACTAATGAAATTTTCATAAGCACTTGAGGTGTACACAGGATAATATTTCTGTATGGAAATTTTGTTTTCCTGCTACTCTTAACTGATGCTAATATCTTGTTATTGTTTGGTCATACTCTAGGGGATTTACGAGTATTCTAGTACCACTTCTTTGCTTTACCATTAAATGTGTGTTTTCTTTACTGATTTTAACACTTTTTAAATCATTTTAAAATTTTCGGTATAACATCGTTCGTTGTAGAAGTTAAGAGGAACGATTATTGAAAACTTTATGAATCAATCACTGTAAATTCCATATTAATTGTCAGGATGAAAGGGTGAAGGGATGCAACCCTTGCAAGAAGTTAATGAAAACTTCATTCTTTGTTTGTGTGTGTGTGGTAAGGACGTATTTTTTATCGTTTGATTGGAACGTCGAGGAGTGTCTCTGAAGATAAAAATTTCTTATTAAATAAAAATCCGAGTGTGTACTTCAGATGTGTAAATCACCTGCAGTCAACGATTCAGTAAATCCGAACCAAGATTCACTTGAAATTCCACTAACACATTCAAGTCTGCACTCATTTATCACAGAGAAAAGGACGAAAAAAAAAAATCCAATTACTCACGTTGATCGAAAGTCATTTGTCGTTATTTTCACTTGAACAGAACTGGAAGTTCGTTGGAGTCATAAAGGTAAACATACGATGGTAGGGACGAGGTTGAAGGTTGGAGTTATACCTACTGGATAACGGATGGTAGATGAAGTTATTAATTACAGGTATCAATGCACACATCCACCAATGAGTGATGATTTTTTAAATTCATATCAGCAATTTATCATTTTGAGATGACATTCAGACAACTTGCTATACTCCATTATGTGTTAATAAGAAACTCCAGTATGGAGTTAGAAACGGGACAGGAGAGACTAGTATGATGGTGGAGATATAAATGTAAATCACCTTTATATCGTTAAATTATTCATTAACCCTCGTGTTTGTTTATGGTCCCTGTCACATGATTTTATCACATTCGGATATACACGCTACGATTTTTATGAGTTAATTAGAGTTGGAAGTCGTTAAACATTTCTCACTACATATTCTAGTTAGGTCAATTTATATAAGATGATTATGTTGTTATCTTTTTACATTCAAGGGCACTCATCCATTGGGATCATCTATAATTTAACAATTAAAATGTCACTTGTAATACAATCAATTATATGTTTTAACACTACAGTAATGTGATTGCATAGCAAATCAAAAGCGGATATGAAGTGCATAACATATCAACAACACACCTCGAATTGAACGAATTATCATCATTGCATGGTATAATATCCTTTACGTTTGTAATGAAGTTAGAGAATCAACTAAATGCATTATCCTTTCAAGGATAGTCACAGGTTACAGGTAATAACCTAAATCGTTAAGTTTGTGTGATTATAGGGTTTTGTAGTCTTCAAATAAATATGACATTCATATTTTTTGGCTCAAAAATGTTTTCCGAATAACTTTTTGACATATGAAGTTTGTAGTTATTATCAGAAAGAAAATTAACACGAATAAAAGGAATTACAGAAACCTTGATGGCGCCACATGGCAACCTTATCTTGACTCAAGAAGCTACTCAGAATAAGAAAAAATTTTTACTTTCTTGGCAATCACGTAACGAAAGATGCACTCAAAGTTACAGTTTTATCGTGTTATCTTTAAATTTTTTTAAGAATTAAAAGGTTTCAGAGTTTTAAGGTTTTTCCGTGTCTGTAATCTTTTGCTTCGTGGAAAATTTTAAAAACTTTTTCAATTCCAATTTCTCAAGAAAACGATGGGAGAAACCCCCGAAAAAATGGCGTAAACGTGTTCAAGTCAGAACGGATTGGAAGTAAATAATTTTTGGCATCGATACTAAAATATTTGCAAGAATGGCATGAAACTTGATGGCCGCCCACCAACGATTGGCTCCACCAAACATTGGGAAACTGTCGCCGCATTATGTGATCCAAAATAGAAAAACTAAACAATTTTGTGGAAGGATCTACTAAAATGCTGAAGGATACTCTAATGTGGTTTTATCGAAGACGAAACCAGGCAATTGAAAAGTACTACGAGAAGTTGTACATCAGCATTTTGTCCTGAATACTATTTTGGAAATGTCCTTGTTTCCGTTTTTATTCGTATCGTCAACATGAATTTTTGTTAAGCATGCATAATACAATGAAGCCAAGTAAATTTCCTTGAAAGTTGGACACTTCCATGTTGGACGTCGTTTAGAGGCGGAGTTAAACTAAGTATTCCTTGGTAATCCTTTCTGCAACACTACATGTCACGTTTTGTTGAAGGATGCACTTAAAAATTTGATTTTTTTTATAATTTAAATTGCCAGATATCTTCCTAATATGTTACCTAACCATTACATTACAGGGCATAAATAAAATATCTCCATTTCATAAACAAACAATTTAATATTCAACTCCCTTCAAAAACAGCAAAGCTCAGGATGAGATCCTTCCTTAATTTATATTAAAATTAAAATCCTCACAAAACTTCATTAAGGAATTCAAAATTTCAATAAGGACCGGTTTCAATCATAAAAAGCAAAGTGAGTTAATGGAATTGGGAAAAGGGTCTGATATCCATGACACGAAAGTTTCCAGGACTAACCATTCCCTGACAGTTGTGATGGTGTCTCTATGGCAAAGGAGAGGAAAAATTTTTATAATCGCAGAATATGAGGAATGCAATGAAAAGCGTGTTTAACTGATATGAAAAGCCGAAAATGCGACATTTATCCTTTCTAAATTTACGGAAGGATCTTTGAATTTGAAGTCCTTTTTTACTAAGTCACTTTAAGAGAAATCCCTTTTGTCAGTCGTTTGAAGGCGGAATAAAAGGAATTACGATAGAACAAAGTGAAGTGAAATGGTTCACTATCAAATGAGATATCCTGACAAAATGAAATCCTGCAAGTCAAAATACCAACCTCCATTTAAAGTTATTTTTATGAAATTTCCACGTTATGCAAACGTTTAATTCTTCAATTTCAATTTTCATCCTTTGTAAAGTCAATGCCTTATGTGAATTCCTGCAGCGACTGGTAGAGGTGGTTAGGGTTTGTCAATTTAATTTTGAAGCGATTTCTTATACACACAAGGATACCTGCCCCAATGGTGCAGAAGAAACTCGAAGGATATTATCAGGCACATGAATTGTTAGTGCATATACCCTGAAACTGAAACGATTCCTGGATGAACGAGACTTGAATGAAAACCCGAAATCATTAAAATTAAAACAGGTTAAAGGAACTTTACCTACGCCTTACCTAATTCTCTGGTGAAATTTATTGTTTAATTTAAAATTTATAATGTACGATAACACATTGTGAATTACCATGCACTCTGCATGAGATTTTATTAGGGCGGAAACAGGAAACTCGTATACATAAAATTATATATTATTTTCATGTGAAAGGGATGTATTAAAGTGTCACATTCCAGGCATTGTTACACTTCCAGGAATATGTTAAAAATTTTAACAACATTTTCGAAAAAATTCCACTTCATCGAGGATGTGCTTTGTCAAGTTAAACAAAGTACGACGATCCTACAAGTCTCTGTAGATCCTTGTTCCATTGATTTACAGGATAATTATATTAAGGAAAAATTTAAGAATCGCCATACGTCATATCACAAAAAATGAACCCAAAATGATGTCATAAATGGGTCACCTTTAATGATTAATTGCTTATAAAACAAGACAGCATGATATCACCCTTGACCCGATGTTACAGTTGAAAGGTTTTTGAAGAACGATACTCAAAATCAGTGACACAGAAACGTAAACATTGTTTTGTTGTTCACACCCATTAGGATTAAAATCTGTCGACGTCATTGGTTTAAGGATAACAATCATGTCATCGTTTGTGACAAGTTTTTAGGTTTAAGTAAATTTTTTAAAAGTCATTTCTCAAAATATCCTCGTCTAGAGTTCAATGTGTACCTATACGTTTACGTAATATATTAGAAACAACTATTAGCCACATTCCAAGAAACCCACAATATGTACGTTGGTAACATTCATGATATCCTTTGGTCAAAACGAGACAGTAACAATGTGGAATGAGAAGAAAAGCAGGAACCCAAACAAAAGCTTACGTAACATTTTCCAAAACGAAACATCACATAAACTTATAAAAGAATAGGATATCAAGTCAGGACGATAAAACCACCCAAAATCCTATAAGCTCTGTTCTGTCTATAAACGTAAACATGCACACATGCTGAAACCCCTTTTTGTATCGTATTGCCATTATTGTCAACCAATACATGTGAAAATCCAGCACTGCATTATAAACCGGTGAATCCTTTGGATCAGTACACCCACGTTGAGAGTCTTTTTCAATTGATCAATGTGTGGGTGCACAAACCCAAACAAAAATTTCAAGGATAATCAAAGAGATGGAGAGAGTTATATGTGTGTAAAGAGAACTCCATGCTTTGCAGTAGAGCTTTATCTCTTTTTGGAAAAACGTGAAATCCTAGCATGCCTATGGGAACCACTGTAAACAAACACAAGTTGCAACGCATAGGAGCCTCAAGGATATGCTAAGGACAATCTGGTGGAGAATTCGTGAAACATACAAAAAAGCTTTGAGCTTTATCCTTTTGAAGAGAAACACTGAGAATAGTTCTGTGAGAGTCGATGACGAAGAGAGTTACGAGAAAGTTCTCTTCGGTGAGAATACAGAGCGCAAGGATATGCTTTTACCTCTTCCGCATTTTATGTGCCAGCACGATTTTAGGTGTGGTGGGCATTTAAGGAAATCTGTCAAAATCAATTCTTCCTTTTTCCATGTACTTTTTTGTGTTTCTTATTTTATAGATTTTTGATCCTTAGCTTTAAGACTGTGCCCAGAGAGAATGGATTGTAGCAGTAACTCATCTTTATGACAGTTTCACGTAGAAGGGATAATAAAGGATACTTGTGGCAAGGATATTTCAACATTTATTAGCGAATGTATTTCACATTACACGAGTAAACACGGTTTACCATTGAAAAGTCAAATATTTTCATAATTTTTCTGTTTTTTCCATTATCAAATATTTTGGCAACACAAACACAAATGAAAAGGGTAACATTCCGGTTCACGAAAAAAGGATATATTTAATTTAATACTTTCAACCACTTTCAGCAAAAAGAATCCTGTTTTATTTTTTTCCTGGTGGATCCTAATAAGAGACAAAAATTCATGCCACGCATTCATATCGATTATTTTAAATATTTAAGGACGACTTTAAACTGCTGGTGTATTGACGTTTTATTAGGTAACGATGACGTTGAAGGGTTTAACCCTTATTTGAAATGAACTTTCAACTGACAACAGACCAATTCATTTCTCATATAATTTATTCACTCGGAAAAATAAATATTACTCTCAAATTGGTTATCAAATTGCATATACAGGTGATATTGGCAATTGTTGTATTTCAAAGAAAATGAGATCGCAAATAGTTTTAATCCCAAAACCTACCTAGGATAATCTCAAAAAAATAGACCGTATTATCTTCAAAGTTATTTTGATAAATTCATTGACACCCGAAAAACAAAACCCTCAAATCGAAGGTGATTAACTTCTTAAACCTATTCATATATGAGCAGTTAAAACCACATCACAATCGCATTAGGTTTATCTCTTCGTTTTACTGAATTCCAATAAACCCTTTCACACCGACAGAACAGAACTTTGCTGATAATAAATGTGGAAAAAAGGACTTTTTTAACTCATACAAATGTATGAGGAAATTTTATTTTGTTATATTTCTGTGGTTAATACCATTGAATTCAACTATGCAAACAACAACAACAACTACAAAAAAATATAAATGAAACCACGTGAAATGTTGCAAAAAACGATTCAAATTCCAAAAACCCTATTATATCTAAACCACCTAAAAATTTATTCACGCTGTGCTACCACGTACCGATAATACGAGAATAAATTTTCAACTACAAGGACATTCTGCCTCAGCGAATGTCCTGTGAACGTAAATATGTATGTGAATACGATTGTGAATGTGAATGAAATCCAAAGCTCGTCAGGATACATCAGGACACATCGTAGTAAATGCAAATTCACGTGTGGCTGTATTAAACGATTTAATTAATTCTCCTGTCAAAAACTTTGCATGTATTGCATATGTAGATACATGTATGTATGTAGCTTTTAATATCCTGACATTATTCACCTTCATGTAGTCGTGTGAATGGGCTACTACCACGTGCTGGGACTAGTTTGAAACAGGAAGCATTGACTTCTATGTACATGGAAGCTACATATCTTTGCAAAAGGACGAACTCTGGAAGTGCGGCTCATGTGTTTCTTTTTCTCTATAGATTAGGCTATAAGTAGAGGTCTTTCGCGACATAAGTGAACACCAGAGCTCAACGGGGTTGCCGAATGATATACATCTAAACGGACCGGATATTAATCTATTTTCTGTGAATGCGGATGCAGGACAAAAACTGCAGGACATTTACGAAAATGTTTCAACGAAACGAAATTGTGTGAGTAGTCTCGTGAAAATTCAACACACAAATCACGATACTAGTGGTCGTGTAGATGTCCTTATATCTTGATTGGCTAAAAGGATGTGATATTCCAGACAAAATAATCACAGACGATTGATTCATTAAGGATTCGTTCTCTGTACCTTTACCTATGCATACCAGGATAGACAAGTCCGAGAGTTAGAAATTTTTGTCCTTGACACTTGTTGCTGGCACATCCCCAATTCCATCAGCTTTTTGGGGTTGATATGCAAAACTTAACATTTTCAAAAATTCTAGTTTTGATTTCTTTCATGTAGAATTTGAGTTTCTTGACACATGTCCTGGAATTTTTCTACAAATCCACCTCAACAAGGAATTGCAACAAGGATCTCTGCATTTTTGTCTGCATTTTAAGATTTTCCTTACCATATGACAAATGAATTTCTAAAGCAAACAAGGTTTCTTCATGAGACATGTTTCAATGTCCTTTAGGAGAGTTCCTTGAATATTTCTTGTGTCTTATGCGAACCCATGCAATTTTCCGTGCATTTTTTCCCAGTGCATGTCGTCGCATATCCACAAACTCTTGTATTATTTTCTTTAAATTTAACTATGTTCCTTTAAATCCTCTTACGTTTTACGTTAATTCTTGTATAAAAATAAAGTATAATTTTTTCACAAACAAGTAGCTGTTATTGTCGCGTTGTAGCACAGAAGAAACGTGCTCCAAGTGGAACTGGTCTTAAAGATAGAGTAGTACCAGACGAAGACATCACGGTGAAATATTCTAGACGGAATAGGATTAAGTAGAATTTATTGCATTTCCATCGCCTTTAAGACACATCTTGCCCTTTGTTTTTCACGATTCATTTTTTATTTCAGCAGCAAGACATTTTTTAAGTATCAAACTTCGTTGAAGAAATCTTAATTGCTCTGTGTACATTTATAGGTATATACAATACATAGTCTCATTATTTGGTTAAACGTATTGGATAAGACGAACAAGTACTTGTATAATATAACCATCAAATCGCTGTTTGCGGTTTTTGCCTAATGGAACTTGAACGTTCGTTAAGAGCTAATGGATGGAAGTGGTGAAGTATGTACAAAAGTCAAAAGTTTTTTCTTATTCTTCTTTCGTGCTCTGAAGTCAAACAATCTGCTAAATTGCATATAATAAAGTTTTTACCATCATGACTTCGTCCTCAACAATAACTATTCTGTCATTATACGCTTGAGTTTGCACTTTATAATTGTTTGAACAAACCCGAGTTCACTTGATGTTCCGTGGTTATGTGTTCGATAGCTGCGGATTTCTACACAGGAAAAGTCAAACTGCATAACATTGAAATGGATTTAGATAAGAACATCAAGTGTCGAACTTCGTAAGTTTACCCACAAACCTAACGATTCAAATCAGAAAACTTAATTCATTCGAATCAACTTCATAGCATCAAAAAGACTTTCTTCAAACCTATGTGAACCTCGAGATTACCTTGGAGTATGGAATTATAAAATTATTTCAAAATTGAACCTTAAAATCATGTAAAGGTCATTTCGGGTTATGACTCTACCTTTCCAATCTACAAAATTAATCTCAAAGTATTTGTGGAATTAAAAATAATTTCAATTCGTTTATTATAAAATTCAATTTCATTAGCTTTACCCCTAAATCTCATAAGCGGATTTAGTGCACAAAATTACTTCTTATGGTTCTCAAATAGAAAATATGAAAATTGAAAATCCTTCCATATTTGTGCTTTTATCCATATAGCAGTCGTTCTACATTTAGTCCAGTGTTGCTGTTAGCCTACTAAACTCGACTGTCCTGAGTGGATATTCTGGAAAATTTGTTGCTGTTGGGATGATTCCACTCAATTAAAACCAATTTTCCCAACATCTATCCACTTTATATCTCATCAAGGGTTTTTATTGCTTAGAAAGAGCTAGACCTAGTTTATTTCCAAAACCCTACGTTTATTTATAAAACGAAGGTGTTGGTTGCCGTTGTCACCATACAAACAGAATCCGGAGGATACAAACCCGTTGAGATTAAAAGTTATGAAACCATTCGGGTAGTCCTACGCTGATTTTTTTGTTCATGTCGCCCCTAAAGGGCATTTCCCATCAACACATACGTTCTGGATACAACCCGGACATATGGTTAACGTGGAAGCTACATTTAGGAAGTCTGCACAGAATACGAAATTTAGGTCTCTCATAACCAAGAAATATAGCTTCCCTCTTTCTCCTCTAAGCAATCATTGATTATTCTGACGGCATTATGAACGTCTTTTTGTTATCACATTTATTGTCCTTGAACTGCTCTACAAGTGGACAAAGTGCTGTCTCACACCAAAACTCACTAATAGTCTGGACATCAGGTTATATACATAAATGTCTACCCACCCAAGTCACCCTTCATTGAAAATATGGCGAGACTTGGTTGCATACTTCCTGAAAAGGATATACAAATCCTTGCCAACAAAAAAAAAAGAGAATTTTGCCTTGGTGTGAAAACAATTTCCATTTGCAGAAAAATTTTCACAGGATTCTTTCGTCCTTAAAGTCTCATTTGAGATTTAATGTGTGCACCATCAGCACAAGGACGAAGAATTTTTATATCCATAGAACTGCTCCTTCATTTCCACTTCTATGAATAAATTATTCTCACACTTTTCTCGTCCACATGTGGTGGTGGTCTGGCGAAAACGGACAAAATATGCTACTGTTGGTGAGTCTGATAAAAAGGCAGTTGGGTTTAGTAGATTTTCCGTTTTTTAAAGCTTTTAAATTAAATAACCGCATTCATTGCTATTCACTTTCATTGATAATCTAGACAACACTCTTAGCTTCTTTGAACAGGCACAAAAATTTTACACCACACGATAAAAAGAAAAATTCATCACAAAACGGAATCGGACAATCAGTGGCCGATCAGAGAATCTGTTTGAAACCATCCCCAGTGGTACCTCTAATTCACGACACAATCGAACAACAATCGAGCGATCATAACATAATTTTTACTCTCTCCAACGACATCTCTACTTCACACATAGAAACTGCCGTGACTACTGGTTGGTTGTCATACACAATGATTTCAAACTTGACGTCATTTCGAATTCCACAATAAATTGATTTCTAAGAAATATAAATTGCGACAGCATTTGTGGGTTTTCTAAGAAATTTCAACATTATGAAGGACTCAAAATATCCTTTTCTAAGTTATTTAAGATGATTTACTTGGTAAGAAGATTTATATGACAAAGTGATTTCAGCGAAAATTGCCCTTTTAAAAAGGTGAAGTCAAACATGACGGAGGAAAAAGTGAAGGTAATTGATAGAAATAAGCGTCTTTTATTTCACAAAACTGTCAATTCCGGAAAATATTGTCGTCGGCATGAAAGTGTCCTGCGAGTGAATTTAATACGACAAACAATATAATCGTATCCTATAATTTAGGCCTTTTATATCTATTATGTGTGGGAATAAGGATGACAATTTCAACAGCAACAACGAATACACATACTACATACATGCTATGCCATGCCAGACACACTGTCATCTCAAGGGAGAATTGCTGGGACTAGCAGCTAAAGGACGATAAACTGCTAGCCAAAAAGGACTTGTTTTGGGGATAGTTGTCGATGATAAATTTTTGTTGATAAGGATTTCATTGTTCGTATTAATTAATTACGATTTACGGTGATATCAGATTGGATTATTGAAAATGATCCGATAAAAATTTTGTTTTGTAATAGTCAGTTTCGGCAGATTGTGTTGTAAGGACAATTTCACAACCAGGATGTCTGTAATTTGTTGATTTGCAGAAATGATTAAGAATAAGACATGATTTCATGTGGGTTAAATTCTAGCGAAAGGAAAGATTTATATAGAACCAGACCACTCTACAAAAATTCTAATTAAATGCATCCTGATGACAATGAAATAGTAGTGCAATTATCCTGCAAGGAACTACTGGTCAGCCAAATGCATTTTTTAAAGGTATAAATCAGAATAAACCACCTTGTCCATGTTTTCATTAACGTAGATTTACTTGTTCATCCAAAGCCTCTTGGGACGAGATGAAACGGTAGTCCTTGGACACAGCATTTTGGAAAAAGGATACGTGGACGAAACTGAAACAGGACTATCCATCGGGGATAATTTGCACTTGTTAAGGTGTAAGAGTGTTACAGTCTACAGACACGAGACGATAAAATAAAAACGATGTAATGAAAAAATTTAGTCCTTCCGCAATTGAACATTCACTCTTCACAGGAAACTCACAAACACATCACACTTGAAGGACTGAAGTTATCCCCAACGGAATAAACTCGTATTCAAGTGGAACCTTTTCAGTTTGATGAATGCCACAGTTTGTAAATTCTTCAGGAATTTGATACATTAAAGGGGAGGGATAAAGTTAACCGAATAGGGACAAAAGACGATTAATTGTCGTCATGATTTTCTCCTTTTTTCTTCGTCTACTTTTTCACCCCGACAAATCTATCACTTTGGATGTAAGCGAAACTGTTATCCTTAAATAGCTTTGAAACAGGATATTTAAGAGGTTTTGTGAAACTTTTCAATGAATGCGTTTGATTGTTGGACAACTTCATTTTACTAGTTTTTCCTGAAATAGTTTGAATTCAAATCATTTGAGTTTGGTCACTTATAGATTATAAATTGAGAAAACCTCCAGAGCAGCTGATGCGAAAATGCAAAGTATCTCTGGCCTCATTCTTTCTATTCCTTTAACTGGCAACTTGAGGTTGCATCTGAGTACCAACATCCATCTGATGGCAGTGATTCGATGGAAGACAAAAAGTAAATAGACATAACCATTTCCTGGTGATTAATATGAGAACAACAACTTCAAGACAAGATGAACAACTGAATGATTGCAATTTTAGATTGTTAGGCTGTAATTATGCGAAACATAGTCCGGAGCTTTCCTTCATTTAATGTTTCATGTTGTATCTCAAGTGCAATGAATACATCATACAATTGTTGTTATTGTAACCAGGAAAAAAAAAATAGGGAAAATAGTTCTGAGTGCCATTCTGATGATATTCTTATACACTTCCTAGAGTAACTTTGCCGAGAAACACAGGAAACACAATAGTTAGAAGTAATAGCTTCCATGGGCTATAGAACAATAGCCATGAAAGTTGAGAAGGATGTCATGACAGTAGAATGCACTACAACTGCAGTCGAATACAAGCATAACTAAGAGCTAATACAAAAATATATTTGATGGTATTTGTGCTTGATTTATCTCGAAAGACATTTTCGGGTAAAACTTCATAATAGTTTCGTCCCTTCCTCGTCAGCGACCTATCCCCTTTTGTCCTTTTTCTGTGTGTACTAACTATCTCTAAGACTTTGTCTTGTGAATATCCTTAAACAACTTCTCATTTCATATCGGATGTCTTTTGCCTTCACATCCTCCCCATGTCCCAGAAAAACTTTCTGCACTTCTTCTCTTTAAATAATCATTAAAAAGTCTATTCGGAGACATTTTGTTACAAATGAACTCGACTTTATTGTGTAGATAATCTTCCTGCGTTTTTCTGAATGAATGAAAATCGTTTATTGCTCTTTGATTTTTGTTGTTGCACAGAGTAACGTCAACATTTGTAAAAAGGACAAAATTTTATATAAGGATATATTTGGTTTGGATTTATTCTGAGTTGAAATGAAGTGTTTGGGTTTAGCCGTTTTCAGGATTTATGCAAATAACTCGGTGATATTGCGAATTATTTGCTATTTAAAATGTTTAATGAGTTTTTCTAATCCTTGAATTTTACAATTATGGTTCTGTGAAAAACAGAACTTGGTACATACTTGATTTTTCCTACACTTTCAGTATCTTACCTAGAAAGAGAAAACAAGAAAATTAATTTCCAGCATTTAGTGTTAGCTGGAATAAAATGAGAATTATGTTATTGAATACCACACAAAGCTTCCGGCAAACGAAAATTCAGAAAAAGGAATTTTTTTAGAGATATCAGCTGTAACAGGATATGAAACTTTCCTTACATGAAGAAGAGAAACAATTTCTGAACCAAGTGGCCAACATCTAAACGTTATTTTTGATGCACAATATCATGCAAAGGATACCATTTCATCGTCCCAGGATGCAGGGATAAGTGTACACAATTACAAGGAACTCCTTCGGGATTGTGCTGTCTTGCACTCTGAATTCTGTATGTTGATATACAACGCTAAGTGGGTATGTACGTTAAAAGGATAACTCATTGCAGGAAACAGGATGTAAAATGTTCAAATGCCCAAAAAGACCTGATAGTCGTTTCAACGTTTCCAGAGATGCTGGTCTGCTGGTTGTTGAGATTATGACGACTATGATTATAGATGTTAATTTCAGTGGTGTGGTCTAGAATGAAAGAAGCGTCATGTCAAACATCCCACAGGCATGCTGTTATTCTGTTTAACAGATACGAGCTATGGAATACAAAGTGGATACCAGGATTTATCACGAAATGAGGATTTCTTTCCTGGAAACGAAATCATCTTGTGAACTTCGCCATGGGACTTACAATGATTTGAGGTAACTATGACAGTTGCCAGATAAATGAAGTGTTTAGCTTCAATCTGATGAGTTGACAAAACAATTCTAACTTGATTTTCATAGCTGCAGCTCCTAAAATTCCTACCAAAACTCATAGAACAATCATAAGAAATCGGAGACGCTTGTAAATGAAATTTTCTGCCACCACTTGATATCAAGTAGCGAAAAACGATTCGAAAAATAAAAGGACGAAATATCACAATTGTTTCGAACGTTTTATCCTGCATTGTAATTTCCGGTTTTACCATCACCTCAAACAGGAACTTCAAATAATATAAGATTCCATTCCATTTGCTTTGTATCCACATTCCAATGCGCTGTATATTATTATTATTCCATAGTGAATTCATGCTTTTTGAAAATCACAGAAGGAAACATAATCCTTTTGACAAAAAGGAAAGAAAGGACTAGAAGAACAATAAGTGGGAACGAAGTCGGCTCACCAGCCTGTCCCTGAAATGTAAAGAAACATTGAAGAAAATATTACAGCGACAAGGATATGGGAAAAGTTGTAAAATTTCTTTGACTTCCTTTTTTGGAACGTGGAAAACGTCTGGAAAAATAAAGTTTATTGGGGCCTTTCAGTTTTGTAGACGCGTTGACTGAACACATGTAAACTAAAGGAATGTCAGGATACAAGGATACAAGTCTTCGTGCATTAAAGTGCTCTGAATGATGTTGAAGTCATTCATTTTACAAAAACCACGTCAGGCTTCCATTTGGTGTAGTGATACTTGAGCTATAAGTCCTGTGTGCTTTTAAGAATGAGTACCCCATTTACATCGATATGCGTTTCACCATGAACTTGAAAGTCTGTGGAAACTATAAAATAATCGAAATTTATCGTCATGAAAATTCACGATAATTTCAGTGTATTGAAATTATGGGAAATGTCCTGGTGAAAGCAGTACAATGTCTTGTATTGTCGCGTTTTGGTCTGACAGCAAGGATAACAAATATGTCCTTGGTAAAGAATAAAATTCCAACTGAGTAGGCTTCTCTAGCTTCCGTATAAGTTTTCATGACGTTATGTTATATAAATGCCGTCTGTACAACCATAAAAAGGACGTTCAGAAACCTCAGACGATTTTAATGCACACCATGAAAAATCTGGTTAGTATATGAATATCCTTGCACGATGACATTAATTTATTTCTGCTAAAAGGATATTTCTTATACTAGAATAAAAACAAATTTGCTTTCTTCTAGTGTCCTTTGTATCCTTTTTCATATTGTATTTCATAATGTTTTGCATAAAACATAAGCTCGACTTCAATCAAGGAAACCATACTGATGAAATGAACTGGAAAATCGATTAGTCTGTCTGGGGTAAAGGTGTGACTTGTCTCTTAATCACTTACGTCCATTAGATTTATTTGAAATAAATTTTCACCAAAATTTTCTCATTCATTTCCTTTCAATTTACACAACTAATGAACCAAAATAAGTTCGTAAATATCTCGTTAAATGCAAATATGCATCGACAAACATTAGACTACTCTAACTCTGTTTTTATCGATTATTATTAACGTAAATATGCAATTTCGCACCTTAGAATGCAAATAAACACAAAATTACATTTAAATCAAATTTGAAATGCTTCCGAAATATGCAGACATTGCAAACAAGTTGTAAGAATCCAATTTCCATGCCAATATTTTCTATAAACCTGTCAGGGATGTTTTCACAGAAGGGTGTCAAACATGTCGCCCAAAGACGAAGTGATGATTGAAGGGATATTTCAAATGTGTCTTCTTACAGTCTATTCTAGATATAAGAGGACAGTGCATTGAAACAAAGTAACGCTTAGTCCGTGGTCGATTCTAAGGACATCGGAAATCACTTTTCACAAGCGATGTACATTATCCTGATTCAGATACTGCAATGACGACAAAATATGAAGAACAAGTGTATCCTCACATCATCACCATCATCATCATTATCATCATCATCATCATCATCATAAGTATAATCTCCACCGTCTTGAAAGAAACCAAATATATACATTCAAAAATTGAATACATACACAAGTCACGTATCTGCAGATACTCTCAAAGATTCAGGAGGTACGTACCAGAATCCTGGACTGCAGATTTCTATTTGAGCAAATATACCAATTCAACAACGAGACTGTAAATGGGGAAATAGAAGAATTTTCAATAGAACTCGTAGCTTATCTCTTTTCGGGAACACCTTCAAATAGCTGGTAACCACCACGTTTCACATCAACCTAGGATCGAATTCTGTGCAAAGGATAAGGGTAAGAGGAATGGAAATTTAATATGGCCATCATCAATTTGTGATCTTCCCTTAAACCGACATATCACATATTGATTCAGTCATTTTCCAAAGGATTACTTGTTGTATACGGTCGCCAGAAGGATGCTCCAACACAAGCACACAAATACACAACCACATGAATGTGCATTTGTACAAAAAAAAGGACTGTAAGGATCCTGGTATAGTCAATAGTCTAACCACTAGAATTAGGAGATATGATGCGTGCATTTGATATGGTACAAACCAGACCATAGCCGATGTATCAGGACGAAATCTTAAGGATTTCGTTGTACATGTGTAATACGATGATATCCTGTCATCGTGTTTCATGTGTTATAGGTTAGTTGATTGGTCTTAAAGTTGTTGTGTATATCGGGTGATTGGTACATTTAGACAAGTAGTATCACATCGTATTATGGATTAGATTTTATTCCTTCAAATGGTATTACTTCTTCAATAATAAAGTGTTTGTGATTTGAGAAAATTTATAAATTAAGGACATTCAACAATCATCCTGAAATTTATGAGGATAAGACACGTGGCCCTAATTATCTTTTCAAACGCAATAAAAAGTTGAACGAAGTGTTGTATTTGCCTGGAGTGATGAGATTTCAAATTCACAAGAAGTCTGTTTAAGAAATCCCCAAAAATTTACTTTAATTTGGTAGCGTATAAAATTGAAACCAGATATCCTGGAGGTATTACACGTCATCGTGTAATTCAAATACATATACATATTTGAAACATAACTCAAATTCCATTAATTTCTAATTTATTCAATTTGCAAACGAGACTTTTTTAATGGAAAATTTTGGCTTCAAATTAGGGAAATTGCTTGCAGTCAAAGTAAGATTTTTCGCCTTTGGAAAAAAGTTCATGTAATTATTACTTAATTTTAGCTTGTAAAATTATTAAATCATCTCTTTAAGTGAAGTCATATCAAAAACTCGTCAGTGTATCTCAACTGTCTGGGAAGTTAACGACGAAAGAGATAATAGATTACCACGTTTTAACACTTGAACTTTTTCCTGTGATATACGTTCATTAGCCAAACGGAAGAGGGTGGAAAAATTTAATCACAAGGATTAACAAAGTATTTGAAATTTCTCACCATCAAGACCGCAGGAATTAATTAGTACATTGAAGGTGTGAAATTGTTTAAAATCAAGACATTAACCACGAAGTTGTATCAGTGTAGTTAAACTTGAGTTAAGGGGATGAAATGACATCAACATTTTGATTCAAATTCTACCAATAAGGATACCACGACTTAACATTATCCAAGCGCATGTAATTAAAGTTAACCAGGGTATGGGTATTTTTGAGCTTAGCCAAGCATATCGTTGAAGATTTTCCGAGGTTACTTAATGTAAAAGTTTTGGTTTTATAAGGATATAGAAACAAACGCAACAGGTCATACTTTCTTGAACTATGTTACGTAACATTTAACAAAAACAGAATACTAGGCAGAAAGGCAATTTCCATCAAAACCACAAGTGAATATTACAAAACAATCAAAATAATAAATTAAATTAAAATTTAACAAAATTCTGCATTCAATAAATTCTCTGACCCTTGTATATTTTCCGTAGGATTGACCTGCCCTTTTTACCCCGGAATCAATTGAAATTGAAATGAAATTGCACAACTGACAGAAATTTCTACTGTTAAAGTGTTGAATGTATCTGTTACAATGTGGATATATGTAGATGCATCTATGGTTTCGTGTTTTGGACAACAATTAAAGGTTTTCTGAAATTGCCTGCATAGTATCATTGATTCTTTGTGGTATGAACGTATGTACATTTACAGAATGATTCAAAATTAACATTGCAGGTGTTCCTGTGTCTACCCTAGTATTAGAGTAGAAGATATTGCAATTGCACTCAATTGATAATGATTTCATATGTAATAGCACATACACTTCGGTTGCATTTAAACTCCATATTGAAATGTGGATATCATGTTTGGCAAAAGTACCGTTTATGATACGAGGATCCAGAAAGGTGATAGAAACATTCAATCAAAGCAATTATCCAGCATTGCCCTGATGCTATTAAATTAACCTTTATACCTTTACGGATGTGCTTCCTTTAAATACAAATTTCAGTTTCAGTATATTCAGTGAAATGTGTTTATTGGATAAACTCATTCAGTCACCAAGTAACTAAAGAAGGATTAGTGCTGTTTGTGTATTGACATCAAAAACGATTTTCACTTTAACACTTTCAAAATGAAAATCGAAATAAATCTGATACAAGTCTTTGATTATAGTAGTTTTTTTTTCTAAAAAACCTTTATAAGAAAATGTGTTTTACAAGAACATTCACAATACAAAAGCATCAAAATTCAGTTGGGAAATAGGTTAAATTGAAATAGATATTGCAGCTATTCGAGAAAAGCTAATCCTGCAGCATTGAGATAACGTTATTCTATAGAATTGAAGTTCATATTCCAATGTAGTAGAATTCAAAAGTTGTCTTTAGTATAATTGTAATTAGAATTGTTATTAAATTAAGTTTTAAAGTTATCCCAAGTGGAAGAATAGACAGAACACTATCAGAAAATGAAGTTATCAAATTAAGGCACAACTTCAAGACTGTGTTTAAGAAACAATATCGAAAATGACTTTAAATTGAAACAATACCAGAATAGAAGCTACAAATCAACACTTTTAGCCCAACAGTATGGGTTTTAGCCTAACCTTGAAGTGTTTTAGTACGATTTACGAAGAATACGTGATCAGGAATCGTAAGTTTGATAATCCTGGAATGTTATCCTTATTCTCTCAAATACAAACGTTGTTCAGATTAAATAAAATGAAATTTTAGTGTATTTCAACACAATTACCTCTTGTAAATTGGTGAACCTTCCTTGTATGGAAGTAGGATATATAGAAATGGTTATTCGGGAAAGGCTTGAGGATGAAATTCGACACCCAATTGTTTTTCTGGTGTACCGCTTTTCTTTTGTTATGTGCATGTACATGTGCACGTGCGTTCTACGTGTCTACTTGATTCGATATCTTCTTCATAGTGATATCACGATTAATACAAGTTTATCTTGTGCATGCATACCTTTACACTAGATACGTGGTTAACTTTAACGTATCCTTTTTCACTTAAACATCTTGCAAACAGGTACATTGAAAAAACACCACAGATACCATAAAGCTTAAAAGGGCAATCCATGGTGTTTGGGTTTTGTTTTATATTTTGTAACTTTTATAAACTTGCTCCATTGAAACGTAGTCCATATATAACTTGACATACGTGACCAAAACTGGAAGTGTGTTGCTCCTTAAATTAGAACTTGTACTCAAGGATGTCGTCTCAATATTTCTTCTGTACTTTTTCTAGGTATTGAAATCATGAATAAATTGTTGAGAGTTAACACACATTTTTCAATGGTTTCTTGTAACCTCAAAACCTTTGTGGCATTTTAACAAAATTCAAGAAGAAATTTTGTTTAATTACTTCAGGATAATAAAGTTCCTCAAATCCTTTCGCACGTCACCTTAACTTAGTTTAGTGCATTACTAACCACGAGTTAATATAAAATTCCCATTAAGCACATACTTGGAAAGTTTCAAATCTCAT
The DNA here is from genome assembly GCA_963971475.1 of Chrysops caecutiens. Classification (NCBI taxonomy): domain Eukaryota; kingdom Metazoa; phylum Arthropoda; class Insecta; order Diptera; family Tabanidae; genus Chrysops; species Chrysops caecutiens. The sequence continues at coordinate 70,416,760 of OZ020568.1, forward strand.
CTAACATAAATAACACTTTAAATCCTTTCATTCTACACCAACTATAGTATCTTGCAGCTTTTTACATTTTAAACATTCTACAAAACTATTTTCGAAAATTCCATCTTAAATGTGTATTGTAGCAGTTAAACGTTTTCAACATTTTAACATTTAATAATCCACATATTTTATTACAGCTTTAACTTTTCTTGAATGTAATTAATTTAACCTTAAAAAATGATACAATAAAATTTCGTTTCACAAAGTGGATATTATTTTAAAAATGATTTCGCTTTAAATAATTTCGTAATTGACCGAAGATTTACTGTAAATGAGAGAATAACTTATTGTATACAAGAGTGCCTTTTAATAGTTACAAAAGGGACGTTAATCTTCCTAGACCAGACGAGTAACTTCCACTAGCAGGACGAAAAAATGTGATCTTTTATTTATACAGAATAGTCAATATTTATGACTGCCGTTCTTATAGTTGTTATCTTCTACAGCAAAAAGGATAGTTATCTATTGGACACCATGTCCTTATGGTTCTCTTGCGGATAAACAAAATGTATCGCCTTAAAAAGTATCTGGGATAATTTAAAGTTGAAGTTTTTGTATCTGCTCGGGGTTATAGTGTGGAATGTTAATTTTTATCTCATCCCATGTTCCTTTGATAAATAAAAGGACATTTTTGTCATGATGCTTTTCGTTACAAAGCTGAGGAAAATCCTTGTTATGTTAATTGGGTAGGAAGGAAGAATGTTGTTTATCTTTGCTTTAAATTAATTAAGTTTTATTGAAAATAATACAAGAATTTGCTGTGGAAAATAAAAAAGGATTTATGAAATCGTAATTAGTTGATTCTGTTATTCTCTTTTATATAATTGAAAAAAAAAAAATCCTCATTAAATATAAAATCGTGTCAAGTCACTCAAAATGTGATTATCATAATTTTCTATATTGTTTTGCATTCCTTTGTACATTTCATTCAGGATAACAAGGAATTGTTCCGGTTCCAGTTCCATTTCCATTTCCATTTCCAGTCCAAATTCCATTCGAACGACGATTGTATAATTTCCTTTTAACAAACCAACACATTTTCTATTGTACATTACAACGTTTATCTATGGATCCTTGAATATCCTGATAATAGCATCGAATGATGCTATTTACCATCACTAGTTCTCATAATCAGATCCCTATTTCACACAGTCTCTTGGCACTGCAAAGACATTACTTGCTACTGGATATTCCTCGCTCTATATGATACGCTGAGTCCTGCCTGCAAACAAGCAGCATGCCAAGTTATCCTGATATCTACGTTCATGTCTGCCTACATGTTCATCTAATTCTATGATACGAATTTCATTCTTTATTGTGGTATTTTGTATTTTCATTTCTTCGTTTCACATCTTTGCCATTCTTTGATAAATCAGGCACACCAATCCAACAATTTCTTGCATAAAATAACGTGTTGCAAATGGAAATGACTACAGGCACGTGATTTGAATATAATTTTATTTATTTACATGTATTTTTTTTCATCCCTTATACTTTTTCATGCTTTACTCAAATTCTTTTAGACTAATATGTACAAATATTTACTTTAGTTGAGGCTATGAATTTAAAATCTGACTGATTTTCAACTTCACGAGGCATGTTTGCCTTCTAAGAAAAACTCAAACTTAAATCACTTAAATCCCCTTTTTCGTATTGTGCATTGTTTCTTTCAGATGTTTAATAATTCATTCAACAATTTAATCGATTATTGTATAAGTTTGATGCATTTTTTAAAATCATAAAATTATTATATGAAAGGTCAGTAGATATTTGTAATCTAATATAAACACAAACCTTACCTACACAAAAAGGAATACTCGAATTAATTTGCATATTCATAAAGGACATGCCATATAGGAAAGTTTCTTTGGATTCGTTAGAAGTTCCTTGTTTATAAAATACACATGTAGTGCCCAGTTTCCTGAACAAGACCAACAATTTTATCAACAACTTCATAAAACTCTAGTCTCTTATATAGACAACAAAAAGCCAAAATTTTCTCTCAATTCAAAATTACGAACGTTGTGTGGTTTTAACACCAACATTTCATGAGTCTTGAATATGAATTAAGTTTTGAGTTATCTATTTGATATGAATACTTAGGTATATATGAATGATATAACACCAACTGGACATCATATTCTGTGGTGAATGAAATGATAAGCGAATTAAATTAAAGTTACTATTGTATGTTTTGTGAATTCACATTTATCAGGATAAACTTTCAGAACAACTTTTGTATAGCATTCCTTTTGTATAGAATTTTCAATTTGTACACCGCAAATATTTAAAACTCTTTCATGAATGTCAACGTTCTGAGATTTCAATACAAATGTTATCACATAAAGCACGTGTTCATTCTAAAACTCATTACTGTCGACAACATCATGACGAATTCCAACTTCCGTGACCTTTGGTGGCTACATCATTAATCAAAATTATAAATATTTTCAACGCCTTGACTTGGTACATCTTCGTGTATCTCAAAGTATTTCTTATTTCGTGTTTTAGCTCATCTGGTTTATATTTCCACTTTCTACGAAAATATAACTAACTAAAATTAACATGATTGTCACTAATTGTTGCCGAAGACGAATTTGTAGTGGATAAACTGAATATTTTTAGTATAGCATGTTGGAAATCTTCTTGTCACTGATACTATTTTTGTAATGAGAATGATTTAATACGATTCACATGAAGTTTGAATTCAAAAAAATTATATAATTTATAGGGCTTAAAATTTCACTTGCTGTGCTAACACAGGTGAATCTCATTTACAAGAACATTTCGTGATGAACACCATACTTTAACCATTTCACAAAGTGTTTGAAAATTGTGATTTTCTCTGATGAACGCCACCTGTTTTTGACGGGCTGAAAAGTGCTTCTTGATATACGAGACAACATGAAAGTTTTGCGGATATTTCTTATGATGTCCTTTGAATCAGACACAGGAAAACATTTCCACATTCTCAAACATTGTTAGAGGAACGACTCAATATCGTTCACGACTATTTTCAGTCCCGGAAAATACCAAACACTATGCCAATGCTGGAAAATTGCACCATGCACAGAATCATGTCTCTGAATATAGAATTGAAAAATAGACTTTGTCTGGAACGATGACTTCCTGATTCATCATCTTGATTATGAATGTGATCCTTTCTATGGTGTATCTATAATGATCATACGTTCATCTTGACAAAAGTCCTTTCAATTGTTGCAAAAAGAAAAGAAGGCAAATCAAGGACTCAAGATGCTTGCATCAAACAAAACTCACTCAAAGCAAAGATAAAATTCTTTTCTTAGAAAAATATTCGAAATGGCAATAATGTTATCCTTTCTGTGCTTATGCAAGACGTTATTCTTTTGTTCGTATCGTGTACCTTCAAAGAATAATTATACAAAACAGGATAATTACAATTCAAAGGAGCAATTATTTCAGAAGCAAGGAAAAATGCATTTAATTTACAAATCCAGCTATTCGGAGAAGATTTAGAGCGTGAAAATTCCATTTTTGTATTTTTCCTTTTTGATGGATATGCTGGGTTGGGTGAATCATCGTTTTCGGGAAATGTTTATTCAAAATTTTATATTGTATAATTGGATATTCATTTTCGTTGAAAATTTAGGTATGATGAGTTATCAATTAAAATACAGGAAGTTGTTTTACCCATTTCTTATAACGAAGGATAATACAAAACACATTTGTAACTTTATATCCTCTTAACAACCCATAAACATGTATTTGTCCTGAAGAAAGACATTCAAGCTCATTTCGGATTAAATGGTTTTGAAATGCCTCCATTAAAATTCCACAGTCAAATTGAAACGTTTCTACTAAACCATTTCAAAGATATTCGCAAGGTTTAAGGTTTGTCATCTGAAAATTCCACGTCCTGCTGTTCACCTGTAAATAAACTTTGATCTATCACCGTTTTTTCCTTGAATTTATTACATTTTTAAGGTTATCCCGATGCTGTTAACATATTTAATGGATCATGTTATGCAAGATATTACACAAGAAAGATGTGTGCTATTATAACATTCTTCAGGATATTCACAGGGATAATCTTTACCTTATAGGGACACAATTCGTTTTCTTCAATCTGACGATGACGTCTCGACTTACTACGGGTGACCCTTGCTTCAAATTTGTTTTCTTTTTCTTCTAAATTATTTATGTTACCCTGTGCCAAAACCCATTCACACGTAAGTGATTTAGGGTGAGTGAAGCGGATAAAGTGAGTCGTAAATGGTTTATGATTTGTTCCTTTCGTTATGACGATAAAATGTTCACTGGGAAGATATATGCAAAAGACACCCAGAAAAACATATGGATATCTCCAAGGTACAAGGATCTATCTATAGCTATTTGTGTGTGAAAATTTCACATAACCTGAGGGTGGCAAGGACGTTACGAATGAAAGCTTTATTGCATTAAAACCAAAAAGTCATGAGCACCAAATGAGCTGCTACACACACAACACCATTGACACATAAGCTGATTTCAGGGCGTTAAATGGACTCTGGGGTGTCCTTTTTTGGTAATTGGTGGCTGCTATGAGGGTTAAATGTTTGTTATACATGGTATATATGTTCACAATATGTGCCCACCCTTGAATTCGGTACATATTCCGAGGTGTTGGATTTTGTTTATGTTTTTTTCCAACTGCGGTTACTACATTCAGGGATAAAGTGAGAGTACTTTGAAACGTTGTAAATTATGCCACTACCCAGCTCTAACTTTTTGTGCAGATTCTGCTTTTTAGTACTTGTCAGATTTTTGCTTTTTTCCACTTCCGGGGCATTCATTTTTTATGAGAACCACCACAGCAAGGGCATTCAGCTATTACTGACCATTTTAACGACTTCATTTAGGTATCAGAGGTGATTTCACTTAATCTTCTTCAGATCGATATCATGTACATTTTCATCGATCAATTCCATTGATCCACATTAAATATTTCTAAACTCTACAATTTCTTGGTAGTAAATTCAAATGACTTCCTTTGAAATGAAAGTACCTATGAAATTTTTATTCTCATTAATATTCAAAAAGCAGCAGTGTATAAAAATGTCAAAGTCGTTGATGTCATGAAAGTTATAATTTTATTATGATATCAAATGATATGCAGTATTTTACAACTTCATTATTTAATCGAATGCGAGTCATTTAGAAAATCGTCAAAATGAAATTGCGGCCATTTTGCTCAAGTCCAGAGGGATCAACAGTTCTTCCTTGATAATTTATTTTGAGCAATTGGACAAAGACTTTAAATTAAACCTTTAAGAAACATTCACCCCGAACATTTTTTTACACACGTACACACGGAGAAAAAGGATAATTGCTTTCTGGGATGAATGAGTTATCGAAAAAAACTACAATACGTTTTTGTATTATCCTTCAGAAACTACAAATTATCGTTTTTCCGGGTATTGTCAAACTTTTCAAGATATTCCAGTCACATGTAGAACGAGGAGGATAATTATCCTGATTTCAAAGAATAACTCGAAAAGACTTCAAAACAATAGAGACATATTTCTTGTGTCTCTTTTGTAGATGAGAATAGATAAAAATTAATGTTCTATTTTAAACTAGAATGGATTACTTTCGATTTCAGCCTTTTCGCATGTCGTTTCCATTCACAAGAACTGCAAAATCTTTTAATCTCGAAATGTTTTAAGAAATGTCTTAACCTCTGGAACTAAATTTATCATACGAAGCAAATGAAATATTTTCACTGAGAAAATAGAAAAACTAAGTACATCGTGGTGTCATTAACTCTATGCCATCTCGGAATATTTCATCGAATCCGTCATTCTATGCTGAGTTCTAGGCCTGAACGCATACATTTTGTGCGGTAGATGATGTAGTGCTGGGAACAATTCATCATGGAATAGATGCAAGTTGACTTTGTTGTGTTATTGCAGTTACAATGTTCATTCATATCTTGCAGAAAATAAAATAGTCAATCTTTCCAACTGTCAGTTAGTGACTTAATGAAGCGCGTTTTGGAAACCACATCATTCCAAACAATATCATACCATCTTCTCAAGAATCTCATCATTCTAAGATTCTGCTTCGTGGTTGCATCATTGAAGAAAGTGAAATGTCTCAGGCGACAGTGGAAAATATTTTTCACAACCATCACACAACAACAACCAGAATCGTCATCATCCATTTGACATCAAGACATGTTCAAGACGTTCTTAAGACGTGTTCGAGTTGTATTTTCTGTAGAAGCCACCCAGAGATGAAAAATATGAAATGAACCTCTACACTTTGACATTCAGAGTTTAATTAGAAGAAGTCGGTAATTTGTTTGTTTGGCAACACTGCTGTGTCTGCCTGAACCGGCATGGAACAAAGGGATTCAAGTATGAAGTAGGTATCACTATACATGTCTCCCTCTCAAACCCAGCTTGCTAGCTAACATCATTAGGATCTGGACTACATTGGTACAACTTCCTGCTTTTGTTCACATTACTACAATCATCCATCCCAACTCGGGGACCTTGTGCCGAATAGATGTTAGTGGTGGCCAACCCTGGTTTCCACAAGCTAGTGGCTTCACTGTATCTTTTCTGTAAATGAGATACGTGATGGATAATTTGTGATAATTTCTCCACTAAATGATTGCTGTCCCTCAGTGAATTCTTTGCTTTTCCATGGAACCAAAACCCATGGTGTAGGGTTTTTTCTGGTATCAAAATTAAAATATCTTTCTTTATATAGGTACAATCACTCACGTCCATTCATTTTATCTTTCGAGTTTATTGTCGTAATTACACAAAAATTGCGATTCTGAATTTTCTCAGTTAAAACGATTTATTTTATTTGCATGTTTTTCATTGTCAAATCATTTTTTACAGTCACAAGTTTATTTAAGTTACATATTATGAACGTCAACAACTGGCTTTCTAGGGACTATTAGTGGTAATGAGCTGGTGTTTAGCTCGAACCATAAAAATAATTGATGACCGAATAAAACGGCTTAAAAACGCCTTGAATCTTGATTTACTTCTGAGATTTTAAACAGATGTAGATAGCTGGACAATTCAATAGGAAAGGTGATATTTGATATGGATATGAATATAGCATCTTCCCCATATCTTAAGGATTTCACAACGAACACGACAATTACGTACTGATTAAAATATTTCAAGAATTGTTGTTTTGCAAATTTCATCAGATGAATCGAAGAATTTTCAAGAAATTCCTAAGAAAGTCGCGCATTCGTTTTACGTTTGACGTTCTGTGATAAACAACAAATCGGAATCGGCCACGAACCGTTTCTGTTTCTAATTATAGGGTAATTGATCAATTCACGACAATTACTATATAGATTAAGTCACATATATGTAGGCACTTGGTGGTCTGTATTTGGTTCGATGTTTCTGTATTTAAAGAGTTATTGGAAATTTATTACTGGGGCGTCGTTTGAATGCACTTAACATGCACATGGTTTATGGTAAATGGAGTAGTACAGAAGTCCAGAAGAGAAGAGGATGGTGTCTGGTATAGAGAAATGAAAAACGTTTACAGAAATCGAATTTAGTTGATATCAAAATACCAGCAGTTGATTTAAATGGATTCAAACGTTCACAAGACGACTAGGCTATAATTTTAGATCAAGATTAAATTGAAATTCTACAAATTATACACTTTACCAAGCCACATACATAGGTATCTAATTGAAATGCTTCTTGTTTTAAATCGATGCGACGTAAATACGGCAATTCTGAAAAATTCAATACTATTTGAAATTTTAAATTACGAATATATCGTCAACAACTAACTACAATGTAATATAAGCGACTCACAATAACGTTATTGGCTCAAAATAAAAATAGAACATGAAAACAACAAATGGAAATTTAACTGAATTCGAAAAACTTCAAGATACGAGTAATGCAATGAAAATCTTAAATAGATCTTGAGTGGTTATATTTTGAGCGGTTGTTGTTTGGTCTTCGAAATCTTCCTGCTTCGGACATGATAGCTATCTTATTTAAGCTGATTTAAGTAAATACAGTCGAGGAATTGCAAATTTTTATTTATTTTTAACAAGTACGCAATTAAATTGAGTTGAATAATTGTCACGTCAAGGTGAATTTAATTTTAAAGCAAAATGCACATTGTTGTGAAACTCGAAAGTCTCAGAAAATCTTGAAAAATTTAAACAAACTTCCAGGAAAAGACCAGCACAAAGATGAAAACTTTTCTTTTTCGTTAAATAAAATTTTTCGCAGTTGACTAAATCTTTGCACAACTTTGAGCATTACACACTGAAACTACATAAAAATTGTAGTTTTCCCTGCTTTTGATAATCGCTTATCTGGAAAATTTCTGAACGTGCAATTGTGTGCGTATGCGAGTTGGAAATTTTTGAAAAAGGAAAATTTTTTTATACATAAATTTTCTAAAAGTCGTTCTTTTATAAACGTGACGAAATTCATACGTGAAAACATGATCAAGTTACGACAAACAGTTTTATTCAAGTTTCACAATAAAATTTAGTTTTGAATAATCTCGTCCTTTGGGCATATACAAATCCCTTGAGGATTTTTGATCTTCAGCTTTAAAGTTATAAACTTATAGTTTACTGGGAAAAAAAGTCCGTCCAAAAAATAAAAATTTATGTATATTTATGAAGTCATGAAGAAAATGAATTTTCCCCGCTTGACTGAATCCCATTCTCCGGTGAATGAAATTCATTTCCAGACAGTGGAGAGAAATTCATTTTGTGTTTGATCGACATGAAATGAATTTTTCCTACTCTCAGAGACTGAATCCCGTTCTCCGTTTCTGCTTCACGACCATTAGGATTTTATATATTAAAATATCATGGACAATTATTTGAATAAAATATCAACTTCTTGTTTTATAGATTTCTTGCGCAATCATACGATAGTCAACGTGATATCCAACATAACCTTATGGGTTTCAAACATTCAACTTTTGTATGGCGTAAACCTCGAAAAGGTTTCAGATTGATTTGCGTTGCTTACGTGTTACATCGACTATAAACAACACGGGTAAACCATCATGTAATGCTAAGAAAAGCTTTTATGTTTTTATAAAATTTGTGGATTTTGTTGCATACAGTTGTTTCAATCAATCAAAATGCATTCTATAACTTGAATTTATTTTGTTTCAAAACAGGAATCAATATCACGATGATATCGAATTTTTGCTCATTCCAAATTGAATTCCATTTCATTTAAGACGAATCGAAAGAAGTTAGCTTTACGTTGAATTGATTTCGTTTGTTACCAAGAAAAGCACGTCATTTTCCGTTAATTGCTTTGTAAGCTCACTTCCGGTAAGGAACTGAAGTTTCACGTTAATTAGAAAGGGAAAAAAATTAAACGAAATTTTCATTTCTCTTTAACCAAGTTTGAGCCTTTCATTCGAGTAAGTAAAACTCAAGCAATTCCTGGAAGTTTCAGGCAAACTCCATAAGCGGAAGGGCAAACATATAGTGATTCGGGGAAAAAATTTACTTCACTTCACGTCCCAATTGTGTCAGGAAAACCTAAACGTACGGAAAAACTTAGATCGTATCGGACCCAATCATGAATGATAGACAACAGGAAAATAAGAGTCCTTGAAAGGAGTTGTCATCTGGCATGTAGGGAAAGGAGGTCATACAGATCACAGACTTTTAAAAGTCGATGACATACCAAGATGAAGCAAAATGAAGCGAAGTCAGATAAAGTGAAGGAAACTTCAGAATACAACACAATACATTCACATTGCATACAAGCCACTTAAGGAAGATCCTTTTCTATTCTTAAAAGTGTGTCAAGAATGTCCTGAGCTTGCACTGATGTCCTCGTTCTTACCCGATGCTGGTGTATCACCACTCCATCACTCCGCAACTTTAATTCAACACAACTCGGATTGTGGGGGTAGAAGTTTTGTAGAAAAAGTTTGGAGTATTTTGAAGGCAACTGCCAACATATACTACCATATATACACAAAGATTACACAGTTACACAACCCACGTTCTCGATTTTTGTCGATGCTGTAAGATAAAGTTATGAGAATCCTTTTCAGGACTTTCAATAATGAGGATGACACGAGAAAAGCCTGCAAAAGAAAGAAACTACTAAAGTAAGCAAATCCAAAGTCCTCCTCAAGCACATCAAGATGATTATTATTTTCGTATTAGGAGGCTTAAGTTAATGCAATAAGTGTGAACTCAATGGTTTTATATATTTTTTAAGTTAAGTGGATTTCACATTTACATTCAACCGGATACATGACCCTCTTCTGCTGGAATTTATCCATTCAACACTTTCAAGTGTGCCAACCCCAATTACGACAATTTGATGATGGAATTATGGAATTGAAAGCAGAACTCATTCGGTTAATGAATGATTTGCAAATTTATAGAGTGTTTACATTGGGTTATAGACGGGATTTATATATTACTGAAATTTTGAACGTTGAAATATTGCAGTTTGTCCAAGACAAACAGAAGCTTCCTCGAATTTCTTAATAATAATCCTGAAAGCTTCTTTTATCCACAAGTCATAATACGGATTGCACTCTTATTCCTCGCCCTCGTTCATATCGGAAACATTTTCTTTTCCCATTTTTAATTTTAAGAATTCAGAAAATTTTTCAAAATCATGTGCTTCACATCTCGTTGATCACAATGAATTTTCGTGAATGCTTGACTTCCTTGAATGTTTCTAACTATTTTTCATATTTATCCCCTTTTATTTATTTTGTTTCCACCAAACCAAACTGAAAAGTCATTTTAAGAAACCATTTCAAATCGTATCGTAAAATAAATCGTTCAAATCCCTTAGCATTTATCAACCACTTGTTGGCAGAAACTTTCCAATATAAAGCACATAAAACGTTTTCCTCAAATTATCCTCTTATCCTTTAAGGAGTGATGAAAAATACAATGAAACATATAGAAAATGTACCACTTCCGTTTCTGTATGTTCACATATAGCACATAGAATAAGATGGGTTTTACCATGAAGGAGAAAGAAAATCAAAGTGCATCAGGGACAAATCCGCATTGGAGTTTTTATCTTTAATTTTTCCTTCAATAGACAAACACTACCAACCTAAGATCCACGTCCTATCCAAGGCACCAGGTCACGTACTTTCAATTTTTGTGTTGGAGTCTTTTAAAATAAATAATTCGCAGGAATAGACGAATCGTTATGCAATTGATTCATAAAACATTGAATTCGTGGCTCTATTCCATACGATATAGAGTACAGCGAATTTAGGGAATCCCCGAAGAATCTGCCTCTTTTTACATAAAAGCGAAAAAATAAACTTTTTCCGCAGAAACTTCACTGCAAACTCTTCTACAGTTCCACCTTAAATTATACGATGGAATTTCTCACCTTTAGATAGTTTTTCGTAGAGACTTTCCTACATTTTTATGTAGATTTTTTGAGTTCTGCATTCCATTAGTACCTCCTTTCACTCTACAATTTAAAAGAATGTTTATACATAATACATCTAACTACATAGATAAAAACATAAAATGTGACTATGTAAAGTTATTTTTCTGTTAGTTTCACTTGTCCTGGAATTATTCCTGGATTCGAAGGGAAAATTGTCTACAAATTCTGACAATTTTTCCGCTGGTTTTTCTTCGAAATATTCAACGTCTTATAAGAAATAAGTTCTAGAAGTGAAAATTGCTTTCAACTTGTTGTTTTGTGAAATTCAAGAAGTTGTCATGGTAATTGTTTAAAACGTCTGTGACTCAAAATTTAATCTACGTAACTGGAAAGTTTTGTGAATTGCATTTTGTATGCTTGAATTAAAAATTGATTTACGAAAACCAGTTCCATAAAACAGTGACCTGATCTTAAGGCGTTTTTGTAGTTCCTAAAGCAATAGTTTTGAGAGGATTTCATGTGACGTCATGGAGGGGAAACGAGCTCGAGATCGAAAATTGTTACTCGACAAATTTGGTAGCACACGCAGCTACTCATCCAACACTCATTAGAAATTTTAGATGCTAAGTTTGTTGCATTCTACAGAATATCCAAACAAAGTTAGCGACTCGACATGCCAGTCCGCTGGTGACTGATTACAACCCGGTAATCACAAAACCAGTTTGCAAACAGTAGCTCTGTGTATGGCGCCCCATTTGTTTATATGGGAAGTGATTCAAGGGAAACTGGTTACTAATTCGAGTCAATAATCACTTGCTTTCCGGTAGCTCCGTTTGCGGAGGGCCTAAGGTCGATGTGCTTGAAAAATTCCGTCGCAACTGTGAAAGTTGTCAAATTTTTACATGATTCTGCTAGATGTTACTCAAAAGCGTTCTTTCAAATTTGATTAATAAAGTGAAATCCTCTCAAACTTCTCAGTTTTCTTCGAGTAAAGTCTAGTAAAAAATATTAAAATCGAATTGAAATTCGTCCTATAGTGTTGAGTAAAATAATTCAAATAATTTTCCACAAATCAAACAAAATTCAAGGAATGCGAACAAGTCATTATAAGTCTATTACACGAATCTGCTTCTCTAACATCCTCGATATCTCCTTGAAGAAAGATGTCATAAAACATTTGAGCTATTTCATTATCTTGTTAAATGTCACATTGTCTTATACGATTTTCATGTATAGAATACAAATTCTCGGAAACGTTAGAAGTAACATGAAATTTTCCAAATGCTTTTCTTTTAAAAATAAAAAATGCTGAAGTTCATTTGTCATCTGTTGTCAAGCATATGCGAAATTTCTTAATCTTTCCGTAGATGATTCTCCCCCAGTTTTCTGTAGATGTATCCTTTTTGTTAAGGAAGTTAAAAAAAAACTTAACTTATTATTTCTGGTGGAACAGCTTAAAGGAGGGAATAAAAACGGGTAATGTCAAAATTTTATAAGAATGTTTCTATGTTTAGGTAGAGGAAGTTGAACTGAAGCATTCTAGTGAAAAATGCGAATCTTACTGGAATACATTTTTCCGGTTAAGGATGATCTTCTGGAATCCTGTGAAATCCCATTATCCTCAGATGGTGCAATATACACATAGAACCCTTCCAGATGTTTAGTTATTTCGTTGCGCTTGTTGCTACTACTGCTCACTTCGATTTTCTACATAATCACACCATCAAACCCTTAAAACATCATCTTGTACATTTTGCCATCCCCAAAAATGGGGTGATTTTGTGTTTTTGGCACTGACGCGGTGCCTGATTCCATTATTTTCTCTTGAATCTACAATACAAAAGACAAACGTCTCTGTACAAGACAACACTGTTGCTGTTTCCGCATCGTGTTCGAGATATGTTGCAGAGAAACGGAAATATCCTTTAAAGGACCAATTTGTTATTATCTACGATGTCATGACAGACATACTCTCCATATAATTTAACAATATTTTGGCAATGACCATAATGTGGTCGAAATTATTTGTGCAAATGACTCATCTGTATCTGTATCTTTCTATGAACTATGTTTGACATTTGTGCAGAAAATAATTTTCAAACCAGTAATGCAGCATAATTTCATATTTAACTTAACAAGTGTCAATCAATTTTAAAATTATTTCCTTAAGTAAAAATAAAAACATATTTCCTTTTTTATGGACACCATGAAAACTCTGCTCCCACCTTTGGGGCATGTGTTTTGCGTCACTAAAAGTCATCAAGTGTTCCACAAGATGAATTTCTTTAAACAGCTCTTAATTATTTTTAAACGTTCGCTTTTATCGCATCATAATTAAAAATATTATTTGTTACATGACGAAACCCCAAAGATCGTTAAATATCATCGTTAAACAAAATTTTTGCTACATGAAATATGTTGGATTTTCTCTTACATAAGATAATAAAATTCTTCTTAATGTTGTGTAAAAACTTTTCAAGGGATACAATAGCGTAGTTAAGCTTGGACGTGATACAAGTAAATTCTCACTGGGAGAGTCATAACTTTCAAGGATTGTCACTGTTTGTTTAGCAAAACTTGAATTTGTAACTATAGTAACTGTGTAGCTAATAGCAGCGCGTGATATGACCGTAACAATTCCATAAAATCCCTTGGATCATGTTGGAATTCCTTAGGGATTCTTTCATGTTCATGAAAATCGTTTGCTGTTAAAAAACATCAAGTGATTCAAGGAGTTACTCTTTTTTTAAGACTCATAATTGCACGTCTGTCAAGCAAAGCTGTAACCCTTGAAGATACTCAATCTGTAGACATGGAAACTGTCACGAAGCATTTAACCATCAAACCCTACCCCTCTACCTGTCAGTTATCCTGAAATATATGCTATAAAAGTGAATGAAACGTTCGCGTGCTTCTTTAATTAACAATTAAAAAATTAAAGCGCACTTAATGCTACAGTTCTACTTCAACCCCTTTCTCCACCGACAATTGTTTGTACCTTAAGTGGTGAAACCCAGGATTTAAATTCTGGACATTTCTCAGAGCACTTTTTCAAAATCATGTGTTACCTGCATTCTATACATGACCATATGACATACAATTTCTATTCCTCTAAAATGTCATTCAATCACAACTTTATGTAGTTGTCACCTTGTAACGAGCCTTCAACATGTCACAACATATATGTACCTATATGCGGTTGATTTTAGGGATATACATTTAGAAAATCAGGAAGCCACGCAAATGTTTCCACACTAACATGAACAAAATGTAATTTGTCCAGGTAAATGAGTAATTTGCATTTGCATGTTAAAATTTTCTGATTTGACTTTTTGACTTTATACATTTCACGAATAAATTAAAGTTTTCATATTTTGTAATTTGTACGAAAATGATATTAGAAAGTAATAAAAATTAGATTTAGAATTGTCGTGATGTGATTAAGGGAATTACCGTCATTTTGGTATGTTTGAAATTATTTCAATTACCTTCAATTCTGAGGGACAAATTTCAAAACACTTTTGGTAATATGTTCCACGCACACACACGAGTTTGACGAGTTTGAAGGGATCAAATTTGAACTGAAAATTTTCCACGCTTCTTATATATAATTGGTTTTTCCTTATAACATCTTGATTTTATTATGTATTCAAGGATTTGATAACCAAATGCTATAAAAATTTTTCATTGCATTGCAAAAATGAAGTTTTATCGAAGTTTCTTAAATCGAAGCTTATTTTGAAGGACCCAAGATGAATGATGCAATCATGAGAATAAAAAGGAAAAGTATGAAAAAGGATCAAGGAGCAAAAGACAACTTTACCAAAGATTTTTCACCCCCTCAATTCAATGTCCTTATTATGTACGTTGGCTAGAATCACGGTTTTGAAGATGATAGCCACTCGAAAATTGCATCGTTTGTTCATTTCATCATCATAAGCCATCGAAAAAATGTCGACGTCATCTAGCATAGAACAAAAAAAAAGTAAGGGTCCTTTTTACCATACTTCCTAGAAATAATTAAATGAATCTGAAGATGAATTTTTAAAGCACGTTCTTATTGTATCCTTTTGCCTTTCATCCTTGTGCCTTTCATTGTGAGACCATAGAGACACTTTGGAATAACGTGAATACTTGATAAGTTTTTGTGCATTCAAGTTATATTGTAGGTTATGCCTCATTACAGAATGTATTCATCGAAGGTGAGCACTACATCCAAGGACATGAGGGTAATATTCAGTATTCTAGTTATTTTGCACTTTGTATGTATACCATACCTACTTACTATATGTGTAATTGCATACGTGCTACTCAAGAAACGCATAGTGAATCAAGGCAAATACCGATTATATGACACGCTCAAGGATGCACGCAAAATGTCCTGCAACTTACTATAGACTTCTACGTCCTGTGCATGTCGAGATAGAGACATTCAGTGTGAAAGGAACTCTGGAAAAGAAAGATGTGTCCTGAACCCGTATGTTATAACGAACATGTGACAGCAATGAAATATTCATGGAATATAAAGGATGTGCAGACATATTCAGAGAAACGTTGAAATTCTTTTCCTTATCCTTAACTACTACACAACTACATTTGACAAGGACGAAAATTAGTCTGGAACTCAAATTTATCGATCCACACCAACCAACAAGGGCATGATTAACGAATTGCAATGTTAGTAAAATATGTCCTTATCGTTTATCCACGTTTTATTTCAAAAACTATTCACGCTTCAACAACATCCTTTCACAAATCTTCTCTCTTTCTCAATGATTATGCACCATTTGCCGCAGCGTCTTATATAATCGGGTCCACCCAATTCAAATTTTCTTTCAACAAGCATCGAGACAAACCCATACGTGCATAAACATCCTGACTGGAACCCTTTAATCCTTTCGCTGCATTAAGATTTTTGCAAAAGGAACTTTCCTGAAATTGGTGGCTTTAAGAAATCCTTTTCTGGTCGATTGTCATTGTTGCCATTACGCCATAGATTGTTTGTTGTCCTTATTTTTTTTTTTTGACGTAGGTACCTACTTCAATCCTGCAGGACCTTTTATCAATTCCATCCTTCAATGTTGGTCTTGGCAGTTTTGCTGATTTAACAGAGAACAGAACACAGAAAAATATGTTTCCTTCCTTCCCCCCTTTCCGGGTTTGATGCGGAAATGGATTTGTGATTCTCTTTTTACGGATGATGGATTTCCCGATTGAAGGATATTCTTGTCCTCAAAATGAGGCAAAGAATGTCCTCTTTAAATCATTTGGGAGTTCATGTACACTTTTATCGACTCCTTTATTTTATATCCTTTTTCTTCGCATACCATTTTTCTGCTGGGTTCGCACAAAAATACGACATACTGCAATCGAATCGCATGCATGGTTCAAACGTTTCCTACAATAGGATAATGTCGAAAAGCCAAATCTTCTTTGAACGAAGGGTCCTTAAAGGATTTTGTTGTAAGAATGATATTATCCAGGATGTAAATAAAAGGCCATTCTTTCCGTTACTCAAAGAACATTTGTCCTTTAAGATTGTTCAAGGATAACATTTGTGAAAATTTGTTTATTGCGACTTACATATATGTTTGTGGTTCAAATTAAATTAAAAATCAATTGCGATTTGAAAATTGAAAATTAATTAAAATTATATTTGAAAACTCATGATGGAAAATTTCTCAACTAAAATACACAAAGTATGAATCAAAAACTAGGATATTTCCGTCATAAATAGATACATACAAAACACCAAACTTAATCGAACTAAAATTGCAATCAAACTAAATCAAAATCAAGCGCAAAATTTCCCGCTTAAATATTCAAATCCGAAAATAATTTACATGTGGCCAAAGCCAAAGCGCAATGCAAATGAATCAAAACTGAGAAACGAAGATTTAAAACAGATTTGCATATTGTATAATATTGCCCCAGAAAATAGAATAAAAAGCACGAGCCTATTTATTGCGGTAGAAATTGCCCCAATGCGACGCAGAAGATACAAGATACATTGGAGATAAATTGAATTTTAGGGAAATTTTGAAAATCGAACTCAATAGATTGTGCTCCATCAACAGCTACAATAATTCATTACCCACTCAATTCCGAGAAACGCAAATTGAAAAGATCAAAATTAAATGAAATTAATTTCAGAGAAGACTCTGATAATCCATCTATGACAGTCCACCTCTGTACCCCCAATGGGGATCATGTTCCATTTTGTTGCGTCAATTGAACATTTTTCTATTTTCCATTATTGTATCTATACGAAAAACCTTCTTCACTTTCCATGAACGCCATCCAAATTTTTGTAATTCTAATTGCTGTAATTTACAAAATTCTAATTAATTTTTAATTAATAATTCGTACGGAAACTTTTACACATAAATGAATACAAAACGGACCCAGATTCAGGGGTTAACTTACAAAGATGAATTGAAAACTTGGCACAAAGTTTTTCGGATTTATCCAAAATATATTTAAGGACGAAATGGAAAGGGATGGAAAGGGGAAGGGATGTGTTTCTGCTTTTTGTTTCGTTTTTATTATCCCCAATATCTGCGTGTACAATAAACACCCTACTGCTTTGTATATCTTATACACTTGAAATAAAATACATGAAGAATGGTAAGGATATCTTCGGAATATATTTTAAGGATCAACAAGTTTCTGATTCGGGACTTCTTTTTTTATTTATTTATATATATTTTTTTACTACCACCATCATTTTGTTTATGTGTGTATGTAGGTATGTCCTTTTGTAATACGTGTATAAGGCAACAAGTACAACAACTGAAAGGGTATCAAAAAATAAAAAAAAATGCTGAAGGATACGAAACTTTTAAATTGAAATTTTTGTATTAGATTTGTGTACTTCCTGTTCGCCGGAAACGGAATGTGTTTTGCATTTGAAAGGAAATTTATGAGAAATTATCGTAGCCAAATTTTTCATAAAAGTCAGTGAGTAACTCCAGAAGATCTTTGTTGTTATATAAAGTAGCTGTCTTTGTGGGGATGGAGAGTGAAAATTTTTTCAGGAATTATGTGATTTTATGTTTCCTGTAAAGCAGTGAATTTTAATTTGACTCTTACTGCTTCGATTAAGTGTTTCCTTTGAACGTCAGTATGATTTCATTTGTCGCTATAAAGTTCGTATCAAGGGATGATCTCCCTTTTTTATGTGGGTCCTTTTTTAATTTGCATATACAGGAGACTTCATGCAACAGTTAGTCTGTCGTTTTGTGGATTGGCCACAATCTTGAAATCTCTGGTGGTATTCATAAGAACAACTGGAATGCAAAATCATACAAAATTTAAGTGACACAATTATCATATCTGAATGCATCATTAATTACGAATTCAATCAACGCTTTACTAATTACATGTTAAACCATCAGCTAAAGTTATCCCTGTACCAAGACCATGGATATAACTTAAACAAGGACGAGTTGACAATGTAGTGATTCAGTTCCTGTCGTTCAATTATTTATTCACACACCGTAGAACGATGGTTATCTACTATACGTCTGCTATGCCTCCATCAGTAAATTATCACACCATTAGCCGATCAGACAGCCACTATGGGGTTTTCCAGCTCTTTCAGCAAATGGGGGTTGGTCCAACCCTATTGTATTAACATATGTTGTATATTACGTTTAGCAGGATATCAATGAGTGATATCCTTTCATTCAGACAGTTAACCGTTTCGTGGTTAATGGTATTTACTGTCTTTGAAAGTGATACATCAGCATCGTAAATTGTCGTTTTTTGGATACAATCGTCCTTAAATGTAGGTATTGTAAATCCACAAAAAATGTGAAACATTTCAATGTCATGTTGTTGTTCGTTTTGTTACGTGACACGAATTACACATTTAAGATATTTCATTTTGCTTGTTTAATTTTTATACAACCGATTTGAATTGAAATCAATTCAAGAAAATTCCTTCATTATCCTTTGGTTATGCTACAATTTCAATTCATCTGTTCTTGGTTACTTTTCAGTAATAGATTCCCTTGAGAATATCCCTTTCTTAAAGACACAAAACTTTTCTTAAGGGAATTTTCACTTTCTCAATTCTTGCTTTTTGGGTACGTATTCCTCCTTGAGAATGGAATGCAAATAAATATTCATTCAAAGTTTTATTCAAGGAAATCCGAAAAGTAGGTTAAGAAGATTTCTTGTATGATTTTTGGGATTTGAAGTATTTTTGTTTATATAATTTTTCCTTTTTCTCAGAATGAAAACAATTTCAAACTGATCTGGATTTAAACGAGTTGGGTTTGATATTATCATAAAATATTCCTGTTAAATTGTTTCGGGGAAATTTCTTTCGTTATGTTACACAATGAGAAACCTTCAAAAATTCGTTACTTTCATCCAGATTTCTATTTCAAGTACCATCATGATTTCAAAGATTGAGATGACCAAATCATACAAATACCAATAAATGAAACAACTCCTTCTGTGACTTGTTTGCATAACTGACGGCTTACCTGGTCCTCGAAGTTCCAGCAAAAGTTGAAGCTACTCTCGTCTTAATACAACTTGGAGATGTGAAACTTTCTAATATGATCCTGTAACCCAACCCAACTTGAGTATTGCAGAACTACCATTTCTATATAAGTTCATTTGTATGGATATTTTTCTGAATAGAAAATCTATATTACTTAGACTTGCAATTGGTTACTAGGTATATGTTTTTTTTTATTTTTCATCGTTTTTATGTCTGTCAGCTTTCCGGGTATAAGGCCCAACTCATTCTTTCATTCATGTAAATATGCAATTCTTGTAGTTTTCCACTTCAAATGCAACGAAACTTACACTCAGATGCATTCAACGATATTTTCTTTAGCACTTGACTTCGTAGTTGTAACCAATTATAGTGATGTGTTATACTAGTATAGAGTGGTTTTGAAAATGCAAGACGAAACCATAGAAAAGCTTAAGTGAAAACTTTGAAACTTCGAATAAACAGTGTTAAGTGTCAGTAACCTCTGGTCTTTCTCCATGACACCCAGATGAAGGTGGTAACTGATGGTGGTTTTGTGTTGTCCAGAACCATTTACGTAAGTCGTGTGACAAAGTTGAGCTTTTCAGATCACTTGATATTTTAGTTTTAATTTAAAAACAACTTTAAACAAACCATCTAAATTGATGGAATACAGACAATCAACTAAAATTTTATTCAAAATCCTGGACAAAGTTTTCTACTGCATGTCGATAAAACCGCATGTTTTTATTCATGCTAATGAAAATTGAATCTCTATCAATTAAAGCGATGACATGAGAAACGACTTTAACACCCCACCATCGTCTGCATGGATCCGAGAACCTGGATATATCCCGAAGGAGTGTAAGTTTTCAATATGAAAACTTTACTAATATCGATTGTTCTTACCTCGAAGGAAAATACCACGTTCTATCAGCTATTAGTAAGTAATAACAGATGCAAACCATTCTGAAGTTTCTGATGCTGTGGTTGGTGATGTCAACGAAGGGTTGAGATTTCAAATCACTATATTAGCTCAATCTCTAGTGAAACTCATTAAATGATTTTAGTGTATAAATCCTTTCTTTCGATCTGCAAGGATTCTTAGAAAATTGTTTGATATTCAAATGAATGGAATAACAACTACTTGAATTCTGAGTGGTTTTGTTATCCAAACAAACAGAACTCACACAATCAACGCGTTTAGTTAGTTCGTTTGTTTGAACGAACTTTCGTGGAAGTTGTTTTCTTTCGAAAAATTATTACAATTGACTCTGGGCTGACTGTGAGGACTGAAGCATCCTTTTCCAAGATATCCAACTACAAGATTTCCTTACAGATGTCACATTGGAACAATGCTCAGTGTGCTTGTGTTTCTATGAGCGCCAGGATATAATCCAAACCCTTCGAAATTGATCGTTAATTCTAAGTGGAATTTTGTGATTTTTGTTTATTTAAAATCTAATCAACATCGAATGATTTAGTCGATTGTTTGTCTTTTACAAATGACAATTTGAAAATTTATGTTGCAAGCGATTTGCTGTAGATCTACATACATTCTACATATCATTCAACTTTGACTGTTAATTTTCGAAACACTTTTCTAGTCATGGCATTTTGTAAACAACATCGTCAATTGTGAATTGCAAATTTTCAAATGCGTTTCAATTTGAAATCGATGAATGACGATGAAGAATGAAAATTTCATTGCAAAATCAATCAATGTTTAAATGAGAGAGGTGTGATAAAAAAATAGGGTGCATGATTCAAATTGCATTTTGATTTTCAAATTCACATATCTGGAAAACTTCATGTGATGCAGATTGCATGATGCGGAAGTCAAATTTCAGTCAACTCAATCTGAATCCTTAATCAGAAGGTTTTCATCCATTGAATGCAATTTTTATGATTGTTAGAAGTTGAATGCATCTAGTCAGATCTTGAGGAGTGCAAGTAATTTATCAATAATTTCACTAATAATTAAAATTACATGTACTCGAAAGGTGCTTCGTAAACGAAAAATAATTAAACGTTTCTTCGTATTAATCACCTTCAACTAGAGTATTTGACGTCTTTATTTCCAAGTCATATATCAAAGTAAATATGCTTAGAAAAGCATTCAATGACGTATTGGTTAGTACCTACTATTACAATGTTGTACTTCTGTGCAACATTTGAAAGTCTTCAACAATATAACGTACTAGCATTCACATAAATTACGTTCATATCATTTTGTATGACTTTTATACACTTTACAGCATGTCAGTTTGAAATGTTCATGGAAAATTCCTTAGATTCGCGAAAGCTTTTTAAGCTTGTGTTGACACCCACGTTCACCTTTTGTTAATTGGATATGCTACAATGTGAGACAACTGACGGACATAAATTTCGACAAATATTACTTAGAATATTCAAACTTCACTTTAAGTTATCTGTTCCAATTTGTCACGAGACAAGGACTGTTGTCCAAACGAACGTTTTTATATCAATTTCCTTAAATTGTCAAAATTCATCTAGAAAAAAATGAAACCTGGAGACACTACACTGCTAGTTTCTATATTGACAGTTAACTTGCCGATCTAAGGTATACTCACACATTTATAGAGAGACCGAAAAAATATACGAAGATCCGCACAAAGAGAAGATGCCGAAAATTGTCACCGAGGGAATGAAAGTTTTACCGTTCCATATAAAGTTTCACTTCTAACTCCATTAGCTTGTGACTCGGTATAATTGTTAGGGACTCCAACAAAAATTGATTGTGATCAGTTACCAACATTGAGGCATTTTGTATTAAGTAAGGATCATGATTATAACCAAATCCAAATCTGTGACATGCTCCCTGCTTCCAAAAAGAGTTCATCAAACCAAATGGACTTGTGGACATTTTTATCCTTAATTACCTTCGTGTGATGACCAATGGCCTTATATCAAGGGAGACTCTCTTAACTAGTCTGTGGTCAATTCGGGATGATGTATTTACACATTAAATTACCTAACAACTAGAAATCCATTAAAAATCCAATCCCAACTAGCTGCCCTTTGCGTGACTCCAATAATTTAGGACGTGTTTTTGAATACCAAACTAGAAAATGTTTTATTTGACTAGTACATGTTTTTAAATGTTTTTTTTTTCATGTGATAAAAAGTAAAACATTTCAAACAAAACTGCTGTGAAAATAATTACCACAAATTGTTGTTGATGTCAAGATCCTTCCGATTTTAGTGGTGGTTTTTCTTAGGGGATGATTTTCAAAATGGTTGAAATAACAATTTTGTCACTTCCTATTTATTTTTCTATTCGTTAGAGATTCTCAATTAAAATTTACCGAACCTAAACACGAAATAGCGTGTTTTTGAAATGTAATTATTTACGCAAATGACACAATCAGAAACTTGCTTAAATTAAACATTTAAATTAAGTACTTTAATCAAGACGATGATTCAAATTTAAGGGTGAGTTTTTAATGTGTTTTGTTTAACTTAATCCAAGACTTTTGTCTCCGTTTGGTTATTATTTATAAAAGCAAGTAATAACTTTCGTCTTCTTCCGGTTATTTTGAATCTTAAATGAATAATAGGCAATTCCTAAAGAATTCCTGTTACTAAATCTTTTTATTTTTTTCCCGTCAAAAAACCAAATGAATTCCAGCAGTTCAAGCTCATCTAGTTCCTTGAGTTTGCATCCAATTAGAAACGTAAATTACTTCTGTTTCCTTTGGTCAACATCTTTAACAAAATGTCAATAGCCTGCAGGAGTTTATGTTGAGTGTAATTGTAAAATTGTAGGCGTGTTGGATTTTATGATTTAAGATAATACTGTATCACTGCACATAATAACTACATAATGTATATAACACAAGTAATACACATATAACAATGTGATTATGAATACAGAAGTGTTTCTCTCACTTCGAATGCATAACGTTTTTATCCTCTTGTAGTTAGTGTTATTTTAGGATACAATAACATTTAGCTAGAAGGTACTGAGTTAGTTAGTCTTTATCATAGTATTTACTTAAAGTGAAAACAAGAAAGAAAAATATATATGTATAAGAGTCACAAGTAGAATCTGTGACAAGGATTCAATCTAGACTAGACGGTGCAAGAAAAACACAGACTTCCATAGAATAAACATGTAAGATCGAACAGGATAACACTTAGTTTGAGTTTGTAGTTTTAAAAGAAAGTGGACAGGAGGGATAGACAAAAAAAATATTTAAGTTCGGCTAGATCTCAGAGCCAACATCGTATAAAACGCATAAAATGGGATTTTACGATAGACATCAAATTAAGCATCGATAAAGGACACAAAATAGGACAAGTTGTCAACAACAAGTGGCAACTAGCTGGGGGAGTCCTTGAAGATTGTTCTGTGTAGGATATAAAATGTCCATGGTATATGAAGTGAAGTTGGTACATTCAAAATTCCAGCAAAGGATCCATGTGTGAAAAGTTTTGGGAGAATGTGTTAAAGGACTTTAGCAACTAAACCATTGTGTGGATAGATGTGGAACGTGACATATCCTTGAAATGGAATCGATTTATATGGGAGAGTTTGGGACACCACTAACACGATTCTAGGAAAATCAATTTTTAACTGATACTGATCAAACATCAATCAAATCATTTTTAAAGTGAACTTTGATAACAAATCTATCAGATATGTAGGACTCAAACAAATCGTTTAAGATTAAGTGAATCCTGAAAGTGAAAATATTAAGGATATTCTCCAATAATAGATTCACTTCATTTGTCTTTAGGATAAACTTTTGTAAAGGAAGTTTTCGTTCCAAGACAAATCGAGGGTACCATTTTTCTCGTATATCTATATATTTTTTTGCGGACAAACTAAAAGGATAAACTTCTATTAAAGGTCTATCGTGAAAGGTACATTTTCATCGTCTTAGTTTGTCCTGTATTATATGTGCCTGACAAAGGTTTGGAAAAATGAGCTGTAATCGAAACGATAAAAAGTTTATCGTATCTCATTTACTGAGGAGATTGATGTTGTATGTAAATCAAAAACAGGGATGTCTTGGCTACATTTGGTGTAACCTTTGTTTTTCAGGCTACAAATCAAGCGGTTTGAATTTTTTAAGAACTGGACTGGAGACTTGTCAATTTCAGGCAAATAACAAATGAGTTTGTGCACAAAAACTAGCCCATAAACCAAATTTAAAAGGATATAGAATGAGATAATTCTTAGAATAAAATAAAATTCATTGTTTAAATAAAAATAATTTCCCAAATACTAATAAATAATTAAATAAACGAATTAAACAAGTACGTACCGCGAAATTCATTTCTAAATCGTAAGCGTTTTATAAAAGCGTCCCACAAAAGTGTATTCATTTATAATCAGACAAAAAATTTCCATGGAAAATTCTCATTTTTCTATGAAAATCAAATTTAAAATTTTGTAATTTTGCATATTTTTGAAATATTAGCATATTCCACGAATAACACGAATGAATAACGTTATGAAAACGAAACCCAACTGAATGAAAACGAAAAGAAAAGAAAATCCTTTTTCCAAAGAAAGATGGAAAATATTTCAAGAAGATTTTTAGCAGATTTTTAGCTTGTTTAAAGAGTAAAGATCCACCCAAGCCGATCATTAAAATTCATTTTTATGGATTTTTGAATATATTTAACAAAATCCGATAAAAAATTTTTCCAAGGCTCCCAAGAGAATGCAGAATAAAATATATATAAGTAAAAACACGTTGAAAAATACAAAGTACAGATTATGGAATCCCTCGTTCTCCCTTGACTCTCATAACAATATCTTTTTATCTTTTATTAGTCCATTCATTTAGGGCTAATTTTCGGTAGTTAAGGGTAGTTTCATTTCTGTCCTATTATTACAGCCACCTTTCACCTTTAAAAGTTCTCTTTGAAAAAAGTTAATTTTTCATAATTTCAATTGAGCGTTAAAGGGAGACTCCTTAAAAACGGAATTCAGGTAATTCCAATCAAAATTAATCAAAATTATTTTCCAGGAAAATTACCATGGAAATTTTCTTAAAGTTTTCCTCATTTTGAGATAATTAAAGTTTTACTATAATTCATGTATCAGAATGTTGTGCTATATTTCGCTAAATATCTTGTGTAGCTTCTTGAGATTATACAAAATTGTATTTAAGTTATCTTTAGCATGTCAAAATGTAGATAACCCTTTACTTGTTTGATGTAGATAAACCAATAACAAATGTTACTGTATTATATAGACAACATTTAAGGATAACATTTGAATTAATTTCGTATAAAACCCGAATCGGGTTAAATTGATGTTGTTCATGTAATTGATGGCCCTCAATGATTGTTTTCAGATCATAAAATCACATGAGTATCAGGAAATTAGATGTCAATATATTTACCCTTTTGGGTATTGTGGGTTTTGACAGACGTGGATTTGTGTATTTTGATTGGATCCAAGTTGGCAGATTAGAATATTCAAAGTGGATATTCTAACCATAAAATTAACTTGTCAATTTAATGTTATTGTTGAACAAGGATTATATAATAAGCACATGATAGCCATGTCAGCTTGTTAGCGTGAAAATGTTTTTATATTCCTAACTCATAGAGAAATTGATTCAAAATCAATTCATTAATTCGCACCCTCATCAGAGAAAATATAAAACATGATTTTGATAGGGATAAAATTTGATTCGTCGAGCTGAGGAAATCTGTTAATCTGTATGTGGTTTGGTTTCTTTTAAATGCCATACACTTAAACACAGAGGGCAAGACACAGCAAAAATGTACGAAAATTCGCACAAAGAGAAGATACCGAGAATAGCCTCTAGACACTATTTTCTCTCTGACTGTTATTATACTACTTTTACTTAATTTTCGAAAATCATTTAAAGGCGAAACTGAAACAAATTTCGCCCTCATTATTTGAGACAGCTACATTTAACACTATCAACACTTCATTGATGAAGATTACATTTGATCAAAAGCTTTCAGCAGGATTTCGTCCGTTCCCATAATGAATGGCTCGAGTTCCAGCAGAAATTTCCATTCCGTTTATCGGAATTTCCAAAAAAAAAATACAGATTAACGTTAACATGCCAATGTAGATTTATACATAATTCGTATATCATAAATAAATTTTCAAAGTTGAACAGAATTTAATTTTAATATATTATATACATATGTTTTTATATTGCCCTAAATATAAAGCTTTTTCCCTTAAATTCAATCTCACTTGAATTTCAATTCAATGCCTAAAGCTCTTCTCGTGCTTGAATGCTGAGCTTGGACAGGCGAAAAATGCTGCCAGGACGAGTACCATATGCGACTAATTTATTAATTCGGAAAATTATCCAATAAAATCGAATTTTCTTGATTTTTTTTTCCATTTTCCAGTTGGGTTTCATACACTACCGTTTCGCTTCTGCCGACGATTGCTAATATTTATTGGAATTCATGGACACATACATATACAAAATGACTTTCCCGAGTTTTGGTTTGACAGGACAGAAGTACGAACTTAGTATATTCGGGATATACGACAGTGTCTGTGAGGAGATATTCTGTAGGAATGTCTGGAAGAATTTTAATAGACAGTAGAACGACAACTACGATGAGCTTTATATAAAGTCTAGTTGAATGGGCCCACAGTTTGGGCCTTGCTTGTATTTATTGAAGTTTTGCCTGTTCCTTTGCAGAAGACTTCTGGTTCTGCTGAATGTTCTGCCGTTGTTTGTCTGCTCCAGCAAATTTTCCTGTTTCAGGGGAGTTCATGCCCTGAATCTTATTTTTTCTCTTGTATTTTATTTTCAGTGATTTTACTTCTTCCGATATATTTATATAATATAATGCGCTAAAAACTCCATTGGCAAGCAAATACATTTTCGAGTGATTTTAATGCATTATGCTATATGTATGTCTTGCATGTACCTACTGTTTGGTATAGCGAAGAAGCACATCCAGTACATATGCCTATGACCTATATATTTATTGGTTTGAAGCGATTCTCGCCATCTTCCGGTTGGAATGAGTTTACTTTTCTAAGATGTTGGGTTTCTTATTCCCCAAATTGCTATTTTGCCATTGAATTCGTTTCAAATTCACTGTGATCTTTATATTATGTGACTTGGGTATTGGATTGTGTCCTGTTCATAATAACTAAATGTTATGAAGTTTTGACTATATTAACGACAGAAGCAGACAGA
Organism: Chrysops caecutiens; assembly: GCA_963971475.1. Classification (NCBI taxonomy): domain Eukaryota; kingdom Metazoa; phylum Arthropoda; class Insecta; order Diptera; family Tabanidae; genus Chrysops; species Chrysops caecutiens. The sequence continues at coordinate 70,444,866 of OZ020568.1, forward strand.
GAAAAATTGTAGTATTTTTCAAATGATAGACTCGAGTATGTAGTAAAGGACGAAAAAATATACGGTTCCATGTATCCTTGCCAACATTTTCAGAATGAATATCCTGATTTTAAGTGAAAAGCCAATTTCAAAATGATTTTGTTTACCTTTTGTGATGATGAAACAAGTCATCGTTTCGTGTATGTTGATTTGAGAATGGATTCCTTGCCAGGACTAGGGCAGTTAGTCGATTTTGGATGATATACAAGCCCCATAATGGTCTCAGTTGAAATGAGGTAAACTTTTGGCTGGTAAATCATTCTCATTCCCTTCGGGAAATTTTCAAATATTCAAATTACTTCCTTCCAAGTCTATTTGGAAATGTAGGCCTTAGCTGAAGGCTTCTTCCTTCTTCGTTATACGTTTTTTCTTTCAAAATGTATTCCTTATCTAATATGTGTATGTACGAATGTGGCCTCCTTTCAGGACTTGAATTCATTTTATGATATTCTCCTTCTAACGGGCACACCTCTTCCTGACGTGTGAGCCTCGACATGGTTCGAAACGAAAAAAATTGTTTTATTTTTCAATGAAACCGTCTTCTTGTGCGCATTGCCATTTTCCATATATACTATAAGACATAAATTTCCTATTATACAAATATCTCCATTTCTAGCAGAAGTTTGGTGAAAAGTTTTCCATTCAAAATTCAATAAAAGCAGATTTTCCTTTCCTGCTTTAATATCCGTCGACAGGGTTTGAACAAGACGATTAATCTTATCAGGATAACTCCAACGCTTATTTTGTCTGGATTTTGAGGGGAAAAAAATTAGTTCTTTGGAAAGTATTTAATGATTGATAACTAAGCAAGAAATTTCCTTACATAATTCTGTGCCTATCACAGGGTAGGCTGTTATTGATTTTACTCAAGGGTGCAATGCCATTTTCAATAACATCTCGGATAATTTAACACAAACTAAAGTAGCTTATCAATTAAAGTGTTATTGGAGCTGATACCCAGATGTGATTGCTTTTGTTTCTTGGATTAACTGATAAGCTGAGCAGCAAATCTACAAAAGGATATTCAATTGAAATTCCTTCAAAATCATTCATTCTATGAACTTGATATTACAGCATTTTGCAAAAACTTTAAAACTCTAAAAGCAAATTTTCAAAATTCAAACTGATCAAAGCCTAAACCTTTTATTCTAAAACGATTGTATCACAAAAAAAATAAGTTTCAAATTAACCTAATATTTCGTTGTAGGCTTTGTAAAGTATTTTACATTACAAATTGTAATGTATTACAAAATAAAAGCAGCCAACTATTAAAAAAGAGTCGAGTTATTTTTTAAAGGAGTTTCTCAAAAGCTCTTTGTGTAACAAAGTGAATACAGTTTGAAAAAAGCTAGTGCTAATAACAGTAGAGCTTGGAAAATATGTATAGGAAAGGAATTGTTCGCTTTTGTAATAATTGTTTTATGCATCAAACAAACGTTTTGTATTTTGTCTTTTACGTCTCGAAAAGTATGGAACCTAAATATTGAAGGTTACATTGTGAGTTTACACAATTAGGGGAATTTGTTATAAAGCGTTTTTTAATTTAAATAATAGTACTTACCTTTTACGCAAACACTTTGACTACAAAATCATAGAATTATCTCTAGTCATGTCTGGTTTAACAGATCAGTGCTTTTCGTGTTCAAAAGAAGGCACTAGTTATTTACGAAAAAATAATGTCATCTTGAAACGTTGAAATCTACAAAAACCAAACTACACCCATCGATCGATAGATACTATTAAAAAACGATGAGGAAGTATCGCTAGCCAACATGAAATACAAAATATAAAAATTTCGTGCAAAGAAGACATTAAGGAAGCACCGAAAAAAAATATTTATATACGAGTATCTAAGAAAACTGCCACGAAAAGACCAACATTTTAGTTGAACAAAATAAAACATTTTACGAATCATCAATTCTCAAGTTCCTTCTATACACATAAGAAAGCTAAGAGTAAAAATAGGATACCAATGTCCTAGTTCGTAGTCCTTCTAAATTCGATACTAAGGACATTTTGAAACGGACCAATTTCGAAATCATCATCGCCAATAGAATAAAAAAAAAATTTTTTTTGACTCGACTGTGACCAGGTTTTTTTTATTCCTTATTTTATTTTCACAGGACGACATCATGGTTCGACGGAAATGAGGAAGAACTTATTTTTCGTGCTCGAAGGAACTCCCTTTTTTCCTTTCTGTTTAGCATGTTTCTTGTTTGTCTAAAAGGACTAACTCAAAAAAACTTATTTTCGTCTATAACTGAATAGCCACTAGCTTATGTTATATTGTATGAATCTTTAGAAATATGAGTTATAGTTGCACTTCACATAAAATCAATAACTTCCGCGCGTTTGCTTTCAATAAAAATTTCAAAAGTTGAAGTGACAAAAATCAAGACTCAACGACACCCGTACTTAGGCAACAAATTGCTGACGAAACATACACAAACACACACACTATGATAGTGCATGAAAAGAAACGACCTTGAACTTGTAAAAGACTTGAACACCTAAAACCTGAAACACGAAAATCGCACGGGCTTAAAAACATTTCATAAAAAACAGACGAGCTAAAAAGCGTTACGCAATACCTCGTTTAGAAATCCTTCATCCTAATAATGCTGGAAAATCTTCTTTACACTTTCAACAGTGAGGGACGAGATATATCCTTAAGAGGGAAAATTGAAGATCCTTAAATTCCACTTTGATTCAAACGAACCGTTAAGGAAAAGTTGACTTTTTGATGGTGTTTCTTGAAGATACATTTCTTACGCGAAGTGTGCAATGATATCCTTTTATGGCGTTTTCCTTCGGAATTGTGTTAAAACAAAATTGTAGATGATACAATATTTTGCTCATATTTAAGGATTCGGTATTGGTTTGAGTGTTGAGATATGACTATTCCAAAATCAACTTATTATTTTGTTTACGTATGAGATATATGTGTAATACGTTCAACTGCTGGAGATATCCTTTGACCCAGATTTAATATAACACAACATTTTCGGATACAGTAACTACCTCTGTGATATTGAAGACATATGCTTGTAGAAATCATTTATTAAAAAGATGCGTTCATGGTAAGAAAACTGAGTAAAAGGACTAAAAGGACCAACAAGAATTCTATTACAAGCTACTTCAATAAAGGTTTGTTTTTTTCTCTTTTTGTTTCCAAGAGTCAACAGTATAACATGTGACTATGCTCTTTATATAACACAAAATATCCTTTCCAATTCAAAGTCCAATCCAAGGATAAGACACAGAAAGCGGTCACAGGACAATATTGAGACAAAGTCATTCATCTATGAACGTGTTTCCTAACACGTTCACACCGAGATCACGTACACATATAGAAGAGGACACGACACATTTTAATTTTGTTTACTTTAAAGAAGGATAAATACAAGGAAATGAAGACTTCAGGATTTTAAATGAAAATATCGTAAGGACACGTGAACGTGAGCACTTTCCAGAAGAAGCATAAAACTCCTAAAGTGTCTTGTATAGTGAATAAAATGGATGATACCTGCTTTACCCACTACCTACAACGGATATGTCCTGCCAACTTAAAGGAAAATAGACAAAACTTTCATTTCTACTTCTTTTAATCGATTCCAATAAAACCAACTGCTACCAACGTGAAGAAACATAAAGCTCAAACAAGAATGTCTGTGTCATGTCTCCTTTAGTGGAATATGTCCACGTGACCATAGGCTATATACTAGTATAAGCAAAATGGTTGAAACTTTTCAAAGGAAATTTATTTTCCTCGGCACAATTTTTGTTGAGAATACGCTGGAAAGAATTGTAAAGGGGATAAATTTGGTTCTTCTCACTTTCTTGGAAGATTAGCCCTTTTGGTTTATGGTTCCAGGAAGGCATTTTTTGTGTTTGGTGTTTTTCAGTATGTCGCAAAAATAAACCCAAATAGATGGAAAATTTAGTGGACATCGGCTGCACACATGGCATCAAAGAAGCCGATACGGCCATGTGTGACACAATCAGCGAAATTTCCACCAATAATGGAAATTAAAAGGTTTATGTCTCAACAGCCCCGCCCTTTGTTAAATCTTACTTAAGGTTAGTTTTAAGGATAATCAGTGCGGTTCATACGCGACATTCCTGCGTGACGGTACTTGGTGAAGAAGCAAGCGAACTCTTGCGTAACTAAAGTTGTGGTACCAAGCAAGCGAACTCTTGCCTAATACTTATAAAATTATTGTCAAGCAAGCGAACTCTTGCTAAATTATTATGAAATATTGTGTTAAAATATTTGTGTTAGAATTGTTTTTAATAAAGTCATTTATAAATTGTTTTAATTATGTTGTATGAATTTAATACAAATCTTGTATACATTTTCCATACGGTACAAGATTAATAAACATTGGTCCTTCGAGCCGGATATTAAGATTAATTGAAGATAACTAGTGACGTGGATCGTAAAATAAAGTACAGTGATAGAGTGTTTGTTTGAAAATTTGAATATCAAAGTGTAATGAACTACTAATCGAACTATTAGTAAGATACGTACATACATTGAAACAAAGTGTAATGAAGTGCATAAATAATTGAATCTTAAAGACAGGTTGAGTGTCTACTAAAATCAAGTATTATTGACTTATGAATAATTACAAAAAAATTATATGTGATTTGTTTTTCGAAAATTAAATATTTAGTGACATGGACATGAAAAAGTGAACTTATGTAAATTAAATATCCTATCATAGTAGTGTGATTAGATAGACATTGATTTATACACCTATATTCATATCACAGTGCAGTGTTGAATATTAAAGTTGAACTCTAAAAAGCTTGCGTTTATGAACATAGTAACAACAACCAGAAGTGTGCCTATCCTTTATCAACATTACATCATTTGCTACGGATCGGGAACGGTTACATCATCCAACATTGCTGGTGAGTCCCATTGTCCAAATTTATATCCTTGATAAATCCTTACTTTATCAATTGTGTCAATATTAGTTAAAATGGATGAGTTAGTTAAAACACGTGGGGTTCTGAAAGCCTCTTTGACACGTTTTATGAATTATTTAGATACACCCGGTATGATATCAGATATACCCACTTTGAAAGTTAGATTAGAGAAATTTGAGCCAATTTACGAGAAATTCTGTGAAACTCAGGACGAGGTAGACTCGCTTACAGCAAATAATGATAACAATGAAATTCAATTACATGAACGTACGTCATTTGAAAATTCATATTTTAAATATCTTGGTAAAGCAAAGGATGCTATAAGGAGATCTGAACCTTCTGATCGCGAAAGTACATCGGTGTCTCGAGCGTATTCTCGAAATAGTACCGACAATATAGCACATTTTCATGACTCACATTTGCCGAAAGTCAATATTCCTAAATTTGATGGTGCGTATAATAAATGGGTCAAATTTAGAGATTCATTTACATCTCTCATTCATAATAACCCATCATTAAATAATATTCAAAAATTTCACCATCTTGATTCTGCGTTGGAGGGTAAAGCATCTCAGGTAATTGCGTCACTTGGCATTTCAGAAAGCAATTATAACGCAGCGTGGGCTAAATTACAAGCACGTTATGAAGATGATACGGAGATAATTCAGCATCACGTATCTGACATGTTCAACATTCAAAAAATAAAACGTAATTCTTCAGACGAATTGCGAACATTAATAGATACATTTGACAATAATTTAGTCGCCTTAAAATCTTTGAAAGAACCGACGGATTCATGGGATACATTAGTTATGTATCTGCTTACAACAAAATTAAATAACGAGATCAAATGCGCTTGGGAAAATAAGCGCACGCAACTAAGTAAAAGGCCCTCTTTAAAGGATATGTTTGAGTTTTTAGAGTCCCATTGCAAATATTTAAACAACACATCAGAACATGCCACATTTACTAAATCAGTAGTGAATAATGAAAGAAAGGGTTTAGCTAGACTTAATAACGGAAAATTTAAATCTTATGCTATAACCGGGAATAATAAATGTTGCGTTTTGTGCAAAGAAAATCATGCGTTATTTTCGTGCAATCAATTCAAGCAAATGCCAGCTAATTTACGTCTCCAAAAGGTGAGAGAGTTAAAGCTTTGTTTTAATTGTTTGGCAAGTGGTCACTCAAATAGAGAATGTCAGTTAGGTCCCTGTCGTAAATGTGGTCGGAAACATAATTCACTACTTCATTTAGAGAATGGCCCGCTGCCGCAAAAACAGCCTGTACAAAATCCAACGGATTCTTCAACTCAGACACGTATGGGTGAAAATTCCTCTTCTACCTTTGATAGTATTAGTCCCAAAAATAAAACATATAGCTTACAAACATTAAACACCTCTTCCATCTATTCAGTATTAGCTACTGCTACTGTCTACACTTATGATATCAATGGCAAACAGCATGAGGCACGAGTATACTTAGATTCTTGTTCACAAGCTCACCTCATTACAAAGGAGTTCTGTGAAAGGTTAGGTTTAGAAAAATCAGGATTATGCATATTGTCTGGTATAGAACACAATGAAAAACCAGTACAACGAGTTTCGGTGAAAATCAAATCGCGTATAAATACGTTTACAAAGACGATAACATGTCTAGTATGGAACCAAATAGACACTGAGGCCCCATCTGCAAATGTTGATTTAACATCCTTAAAAATTCCTACCGGAATACAGTTAGCCGACCCAAAATTCCATCGAGCACGTCCAATAGATATGTTAATCGGGGTAGGGCTATTTTATGAATTACTTTGTGTGGGTCGCATACAACTTGAAAGAAATCAACCCATAATTCAGAAAACCTTACTTGGGTGGATCATTGCAGGTGACGTCTTATTACCTCAACCTGCAGTGCCTAAGTTAAAGTGTCGTTTTATCAAAAATGATGAGTTAAATAAGAATCTCCAAAAATTCTGGGAAATTGAACATACGTTCCTACTCGATCCGTCAACTACTCGAGGGAAGAGAAGTTATGCTGAAGAACACTTTGTGAAGACAACCGACCGCGATGTATCAGGTCGTTTTATTGTAAGCATTCCATTTAAAGAAAGTTGCATTTCACGATTAGGGTCCTCAAGAGAAACTGCTCAAAAACGTTTATTTTCTATGGAGAAAAAACTAGCAAACAATCCCAAACTTCAAAAACAATATATCGAATTTATGGATGAATATGAAGCTCTTGGCCATATGTCACAAATACCCATTAATGAATGCAATGATATGAAATATCACTTTTATTTACCTCATCACGCTGTGATTAAAGAAAGCAGCACAACTACGAAAGTACGTGTAGTATTTGACGGATCTGCGAAATCATCATCTGGGGTGTCGCTTAATGATATTCAGGACATTGGTGAGTCAGTTCAAGATGATCTTTTCTCCATCATTGTTAGATTTCGTCAGCATAATGTCGTGTTATCAGCTGACATTGCAAAAATGTATCGGCAGATATTGATTAAACCTGAGGAACGACCAATGCAACGCATATTGTGGCGTTCAAACTCAAATGAACCTATAAAGGTTTATGAATTGAACACCGTTACTTATGGTACAGCATCAGCTCCTTTCCTAGCTACAAGGTGTCTTAAAGCGTTAGGTGAATCATGCAACAAAGGTAACGCTCAAGCAAGCAATGTTATTTTGCATGATTTTTATGTCGATGACTTATTATCCGGAGCTGATTCTCCGGAAGCTGCTATTAAGTTGAAAAATAGTTTAAACGCTATCTTTAGTGAAGCCGGTATGCAATTGCGCAAATGGCAATCAAATAACCCTCAAGTATCGGATTGTTCTTCTGACAATCCTCAAGTGGCTGTGTCGTTAAATGGAGATAGAAGCCCAAAAACCTTAGGATTATTATGGGATCCACAGTCAGATACTCTGAAGTATGAGATATCACATAATAAATTAATTAAAGTTACGAAAAGAAATATTCTTTCTGTTATTGCGCAGATCTTTGATCCACTTGGTCTTGTTGGTCCAGCGATTATCCCTGCAAAAATCATTATGCGAATGTTATGGGATGCAGATCTTAATTGGGATGAATCATTGCCACAAAACATACATTCATTATGGCTAAAAATTTATCATGACATTCAGGATCTCAATAAATTAACAATCAACCGTCTTATTATGCTACCAAATTATAAGAAAGTAAATTATCATGGATTTTGTGACGCTTCGGAGGCAGCATATGGAGCATGTATATACGTGTCTTGTATAAATATCAATGGAGAAAGAACATCAAACTTGTTATGCGCGAAGTCAAGAATCGCTCCAAAAAACGCAACCAGTATACCTAGACTCGAGTTACAGGGTGCATTACTTTTGGCACAACTCTCACATAAGGTCTCTAAGGCGTGTAACATTTCAAAGGAAAAATGGTATTTCTGGACTGATTCGAAGGTGACATTAGATTGGATAAAGGCTCCATCCAGCAAATGGAAAACATTTGTCGCAAATAGAACGGCTGAGATTCAAGAGCTAACCAATGACTGCTGGAATCATGTTATTTCTAGCCAAAATCCTGCTGATTTAATATCTCGCGGTGTGACTACTGCAGAATTGATTGAGTCAACATTGTGGTGGCACGGGCCGAGCTGGTTGTGTCAAGAGGAACACGACTGGCCAATGCAAAGATATGACAACGAGGTTGGGGCTCTTGAACAGCGACAAAGTGTTTATGTAGTTAAAGAGAAACTGAACGAAAAATATGAAACCATAGACAAAGTACCATCTAATCCACTATTCAGTAGATTTTCTTCTTTGTTAAGGCTATATCGAGTGATAGGGTACATATACCGATTTTTGAATAAATGCAATGTACATAGATTCAATCGCAAACAAGGCATGGGTAGAGAAAAAGATAAGATAAAACTCCGTTATTACTTTGATATAGCACCTCTGAGTGCGAATGAATTAGAATACGTTAAATTTAGAATAATTAAATTGGCACAAAATGAAATGTTTTTCTCAGAAATATCTATTTTAAAAAAGGGTGAACTAAATTCTAATAGTAATCTAAAACAACTCCGGCCCTTTATTGACAATAAGGGTTTACTCAGAGTAGGGGGTCGATTAGAAAATTCGGAATTATCATACGACAAAAAACACCCAATTATATTAGCTTCTAAACATAAATTTACACTATTATTAATTAAGTATGAACATGAAAGGCTACTGCATGCTGGATGTCAAGCGGTTATATCGTCACTACGTAATCGGTTTTGGCCTCTCGCATGTAAAAATACTGTCAAAGGAGTGTTGAGAAATTGCATCGTTTGTTTTAAAATTAAACCAAATGGATCATCACATATTATGGGAAACCTACCGTCTTCTAGAATCACACCCGTACGACCATTTCACAACTGTGGGGTTGATTATACAGGGTATTTCCTTGTTAAAGAAAAGGGTCGGTTTCGCACGTCAACCAAAGTTTATGTTTGTATTTTTGTATGCTTTGTAACCAAGGCGGTACATATAGAATTGGCAAATGATTTATCTAGTGAAGCATTCATTAATTGTTTTAAGCGATTTATATCTCGTCGCGGTTTGTGCAGAAACATATATTCTGACAATGGCACAAATTTCGTTGGTGCTGAGAAAGACTTGAAAATTATGTTAAATGATAAGAACTTTCAAAATGAGGTAACAAATTATTTATCGACTCAAGAAATAAAATGGCATTTCAATCCACCATCCGCTCCCCATTTCGGTGGATTATGGGAAAGCGCGGTAAAATCGGCAAAATTTCATTTAAAACGCATAGTAGGGGAAACACGTTTGACATTTGAAGAATTATACACAATATTGACACAAATAGAAGCATGCTTAAATTCCAGACCACTTTCCCCACTTTCCACTGATCCTAATGACCTTACTCCTCTCACTCCTGGACATTTCCTTATCGGGGACTCATTAACAGCTCTTCCACAAGAAGATTTGCGAACAACACAGAGCAATAGGCTCACCAGGTATAAACTTCAACAACAAATAGTTCAACACTTTTGGCAGAGGTGGAGTCGTGAATATTTGCCACAACTCCAAAATCGCACAAAATGGCACACCACGAAGATGCAAAATGTTAAACCCGGAGCTATGGTCTTAATCAAGGAAGACAATGCGCCACCTCTACAATGGCCTCTTGGGCGCATAACGGAAGTACATCCAGGAAAAGACAACATCGTTCGAGTAGTTACAATCCGAGTTGCTAGGGGTACTATTCAACGACCTGTGGCAAAAATCTGCGTTCTTCCAATCAACGAGGAAACCTCTGACCCAAATGAAGCATAAAGAATCAGCGATCGATGAAGTACAACTGACTTCAATTTGAATACACACATACATAATAAGTTTAACGATATAATTGTAATGTTATCTAAAATTACCTTATATTATATAATTTTTGAGTTTGACGTAGGGTTAAAAAATAGTCTTAATATGTAAAAGAAAAAAAAATATACGATTTATATAAATATATGTAAGTATACAGTAGATCTCGGTATAAACAAAAAATATAAATACATAGGTTGTTAGTTCATATGATTAGCTCTCAATGTAAGCAATATGACAGTAAATCCAATAAGTTATGTTGAAAGATATGCTTTCAAGGTGGCCGGGATGTTGAGAATACGCTGGAAAGAATTGTAAAGGGGATAAATTTGGTTCTTCTCACTTTCTTGGAAGATTAGCCCTTTTGGTTTATGGTTCCAGGAAGGCATTTTTTGTGTTTGGTGTTTTTCAGTATGTCGCAAAAATAAACCCAAATAGATGGAAAATTTAGTGGACATCGGCTGCACACATGGCATCAAAGAAGCCGATACGGCCATGTGTGACACAATCAGCGAAATTTCCACCAATAATGGAAATTAAAAGGTTTATGTCTCAACAGCCCCGCCCTTTGTTAAATCTTACTTAAGGTTAGTTTTAAGGATAATCAGTGCGGTTCATACGCGACATTCCTGCGTGACGGTACTTGGTGAAGAAGCAAGCGAACTCTTGCGTAACTAAAGTTGTGGTACCAAGCAAGCGAACTCTTGCCTAATACTTATAAAATTATTGTCAAGCAAGCGAACTCTTGCTAAATTATTATGAAATATTGTGTTAAAATATTTGTGTTAGAATTGTTTTTAATAAAGTCATTTATAAATTGTTTTAATTATGTTGTATGAATTTAATACAAATCTTGTATACATTTTCCATACGGTACAAGATTAATAAACAATTTTCTTGCACTGTTTTCATCCAAATACACTTTTTGTTTATTTTGCCGGGACATTTTCAATTACGGGCTTGAACTTATAACCTTTTCTCGGAATTATTTGCTTATATATTATAGTAGGTATACTAGAAGAGTACATTTCATTCAATCTACACTTTATAAAATATCGTTACTCACCTGGACTAGTTTGCCAGCTGAGTCCTCCGATGAACATTTTCCTGTAAAGAATGGGAAATGCATATTAAAACTTTTGTTATGATTAAAGGAAAAATTTTTTGAATATAGTAACATTCCAAGGTGGGCAGAACATTAACCAATTGATTGTTTAGAAAGTCAATCAAGAGAACTGGGTAAATACGAAACCTTCCCTTGTATGGTAAAAGTTTGAACTATTTGAATTTAACAACAAATCCCCTACACCGCAACAAATTTGCATATGACGAATACGTGTATAACATTAACTCATTCCCCATCATATCCACGTTCTAGATTCGTTGTAATGCATTTAATGTTGTAGACAACACTTTTGAAAAAGGTAAATATTTCATTAGTAAACTTTGGTTATGACTACGAGGAGATGTTAATAAACAAAAGGATGTTAGTAAGTGTGTATTTTAACATTACCCATTTATCGTAAACAGAATTTTGGTGCATACGTTTAACTCGTCGACATTTTCCATACATTCTACCACCCTGTACAGAATACTGTTATATCCCCACGCCCTTCATCACCAATAATTACTAATTTCTAATGTAAATTAAATGCTTTCACGTACTTGATGGTAACGGAAATGTGTGTACCATTTCGCACGTGTAGATGAACGTGTCCTTAATTTGAGAGGATTGAGTGTGTTACAGTACAAGGACTTTGTAGATACGAGCTCATGCAGATGTGCTATTTTGAAATTCTTGTAAGTGTTAAATGTATTTGCATAATAAGAGTAGAGTTAACATTTTTTCGGGTTACACAACATCAAAGGAAATTTCCCAGCTACTCATACCTACATATCATATAAATTGATCTGATTTAAGATCACCTCCATTGAAGAGTGTTAGTTTCTTATGATTTTCAAGGAAAACCAACTCGTAACCGAAGAAAGTGTTAAGTCTTAATGATTTCTTGGTAAAATGCTGAACAAGTATAACCATTGGCCACACTGGTAATGCTCATCTGAGAATAACAAGCTCCGATAACATCCTGAAATAAACTTACCTTCATAATATGTCCAGAAATTATTTGTTGGTTAAGGAATCTTCTGTTGACCACCAGCAGTATTACAAGCACTAGTAATAAAACATACTTTCTTCTAGTACTTGTTCACAGCACCGGGTTCATAGAGCTTACAACCCGGAATGGATCGGATTACAACCACATAGCCACAATATATTTGCGGAACATGAGACCAAAGAAAATCGATCGGAAAGTAGAGGAAAATATATAAACATAAACAAGTTGGGAAAATGTTTTTTGTACTTCTACGGAATATGAGACTATTGCTCTATTTGGATATGAGAATGTTTCGAATTCTTGTTGGGGAAAAATACGGAAATATGTTGATCAGGACTTAACTGGATATTCAACGAAAGTGTGGGCTTTACCACAACGAACAATTCTGGTCTGGAAACGTTTTAAAAAATTAACTTTAACTCAACTGAACACAAGCTAAAAGCTCATAAAATTCATGAATTTAACTTGAAATTTTTTGTATTACTTTTCCGTACAAGTATTGTTAAGGAGAAGTATAAGAATTGGTCCCGAAAACTTTTTTTCCAGAATTAGTTTACATAGATCATCATAAAAAATCATGAAACGTTAAGAAAACACATTTTTGAGACACTTTTCCGTTCGTGTGCCGTCGTTGTCGTCGTCGGCGCCGTAGCTGTGCGTTAACACGATAACTCGAAAAGTAGTGAAGATAATTGAAATCTGTAAATGCCAAAAGTTTTGCATCCCAAAAACCTAGTTTAAGTTCGACGGTGAGCTATATTCTATTTGACCCAGGGGTAATTGCCCTGAGAAAAATATTAATAAAATGACACTTTTGTATGGAGAGTTACCCTAATAATGCATTTTTTTTAATTTTCTTCCGAGGATAGTGATATTATTTTGCAAAAATAATGGGGGTCTCAGAGCAACAGAAAACTCAATTTTGGTCAAAAAACCTAATTTTTTCGAAATTTGTTAGAAAATGTATTGTTCTATCGCTTTTTCTTTATGGAAAAAAACGGACAACGGTACGGAAAAGTTAAGGATTACCAATGTCATTGTTTATATTTGTATTTGTTATTGTAGCTGAAATAATCAGTCCTAAATAAGTCATTCTCAAAGTGGCCAAAGTCACAAAATAGCCACTTTCCCACAATGACAGTGAGACATTCAACGACAAAACCTGGTTACGCACACCCAATTTGGGTGTGTCAATTCCAAGAAGTAAGTACTGCAAAAACAGTAACGATCCCTCTAACCTAAAGTGGCACTAAGAAGATGAAGAGAACTGCGAAATGGAATCACCTCAAACCATCAACTGAATAGAGGGCAATTGATGAAGCACTGAAGTCTCCAAAGAAGTCTGTTGGGTCAGCATGAATTCAATAAACAATTACCTTTGCTTTTTACCTTCAGTAGTACATTGAATTGTGTATACCAACGGATCATTTCGTATCTCAACAGTTTTATAACCCTCTATCTTTCCGGTGTCTTTCTGAGAATGCTCCTATTTCCCATTAAGCTTCATCGATTTCACACCTTCAACCCCAGCACCCCGTCGAATGGAGTATGTATCCAAAGTGATTTTTCCGTCCCCAATTCTCTTCTTCGTCTTCTTCTTTTTCAAATCGAACTCAATTAGGTCTGACCAAAGAATTCAAGACCAAGGAAGAATAGGAAGGCTGGAACCTCGCAATTGATACGAAATCAATTTCTGATTCTTTCCCTCTGAATAACGTCGACGTGCTGATGAGGTGGGTGTGATGATGTTTATGTCAAAGGTGAACGTGTTAGTGAATAGAACTAAATGCAATTCAATTCAAATCAAAGAAATACGATACGTTTTATCTTCATCATGTTATACATATATGTAGGTAACGTATTTTTCATTTACTTTATTCAATTATTTTAATGGGAATCGACACTTGCGTAATTTTTAAAAGTATCAACTTGCCCCAAAGGACATTCAACTTTGGCGGTTGTGTATTAATTTGAAGGATATTTCTTTAAATAACGATATCATGACACTATAAAGCTTTGAAAACTATTGTAGTTCGAATCAAGTAGCATTCCGTAGATGAATTACAGTTTTTCCATAGAGTCGCCTCAGATTGTAGACTTGGGTAAACATTTATCTTGAAAACAGCTTTGTCATTTCGTTTATATCTTAAAGGAAATTCCATAAATTTACTTAAGAATTAAAATGAAAATAAAAAATTTTCATATCTGTCGCCTTGTACGCACAACTCAAAAGAAAAAGCTCACATAGAGATATAGAGACATCGAGTGAGATAGAAAAAGTAGAACAAAAAACTTCATCCGCAGTATAATGACGTTGAAACATTGCAAATAAAAATTTTTCTGTTATTCTTTGCATTCAGAATGATGAGGGAACGAACGATGAGGAGCTACAGTATCCCATTCTGGGGCTATTCTGGAACTTGATGTGTCTGTCTGCATGGGAATAGATGTGACTTTCAATGAATTGAGCTGCGGACTGCTGCAGCAGTTCTATAGAGAGAGAGGTAGAACGGCCAGAACTCGGTGATGTAGAGAAAAACTTAATGATTGAAGCGAAATGATAGTGAGATTCGATGGAAATCGCTAGTTTCATTATACTATATATGTACTAGTTCAGTGGTAGCCTCTAAGTCCCCCTTGTTTTCTATGGTGGCATAGAAAATTGCATAAACGGGAAGTCGAATTGCATTGAGACTAGGACAACTCTGAGGCCACCATCATCGTCGTGTCATCGTTGTTGTTGTTGTTGTTATTGGTGTTAGTTTTTGTTTTTGTTTTTGTTTTTGTTATTTACCATCTACAACTCATTTAGCAATAAATATTTCTACAGTGTCTAAATGAATGAAGAAATGCCAGTAGTCACTTGAAGATGATGTTTATGGAATGAAAGAGTCTCATCATCACCCTGTGCTACTTTAATTGTTCTATGAAGGCAACTATCAACGGCTGTGATAGTTTTTATTCATAGAATGATAATGATTAGCTGCTGTTGCTGTACCAGCTATTGCTGCTACTAATATCTCTGTAGGTTTTATGAGTTTTTGTTATTAGTGCGGTTGGTGGTGAGAGATTTCCAGCGGCTGTAATCAGTTGGAGTTCGTTTAATCAACAATAAATAATAATAGAAAAAAAAAACCACTAACGAACAATACGACCAAGAAGTGAACATTGTACTGGGATAAAGTACTGAGGTTTATTACTCTCAGTAACATGACGATTTCGTTTTTTCGCAAATGGAAAGTTATGGAAATTTGTTCCATATCAATTAAAGCAGATATAACACTCTATCTACAAATCTCAAAGGACATGATCAAAACGATTCCACAAAGAAACAAAATGTTGGTTTTATGTTGAAATGAAGATGCTTTCACACAAAATCTCAATGACATTTTATTGAATTTAAATTGATTACAGAAAATATTTCGTTTGATCAAAAATAATATCGAATTTGTTAAGAAAAATTTCAAAACTTGCCTTAAGACTGGACAGAAAAGTGTCGCAGACAAGAAATTTCATTCAATTTTCAGATCAAAGTTCGATATTTTTTCGATAAATTTATCAATACATTGAAATTCAATTAAGAACAATTTTCCATCGTCGTCTGTACTTAAAGAAGTCAAATTCACTTAAAGAATTCAAGTCATAGTTTGAGTGAAATTTATTTTTAAAATTAAATTTTTCTACCAATTCCAAATTGGTTCGAATTGTCTCTTTCGAATGATCGACACGTGACGACATTTATATCATACAATCATTTGGTGTTATCAATTCGTCGCAATTAACAGATTTTGGCTACTGTGTTTGTTTCAAAAGGATTTAAAATCCAGTAACCCTTCGCGCAGCTTGGGTGTGAATTGCTTGTAATGAAATGATTAAAATTTTGTGGAAATTTATTATTCTTAATATAAATAATAATTACTTCAACTGTAATAATAATAACCATAATGAATATTTCAACATGACAAACACATCAGAGCAATTATCGTTTTGCCTCAAAAAACAGGGATACAACAGCAACTGCAATTTCATATATGCACTTGTCCTGAATGAATTTGGAACCGAAAATAGGTTTTGTGCTTTTACTGTTCATAAACAGGTTGAAATGCTCATTGAAAGGGTAATCAACATTGTTAATCTCCTAATGGAAAATTATGTGAAAAATTTTTCACGTTTCATTGACATTATGTGATTTTCACGGAACTCTTCGTGCATTTATCGTTAAACATAGTTAGTGGCATATCCAGAACCAGCATTGAATTTGCATTAAAATTTCCTCATTATATTCTGCACTTCTTTATCCACATTTATATTATATGATGATGGTGATGGCATTAAATAGGCTACCAATATCTGATGAAACACTGTGGAAAATTATTTTTTGAATACAGTTTTTCCTATATACTATGTAGGTACTTCACTTATTTTTTCGTGCTAAATTAAGTTTTTCTACACAAACTTTCCCTCACTCGTGCCTAATTAACAATATTAATTTTTCCGTTGTATGCAAATCAGCTAGTTTGTCTCTAAAAGGGATTAATTAATGCGTGCACTGGATCTAATGCGGGTTAACATTTTTGTGTATTTTGTGAGCATACACATAGTATATTTAAGCAAAAATTTTATTTCAATTCAATCACTCATCAACGTTATATTTGACTCAGCTGTATGTTCTTGTGACTCTTAAATGGGGTCATAAAATTTAAACAAAATAAATCAATGTGTTATGATGTGTTATACGATTGCCTGTCATAATTACTAAAGCTTTTAATAGTAAACACGTACTAAAGATAATCTTCATTTATGCAAATCAAATTGAAAGAATGTGTCGCTATTTCCTTTGACAGTCGGTCGGTCTTCCTTAACAAGACTGAAGATCTATGGATGTTCTTAGTCTTGTATCGGAATTAGAACTGGCTCGTAAATGTCAAACAACCATAAAAAATATAGTTATAAAATTTGTTTGTCTGGCACTACTCTCTATACTCTCCCCAATCCACCTCCGCATTATGTCAAATTTATCCAATGTAAAAGAGGAACATTTGACGACACTTTATCCACAACACCATGACATCCATAAATTAATTCCTCACATTCCATTGGGATTTGAATGCGCGTGCTTTATTAGTTGTTTCTTGTCATGCCGCCGTTGCACGTGACTTTTTAATTGATGTCTTGTTGACGTAATCATAATCACTAACATTCATTGGTCATTTGTTGACAATGTTTTGATTTCATTTTAAAATTAATTACGAACATGTTTCGAAACGCTTTTCGTTGTGAGAAATAACTATTTATGTATCAAGGGTGTAAAGTGAAGCTTTTTTGCATTCATGGATTTCAGCATGAGTGTAAGGTCCTGCCGCATGTGTACAAAGAGTAAAGACGAGTGGAGAAATTGTGGCGCAAGACGAAGTCGAGCGTTACAACTACACGAGTATTTGTACGAATGCGCCATGAACGAGCGCAAATGCAGCAACGACTGCAAGAATGCGTCACTTTACACTCGCGGTGCATACAATAATTTATGCAACAAATTCGTGGAAAGTTGAATTTGAGATAAGTATTCACATAAAGTTGTACTTTAGGCACTAGTGCGGTAAAATAAGATGAGTTTAGGGTGTTTGGGAATCAAACGAAAATTCAACTTTCGAAGTAAGCGTTACCTAAAATTATTTCGGTTTGATTTGGTTTTATCATAATCGAATATATGTACATTAAAGTATTATAATCCCTTACACCTTTAATCGTTTAGAAGGATTTGTTAAAGTGTATAAGAAAATCTCGGATTTCTTTAAACGGATTCACCACGCCAAAGGTCCTTCGTTGAAATTCCTTTATTGTTGAATGAAATTCAATCAAAAACTTGATCGTAATTAGCTGGTAATTTTGACAGGATAGATTTATCGCATACCATCAAAAGCCTGAGGATGAGAAATCTTGAATAATATCGATTTCAGTAACGACCATCAAATCATCAAATAAACCTTCTCAAATACACTCAAAATTTATCCTTAAAGAATTCAGTAAACGGTGATTTCTTCCTTTTCGTCCTTTTTCAGACGTTCATGATGATGATGGTGTAAATTTAACGCCATAAAGTTCGTTGGTTGTTTTTTTTCCCTTCTTCTACAGTTGGCAGGATTTTTATTTTTATTTACGCAAAAAAAGTGAAAGTGGAGAAAATTATTAGTGTCCTTTTGCATCGTCCTGATGAAAGATGAAGGCAAGTTGAGGACAAAAAAAGAATTCAATTTATTTTTTATTTTTATTTTTTACACTTGCAGACTTCGTTCATTTCTCTTTGCTTGTTTCAATTAAATTGTTTACGCTTGAAAGCTGTACTCATCTTTAGAGTTATACTCCTAGCTTGATGCTGTTGAAGTTCCAAGAGAAAAACCGATGCTAGCTGCTCCTCATGGATTTTCATACTGAATTGAAAAAGTATTTGAAGTGAAAAAGATATCGCTTTAATCCATCAACCTCACTTACTGTACATCATCAATTTAGGACGCCCTTTTTATGAACGTCTTTTGTAACCAAGTTTCAACCATTTCTAAGGATGTAATCCTGATATCCTTTTCACTCGTCCTCTGAATTGTGCGGCATGGTGTCTTCAAAGTTTTTCTATTGTTAGTCTGGTAGCCGCTGTTGATACGATGATCCTATCATCTTTTTTGCTATAATACTTACAATTTCTCATATTTTCCTCGGCAATCCTCGAACTATTTTTTCTTCCTCTTTTACCAATAAAAGGCTTACCGTGATCCAATGCTACAATTTCAGTTTTTTCTAGTCTAAATGAAATTATCCAGGATTTTCCAGTAAAAGAGTGTGAGAATCCGTTCGAGAAATTCAAAGGATGACTTATAAAAGATCAATTACGACAGAATTAATAAGCACTTGGTCTCGAATTCTTTGTCACTTCCATGTTATATACATTACACTTCGTGAAAGCTTTCGAAACTTTTATGTCAAGTTAATTTGGAAAATTCCTTAGAAGAAAAGGCATTTTCCACTTAACACATTAAAAAAACACACACCCTAAGCAGTGATTTTCTAGTACATTTCCTTCATTCAGCTGAGTCCTTTTTCAAGGATCTGCTGTAACGTCAAAACATATAATTTATTTTTATTTTTATTTTGTTCTTTCTTAAACATGTGAAGCATTTAATTGTTGAGTTTGCTGAGTTCTGAATTTAAAGAGTGACAGTCACAGGAAGGATCATCCGCAAAGACAGTAATATACACTAACTCACCCACATACAAGCACACACTCACATTAAGTGAATGTAGATGAAAAGCAGAAAAAAAGGACATTTTTATTTTCAAACACAGATTTTTTCAAGGAGCTTTGCCATGCACTAAAACATAAATTTTACGAAAGATAAAAGGACGCAAATGAATAAAAAGCCCTGAATGAATGAAACAGTTTTTTTGGTTTTGTTTTTGTTTGTATCTGTACCTACTGTATAAGCTCCCTCCATATATATGCGTGTACATGTATAATAGGGGTTGAAAACAAATAAGAATTATCCTCAAAAAAAGTTACTATTTTCTTTGTATAAGAAATACGAGAGGAAAGTGTTCTTGAATTACTCATGTGTCTTGGTAGAACGTCGGTACCATCATCGTCTATTGTAGGGAATGTTGAGTTTGTTCCTTTTTTTCGGTTATTTTTACTTTTGTCCTTTGGGGCGAGCACAGTTCCTACGTCTCTAAATCGGAGAATGAGATTTGAGCCTGAAAAAGTTCATAAATCCTAAGGAAGGAAATCTAGGCAGTTTTGTTGGTTCATACTTTCAAGTTATCTGTGAAGGATACGTTTTTTTCTTCTTTCTAGGAAAAGTAATTGTACCATCATAGAATGAGGATTTATCCACAGAAGTTCATCTCGTATGTATTCACAGTCTAATTTGAGTGTATTAGTCAGATGAATTGTTGTAAATCACATACTCAAGAAGAAAAACTCACAATTTCAGGATAAATTTTCTTCTCAGCAAATATCCGAAAAAATTTTCTTTTCAATGGAATTTGAACACTTAAAAATGTAAAAACTCGAAGGTTTCTTACTTGATTTACCCGATGTGTCAGGGTGTCTGGAGGGAAAATTTAAATTGATTTGAATATATAGAAATCGATAAAGGACAATTTTACGTTTATCGTTCAGTGGAAATGATGATTATTGGTTCTTTTGTGTGTATTACAGCGGGATTCACATGTTCATAAGTGGTCTTCTCTACAATATCTTGTATTACTTCCTTTAAAGGGTTATCCTATTCATTTTTATTGGAAATTCAAATTTTCGCAACAAATCAGCATTTGAAAATATTGTATTCTATTCATATCAGGATAAAGTCATGATCAACCGTGTACCGTCACAATCCTCTACATAGTTATCCTTTTCAGTTTTATTGGAAAACCAAACCCTGTTGGAGATGATTATATAGTAATGATCACGAATGATATGATCTTTTGGTATTGAACTCATTATCACTTGATTTGATCTTGCTCCAATTGTTCTCAACAAATCCGAACATCGAAAATACTTTTCAAAAAATTTAGTTGTCACCAATCTTGGCATGTTATACCTATCCGTAGGGTATGAGGAAAAATGTGTGCCGCAGCCGGAATCTTCACACCAGTCCTCTGCTTGCCGGGCGGATGCTCTAACCACTGAATTACCGTTAACATGTGATGACTCAATATGTTGAAATATTGCAGCCCAAATTCGACGCAAACGTCCTGGCAATGATCTCAGCGTATATGGCCTCGTATATGACAATCATATTGAATGCACACGAAACTTCTATAATCTTGTCTTCACACTAGCTTACATCAATCACTTTATTTTTCCATCACCAATTATCTCCCTTGTAATGAAACCCTTTCCAGCATCGAATTGACATTAATAAAATTGCCTTTTATTCATTAAAACGGACTGCCTCGTTGTATCCAATGAGAAGATATTCAATCATAATAATTAATATCGTGTTGAACGTGATACTCTTTCAATCAGAAAATATTAAGACAGATTAATCGAGACATTTGTCATTTGTGGCGGTACCTTTATGGAGTTCCCAATATCAGACATGAAATTAGAAACTTGGAAGAATCAGGGTATCAATCGTCATTTAAAAACATATCATGAAGACGGTACCAAAGATTGGCGACGTGTCAACATTGAAAATCTCACGATCAAATCAAGTTCGTGTGTCACATTCACATGATGGTAACAATGAGTTCCACATACATGCATATACCTCAGAATTATGTAATATAATATGAAACTGGAACATCTCAATTGATCTTTGGCACAACTTCTCAGCACATACTGGTTAAAGAAATACGTTTAGTTATGTGCGATCACAATAAACAACACAATTCACACGCGCACTGTTATTAACTACATACATTAACTACTAGAACAGGGTGTCCCATCAGTCATACTTGTTTGAATGCAGGTGCTGTTGCATGATGCATTCACGAGAAATGTTATTAATTGCAGTTTTTTTTCAGAATTGTTTATTGTCTTATTTCTTTTAATTTGCAGTTTCTCAGCTATACCTACTCCAATCGGGTTTTCCTCAAACTAAATAAATCACGTGCGTTCAAATAGAAAAAACAACATTATGATTTCAAAATGAACGAAGAACGAAACCACAGAAAATTGTTCATAATTTTTGTGTATTAAATTTGTTTATTTGTCTTTCGTTAAAACCATGTTTGATGTGATACTAAATTTAGAATATTTCAATTGAAATATAAAAATACAACTCGTTTGTGATGTGCTTTTGAAAAACACCAGTGGGTGATATCTTCAATTGTGTACATCTCGTATATTAGCATTTGTGCAAAATTGATTTATTACATAACTTATGAACACTAGAATGAGGTCGTCTAATATCACATAACACTGACATACTGTTCATAATTTTGTAGCACTTGCTATAAAAGTTTATGGTGTTCTGGACGTTTTTATGTCGTGACTTGTCATTTCGTTTGATGCAATTTTCATTGCTTCGTTTTGGAATTCTGCAATTTAACAACACATCCCTGTTAATTTGTCTCGGACATTATGAAAGTTATTTAGCACCTGATTTAAAGTCAATTAAAACGAGCAGTATCAATATCTTTCATCCGATATTATACTCCAGTTAATTCAGTTAATATTGCAAACGTGCCAATTTAATTATTTCAAAATTAAAACTCATCGAACTTCAATAGCGAGAAAATTTAATATGTTATCATGGTATTATCAATAACATTCATATCTCTTACATCTCGTAATCGAATATTATTTTTGGATACATTGTAAAATTCACTGGCTAACCACAATTCAGTTGCAGTAGAATATATAACAATGGTAATATGCATTTTGAATATAATTATTATCCCGAATAACGTGGTCAATCGATGATCAAAGCCAATTCATCTTTAATAGAATTGCCTGATAATTGGTGCTACAATCATTTTTGGCTAAGCTCATTAAGGGATATTTGATTTTATGTAGCTACAAAGCAATCACAAAGTAGATCAAAGTAAGATGATATGAGGGATAGAACCTCAAAAGTACCATCATCCTTTATAAACTAAATGTCCTACATATATGATCTTATTGCATTCGAATTCTCCCTCAAAAGTCTTGATTCAACGACCAAAAAGTGCCTTAGACTGCAGCAGGAATGGTATCCGAAATATTAAAGTATAGCCTAGCCAAGGTAAACATGCAGACAGAGACAAAGACATGAACAAAAGCCTACAAAATAAACATGAGTTCAAAGGATTGTCCAGGGATTATCGGTAAGGGGAGCTTGAAAAACAAGCAGACGTTTTGTTTGGACTGTCTGTGGGGACGAAGAAATTCGTTTAGAATCAGAGAAATCCGAATTGGAATGTCCTTTTTGTTCATTTTCAACGAATTTTTCTTCTATTTTTTTGGATAAAACGTTTTTACTCCTTAATTTTCTGATGACAATGACGACGATGAGAATTGTGATAGAAACCATTTCCGGTTGTGGTTTATCCTTCTGATAGTGTCTCTTAACCAAGTTTTTCCATTCATTCATTCAGCATTTATTCAGGTACTCCGCCTAGACATTGAAAGAAACAAACGATACACAACGACACAAGGATTCATTCATTGCCCATTCATAACCAAAATATTATTTACTGCAATGCAGGTATATACAGTGATATTTCGATTGAATTGGATTTTGCCCTCAAAGTCTTCAACCCTTTGCCAGTATCATGGTATCACAGTTACCTGAAAAACGTCCCCAGAACTTTGTCTATATGTCTGCCACAGATTTAAGACTCTCAACAATCCTACAGTTGGGGATACAAAAACAATCATAGGGTAGTACCTATGCAAAATGATTATAAACAAATTTTTGTGCATTTTGGGGAGTCTCAAGAGTTCGATCCCGGCTTTATGGAGGGTGGAGGATTTTAGTTTGGTGTAACGATGCAATTGTGTTGGAAAGGAATCAAAGTCGGACGACACTCCATGCATTTGTTGATTCCATCGACGGTGTTGGACAAGAGCCATTCGAACTCCTGCTGAATGCACCCACCATGAAGTGGAGCTTCCCTCAGTGCACTATGGGGGGTTATTGCATTTTCACGTTAGCATTCCATGTGATTCCAGAATTTATTCCATTTCGTTTTGTAGCTCTACATTTTTTCCCTTGATCCCATGATGGACATAATGTTTAAGAGTTTGCCTTTTGTGTGGTTTTGTGTTACGGAAACCAGAAATCACATAACTTCACTTCCCGAAATGATTTTTTAGAATTATGTCAATGGATAGGATGGGACCCAGCTCACCGCAATGACATGACTTTGTGGTTTTGCTGAGATACCAAATGAATGTTTATTAAGGGATGATTGATAGAATCATTTGACCCATGGAGATTTGAAATTTGTAAATGTAGAGATTAGGATGGCCTGACTTTTATTTTTATGTTTCTTTCAATGGCCTTTCGGGATTCACTATGCACCATGGCTAATGTTATTGGAAAATTTTACTTTATAGTCCTTGGAGACATGACATGACATGATACTTTAAATTACTCCAAGGGCTTTTAGCTTACTTTACTCAATTAATATAAACACATACAACTCAAAAAGAAATTTTTAAACAGATTAAAAGTCAAAAGCCCTGCATTTATTGACAGTCCATCCACGCAACCCCGACCCTTTAAATAACGTTACTAGGAGAGGTTTCAATAAATTCGAAGGTCTGGGAAAAAAGGGACTAGAAATTACGTAATAAAATAACAATTTTCTTCCCCCAAATTGGCTGGTGATTGTTGGTGAGTAGGTCTTTGGGTCAATATGGATCAGCAGATGTACAATAGAGATGCAAACGGAGAGGGGGAATGTTTGAAGTCAGCACCATCTATTGAGGAAAAAAATGAACTGGTATATTTCATCAGAATTAGGGTGGTGCCCACTCAACTCTTCCTTGAGGTTGTCTTTCTCTTGTGTACAACATCAATTTTCATTGTATCCCCTTGAGGGGATTTATCAGTGTGTAGTAATTTATCCATTGAGATTATTTTGAAAAGTGCGGGGGATGAATGGGGTCTCACCCTCACTGTAAGTAATTCGAATAAAAGTGGGTAAGTTGGTCGCCTTTCGGAAGTGTGCTACTTTAGATTATTTACTTTTTTGTTCGTTTCAGTACTCTACTTCTTCCCTTCTTCTTCTTGCCAGAAATATTATTGTCCATAAATTACGTGCTACACTCTAAAGGGCACGAACTAAAAATCGGGAATTTTCCTGAATTTTTCTGAATTTTTCTGAATATTCCGAATTTCCGGAATATTCTCTCTCATTTCTATCCCAGATGATTTAAACAAATACACGGATATTTGCCAAAAAAATTTATACTCGTATGTACATGAAGCGAATTTTGCTACTCAAATAACTTTGATATCCTCAAACTTTGATTTAAGCACTTCCGGTTTTTTTTTTGGGATGTAAGTAAATCTACTACGAAATCTCTGTAAGACATTTCGCGATACATTCTCACCTGGGCAAGTATCCTTGCATGTATATCCTTGCATGTATGTTGCAGAGATTTGAGCACACAATGAAAGTTTAATGTGTTGAAGGAATGTTTTATCACTTTGCTTTTTTCAACTTTGAATGTTCGAGGAATTCATGTTACGAGCTGACGATTAACTCATTAAGAATTAACCATTAAGGCTTCCATAGACAATTTGTTTTCTCCAAACTCAATTTTGATATTGAAAATTATAAACAGAAACAAGAATTAAAAATTATTTTAAGAAATAATAATATTTCCAAATCAATTCCACCGAAGCTCGCATTTCCCCGAAAGGATGTCACTGATATCTTGAAATAACCAAGGCGTGACTTGAAACCATCTGTGCCGTCCCACGTAGATCAATCTGTCTATCATTTTTCAGACGATGAATTCAAAACTCAAGACTGCCGGTTAAAAATTGAAATTTTTTTTAAAAATATCATTTTTTCTAAGAACCAAAAATTCTACGGCAACATGTTTCGGCGGGCAAAGACTGTCGGAATCTATCTCAGACATTTGAGGCTTCTGAACTGAAAGGGTTGTTAATTGCTTTCTTACTCAATTATGAACTATTGACAATTATTTGACACGGCTGTTGTGCTGAAATGATTTTCAAAATTTGTTTTGTTGAAAAATTATCTGAAAATTTGGACTTTTAGACGTTTAGCAGTGTTGCCGAACATTATTAACATAGAATACAAGTGATCCTTAATCTGTTGTTCAAGATCAGGGATAACCATTTGACCTTCTTAGAATGTAAATGAATATATAGATTTATGTGACAATTTTGATAGGATAAACCACTATATCTTGTTGGTTCTGATTTCGTGTTATGTCTCTTCCCACAACATATACACCCATGTGTGTTATGAATGACGATAAAATGTTCGCTTCTTAAACTATTAGAGAAGGTGGAGCTGAATTAAATTAATTCATTTGTCTAAAAATAATTCTTTAGTAAGAATTGCTTTATTTGTTTTAATTTTAGAAGAAGGGGTATTAAGCGAAAGCAGAAAAATATAATTAAAATTAAAAGAGATAATGAAACGATTACTGATATATATTAAAGCCTCCATATTGGTTATTTGATAACGTATTATACTTTATGAGTTATTTTTATACTTTTGATTCGATCAAATGAATGAAGTTTCAAGGAATCACATAAAATGATGCGCTTTGAATTGGATTACATCTACTCTCCTTAGCGACATCTCTACTTCATTAGTTGAAATTGTCACATGCATGATCTTGAGTATATTGTCGACTGGTTCTTACTTGTGACTACGAACGTAATCACAGATCACAGTTCTGTTCATGTCATTTTTCTTTGGATATATTTCCATAGATATCCACTTAGCTATTTATTTGTACTAACTGCAAAACCAAAAAAGCACAAATTTTAAATGACAAAATCTCATACAGAACATGTTTGTCAAAGCGTAGCTGAAATATTTCATTCACAAATCGTTGATTATGAAATGTGAGACACATTTTGCATTCATTCGTTGGATATGTGTTCCAACGTTATTTTTTTATGGCATTTAATTCGTGCATGTTTTATTTGTATAGCATAAATCAAAGTGTGGTACAAGTGTGTACTATCAACATTGAAGGTTTGCTCGTTCTGCGTTGATATATTCCTGGTCCAACAATTTTCAGATTTTGCGATGATCCTTTTTTTTTAAATTATTATTGCAGAAAATATTTTTGAAAAAAAGTAAAAGAAAAATCTGGAACAGACGTTGACTATCATTTCATGGTTTAATTCATCACGACAGAAGGAAAAATATTTTAAAATTCCTGCGACCGCGACTAGCACCAGTCAAAATCACGCAAATCATGAAGAGAGAAAAATCAGTAAACTTCACCACCGCATCTTCACATTTGTAGTTGTAAATGTTCGTGTAAAGCTTGTCAAGAAATTGTGGTTTTCAAACTGAATCATTGACTAGCACGATAGTTTTGGTAAAGTTTCGTTAAAACATTCTCATGTAGTGTCCAAGTTTGAGAAGCATCTGTCCCGGAAGGAAATAACCAAACAAAAAATATAATAACTAAGATGAAGTGAATTGGTAAAATTTTAATTATGCCGTTTGCAAAATTTTTGGATTTCCCTAAAAACTCATTTCACAATCTGCAGCAACATGTTTGACGATACTATTCACATCCGGTTTTGAATCAGTTTAGCTTGTACGAACAGACATAGTGAGATTACATTCATAATTTTACATTTTACTGTAAGTTTTGGAATATATAATTTATTGCCAGTTTAGTGTAGTACAAATTCCTTAGGCTTGTCTGCAAAGCAGTATATCACATCGAAACATGCGTGTTCATTCGAGAAAGTATGACTTTTCAACTCTAAAAACCACTTAAACTTTGAAAATAACAAAAACCCCTTCATGTAGTTCCACCTCCGCCACCCTTCAGGATCCACCATGATGTATACAATACACGAGTGAGTAATGGTAACACGAAGGAACTGTGTCATCTTTTGTACCATAGACATAGTCCTTGCTGCTTCTATCATAGAAGAGTATCTGAAAGCAGACAAAACTATCATTTGGGTGTCAAGCCCATGGTATATATATTCCAATAGAAGTATAACATTCCATGGGAAGTCTGTAGAAAGTTTTTCTATGGAAAAATTGCATACTGCCGAGTGAAGGTTTGTTTCCACAATTTATGTATGTTAGCACCCACTAACTTCATGTATGTAACGCTTATTTGAAAGGATCAGTATTCGCATATAGTGGGCCGTATATGTGTCCATTCCCAAAGTCTGCCGTCACTTAAGCTAAAAGGAAATTTCTGCAATTTGGATCTACAAACTTTCCAGTTCAAAAGGATACGAACACAATTATAATTTTCGAAAAGTTATACGTAAGCCATGCTACTACAATATACACTTACATCCTGGAATGTATTCACTTTCA
Organism: Chrysops caecutiens; assembly: GCA_963971475.1. Classification (NCBI taxonomy): domain Eukaryota; kingdom Metazoa; phylum Arthropoda; class Insecta; order Diptera; family Tabanidae; genus Chrysops; species Chrysops caecutiens. The sequence goes on from OZ020568.1 coordinate 70,473,337, forward strand.
ACCCTTACAAAAGGGACGCATATAATTATAAGTAATTCAATGTGTGTCCAACAATTTCAAAGAGGATATTTTAGTGGCTATCTTCAATTGAAAGGTTCTAAGGACGAAGTTTTCACACACACCAAAATACCATCCCGCCAAAACGCTTATACAACCAGACCATGTTTCGTGGTTTCAACCAATGCTTATCGGTTTTCAATTGGTCATTCGATATATCCACCAGTAACTGACCAAAGTGACTAAAGTTCAGAAGATACACAAATTTTTCACTAAAGGATCCAGAAAAGTTTTAAATGCTCCCCATCACCTCTATAGCAGGCAGTCCATTTTTAATTTAAAAAGGAGCAAGAAACTGCCTTGTCCCAAATGAAATGTATGTCTGCGTTATTAAAATTTATCCTCCAACTTTATTTGTATTTCATGTCCTAGAAGACCAGCATTGAGACAACATAAAATATCCTTATAATATAAAAAAAGGTCGGTCTCCCTGATGGAATTCCTTGGACTTTCATCCCATTGTCCTTAAAAATGTTTTTGATTGTTCTTTCTGATTCTTATAAGTTCACTTTTTGGTTTCTGACTTTCAGTTTCAGGTCTTAAATCTTTCTTCCACATCCTTTCCTTATTAGTCTTCCCAACATTTTCCTTATTAGGCTTCCCACAATCCTTATACCCATGCGTCTCAGATTTTATCATAACATTGTCCAAAAACTTTCATCCAACCTTTCAACCCCGAACCCATTTTCCCTTTTCCCTTTTCTCTGGTTTTTAATGAAACTATCCCTCTAAAACACTTGCTTGATAAAAAGATATCTCCTCAAATTGTGAGCTTTAATTAATAGACAGACGATAAGTAATTTGTGTTGCCTTTTTTACGAAGAGGGTAACATTATTCAATTTTTGACCTTTTTCCGCAACTAATTAAGAATAAAAACAAGTAAAAAATTTTATCAAAATAAATATTTTTACTTGGTAAACTTGTGTATTAATAGATTTCTAAAAACAATTGACTTTTCAGGATATTAAAAAGAGAACAGTAATTAAAAAGGGATAATTGTTTGTGAGTTTGCTTCTCTGTTGCTCTTCTTCTTGTAACAACATAGATTTATTTAGTTACTAATTAACATAATTAGAAGAATTTTGTTTAAACGTGATATAACATGGAAGGAAAAATCTGGAATGAAGCAGATGATTCCCATGTTAGTTCCAAAATTGTCATATACAGGAAGATATAATTGAAGCATGATGTATATCATATCAATATCTTCCTTTTACTGATAACACATAGGCGTTTAAAACCAATTCCCATTACAAAATAATGTGTCACCCTGAAACCTTTATCAGCGAAACGAGATAACGTTCACTGGTTCATCGAGGCAAATCATCTGATAAACACACATTTTGCAAGAGAAAAAATCTCACTAAGCAACTGAATAAACGATAAACAAAATTTACATGCAAATGTGAAAGATCATGCAAAAATAATTTACACAGAAACATATAACGTTTGTAAATAAAACTATCTTAATCTTAATCAGAATTAAAACTAACCTATTTTAAGAACAACACACTAATAAGTTCTCACGTAAATTGCAAATGAGCAATGAGTTTGAACAATTAATATGCCCTAGTTGTGGTATCATTCGAGTAGAGCAATACAAAAAAAAACAAATGATCGTCATATTGCAATTGATGTAGTTACAATAACATGTAACAGAAATAATTTATCTGTATTATATAGAACAGTACGTACAATTTAACCTTATGCATGTGATGCTAATTAAAGTGCATTGGAAATGCATTTAGAAATGAATTTGAACTTTCAACGCTGACGTTTGCAACGGTTGGAAGGAGAAAATCATCGTTAAATATTTTAAAACACTAAATTTAAATTTAAAAATTTATTTTATTTTTCATTTATAATGAGTTCAATGTTCACATTGTGATTACATCGAATTGTAGTCAAACTTTTGACCATCAAATTGACACTGTAACATATCACGCACACACTCGGAGAGTACATACAGATTAAAAACTCAAGTGTGTGGGAACGTTTAAGGGATTCACAATGCTGCTTGTGCGACCTTAATAAATTTGTTGTACGAATCAATTGACCTGCTGTAGAAAAGGTCACATGAACCAGTAATTCGCGACATTAGTGAAGGAGGGAAAATTTCAATTTGGCGGGAATTGCCGTTTCTGAGGAAACTTCTACGTCAATTAACGAGTTGAGGTTTTTGTAAATGACTTCGTAGATAATTTGAAAAGTATTGATTGAAATATTGACTCAAAGAATGAGTTTAACCTGAATTTCGAAGAAATAAAAGTAGCAGGTAAGAAAAATGTGTGAAAAACTTATAAGAAACATGTTCGTCTTTAAGAATTTATATAAAGTTAACTTAATACAATCGGAAACATTTTAAATACTTGAATGGAAGTGGATAATAAATATTTGTTTAGGATTAACCACCTGGCAAACAGAAAATTGAAATCCAAATTCGTTGAAAATATTTCCATGAAAACTGGGAGAATTCTGTTTGTTATGAGTTGGACAAAAAATTAAAGACGCCGTCGGGTAGAGCCTGTGAGCGATATCGAATACTTCATGTTTATAGTAGATAAGATGGGATGTAAAATACCACAGTCAGTCAGCTATAGGCCGGGAAAGGTCATGACCCAAAGCTATTGCCACGTTTATGGTTTAAAGAGATTTGAGTACAAATCGAATTTTGAAATTTTTTTCAAAAATTTTCAAGTCTCACCTCTCAAAAATCACGACCACTTGTACAATGTGGCGACGGGATGAAATGTGTGAATTGATTCAGTAAACATTTGGCAGTCTTCAATTTTAGACTTTCTGTAGAAAAATGTTATCTTCCAGAATTTGTTTTCTACTCTACAGCATACAGTCAGTCACGTTTTGTAAATTCTCATGTTAATTAGGCTAAATTTTACGTCAGAACTGATTAGAGACATAAGCATCTAATACGGGACTGAGTTTTAGTTACTTTAAAGGTAATATAATGAAAAGTACAAAATCATGTTTACTTTTCAAATTAGCATTTTGCTCAAAGTGATATTTTCCATTCACTGACGATAATAAGAAAAGCACAGTGTATATCTACTCGTACATACTATAATCCGTGCATGGTTCAATGTCTAGAATATTGAGTAAAATTTTCATACATTTATTCATTCCTACTGCACTTAAATTCAGTTTCATGTTACAAAATGATGACAGTAAAATACTATTTCCTGATTAGATAAGATCTTGTGGGCTAAATCATCTCTTATCATTATCATTTTGTTTTGCCGCAATATGGGTTGTGTAGGTTTCGTTTCGTTCGTTTGCAAATTTCCTTTTATTAAAATATATGTACTACAATTCATGTGGTTGTGAACGTGATAAAGATGACTCTTATCGTGTGAACAAATATCACAGAGTGGAGCAACAAGTGGAGACTTTCCAGCATCTTCACTGTTGCACAAAAGAAGGGATATAAACCCGATAAAATGTTAAAATTCTAAATTTAGAAATACAATGATCCACTCACTGGGCAAAGATATGCTGGACGATCAATCATAATGCACAAGATCAACGTTAGATTGTTTGAAGAAGTCCTTATCGAAATGTGACCCTTCTCGTTAAAAACGGTTTTTGGTTCATCACCCGGTATTTGATAAGATAAGATAAACATATCCCGGAAGTCGTTCTTAGTTCAATTTTAAAACGCTTCTTGATACCTTATTAACCTAAAGACATAAAAACCTGGGTTAGGTCAGTTCAAGAAAACTTATTGCGTTTGTGTGTTCTATAACACTAAATAAAAAAGTGGATCCGCACATGAAGTATCACCGTACACAGAACGGCGTTCAAACTACACACTTCGTGAAAATTTCAAGTGTCTACCTATTATGGTTCAAGAGATACAGCCCTGTGACAGACGGGCGGACAGCGAAGTCATATTAATAGGGTTCCGTTATCACCATTTGGGTACGGTACGTATTAATTATTTTTCTAGTAGATAAAATAAGTGACGATTGATTTATACTTTATTTTCAAAAATAAAAATTTAAAAACTTAAAATTCCCGCCAAAAAATCCAGTCGGCACCTTCGAGTGAAGGTGACATTTTTTGGCGGGAAAACGATCATTTGTGAAAATTTCGATTTTCACCACTCGCAAATTATTTAATTAAATTTCTTATTCAACTAATCAATAAGTAATAAAAAATTCTATCATACCCATACCCTGGATCATTGGGTACTTCAGCCGGTGAGCCTCTAGGAACTAATTCCATACTTTGATTCTCCATTTTTGTATTCATGGCTCCGTTGAAATTTACGAAATTACCGTTATTATATTTAATGCAATTTAACTTAATCGGATTTATTTTAAACTTATCACTTAATAAACTGTGGCTTACAATAAATTTTAATTCACTTTGTAGAATTATTTTTATTTTTAATTTTTTGTGTAAATAATTAACACTGAATTTATATATTTTTAACGATATCGAATCGCTTAAAGCTTGTGTGAACACAATATTATTTTTATTAAAACAAAATTTTTAATATATATATTTTAAGCACGTGTTAAATATTTAACACTTTATTTGAAATATTTTTAATATTTATAAAAACACACACTTCCTTCGAAATAATTATTAACTTTAATTTATTGTATAATATTTAATTTTTAATATTTAATTGATTAACATTTGTGAATGCAGGAAATAAACTTTTAGCACTGTTAGCACAGGAATTTTTGGAAAAATTTTTCACCAATAAATTTGTATACAATTAGCACTCACTTTATTTAATTAATTAATTACTTTAGCAATTAAAAAATTATTAACTAATTTAATTTTTGTTTACATAAAACCGCACAGCTACACTGCATGTACTCGTATGTATGTTATAATACCACTGTTGTGTGTTATGTAAATATGTTTAGCACGCAATACACGTTTATTTACGTTTATTTAATTTTTAATTTTTTGTGGATGCGTAAATGGAAGGTTAATTTTTTAATATTTAACTTATGAATTTTTGATTGTTAAAAAGTTCTCCCCGTATTCTTTTATAATTGAAAATTTTCTGTTTTTGCAATTTACCTTTCGAACAGATTTCCTTCCGTGGACTTTGTTTTAATTTTAATTAATTTTGTTTTTAATTAATTTTCTTTTGTATCTCGATGAAACTTCCCCGGAAAACAAACAGCAAGAGAAAAACTATTCTAAGAAAATCTAAAACTACAAAAATAAGTTATTTTTATTTAATTTTTCTTCAAAATTTTAGTTACATAATTTTAATTATAGTGTTAAAAATTAATAATAATAATAATGAAAATTAACAATGATTATTTCAAATTCTCATGAACAATTCGTTAAAACAAAACATTAAGTCATCTTGACGACGAGATTTGTTAATTTTTAACGCATTTTTTAGTTAAATTTTTTAAGTAATTAAATAAAAATTTAAATTTTTAATGAACATGTGACATTAGTGGACTGTCAAAATTTTTCGTTTTTCCATTTTTAGAAGGCCAATTCGTGGAAAATTTAAATAAAAGTTTGTTAATTAGAGAAGAAATTGTTTTTCTTAATTAAATTTTTAATCAAAAATAATTTTATTTCAAAATTTCGTTACTATTCCCAGAATAAGCCGATGTTAAACATAAAAATATAATTTTCATTTGAAATCGATGTAACGCAACGTCCGCTTTAATTTGTCATTAAATTTTCATGTAATTATTTTAATTAATATTTTTATTTTGAATTTTTAACATTTAATCTTTCGGTTACCGGGTGTTTTTGTTACGGAAATACAATATTTATTTTAATAATTTAGCCGACTGACTCTAAATCGATAAGTACTCGACAACTACCAAAACGATACTGAATTATTTCCACTGCAACTTGTCGTCTAGTGACAGTGAGAAACGTTCGTGATCGCGTTGCGTTGTGTCGATTCATCGGAATGTTCGTACGAAAGCATCGTTGCGAGCAACGCGCCGTGCTCAGTGCGATGCGATTTGTGTACCACAATTCCTCTACTCTTCTGCACATCAGCGCAACGCACCGCATCGTGTACACACACTTATTCGGATGTTGATGTTTTTCACGTAACAATTTGCGCTTGTAGTTGTTAATTTTTTCGCACACATTCCGAAGTGCGTTGGTGTGCAGCGCACATTTTGACTGCTCAACGGCTGATTTTGTTTTTCTTATTATTATCCAATCAGATTCGATCGTATGAGCGGAAAATTAACGAGATTTTCTTATTTTTCAGAAGAGTTTTCTTACAATTACGATTTCTTGTGATATTTCTAATAACAATTCTCACATTTTACTATAATATCATTTTCATTCTCTATCGGATTGAGTACCTTAACCATACATTCCAATTGGATTTCATTCAACCTATTTTCATAACGAAAACAATAGGTAACAAGAAGAGAGTTGGGTCAAAGTTTAAAACATAAGCTTTGTTCTCTTCTTCAGCATATATTTAGTCTCTCTCCAAATTTGCTGCAATTCTCTTTAAATTTTCATTTCTCTTCCAACAACGAAAGCTTTTTCCCTACAAGTGTGCACTTGCTAGAACTCAAGACTCGAACCATTGGACACTTTTCTTGAAACTTCATTCTAATTAGAATTCATAAATCCGATAGAATTGGAAAGAAAGGATCAAGAAAGTCTCCAGTAATTGCTTGCCTTGCTCTTGAACCTCAGAAAACCTTTAAGAATCTCTTAGCACACGATAGCGGATGATGATAAAGCACTTGAAGCCGATTCAAGTTCTTATAAACTTTAACAACATTCAGTCACAGTCCACTAATCTTAATTCAAATGAACACAATAACAAAAATCAGCTGACACCACCAAAATATTGAGCTTTTCAACCCTCAACCCTCCGTCAACATAAAACACATTCCATTAAACCATCACTGGAAGGGATGATTCCTGATTCCTTACCACCTGTCCTGGTGTAATCCATGAGAAGTTTCACCTGAAGATTGGTTTACTGTCTTATGAGAATAATTATCCTTTAGATACACTAACAATTCGAGGATTAGGTGGATCGTCCTTGTAAACTTGACGCACAGGGACTTAAATAGAGGCGAACTGAACGATTCTCTAATGTCCTTTTCGAGCCTATTTGAGGTTTCGAGTATGTGTGGGTGTAACTTCGAGGAGAAGTAAAAAGCTTATATGTACTACAATTGTTAACAAGTTATAGAATCAAGCTTTACAAGAAATATAGATTGCAATTTTCAAAACCAGCATGATCCTGCACATCAAAGGATGTTCTGCGGATATTACAAAACAATAACAAATACATTTAGGCCATTCATCCATTTATTTTAATATAGATATAATTTTATATACATATATATATTGACATTATTAAATTTCCCACATTTCGTTTAAATAGAATAATTGTATTAATTTGATTTCGAAATTAAAACTTAAAAGCTAACATTTACATCGTTAAAATTCACAAAATCTGTTAAATTTAAAATATCACCACTATTATTAAGTAAAATATCGTTATTATCACTCAATAAAGTATACGTATTGCTATTAAGAAAAATATCATTGTTATTATTGTTAGTATCATCATTATTATTAGTGTTAACTGCAGCAGCAGTTGTGTTATTAATACTATCAATTATACTATTATCATCAATACTATTGATATTGATAACTGTGGTATCGTTATTATTATCATTATCATTAGTTTTATTATTGTTATTACTATTATTATTATTATTATTATTATTACAATTGTTATTATTCGTAGATGTAATAGTATGACTAGCTGAAGTGGAATTAGCGTTATTTGCATTGTTATTCGTAGTTGTTGTCGTTATAACATCGTTAGTTGAATTAGCGGGAACATTAGGAAAATCGTTATCACTATTACTAATTAAAACATCACCCGTTGAATTATCAAGAAAGCTGTATATAACATTGTTTTCAATAATTGTATCATTACTCACATTCAATAATGCATCGTTGGAACTATTGAGAAGTATAAAGCTACTATTCTGAAATGGTGTATCACTACAATCATTTAATATAGTATAGTGATTATTATTACTGAGCGAAAATTTACTATTACTATCAATATCAATACAATTTGATGTATTGTTACTACTGCAATTTGTGTTAATTACGTTTGAATTACTATCATCATTATCATTAGTATTGAATGTTAGATCATCATCACAACTGAAGAGATTTGTAGTTTCTGATTCAGAGCTCTTCACTAATAGAGTATTCATTTTTGAATTATTACTAGTATTATTACTTATTAAAATATCCTTAGTACTGGCTAGTATTATATCGCGAGTATTATCAAAAATTGTTGTATATTTTGGCGTGTTACTGACATCACGGCTTATTTCTGATCTTTTCGTTTCATTAGGATTCTTGTCTTTATATGATGTTGGATTACATGGGGCTGTTGTTATTGATATTATATTTCTCTTATTCTTCATAAGCGTATCACTGTTGCTATTCAGTAATGCTGTTAATGTTGCATGTGATGAACTAAGTGAACTTTTCGGTTTCAAATCAGATGTGGTTGTCGATACACTAGCTGTGTTTATTATAACTGTTGGTATCGAATGTGATGTATTGTGAATTTTATTATTTTGAAGTTGAGATGAAGTTAAAGTTAAAGTTGTAGGCAATAGGGAGGAGGATGTGGATAGTGTAGATGATATCGATGAAAATGACGACAATGATGATGATGATAGTGTTGATGTTGTTGGTAATGAAGATAGTGATAAAATTCCAGTTGATGGTATAGTAAAGGATGTAGATGAGGACGCAACAGTTGATGAAGTGTAACTTCCTTGAAGTAATGCATTTCTTAAATGACTTATACCAGAAACTGTTGAATACGATGTTGTTATTAATCCTTTGCTACTCAAATTAAGTTCGACAAAGAATTTTTTCATTTTTTCAATTGTAAACACTGGAACTGTGAATGGTTGTAAGAGCTGTAGGTTGATATTCGGTTTCAATTTATACGTTTCCGTTTGGCTTAATGATACGATTTCATCGTAAACTAAGAAAAGGAATCTTGAATGACGATTTTGTTTAGCAATCATTTTCTGTTCTATCATCCAATTCAAATCCTGTTCATCTGGTAGATATCTAATCAATTCTGGATGTTTTGTAGCTAAACGCTCTTTCCCATCTGTTCCAAGTCCAAACGCCTGATTCACTTGTACATCTAGAACAAAATTCGTATCGACTGATATAATTGACGTGTTCCAAAATATTTGTTTATAACGTGCTGTTGGCAGAGTCATCTGTTGCTTTCGTTGAGGTGATGACTGTCCTAATTGTCCAGATGATTGAGCTACTACTATACTTGAGGACGGTGATAGTTGCATACATTTCTTAGGTGGTACTTCAATTGTTGCAATACACGATGATGATGATGATGATGAAGGTCCATTCGTTTCTGATGCAGAACGTTTTTCAGCCCTAACAATTATTTGTGATTTAGGTTCTTCCACATCACATTCATCACCTTCTGATTTCATAGTACCAACATCAACGTATTTCTTGCAATATTGTGTTTTAGAATTTTCAAGTAAAGAATACGACATTTTCTGCAGCTAAAACGAAATGAATTGATAATAATGATTTAAATTTTATATCAACAATAGCAATTCTTACAACATCATCAGGAACGTTGGTTCTTCCCAAACTGTCTTTGATATTTTTAAGTGCTGGTTTGAAGTAGAGCTGTAAAATTGAAATTAAACTAATCAAATCATATTCAATAATTAACTACTTCATATTGAACCTCGAGAAACTTCCGTACTATAGCATCCACTTCTCTATCAAATGCTGATTGTATATTAATTCTAAGTAACTCCAAGGGACGCATTACAGCATCCATTGGGTTATTTTGATTATTCTCTGATTGCATTTTGGCAGTTTTAGTTTTATGTTGTTGACAATTATTATTGTCACTTGATTTTCCAATTAATAGATATCACATCAGATGTTACCGCAGTTGATTTCTATAAAATTTTCTTACCATTTTTATGTATACCATGAACACATTGAAAATAATATAATATATATTTTCTATCACGTAAGATTTATTGCTTAAACAATTAAATTCTTATAGAAATTATTTTAAAAACAAATCCAAATCACTCGTATATAATGATTGAAATTACTTTTTGATTTTATTTATTAAATTTATTTATTCTACTTTAATTTGACTTTTCGATAAATTTTTATTTGTTCCAAAAGTTGATGTACTGTGCGTAGATGAGCCATTGTTTCCAATCAATATATTTGTATAAATCCGTATTGTTTCTTCAGTTTTATTGTTTCCTTTAAGGATTTCCTCAAATTTTCCATCACTTTTATCGTTATTCAAATGATATTTGCCATTTAAACTGTTTATAAACAAATTCCTGCTGCAGAAGATGTCCTTTCTGCTATCTGCTTGAATTGAAAACTAGAAAATCTGGAGAATTCCCATAGAGAGAGTGTAGATAAGGCAGTGCGCAGGATTTGTACCGGAAGTTGCCATGTGCAGAACTTTCTCTTTCTCCTCAACCATTGAACTGTATGTTGTTTGATATTAAATTTCATAAAATTAACTTTAAAAATTCATTTAAATTAATTAAAACATGAAAATTAATAAAAATTTTAAAATTGACATGATGATAACGAAGTTTCTGGTTTTGAATGGGAAGCAGCACTAATCGTAAATGTCAACTGTCAAAGTGGTGTCGGCGCGAAAGAAACTGAAGGGGACTAGACGCAAGAACAAATTTCTAAAAAATGATATAAGTTTAAAGGATTAAGACGACATGGATGGTAAATCTAAATATTCCGGTTTATATAAGAAGCGCGACACGCACAGTGATGATAATCAAGAGGAACGCCGAAGAGCATTGCTGGATAAGTTCAAGCGCCAGCGGCAGGAGTTGGTGGATGACAAGAGGCACATCAAGGAATTCATAAAGAATCTTAAGAAGAAAAAGTACAATAATGAAAAGTATAAGGATCAGCTACAGATTTCGGAATGGCTAAAGGAGAAACCAGATGATATAGAGAACTGGTTCTTAGTACCTTGTCCCAAAGGAAAACATTGTCTTGTTGTAGCTGAAGGCGGATCCACAAAAGTCTATAGTAAAAGAGGTGTCTACATGTTTCAGTTTCAATCAATGTTACCAGGAGATGGAAAAATGCAGCAGCAAACTTCAATTTTGGATTGTATATATAATAAGAAATTAGAAAAATTTTATGTTCTAGATGCAATTGCATTTGGTAATCATGATTTGATCAACTGTGATACTGCATTTCGATTTTTCTGGATGAAATCACAATTAGCAGAAAATGATCTAGATGTAGCAAGTGATTTGAATGAGTATCCTTTCCTTGCAACGGAGTTCTATGACATGAGTGACGACGAAGCTGCTCAATCGTGCTTTGCAAAGTAAATTTTAAATTTCCATTAAAAGTTTAATAAATAAACACTCGTTTATGTTTTAGATATCCACAATGGGAAAACGATTCACCACAATTAGACGGGTTATTGTTTTATCACAAAGACTCAAGTTACGTTCAAGGGCCAACTCCACTTGTTGGATGGTTGCTTCCATTTATGGTTCCAGAAGTGCTCGGATGTTCAGTTAATGATGAGTACATGCAACTGAAACCTAATGATTACATTGATTACTTACACTTCATTGTGTTATTTGATGAAAATGAGGCGAAAAAATTCAACAAACGAAATCGTGTATCTGATCAATCCAGAATGGATGATGAAGCATTAGCTGAAAGTGAAATATCCAGTTTGAACGAATTGGATGCATTCAATGTTTTAGAAAATAGTAAAAGACTTGAAATTGACGAAGGATTATCATTGGATGTTCATGATTATGTAGCTTGTAGTTAATTTATTGACAATTTTAACCAAACAAGAAAACTGTGTATCTACTTTAATAAAAAGTATTTTATTTTTCACTGTACAATGTTTATTTCACACCTTTGTCATTGTTATATAAATGTGTTTTGTAGAACTTAAAATACAAAAAATTTAATCCACAGAATGCAGTTGTAAGACATTAAATTTCATTATCAGCTTAAAAACTAATTAGTTACCAATATTGTTACTGAATTCTTCGAAATACGCTCGAAAGAATGGCCTGGCTTGAAGAGAAAGCTCCTGATAGAATGACTTCAATTGGCTTTTTTCATTTAGTTTTGTACAGTCTTCAATAGTAATTTCAATTACAGAACAATCTGCTGTTGGTTTTGCACAAAATATGCAGTTCATTTTAATTGGTTTCAAATGTTTTCTCTCGAATTGTAATTGTTCTGTTACTTTTTCTTGTTCCTTAAGAAACTCCGATAAACTTTTCTTAGCTAGTGATTTTCTAGAACTCCACAAATTGATATTTGTGGTGAGTCTGCAGTGAATCATATGTGTATTTGAGGATACATCAGTTTGATTTTCTCTCTTTTGAATTTTGGCTTTATCATTGTGATGTGGAATTGGATCCATAGAAATCTTATAAATATTTGTTAGTATTTTCTTAATATATGAAATGATTTGTTCACACCAAACTCTCTTCACTTCACGCTCATCAAATATTACATTCGGGTACTTGCGTCTTAAGTAACTTCTTACCCAGAATAGCTCACTTTCGATTACATTCAGTTTGATAATATAAGTGTTATTTGATGCTTTTTGTACATGTTTTTCCTTAATCTTTTTCGTGACTACATTTTTCGGTTGTTCGTAAAACAAGCGCAATAGAAGCTCTCGGAACGATTGGTTCTTTTGTATTGCATCGCTACATATTGCATGACCATTCTCCAAGTGCAACATAAAATGATTATAACTATTACGTCCGATTTGTTTTGCCTTGTTAACGTTTAAAGTGAATGGATCTTGTAAAACGATTAGTGAAGAGCAATTCAGTGGGAAATTAGTTATTCCATGTGGTAGTTGCTTTATATTATGCAATGCATTTAGAAACTCCATGCGTCTATCATAATCAGGAAATAGATACGAGCGATTTTCAAAATCACGACGATTAATTGCAGTAGCCAAATATGGTGAAATGAGGTAGTTTTCAAAATCAAAATTCGCATAAAAATCGAAAAATTTACACAAGACTTCTTCGAGTGTGTCGTTATTTTCCGTTTGAAATCCAGCCAGATCAATTCCGTAATTTGTATAATCAACAATAACTTGATGTGCATTTTGTTGGATATCTTTGATTGACGGAATAAAAGGCTTCTCACAAACTTGTAGAAAGAAAAATAGTAGTAACGTTAAACAGTGAGTGGTCATACCACCGTCTTTCGTTATCTCATGTGCTTCAGCCCAAATCTTCAGTATTATCATCAAGTCATGTACTCTGTTATCACTGTACAAAACACTTGCAACGAAATGACTAGTATGAACTCCAGCCATTGACGAAAAGCTTATATCAATAGCAACCCCACTACTTTTGTGCAGGCATTTAATAATTGGAATACGTGCTTTTGGTATTGGAATTATCCGTGTAAATGCATGACAATGATATATATTGTATAGCACTTCCTTGAAAATAGTAGTCATATCATATGGACCATGTATTTTGATGTACAAATCAATGTCACTGGCTGTAAAGAAAACTTGCGTTTAAGTAAAAGTGTTAGTTTTAAACAAAATATTATATACTTTTAAAGACCATCCCGGTGATAACAGATCCATACAAATATGTTTCATATTGGAACTGGTTCTTCAAAGCTTTATGGATATCGGCTTTTATTGAATCAACTGCTGCATGTAAGTCCTCGTAGAAGGGTTGATAGAGGAAACATAATGTTTGAACTTCAGTATTGGGCTTACAGTTTCTTAGAGCTGCTGTTACACGAGATTTCATATCATTCTTGATTTCATTAACGGATTTTTTCTTAACAGCATTAGATGTTGTTGGATTGTTACCACGTCCTGTATCCATTATTCAAATATCATTGAACACTAAAAACAGACAGATACATGATAATGAAACAAAAATATGAATTTCATACAAAACATATATAATATCTAAATATATAAATGTACAAATTCAAAATTTATGGAATTTTCATCAAAAATTCATTTCCATTTTTGTTTTGGTATTCAAGACTTTTGCAAAGTAATCTTTAGAGATAACACCATCAGCATTGCCTGGACTCAGAATAACATTATTGGCCGACTTGTAGAATTCAATTCCATCCTTCATAGCTTTAGCTGCATCAATGTAAATGATTATTTGGCTATTCTCTCGTAAGCCTCCAGAACCTTGCTGAAGTGTTTCCGAGGCACCAAAGTGAATATGCTGTCGCTTCATTTTACTGAGCCCAGACTTTTTGATATTATCCCAAAATCTAAAGAATGTACCATGCACAACTACTGGTATTTCAGAAGGGTCTTCGATCTTCTTCAACTCTAAGTCATGCGCTTCAACTTTACTGTGACCCTGGTTAGCACGAATAAGAAGCTCATTCGTTTCTGGGCACTTTTTAATAGTGTATCTTTGCTTTTGGTCATTCTCAACGACTCTGATTATATCCTCGACATTGCAACTTCTACGTGTCATTGTTTTGGTGCTCATCAATGACTTCACATCTACGAACCCATCGCTTCTAAAGGTAAGACCTTCCTCTGGGCCACTGTGTCTTAGCAAGTAAGACATCGTCTTACTAAGCTGGACATCTGGGTCCACAGGTCTGAATGTATGAGCACCTCTCCTCATTCCGAACTTCACAGTTTGAAAAACGAAACACGAGATATCGATGAACACAACTTCAAAACGAGCAAACAAGTGGTTTGTTATATAGTTCTTAAACTAGTTATAGTCAAAATTCAGTAGAAATTCAATTAAAAACACAAAAATGCAAAGTAAAATAAATCACTTACGCCGCCTTGTTGTATGAAATATTAGTGTTTCGAAAATTCCAGATGACAATTGATTTTCGAAAAACCTCATTTTCGAAGTACAATCAATTTTAGGCGGTGGAATTTGAAAATGTAAAAATTATGAAAATGTCAGTCATCATAGGCGACACTGCTCGAATAAGGACAACTATTTGATTATTTTATATTAAACAAATCTTAAATTGTTTCAAATATGGAGGAAAATTGTCATAACGTGTCTATTCGGGCTGCAGATTCCTTGGACAATGAATTTCGATACTATGGGTGAATGGCGATATATATTTTGTGAGACACTTACCATGTAAATTATCTTTACAGCAAAATGATACAAGAATTAGTATTGCTGCTAACGAAGCAAGAGGATCGTAATCTTGTTGCAATGTGGGTTACCAAACTATCTATACCAGCGTACAACGTTTCTGAATTGCGTGATAAAAGGAATCGTTATATGCTAATGCTGTGTATGAGTCTCGTATTAGATTCGTTAGAGGGACCTTTTGTATCATCACCTCCTTATGGTGTTTTGGAGGATTTGACCAGGATCGAAAGGCCGAAATTTGTAACGTATGAATGGGAAGTAGATACAACATGGGAAGACTACCTCAAGAAGGTTGAGGAACTAGATGCGGATAGCCTAGCAGAAAGAAATGTGAGAAATTCATGCTATTTGCATGGTAGCAATTGTCCAAAAGACACCAAAAGCGCAAAACAAATCGCAGAGGCATGTATGGAAATTGATTTTTGTGAAAGTTTAATTAAATAACTTAATTGTAGATATTAGATAAGCAATTCCGGTTCTTTTTGCATCTGGCTCGACCGTATGCAGCTCTGCTGAGAAGTTCCTCTGATCGAATGCGTGCAGCAAAGTGGATGCAGATGTTATGCACAATTGACAAAAACGTTTGCTCAGTACAAAAAGGAATAAGAAATGATTACTTGATAGTACTTGCTGGTTACTTATCTAACAAGGCAGTAGTTGGACCTTTCGAAGAGGATCCTCCTGATTACTTACGACCGTTATGTGAGGTTGCTGAGAAATCAGGAAATACCAAACCAATAACTGATCCAACTCATCCGCGAACAGCTGAGTTTTTCTTGGGATTACCTCAACCAGAAGAAGGAGCATTCGCTTTCATTGCTGTTAGTGGAGACTTGTAATTGTTTAACAATATTCAAAAATCTGTGATGAATGATAGTAGTATTAAAAAGTTAAAATATTTTAGCAATAATTTATTACCCACAAAAGTATGAAAGTATAAATTCTTTGTATAAATGAGTTTAAAATTTGTTTTTAAGCAGCCAAGGATTTCTTCAGATTATCGGCGAGCTTATCTAGGAATTCGAATGTTTCCAAATAATCGCTGCGTGTTACATTTTTCATGCCTTTGATACAAATAGCCAGATCTTTGGTCATATTGCCACTTTCAATTGTTTCGATACAAACTTTTTCAAGAGTTTCAGCAAACTTTGTTAGTTGTGAATTGTTATCTAGTTTAGCCCGGTGTAATAGACCTCTGGTCCATGCGAATATTGATGCTATTGGATTAGTAGATGTTTCCTTTCCTTGTTGATACATTCGGTAATGACGTGTTACAGTACCATGTGCAGCTTCAGCTTCAACAGTTTTACCATCTGGACATATTAAAACAGAAGTCATAAGACCAAGTGAACCATAGCCTTGTGCAACTGAATCAGATTGTACATCTCCATCGTAGTTTTTGCAAGACCACACAAAACCTCCTTCAGATTTCATTGCTTGCGCAACCATGTCATCAATTAAACGATGCTCATACCAAATACCAGCTGCTTCATACTGAGATTTGTACTGTTTTTCATAGATTTCCTGGAAAATGTCTTTGAATCGTCCATCATATTTCTTAAGAATAGTGTTCTTTGTACTCAAGTACAGTGGGTATTTCCGTGATAGAGCAAATTTGAAGGATGAATGAGCAAAGTCAGTAATGGATTGATCTGTATTGTACATTGCTAGCGCCACACCAGCACCTTTATAATCATTCACAACACGACTGATAACTTCTCCACCGTTTTCAGGAGTAAAAGTTATTGTCAATTTTCCAGCACCGGGAACTACAAAATCAGTAGCTTTGTACTGGTCAGCATGAGCATGACGTCCAATAATAATAGGTTTCACCCATCCAGTAACAAGTCTTGGAATGTTCTTGCATATGATCGCCTCACGGAAAACAGTTCCACCCAAAATATTACGTATTGTACCATTTGGAGATTTCCACATTTTCTTCAGTTTAAATTCTTCCACTCGTTGTTCATCGGGTGTTATTGTTGCACATTTTATACCAACATTATATTTTTTCATAGCTTCAGCACAATCAATTGTTACTTGATCTGATGTCTTATCGCGATTTTCAATACCCAAATCATATGTATGTAGTTCAATATCCAGGAAAGGTAATATCAACTTCTCTTTAATAACATCCCAAATAATTCTAGTCATCTCATCTCCTAGAATATCAACAACAGGTCCAGCCTTGATTTTACCCATCTGAAAGGAAAAATGTTCACTCAGTTGATAACAATTTAACTCTATTGATAACAGTAATTTTATAAACATGTTTATTGAGAATCAATAAAAACGTGCACATGACACGACCTACATTAAATATTATTAAATAAAATTTATGAAAATAAGTCAACACGATATCTTATTAGTTATTTTCGAAAACAAATCAATAACTAATCAAACAGAAATGCTTTGAATTTGTTATGAATACAAGAAGCTGCTCCTGTTGTCTGAACACATGTCTTGCAAAAGAACATACCGTCTCGGTAATATAGTTCTAGATATATCCACAACAATCATAATGTGTAATATGCAAATTTGCTGTTAATTGAGAAATTTCAGAGAATTCTTGAGATCTAAATTGAATCAACCTGTCGCAAAGTTCAAATTCATGATAAGACTATCTGGTCAAAGCGCATGTTGTATGAAACGATGTTTGCAGTTAACACATGTCTGATATAAGAGACTCATGACAATCCACTGTTTAATGAAACTTGATATTATATTTTACCGGTGTGGTCGGTTTCATGATAGCCCAACATAAAGTTTTCTATAAAGTATCTACCAGTCAAAGTCCACACTATTCATATTCAATTTATGCAAAACTGGTTAGCTTTCTCTACTCACACTATTGGAATGGATATATTTCCTCGTTTAATTGTTTCGTGTGAAAGTGAAGTTAAGTTCGAATATGGTTTTAATGCAAAATAAATTAAAGCTTAAAACAATTAGCTAGTGCACATAGTTCAAGTGCACTCAAAGTGAGTTTTGATCGACAGCCCAGACATATGAAGAATGTCAGGTGACCGCCCTTTACGCAATGAAATGGATGAAATTTATTCAAATTTACTGCGCAAACTATTCTGGACTCATAATAGTTTTCGTTTTTATGGATTTAACATTTATAATTATACTTTGACAGCAAAAGTCTGTTAAAAATTTTCTACTTTGTGCTGATGTAGGGTCTGTAATGAAATGAAACCTGAAGTTATAGAATATAGCTATATTGACCTCACCTTTTTCCTTACGTATTAACAAGTCACTTTTGATTGAATTAATAAATTAATTAATTGGATGGAGCCACGACAACTCGGATTTAACTGATATTCTCCAAGAACCCCCACTGTACTTGACACTTCGACAGACTTGGGCGAACTACTCCACTTCAGAGTTTGAACAGATTTGACAGGCTTCCCGTGAAAACGCGGCGAATAACATGGAAGTCGAAACCACCGGCTGTCAAAAGTAGTTTTAAAATAATTAATAATTTAAGAATGTTCAATTAGTTTCTCAGTACAAATTACAAATAACGTATACAAAACCAAAATCAATCAAAACCTATATTTCAAAAGAAGGAAATCCTGAAAATTGGAAATTCGTCTGCAACTTACAGCATTGCCATAGGTAATGTTTAAAGGTTACATCAATTCGAGGTTTTACATGAAAATAATTAAAGAATAATTGCAAATAATTAATTTTTAGAAATTCAATGATTAATAAATTAAAACATAACTGATTGATTTAATTTAAAATAAGTAAATTTAATTAAGTACACATGAAAATGTTTTATAAAAAAAGGTTGCATATTCCTAGGCGTTATAAAATATTTTCCATAGTGGAATGACGTCAAAGGTGCAATGCGTAAAAAAGGAGTATTTTCAATAATACAGTACAACCTTGATAAACGCAACTAAAGGAAACTGATTCTGGTGCAATAACTGAAGTTGTTGCAATAACCAAGTAACCCATTCCAATGGCTAAGAACGAAGAAAGGTAGTGACGTTATTAAGTTTACAGTGTCGTTTTATACATATATTTCTGCTATCACCCTATATATCATACATGTACATGAATACATGTATCATGCTTGCTAAAAAAGTCCTGCAATTGGAATGTATTGAACAAAAATCGAAATTTTCATCAAAAATAAAAATCCTTCGTGATAGCCGTGTTTTATTATGCACGAGATCCATATTCCAACATTTTGTTGCAATTGTAGGTACTTCCTTTTTATTTTATTTTATTTAATGTCATATAAATTATCTCTTAATTAATTTATAATTTAAAATATATAACTTAACCAATTATATAACACTTTGATATCTCTAAGTCTAGGTGAAACTAAGTATGTAATAAAATATTTTAATTTATATTTAAGTAATCTAATTTTGTGATGCTTTGAATTATTTTTATTATTAGAGTTAGTTGATTAGTTGAGCTGATAAGGAGAAGACTTCCTTTTAAAATAATTAAATAGTTAATAAAATGATGTGATTGTGATTATTATTTTAAATAAATTAAAATCAAAATAATAAATAGTTATTGTTATTTACTATATTAATGAGTAGCAATAACTATAGATCACGAACGTAATAAACTTGAAAAACATAGTTTCGAGGAAAGCGTATTTAAAGTTTTTCTATTCAATTTTCGCTAAATATCTCGGAAACTGTTCATCGGATTGGCTTGAAATTTTCAGAGAATATTTTCGAAACACCATACTTTAAGAAAATTAAAGAAAAATTGATGTTTTGAAAAATCTTTACACCCCTTATAGAGTTAGACGAGTTTGCAAAAGACAGTTTACTGAAGTTTCTGTAATAAATCAATATTATTATTTGGTTATTTGAAGTTTCTTATTCTACAGCAGCAGTATATGAATCTAGAATCAAATTTCAGTTTATAGTTATTATATTATTTCAGAATCTATAGTTCAGTTTTCAGATGAATTCAGATACTTAACATCTGAAAAACAGATTACCAGAAGATTCATATTTGACAACAGGGACATATCTGTTAGAAAATGAGGGCTTACACTTTATAATATTAACCAAAGTCTGAAAATTTCTTTCTTTCAGTGCCAGAATCTTAGTATGATAGCCGAAAAACCATGATAAAAACTAAAAAAGCCTAGCAAACGTATCATGTGTTACACAAAAATGATCTAGATTTCAATTGTTTTTAAAGATTAACCTGCACTTTCAAAATGAAGAAAACAAATTTCCGAAAAGCGAAAGTTCAACGCATAAAACATACAAAAACATACAAAAACAGTCACTTTAATAACAGTCATTAAGTGATTTTTCAAAAATCTATGCGCTAAAGTTAAACTCAATTAAAAATATGAAAATTTTTCATACCACAATTAGTGGGTAAAAATAGAAATTCAGTTATTGGAACTTTTTCAAGTAATTTTCATTAGATTCTCAAGAATGCATCAATCAATCAACTGAATGTGGGTTTTGCGTTTTCCATCAAACATTTTTCCTTTCTACATTAAGTTGAAAAAGGTTTGATCATCTCTACCTTTTGTTTGCACTTGAAGAGAAATTATTTATTGGCAAAGGAGGAATATGTATGACCTATAAAAAATTAATAAATATTTCTTTTAGAAATGTTAAGTATCTTTTTCCCTTGAGAAAAGAAACTATCATTGTGCTGTCACCATTCGAAATCATTCGAATCCTAGACCCATTAACTTGTCAATCTTATATGTGAGGCACAATTGATTAGTCAGTTTCATTAGAGATTTAGCTAAGAATCACCTACTTCTCTCACTGACAAGAAACTATTTTCAATTATTCCAAAGGAGAAATTATTAAATAAATAAAAATATATGTGCCAAAATGTTTGAAGATGCCAATATCCAAAAATGCCATAAAGGCTATAGATAGAGTATAGACGATCACTGGCGCGACGAACTTATACATGACCCGTTGACCTGGTAAAAGTAAACTCAACACTTGCTAAGTAAATCGAAAGTTTTCTATTAATGTTTGATGTTGATTTCGTGTTTAAAAATTGGAAAAAAACTTCTAATTGTTATCTTCGTTTGAAAATTAAGAAGAAAGAAAATTTTTATTCTCACTTAACAGATGGACTACGTGTAGCATTATTTGGAAACCTTCTAACTGTCTTTTTTAATTTCTTGACCATCTTCCCACTCAACAGAAAGTTTACCTTTTCCATTTCAATTTCTTTGGCATTCCGACATTTCATCTGACACTGTGTATTGATGCCCTCTGATGCCCACTAACCCCTTAAAAGAAACTCTAACTTTATTGTAGTGCTTAGGATTTTTTTTTATTCACAATTGATTGATTAAAAGCAACTCTTCTGAGTGAACATTCATTTGGAGCATAAGTTCTGCCCTAAATTTTAGTTCACTAATGAATTTGCGAAAATTTTCATTTTATTTTCGCATCGACCACAAATGTTTGACCACACCAGACACATCAGCCCTCTTCCCTCCATACGTCCAAATTGGCACGTTTCCACATTAACCTCATAAAGATAATAAACTTAGCATACATCCCAGTCATAAGAAGAACTGTTTATGCATGAATAATGTCGCCAACAGAAAGCCAGAATGGTTCTCTATTAAAACAAATCCTGAAAGTATGATTTGTGGATAAGTATGTCTAGTTGCCTACAAAACTGTGATTATACAGTGGGTGGCCATATTATTAGACACGAATGCTCTTTCATTTATTTCTTATAATGTAATAGTAACTATATCTAATAAGCTAAAGTTAAACAGGAAATATTAGCTTGTTGTAAGATACACAGAATCATGATAATTGACTTTTAACCTTAAAACAGAAAATAACTATGAGGGAAAAAATAAAAATAGGTAGATATTTATGACGTCATGTAGAAAATGAATTTTCCCCGCTTGAGTGAATCCCATTTCCAGGAAACGGAGAGAAATTCATTCTGTGTTTGATCTACATAAAATGAATTTTCCCGGCTTTCAGAGAGTGAGTCACATTCTCCGGTGAATGAAATTCATTTTCTGCTTCATTAGGATTTTATATATTAAGATACTAAAAGCAATTCCCAGAAGAGACTTTTTATGGAGGCAAAACCTTGTCTCACGAAGAACAACTTTATATGTCCACATATCACAATGATTGAACATTATATTTATCACTTAAAATTGTTCGGAATATCGGATTAAAGTTTGCATAGTAATAGAGAGAGACGTAATTATCTTATGAACCAGAGCTAGAAATCTACAAAAATCCTAAGAAATAATAATGTCTCCAAAACCATGACTTTCATTATAAACTAAGAAAAAGGATACAAAATGAGAATGTCAATGGTGAGATCATCGAGCACCTAGAATTTTGGAGACTTTTTCCACAAATTAACATTCTTTAATGTGAAAAAGTATAGATTCGTAGGTGTTTAGCTTTTGTTAAAATAAGCTTTTCACTAATTTCAAAGAAATTTGTACTCCTTAGTTCTCCTCAATTAAAACGCATAATTAGGGCGAGTTACAATTGGAAAAGTTTTATTGTATTAACTAATTGAACTTAATTACATTCACTTAGATTGGTTTGGATTTCAAGTTTTTTAAGCTTAAAAGCAATTAATTTTGCGGCATTTAAAGGCAAATTATTTGAATAAGTGCGGAATCAAAACCGAAATTCGTTTTGGAGAAAAGTGCATTAAAGCACGAGAACAAAGTTAACATGAACTGCTTTGTTTTATAAAACGTGGGTAAAAAGCTTACCCTGAATTTGGTGAAATTGCGGATCACGTTTATTCGAGAACCTCGTTCTTGTAATGAATTTTCATATGGAAAGTTCATATCACGTATGTCACATTTGTAGCTGATTGTATAGTTGATTCTTTGAAGATTTCTAAATGTTACAAGGAATTGGTATCGATATTCTACGAAGAAAGCACTTTTACCAAATAAGGATTTTACCATAGATTTCCATGAGATTAAATGAGATAATGTTACCTCAAATTCAGGAATTCTCAAGCAATCAATTGAATTATTGACAGTGCTAGATCTAATGATTCGATCAATCTCTATAGGTGATATATTGGATGTGTTACATTATCAAGAGAAAAATTTCATCTCCAAATCATCTTCATGGAACGATGATCATCTCATACAAATACTCGATCAATGAAAGTACCTTGAAAGAGACCATATCATCCTAAACCATCCGAAACCTACACTCTACCCATGTGTCTTAAAGCAGCAAGAGCAACCGTTCCGTCAATAAAATGGCCAAGCCATCCAACACAACCCAATACGGGGCAATATCTTAAAGCAGACGAATCTCAATCCCATACCGCTTTGAAGTGACGCTCGATGGAACAGCCGTGACGGACGAAACCAAAGCACCATGCACTGAGAAGGCAGGCAGGCAAGCAGGTAAAGCAAGCAGGCGACCAAACGATGTGTGGTGTGGATTAATTTCTTCCATGAACCACGAATATACGAATATAAAGTTCTTAAGTCAGATGATGGTCTAAGAGTCTTCAGTTAATTTGTAGCCATCGTTGTGAGCGGAACGTTTCTGATCCACCTCTCCAAACTTGGATGGTGTTTAGTTGTTTGAATATTTTATGATATTCAATCGTGAAGCATATAACAGAAAGTGCAAGAATTATTTAAATTATTAAACATTTGATTTATTAGATTTATTAATTTTTCTTATTTTTACTGATGATTTGCAACTGTGAGTTTGTGATATGAATTTGTATTAAGGAACAAGCGATTAACCACAGTAATACAGCGATTTCTTTGAACATCACTAAAACGTGATTGAGAAGCATTCGTCTAACATTATTCTAACGGTTTGAAAATAAACTAGTAATACAACAAAAATTTAAATAAACAAATCTAGAAACTCAGGAAGACATTTCTACAGAACATACCAGAATAAAATAAGAAACTTTGTAACATTGTACAGTCGAGGAACTTGATAAACCAAGAATCTTGAATTTAACAAGAAAACGCGTTGAGGTCTTGTAAAAAGTGAAGAAGTAGTGACTAGTGAGTCCTAAATGTTAATTAACGTGATTCATTAAGTATTTCGCGGTTTTAAATACAACGAAACTGAGTTTAGTTGTTTTAACTAATTATAGTCAAGAACAACTCGTCTAAGAAAACTTACCATCTTGTTTGAGATAAATCGGGATAGACTACAACCATTGCAGAAGAAGTTAACACTTAAAACAGTCATCAAACGATTAGTTAATTCTTCCTTTTGTGGTGTGTTTTAAGTAACATTTTGAACGTCATCTACTCCGTCATTAAGATCGCCGTTAACTCTTTTCTATATACGAGTAAAGCAGAAAACAGGTAACCCAGCCTTTCGGAGAACTGTTTGGACGTTCTTGTTATCAGATAAAATTGAATTTGATCCGCATTTTCTTAGAACCAAGACACTCTTAAGACGCTGCTGCTGTCAGAATCAATTTGATGTTTTTCTTTCTTATTTTCTTAAACTACGAAAAGTGATTATCAGGTTAAGAATTTAATTAAGACAGTTAAAAGAGATATTCTTTAGTTCGTGTTTGGTGAAGTGTTTAATTAAATCACTTGAATGGATTTTAACTAAACTAAGTGATTAGTAACTCGTATTTAAAAGCGGTTTATGTTAACCACAAAGTTTGTACTCTGAAATAGTTCGAGTCAAAATCAATCAGAATGATTGAGAAAAATTTTCTTCAAAGTTTGATGGTAAGAAAATATTACAATTTAATATAATACAATATATTTTCTTGGAGTTTAAGCGTGAGATCCACATCGAAATTTGATCTGGAACATAAATTCCTTCACAATGAATCGATTCAGAATTACCGGTTAAAAATAAAACAAGAATCTTGAATTTAACTGAACTTTTTGTGAAAATTCCCATGAATCTGATAACTCAATAAGGTGACAACGACTCTCTGATTTCTTCCAAGTTCCACGAGTCTGTTATAAAATTCTACAGGTCTTCTTTGAGTCTGAAAGAAATTTTCAAAATTCTGAGCTGAACCATAAAAGACCATAAAATTAGAATTTATTTTTTGCTGGTGATACTCAGTAGCACTTGTAGCTGTTCTGATTTTAAAATGACGGAATTGGTTATTGGAAAGGCATTTTCAAGAATCTAATTTAAATTTGATTTAGTTCTTAACCACTTTCCCACTTGTTTCTCTTTTATTTTTCTTCATAAAGTTTTCTGTATGTAATTTACGCGATTTTGAAGATATTGAACCGGTTAAAGTTTTTAAGAAAATTTTATCACGTTCTTGAATGGAATTTCTTTTATTAATTTCTTCATTGATTATAAATTCTTCCTTTTCTCATTGTGTTATGTGGAAATTCTTGTTACAATTTTTCTTTCATTTTCCACAGCTAATTCTCTACGTGATTTAATAAGATGCACTGGATTCTTTTATGTCGGTCAGAAATGAAATTAAGATGGTCAAGTTTTAACACTCTTATCCGATGATCTTGCATTTTTCTAGATCACTTTCACGATGAATACGATTCTTTTGATAAATTGTTATTGCCGTGACACTAAAAGGACATTATTAGCAACTGTCTAATAATAGATAATTGATCACAAAGAACGTGTACTTGAAATTCAACCAGATGCAACTATAAAAAACTATTCTTAACCATTTGGAGATAAAACAAATCAATTGATTTGGGTCAAGTCAATCATGCAACACGGGAAAATAGATTATTTCCATTTCGAATAGAAATTTTTCTCAGAATTAATGGAATGCACTGACTTAACAAAAACCAAAACTATTGTACAATAAATAAATCTTCTCAAATATTAACTTTTCGGTGGTGTTTTCATCGCTCGAATGTATAGCCAAATGATACTTCAACGATTTGCCTCTTAAGAAATCTGTAATTGGGTTTATTTCGGGGTTACTAGTGAACATAACAAAAGTACAAAAACTGAAAGAAATTAAGCTTTTCAAGATCTTCTTTATCTCGATTGATTAGATTGTAAACCGGAACACAGAGATTAGTTCAAATTTATGCACTTCAATTAAGATACTTTCATTCAATATAATTGTCTAAGCATTATGAAGTCATGTGGTTTGCATGATGAGTACCTACATTGCTAACAGATATAGATATTCCCAAAATAGCGATAATAACGAGTAATAAATGAAATTAATTAGAGTATTTAGCCTACAATATCAACTACTTCAAGACTCCTCTACACCATTGATAGCTGAATATCTCTAAGTAATTCCACGTGCATAGAAGCTACCAAACACCAGAGGAGGCCACTTGACTTGTTTCGAATACTAAAATTCAATCGAATAAATCAGAAGGCGGTCAGTAGTGGATGACTCGTTGGTTATGCCGTTACTTCTCCATACCTGTTTATTGTTTAAAAAAATGTTAATAACACTGGTATGGCATGTTTATTTACGAGCACAGGTCATAGTTATATTGCTAGTGAAACTGCTATTCACGTTTTTAATCAACCGTGCTGTTCATGACAAAGTTATCATTAGTTAGTCGCGATGTCGTTGACTTACAATTCTTTGATAGTCAAAGTTTGTTGTATAGTGGATGATAGTTGAGTTCGGCCGGAAGATCTATGACCTTGAAATTACTGTTCTTCTTTTTTTTGGAGACACATGAACCTGTTGAAGGTGTCGTTGGCATGGTTTCCTAAATAACTTTCATGGAAATCAGGGTTTTCGTTGACGTAATAAGAAATTTTTCAATTGGAAAGTGTCGCTATTTTGGATGTATTGAATGTGATAATAATTGAAACGTTTGAAAAAGGATCAAAGAACTCATCCTTACTCATGTATCTTTGACATCCTTAATTTGTTTTTCAAAATTTCAGAAAATTGACTACTAAGGCTAGGGTTACTATTCACGCGAATTGCTACGAAAATTTGTTCTGACGTGCTCTGATCAACTCGTGCGAAGAAACAATGCGAGTGGTCACACTGGTAGTGAAGAAAACGTCAGAACATGCAAGAGCTCGTCAGAAAAAATTGGACTTTCAAATCGGTTTGATTTTTGACGTACTCGTCAGAACGAATTTTCGTACCAATTCGCGTGCATAGTAACTCTCGCCTAAGTATGTCTTACGGTTCAATGCAATTTGATACCTAAGCGATTAAACAATACTTCGAAGAAATGCAGGTTGACGTCATTGAAAATGCTTTCTTCGTTGAATACCAATCTTTAAAAACAAGGTTCTTGGCAGAAAAACAATTTTTTCTTTAACCAATTTGGTCTCATTACAGAAACTAGTTTACGATTGAATGTTTATCTTGAACGAATTCTCTGAAAATATTTTTGATTTGAATACTGGAATTTGCAATAAAAGTAAATTACTAAATAACAGCACGTTTTGCATGTGATTTTCTCTATGACATCAGGTCGGAATTATTTCTTCTGAACGTATTTTTGTGCATTTATATATCCTGTTGAAATGACAATATTCTTAAGTAACTTTAAAAGTTAATTTATTCAAATGAAATTCTGTTCTTAAGAGCTTGATTCAAAGACGAAAGTTTTTCTCACCAAAAGCTCAAAATTATTCAAAGAAGATAAACGACCTTAGGAATTTTGAAAACGAATTGTATGTCATCGATCTTCTTCACTGAACTAATTACATCAAATCCATTCACAATCTCTCTGCGATTGATTTTATGGAAATCACGTATAATCATTGAGAAGAGACGGACTTCTTCTATCGGAAGTCGTTATGCAAAATATGCAAATCAATTAAAATCAAAACCCAGACAGAAATAAGTTATTCCCGCTTCTTGACTTTAAGTCACGTCATGATATTGCTTCCCGGCCAGTCATAGTTCGACCTAGTCTATTTGTACTCCTTGTCCATAATTAATTGGCTAGCAATGCAGACATGACCAGACTTTGGAGAAAATTACTAACCACGTTTGGTCAAAGGTATGACAATTATTGACCACGTTCCTATGACTGATCGGTTTTGATTGACATGACTAACATTCATTGATTAATGGTTGACAAGGACTACAAGGATATTTAAATGAAATTAACAGTAGCGGAAACGATGTCATGTACTTATATCTACTACATGTAATAATGTGCTACAATTAACAGTTTAATAAGAATTGGCATTCAAAGGTTGGTAAACAAATCAAACATTGACCTTTTTCACTTAAAGTAGATAAAAACAAACATGAAGAAGTTAATATAACAAGAATTCTTCTGTTAATCGCGATTGCATGTCAGGAAAAATTTTCCAAAAGGCAAAAGCCATAGAAGAAATACAATTTACTATCGAAACCTCCAACGAACGATATAACCGTAAATTTATAGTTGTTGGTGATGTAAAGAGTTAATACTACATTTTGTCGATAGTTCATGTGTAATCTTCATGTAGAGATATAGAAGTAACATGTAGAAATGGTAAGTACATCATCATCATCATCATCATCGTCATCGTCATCATCTTGGTCGACCTTTCGTTTGAGCGTTAACTATGTAATGAATTTTCAAAATGAGAAGAAAAACCGAATCAACACAAGAAAAGTGAATAATCTTGAGAAAGACAATATAAAGAAAATTTTTAATGGAAAAAAGGAAACACTAAGACGGATTTAAAAGACTAACCTATGCTTCAAGATAATCTCAATATTTGCTGATCCCACAGAATCGTACTGTTAACCTAACATTGCCACCGTAAATTGTACTCGTTTATAAATAATATGTTCATGTTCATATCCGTATGTACTTACATACATTCCTTCCTTAATTCGCACATTCCAATGTTTTTATCCATATCCAATTGCGTGTCCCTCTTGTCGTAATCAATTCGATGACACCAAAAGTTCTTCAGGTTTTAAGAAACATACTCGTAAATGTGCAACAATGTCTGGTCTTGCAGGCTTTTTCTCAAGTAAATTGACAAGATTCCATGGATAAAAGGTGGAAATTAAACAAACGTCCCGTAATAGAACACGGATCGTCCCATAATGATTGAACAAACAGATAACGTAGTAGATACCATAGACCAATGTGTAATTTCCCCCGATATCTCTATAGCCATATCGAGGTTTCAATAAAAGGTTATGCATCATTCGATCTTTTGCTTCTGGTCATATTTAACCGCAAATGAATGTGACTATTTAAGCTTTTATAGTAGCTAGTAAATTACCAATAACACTAACCCTTTGTTGGCATGAGAACTAACTGATTGAAGAATTTATCAATTTCTTTAAACATCCTGGAGGAAATTTCAAACATAATCATTGTGATATATGAATAACCACATTATGAAAGACGGTGCTTCGTTATGAAGAAGATTTATGATTGGTTTCCACCTCAAGATAAATTGAATCTAAACCACTTTTTGATGAATGCTTTATTTGATCACACCAAGATTTGCAATATAACAACATCCAGCTATGGGATAAACATCAATTGCAGTTGTTACAAAACATTCATTGGTGACACTTTTATTGAATTAATTTCAAAATTTTTAATTCATTTCTTTTATGTACCTACTGTGAAATCTTTTAAAAGCTAAAATTATATTTTTATTATCTTAAAAGTGCAAGTTAATTGCATTTCATAGTAATTAAATTTAATGTTGAGTTTGTTAATTGAATCGACATATTTCATAACTTTCCAACATCTTTTGTTGGCTTTTAGGTCATTACGTGAAATGAAAACGAAGATGAGAAAGTCTACTTTTGAGGGATATGTTACAATTCTTTTGTTCATGATACGATCAAGTATTAAATTTATGGACGAAAGTGTATAATATTTAGATATTATGCTAAGAATTTTAGATATCGAGCATTCGCACCTTGATTTTATGTTCCACATAATGGGAATGTATCGTCATAAAATAGCCATTAAACAATTCTTTAATAGGTTATTGCTAAATTGATGATTTGATTTATATAACAGTTCGAATGCGAAATATGATACATTTTCAGTTTATACAAACATTCAACGGTTCAAAATTTTTACTTAAATTTAGAACAGAAAAACAACTTTCCCCATACAATTTCGCATTTGACACAGATTTTATATTATTTTTAAAAGAAATTACCAAAAATTTTATTGTGGCTAACAGTATCACTTGTCGTTAACCAAATTAAAAACAATCTTGTTCAAAGAAAAATCTGTGACATTTTGCTAATCTTGAGTGGGCTGTATAAGTTGACATACTATATGTTTGAAATTTTCTTAACGGTTAAGTTAAAGAAAAGTTTTGTAAACTTAATTTTGATTGAAAATATTTTATGACCAATTTGGAAATGAGTTTTTATTCTAATATTATTTACATGTGAATAATATTGCTTTCGAATTATTCCGATGGCAGAGGCATCATCAAAAATCCATCAAGACACAGGTTTACATGTTGGTTAGCAGGTTGCGGTGGATGATGATTGAGCGGTTGTATTTAAAGTCGATTAGATATACAATCTTATAACATAAAGAGATGTGCTTTTAGTATGTAATCGATAAAATGTGCATTCGATTATATCCCGAAGCGAAATATTGATATTTTGACGTTGTTGGAGATGATGATGTGTCGGAGGCTAGACGGAGTTGAGATGAGATGAGATGGTTAAAGATGCCTGTAGCAGGTGGAATAAAGGTTTGGCGTTCGAAATGATTGCTAAACACGCCTCTCATCTACCTTTTGAAGAAATTGTAATAAATTAACTGCCTTATATTGAAAT
This sequence comes from Chrysops caecutiens, assembly GCA_963971475.1. Classification (NCBI taxonomy): domain Eukaryota; kingdom Metazoa; phylum Arthropoda; class Insecta; order Diptera; family Tabanidae; genus Chrysops; species Chrysops caecutiens. Next base: position 70,504,318 of record OZ020568.1, read on the forward strand.
GCTTCACCTTATATAGAAGATGATCGAGATGTGGTCAATGAACTCATGTCATCATGGGAATATCTGTCCAGACTAGTTTGATTTTCGAGATTTTGAGAACCTTCCAACCGAAAAATTAATCACGTTTTCATGAAGATAGTTCACTTACTTTCTGCAAATTTATTTTTTGTAATTAAAATTTCCCTTTTTTCAACAACTTCCGTCTGCAAAATTTCAGTAAAAACCTCGCAAACAGAAGTGGTTTGAAGAGATTTGATGCTTCATTTAAGTTCGTTGAAGACCATAAATTAGTTTTTTAATCAAACATGAAGAAACGTTAAGCTTCTCCGATGTGATATAATTAATCATGGACTGAAGAACAGTTTTTTGACGCTACTCGCTTCCGGTCTTTAGAAGGAATGTCCGTAAGATTACAGAACGTTTACGATACGAATATCAATTGAATTTCAAGTATAACTCTTTCACATAACATGAGTATAATTTTTGCAAGAAGTTACCCCTTGAGTGACGAAATAAAACCGTAACCGAGTAATGCAATCCGAGTCTTAAGTAGCTATTTTAAGAAATGGAAATTTAATAACCAAGAAATTATTGAACTGTTTTATTCATTTCACGGAGAATACCGTTCTAGCAGGAACTTCTTGAGACATTAGCTAAGAAATTATGAAAACTGGTGGCGCATTCATAATGACATGAGCCTGTTTCTTTGGCACGCAAATTCTTGAAATGCTGAAGAAATTATGACTTGATTTCTACGCTTTGACAAGTGCACGTACGATTTCTTGCTTGTAAAGCAATGTAATTGTCATTACCCAAGTGACACACTTTTGTCATTTTATAATGTGATAATCAAACGCACGTTTTAATGGGTTACAGGAGTAAAATGATGTGGTTCAATTAAAGTAGTATAAAATCATCAAGTATAACAGGGGCGTTTCTCATTTTAAGAAACCTTTCACTCCTTGCGGCAGAACATTGTCTGGAATAAATTGATTTCTGAACAATTCCAATTACGAACGCTCCCTCACTTTCTTTCAGTCCAATCTAGAATGTATTATATATCATATTCATAACAGATAACATATTGCCGGCATTCAAATCGAATAGAAAACCGATACTTGAAGATAAGTAATAAGCAATATTCCGCACATCATTAATAATTTATATAGAATCAGAAGTGGAAGGTTTATGAAAGAGGGAAGAAATGAGAAATATAACCATGTATTGTAAGATGCTAAATCGTAGTCCATTAAATTGGAGAATAACGCCAAACAACTTGAGAAGTTTATAAATCGTCAAAGTTTATTTCAACAATGAAATTTTAAACATTCAACCAAAGGCAACTTTTCAACTAAAACTATGATTTGTGCCTTGGTCATATGATCCGGCTTCTTCCACCTATAGAAGATAGTACAAAGATTACGTTGATTTCTTGAAATGCATCTTATACAAAATATTATTTTCTTTTCAATAGCAAAATCCAACTCACCTGAATACCTTGACACTGGAGAAAATGATAAATCGTAGTGAAATGATAAATGGTGGAAATGATAGAATTGATATTGAATGTTTTACTCGTATCTATAGTTATTTCTAATACTTAAACAATATTTTTTTCTTATTACATTTTTGTATTCATTTCACTGACATTGATTGCACTTGACTGCAGAAGTTGAGTTAAATGTTTGAGTTTATTTAATTCGATTATCACGAACGATAATCACAGCTGGATACTTTGTTACATTTTATTACCTGATTTAACTTACATAATTACTTAGATGAATGATGATGATAAATTTACTTTTAAACTCAGTGAAATGTATTGAATTTCATTGATGTTTATGAAATGTGTATAAGGAAAACCTCATCGACCTACGTTCATGTTTATTTCAAAATTAATTGGAATCATTTGATTTTGTTCTTTGCAGAAACGGATATATGCCAATGTTTGCAATAAAATCTTTTATATACGATATGCTATTAAACGGTTATCTGATTCTGAAATATGTTACTTGTCGAAAACTGGAAGTCATAATATTTACGTATGGTTTCATTATCCGTATAAAATTGTTCGGTTAATTTGGGAATTGGATAGTCAAAACAAATGTTTCATTTCGGATATATTTGTCTATCTTCAAATTTGGCTTGCTTACCAAATCGTGGCGTTGTCAGCAGTTTGATGTTTCTCACAGTAACCAATAATTTTTTGTTAACAACATAAAAATGATTCATAACTCCTACACAATTTCATTCAATTAATATTTACAGTTAACAGTATAGCACGTTCAATAGCACTTTGAGTATCTAATTTAACCCTAGTTATTTTATTACCAGCTTTCTTAGACTATTACTTCCTTATAGACAACGCCTCCAAATGCTGCAAAAAAGAAGTTATCTCAAAACCCTGTAGTTATGTTTAACTTTTCAAACGAGCTAAATTGTTTACAAGACTCATGACTTATAACACCTTCAGGGAACACCTAACAAAAGTGGTACAAACTACAAAAAGTTCAATAAATCGATGTGAGGTATTGCACTGAAAATGAAAACTAAATTGAGCTAGAATTCATCTTTACAATTGCATATTGAGCCAATACAAATGTACCGAGATATGTCAGTTACAATACCATATGTAACGGATTCGTGGAAAAATTAAAACAGCTATAAAAATTTAAGGTGTTTTACAGCGTGTCATATAGGCTAAACATGAGGTGGACATTAAACGCCGACCGTAGCCAAAGACTCCACATTTTGTGTGGCATTTGAGAACGCTGCAAATTTTCTGTGGTTTACATATTTACGACCGGAGGGTATTAAAAATCATGATATATTTTTTGAATTTTTGTATTATACTGAAACACTTCAGTTCATCCAAATGACCTCTGCCACCAAGTGAAACTTCCAAGAACAAATTTAACCTTAAGCACAGTTAGTAGAAAGTTAACACTTGCTCCCAGCAATGAACAATTTTTAGTTATTTGGTGATTTTAGGTTAATCAAACATTAAGAAAATTTAACGTTTTAGTGGGTGCCAAAATCCGAAAGACACAAAATGCTAATTAGTTTCTGCTAAACATGATAATTTACCTACAATGTCTTTCAGATTTCTTATCACTCATCAAGTTCGGAATATCTTAGAATTTTAATTAGATAAATTTTGGAATCCGCTACAGAAGGTTATTGACAACAAAAATTTTTCCATTTTTATATTTAAGAAAGCAGAATTTCAAGAGTTCTAATTAAACTTTCTCTATAATCAAGAAAACCAACAAACTTTACCTTCATGGTATCGTTGTTTTTAATAATTAACATTTTCATGACACACATTCATTTTGAATACACAACAAATTGAAAGTTCTTAAAGAAACTGCTAAAAATGTATCTAACCGAATTGAGGACAGCGGAAACTTTTAGATAAATCAGAAAATAAAAAAGTATTTTATTATTAATTAAGTCGACATAAGGTTATCTAGAATCTGATATGCAACAAAGTCATAAATCGTGTTCAAGAAGCCATAGTTGCCTATAAAACCACGAATGAATTTAGTTTAATCAAGTGATATACGCTAAAATGTTTTTTATTAAATAAATTTCTTTGAGGTTGTTAAAATTTTTACAACGTACTTGTTGTAAGTACGAGAAGCTTTTTATAACTCATTAAAAAAAGGTTATATGATTTTTATTTCCGTTTGTCGCTTCCGTGTGTCGTTAAACTTAAAAGTTTTTGAGGTTTTGGTTACTTAGCATTTAATATATTTGAAAGTTGCGCATTTAGCGTGATGGTCTATGATGATGTTTATATGATTTGCTTAATTATCATATACATATCCAGTAACCTTCAAAACTGTATAACTAGGGAAAGCAGTAGTATCATGTGTCTCATAACTCAGAGGTCTTTTTCATTCATGAATCTCATCTTTATAGAGCGACTGTAGCTTAATGATTTATTTGAATGAGGATAGTAGGGACTTATAAATCTTCTCGTTCCTTTATCTACAAAAGTGTGTTTGTCCGTTTTGTGATATTGTAAACAAAAGCAGTATCATTTTTGTTTCATTGACAAAGCTCAAAATTCATATAAAATATTTAATATCCTCTTCTACGAAGTGGTACAATTTCAATATCCTAGATATCGACAGTCATCTCAAAGTCAATAAATAATTTTAAATTGAATACGAAGTGCTGCATAAGCTATGCTCATACATTCAACATGTGTTACATTCCTATATAGTATAAATGTAATAAAAATACCAAATAAAATATCGATAAGACCAAAGAAGAAATGGATGAACCAATAGAAAGACAAAAATTCTATTCAATAAGGCAAACAGCATCTTTAAGAAGTCCAGAAAGTCGTGAGGAAACGATGATCTTGAGAGAGCGATTAGATGGAATTTTTGTGGTCTATAGCAGACCATTTTTAGCCAGTTACGAGTATTATGAGATAAATGTGATTTTTGTTATTATTATTTTGCAATAATACTTTTAATATATGATCATTTCATGCAGTTCAAAGTGATATTTATTTATATTATTTTCTTTTTATTTCTTTTAGATATCAATCTGCCTCTTATACGCATACAATGGCCAACAGCTTCTGGCTATGCAACTTGGAGCACGATGTCAGCATGATATGGATTGCTCAGATGTGATCAAAGGAAGTCATTGTTCAAATGCAGGAGTCTGCGAATGTTCACCGTATTTTGTTAAGTACAATGACACCACGTGTTTGCAATGTAAGTGCATTTCAAGATGTTGTCTGACCTATGTTGTACAATGTCTGTGTTTTGTTTACTTGTTGTTTACATATACCTTTAGGTTATTGTTGTAGTTATCAAATACAGTCTTTAACTCCTGCAGATTATTTGCTTTATCACTTAGAATCTTCTTCTGATTCTTTGTCGAAATGTAGTCGTCAATCAATTCATATTTAAACTCCCAATTAACGACTCATTCTTATAAAACAAATTATGTAAATAAGTGTAGAGTTTTCTTATCATTTTCCTTCATTTACAGCTCAACTTCTCGGAAGTGATTGTGTACTTGCTGAACAATGTTATATGAAAGTAGCTAACAGCAGTTGTTTGGACGGTGCTTGTCGGTGTGTCGAAGGATTCTTGCAATATCGGAAACATACCTGCTTAGGACGTAAGTTTTGATTTATTACTATCCTTATGACGTTAACCTATTTCAAGGTAACCAACTTCTAGGAAAGACTCAGCTTAATTTAATTTTAGATATTGGCCTAGAATGAGTAACAATTTGTTTTCCAAGATGCAAACACCATTTCATTACATTATGTAATATCAGTAGCATGTTTAACCATTGGAAACATATTCAACTTAACCTATTATCACAAATTAGGTAGACTACAAATTTCACCTACTTTCAAAAGCGAAACCTTGAAACGAGGTAAATTCGTTAGGAAAACGTGTAATGATTGCTATAAATTATCTGATAATTTCCATGATGAAATGTTATAAACAAAAGAAAATTTACTCTTCTACATATAAATTTCATAATTGAATTCAATTGAACATATCCAAAAAACACCAACATGGAGCGCTACAAGAAGATCTGAAATAGTTTTCTTGCGTCATAGATATGTCATGTGTTTAACACTTAATGCAATATTAATTGCAAAATCATTTTTAACCTGAAACTGAAGGATTACATACAAATGCAATTCGTCTTGTTAATCATAATAACCAGAAGGTGATAACAATTACTTATCGAATTATAAGATTCTGGGTGTACAACACTTGTAATATCTCGAACCTCTGCTTAACGATAGCATGAGCTAACACCGAATTTACCTTATAATTGAATTATATATGAAATTATATTACTATTATTATAGTTATAAGGTAGTTAGTTTATCAAAGTCCAGAAATTCCAAGATTTATTTCAATAGCTACAAGCCAAATTAAGTTATTATATAAATTGATGTTTAATTAAATGGGAATAAAATGTTAATAACACGAAGTGGTGAACTACATCAAATCAAAGGTGTTATATAACATCTTGTGGAATTTTAATCTTATGAAATCTACCGAGTTACACGATAGCTGACCATGAAAATGAAGAAACCGATTATTACCTGAGATATGTTGTTATGAAGATGGGATGAAGATGGGAATGATGAAGAAAGGAAGAGTACAAAAATAACAAGAAGAAGGTAGATGCACTTGAAAAGAGAAAAACTATTTGAAATTGTTGGAAAATCGTTTGAAAATCATTTGAAACACATGGAAAAATATTCAAGCTATTCAATTGTATTTTAATACCCTCTACGTTTAACCATGTGATTATCATCTTCTGGTTGGGCTGGGAAATCTCGTTTAATTTGAAATAAGTTCAATGTACAATACAATTATGGGTAACCGGCATTTTAAAATTGACGTGCAACCTGCAGCTATCGGATTAAGGTTTGTGATATGAAGCAGTTCCAACCTCGAAGAGACAGAATGTCATGACAACTGTCGGATACTGTGATGCAACTGATTCGGATTTGTATTGTAGGAGGTGTTTGTTGAGATTTTCGAACTCCGTCATGTCAGTTAGACAACTTTGTTCTGTAGAATGTTATTAGAATTGAATATTCTTGTTAGAAGGTAAAATTTTTCTTGAATTGTTCTTGGGGCTTATCATTTGTTCATCAATCCGTAAACAAGAATTGTAAAGAAAATTGAAAGAATATCTTTGAGAAGTTGAAAACGCGCGCGCAATAACTGCATTCTAGCTGTTATTGTTACAACTATTTCTTCTTGTTGATGATACTTTGATGATTACTATACTCTTACATATTTATACCAAGTGAATTGTACTTTACAATATCATTATAGAACGGGACTTTAGTTATACTATTTTTTCTGGATTTAATCGTCTTCTTATAAAAGAGATTTGAAAAGAATTCAAATGTGATTATCTTGTATTCTGTGAACCTGAAAATTGTGGGTTTGTAGCTAATTTCATGTCACATGTAAATAACATATGAAATTATTACATAAAAGATATTATCATGACATTTGCTTGATTGTTCGCTGACTTCGTTCAAGCTTTCCATTTGACTACAAAATTAAACTTGAATGAATAACTACAACGTTGCTCTTATTTTTCTTTAACAAAATTTGATAAACCTAAGGTTATTTTACTTGTCTGTAAAATAAGATTTCATTAAGAAAACCTTGTAACACAAGATTCCTCGTTTTATACAAACAACTCCAGTAAATATCACTGTCAGTCAAATGGAGATGTCAGTTCATTGATAGCATATAATTTTTTATCACTTACCATAATAAAATCAATAACACCATCGTGTCTTGTAGGATTTTTCACAATTTTTTACTTACCCAACAATTAAGCTAATGCATTAAGAACTAATGATCGATAATTGTGATTATCTACATTAATATCATAACTAGTTTTTATTCTATATTATGTTAACAAGTTTTTACAGAAGGTCCACCTTGGTGCTTCAGAATCAGATGTAACATGCACTGACCGTTCGGGGTATCACATCAGTTTTATCAACTCGACTGTTCTTAGTATCCACTTAACTTGTTTAAAACAATTTTTTTGTATTTTAAACTCAAGATGATTTTGAAAACCCATATCAATGTGGAATGGAATAATTTTTTGTTTATAATCAATATAATATTAATACATATATAAAATCCTAATGGTCGTCAAGCAGAAAATCAATTTCATTCACCGGAGAATGGGATTCAGTCTCTGAAAACGGGGAAATTCCTTTAATGTAGATCAAACACAGAATGAATTTTTCTCCGCTTCCTGGAAATGAGTTTCATTCACCGGAGAATGGGATTCACTCAAGCGGTGATAAAATTCATTTTCTACATGACGCCATAAATTTCTATCAATTTTTATTTTTTGCCCGGGTATTACGGGTTCCTTTTCTAGTAAGAGATATAAGAACAAAATTTTAAGATCATGTGTAACGCACTTAATGCGGATACAATGCGTAGGTACTATAGAACGGGTTACAGTAACTGAAACCAATTACAACAATGACAACCATTTAGTTCTTAAGCTTGACTAGATAAAACCTCCACGTTTATAAGCAACGGTTCATGATGATGTACGATATTACCATATCAAGAATGTGCGAATACTATACTCAGATGATAAATGGTCATGTAAGAAAAGGTACAATCACATATAACATTTGCGAATGCTGTGTATATTTCAATTACATAATTTTTCTTTAAAATAACAATTTCGTATTAATAGAAAAACGCATTCCAACTTGAGAGTTGTATTCGTATGTAGCCCATTGCATGAGGGTATGAAGGTGTGGGAAGGTTAGTGGCCCAATAAGGATTGTCGCCGGTTGAAAGCTGAATTGGATTCACTTGTTCCTTACACAGAAACTCACATCCCAACCAGAGGCACCACATGATATAGTCACGTTGACTATGGGCTATGGAACATTTGTATCTATATTTAGATATGGTTAATGTGATTACCTTTTGCATACACTTACGGCAACGGATAGCTGTAAAATGAAAAGGTTCGTGATCGAAGATTTCCTTGAAAGAACACGATTTACCAAAAAATACATCATCGTCGGGTTGGTTTGACTTTTCTTGGATTTTTCATTCTCTTTTATAAAGAACGCATCATGTGGACAAAGGTGGTACATAAAGAAATTCTTCTTCAGGTTATCAACTCTTTTTTCGGGTTGTAATCTTTTTCAATTCCACTTCATGGATTTTCTCGAAACGTATTTATTCTTAATGGAAGTTGAATGGAGAAAATATGTTATACAATCTGGACAAGTGACATATACTTGCGTTCTTTGACACCGCCCTGTAATTCTCTTCCTGTTGTTGACTGTTGTTCAATGTTGGCTTTTTGGAACGCACTATAACCAGTACGAGTACCTATATGTAACTTTGAGAATCTTTCCATGATTCTTGTTTGTTTATCGAACAACTACATACTCTATCGAATCTCTTCTTGTTTCTTCTTTTCATTTTTTATTTTATTCGTTTTGAAATTCTTCATTTTATGAGGTTGTCCGTGATGATTTACCTTATTCTTCCCATCCCAGAATGCATTTATGTCTCCACTAAATCGACAAATGTTTATAGAAGAAGTGATAATGCATATTGTTTGTTCATCAGTTGCATTAGAATTTCTTTGAAACCTGTTTGCTTTGAAATATGTCAGATTTTCAACAAATATTTATAGGTATATCCACATACAATATCTCTTCCTGTTCGTGACACTAAATGGTATAATTAATTTTTGAGATTTTCAAAAACGGAGTTATAAATAGCATGAAATTTGTTCTAATGGATTAACATATTTCGATTTTTGATTATTTAATTTCTCATAATGAAGAAAGGTCAAATAGGGTTATTGATGATCTGATTAACTAGCTTTCACTTTTCATAATGGAAAATTAACCGATTAAATTTCAATTAAAACGGCACGATTCATTCAACGGTAAAGTCAGTTTCCAGATCAACATCAGAAGCAGAACAAATGATCAAAAAGAAAGTGGAATTCTTGCATGTATCACATGAAGAACTCATTTCGTTTCGTATTACCTACCTTACAATTTCATCAATCAATCAAAATTTCGTTATCTAGTAATTCTAAGATAAAAATTTATTTAAACTTTCCCACAAACTGAAATCATCGTTGATCTAGAACACGATGATCGTTCGAGGAAATGTTTTGCTACTTTCAGGTAATTTTTGTTCATTAACTTCCTTGATTGCTGTTATACTAATATTTATTGGAAATTGAAGAAAACGTGTAATTTGATTTCGATAATGTATGCCGTTTTCGATTTTTAATTTGATTTGAGAGAAAGAACAGTGAAAAGTACAGGTTTCACATATTCACGTAGTGTTCTAAATCGTTACTTTCTTTCGGTTTTCCTATTTTCACTAGAAAATTTTCGTTTTCAAGTTCTTCAAGTTCCAGCAAATTGTGGAATTTCTATTTGAGTTTTTAAAATTAATTTTTCTTAAGCACAGCATGTATTAATTTTTAAAACTTTCATCTAAATTGCAATGATCTAATGTTTATCTAAAGATATACTCATTGAAATCTGGGTAAATTGTATCCGGTTATAATCAATGTTTTAATACGAAGGTGGTTCCATTAAAATTACACCATCAATTAAAGAAAATCAAGCCTGAAATAGCTCAAAGCTGATCCAATTGAGGAGATTTATAACCAAACAGATTCATCAAGGTTCGTGCCTCATTAGAGCGAGAATTATTAATGTCCTGGGCATGTTGGTAACGAGCCACAAATCCGTAGGTCATATTTCCATGAACAAACTATGCAGAAGCAATGAGGAGAGAAATCCCTGCTCGTACTGATCACCATCAACTGAAAATCAAATCATGTAAAACAAATAACGACCAACTATGTTCTACAAATGGTCAACATTGACCGATTTCACTTTGTAAATTATTATTCTGGTATGTTCCTCTGTAAATCTGGGAAAGAGGTCATCTATTTCGAAGATCTGGCATGAAGATTTCGAACCTTTATACAAACGTTTGCTCTTTAACTGATTTTATTCTTTGATTTTCTTTCAAGTCTCTCACCTCAAGGTTTATCTGGAATTTCAATTTCAAATATGAGAATAAAATAACAAAATCTCAAAAAGTCAAAAATTTTTAATACGAATTCGTGAAAACATCATAAAATCTGGGTTGGAGCCTATGTAGTAAAATTAAATAAAATAAAATAAAAATTCATAAAAAATTTTTGCGGCTATCATGACATTTTGATCGTACTCCGTGACATACGCGCATTCAAATTTACGTGAATATTTTCTTTTCGCCAAGAACTTAAAAACAATACCCGGACTTTTCAGAAGACACTCTGATACCTGACCGGTCTCTGGGACTCTTTTCAACGGGCAGGTGAACCTCAGTCATGCCAAACACGTTTAACTGTTAGTTGCGCTACATTAACTTTATTATTTCATTAGCTGGAAAGTGCCAAGGTGATTTAATCGGTGCTACTTCATACAAGAATGCATAGAACTACATTGCAGTCCAGAGTTTATAGAATTAAGTCAAAGATCATGTCCGTGTGAAAGACTCCAGAAAATTTGTTAATCATTTTCAATTAAAAGTTTTCTCCCACATAATAAAGCATCATTAACTAAAATTACAACAAAAAAAATTTGATTAATTATCTTCTTAAAATTGATTGAATCGAAATACAGAAGTGGATATTAATGGCATGCAAAAAGAAAACTTGTTGGTATGTCTGAGTTTTGTATGACAAAATATAATTAAATATGGTTAAATGACATGATATACTGGCATACTTTATTTGCTACAGGAACACGGCAAGTGTTATTCATGAATGTAGCAAAAGCTTTTTAAACTTTCTTTTAAAGAGTTAACCGTCATGTCTTGACCGATGTTTGGACAACAGTGAGAGTAGTCTCAACACCGTCTTGCTTCCGACACCGCAACAACTTATTGTTGGTTTGTTATACAGTGAATACTAGAAGTGATTACTGATATTAATCATTCTTTATATTCACAAAAAACTATTCCATTCATTGAATACCATTCATTGAATATTAGTTAATAATGGTAAACGTAATTTTTCTTCTTGGACGTATCGTCGAAATGACGCACGAATTCAACTGGATATCGTATTTCGAGCACGTTTTTATATATGACGAATATTTATCTCATGAGCTATGAAACCATCAAAGCGTATACCCGATATCACAATAGAAAATTAAGTGAAAAATTGTTTTAATTTCGAGAATCATTCTTTTGTTATTAAAGGAACGGGATTTGTTTTTGGTATCATCAGTATTGGGGTTTGGCTCATTAGTATGTGATACAACTTGAATAAAAATTTCATAATTTTTCTTGAATTTCTTATGTTCATTTTTCACATATTAAAAAATGAAATATTTACCATGTTATTAACTTTTAACAAATTTTCCCATCATTATTTGTCTGAAACGTTTGTACCTATAACGACGAGTACATCACGATAACACATCAATCAACATAACACTCACCTTGATGACTAAATATAAGTAATATCATACAATTAACAATATTATAAATAATGTCACGTGTCTGTGATATTAACAAGAAATATATCAACAAATTAAGTTGTGAATGCTAATAGGTGCATGTCAGATTCAACTGTCGGATAAAACAAGTTACAAGCAACAAATCAATCAGATATAGAGTTTAAATATAACTAACTGCTTTTTATAATACTCATATCTGTGTGTTTCAAGTGTCGAGTTAATTATGTCATTTCAAGCATTCATTTTGACGTGAACTTATATCGAAGCACTTGTTCAAGAAGATATTATATATCCATAATAAGATGAGCGTACACATCAGAGTCTTATAATTTGACCTATTCCACAATTCTCAGAAACACACCACTCCCTCTTCTGTATTATGCTATTCGTGATATTTCAAATCACTTAGAAATTTAATCATTAAAAAATATCGTAGGTTCTCTTTTACCTCATGAAACCTAGGCAAAAAGTCAAACCTAATTTATGAAATATGTCGAAACATGACAGGAAAATTGTTGGTTCCGTGAAAGTAACGATTGAAGTTCACTTAAACTGATAAAACGGTTAGTAGACAGGTGTTAAGTGGATGTTATTTATGACTTTCAGCGTAATAACACTATGTTCAATCAATTTGATTGAATTTAATGGATATGAGAAAATTATGAAAAATGCTTCATTAAATTAATCTTGAATTTCGAAGTTATTATATAGATGTAAATCAAATAAAATTCGAACTACAATATATCAATCTTCATCCTCATAGATTATCTAGTTCTAATCTATATAACCTAATCAAAACACAAGCTACAAAGCGGCAAAGTCAGAATATTTATCAACATATCCATTTGGAATGTTGCAAATCCAAATGGATTTAAGAGATTTATGACATAACACGGAAATGTCCATTTAACTTATTTAAAGACATCCATTTATATGTCAAGATATTCAAAAGAAACGATTATTATCAAAAGAACCGTTCAAAGATTCGCAGAAATTCGCATTGAAAAGCATAACTTCAAGTTGTCCATAACCAGTTGCATAGCATAATATCCGTTCACTATATAGGTATGAAGAAGAAAATTTACATTAAAGGTTAATGACCAAAAAATTGCATTATATCATTTTTAGGACGAAATCATTTTTAAAATGACTCAATAAAGCAAGTGGATAAACCTTATGAAAAGAAGTTGAATCTTGAAAGGAGAGTTACCTCCCATTTGGAAATTGCAATTTTTTCCACAACATTTGATTAATGGTGAAGTACCTTAAGAATGCATTCGTCTTAAAGAACTTCTTGTGTATTTTCATTAATAACTGGTTTACCACCTTACCAGTTACGAGATTTAAAATACAAGACTTAAAATAACTGACAACTGGAACAACAGGGTAAAAGGTGTCAGAACAATCTTTATAACAACTTTACATGAAAAAAGGGCATTACATATTCACTGGGTTCGGGGTAAGGTTACAAAGTTATGGTCTCTAACCGCTTCATATGAGTACCAGCATGATGGACGTTGAAATGGAATGGAATTTTTTTGTAAGATTCGTGGTTTAGTAAGATTCAAGAAGGTTTTTACACTGCAAGAAGATGAGGTGGCCAACCACAAATGTTCAAAAGAAGCATTCATGCACCATTTTTTATTCTTGAAAGTTTTCTTTTATGTTCTCTTGAATTTTCATTAACAATTGGACAAGCATTCGGCTCATTTAAGGAGTTGATTGAATGTCTATGATCATAACCAAAACTATATCCATATTAGAACCATTGTGATAGTCCAAAGATATCCTAAATAACGATCTGCATCTTATTAAGGGTGTTTAAACTTTGAAATCTAATCTATTTGGAACATATCTTTTGGTCAGATATGGTCTGAATTCCATAAAGGGAAAAAGATAGAAACGAACACGTTTCACATTGAATGTGAACAAATTTACATGCAAGAAGTAACATCAACTAAACCATTGTGACGAAAATATGAGACAGATGCAATTTTCAAGTGACACCATTTCACCAGTTTGCCAAATCAAGAAGTACTCGTACTCGTACTCGTACTCGTACTTGTTGAAAACTATAAAACCAGAAATACAACGGTATGCTAGCAGTTGCAGTTTTTGTCACGTTGACTTCCGTTTTGTGAATTGAATTCGTCTCCCAGTCATGTTCCTTATGTCTTTTTTAGTTTCTATACAATTGAAATTTTACTGTTCATCTACTTCATCTACCTTATCTACTTCATTTGTACTCAAACGTACTATTCCGTTCATAGTGACAACTGAAATATGGGCCATCGGAAAAGAAAACCGATAAAATTCACTGCACAATTCATAGTACATGCCTACCTACCAACCTGCTATAGAAATTGCATAGAAATGCATAGAATCAATTCAAGACGTCAAGTGCAGATGTACACATAAATAAACAGCTGTGGCCAAATGGAATGCACAATTGCACAAAGTACAATTTACGATTTATATACGCATACGTATCTAAGAAATAAAATCTTAAGATATAAGACCATGTGGTTGACCTATCGCGATCACAATTAATGCTGATCGATCGTGAAGTTCAACCGACAAGGTGCATTTTCAAAAGGGGAATCCCCTGAATCTTCTAGAGTTTTTGCAAGTCTCCTCTATATGATAGGCGAGATTATTCATATATAATGTACGTTGTAATGTGTGTAACATGGCAGTATTGAACACGAGTATTTCGTATATGATTATATTGCGGACAAGTTACATGATCAAATTGTTAGACATGTTCCAACAGAAGCGTCGATCGACGTCGTCTAGTCCAGGTTTCTATGTTCACCTAAAAACGGGATATCGTGTAATTTTGTACACAAAGAGCTAGTTAGTGAAATCATGTAACTCGTTACTCAATTACTAAACTATATTAATGTATATATGAATAGATTGTGGCGGATATCTAATAGTATTAGCTGTTTGGAATCAAGTGTTCATTGGAACACTCATTATCTAAGTTGGCTATCGATTTCAAATGCTAGCAATGTCAGACCAGTTAACACAGTCCTCCATCCAGTAAAATTAGAGAATACCTCAATTGACTATCCGGTATGGTATCCTATCCTATCCCAAACAATTTCTACATAATGCGTGAATAGTTTTAGTTTTCACAAAACACCAAACAACCAGATTGACGATGATCATCCCGGTATACCAGTTCTCAGCGTTCTGAAACTTCTATGCCTTCATTTGACATAGAATTTCTTTAGGTTTTTTCTTATTTTCTTTACCTACTATCATCACATGTACTTACAAGAATTCAATGTTGGATGGGAGCCATTATAAAAGGTCGTAATATGTAGATCTGTCCATAGATTACCCATGCACGTCTATATTGTACACTAAAGTGGGTCATTGGCTTAGTGTATCTCTTGATTTTTCTTGTGTGAAACTACATATCTTCAAGACTACCTTGTATATGATGCACTTGTAACCATTTGGGGATCATTAGTTCACATGAAAATTGTCTGTGGAATGAGGAAAATAATTGCAATTTTGATTATTACGAATATCTCGTTGCAGGTTACTTGTTTTATTCAATACAAAATAGCTTCTTTAAGTTGTATGAATTGCAATTTAAAACGTTTTGATGATGTTTAGAAGACAATTTGGTTAATTTTATAACACGGAAATTGCTGTTTTAGATTATATGATACACGATTAGTTATTTTCTCAAATTGCTTAAGTTCATACAACCTTTGGCATTATTTCATGAGTTTTATTGTGAATCAAATTAGTTTGGCAGATCGTTAATCTAAATTATAAAACTGATTGTCCAGATTTGTATTGAAGAAATTCTTTTTCTTAAAAAAATTTTCTTTATGCAAAAACGTGCACTTTGTGAATAATGTCAATGATCCAAAATAAACGACATTTCTACGTGCTTGGCAAAAATTTTGCATTCATACAAAGTATTTTTTAACGACTTTAACTTTCGTTTGAATCCTAGTCACATATTTTGGAAATTTTCATACAATAATTTAGTAGAATTCAACAGAACATTTCTGCTTCCAGAATATGCCATGCCAGTGAGGAAATTTATTTCCACAAGAATGTAATAAAAATTTCCACTAATGTAATGAGAATGTTACACGAGGAAGTATTGAAAGTATAATTTGTGTCACGACAATAAATCGTTCGGTACCTTTTAAATATATACACGCGATATCACTTCGCTTGATAACATGTTTAAATGCTTTTTGAATATCAAGTACCAAAATGAAAGTATGTACATCACTTGATAGGAAAGTTCTCTTCACGAAGATAATGAAATTTATATGAAAATCACTCTTGAATAACTCCGTATAAGGCTGGGTTCTAAACGCCAGGAAATGTCAACAAACTTTTATTGTAAATCTGTTTCATATGCTAAATCCAATAAATTGGAAAAGTACTTAAAGAAGCTATCAAACCCTGTGAGTGGAATAACAATTTTATTTGTTCAAATATCAAAATATCTTCCACAAATTCAATGAATCGGCAATCAATTACGTTCTTGAAAATTTACAGTAGGATCATAGCTTTCAATCACAGAAACTCAAATAAACTCAATAGTCAAGTATAGATACGAAGGTGCAATTGACAACACTGATAAGATTAATCACAACCCTAGCGGATAATTACATAATAACCAAACGAAGTACTCAAGTCTCAATGAGGAGCCGGAACCGAACCTTATCTTAAGTTAAGGGAATCATATCCAAATTGGAACAATAGTCCGGGTTTCTTGGAGAACTTGAATCAAATTATTTTCGAAACGCCCATTGGTAGGCATCACAATTGTGCTGTGCAGTTGTTGGGCTTTAAAGTCTTGAAAATACAAAACAAATTAATAAATAATTTCATAAATTACTTGAAAAAGAAGTAATACGGGCAAAAACTAAAAATTGATAGATATTCATGACGTCATGTAGAAAAGGAATTTTCATTTCCAGGAAGTGGAGAGAAATTCATTCTGTTTTTGATCTACATAAAACGAATTTTCCCCGCTTTCAGAGAGTGAATCCTATTCTCCGTTGAATGAAATCCATTTTCTGCTTCACGACCATTAGGATTTTATATATTAAAGAAAAGATAATTGAATATATGAAATTTCGTATTCTTTGCAGCGGCTCGACCTGGTACAGTCTGTTACAGTACATCACATTGCCAAATGTTCGATGAACGCAGCCACTGTGATTTTCTCATACCAAATCTCTTCGGAAGATGTCAATGTACAGCACCAGCACGACAATTTGGTGGTGTCTGCATGACTGAAGAGGAACAAAATCAACATGTTGAAGGTTGGGAGAAGCCACATCAAGTGGAGGTGTCATTGGCAGAAAGGATGACAACAGTTAAACCAGAAGATGATACTGTTGTTATTGAAAATGTCACACCAAGTGAAGAGAAACTAAGTTCTGTTGAAGAAGGAAGTGCTATGGATCCTATGACGGAGGTGAAAACGACTCAATCACCATTTGTAGCAGATCCTGAGGAAGGTGACTTCAGTGCTGAAGAGTTGAACCCAACTGAGTTGTTCGAGTATCCGTATCATGAAGAGCATACAACAGAAGACGAAGATCATGTCTTTGCGCATCACGAATTCGTAACCCCAGAGGAGGTAGAAGATATTGAAAGCGAACAGGTTGAAACTGAAATTCCAGAGGAAAGTGTTAAACTTGACCAACCAAGCTCTAACAATGATGCAAGTCTTGAATTTGACGAAGAGCAAAGTGTAACGGAAATTCCTGAAATAGTCGAAAGTGTTAATACCAACACTTCGCAAGAAGAGACGAAAATTTCAACTCAACTTGAAGAGGAAGCTACCACATCTTCTGTTACTACTGACCAACATAAGGATCAAACTGATGTTTATGAAGCACAAACAATTGAAGAACATCCGAATAAGGCTGCCGATGAGGAGGAACAAATGATCGAGCATGACAAACATGAGCTTGAAGAACAAGGACAAACCACATTATCAATTGATCCTGTGGAAATCGACGACAAAAATGTGATTGCTGAAATATGGGAAACAGTAGAACAACCTATCGAAAGTGAAATTACATACGATGCAGCTGAAAATGAAGATTTAATTACGGAAAAAATTGAATATGAGCACACTGAATCAAGTGTAGATCAATCTCCGGAAGTGACCGATTCCGCTAAAGATGAAGACAGTCCTCAGGAATCAGTGTCTGGCAGTGAAGAACATGTAGAGAAGACAACTGTGTATCCTGAATCTCATTCTGAGAAGAAAGACGAAGTGGAAGTGTCTGAAGAGGTACCACAGCCAGGAGAAAGTCAAGATGAAACTGAGACAGAACAAAATGTAGAAACTCAAGAATCTCATACAACAGAAAAGGCAAGTGAAGAATCAAACAACCACGAAGAAACCACCATTTCTCAGGAAGTAGACCATACAACTGTCGAAATCGAAGACGATGAAATGACTACTCAACGGGTCTTGGTAGAAGATAAGGATAACACTGAAATCAATGATTCTCAAGAGGACTCCTTAAAAGACGAAGAAGAGAATAGTCTGGGGGCTGAGGTCGAAGAAACCACGGATGGAGGCACCGAAAAGCTTGATGAAGTTACTGAAATCCTCGCTAACGAAAAACCAGACGAAAGTAATGATGCCCAAACTCATCCTGCAACTGTGTCTCCAAGTGATCCAGAAGAAGGACATATCACCACTGAAAATGACATGCTCGAAGTGGAGACCTTCTTGGCCACAACAGATTCTTCCGTTGAAACTACACCACAAGACAAACAAGAAGACGTTACCACAGTCGCTGTAGAAACCAACGATGGTGCTGGTTCCACCGAAAGTGAAGAAAGTACAACGGAAACTCCACATGACGATGTGCACAGTGCGGAAGCTGATAAAGAACAACACGTGCAAAGCTCTCAATCCGATGAAGATGCATCTAAGGAAAGCCTGAAGGATGGGGAAATTCCTCACATTGTTATTCTTAAGGATATGGCTCCATTTGAAGAAATTCAAAGTGACTCATTGACAAAAACGAAGAACGACCAAAGTGATTCCCTAGAGAACGAAACAACTGTCTCATTAAAAGAATCGGACGATCTGGAAAAAGTAGAAGTAACTACCCAGAAATCTTTTGAAAACGAAATGACAACATCGTTTTCCGAAGAAGACTCTAATTCAACAGTTCATCATGGAACAGAGGAAGAAATCGAACATGTTAGTACTGCATCATATGACAACTCAGAATTGGACAAAGATGAAGATACTACTGGTGTGAAAATCTCTACAGAACAAGGCATACCAACTGTGGATACTACAACATTTATTTCAGAAGAACAGAAAACAAACCCATCCACAGAATCCGATGATAACGCTGTACCAGATACAGAAACTTCTGCCAATGATAGCGTGACCGAGGCTAACACTTTGGAATCAGAGAAACTTTCAGATGAATCTCCTACGGAAACGACTGTTAACGATAATGCAGCAGCTACCCAAACGGAAACTCAGGCAGAATCACTTCAAACTTCTACTTTTGAGAACTCAAATGAAATGACAACGGCGTATCCTGGGAAGAATCAAGAGGATAGTAGCCAGAAAAAGGACGAAAGCAGTTCGCTGGATTCAACTGAATCGAGTGTCCTTAAAGACAATTTAACAGAGCTGAACACGGAAGATAAAGAAACCACCCTGTATCCAGTCTATCAACATTCTCCAAGTGTAGATGATGATATGACAGCGACAGACACAGAAGACGACGACGAAGATGATTCCAATGGTGCTGAGTCCAGTCTGTACTCGGTCATAGTACCAACAGACGCAAGTTCTGCATTTCAACCAAGTTATCACACGATTGCATCTCTCAATGCAGATGATGACATACGATATAATGAGTTATCATCAGATATCCTTCCTAACAAACCTGACAACAATCGCAAATATCCAATTTTCTATCGCACAACAACACCCACTCCTGAAGAAGCAGTGGAACTGACAACTCAACAAGCGTTGCTGAATTTAGCAAGCCGTACAACCACTATGGAGCCAAATGCTCCAATTGTTACGACTCTTTTGAATTCCGAAGCACCAACAACATCTTCTCCAACAACAACCACAACCACTTTCAAACCACACTTAGCAACGGGTAGCAGAATAAAGGGTGGTAAGTTTGAGATTCGTGAATGACTCTACCCAAAATACTAACCATACTATTGAAACTTTTCAGATCTCCGCAAGAGGGTTGATCTCGGCAACGGTCCAGTATCATTAGGACTTCCATGTAGCCAGGATAATCAATGTCAACTTGCCGATCCTTACACAATTTGCGGAAAGCAAGGACGATGCGATTGTGCCTACAACTTCAATCAACAAGCCAATTGCAGTGCTGAACGTACAGGATGCACAGAGGGAACATTCCAGGTAAGTCGCTTTCTTGTGATTCGAATTGAATCTACATTCAATTGAATCTAATTCCAGTGTCGTTCAAGTGGAATATGCATCAGTTGGTTCTTCGTGTGTGATGGACGTCCTGACTGCAGCGATGCCTCTGACGAAGAATGTTCACACAACCCAAAATCCGATCAGTATTGTCCAAAGCAGGCTTTCAGATGTGTCAGAAGTGGCAAATGTATAAGCCGTGCTGCTTTGTGCGATGGACGCAAACAGTGTCCACATGGAGAAGATGAAATGGGATGCAATTCACTGAAATCAGGACGATGCCCAGAACACACCTTCCGCTGCAAGAGTGGCGAGTGCTTACCAGAATACGAATACTGCAATGCAATCATATCATGCAAAGACGGAAGTGATGAACCACCACATCTTTGTGGATCTAGATCTGTTCCCAATATTTTCTTGCGTTTACTAGCTGGCCCAGGTGGTCAAACTAACCGTTACTGTCCATTAAGATGTGGAAATGGAAGATGCAGATCAACAGCTATAGTTTGCTCTGGACGTGATGGCTGTGGTGATGGATCTGATGAAGAAACATGTTCCGTTTGTCGTAAGTTTTAATCCATTCCAACAAGCACTTTCAACATGACATGAATCAATCTAATTTTGTTTTTAATTTTAGGCTGTCCTGCACCATCATACCACGAAAGAAAGTCTCGTCTAACATTTATGCATTGGTAAAAGAATGCAATCTAAGTTTATTTAATAAAATTAGATTTTAAAACATACATAAAAAGCAACGAAACAATCAAAATTAGGTGCTTCAAGTATTAGAATTAACAAAAATTGATTTCGTATCAATTTTGAATGATACTTTTTTATATAAAATAAATTAATTTACTCTCACTCATCCACACGGTATGTGTAAATAACTTATATATTATCTTTATCTGATAGATTAGTCATAAATCCTAATGACATGTAATTTATCAATTGACACTTCACTTATAAAAGATAATTGATTATGGTGTTATGTGGTCAATATGTTTGGCCAGATTATTTTTCCTTCAAAGGCAACTAATGGTTGTCTGGTAATTGTTTAGATTTCGTGACATGATATGCAATATTACTTGTTGCGTGTTGTCGTTGTAATTAATGTACTTAATGTTTCTGTAAATTCAAGCACTCAATTTATATATGGAATAACACCTAAGCCGAAAATTACTTCAGTTTGCAAATTATGCTCTTTGAATTAGTGACGTTGTCAATTGAAAAATTATCCTTATGCTTATTTTAGTCAAGTAATGAGAAGGTTAGTGCAAGAGTAACTCGGAAGGTTAAACAATATACACTATAATATGCCTTTTGAAGAAAAGTTCACTTTCAGTTCTTTGTTGACATGAATAATTTTTCATCATTTTCCAACACTTTCATGTATTATCCTATCCCATGTGCATTGAAATAAAACATTTATAAATACAGTCGAACCTGGATAAGTGAGAGTTCAAGGGACCGCAATCTCTTTTTCGATCATGGAGGTTTTTCGCTAACCCGAGAATCTAGCCTATAGAGATGATTAAAAATGGGACCATGCAATTACTGTCAGTCAAAGAGTTTTCTCACTGATCCAGATTCGACTGTTTATGAATTTAAATTCTATAATTTCAAAATTAATTTCATATTTAAAAAACTAAAATGATTTCATGTTCTTGTCATTGTTACACAATCAATTTATGTTGTAAGAAATCATTAGCTCTTCGTTTTTCTTAAGAACAAAACATATGTTTTGAAAATTGTTTTAATTATTCAGCCTAGTGTAAATAGAACAAATAATTGTTATCAATAATATTTGCTAATTTTTTATAAAATAAATGATAGATACGATATCGATGTTTAATTATTTGATAACACTGCCAAAATTTTATCACTTAGAACAATCAATTTGCTTAGATAAGACACATTCTAGAGTTTTGGGAATACCTTGCTGGTATTGTAAGAGATATCACTTGTTATTTGTTTACTTTGTGCCATTGCGACTTATGCTAAAAAATTGTTGTAAATGCAATGTAATTTTATGAAACTATGTAATTTACCTGGAAATGTGCAAAAAGTGCTCATTTTGAAAATATTCTATGTGGGTTGTATGCTCTACGTGAGGAAAGAATGAATACCCACAACTCTCGAACACATCAGTATGCTTATAACTCTTTCCGGCTAGTGAGTTTCAAACGAATATTTGATAAGAATGGTCATATGATTTGTAGTCGCAAATTTACGTATATATATGTGATGGCAGCGATGGCAGTGATGGCAGCAAAACTTTAGTGTAAAAACTTTAACGCTACGATTCTCAAATATTCACTTTTACCTCCTTCGTCAACACTGTGGTCCCAATAAAGATATTGGTCATAAAAAATTACTGATAACGTCCAAATTAACAAAATCAGTTAAAACATTATTCAGAACACAGAGCTCTAGTATCTTGGCTGTGAAGGAAGTAGGTCGTTGGTATGGAATATTCAGTTCGACGATAAGTAGTGATGGATCAAATTTGCTTAACTCATAAGTTTCATCTCTAGAATTGATGTGTGTGAATAATGGTTTTTAATGTGATAATTTTGATGATATAAAAACATTACCATTATTATAAAGTTATTTTGTGTGATATTGAAACAATATTGAAATGGATAACGAGCATAATGAACCGCTTTTGTCAAGTGATGAAAAGTCTTACGAGGATTTCGTAACCGATAAGCAAAGAAACACATCTTCCCAAAAGTTGAAATTTTTTTTTGTGGCTTTAACATGTTTAGCAGTGTTTATCATGATCACTATGACCACTTGGAAGTCCTATAAATTTGACATACACATGACCGAACCAAGAAATATGTATACAACCAATGGTAAGACTCCAAGTGAAAAATTAGACGGAATTCGATCGGAAATTAAACCGAAAACTGTGTTCTGTCGGAATCCGATAGAAAATCTATCAGAAAAATTTAAGACAAACGGAATTCAGTCGGAAAAATTTTAGCAGACTGAAATCAGTCGGAGGATATATTCTATAAAGAATATCAGACGGAGTTCATTAGGAAACCAGATGGAAAAATTGGTTTTCCCCTGAAACATCAACGTGTTTACCATATATCGATATGTTTGTGTATCCATCCATATGTATCTCCGGATACCAGTCAGTGCGTTTTCCGACTGGTTTTACTAAGCAACGTTAAAACATCAGACGGAAGACGATCGGAAATCATGGACTTAATTTCGAAGATAAGCTCGACTTCTATTATAAAAGCCCAGTCGGAAAACGCACCGAAAATAATCGGAAAAATAATTTTTTCCGTCTGAATTCCGAGTAGCATTCACTACTTCCAACCGGTTTAAGTCTGCATTTTGCGAGGCAATTTTATCAGCCAATTCGGGACGAAAAGCTGTTTTTGGTTAAGATTTATAGATATAAAAGCATTATTAAGCCATTGATAAGGATTCAATTTTGATCTTTGGCTTCAGTATAAAAATAATATTTTATTGACTAACTAAACATTAATATGTTATTGAGATAAGAGCCTATATTTCAAGTGCTAAACGTAAATCGGATTCGATATTAGAATGACACATTTGTTTTCGATCTTTCTTACCTGTGAATTAATTGAAATTGTTCCAACAAATCATTTCACGGTCAATATTGTGTTCGATTGATTCTTGATGTTATCACATCTTGAAAAAACATATCTTCTTCATATTTGTTGATGATTTATTTAAACGAAATTTCTTACTAGACTTCAATTTGACGAAGGAAACCACTAATAAAACTGAAACTTTCCACCATGAAAATGTCACTGATTCCCCGAAGGACTCAAAATACATCATACCACCACCTGGATATCTTGTTTGGAGTGATAAATGTAAAATACCAAGTTTAGATCCATTTGCCGCTGATATGTTGAAGTATTTTAAACCGAAAAAGTTTGAAAATTGTTCCGGAATTAAGCCTTTAACAAAAATTGATTTCAATTCCAAGAGCAAAGAATATTTCTTAGTAATCGAAGAAGATATTCGGGAAAAGTACGTCACGAAAAATGGTTCCTTTAATTGTACATACCGGAAGATAGAACGACCACCACCGGGACCAAATGTTGAAAGAGAATATCAGTAAGAAGAAAAAACAAAATTAAGTATAGGTATTAATTTTCTCATATCTTTTACAGTTTTGGTCCTGAGAAAGTCTTCAATACGTCGTTCAAAATACCTTCCGATGTAGAAACCCTTTTTGTTCAATGTAAAGGGAAGCAAAATTATAACAATACACATTTCTACATACCAAAACGTCCAGATTTACAAAAAAGGGTAGACGAATGGAATAAGAAGTACAACAAAACTCGTGCTCCAAGTGTCCTTATGATTGGAATCGATAGTATTTCAAGGGCGAATCTAATGCGTGCTATGCCCAAAGTTGATCGATACTTATTTCAAAAGGGATGGTTTGAAATGAGCGGATATAATAAGGTATAATATGACTGAGGTCCATAAAGTTGAAAAATTTCACTAGCACTATGTATCATTTCAGATCGATGATAATACATTTCCAAATCTAATGGCAATCTTTAACGGATATAATGAAACAACAGCAATGGAAAAATGTAAACCAAAAATGAGTGGTGGACTTGACAAATGTCCATTTTTGTGGTTTGAATTCCAGAAGCACGGCTACGTTACTGCCTATGCTGAAGATGAGACATGGATGAGTTCATTTGTATATGCGAAAAAAGGATTTCTCAAGCAACCAACAGATTTCTACCTTCAACCATTTCTGATAGCTAGTGGAAAGAATTTGGCAATAAAGAAGCGATCAGGACTTATTTATTGTATGGGTTATACACATTCATCGGAATATGTTTATGATTATGCAGTGGAATTTGCTAAAACTTACAAGAATGATCCGCACTTTGGTTTCTTTTGGACAAATTCTTTCAGTCACAATGATTTGAGTGACCCAACAGCCATGGACGACGGGATGATTGAATATTTGACGAAGTTTGAACGCAGCGGAGTTCTTGATGACAGTATCGTTATATTCTTTAGCGATCATGGAATGAGATTTGGTCCACCTCGTGTTTCATTAGCTGGTCGCATTGAAGAACGTTTACCAATGTTATTTATCTGGTTGCCGACATGGTTTCAAAAGCAACATCCTAAATATGTGGACGCTTTGAAGATCAACAGATACCGTTTAACTAACCCATTTGATTTGCACATGACTCTCAAACATATTCTGGAACTATCTGGTCGTTCTGGTCCGCAACCTTCAGCACCAGACTGCTCTCAATGCCAAACATTGTTCAAACCTGTGCCTTATAGTCGTTCATGCGAAGATATCGCCATTGAAGAGCATTGGTGTACATGTACACCTTACGAAAGCATAGAGAGTGATGCACAAATCAGTAAAATGGCTGCCAAATATGTAGAAGACTATTTGAATAACTATCTTCAAAGTTTTGCCAATGGGAGTATAGCAGAGAAGTGTGTCAATATCAAGACGAAAACAATCAAATTCATTAATCGAGTTTTGAAACTAACATCTAAAAGTCATAAGGAAAATATAGAAACTTATTTAATTGTAATAGAAACCGATCCAGACAAGGCTCAATTCGAGGTCACTTTAAATTACAATATCGTTAGTGAGAACTTTACACTTAGTGCTACAATAAGCAGGTTGAATGAATATAAAGACACTGCTAAGTGTCTTACAGAAGATCAGAGTGAAGCAGCCAAGTATTGCATTTGTAAAAATAGGAAGAAAGGGTGAAATTTTATTTAAGTTTCATTTGCCTATTGTAAAATAACTATTTCAGTATTGAAACATTTAAAAAATTTGCCAAATAAAGTAGAATGGTGCTAGACCACCATCGTTGTGATCTATTTATTCTCGTAAATTATGGTTTTATGGTTTTCAAATTCCCTGAACCTTGAGTGAATCCAACGTTCCTCAGTCCCCAAATGCAAATGATCACAGTGTGGTCCATAAATTAGGTTTCCGTACAAAATTGGTACATAAAGACTAGAAAACTTCACCTGGGAATAATGTAACACAAATGAAAATCAAGCGTTTCCCTGTAATGGCTCAATTTGAAAATATTTGTGGCCATTCTTATACTTAACTCAAACCATAAATCCAAAATCCTTAAGGAGTAGGTATGTAAGACGATTTATTCCTTCTATTTCAACACAATCATTAAATTCTAAAAAATACAAACTTTCTACTTGACTGAGAATCAAATAAGCAGAATCCGTAAATATCCATCGTACATCTGCATTAATATTATCCTTGTTTTGCACGGTATCCTAATCCCCTTTACACATACATTTGAAGTAAAATTTTAAAGATGAAACAAGGAAAGTAGGCAACAATTCTTAAGCATATCGTAAATGTAACGTAAAATTTAATCAGAAGTATTCCTTATTCAAAGGACAAAGTTTCTTCTACGGATAAAAACGGAAGTTAAGTTGTCGATGTCGTAATGTAAATGCAGAAAAAATAATAATTCCAACTTCCCCGTGTATAGCAACTTTTCAATGGTATCGAGTACCCTTTTTCAGGATTTTATCCCTCTTGATTTCGGATGGAACACATTGCGCCGAATCAAAGAGTAACTTCGTTTTTAATACCAACAAACGGTTATCTACAAAAACTGCCTCCAATATCCTATTCGTACTGCAAATCCTTATGGCTGTGTTGAATGTTCTGTAACTGGTGTACATTAAAACTCTGCAAAATTTTTCTCTGTGGAAAACTTCTCAGTTTGTCGGGTCAAGTGAACGCGAAAGGAAACCCTGTTTCATTGCTTCATCGTGTTTAGTGATTTATGTCAAATTTTCAGTGATGATGGAAGGAAACATTTGAAAAAATGTTAATAGTTTTAATTTCAATACAACAGAAAGTGTAAATGTGTACAAAAGATATTTATAAGTGCTAAGTCAATAAGTTTTTATCAGTTCCGTGGATGTTTTGAGTACAAATATAAAATTTATTTGATCAATTTCATTCAACAACAATTGGAAATAAAAATTATAACTTATTTCATCAAGGCCATATAGGTACTCGAGGTTTTAAGAGAGCGTGCTTGTTTTATTTTTAAATTTAAAGTTTTTATATTTTACCCCATGCAATGAATGAATGAGAGAACGACAATTTTTGTTTGGCGTAAAACTTAGTAGCGTTGGAACTTTTGCACGGTGTCGTTGTAATCGGCGCAATTCGCTAGAATTCGATGCATTTTCAGAGAAACGTTTCTTGCCAATATCTCATACTTATACTATTTTCAGCTTCAGTCTATGGAGGCTCGCGGAAGAAGAAGTTTATCTGTTATCAAGCAATATAGGCTCAGGTTATCAGGTGTTAGTGAGCTAAAGTGAATTTCTGGTTATTGGCGAAATATAGAAATATTTTTTGTTTTCTTATCAAATAGAATTTATTGAATTTTAATTATAAATTTTGCACCATATCATTTTTAGTTTAGTTCATGTGGAAAAATATAGTGTGGAAATTTGTTGAACTTTAGTTATCGATTCTGCTCCATATCATACTCCGATTGTTTGTAATATCAAACAGTGATTTTCATTAGAAATATTATTAGTGACAATTAGAATGCATTGATTATGATTCAGCATCTGGTAAAGCGGTGCTCGTATAATGGAATCTAGAACGATTATTATCAGGTAATATTTTTATTGTACAATAAATAATAAATATGTTTATTCCCTCCTAACCGGCTAATATATTTAGAAATACTCTATGAGACATGTAATAAAAATCTGCACCACCACATGAATATGTTACTATTTTTATGCTAAAATATGCGAAACTTTTGTCCACAAACACAGAGAGAAATCTGTCGTGCGCTGGTCATGGCAATTTTTCAATTTATTTGTTTACTCTCGTAAACTTTGTCACAAATTCAGTCCAACATTCATTCAAAAATTTTGTTCCAAAATCAACTGCAAAATGTTGCAATCAAAGAATGATTTTCAAAATGGATATGACAGTAATATCCCTTCTGAAAATTTTAGTCAAAATAAACACAGCAAGAAGTATATTCCAATTCGCGGCCAAAGTTGAATCATCAACTGTCTGATATAGCTTAACGTTTCGTAACATACATAAAAGAAGGTTCCAAGAAACATTCATTCAAAGAAGTCATCAGTTTCACATGGTATCGGTATGGCTTTGCACATGGATACCATGTGGTGTTAATCATGTCAGACTAAATTCCTTATTTTTAAGTACGTTTCTATAATGGTAGCAGAGAAAGATAATTTTTTGCAATATTCAGAAAAACTTCAACCATGAAATGGAACTAACTTACCGACTAATAACAAATAAAAAAAATTGGGCAAGCGCGAGTTGGACCCGCACATGAAGGAATCCGCACCGCCGTCAAAAAACAAATCTTTTTTTTATTATTTGTTGTTATAGCGGCCATATTAATTCACACTTTGTGAAAATTTGAAGTTTCTACCTATTATGGTTCAAGAGGTACAGACCTGTGACAGACGGACGGACAGCCAAGTCTTATTTATAAAGAAATTTTACTACATAGTAACTTACATTAAGTAAGATTTCAACTTATCAAAGGAAAAATATCACATATCTCTACTATACACAAGGTTTCCGTCCAGGCGTACTCGTGCGAATACGGTTGTTCGCCTGGTTACAGACTTCTAAAAGTGTTTCTTTAAACATTTTCATTACTCTAATATATTTTTTCGGATATACATATGATAACATTGCGGATGTTAGAAAAGCGATAGAGTTTCTCAAGAAAACCACATATACATATCTTGATCAGGTTGTTGGACCCAGAAAATTTGGTGGTCAGCACATTGTAGGTGGCCACATACTCTTAGTATGTAACCAATGTTCATGAGTTTATTTTCTATGTTGGGTTTGATAACAAGTTGCATTAGCTAAATTCAAGAATATGTGTGGGGAAAATACATAACTGGGGCATTAGAACAACACAAACGATCCGATAAGAACAAGAGCTTTTTCTAACCAATTTATGCTAAGCTGTTTGCTTAATTCAAAATTGTCGGAGACCAATCATACAAAGTGAACATTTCGTAGTCAATTTGTAAGATTGCTGACCATGAAACGGAGCATCTATTCAAATCATGAGCAATTTGCTCTTATATATAACCATAAACTTAGTTTATACAAGCGCATAACCACCTGCTATTCTTGTGTTATGACGACACAACCATTTCGTTTAATTCATAATGTCCGGTGCATAGTAAATTTTGTGATTAAAAGTTTCATTAACTCCTCACGATAGCATGATGTACAACTAACGATAATGAATAACTCATATTTATTACTGGAGCGTGAGGTATTTTGGGTAGATACCATACTGGACAAGTGTTAAAACACTTATTAATAAGTAATAATTCAATAAATATTCTACGCTTAGTGAGTATGAACTCCGAATAAAGTGTTGTGTTTCAAATGACGCTATACAACAGGTTGAAGATGAAGTTGATTAATAAATAATACAAGATGATAATTAGAAGGACGGATTACACCTTGAAGGTTGATTGATTGTGAATCTGTTTATCATATTGATTCACGTCAAGGTTAACCGACTACAATAACTCCACACGGTTTTCAACAATCAATTGTCATTATTACCTCATTTCTAATATGAAAATGAAGAGTGGATATTCAATTAATTACTTAAAAATAAACAAATTAATTTTTATTTTATTTAAAAAATAAACAATTCAAGTTTTTAAACAAAAATTATTTCATTGCACGTCGTTTGTGTTCAAAACATGTTCGTGCAATTATGAGGGAAGAAAGTTAAAATACAAACACTTGCAATTATGTAATAACTTTCAATTCTTCATCGGTAATTAACTCCACTGGCCATGGTAAAATTATCAGTGTTTTCTCACTGCTGTACCTATGTACGAAAGCATCTTTTGCTTTTTTAAAGTTTCTTATCCGTGATTTCGATTCGGCAACGAGTGCTCTCGGGCAAATCTCCAGTTGCAAAATGCTTGGAACCAGAACCTCTCACTGAGTAGGTACTATACAACGCTTTGATTGATTCGTCTGGTCAGTCAGACTCTTGAACTGAAGCTGTGAAATACATGAAGTGATCTTTTATCAGGAAAGTGTTAATTTTAAAATTATCATGCCGCAGAATTTGTTAGTAAACTGATTCATAAAATTTAGAATAAACTGGAAAAGTGGGTTTTAAAGTGTTATTGATGTTTTGTTGAATATCATGTGTGATATAAGTAATCAACGAAATGGTTAGCTTAGTTATGTATATTTTCCAACTGAAGTTTATTGGTTTCCCTCAAATAATTTGATCACCTTGTACTGGATATTCGACAATCCGTATGATCGGAACAAACAAGATTTAAAAGTGAATGTTGTAAGTGATATTTTGTGCTTTCTAATTCATTATAATACCTAGATATATTTCTTTCCTTCAGCAAAGTGTTTCAGTTCAGAATGATAAAAATAAACCTCACAGGCAATTAAACCTCTCCCAAGAAACCCAAAAGTTTCCAATTAATTAATTAACTATAACTGATAGCTTCTTGATTAGTGATAGACATACTACGAGAATTTGCATGTTTCTTAGCAGTTTTCTCAGTATATTTATGTGTTTCTTTTATTTAGGAATTTGATCAATTTGAGTATATTTGCAATTTGAGTAAAAGTATAAAACACAAGGCGTAATTGGAATAACTGAAGTTTCCATGAACCCATCAGTAACGGACGAAAAGTTTGCACTTACTGCATTATTTGGAATTGTGTCAACTACAACATTTCATATTTTCCTCCTGCCAGCGATATTCTATTAAATGTTCTACTACAAGTAACTTGGTTAACAAAGTTCCGGTGACACAACAATCAAAACTAAAACTTCCGTCTTAAGGTTCTTGTACGGTTGATGATGCTACAATTCTATTCTTTTCAACGTTGCATAAAAGCACTCCATGTCATACTCTGTTCTATACTTTTTCCAATTATGCAGCATTTTTTGTAACCTTCTACAAAACAGAAAAAATGTGCACTTCCTTCTTGCTGTTTGAAAGAATAAAATCAAGTCCGTTCTTCCGGATTTCTCACAACGAACATGGGAAAATGCCACATTATCCAGTACAAGCAACTTTAAATTCAAGTAATTTAAAATTTTTTCTGGGTTATTGATTAAACTTTCCCAACATGACATCTGTATAAACTCCCATTTCAATGCAGAATTATTCAACAGAAATTGACGTCAGCAACAATCAATGCGAAAAATGTTTAACACGGTTTGAATCAGTTATTATACAAATCATAAACTAGATCTATTTTCAAGTGCAGTAATACCCCGAACTTACGCGATACGTGGGACTGAGTAATAACCGCGTAAGTCGTATAAAAATGTGATAACAAATACGCACTCCATATATAAGAAACTGATACATAACACAAAAGAAGTTGTATCTATGTGTTGATTTCGCGCGACAAGTTCGAACTTATGCATTAAATGAACAATTGTGTAGGGGCAGTAGCAGCAGGTCTATAATCGATAATCGAGGGTTGTGTGACGCACAAACAGAAGACGAATCGACGATGTCGGGGTGGTATAAATCGAGTTCTTATTGTATCTAGTTATTTATTTATCATCATGAAGAAGCGAAATTCTCCGTCAAATATTTTCATGTTACGGGAATATTGTTTTCTAAACACCTGTTTAATCAATCGTAATTAATAAAACACGAAATTATGTAATGATAAAGCAATAATTGCGAGGTCATGCTTCTTTGAATCTTGCATGCAGCATCATTAGAAGATTATTTTGAATACGTTTCGGTCTGTAATGCTTACGTTTTCAATGACGACTTGGTTTTTATAAAATAATAATTCAATGTTATTCTAAAAAAACAATTTAACCAAAACAACCAAACTTGTTGCAAAGTAATTCCAAAGAAAAAATCAATTCATCTTTCAGAAGAAGTCTGTTAAAATTTATGTAACACAATTTACTTTTCAGAGTCGTTACTATCAAGTTTTATCATTTTTGTCTAATAATATTTTCCAGATATCTTATGATGAGTTCTAACGATGACTATTAGCAAAGATAACAGCACTGATCAGGCGACGGAACCATTGTTAAATGAAGAAGATCGAGAAGATTTGGAAAAGGGATCGAAGTTTTTAACATCTGATAAAGAACGAAAATCAAGTGCAAAATGCAAAGGAATCGTACGTAATAAACGTAGTGATGACACTACAATAACACTAATCCAGAATAACACAAAATCATTGAGTAAGAGGAAACGAATTATTATCTTCATAGTTCTCATACTAGCGCTAGTATATCTTAACTCATCGGCTATAGCATGGTATGATCATTCAGTGGATAGGATACAAGTAAATCATCATTCACATGTGCCAGGAATGAAAGGTAACAGTTAAACGAAAGTTGAAGATGTTTCATTTCCATAATGCTTTTAAAAACAATTAAAGTTACTTAGCTTTAGTAATGTTTTTAAATTTTAGCTAAGAAATTTATATAAAATCAAACGATTTTTATAGAGAAAATAGAGTAAAATTTTCTTATAATAGTCGCATTTACAAAAACTACAAATGGTTGGCTTACATATGATATAAGTCTAGTATCTGTGCAGGATATTTGCAAAGCATGCCAAGTGAATAACTATGAATGGTAGTTTTTCAAGCTGAAAGTAATATATAGAATTATTGTAAAGAATTTTGATCAAAATTACTTAATTTGAATTTCAAAATATGTTGTAGTTTGAGTTTTATTCATGTTTTTTTCATTATTTGTATTGTACATATTTTTGTAAGACTTCCTAAAATATATGTTTTATGTTCAGCATTGTACCAGAGGCATATGTTAGAACATCAGCTTTATTGCTTTATGTATAACATACTAATTTATACGCAATGCCCCGAAAACAAATTGTTATCTTCATTATTTTTCCTGTTGTGATATCAACCATAAAAGCCAGTTTGTCATGATCACTTTGATGTATTTTTACTTAGAAATAACAGGTCTGTTCACGTACTTGTTCGGAACACATTGCAATATGTTTTGAGCACGAAATTGGCGTTTTTGTATTCGCTCAATAAAATTATTTTGAGAGAATTGAACGAAAAGTAACGGAAGGGAAATATACTTGAAAGCGAGAAATTTTCTCGAGTAACTTCAACCTAGTTGGAAAATCCTGTTCATTTGACAGGTACATGTAACAGACGTAAGAAATTCAAATGTCAAATTTATTAATGTTCGTTCATGAAGTCGCACGAGCTTACTCAAATACGTTTTTGTACTATTCGAGTAACGAGAGAGAACTTAAAAAAATCCTCCTAAATTGCTCATTTACAGCCGAGTAAACTCAAGCTGTACGTGAACAGACCTAATTTCTATTATTGTTCATCATCTTGCCTATGATCATTGTTGTATACTATTTTATCATTGTTAATTGGTTGTAGATTATAGTTGCTGATTTTTTCTTATTTCTTTTTATGGCATATTTGCTGCATGAATTACATAAAACAACATAAATTCGTATTACATGTGCATGTCGTCCTGATTCAACTAAATTGGAATGTATGTTACCTTGTAATGTGTATGAAATTCAAAACATAAAACGAAATTTTGAACATTATTTGGCATTTAATGTACTAGAAAATATCACAGAAATTGCAAAAAATTTAGAAATAATTGCAACAGTCACGGCACATAATACGAATATCAATGTGAGTCCAACTATAAAGGCAACTGAAGTAACTAATATGAGCATAACAATGATAATACCACCACCAGGCTATCTAGTCTGGAGTGATAATTGTAAGATGCCCAATGTGGATCCATATGCACCAGATATTATGAAATTTTTCAAACGTGAAAAATATGAAGCATGTTCAACAAAACAGCCACTAACACGAGTCAAATATGATCCGTCGAAAAATCGTTATCGTCTCATTTTGGATGAAAAATTGAAAGAACAGTATACTAAATTAGCAGCTGGTTTGGAATGCTGTTATCAGGTGATTGAGAGAAGAGGTTCTGGGAAAAAAGCTGATAAACTGTTTACGTATGTTTTCGCAACATTCTAATGTCATTTCAATAATTATTAACATTATCTTATCACATTTGAAAAATGCAGATTGAGTGCTTGTTTAAGTTTCACAAAATCTACATATTTACCAGAAACAACAGAGAATATCTTAGTTAAATGTAATAGTAGGAAAACTGAAACTTACGTTAACGCTCACGCAATGACACCGCAACGGGGTTACATAAGACAAAGATTGGATGAATGGAGAGCGAATGATACAAAACGTCCTGTTAGTGTTCTTATGATTGGAATCGATAGCATATCTAGGCAAAATTTTATACGAGCAATGCCGAGAACAGCACAACACTTATACGATACAGAGTGGTATGAAATGAGTGGTTACAATAAGGTAATATAAAATTTAGTATGTCATTATAGCTAATTATAATCAATTCAAATAATTTTCAGGTTGATGACAATACTTTCCCCAATTTCCTTGCTTTATTTGCTGGATACAATTCAACAACAGCGTTTGGAAAGTGTGCTCCAACGAAAGTTGGTGCTCTAGATAAATGCCCTTTCATATGGCATGATTTTAGAAAGTATGGATATGTAACTGCTTACGCAGAGGATGAAACATATATTAATACTTTTAATTATTTAAAAGTAGGGTTTGAGAAACCACCAACAGATTACTATCTGCGACCATTCCTATTAGCAGCTGAAAAGTATTTAACGATCAAACATAAAACAGGACTAATATTCTGTTTAGGTTTTCAACACTCAGCTGATTATGTGTATGATTATGCTTTAGAATTCGCTACGTCCTACCAAAACGATCCATACTTTGGTTTATTCTGGACAAACACTTTCAGTCACAATGCATTGAGTGATCCTTCTTGTATGGATGACAAAATGGTCGACTACATAACTAAATTTGAAGAATTAGGCATACTCAATAATAGTATAGTTATTTTCTTTAGTGATCATGGTATTCGTTTCGGCCCGTCTAGACAATTGCCGTCAGGACGTTTAGAAGAACGTTTACCATTCTTCTTTGTATGGTTACCACCATGGTTTAAAGACGAACATCCGGAATTCGTCAATGCACTGAATGTTAACAAAAATCGTTTAACTAATCCTTATGATGTTCATATGATGTTGAAGCATATAATTGAAATATCCGGTAGAGCTAAAGATCTTCCACAAGCTAAAGACTGTGCCAAATGTCAAACACTTTTAAAGCCAGTTCCTCATAGTCGTTCGTGTGAAGAAATATCAATAGAAGATCATTGGTGCAC
Organism: Chrysops caecutiens; assembly: GCA_963971475.1. NCBI lineage: Eukaryota > Metazoa > Arthropoda > Insecta > Diptera > Tabanidae > Chrysops > Chrysops caecutiens. The sequence continues at coordinate 70,540,175 of OZ020568.1, forward strand.
TTGCATACCGTATAATAGTGTATACAAGGATTCATCAATAGTTAAACAAGTAGCAGTATATACAGTTGATTATATTAATGACTACGTTTCAAAATATAAAAACGGAACAGCTGCTAGCAAATGTGCCAAAATACAATTGAATAAAGTTCTTTATGCCAATCGTGCTGTTAAATTAAACAGTCAATCGTCAAGTACAATAGAAAGCTATCAGATTGTTTTTGAAGCGAAACCAGGTAATGGTATTTTTGAAGCTACTATTCGATACGATACAGTAGCTAAGTCTTTCGAGGTTACCGGTAGTATTAGTCGCCTAAATTCATATGCCAAAGACTCGAGTTGTATATCAGATGGAGGTGCTAAGAAATATTGTTTTTGTGTTAAATCGAAAAAAGGTGCATTGAGGCCACCTAATGCGGGTTGACAATAAGACGTGATTCTTGCAAAATTATCCATATCCTTTAATATAGCAATATGTATTAAGTTCTAAGTAAATTAAAGAAACCACTCACTTATGGTACAGATAATAAGATATTGTTCAATGAGTAATTCATGAATTAGCTCAACAACTAGTTTGTTCTGATATTTCTTTGCAAGTAATTGGATATTTAGAACTCATTGAACACCCTAAATTCATTTAACTTAAGTTACAAATTTATTTCGCACAAATTCATTTTGAGAATTATTTTAAATTTTATGTTAGTTAAACATTGTTTTTATTGAAATCCATATAAAAGAGGATTTAAATGCTGTGATTTTAGGAATTATATTCCGGGTGCCTTTAAAAAGAAGTTATAAAACAAGAAAATATATATACAAATGTAATTGAAAACTTAATGAATACTATTAGTATTTTTCAACACGTATGGTTTTGATTCGTTAAAGAATTACATATATAATTGAAAATATTATTTCTTTATTAATTAAAATTATAATTTCTGAATTTATTTAGTGTTTAAGGTGATAATTCATATAAAATTTTGTTTTATTTTACTTAAGTATAGTTAAAAGAAATTTCCAACTCAATGAAAATGTAAAATGAAATGTAATTTACTTAACAGCCAGAGTTATAGCATTTTAATTTTCATTTAATAAATAAAGGCAATAATGGCATAAAGTAAGGCAAATCTTTTGAAAATCAAATCAAAATTCTAAAAATTTCTACACACTTTCACTAAAAGTGTTATACGATAAATAAAAGAATAATAAAAATATCTTAGAAAGTGAAAATATTTTATTTTAAATAAGTAAAAATATAAAATAGCAAAGTCAAATTAAAACAACAAACAGTGGATTCCCACAGTCTTTATTAATTCAATATTTTTATTTCATTCGTTTCCTATGGTTTATATTTGTCAATTTGTCTAATTTCGCATAAACAATTCTTAACGAATATCTTTAACAACATTGCAAAACGTAGTAACAATATTTAATAGCAGTTTTTATAGAGTTTAGAAAAAAATTACAATTTTAACAAAGTTTCAACAATTCGTTTTATATTCCAAATTAATGTTTGAATATCATTTCATTATTTGAATTGTAATAACTATAATATATACGTTATGTGTAATGTAATGCATAATTTCTCAAGATGAAAATTGTAAGCATTAATGGTAATAATCAGTTCTACTTTATGGTGATTTGACTTTGGTCAATTTTCTGTAAGTTGATGATTTTGAAGATGATGGACCAGGTTCACCAATCCGTCTGATTGGTATAGTAACCAAAAGATCTGCCGATGAACTTCTTTTTAAACGAGCCATCTTCAGATCGGGTTGCTGATCATTTTGATTAAACGATTTACTACGAACATAACCTCTTTGTCGTCTGTTAACACCAAAAATGTTAACGTGACCAAAACATGATATGTCCAGTTCACTTCGTCCAATATCTGATTCATAGCCAGATTGCTGGCCAGTTGATGGTCGTCTATCAAATAAATGATTTCCGATTTCAACTCTGTTTGTGGGAGATAGATCATTTGGTAGATCAGAGCCAAAAGTACTAGCGTTACTAAGAAATGAGTTCCTGGAATCGAATTTTATTCAATTATATTAAGAGAAAATTAATGTTTAATGTTTCCGGTACCTCTCACTCTGCAAATATGATCCGTAATTCATTTCACGTTGCATAAATGATTCAGGTGTTGAAAACGTTTGACGAATCCTATTTTCATTATTTTGTAAGCTTCCATTGGTAAACATCAACCATGATTTTTTTAATGGATTGTTTTCAGAAAGATTCTGACTTTGAGGACGAAGTGGTTCTACAAAATGATATAAGAAGTTATATTTAAATAACATATGTTCTCATTAACTATATACTTGTTTCGTTTATTGGTCCTGTCTTAGAAATAGAGAGGGAGAGGGAGACGTTAAGAGGCTCGTCCCTAAACTCAGCCGAGCATTCCTCGAACTGTGTATTGGTGCCGAGGCTATAAGCCCTTTAAGAAAAATTATTGAAAGAATTTAGAAAACTCCTTTTAAAATATATCAAAGCACATTTTGAGATTTTTAAGTGATTTTCTATTTGATTCTACATCGAAAGTTTCCTTTGAATATGATTTTTTTGGGGTGAGTTGAGTTAGGGCTTATCTAATGTAAAACGGCAAAAGATATCATGAAAGCACGAATATTAGCAAAATTAATATAGGGAAAAGTTTTTTGGACCCAACCATTATCCGAGAAGAAGTTCGTATGAAGATGGTTTGAGATAACATCAATTAGTTGATGGACAATGTTAATTAATATAGTAATTTTTCTTACGAGATTTCCTTTTGGTTGATATTCGGCGAGTTCGTCTCACTTGCAGCCCCCTCATCCGAGAGTGACCCCGTCTGACATCCCTTGTCTCTCCACGAGTAATGCCTTGTTGTAGATGCAGTCGCTTCTGGAGTTTCTGCAACCGTAAATCTTATTATATAGTTAATAACAACCTTATTAATCAGTCTGCATTCTCTATTGATATGTAATTACAAATAACACCTAAAATATTTTACTCACCACAATAGTTTGTAGCAGTTGCAATACGGTTTGATACATCTTCATAATGATCTTGCTGCGACTGTGTAGACGTACCCGGCATTGGATTACTAGAATTGTCTGCATTAAGTGGACATGGTGATCTATTAGAATCGATAAATTAAATAAGTTTATATGTATAAATCTTGGAAATTGCCTTGAATGTCTACGACGACGTCGTTGCCCATTGCAATGTCTTTGCCGACGATGTGGGGTAGCCGTAGGATCATTCATTCCAACTTTTATAACCTCCTCGTAATCTGGTGGAGCTTCATAGTCTGGCGGCTCGTCGGGTGGCAAGTCCTCTTGACGGTCTAAAAATGATCCTGTAGATTTGCCACTTGAGAAACATAGTCGATCAATACAAACCTAATAACTCACTAATTGTTTGTAGATGATTCTGGAGCTCCCGCTGGTTCCTTGCCCGGACACCCATTCTATACAGAATAACAAGCCATCCAGATATGACAAGTATCAGACCAAGCGTACTTATTATGAAAATACCCGTTGCTGTTCTTAAATCCGGATATCGATCCATTTTTGGAAAATAGTAGTTTGGAGTGTGTGAGTACCATCTACGGTCGGTAGGTACATGCGCCCAATCTTCATCACAAGCTTCTGGTTCGTCGCTATTGTCGCCACAATGATCGAAACCATCACAATGCAAACGAACTGATATGCAACGATTATTACGACACAAGAACTCCGACCCAATAAAACAGTCTGAAATATCTTATTTTATAACATAAAATCATTCAACGTTTATTTACTAAATTATAGAAACCTTATACTTACTCATATAATTGAATACACTATAGACAATTGCTAATGTGGATGACAACCCAAATACACCCTTCAATCGTACATAAAACCCAACCGTGATAGTACTGATATGATTCTTCTTCGAAAGTCCAAAATTTGGCCATCTTACGGTTTCAATTTCGGGTGAATTCGACGTAGATCCTTGTCTCACCACTAACTCCGATTTCGATGCGAATCCGTGAAATGTATCAACTCGAAGTGCAATATGGGATTTCATTAGCATATAATTATTTGCTGGTTTGATTATCCAAATGCAATCGTAAAATCGCACGTCCGTTGAATTCTCTAACATGTTCATCATTGTGATCGCACCACCCAATTCATCAACAATACCTCCACAATCTACTCGAATATGAAGAAAGTTTATTTTTCCGGTACATACGAATGATTATTGACCTGTATTTGCATTATTTTCCTTGTCCTGTAGGTTCTTTTCTGGTATAAAAGTAATTTCTGCCCGATATCCGAAATTGGAGGCTCCATTTCCATTGAATCGCAACAAAAGAGATTTTCCAGTACTAACAATAATTGGAGGACGAAAATGTTCTCCAGTATACGAATTAAGCATTTGCCCGTTGGAATCGAAGACCTAACGAAAACCACAGTGAATATGAATAGGTTTTTTGTCTCTATCATTATTACCTCCATTGTAGAAGTTATTCCCAATTGAAAATCTGTAAAAGCCAAACGTACATGGCAGTTTTCTGAATCACAAGACATAATATGTTCAACTCCATAATCCCTAGGGTAGAAAATAGGGAAGAACGGGCTGGATATTATCTGTGGTATTACTTGATTTGATATATTTATATTTTCTTGTTTCGGTGTACCACTTAAAATCTTAACATTTCCTAATAACAAAAATCTAATTAACGCGAAGATTCTATAATATAATGTAAAACGTTTACTTTCCGAAGAGTATTGAAGCGAGAAAATATGTTTTTCAGTTGTTTTGTAGAAAAATTTCAGCGATAACGTTCTTGTAAGACTTCGATGAACTTTACCATCGCCACAGAAATAATGACCTGATAACCTTGTGTCGTAAGGTGGCTCAGAAAAGAATATATTTTCACAAGGGCAAGTTGATGATGGATTTGAATTATAAGTGTTTGGTGAATCACATGTTTTTGAAAAATTTCTGTGCGTGAATGTTATTCGAATAACGCATTCAGCACAAGTAACTAATTCCAAATTACATTGTTTCCATGAATTAGTAACATTCCTTTTACTTTCTGCCATAAACGCGTAGGAAGGACTCTGCAATACATAAGATAAATTAAATGAAATTGATTAAATTTTATGAAGAAAACTCACTCTCATATCAAACGATGATGTATTAAATCCATGCAATTCACCACGATCACCGAGTTCCAGAAAATGTCTTCGACCGTTCCAATGACTGCAAATTTCCGAATCTCGATGGCCATTTGCATGACAAACAATATCATGAATCAAATAATTGATAATTATCAGAAACTTTATCACTTTAACATCTTTCAAACCGCACACCATATCAAACATTCAGATAAAGAAATAAAACTTTATATAATTTAATAGGCCTCTTCGGCAATTAGAACGGAAATGACCTTTTCCTATCGTAAGAAAGTTGGAACTGAATTCGGATATTAGCACTAAATAAAAGGAAGCTTGCAAATGTAGAACAAACGTATCAGTGAATAAGGAAGCCTTTAAAGTGATCATTGTATGAAAAGTTTTGTTTACTATGCAAGCCCTTAAACACATATAACATACAACTTACGTGAAGGCTAGGTAAGAGTATTTTATATGGTTTCAGCGCTTAAAACGTTATAAAAATGGAAATAATTTGAATGCAACAAACGAATTACAAGTTGTCTATACTCTGTCTACCGGTGAACAACTAAGAGTACATAGTTCCTAGTCATTTAAAATTGAAAGTAACTTATTAAATGTGCAATCAATTTATCAAATTTTGTAAAATCAAATCAGATTTATGTAATTTAAGTAAGTTAAGGCCTCGTGAGTGACAAACTGGATAATAGATTCCTTGACATTTAAAGTATTACACCCCAGTTATAAATATCTTAATCCACAAGCCGAATCAATTTGCATATTAATAAACAACATGAATTGATAACTTTAACTTAGTCAAACATGTTTTGTGATTTCTTTCAGGAATTAAATCCTTAATGGATAAAATGTTTTAGAATTTTATTGAATGTTCATTTTATATAAAGAAATTATATTCAAAATTCCATCTTCCTATCACTAATATCAATAGCTTTTTCCTTATAACTAGCTTCTAATTTTCTTAAGAATTCCTCAAACACGAATAAGCATTTTTGTAATCCAGTTTTCTTAAAATCCTTAACGTGACTTTTTGATTCAGAGTTTTCATCTGCTTTAAGTTTGTCTTCATAAGCATTAATTTCTTTTAATAATGAATTTATGGTTGGAACATTGGTCGGATCAAATTTACTTACAGCACTAGGATTGAATGGTACACAAACTTTTCCCGTTTTAGGATGTACACAGAATGGAGCTTTCAGAAGATGGTTAAAACCTTTGGAAACATTTATATCAAGACGAGGATACATTATTGATAGTTGAACTTCCTCTGCTATGTATTTAAGTTTTCGTTTTCCATCCCGCCTGTGTATTTCTAAGTACTGAACAAAATCCTTCCAAATCGCTTTAGAATTCCCATTGTGTTCTCGCAAACGTTTCTCTAAATCTGTCCGTATATTCTCGTCGTATACCATTGCAAGAAGTTTTGTTAACCCTTTTGGTGATGCAAACAGATTCTGATCCACCAGACACACTTCTTCAAAGAGTGGTTCAATAAAGTTCAAAGCTCTCCGTATACTATGATGTATCTTATCACCCAAATGTACTTTACTTATTGATTGTTCACCACTTATACCATGAGTCATTATTTGCAAGTACTCTGCTACAGCACCACGACCTTTCGTATCCAAATGTCTAGCTTGATGGTCGCAAATCCAACAGTGAATACCTCGCCGCCCAGAGAAAACCCATAGTATATGTTCAAATCCAAAATCTTCACGTAATGCAGCATCGAGAACTTTACAAGCTATTGTCATAAACTTCCAGCATTTCTGGCACACTGCAGCACCTTCACAACATGTTCTCACCTCATCGTAATCTGTCATATCTATATCAAAAACAAGTTCTCTTTGAACAGGCACAATTGATGCCACTGTTCTGTGATCCCGTGGTCTAAAAGTTAAAATTATTAATAGATTTGAATGTTAACATTAAAGGATTGTGTACCTTATGGACATTACAGCTCCTATATCGATTTTATGCGGATTTTTGTTGCATATTTCCTTCTTCAGATCCTCCTTGGTTTCGAATGATAGGTAACGAATGTAGACATCATCAGCGAGAGTGAAAGAAAACTCACGATGTGTAAAAATTGAGTTTTCAGCTGAAAAATGTTTAATTACAGATGCTGTACATTTTTGCAAATCACTACTTACATAGTCCATAAGATAGCCAACGATAGAAATGATCGTGAGGAAATAGTCTTCTGTAGTATAGCGGTAAGAGATCTTGCAGAATTGCAGGATCGTATGTGTCTGAGAGTTCTTCCTCCACCTCCATGGTTAAATGTCCCTCTAAAGGATACAAAACGAGAATTAAAATTCTATTTGGTTTGATTTGAATTAAGTGTAGGTGCTCCCATGACCAAGTGTCAGTTCGTTTGAAAATGTTCCCGCCAAAAGCAAACTATATTGATGATATTCAACTAATTGAATTTATTTAACTGAAACCTAAAAGAAATGTAAACCTGAATACTAAGGTATTACCTGACAAAAGATTAGGTGTTCAAAAACGAGGAAAATCACAATTTAAAGCAAGAAACCAAATTTGTTCCAGCAACCATCGAATTCGTGTTGATTTGACAACAGAACTTCCCTCAAGTTGTTCAACCTGACCAACGCATTGCATCGCATCGCGTCGTGACGTTAGAGAAATAGAGAATTTTCGAACTAACGCACACAAACGCCGAAGTAACCTTCGCGAATCGAATACGTGAACGTCATGTTTATATTTTGAGAGTATAGTGAGGCCAGTACGTGAAATTCGTGGATTGCAAGGAAAATTTTCAATTGTCGATAAATTCGTGGAAAATAGTAAGCAAAAGTGTGAAAATTATTAAAATTAAATTTCATTTTATAATTAAGAGTGAATCCAAGGTGAATATTCTGTTCTACGTCAAGCATTGACATTCTACGTTTGAGTTGAGTTTCTCCCTAGAGCTTGTTCTAGGTGTTGGCGGAATTTGCACTTTTCTCATGCTAATTTTGACATAATTTTGATAGAATTTCAGTAATTAAACAGGTGTACATAATTAATTGAATAGTTCAAAGCAGCACTTGGGACTGGTTTCATAAATGCACTGACAAATCGACAAAACAAAACGACAATTGTCTTATCATTACCTAGTTATGATGTTAAGTAATTTCAAAAATTTACTGATAATTAGAAATAACTAATTTCGTATCTACAACTAGTCAATATCACGGATTTCCCAAGGCTACAAGTGTCGTACGTGGACTCTGTGGATTTGCATAAACAACACATCATACGATTCAATTATTAATTTGTATATCATATCATTTGGTGTCTATTTCACTTGCTATTGACCTATGACGAGCTGTTGACTTGAACATATTCCGGTGTATAATTAATCCAATTGCTGACTATTTATGAAATTCCAAGCAACCACACGAAGGTATCATTACCCTTCAAATTCTCATATACACAACCTTCTGTGGTTGTCTATTTTTGTTAATTTAATTACATCACTTATTGAAGCAGTTTTGAAATTTTAATATTGCTGATAGTGCATCGATGTCTTCCTAATGCAATTCAACATTTTCCTGATATTTCACAGAGGAACCTTCACAGCAGTTCATTGTTCTTTTCATTTGAGTTCAAATTGAGTATTCACAAATCCAAGTTGTCGTAGAAATTCAGTTTATCCAGAGGTATCTAATTGTGTTAATTGCATTATCAACAATAAAACTTTAACAGAGTTTTGTTATAAGCTAGAACAGCATTTTTCTATAACATATTCTAAGTACAAAATTTGGCAGAAACATGCTGCTAATTAAATTTATGAAAATGTAGGAAATCCTACATAAAATCAATATCCATTTCACGACTTACAGTATGAGGAAGTAGCAATAAGTGGAAGAAAGTTTTCAAATTTTATTCATTTCTTAATCATATTGAATATTCAACAGTATGGAAACAATGTCAGCATCAAATGCAGAACCAACAACTTCATCCACATCGTACTCTTCGTCGTCTTCGTCAGGGAAGGACAATTCACCACCAAAAATGAGTTCTTCGGACACAAATCCAAAAGAGGAAGAGAAACGTGATGATTCCATGTTTGAATGCAATATTTGTCTAGATACTGCCAAAGATGCTGTGGTCAGTATGTGCGGTCATTTGTTCTGTTGGCCATGTTTGCATCAGTGGCTGGAGACGAGACCAACAAGACAATTGTGTCCAGTTTGTAAGGCAGCTGTAAGCAAGGAGAAAGTCATACCATTATATGGCAGAGGAAGTACTAAACAAGAAGATCCAAGGTAAATATAGAAAACTACAGGAAATTTCAGTTAGTAACTCTAAATCTTTACTTTTAGAACCAAAGTACCACCCCGTCCAGCTGGACAGCGCACAGAACCAGAGCAGGCACCTGGTTTTCAAGGTTTCGGTTTTGGAGACGGAGGATTCCATATGTCGTTTGGTATCGGAGCATTTCCATTTGGATATTTCGCATCTTCGTTTAATTATAGCGAACCCAGACCAGCTGGATGTATGATATCACAACTATTATTCACTAATATACATTTTTAACTCATAATAATACTTTCAGCGCAACGTGGCACCGTTCAATACGATGAAAATCAAACTCTATCGAAAATATTCCTGTACCTAGCTATAATCTTTATAGGATGGTTACTTTTTGCGTAGCATGTCTAATTGGTTAACCGGATTCGTATGAAACATGAAATATTTTATAAATTTCTCAGTTCACATAATAGGGACAACTAATCTATATTGTATAATTAACGTATGGAACAAAACATTTTTTATTGTAAGAAAACACTTTCTGGGCCAGATGATACCCAGATTTGAAAATAATTGATTCTATTTAGAATCAAAACTGTTGTCTCCCACTTGTAAAAGAAATGAAATTTGAGTTATATTAATTGTGGCTGACTAAGCGAGAATTTTAAATGATTTGGCAATTATTTTCGACTCAACTTATTTCAAAAAACTAGTTGAAATGAGATTAATTTGAAATGAAATATAACTCATTTATTTAGGTGATATTTTAAAATGAAGTTTGTGGAATAATTTTGTGTATTATAATAATTTAAACATTATTAATGGAAATTATTGGAATTGTCTGGGGCAATACGAAGATCAAGTTCAATAAAATTTGACGATTTTCAAAATTTTTAGTATATAACTCAATTGCTTTTCTTCCAGTTTTGGTTTAACACATTCCCCATGAATAATAGTGGCAAATTTGTTAAATTTTTATTTAAATAATTGATTAGATTGCATTTTAGTTTTCTATCTACGAGGGATTTAGTTTAACCTATTCAATGTAAATTAATTTATTGTATATACTTGAAGAGGGAATATGTGACGTATGTAATACAATTTACAATCACAACGTTTGGTGTTTTTAATTTTTACATTACTAAAATTGTTGATGTACTTATTTAAATTTATTTAAATTTGTCCTGAGTGAAAATTAATTTAAATTCAATTAAAATTAAAATGAATTATCTTTTCAAGTTTCGTTGAAATTGAACGAACGCTTCCCAAACTGCTCATGTGTGAAACGTCAAATCCATTCAAGAGAAGTTGAAATTGAAAGCCACGTAATAGACCGTGGTTTGTTTTGCCTGCATCTCGCTTGCTCCCTCAGATTTGACTGGATTCAACTGATGGTTCTTTGGAAGTTATGTTTCTTATTCTGGAAATTCCTTATCTTATCCTTTAAGGGAATTTCTAAGGATTATTTGATTGAGTACTAGTGTACGACCCGGTCACCTGCTGGTAGTCTCTAATCTGATAAGTCTCAACGAGCTGAGTTTGTGTTGATCCACAACACCTTGGGTAGGGGAAAAAGAGAAAGTACTTCATTTGGACAAGGGATAGTCAGAAATCTCAAGATTTGACTCAAGTTGCCGGACATATGCATAATTTTTACGTGTTTAGCTTATTTCCTCGCGGCTTTTTATATTGCAAATGAATGGTTTTAGTCTTTGACGTTTAGATTAGTGAAGTTTCAATTGGGTTTTAGCAAGATGGCAAGTTTAACGTGGCAATTTAGTTTTGTATTTATCAGTTTTGTTGCATTTACCTGTTTATTTGTGATAATTGAAACTGAAGAAGTTCATAAGCCATGGTATGAGAACCTTCCTGCAGTGGCAATGGATTATAAAATTTATTTAGACGCTGGAAAAGAGGATTGTTACTACCAATATGTGCAGCCTGGTGCTACTTTCTACGTAGCCTTTCATGTAAATATCTCTAGTTGTTTGTTGTAATCTTAACTTTATTGTGTTTTATACATTTCATATGTAACATATGTTATAAATCATGTGGTAAAAAGTGTTTTTAAAGTGATAAAAAGCAAAAAACATGTTCCATTATTCTCTTTAACCTGTTGATGGCCATTTAATCTGTTGATATATCTGGTGAATGTCCAAACTAACATCAGGTTTAGAATGTCGATGTCTTAATGCATATTTGCAGGCGTTTTAAAACTTCAGTGATCGTTTGCCTCAAAAACTTGATCCTTTTCAACGAGTGTCCCATTAGATCATGTTAAGTAACTGAATAATTTAAATCTTATTTATTTTTAGGTTGTTCGAGGAGGTGATGGCATGGCCGGATTCGCAGTACGGAATCCAGCAGGACAAATAGTGCGTCCATATCAATGGCAACCATCTGCTGATTACACAGACCAAGTTTCTGTTGGTGGATACTACTCGATATGCCTGGACAATCAATTCTCTAGATTTGCTGGCAAATTAGTTAATATATACATTACTGTGGTTAAGTACGATGCTTGGGACCAATACACAAAAGAATTAGAAGCTTTGGATATAAATATCCAAAACTTTACGGTAATAAAATCAAAATGATCATTTTCAAAGGGTTATTACATTTTGAATATTATTCATTCTAGCAAATGATCGGGACAGTAGAGAGGAACATCAACGAAATGCTGTCATATCAGTCGTTTAGTAAAAGTAGAGAAGCGAGGGATTACTTGCTACTATTAGACAACAATTCATATGTACAATCATTTTCCATAGTGCAAATTTTAGTGATCTTGGTGACGTGTTCTATACAGGTAACTACATAACAAAATATGAATCTTTAATTCTTCTTTAATCACACCAATATCGTAGGTCTACTTCGTGAAGAAGCTGTTCGATATTAAATCTGGATCAACGAAAACAAGAATATAGAATGGCTAAAGTTCTAGGCTTTCATCAATGTATTCATATGTTAGGGAAAAATTGATCATTTTATCTATATTTTTATCATTGTTTATGTTCATCATTTGCTACAAGACCATTTACTCTTCTAATCAGTTATCAAAGTTTGTTGTACTTAAAAGTATATTCGAGTATGTACTTACTCAATGATTTTCAATAGACTTATTGAGCATAGTTTTGTTTTGCTTAGTTCTTCCTAATACTAATAGAAAATAAAAACAATTTTTATATGTAAACGTTGCCTTTTATTCATGATATATATTTATTAATGCCGTCCAGGCAATTGATAAGCTTATTGATATCCGAAAATAACTTGGGATGAAAGCTAAGAGTTAAACACTAAAACACATTTGTTAATATTTTCCATGTTTTAAACACGGCTGACTTTTTATTAATTAATACAAGTTTCGTTGACAAACCAAAATTTTAAATATATATGTACATTTAAATCGGATTAATTTCATAAATACAAATTTCATAAAACAAAAAGAACAAAAACAATTTATTTAATTACTTTATAATAGACTTAAAACGAGTCTCTACTTTATCAATAAGACTGTGGTAATATGTAGTTACATTAAGATATTCTACGTTTACAACGAATGATATATGGTTAGTTATATATTTTAAATATTGAATTTTCATTCTCTTAATATCTTCAGCTTAGGATTATTTCAATTTTTAACATCGAATATATGTACAGTCAATATTAGTTACTAATTGAAAATTCGTGCTGCTTAAGCAGTTATTAAAATCGCACCAAAATGATTTTACTAAATTGGAATTATCACATTTTTGGAACTATTTATAGTTAAACAGTAACAGTTTGATTATTATTATTTGATTATTGTTTCAAAATTTTATAAGGATTTTGTAGTTTTCGTCATTTTCATGTTTTGTTTGTATAATTCTTCTTCTGTGACTCAACATACGAAGCTGTAAGAGCCAATAGTCGATTTCGTTGTCTTAAGTTGCGAGCTCGCACATGCTGTGAATTGATTTCTTCAGTGTAATTACCAGGGAACCATCCTGTAGCACCATCACGTATTCGCTCTCCTTGATACCATCCTTGAATACAAAATATTCATTTAAATGATTAGAAAGTTTTGACACGGGATAAAATATAGGAAAACGGATAAAACAAATGATTAAAAATGTGGTTTGTATTTACATATGATATAGGATAAACTGAAAAACTTTAAGTAAATAAAAGCGGATGTTGGAAGTGAATTGAAACTATTGGTTTTCGTTTTTAACGTTCTAAGGACAAAACTTTGTATATCAATTTCATAAATTGGATATGAATGGAAGCTGAAAAAGCAAACTAAATGATTTAAAAACATTTCGATGGAGCTTTGCAAAGATGAAAACTTGCTATAGTCGCAGGTACACACAGTCTAATTTGATGAATTGGCATTTCTAGCTATACAATTTTAGTACGTAACACATCTTTGTGAAGAAACTTTAATAAATCAAACAAACCTTGTTTCTGAAAGTTTAACGAAATTGTGATGTGCGGTGTATGTCTTTGAGTGTTTGATAGACAAAACTTTAAAAAGACTTCTGTGTCGGAGATGTGACAGTGAAGATTATTTATTAAAATAGACAAGAAGTTCCACGTGTTGTTTTGTTTAAAAAATTATTTTTACATTACCATCAGGCATCTTTCTTGTGACGTTAACAATGTCTCCTGGTTCCAAACTCAATAAATCTGGTTCTGTAGCGACAAACTCGTGCTTAGTCATTACTTGAGGACAATCCCAATGCTCATAGATTTTCTCATCAGGATTTTCGGGCTCGGGAGGTGAAGTTGCTTGTAACCATCTTTGTTGTTCAGAGATTGAAGAACATGATACAATCTGAAAAGTAATGATCAATGGTTCATTAGTAAATTCAACTGTTACAATAGCAGATCCATTTACCATTCGAACATTTTTAGCTTCGTGGTTTTCAAGAATGGTAATGTAGAGGATGTTCTTCACCGATTGAAGTATTTCACGAACCGCAGCTGGCTGGGGCATGTCGTCCTCCATTGATACAGTCAGCATTGACCGTGGACAGTAGTCAAGAACGGAGTAAACCTCATCACTTTTACGTTTTGTTAACACAAACAAGTCACTAAACAGAAACGCATAGATGTTTGATTTGACTAATTTCTTCCCAAATGTTAGTTTTGCATCTTCACTACGTGGAATAATATGGACTAGTTCGCCTTTTCTTACAAGAGATCTTGGCGGTCGGCCAGGTGCTAAGATACCTACAGGAGCAATAGCTAATGCACGAATATTCGATGGGAATTCAATTTGTCTTGAAATTTTTTCTATTTCATATGCTTGTTCACATCGATTGGCAGCTTCATTACATTGAACTACAATTTTATTCAAAATTGCTAATGTTATCTTCCAACTCTCATATTCATCATCATCTGGCTTGACTTTGCTAAAAACAGCATCAATTAACAGTGGAAGCCGTGTGATACGTTGCATTGGAAGCATAAGAAATGAATGGAGATTAAGGCCTAGAAAGGAGAAATATTCTCAAAACTGTTTAACAATCGTTTAGAATATAATCTCACCACAACAGACTGGATCAGTTTCAAGTTGCTCCAATGTCTGGTTAAATACTGCGTTGGTTTCTTTTAATTTTCTTAATGTTCTGTCCATTTTGCCCTGATGCTCACAAAATGATACATAAACATGAAAATATTTTTCAGCATGTTTATGAATACTACTGCTTAACCCTAAGAGCATTATATTGTTTTGCCAAACGCTTTCTAAATCACATAACAGTCGATCGGAGCATTCTTGCACTGGAACAATGTACGAAAATAGCGCCTTACGTTCATGGTAGCTAAGGATTTGTGTATCCCGGAATGCTGGATGATTCATGAAATGACTTTTGAGGAGATTCAGTGATTTAAGATAACTCGCTTCTGATGTTAATAATTCGAATTTTGCTTCTTGCAAACGTTTTTCTGTTGGTGTGAGAGTACCTGAAATAAAATCCATTCCTTAGATATATAAAGTAATGTTAATTGTAGCAATATATTACATAAAATTTCAGAATTAATAACTTCTGGTATTTCACTCCATAACGTTCGGGATGGGCCTTGTTTGGGTCCAACTAATTGTAAGGCACTTGGTCGACTGGGTTTACGTTCACGGTTTTCTGATCGTTGCCCGCAAGAACTGATTTCTTCATATCCATCTGTTGATTCATGATCTTCAATATCACGTGAAATAGACTGTAATAAAAGAAGAGCTTTCATTATATACTAGAAAAAAAAAAATTAAAATTGATAGATTTTTATGACGTCATGTAGAAAATGAATTTTCCCCGCTTGAGCGAATCCCACTCTCCGGCGAATGAAATTCATTCTGTGTTTGATCTACATAAAATGAATTTACCCCGCTTAAAGAGAGTCAGTCCCATTCTCCGGTGAATGAAATTCATTTTGCGCTTCACGACCATTAGGATTTTATATATTAAGATGAAATAGTATTACAGATTTAATCATGTACCTCCAATTTAGCCGCCGAATATATTTGATACAGTGGTTCATTCAAGAACATACTGTGTGAGTTGTCATCTCCGGGACCACATTCTCCTCCCGTTGAAACACCTGAACTACCACTAGAACTGGCAACCGATGCAACGCTTGTTTGGTATAGACCCGCCTCGGCGTACCAAGATGTGTTGCTAGATCTCTCTTGACGACCGTCTTTAACAGCTAGCTCCTCATTGTTACTGTTCGCTTTAAATACACCACATTCTGCGTACCAAGATGTTGTGCTAGTTCGCTTCTTGTCACCTTTCTTCATATCCGGTGGAGGTGGTGGAGGATTTGATGGCCGCACTCCAGTCATTGTCTTCCTTCTGTTCAATTCCGGACTACTCAAAGACTTCTTAGCCTTTCGTGTTGTCGTTGCTGATTTAACAGGGTCAGATATTTGCGGCTGAGAATCAGAATTCCCCGACTGTGATAGATTAGTGTCACTTGGTGGATTTTTCTCAAAAATTCCAGAATCTACATCAACCGAATCTGATATGTAGAAAGTGCTACGAGTGCCATTCAGTGTTCCACCGATATTCAAGTTAGTATCCGGACCACCCAAACTTTTGCGAATTTTTGACTTAAAGCTCTTGTAAGTTTTCGACTTCTTCCGCCCATTAAGATCTGTTGCAGATGCAGAAGTATCTTCCAAATTTTTATCAGAACTACTACGAACAGATGTTGCTGATAAAGGACTAGGATTTGTATCTGGAGATTGTGTAGGAATAATAATAAGTCGTGGAGTAAGGATGCTTGGGTTTTCAGGAAGATCGTCTGATTGAATATTAGATGACTTTATAAGTTTCTTTGAATTCTTTGGTGTCTTCAATTTAGACGACTTCTGAGATTTGTTTGCATCTGTAGGCGATGTGCTTTGATACTCCGTTCCCGCATCAAACTGTGTGTTTTCACATGACTTATTCAAAGTTTCTGGTGACTTTGAAGTAGAACTTTTCCTATTAGAAATTTTGCTAAGACTCTTCGAAAGTGAACCGAGATTTTTAATTTTCTTCACAAAAGCGTAAACTTGATTGGTTGATGTCGGTGGATCTGGTAATCTTGAATTTCGTATATCAACACCACTGTCGTGCTAAAATTACAAAATGAATTTTGTTAGATACAATTTGTAAATTATTAACTGATTCGTATATACCTTCTTTACATCTTCATCAGTATCATCATCCGTGTCGAAAGAGTCGAATTCATCAGAATATCCATCTCCATCCGGTGTATAATTATGATCTGATATAATCAGTTGGGGCGTTCTATTGACCTCATGTGGATTGATTGGAATATTTTGGTCATGTGCTGGAGATATCAACGCTTTGTTCGTGGTGGTTGCTGTGGGTGTTATGTGCTTTTCCATGTATTCTTTTGTATATATTGGCTCATAGTAGTGATCCGAATCGTCTGAAAGAGAACAAAACATGTTACTTTTAGTAAAAAGCAACTTGCATGATTGAAAGCATTTAGATAAGCGACGAAAAGTAATCAGAGTATAAGTTTGAGGACAGTTTAGCGCGACATAAAACGCATTTTTCCCAGGTTTGCATATTTTGAAGAATTGATCAAGAAATCCTGCCTCTGAGGGTTCTAAAAGAGATTTTTACGGTTGAGTTAAGCAGACTATGTTACAGATTAAGAGCAAGAAACTGCAGAAGGCATCTATGACAGTCTTCCATTCCCAGGATTATAATGCAAGTTAAGACTACGAGAGTCATTTAAAGCGATTTATGGTTCGGACTACCTTTGTTGAATGATACAATGGACATACGTAGGTGGCACAAAGCTCATGCAAAATTTGTATTTGTATTTTTTGGGCTACTTTTCTCAGAAACCTGTAATGAAAATTATGTTCTATACAATTCTTCTATGTCTGCTAGTAAATATTCGACAATTTGAAATTGTTATCGTGCACCTAGCAAATGATAGAGAATTAGATATTACCATGAGCAACTAGTAATCAAGTACAAAAACTCTGTGCTCATGACTACTTCCTCTGTACAAGGACGGAGTAGTTAATCTATGAGAATAAGTACATTACTCTGTTATAATGTACATCAAACGGTTATTGTTACAAAAAATCAAAGTTAAAAACATTAAAATTCTCACCAATATATACAGATATCAATTGACTTTCAAGAAGGTGATGTTCACCATTTTCAGAACTACTCGTAGTTGGAGTCTCATCTGCTCTACACCTGAGAGCACAAAACGGCTTCAGTGGTTGATTCTTGTTACTTGCTCGATTACGACGAGCTGGCACTACAGGTGGTGTGTTTTGATATATATGTTCATTTGTCTCACTATTCTCATTAACTGCATCATTTTTAGCACTATTTGATTCACTTAGATAAATCGTTGAATGCGATGTTATATAAATTTCACCAGCAACACGCGGCCTACGTTTCCGCGGTGCTGTTAACATATTACCTCTGTCCAGCGACATAGTTTCGGTCCAAAGTTTGCATTATTTCTGTTTTTCACATCAAATTATTTTACATTTAACTGAAAATTTCATATAAAACGAATGTTGATTTTTGTTTGGAGTATTTTTAAAGTTCGATTCAAGTTGTAATTGAAGATGGATTGTGATCAAGATATGTTCAGTTCGTATTATGCAAGTTTCATTATTGACGGCTTTCTTTTCTGCTTAACCGCTTTTGCCACTAACTGTTTTATCTAATACTAGGAAAAATGCCAGTTTTTAGCAAGCCAAGTAGCGTGGAAAGAGTACCTAATAAGTGCAACTTGTGTATCACATCATATCCACTTTGAATATATGATTAATCAAGTTACATTATGAGGTAAACATTAAGACGCGAAAACCAGAAAAAGCGTTCAACAGTTAATAGCTGAAACGGAAGTGCCAAGAAAACTTCAGAGATATCTTCGTAATAAGCGAGAAAAGCTTGTGAAATGAGGTGTGCAAAATTATCGCTAATACAAAATTTTAATGTTGTTTACTTGAACTTGTTGTTATGATAAAAATATTTTCTGTTTTTTTCAAACATTTCTTGAAGACAAATGTAGTTGTCCTTCAATGAATGTTGGTTTTTTATTATTTCGGCTTTTTATGGTAATCATGTAGAAAGTGTCGCCGTACTTGTGGCGTCGTTTAGAAACTAAATCGACATTTTAAGGCTGTGAAACTGATCGTTTTAGTCATGTAACAGGTGGAATTAAACAATTTTTACCTGCTTTCGGGGGAAAATTCATGTAAGCAACATACATACCACATTTTGCAAATGGTTACAGAAAATCAGTGCAGTTTCACTTATTCATAATAAACTCAAAAGCTATATAGATAAAGCTTGTAATCTCATGAAATGTAGTTTTGTAGCGAGCTCAAGAAGAAATATGAAGGAATAACCTACATACGGTCTGTTCACGTACAGCAATTTGAGAGGATTTTTCTAAGTTCTCTTTCGTTACTCAAATAGTACAAAAGCATTTCAGTAACCCCGAGCAACTTTATATGACATTGTCAAATGAACCGCATTGAATTTCTTACGTCTGTTACATGTACCTGTCAAATGAACAGGATTTTCCAACTAGCTTGAAGTTACTCGAGCAAATTTCTTGATGAACATTTACCACTTTCATGCATATTTCCCCTCCGTTACTTTTCGACAAACTCTCTCAAAACAATTTTTTGAGCGAGTACAAAACAACAATTTCGTGTTCTAAACATATTGCAATATGTTCCGAGCAAGTACGTGAACAGACCTATGATCTGCATAACTTTTGAATGTCCAATTCAAATCATAAAGATTACGCATTAAGTGGTTATAAAATGATAGGGTTGTGCGAGAGAGTTGCATTTCACAGCGACCTAGAAACGAAATAGATTCTCAGCAGTCATTCAAAATTAGAGAGTTCATTGAAATTGATTAAACCTTAATTGAATCTAACAGTTAATTTAAATTAATTTAAGTTTTAATTTGTTTCATGATTGTTGGTTAGTACCACAAAAATTATGTGTTTTACACGATATTTGTTTATTTTAGCTTATTCTTAAATTTTATTTAACTTTCGTTTGAACTTAATATTGGTTTGAGGATTGTGGTTATCTTGTTGACCGCAAGGTGATATTGAGCTATTTGCGGTTAACAATAGAACTTTCCCTTTCTCACACCCAAACACGTTCAAAGTACAAGTGATATTTAATGATATTGAATCTTATAAGTTTCAGAACTAAAATTGAAGCATAAATTAGAAAATGTCATTAACAGAATCACTGACCGCTTCAACGTAGATCAGGGTCACTTCTGTTCTGTTATTTATTGAGAACAATTTGGAATGTTCAAAGGGTTGTGAGTAACGTAGTTTTATAAATATACACTTATATTTAAAAGATCTTTAACGAAAATAAAAATGTTCCAAGTCGATACGACAGAAAAGTTGAAAAGTTTCATGACGTGTTCTTTAATATATATATCTTCTAGAAAAATTATTTGAAAACTTGCAGAAGTTATTTTAAGACATTTAAATTTTCAGTGATATATCATGTTAATAACCTTGGCTACCATAGTAATTTCTTACGAATGACAAGTGCTTTTCCTAGAGTATCATATTTTTATAGAAGGAACTGGACTTGATTAAATCAAAGAAAGTTGTGAATTGGAATCAGGCCAAACTATTTTATATAATAAAAAACGTCATTTATAATTCAAAAGCTGGAAATGTGAAACATTCCAATATTTCTGTCGTTGACTATTTTATTTCCAAGCATTTCGTAATGCAATTAGGAATGAAAACAAGAAAAATTTCGTATAAAAGTCTAATTTTAAAAGCATTGCATGATCAACACAGTAGATTCGGTCTTTTATAATGTTCCGTCCAACGATCGGGTTGTATGTTTATCGGTTCCAGTAGAACGAACAGATTTGTATGTACAACACAGTCGACGACCTAGTACTGATTTAGCATATATCCACTTGGAATGGTCTATTATTAACATGTGAAAACGAAAACCGCGTGAAGAGATTTGAGTGTTTTTGGTTGAGCTAATTATGTCTGTACTTAAAATGTTACAACAATTTCAACAAGCTGTTGAATGAACTCAGAAAAATAGAGTTACAAAAAGCACCATGAACTTCCTCCGAGAACAGACAGAGCATCTGGTAGCGTGAAAATTCTAAAACAGAACTTTCTCTACAAACTGCTTAAATTGTATTATAGTTCAACAAACATCTGGTGTTTTATCCGGCTATGAATTTTATAAATTCCCGCGTGATGGATGATCTGCGGAGTGTTCACAGATTTGCAAATCTTCTCAGACATTACAGGATGCAGGTGGCGATTAACCAATCAATTTGTACTTTAATACAATTAAAAAATTAAAAACTTTCACTAGACTTCTGTGAATAAACTCGTAAATTTCCACTTGAATTACATGGAACACGGTTAACTGCATTCAACGTTACATTTTCCAACGACTTAATAATATGCACCTTTGCCTCACCTGTTGGCCTACATTTTCTTAGTATTTAAAAATGTTCAACTTCATTTGCAAGTGTTAACCGATGAAATTGAAAGTGTAAAAAACGAAGAAAGAAGAAATTCAAACCGAAAGCAGTGTGGGTTATGTAACTTTTGTGGAAAATCCTTTTGAAGTCATGAGCAAAATACTGAAAAATCAATCAGAAAAACACGTTAAAATTATACGGTATGGAGCGGTTTCTTCAGTAGCATGTACTTCAAATGCAATTGCATAATATACTGTACAATGTAATTTAGTCAAATTAATTTCTTTCCAATTGAATTTCCGAGTGTAGGATGTCCAGTTGATATGTAGGTTGACCAGTACATGGTGTTATAAATTGAAGGTAAAGTCTGCAAATGTCACAATCCAAGTGAATGCAGTTTGAGACAAATATTTGTCGTGTTTCGGACATGACTCAAAAACCCACGAAATGACTGGCAGTGTTGCCGTTTATATATTCAATAAAAGCACTGGACCGCCGACATTAAACACGAATTCAGTTTTATGAGTGTGTTATTGCACCTCGTGGTATTACAGCTCGTTCCATGCAAATGATCTCATTGCCATTCTAGACCCCTTCCATTCGCTGAATTCATAGCCAGGTATTTCAGGTAACATCAACCAGGTATTTCAGGTAACATCAACATTCATGGTGCATAATATATATCTTGCGGTTTTTCGAACATAGTTTCAAAGTTATGTAAAACATATGAACGCAATTTTCTTGTCATTTCTGTTCACAGCATGTTATGATGACCAGATGATCATTTCAAAACAGGAGCTACAAATTCTCTAGACAGTCAGTTGATGCCCTCATATTCAATAGACTACAGGAAGCTATTGTGACTTCCTCAATTGCATCAAGTGCGCTACGAGTAATTCAAATTGACTCCAACACAAAAATTTGAATAATTTGTTTTGTTGAAGCAAAGTTTACAGGAATATGAACAAGATTAATGGGTTTAAAATTAATTCAAGACGTTTTTGAAATTCTTCACATCTCTCAACGTCTGGAAACATGATCTCGGAGAAGGTAGGCGCTACCAGACTTCTTTGTAGGCGATTTTGATTCTACCAGACTTGTTTGTGGGTAACGAAAACAATTTTCTGAGTTATTACAATAATTTCATTTAATTTGCAAAACTTTAAACATTTCTGTGGAATAGTAATACTAACAATAAGAAATATGACGCAAATAGAAAATTTTGGGGAGTTTAGTAGATTTACAAATGACTCCACCATCAACATGTGAAGTCTTCCGTGAAAAGGTTTTCATCACCTGCAATTCAATTGCTCCACCAGGTTCATGATAATACAAGGTAAATTTCTGAGATCGTCGTTCATTGTTCATTTTAAGACATTTCAAATAACACGAAATGCCCGCAGTAATAAAACTGAAACATTGGAAACTTGTTGGCCTTGTATCGTCAGCATGACGACAACTTACGGTCTTTACCAAGTTGCCTTATAAAATAATAGCGCGATGTTGTCGCGTCATACTCGTTTTAAATGTGATTCCAAAATTGATTTCAGTCCAGAATTTTGGGGTCTCTTCAACAACTCTTGCATAAGTCAAAGCTACAGGGTAATTGATAAATTATGTGGGAATATGCCGTAAAAATATTGAATTCTTAATGCCCTGCAAGACATTATGCTTCATCATGAACCAATTTCACTTTTATGAGTTCATTCGCTTTTATATTTTGTATTTTGTATGTTGTATGCTCAGTTTTGTGGCTCTTTTGTGATTCTGTAACGAAACTGCAACACAGATGGCATCACATTGTTATGAAACGTGTCATGATTTTGACTCCATTGCCCGGTTTGCCGATAACGACATCTTTCAATGCTAATTAGAGGCAAGTAGATGTTTATGAAATCGTCTATTTAAATATTTGCAAATGATCTTATTTTCCATTTATGATATGATATATATATTATAAACGTATAACGAATACTTTGTCTTTTGATAGTGTCACTGTGTTTCTTATAAAGAAAACCGTAGACACATTGTGTGGTCAAACCAATTAAGGAATTTTTAAATATTCATTGGTGCAAACAAAGAGCCCCAACTTGGATAAAGCCCCTCGACATGGCGTCATTATTCTGCATTTGTTGCATTGTTGGAATTACCAAGAAAAGTAGGAAATTTTCGCATTCCCTCTTTGACTTTCCTTTGTTTCATGTGTTAAGTCAATTAATTTTTCATATTTTACATGGCATCCCTTAATTAACATTAATTAAAACTTATAAAGTTCATTATGACTCCTACAATACAAAATTTCTATCAAATTCAAATTTGGTCATCTTTCTTTCGAAAATCCGGGACAGGTTTGCTTATTTCAATTTTGGAATTTCTCTAATTGAAACCATGACTTAATAATTTTTAATTTCATTTTTAAGATTGACTTAACGAAACCATTGATCGCACGAGAAGTCAATGTCATTCGTTAAATTTCTGGTTGACATGTTTTCACTTTTTCTTTCGAAATAGAAGAACCGTTCCATGTTGAATTCAAAATTAATGTTTTGTAACTCACGATGAATCTCATAATTCTGTTAATGAGTCACAAAATATGGAAATCCAAAATTATTATTGACTTTTCTGGTTAACGACATTTTTAATTGTAATGTAAACAGGAAGGCAAAATTTGACAGAAAATTGTGACAGTCACTAATATGAAGGGATGGTCACAAGAGGTAGGCCCTCCGCACAAGGAGCTACCGGAACTCAACTGATGTGTGATTCGAATTAGTTACCAGTTTCCTTTCAATCAGTACCCATATAAACAAATGGGATGCCACACACGGCTTGTGATTCCTGGAAACCGGTTTGTAATAAGATTGCAACTTTCTTTGGACATTCTGTAGAATGCTACAAACGTGCAATCTGAAATTTCTAATGAGTTTTGGATGAGTAGCTGCGTGTGCGGAGCCTGGTCGTTAACAGGTCTGGAACTATGCGGAGGGCCTTAATTTTCCAACTTAAGGAAATCAACTACACGAGTTTAGAGGAAACAATTATACTTAAATAGTGATATCCGTAATTTTCCAATAATTAAGTTATTTTAAAATTTAAAAACAAAGTTTACCAAAACTGTATTTTAACGACTTATGCTTAACATCTCGACGGAAATCACAATAAAACCAAATTAAACGCAAATTTATTACAGCAAAGCGTTTAATATATGACGCGATCACCTCTCAAACCCGACAAAAGTCCTTGGCATTTGAAAATCGCTGCCGCAATAACTTTCTTGTGTTAATAAAATAAATATTTGAATAAATGTTATATTATGTCAATCAAATTTTTGAATACTATAATATATGCAGTTGTAGTGTGAATGAATTGTACCATGTAGGAGGGCTTAGCTTTTTGCTGATTGTAGCTTTTCCTGTAGAGAGATTTCATTGTTATGTGAAGTAGATCAATCGAAACTAGTAATCCTTCAATTTCAATTTCACTTTAAATTAAAAACTTTACAATGACGATGTTAAATGTGATTTTAATGGTTTATTGAATTCAAGCGTTTTTCATTTGAAAGCTCTGAAAATGAACTGATGAAGATGCATGAAATCACATTTTGATTAAATGAAAAATGTGGTGTGTTTCAGATTGGAGTGATCTTCTCAGTTTTCATTCACAGAAAATGCATGATGAGGTCTGCAGATGATATTTTGTCATGACTCTAAGAGTTTTTCTTGGGAAATGGGAACTAGATCCAGGTACTCCTCGTGGCCACATGTTGATGATATCACGAAAATTATTAAAGACCCCACACGAATCGTGATCTGAAAAATGCATTACTCCCACAAGAAGTTATATAAGATAAGAATCGTATACAAAGTAACTTCATAGAAATGAGGCGATATCAGTGTAGTATGTCGTTATTTCGTTAGTATCCATTGCTACTCATATAGAACATGTTACAGAAGATGTAGGTGTAGTTACGGTACGGAAAACAACGAAAATTTCGGGTTTCCCAGATTTATCAAATAAATAAAAACCGCAAACAGATTTCAGGTTTCTGCTCAAATTCATGATTGAAGACCTAAAATGAAAACAAATCGAAAATCGTGATTTGAAACCCGCCTACGGCAGACAGCACTTTACATTCAACAATTTTTAATTTATAGATTTCATTTTCAAAGTGCTATACAGGTTCACTATAAAATTTGAGATAGGGTACAATTACGTAAATGAATTTTTTATGACGACAAACCAAAATAGGCAGGTGATTAAACTTAATGTAAATTTTCTGTAATTTTTTTGGCAAATTATTTGAACTCATGGGAATTATAATGTTCGGGTAATTAATCTTTGTAGGCCAAATGACAGCTAGAAAATTGATTTTTATGTAAAACATTTCCTTGTTTTTGAATTACATGTATCATTTTAATGTACAGTATAATCTCGATAGTCGCAACTCTTCATTAAACGCAACTAGCTGTAGGTAAGTTGAAAATTTCAGATTTTTTTTAGAAACTGATTAATTACATATCGTGCATTTTTGACTTAGACATGCCACTAAATGCAGAATTGGTATATTTACGACATGCCAAAATCATGAAACTAACAGACAATTTTTTTATTTTTATTGCAATATTTAATTCGACATTTTCTTAAAACCGCATAAGTTCAAAAATTCAAATGCAATTTTCTCAAAACATCCATTTTGCACATTCATGGTTCTGACATAAACCGGACGACATATTCATGCATACGTATGATATATAGAGTGATAGCAGAAATATATACATATATGTATGTGTAAATTGACACTACGAATGTAATTACGTCACTTTCTTTCTTTCTTTCTTCCTAGCCATTGAAGTGTGCGTGTTATTTGGTAATCGCAACAACCTCAGTGAGTGCACAAACCACAGTTTCCTTTAGTTGCGTTTATCAAGGTTGCACTGTATATCACCTCGCTTAATCCAGAGAACGAATAATTTCTGGGAAGAATAATTATATAGCAACATGTATATTTGAAAATGGGAAACGATCGTTTTGAGACACAATCTTTATAGAAATTACGCTGATACTAAATGATCTTTAACCCGGGACTGATCCCGTGGTCAGCAACATGAAAATTTATTAAATTCTTCAAGGTTTATTGAGAAAACATAAACATTATAAATCGAGGCAATAAATGTAATTTGCATGTTTTACCTAAAATAGAAAGTCAAATCATTTTCAGACGAACAAATCATGAAGGCCAGTAGAATTAGAAGAGTTGCATCAA
This sequence comes from Chrysops caecutiens, assembly GCA_963971475.1. Classification (NCBI taxonomy): domain Eukaryota; kingdom Metazoa; phylum Arthropoda; class Insecta; order Diptera; family Tabanidae; genus Chrysops; species Chrysops caecutiens. Next base: position 70,566,850 of record OZ020568.1, read on the forward strand.
ATTCAAATCAAAGTAAAAACGTTAAGTTTAGCATAAACTTGTTAAGTATGTTAAAAGCAAAATAAATGAATATCAAGTGCTAAAACTTGAGATAAATGATGTTCTTTGTTGAAGAAACACCTTTGCTGACTAATATATAGCTCATTGAGTTGAACTTGTTCTTCCGATTTTCACATAAGCTAAAGTCAAGTGTTATAGAAAAGCCTTGTGGCACAAAATTGTTGTAATTCAAAGTTAAGTTATCCGTCAGTGTGGGAGAAAAGCAAAGCAAACAAGGTAAGCCTGGAATCTTTGTGGTTATAGCGGCGATCAGTACTGGTCATACGCGCAAAACTAGTTTAAAACCAGTTTTCGCTGATGGGATAATGCAAAAGTATAAAAAATATTATTAAATTCATTTCAAAAAAACATCAAAGACATCACAGCAAATCAAAGAAAACCGATTCTACAATCCGAGCTGCTCCTACCAAACATTGTACTTCCGGTCAATTTATTTGTTATCCTTTTGGACTTCCGCAAATGACTGAACATTGAATTGATAAACAAAAACAATGAAAAGAAAACGATCACTTTGAGTGTAATTAAAACTGAAAAAATTTCACTTTCCATCTTGAATTTCAACTTGATTTTTACGCGTTTTGGATGCACATTTTCATTTATTTGATTTTTCTTTGAAAACAATAAGATTATTTAATTTTCTAATACTTTAATTTACATTCAGTGAACTTTGAAATTTCATTTAACTTATACTATTGAACGCAATTGCAACGCAATGACAGTGAAAAGAAAAGGCAATTGCAGTATTTCACTGATCACATCACTTTTGCGCAATGATGGTATTCGAATTGCACTTGAATTCACAAAAACAAAATTATATTAACTATTGTAGTTATATTGATCTCAATAATTCAGTAATTGTTGAACCACTCACGCTCATTGCATTTTCAATTTTAATTAAGGTTAATACACTAATTCAATAGTATTCTTTATAGAAATAAAGGAACACGCGGAATATAATCCCACAAAAGCGAATAATGGACTCCACCGCAATGCAAGCGATTTGCAGACCTATCTGTCCGACTACTCTCAATCGAATGGGCGGCTCTCTGCACCAAACGTGGAGCCAGTGGGAGAAGTAGACGCGCGCCACTGGGTTACAATCGAAAGTGTAAGTGTTGTCAGATGCGAGGAGTTGTGTTTCGAACAAATACCTTAAACTGATTTACTCGAATTGCTATTTTCTGAGATAATACAGTCTTCCTGAAACCCGACGATACCATCTCCAGTACTTTATATCAGTATATTAGAAATATAGGTATCAACAATTTCACGAAAAAATCTCTAATCATTATAACTCAAATTTGATTAACACGAAACAACAAAGTGTACGTTAAACTGAAAGTGATTAAGATATCAGCTTGAGAGATTTAGATGTTAATCGCATGCATCGGATGCAGATGAATAACATTTTTTGGATTTTTAATGAAAGTGTGTTGCATAATAACGAAAAAGTGAAGGTGTTTTATTCACACATATAAGATATATTTAACTTGTATTTAATATAAATTGTTTTATTTTTGTTAAAATGATATTTTTGTAGATTTACGATGTACAACACTACGATATTGCTTGAGGGAACATTTATATTTCTAGAGCCGAGATGTATGCAATAACTTGTACCAGGTATTCGCCCACAGATAGGCACATGCAATAGTGAAAGCTTTATTTTACGTTAAGTGATTTACAAGTTGATTAACATAATTAAATAAATTAAAATATACATATATTTCATTGAGTTTAATAACTTATTTACAAGTTAATCGTAAAAATGATTTAAAAAGCGCCGCAAAGTTGGCAAACGATTATAATTAGTCTGTGTACAGTCGCGGGTAGAATGTATATTGAGTTACTAAATTGGTAGAACAGTAACTAAATTAAAATTTCATTTAAATAACATACAGACATATTTTAGTACGCAAAGAATCATGTCACATTTCATCTCCATGTTTAATACAATCTTAAGTCAAGTAATTAAGATATGCAAGAGTTAAACAAAACGGCATTTAAACACTGCCTCAAATCAGCACCAGACCCGCTCAAAGTGAAGAAACAACGCACTGTTATGCTGGAATAACGTTGCATGTCGGCTGGACGCTTGTCGGGTTATTGCTCTTTGAGCAGACCAACAAATGCAATTGCAAACTTACTCTTTGTTTATGTTTTTAATATTTTTAATGTATTTTATTTTCTTTCGTTAAAAAATAAAAATCAGTCGGCGTCTGTTCTGAATTTTGAGCCACTGTATGCTTTTACTAATTGGATTCCACAGTTTGTTCACAGCTAGAGTGGGATTGTAATAATTCTTAGCTCGTTGTTAGCTTCGTTATTTTAGTATGATGGAGTAAACAAAAATTCGTACAAATTGTATCCAATTACAGAATGAACTACATACGATAATGTTTATGGAAATTTTCATGAGACTGAGGAAAAACTTTAAGTAGACTTTGTTTACTATTGACTGAGTTTTTGCAGTTTTCTTCAGACACGCTTAGTAATATTATAAAAAGGATAAGCTTGAAGACTCACCATCAAATATATCAACACATTGCTGGTGGATCCTCTGATCTCGAACTCGTTTGCTCCAATCAGGGCTCCGATGGCATTTAGCCCGTTCTCGTACCCTGGAAATGTAAATTATTCCAATTAAACGACATCTATGTGTGAGAAATTTAATAATTTTAATATTGTAGTTGACTTACACAATAAACTGGTGCTTTTGATTCGGGTCATCCTCTCCATCGGAGATATCGACCCATTCGTCACTGTTATCACTCACGCCTTCATTCGGAGGTGTTGAACTCTGCCCCAATGTCATTCCGTATAAGCTATTGGTCTTTTGCTCAGAAGATAGAGTGGATATCGAGTCGGAGTGTTTCAGAGTAGGCATTCGTCGTATCGAGCTAATACTTTCGTAGCAATTGGACGCAATAGACATCGAATCTAAGGATTTCGGTGCATTTTTGCTGCTAATACTTTCGTAGCAATGAGAAGATGCTTCGCCATTTTTGATGGTGTCGTAAATGTTTTCATCGTCGTATATGTTTTCGTGGTGATTGTGGATATGGGAATGTTGGACGTGGAAGTTGAGAGCTTCTACAGCATCTGATGGATTATGACTAGAACTGCAGGCTTGAGGGATGTCTGGAAGTTTCGGCCGGTCATTGCTTGTGGTGCGATTGAGACATGGTGATTTGCTAGGTCTAGGTGGTGGTGGGATGTTCATGGCATCCACTATCTCAATCCTTGGAATATTCCTTTTCGGAACTGGCAATGGTGGTTGTTGTCCGTCATCGATGGTGGTACGGATATCTGGTTCACTCTTACGTGGTGGCGGCGGTTCTGGTCGTTCACAGACTTCATCATAGCTTTCATAGCTCTTGACACTCACATTATCCTTGTTACACAAACTTCCCGATTTTATGATTTCCTCTACAGTTTGGTATATGTTCTCTGTTTCCTCTATTGAATTCACCATTTCTTCTGACTGACTGGCATCGTGCAACGAAGTCTTGGATTTATACAGGAAGGATTCTTGTCCCACACTGACATTTTGTGGACTCATAGGTTCGTACCAGCCTTCTTCATCCTGTTGACTTTGTTTGAACTTCTCAAGAAGTTTGTCGGTTTGCTTAAATATGTCAGGATACGATCGGTCCAAGGACACTTGCCTCACGTACGAAAGACTGCTATTACAACTCGTGTTATTGCTATTTGTATGGCCATTGTTACTTAGAAGGATCTCATCCATTGAGTGTGTCTTATTTATGAGTCTTGAGTTTACAGCTTCAATTAGCTCTTCCTCATCCTGCAGGTGATGCTCTGGAATGGCAGCTATACTGTTGAAAATATTTTTCGAATTCATACGGAACAGGAATGAGTTATTTGGTTGAACGTTTGGTGTCATATCATCGGAATTTGAGTCTTCTTCAATTTCTTCGCTTAAATTATTTGTACTTTTTGATAAATGCTCTATTCTTCGATTAACAGTCTCTAGAGCGTCGATGATTTTCTGTTCAGGTTGAATTGGTTCAACAGTTTGGACATTTTGTGCTACAGCTGCAAAATTGATTGCTTCTACTATTAGCTGAGTTTGTCCGTTTTCAGCGCATTTTTCAGCTTCCACTTTGGTTGGATGTTGTTCAGATTTTGGGAGTTTCTTACCAAAAGGCGATCTGAATCGGAGTTTTTCATATAAACGAGCATACTTCGATTTCTTAGATGGTGTTTCTACAATATCCTGATCATGACTGATATCTATATCAAATTGTTCCGTTTGTGGTTCTGGTCTTGTATCAAATGCATCTAAAGTTGTTCCTTCTTCCACTTTTGATTCAGCTTCTTTCACATCGTCTTGCTCTTCTGTTGGTTTGAATTCCTTAAACTCCACAACTGGTGACTTCTCTTCCTTGATTTCTTCTAGAACTGTGATACCTGTATCTTCCGGAACTTCAACTTTTGTTTTACTTGTATTTGAAATGAACTTCTTTTGACTATTCCTAATAGCGATCTCTTTGGATCTCAACAAAACTTGTTCACTTTTAGTTGGAACTTTTGGTTTATTTAAGGCACTGTCTTTCTTAGCATCTAAAGCCACATCACAAGCCTGATTCGTAGAACTTTCTTTTACCGAAGACGATACATTCACATTTCTGTCAGCTTTTGTTTCAAAATGTTCAATTACAGCCTTAACAGCTCCACTGTGACCACTCAGAGCGTCTAGAATAATTTGATTTTTAGCTTGATTCGACTTCCTCTTCCCACTGGATAGCCTAGAATTGTCAATACTGCTATTTGTTGATTTGATGTCATCATTTCCAGCACTGGAACGTTTCACTAGTGCTTTCTTTCGTACAGCATCGGAGCCCTCTCGTTTGACTTTGTAAACATGGCCACCGTATGATAGGAGAATTCCATTATTCTTCTTAACCTCTTCCAGAATAGCAGCATCCTGTTGTATCAGTTGGTTGAAACGATGCGTTAAAGCTGCTACCTTACTACCACTACTACTTCCGGCCATTTTTCGCGGAGTTGGATGATGATAATTTCGAGTTTTAAAACTACATTTACGCGTTGCCGAATTTGTTTTACGTATTGGAGAATCACTACTAAGTGAATTCGTGGAACCATTTTGACTTCGGCTGCTATCAGTCTTATCAGTGGCTTTCGTCATATGATAACCAGCCGATGTTGGTGTTGGTGGCGTTGATTTCAACGCTGCTGTATCTTCTTCCTCGGAGCTTTTGATTGCCATTTCTGTGTGATTGTTATCACCACACAATGTGTGACTATGGGAAAGGAAATTTTGTGTGTTTTCAGACTTTATCTTATCTTTATCAGTAACACCTTTCTGCGAAGAACTTCTCTTTTGATTCGAAACCGATTGTTCTCTTTCAAGTTGCGATTTTCGTTCTAATGTCTGCTTCCTGTCTTGTACAAAAGATTTCGCATTATCCTGCTGGTTTGCCTCAGATTTTTTGGCTTTCTTCAGACGAATGATATCTTCTCGTGTTGCCCAGTGAATCTTTGCACCACTTGGAGTCGTAGCAACTGCAGGAAAACTTACACAATTGAAAGAATGTTGTTTCTGTGGAATCACCTTTATCCGTCTTTGCTCTTGGATTCGGTGGATTTCACTCGGATCACAGACGATTATATCGTTAATGGATTCTAAACTAGATCGCTTCTTGCTGGCAGCTGTTTTATATTTGTAGAAATTATCAATAACACTATGTTGATTAGAATTATTTGAATCAATGCATTCAGTTGGTGATTGATTGCTTTCAATTGCTAAGCAACCAATACTCTTTGATGGCGTTAAACTTGAATTTAACGAATATGATTTACTAAATCGATCACCTAATGTCGCTGATTTTTGTCTAGCTTCTCTTATTGCACTTATACGACTATTCCAGAAATTTTTAAGGCCCTGGACACCTCGATACTCTTCGCAATTGCGTTTATTATCCCCTAAAGCTCTCTCCTCTTCCTTTGATTGAGTTTGATTTGTATTTGCCGAATGATTCGAAAACGGATTGATCCAACGTAGAAAGGATCCTTGTTGATGTGAATCTTCTTTTAGTTTTTCTTCTTTAATATGTTTTTCTTCATGAGGTCCCTCCCAACTGTCAATGTTGGGCGGGCAATTCTGAACTTCCGGCCCAGTGGCAAGCATCTTCAATGAGTGTCAATTGATTGCACTGAAGAACAGTAAGCCTTTGGCCCACAGGCCCGTAAGGTAACACTTCTAGTTTCCTCGACCTGAAATACACAAAAAACATCTTAATATATAAAATCCTAATGGTTGTGAAGCAGAAAATTAATTTCAATCACCAGCGAATGGGATTCACTCTCTGAAAGCGGGGGAAATTCATTTTATGTAGATCAAACACAGAATGAATTTCATTCACCGGAGAATGGGATTCACTCAAGCGGGGAAAATTCATTTTATTTATTTTTTGTATTACGGGCTTTTTTTCTAGTATTTATATAATGAAGTTGGAGATATTGTGCATATCCTGGTAGAAATCATCTTCAAACCAAGTTTAACTTTCGATTTGGAAATTCCCAACACGATCTATTATCAACGAATAAAAACCAAAGTCAAGTTTCATTTTACAGGCCAACATCATAAACTAGTCATTAATTAATTTTATCCTCACGTACTTAATGAGCCGACCACGTTCAAGCTAATAGAAGGAATTAGCTGCCAAATCCAAAATACTTGTATTTTCAATATCATATCACTTGTAAATAGTAATTGCTATAAGAAACATTAAACATTTTCCACAAAGCTGTTTTGACTAGAAGCCAAAGGCGATGAAAATCAGTAGCTTATCAATAACACTTACTTTCACTAATGCATTTTAAACAAACATCTGAAACTTAATGCCAACTTGTCACCTTGTTTGGCATATTGTTGTGTTTTTTAAATGGAAATTTATTTTAATCAAGTTTTGAAAAAATTACTTCACCTCATCGTGACAGGTGCGATTCAATGAATGATGTGAGAAATAGTTGAATGTCGTTCAAAATTTTGTCACCTTCCAACTTAGCCTTTTATGAAAATGTGGAATCTAAAGATTCCTTCTTGAGGAAATTGAAAACATTTTAAATTGCGAAAAGTCTGAGATGATAGGTTCATGACGTTCCCTCTGATCACCATCATTTACAAATGAAAATATGTTTTCAATTTGGTAGGCAGTCTTCATTCGAATATCATTAATTTGTAAATTTCTTCATTTGCAACCACGTCCACCATATGGAGATGATCATCTTCATCATCAGCTTCTGCAACATTATCATCATCATCATCATCATCATGAACATCCTCAACTTGGACGTGGTCTATCATCATTCATAAGATTCAAATTGATTTCCCTCAGAGACTTCTCGGAAGCACAAATTGGACATGCAGCCTCTGAATGTAACTTTAACATGCAACAGACGATCTAAAATGCTTCGCTGATTGGTTGATTGACCTTTCCACTCCAAATAGAGTTTCCATGTTTCAGAAACATTTTATCAGTGACGGAAATGAATCAAGCTTGCAGGTGCACTATGCAAAGCATACCTCTTATGAATTTCACAAAAACCATATGGTATTAACGATAATTTCACTGCAAGTAAGTACTGTACAAGAAATAAAAACCGATTTATGACCATAACCCGATGATGGCCAGTGTCGTGTATGAAATTTTTTTAAACATTTTCCCCAACATCTGGTGAAAGACCTGTCTCGTTATGTGAACTCAGGTAACCATTCGTTCAACGTCATTGACATTCAAGAGAAATTCAATTAAATATCTTAGAAATGAGTGCCTTCATATTACAAGAAATCCATTCAAATCAGTCGAGGTAAACAATAACCGAATTAATCAAGCGTTACAACCATAACCGTTCCTTAACATCTGCAAGCACTCCGTTTTACTCTGATAGATAAATCTACAAAAATTAGTTTCTTTTCAATAAAGTAAATTAATATTGACCGACTTTAGTCACAGCAGCATCAACATCAAGGTTCAGTTCGTCGAACGGTTTCAGTGTAATGGATGACCATGGCCTTCCTTCAATTTTAACTGCTTTCCGATTTTCATGTGCTGAAGAAACTAGCGGGTTTTGTGAAGAAACAATTTCTTTGGTAAAATTTTTATGGTAATTTAACATTTTCCAACATTTCTCCGTAATCTTCTCCGTAAAATTTATTATTCCAAACAATGCAATTAGTCAGTGATAATCATGAATTTTCCGAGGTGAATTGGAAAATATTCAACTGCGAAAATCATTTCCGTGATAAAAGTGTCACATTTATTTTGGATATGGTCGTGCATTTCTGTTTGTTTGCAATTAAATGAAAAGTTACGAGACATGTCTTTGGAAATTGTGTATGTACTTTGAAACAAAGTTTGAAATTTGGACGAGACATTTAGTTCTGGTGTTATCCAAACAATTTGCGAATTGGATATGATCTCATTGCATTAAAGTCATCGATAAATTTGCCACATTGACCTCAAAATCACAAACAAATCAAGATAACCTCTCAAGGGTGTAGTCAAACTGTTATAAACTTTATTAAGACAAGTGCTACATGGCAAAAGAGTTAAATGTATTTTGCTTAATTAGATTTACCTAACTCCAAGTCACAACAACTTTATCGTCGTTAAATTCCCCACATAACTTCACGTTTCTTCAAGAAAAGAAACAACATGTGACCGACACAACACAGAAATGCAAGTGTAAGTTATTGCCTGGAAGGTCTTTTGCTATAAAAATCACTAGGAGAAACCTGCATTCACGCTTTTAGATAAATTGGAAAAAATAAAAACTTAAAAATTAACGTAATAAATTAAAAAGAGGAAATAAGCACAGAAATGGGAATAAAATTTCACAAACATGGAAAGCTTTTTTATTGTTCTTCTGAATTTTCTTTCGTAAAAAGCTTGACAAGCCTTGTTTGAAAATGGCACGCAGCACATTAAAAAGAGCTAAGAAGTTTTTAATTTTTTAAGATCAACAACACTTCGTGGCTTTATTCGTAAAGTATTTGCATTCCATTTTCCAAATTTGAAATCAACCAAAACCCACTCGTCTTTCTTTCACACCAAAGTCTACGTTTGGGAGCCAGTTTGATGGAGCTATTCAAAAAGTAATTTACGAGTTCGAACTTTTAAGACATGCATTTCGCAGCTCAGAAACTCTAGTGGACAACGAAATATCGAGACTCGGGAAATGTCGAGAAATGTTGAAGTAGAGATGTCGCTGAAGACAGTTGAGGGAATTTCAAACGTTGTGCTCACTTAACAATAAAACTTTATGAGTAACATATTCGCGCTTTGTGAAAGTAAAACTGCTTGCAAATATTACAGCTAGAAAATGCAATAAAGTTAAGTAACGTTAGTCACAAAACCGTTTACGGATTTATTGATTTATATGCGAATGGTATTTAAAAAAATTTTGAATTCACGTCACTGTAACTGATCATTTGCATATTTGCACCACTTTACGTTGATTCTTCAGGTAAGTAAATTTTAGCTCGTCACACCTCAACTTTCCAATTATTACGATAATCAAATGTAATGTTTCTCTATTGCAGAATGTGTCTTTCTATGGAATTTTAAAATCTCTAAGTGATTAAAATTTGGAATTTAATTCGGTACCATCTAGTGGACTTTAGAAAAATTTTCAAAAAGTCACATTAATAGTGACCTATAATACGAAGAGCACACAAACCTTGTTGATACAAAACAAACGTAGCTTTTCGGGAAAAGTTCAAGGAACGTTTGTTTAAACAATTAAATTTGTATTTGTGTTTATGTTAAAATTTTACGTTTTATTACAATAAATTCTTTGTGCTATTACAAAAGTTTGTTTTATTTCTGGAAAACTATTTAAATTGTTTACAAAATTTAAGTTTTACGCGTTGAAATGTCTAATGGTTCAGAATGTTTTCAACTTCATAAAAGTTTTTATGACTTTCGATGTTATGGAGTTCGAAACTGGGTTTTCAACGATCAAAGAAGGGTTAAACTTCCACAAGGAACACAACATGGAAAGTCATAAAATTTGATTCTAAGAAACTGCAAATATTTTTCTTTAAACTTTCACTTTCCGTGAAAAACAAAATTTTTTGAAAACACAAAAAATTTGCAAATAAAATCAAATTCAATCGATTTTTTGATAAGAATTTTCGAGTTATCGTATTAAGGACTTTCAAGATAAAATTCAATGAGTTTGTGTGATTCATGCTTAATATAAAGACTTTTTTATTTATTGTATCCAAAACGATCAACAAAGTGAAGTGCTACCATTGATTCATTCAACTCACGAAGTCTCATATCAGGAAGCTAAATTTTGGCGTGATATTGACTTCCTTTGAACAAATACTTTTTTGATATTGCTCATATTCAACAATGTGAAGTTATTGATGAAGTTGTTGGTGAAGATGGATCGAGTTTTAAAGTGGGATATTAAATGTTGATATTTAAAACACCTTCAAACAGTTAAACAAAAACACAATGATCAATGACTTTCTCTATGAGAATGATCGATGACACCTTTGTTGATAACCAAAAAACACTTTAGCAGAAATCAATATTGTGTTTTGTATTTATGTGTAAATCTCTGAATCATGATAACCTGACATCTTCTTTAATAGATATTGTCCACAGTGATGATATCTCACAAACAAAATTACTAACTTTACACTTGTGATAATTCAAGTTACATAATAAAACTAAATTTCATGCTGGTAAAAGCTTCATTTCGTCCAAGCGTGTAGCAGTAAAACAATAAAATTGTCTAGCCCAAGAACAGTCTCGAATTGAAATTAAGCGACTTCAACGACCATTTTCGTCTTGTTCTAATTTTGTTAATTAAATTAATGCCATTGACCTTTACACAAGGAATACATTATCCAATTGATTGAAGATATAGATGCAAACAGTGGGGAGCTCTAGTTAATTCAATTTGTCTACTAACATTGCCCGGATAATTTTACTTCAATTTTATGTCAATGCGAGATGTGATATTGGAGACTTTCAATCTGTGTATTGAAATCAATAACCTCTGAAAACCTGATATTCTATAGGTAGCCCACATGTTGTTTAGCATATAACACAAGATCCAGACTGATAGTCGTTTAGCGAATAACTTCAGGAATTCATTGTTTAATCAACTGCTTTTTGTTTATTACCAGGAAAATAAAATCAATCGATTAGTTATTGAATTTGTATGAAAATTTAAAATATTTTGTTGACACTAATCGATAACTCAACGAAGAATTCTAGTGTCTTGAGGTGACAAATTTTCAATTTTGGACTTGATGTCATAAGTAATTAATTTTTATAGTTACAAAGAAATAAAATTTTTTAATTAACTTGTTATATGAGACGAACAAAAAGTTTTATCACAACTTAAAGTTTATTGTTGAAACGAGTTCACTTTCATTTGAATCAAGAATGTGCATTCGCCAGCATGTGATATTGAACTAAATCCCTAATTAGATTGCGAAATTGTTTGAATTAATTAGGTTTGAAAGAACAATGAGTTCAGTACATCAGATTTACTTTTATGTAGACATGCTTTTGTTGACTGTTTGATAGCTACTTGTAGTGGATTTAAAACACAGTGAGCTTTATCAGATTAAAAGAAGATGACTGAAATCACTAGAAAATGCAAAATTTACTAACATTTCTATGACACTTCGCGGATATTGCACTAGATTTGATACGCTACAATTAGAACAAGAAGTCGTTAAATAAACGAGTGACTGCCAAAAACGTTCTATGCTTATTTACATATATTCTCACATCCCACTATAACACTTTGATGAAGCGCATGATTCCTGTTTTATCACATGACTAAGATTGTTATAGACTTCACAATTTCCGAGAACATCATATAACCAAATTAGCAAACAAATTATTCAAATCTCGTTCACTATATGCATAACAAAGCAGCTTATTTTGAATTTAACTGTTAAGTGAAGACTCAAAACTGTTTATGCTAAACATCCAGAAAGTAAATAAACCTCGGGATACAAGATTTTGTTGTAGAAAGAAATTGGCTAAGAAATGTTTTCAGAACGAGGTAAGAAATAGCACACGAAAATTGACAACTTGTTGAGCAGCTATTTGAATTTATTCATAATTTTCACCTGTTTGCAAGGAATTTTAAATATTTTCACACAATTTTATTTAAGTTTTAACAAATTCATATTTGATTTATAGATCAATTCGTTTATTTAATAGTCTTTGTTTGGAGTTACATGAAGTTGAAGAAAAGAAATTAAAAATTGTAATAATGTGAACAAAAGCATTTGCTCAATGGATGCTTTTATAACGAACGTGAATTAAAATATTTAAAACTATTTTGTAAAATACCATTACGTGTGAAACAATGATTTATTGAATTTAATTTAATAAGAGCATGTAATTGTTGAATAATTGTTAAGAAAGTAAAAGTGAATTTGCTGTTATTGTGACAGAATACGATTTGCAGATCAAACGACTCCACGTGGTTCTTTCACTTCGAAGTATTTATGATTTTTTCACAGATGGCTCTGCATACAGCAAAAATGTCGCAATTTGTGACAGGGTTTCCCGCTCCGCGAGTGTTTGTAAACATTTTTTAACTCCTGGTATCTTGTCATGTCAAACGTTTCTTGAATCCAGCAGCAGAGTGCGTTTATATGAAACATTTGCGTAGCAAGCAACAAGGTGTCATTGAATTACCAACAAATTCTTTGTGTAACCTTATTTGCTAAGAAAACACTAATTTGTATTCAAAGCACAATATCCACCCACAATTCGAAGCAGCTGACAATAACTCCTTCTTCAACTCTAACTTGGTATGTATTAAAGTTTCTTCTAAATATCACACCACTTTAAGAAACAAAAGCTCATCCGAGGGGAAGTTTTATGAATTTAAACTTTCTTGAGGTAATTTTTGTAATTAAAATGATTTAATGGGTTCTTTTAATTTTATGAGGTTCACAAATTTCTTATGAGCTTATAATGCAAACGCTAATTTTATCCGAAACAAGTTGAGTTTTATAAGAAAAATGTTTAAAGACTTACCGTTTAAGAGTCAAGGATTTCAAGAAAATTAAATAGTTGTAAATTTCAATTAAAAATTTTTAACTAAAACACTACGAAAGATTCGTTCTCAAAGCAATGGTAGAATGAATAAATTGTTTTTGATGGTTCAATTCACATAAGAAGTGGGTTGTGAAGGTTCTCACGGCGTTTTGCTTTATAAATAAATTACACAGTGCTACATACTGCAAGGTTTTTTATATCCACATGATATTAAGAAATTTATACACATTTTATGATTATTTTATTATAAATTTCAGGACATTTCAAATTCAAATCGACTGAACTGCTCATATATGTTATGTTCAAAAGATTAACCTTGAAGCTATTAATGGATTATCACGAATCAAAGTTATTGTTCAACGAAATGGTACTCCACCTGAGCACAATATAAACTTTTTCCATTTCGAAATCACTCAATATCGCAAAACTCCACCAACGAGCAAGCTACTCATGTATGCAAATCACGTTCTCTATTTGAGACGGAAAGCCGAAGGCTCATGCCATGGAGTTCAATGAGAATTTCTATTGATCCAAGGAAGTAGATTCCATAAAACATCTGCACAGGTGCATTCAGGTATGCCACATGGTATTGTGAATCAAAGAAATTCACAAAAATTGCGTCTGTTTCTTATCTCCTAATGCAGTTTTCAGTGGCAGTTTTCTTGCAACTTGTATTTTCTGCAACTGCACAGAAAAAAAAATATGCAAAATAATTTATTTTTCATTGTCAGCTTTCATTCCTTAAGTAGGTCTGGTGCCATAAGTAAACATTGAAAAAGCGCTAAATGTCGCTGTGGAATGTAGGTTGGTCACTGTGTAAAATGCCATAAGAAAAAATAGGGTTTTGCTTATTGTAACAAGTAAAAAGCACAGGTAAGTACGTTACAATGTAGGTACTTGAAAGCGTTAACGCGTTACGATTAACCTCACAGAGAAATTCAACATTTCAAAGGCATCTTTTTATAAAGGCACAATTTTTCTTAATCAAAAGTGTGTCAGATTTGTCTTAATTTCTTAGCGTGTTTTTCAATAAATTCAAAATGATGTCATCAATCAATGTAGAATGTATATAAAAGAAATAAAACTAATGAGAGACGCTTCATTCTGGGTATGATGGATAATTTGCATTTCCACAAATCCATTTAGCATTGGGTCACATGCAGCACGTACATAGTAAAGAAGGGAGGTCACCCCGTTTTGTTTCCATGTAATGGAATTGTCATGATGTCGTTAGCTTGAATAATGTTCTATTCAAAGGACATGAAGGATGCTGGAGATCATGGGTCAACAGAGTTCATAGAGTCAATGACAGATCAGTCGTTTTATAAAGCTTTCATAATAGGTTATAAGTCCATGAACCAGTCAAATGACTTTTTTAAGGAAGTAGGGGATTATCTCTTTCCAAGTTTGTTTAAAATAGAATCAATCTTATTAACAATTGATGCAAAAGTTTTTATTAAGTTTATTCATGAAGGTGTGAATTCTTACGAAATAAGTGAATTCAATTTGATAAGTTTGAAAACTGGAATTCGTGACCTATACCCAAGGTGAAGCACAAAATTTTTGTTATCTACTTCTTTTCCATGGAAGGAAATAAAATTTTTTCGTTTACATTATTATTTTTTCGATATACACTAGTGGCATTAAATCTGGACACTTTTGTAAAACGTTGTTTTTTAAAGTTAAGATGAGACTCCATTGTAATTTGTACTTTATTAATATTTTGACTATTCTTTTTTAAACTATGATTGTTTTTCTCATTATTTCAACGAAAATTTGTGTTAATTTGTTTTCAGTGTTTACTTAAAAAAAATGAAAACAATGCGTGTCTCAAAGAAGCATTTTACGTTTGACATTTGCGAGAAATGGCAGCACTAAAAAGTCCCGTTATCTCAACGAGACAATTCGGGAATAATTTTCACATAGTTACTGATTTTTTGTTTTCCTGCATTTGATGTGTTTGAACTTTGAACTGACTAGTTGAATTAAGTTAGGTTATAGTAATACTAGCGAGATCATATGAAATATATACAATCAAAATGGGTATATAATGAATAAATGAAGAATTTATAAATTCTTTTAAAGTGTCCAGAATTAATTTCACTAGTGTAAATAGAAAATCACATTAAGTATCAAATTTGTACTGATCACATTGAGGTTTTTAAGTCAAAAATCACCTGGCAAGCTTCTTTTAACTTTCGGACATCGAATTCACTCACAAAAGTTGTTACGTACCTATACTGAATGCAATTATCATTATCCCATTGAAAACAAAATTAAAAAGTCGTTACTTCTTATCTAATTTTCAAATGTTTTTGGAATGCGCTTTAATTTGTAATTCAGTAAAATATTGCAATTCCTGAAAGTTAATTTGAAGTTGTGCAATATATCTCTATAAATAACAAATAATTTCTATTATTGTCTGTTGTGTTTTGAAGATACTCCCATAATTGTTGAGGTACAAAAATTTCACATCTAAATTATCTGAATTTTTAATTGGAAAAATTAGCAGAATTTAGAAATGGGGTTGATTTCGGAAACGAAACTCTGAGCATTAATTTAGAAGACAAGATCACGATTTCGAAGTCCAAATCCCCAGATTTGTTAGTGACAAGAAGATTTAAATTTAAAGATATTCCTAAAAGATGCGCTTGCGTTTCGCAAGATGTTTCCCAACAATAGCAGCATATCTCTCAGATACTTCATCACGTTCATTACAAACGCTTGCACTGCCAAAGAGCACGAACAAAATTTTGACGAAACTCACGCAGTTCCCTCGAAATTTGTCAGAAGCACCACTAAGACGTCCACGTTTTGACCGGTTTTGTTAAATAGCTTGGCAAAAAAGTATAACCGGACAAAAATCAAAAAATCTGGTTGTCTTTTATCGCTTCGACGAAAACACACGCCAAATTAAACCGTCAAAACCCGGTGAGGTAATCGTGTTAACAAAAAAACAATATTTTTAAAAATCTTTCAAATCACTAACGTTTATTTTTGTGAGACAACAGAATGAAAAAATTTAAGAAATTTTGTTTTATAGCTGTTCAAAATCACATTTCCAAGTCACAAGTTAATTAAATATTTCAAACGCATCGTGGTGCGGTGTATCTACATATTTTGGCGGTATTGGTCTTTTGAGGGATGTGTTCTTTAATCAGGAAATTTCGGGTTAAAAAGAAGACGATTCCGGGTCAAGTTGCTTAAGAGGAACAATAGCAGTTCATAAAGAAATTGCTTAAGCGCTGGAACCCTCAAAGTTTGTACTTCTTTAAGATCGGAATAAATCCAAAAGTCAACTCGAACCCGAATTTGTGAATAAGTTTTTTCGATTTTTAATTGATTTCAATTGAATTTGAAACACAAAAACAATAAGCAAACGAATTATTAAAAATTTTTAAATGTTTCATTTTTAGTTTTTCCGCGTTTTGTTGCAGTTGAAGTGAAGTGTTGATGTGACGGTTCCCACATTCTCATTTGTTTATGGATAAAAATTACCATAGAATTGTGCGTTGGGAATTTAATTAAAATGAATTGTTGAAAAATAAAGTAAAATTTTAATTTAAGTAGAGTATTGTAGATGAAAAATATTATTTTGCATTTAGAGACAACACGGAAAAATGTGTCGCTCAACCCAAAACAAAGTGATTTTAACGTATTCTGTATACGTAACATTTTTCAA
Source organism: Chrysops caecutiens (assembly GCA_963971475.1). Classification (NCBI taxonomy): domain Eukaryota; kingdom Metazoa; phylum Arthropoda; class Insecta; order Diptera; family Tabanidae; genus Chrysops; species Chrysops caecutiens. The sequence continues at coordinate 70,583,686 of OZ020568.1, forward strand.
AGTTATGGACTTAAATTAATAAAAAATTCTTAAAACGAAGTAATTTAAATGTTAACCTGATTCCAGGTGAGATTTTACCGTTTCTCAAATCGTTTGTCGACCTCTTCAGTGTTACACCTTTTTTCCAGTTTTGATGAAATTGAAATTCTTTAGTGAAGCGGAATATCCATTTTTTGGGAAAATAAATTTATCAACACTAATTTCTTGTTATCACGATAAACACAACTATTTATCAATAAATAACTAAAATATTTTATTTATTATTTCAACTATATTTCAGGTCACATTTCTGTCAACAGTATGTGCTGCACCCATTCACATAATTACACGTGAAATTTCGATATTTTTTCGTTTTGAAATTGAGTTGATTTAAAAATTTTAATTGAAATATTTCAACAATTAACAACATTACACTGTGGGAATTTGTGATCTACCTGTACCGGAAACACCGAAAACTTTGAAATTCTCTGAAGACGCGAGGTGATATATCACCAACGGAGACTTGCTAGCAACTAATGAAGGAATGAAAAATTTCTCAAGAAACTGTTGTGCCCGGTCGTTGTGTATTTGTGAGTATTTATGAATGTGTGCAAGTGGGGGGAATGTGTGTATAAACTCTTCCAATGTCTAGCCATGGTGGAGCTTGTGGTATCTATTAACGTGGAGTTCGGAGAGACACACACATTGAATGCTGATAAAGATATGGAGAGGTACGGTTTCGTGGTTGCTCCAAGTTGAGAGTCTACTGGAGATATTCTACACATTAAAGATTTTGCATTCATATCACAACCAAGCAACGAACTCAAATTGCTCAGGTTTGTCGGGCCCGAGTGCAGTTTTGGTCGGGAACTGGGAGGCCCCATAATGGTGTGCGCTTATGTGATTTGGATCTTATCACTTTAATAGTGGGAAATTCATTGTTTTGAAATCTCGTAGATATAATTTTCCATTTAACACAAACCAGCAATTTAGCAAATGAAATTCAATATTTGACAGAAAACTAACGTTTTATTTACTTAACAAAGTTTAAGCGAATCTGATAGTTGAAAGCTTTTGCGGTTTCAATAAATTCAATAGTTTTCTACTTTGGATGTAAAAGGTTTTCGGAAACAAAACATTTCCTTAAACGGTTTTTGAAGATTTTAAAATATCAAAAAGTCTATTTTTCTTTTATTTCATTATTTATCAACAGAATGTTTCAAGAATATTTTCAGCTCAATCGGAATAAAACTCTGGAAATGAGAGCCGTTTCAAGCCAAGGATAACTAAGATTTTCACACTGCACCCAAAACTTTAAACGCATTTTTCTCGAAACCTCAATCTTGAAGTCTTTCGACAAGATATCTCAAAAACTAATAGTCCGATCTTGTTGAAATTTTGCACACATCATAAAGAAGGTATTTACTTATTAGTAAATAAAAGTTTTGTATGTCCTTTGACTGCAACGCATTTTAGAAGGCAATATGCAATTGACGAATATTTTAATAAAGTTCTTCGTTCAATCAGGAGCTATACATATTTACTAGCTGAATATATTTGGCTTCTTTATTTAAAATAAACCAAAAACAAGCTGTCCTGTCATTCTTAAATGTCCTTTTTCAGAACTCACGTTTTGTGCAAATTTCATTTAAATTTTTAAGGACATTTTTATGTAATAATTTTATGTGCTACAGTAATTGTGTTACAAGCGTTAAACTTGGAACATTATTTGACTTTTCAATTGCACTTTGTCAGGAAGCATTAATTTCCGGTACAAATTGGCTTATTTTGCGTGAACACTGGAAATCTAAATCCTCTTTATGATTTACTTTGAAAAAACCAGGAAAACCAAAATGAATAAATTAAGTAGCTTTCCATAAAGAACACTGTCAAGTTCACTGTTGAAAATAGAGCGAAGGCTAATTTTTATATAAGGAAAGAAACATTTTGTGTACAACATGAACATAAATTACCATGTTTTCTAGTATCTGATATTGGTATAACATAACCTTCCGCAACCGCGCTGATATTACTTTATGTTCCATGGATTATTGAGAGTTCAGTTTCATAACTCCAGTTCAAACAGTCTAGAAATGCCAAGAAGGTATTGATGAAGTATACTAGGTATTGTTGTGATGGCATTATCAAAGGCGTGAAGAAAACAATCTTCTTCGGTGAAATGAAGCTTGCAGAAATATTGAATTTCCTTCAAGTTAGGAAATATAGATTGAGTCTTTGAGCACTGGGAAATAGAAAACATTCCACGACGCTATGGAGGTATCCAAGAAAGAAGCCATACCAAAGACAAGAACTTGCCACTACATTTACATGATATGAAATTGTTTTTGAGAACTGACAGAAAATCGACAAGTCTTCAAATAACCTGATTCACTAAAGAAGCCATAGTCCAACCTCGAGCACTAGTGTACCCTTCTGAGGGATTCTATACAGTGTTGACGTAAAGGCCGATTTCAAGATGCAAGAATATGAAAACTGGTATTCGAAGAAAATTTTAATAGCGATATTCGATACTTTATCTATTTCCGGATACAGGAAATTAAAATTGTAATTCTAGAGCAAATTTACGTTGGGTCAATGTATTCTGAATGGATGCGATAGTAGCTCCAAAACACGTTTTTCATTGCCAACTCGAAACGACCAGTTCAAATATGCAGTATCGATTATCTAGTAATATATTCACCCAATTAATTGAATTTAACAGCAGGTACCCAAGTCATGAATGTCAAAAGCAAGTTTCTGGTTTCTGGTCCACAGCTGGAACACCTCGTGCAATCATGGAAAGTCTATCATATCCACTTCTGCCTTGTGCTAATCTCAAGCCCTACATACCAGCTCAAGTGCATAAACATTTTGTGAATCAATTAAGATTGAAAGGATCAACTTTCTCCGAAGTCGATGACCATCAGTTCAACTCAACTAAACTGGATAATCTCCATAGAAACTCTGAAGTGGGGTCTGAGAGCATCCATTCTACGAACAGTATTGATAACACAAATCAACTGAATGCGGAGCTACTTACACCACCAGCTCCAAATGCACTTCTTGAACTTAAAATTCTTCAAATTGTACAGTTACTGCACAATGCCCCTGACCCCCGCACACATGAATTCCGTCGGTTGGGGGTCATCCATCGATATAGCCTCAAGTGTTTATTGCTGTGCATTACGCGTCTCCCCCTGGGTGCAATGCATGCAAGGGAATCAATTTTATTCCGTCTTCATCTTAAGAAACTCTCAATGAAACGCATTCAGTGGCCACCATAAGCGAAATCACTAGTGCTTCTAGCTGTTGTTTGGCTATATTTGTTCGGAGGTAAATATCAAAACAAAAATCGAAAAAATTTATTTAATTTTATGCGAAATTTATGGATGGAATTTCGGAACCGGTTGCGTTTCGGTTTCTCTTCTTCACCAGGTCGACATTCCGCGGAAATTCCCCTTTCTTGTCGTTTTCTTGAGACGAGATTTTCTCAGGTGCCAGTGTACAGTCTCTGTCGACACTAAAATGTTTACCTTAAAAAGTTCAAATTTCCGATTATTTCCTCAACTTTTGAACTTCATGATTGTAATAACACTTAAATATTAGATTCAATTTCAAATTTTTGTTAAGTAAACAAGAATCCACTCAACAAATTATATTATATATTAAAGTTTTGTTTGCATGAGATTTGTGGTGAACAAACACGACGTTTGTGTCTCAGATAGCAAATAGAGCGTGTCTTTGCTGAGAGTTAAATTTGTTTCGAACATTTAACATTAACATTAAACATATTAAACTAATCCGTGTGTTTTTAATTCACAAAATTTATAGTTAGTGATTCCCAAAAAATCATGAAATGATTAAATTTGATGGCAAATTCAAAATAACAATCAGGCTAATCGCTCCACTTAACATGATATACGAGGATTCATTTATTGAAACATTGACAAGCTAACAAATTAATTTCGTTAATTAAATACACAACACGAAAATTGATGGTTTATTTATTTTAATCGGTTTTTGATAATCACTTTTCCGTCTTTATGATATTCAAAACTAGATTTTAATGTGTCTGAAGTGATTTCAACGATTATTGAAGATGGTTAGTGGTTCAAAACCGAATGATTTCGGGGTTAAATTTTTATGTTTTTCCAGGAGATAATTTCATTTTTCTCCATTTAAAAACGATAAAAATATAAAATTGGAAAGCCATTATATTTAAAAAACTCCCGATTGTATGCAAAACGCAATTTCTTCCAACATTAACAATTGTTTAATTCTTAAATTTCACTTTAATATAAAATATTAAAAGTTAAATCAAACTTTCATCAGTTAAACAAACAATTATATGAATATAAATCAAAATAATGAATAAATCATAAAATATTGAAACAATAGTCTCGATGAAATTGAAAGTGTTCTCACAATGAGTTCGTTGAACGATTATTTTTAGTTTTAAGTAATTAATGATTCTGGATGGAAACTTAAAAATTACAAAACTGAAGAACATTACTTGAATTCACGTTTGACCTGAAATTTCCTAACATTGGGGTTTCCCGAATGACACTATGAATGCAAGTGACTTGCAATTGAATTTTAAGTAACATATTTAAGGCACATAAACTTGACATATAAATTTGAAAACATTGAACAATCATTGACCAAAATTTCTCAAGTTTTGTGGTATCCAATTGACCACAAAATCCGGGACAATATATCATCAATACTTGAATGAATGATCGTTACATACGTACGTAGTTTCACTTTCAATGGTTTCATTATAAAATTTCTTTCATTGTTCAATTTTATGTTTCAAGTATGAGTGAATGATTCAACTGGTCTCATGTTTTGGAAATTAGTTTCAATGCACTTGATCTCAATTTCACAATTTCTGATCCGAAATCAAGAAGAGAGTTTCTTATAAATGAAAGAGTTTCTTATAAAGAGGTGTCATTAAATGGTTTTTCATATATCATTTAAGAGGCGAAAGGACCAACTTCCTGATATTTCTGCAGTGTATTTTGATAAATTATATGTAGAACATTTAATAACAAATAAAATCATAAGTGCAATGCTTACATTCTTAAAATTCCAATAAATCACGTGCAAAACAGGATATCCAAATGTGAATGTACTTCAACACAGCACTCCACAAAATTTCAGTTCACAATTTTTTCCCAATAATTGTACGTCATTAAAAACTGTTTTTAAATTAATATCAATTGCATCACGTTAAATTGCACTCATCAAACACAGAATCACGTACGAGTTGTGCATAAAATCAATTTTATAAAAAATAAATTATTAAATCAATTGAACTGGTTTCCGCTAAACGATTTCTTGCGTCATTTGTGTCACCTGGAAAATGGAAAATAATAAAATACTCAAAATAATTTTAAATTAATATTTGAAAATAAATTATTAACTAAAGAGCAAAGTATGATCAAAATCATAACTTGAAGCAAATGAGAAATTCGTGAACGATGCATGAATGGAATGAGAACTTCAAAGCGTTTTCAAGGTGAAAGTTTAAAAATTTATAAACTTTTTATTGTTGAATTTATAAGAAAACATGTTTGAAACGATCTTGAATTTTTGTTTTGTCGGTATATTGTTTTATTTGTCAACTTGAAGGATTGCCACGCAAATTAAGACTCATTACGAGGTGTTGTATTTCAAAGCAAGACATTGGGGCGACTCTCCACTTCCTTGGATAGTGATCATGAGAGGATACTCGGTTAAAATGTGGATAGTTTGTTCTTTGGAAAGTTTGTCACTTCAATGCAGTAAAAATTACTTTCGAGATTATCACCTCAGCCCAGCAATGTCATTATCATATGGTAATGTACAATGCTGACATTGTTTCAAGTAGAAATCATTTGTTATTTTAGAGAAAAAATCATAATTTTCATATGAGCTACTGGAAGAAAGTAATTTTTAAAATCACGAAGAAACAAAGAGTTCGTGTTTTGCAGAAATCTTTGTGGGAAAGATTCGTTTCAGAAGAAGTTAGCTATAGAAAGTTGGTCTTAATGTCATGATCTGTCTGTGAACATAATCAAAGAGTTGTTTGTGCAGAGAGAAATGATACAATCATGTTAAATGATGATTTAATTGACTTCTAGCATTCCGCCAAAATCAAAATCCCACAGAAGTCACCAAGACGCTTTGATCTAATAACATTAAGTAGGGAATCACTGGTTCCGATCTATAAAACCTATTTAATATGAATATCTTGTATTTTCTCATTAAGATGCTAACGAAACCCGTATCGATATGACGAAAGTAAAATTTCCAGAAGCTGAGAACACGACTTCAATATGAATATCACCTAGCGACGAGGTTTGAATGAATGTACAATAATCTTGTTAGTTATGTACAACGGAAATATCACCAAGTTTGCATCATGATAATGCCTCCAAATATTTGGGAATCTCACTTTAAGGTGATTCAGTGTGAAGTTGTGCCAAATCCATATCGATCCAAAACCGCAAATGGCCTCATTTTGATTCCTCTGGAATTTTCAATTGTAATAATTTAACCATTTTTATTTGTTTATAAACTTCTGTTTACGCTTCATTTACTAACGCACTGAAATTTCCATTTTCATTTGAAAAAATAAAAATACCTACTGCAAAGTGATATTGAGCAGGTAATTGTTTAAACAATTTTCAATATTCATGCCACGTACAGCAGAAAAATCGATTCGTGGACATTTTTAGGCACTGTAAGCAATTTTCACGTGGCTGTTAAAAAATAGGAGGCTTGCAAATTTTGTATTCGTGAGTTTTAAGGAAGGGTTAATGTTTGATGAACAACGGAAGCAATTTTCTGGAATTGTTTTATGCCAAATCGGCAAAGGAAGATGGAAGAAAAGTTTCTGGAAAAACCCAGAACTCTGTGCTGACAGGGTGTGTTTTATGATGACCAGAGCTTTTGAGAGTAGACAACGACAACTGGACTGCCTTCATAATTGCTGTGACCGACAATCTTTGTACAAGTCTGGAAAGAAACGGTTTTCCAACGAAATGTAAATAACCTCGCCACGTAGATCTACAGAGTCATTCTTCATCAAAGATGTCTAGCTCTCTGTACTCATCTGGATCTTGTAGATTTCATCTACACCATGATGACAGCGTCTTTGCAAAGTTTTTATCATCGGAACCATGTTGAATGCTAATTTATTTTGCGATCATTGGCGGTTTGTTGATCTACATTGAACACATCATCAGTGGTTTTGCAAAAATATTGATCTACATTGAACTTTCTCATTTTGTATAAAAACCGAATAGAGGATAAAACACTTCAACTTTTTTGAAGGATAAGGGAAATTCTCATGAAATCAATTTTCCCACGACTGTATCCTTGTAGCATTTATTTGCAATTATAAACTTCAAGTAGAGAAAAATGCGGAAATTTTCCGTATAAAATTATTACCTTGAAAAGCACAATTGTTAAATCACAACTTCCAGAGATTTGCCCATAAAAGCAACTTGTGGCATTTCCAACCGTTGTGAGTGACACTTCTAGGAAACATTCAATTCCTTTGGTGCATAATCGCATCTTTCAGCTAATTCAATTGAGATGGCGTTGATTCATTCTTATATTACTCAGATACATTTGAAAAGAACTTTGTAAATGACGTAGGAACATGTTACTTGTGGAATTTGCTGATTTTAAAAGGACCATGAAAAAGACTCGGAATGCTTTGCATTGTGGCGGCCATTGGAGCAGATTATTTAGAAAACATTCTCCAACACTTTTAACCTAATAGCCTTAAGTTAATTCATATGAAGAGATTAGCCAGATTTGCAAATACGGTCAAAAGTTGTCAGCACTCTTTCGAAGAGCATTTTGTGATTTATATTGGTCAAGGGCGATTGTGCTTTGGTCAGTCTTTGTGCCGTCACAGCACAATAGAAAACTGAAAAGCTGTACATAATTGGTAGGTGTAGGTGGCGTCCAATTGGCATTAAACCAATTCTTGAGGAATTTAGATGATTTGAGGTATTTTCTAGTAAACCACGTTTAGAAATTGTCCCTCAAAAAGTCACAAGCGAATTTATTTGAAATGTAGTTCATGTTTTGAATGCAATTAATTTGAGGCAAATCAGCAAATAAAATTGTTAAATTACAAAGACAATTGACTGATTTAATTGATCAAAGGAGGGCAATGCGAAAAATTGTTTTCTAAACAAACGATTTCCGGGTGATGACCCGGCGATTTATTTAAATGAACTAAATTGGTTTGTTACTTTTCTGGGGATTTTAATTGTATGAGAAAATCTTTTTTTGGAAATATTTGTGACATATAATAGGTCTGTTCACGTACTTCCTCGGAACATATTGTATTATATTGCAATACGTTTCGAGCACGAAATTGGCGTTTTGTACAAAAAATTGTTTTGAGAGAATGTAACGAAAAGTAACGGATATACTTGAAAGTGCTAGTAAATTTCTCGAGTAACGGCAAGTTAATAGGAAAATCCTGTTCATTTGCCGGGTGCACGTTAGAAATTCAAACGTCAAATGTCAAATTTGTTTATGTTCGTTTATGAGGTAAGTTTATGTGAGGTTAGTTCGAGGTTATTCAAATGCGTTTTTGTACTATTCAGTGAGAGAGAACTTAGAAAAATCCCTAATTGCTCATTTCCAGCTGAATAAACTCAATCTGTACGTGAACAGACTTATTACTTTTAAAGATTAAGTCTGAGTCTGATTAAGAGGTTTCCGTTCGGATACGACGATAAGAAGATGACGTTTGTGGACTTACTGTAGCTTTTGATAAACATTAAATTTGAAAAAGATGTTGGCGGTATTACGATAATGACTTGTACATAACATCAACATTTCAAAATAAGTTTTTATAACAATTTTCACAAGAAATACATCATTATTTACCCCAAAAATGGAATTTAATCAACGTCATTTATGAATGTTTAAAACAAAAAATCTGACGGTAATATATTGCAAATTAACAAGTGATGTTGTTGAGAGTTTCGAGCATGACAGGTGATATGAGGTAATCGTTGTTAAAAATAGTACCGAAAAAAACGAAGCAGAAATATCAGAAACAAGTAATTTTTGAATCATTATTCAACACGAGATGCTGAACAACAGCAACTATTGGATGTTCCCAAAAGCTTAACGTCGATACATTTAAAATAATTTCAATTACAATTACATAAGCTTCATTTGTCGGCTATAACCCACATTAATAAGCTTTCGAATTAGAAAGATTAATTGAGGTGAAAAGATACCACAAAGCTGGAGGTTATCAGGTTCGACTCATATCTGTTTTAATGACGCTATCAGCTCAATTGATTCGAGATAATGAGAATGCGGCTTTAGAAGGAATTTACGTTCTTATTTCATACATGACAATACACCTCAATAGGGTTAATCGCAAAGATGTTGCTACTTGATAACAATATCAACAAATATATGAGCAAAAATTATTTAATATTCTTAACAAAATTTATCTAGATTTTGAAAACCACTGATAAGGTTTTGATAATCCAGTGCTGTTAATCGAGCAAGTAAACACTTGAATATAAACAACTCGTGTTTACTGAGTTTGCAGCTGTGTGGGTTGCAGATATTACCCATACATATAATATAGGAATTGCTGACATTCTTAGGAATTTGTTACGCACAATATTGCTCAGGTGTTCTTACCTTGATCATATTAATGCAGCTTATTTAGAAAAATGATTTAATATGTTTGAATAGCTGCTGATGACGATAGCTTATATCTTTTTATTTTCAAAGGATGTTGCCTGAAAGTACAACAGGATGGAACCTCGTTTCGTATTCATGTCAATACTTTCAATTATGAATTAAAATTTTTAGTTTTCTTCAAATTCTAGTCGCCGAAAAGCAAATTAAGAAATGTAGGTTTGTTCGTGGGCGCACCTCTTGTGTGCAAATAAAGATAAAATTTGGCATCAAACGCAAAGAACGTTGAACTTGGATCAAATGTTGGCCTCAAAATATTGTCTAAGTTTCGGTGAAATACTATCGGGTGTGAAAAGTGAGAAGCTTTTTTATAATTGTAGTTGACAGTTTGTACAAAGCTTTGGCTCCATTTCAAAATCAAGACTTCCGTTGTGGGTCAAGTGCAAGTTCAAGAGTCTACATATTGAAATTTCATCACAGAAAGGATTTCCTTGGATGAAGATAAAGTACTGTAACGTTACACTGGAATTGGGAACAATTTTGATAATACAAGTTCACGAGAAATCTGATTCATGATTCACATGAAAAAATCTACTGATTCCCCTCGTCTCTCGTTATCACAAAATTTGATAAAAATTCTACTTCCAGTAAACTCAGACTGCATTCCAAAACATAAACGTGTGGATATGAGAATAGCCTTATCGAGAAGTTATCCAACAACCACTTTTGTTTATTGAAAAATAATAATTTATTGATAATTACATTTTGTTGTTCCTTCAAGTACTTCCACAAACGAATATCGTCTTTCACTTTTTCCCCGTAAACTACTCCAGCTAAATATCCACGGGATTTCCTTTTGAATCTGAAACCTTTCGATGAAAATCTCTTAACAGCAACATTCACTTTTCTCACGAAATTCAAATCAGGAAAAACCACTTAAAGTAAGATGATCCAGTCGTTTTTCAGAAACGAAAAACAAAACACATTTTTAACAGTAAATTTAACAGATTCGCAATTCGTTTTTCACTTGCACTTTTGCAATTCTATAAACAAAACATTTATGTTTGAACAACAAATCAACGAGAAGTTGAAATTGAATTGACAATATCGATTGAATGCTTCTTCACCACCTGCACAGATTCACCTTTTCTCAAAATCACACAACCATAAATTAAGGAAAATCATTTGATTTATTAACTCTTGATTAGGAAATGCACCTGACAAATTGACATTTGTGTCAAGATGCAACTCATAATGCAGTCGCGGCGATAATCAACTAGACACGATCGCATTTTAGTTCCGATCCGATCAATTGCGCCGCATTCAACACAAAACACAAATGGAATTTTTCGAAAAAACCAGTACCGCAGGTTTAAAACTTTCGAAAATTAAAAATAAATTTAAATTTAAGTACTTAAATTAAAAAATAAACAAAAAATGTATTTTCCTTTTAACACAGAACGGTCACGATCGCGATCTTAACGCTGTCGCGGGTGACTTCATACTGACGACGAATGGAGCGGAGCGTCTGATCGAAGCTGTCGAGCCGCTCGAGCTTTCGGAGAATTCGGAGTTTCTTCTTTGGATGAAATCTTGAGTTGCATTATTGACCGCACTTTCAAACCTCATAGTGCAGCATCATAAATGGTGGCCCTAAAAAATTCACATTCGACATTTTGAAATTGATCGTCATCAACGGAAACAACGAGCCCCAAACACAAACTCAGGTGGAAAGTCCCCAAAAGGCATGCAATTAGCACGAGTTTGTGGTTTCGGATACAGTTAATCCGTTAAAATGTTTTTTTGATGAAAGGTGAGTGTAGGAGAGACACTTTTCAGGTAAAAATTTCACAAACTTCCAGTGAGAGCGACAAATTTTTATTGTACTTCAAGGTATAGCCATCAAAACCGCTTTTTCAATAACTAGTTCCGTTTTGTAAATTCAATATCTTTCAAAGCTTTTCATGAACTATTTGCAGTTCAAGTTAACGTCTTGAGATTCGAGATTTCTTGAGGGTACTTCGGGGTTTTCGAGAAATCTCACAAAAATTTCAAAAAAATTTCTTGACTCATTTTGTGGCGAATTCGGACGGAAGTAGCAGAAAACTAGTTTTGACGATTTTCCAAATGTGTCACTTAATTTCACGTTGATATAATCAATCGATGATCATTACAAATCACAGAATATCTGATAGGCAATAAGGCTCGTGACATAATAGATCAGAAGTGTAAGGGACATCAACAAAAGGTTCACGTTCTACGTAAGAATGACTCAATTCTATAGAAGCTGACAAGTTGTTTTGAACCTCAAACCGTTTTGTCAGAGAAGGTTTCTACGAATTCCTCGAAGAAAACAAAATAGTAGAGGTCAAAGTGAAGAGACTCGCTACCAGTTGACCACAACTTTCGTACTGCTGTGTGGTACCAATCTCTTTTCAGTTGATTGGTGATTAAGAAGCAAAGAATGGCAAAGAAAACGAGAAGACGTCTATAGGATGAATGTCTTCCTATTTGCCACGAGACCACTCTTAGTCATGGACAGGTTTAGGTTCAAACATTCCTAAACTGTTTTGATTATCCTCATGTCGTTCATGACTTCTCGTTGTCCATACAAAAAACAAGCAATCTATGGCAAACCACAAGCTCTGCAGGCGTTACGATGGATGGATTGTAGAAGACATCAAGGTGAGACTGGCAAACCTGTCTAGGTTTTCCTATGACTCAGTTGATCACAGTTGTTAGCGTTGATCTTAGTGCCATGTTTACATAAATTATTGCAATGATCTTGTTGATTTGAAAAATATAACATTCCAATAACTACAAGTCGATCGAGCTCGTTAGAGGTACAGGTGCAGGTGAAGGTTGATACTCTCTGCATGATGTGTAAGAGATGTCACAAACCGACTTTCTATCGAATTCAATAGAAAATTTCCCATAGTGTCTTTGAGCTGAAATACATATGTGCAATCATGCAAGGTTTATCTGATAAAACAAATGATTGTAAAATATTTTATCTAGATTATAGACAAACGAAAATAGCATAGACACTTTCATTATTTTGTTTAAAATACATAATTATTTAATATACAATTGCTCAATGTCTTCAATATTCAGTTTTTCATTCACCTTACAAGGGAAAGTTACTCAACGTCTCAAGAAGGTCTTTATTGAATTTGCAGATAAAAAGTGAAATCATATTAAAGATGTATCAACTGCATTTTGAATGCCGTGGGAAATGTGACTGCGTTTAGCTGTTAAATGATTGAATTATAGAGATTGCAAATATCCCTCGAGTCATAGATATTACAATACCTTCTCCTTGTATCCCCCAGGACATTTATTTTCGTCCTTCCTACTACTAATATCTTCTCTAGTATTTTGATGTAGCAAAAATTTAGGTTAAACGAAGTCAACTTTCAATGTCAACTTTCAAAACATATCTCAAATGCTTATCATGTTGACAAGTGCATTAAAAATTAACAAGACTTCTTAGTTGCTTGTCTTGCATATTTTAATAAAAGCGAAAATGCATGCCAACATGTTAAATTTTTAAAAGAAATTTTTATCATCAAATGAATTGAAAATGTTTTTAAAAAATTTGTATTTGATGCATGTAAATCATATGATGATTATTTTCACTATACAATGTGTGATATGTGCTTTACGGTGAATTTGTATTTGATATTATTAACAATAAAACCATGTGCGTATTTTATATTCACTTTTCAATTCGTGATAGTGAAGTGAAAGCGTGCACCTTCTCTAAATCTTTAATAAAATCCTTAGGGATATCAGGAAGTCGTACGAATGCTCCAAGCTAGTCATCGAAAGAAACTTAACTTTTCTTCAAGTTCTTCTCTAATTTAAATTATTTGCTTTAATTGACTTAAAGTTAATTTCCTTAGAAAGTAAATCATTCAAGAGTCAATGAACTATAGAATCAAATTGTTGAAAAACTTTTAAGTTATTTTTCTGGTTCAATAGGTTTCTCAGTTTTTGAGTCAGTTTTTGCGCGTTCACTGAAAGTAAATTTGAATGAAAAGACAATTTTCACTCAACCATTAATTTCGTTTTTATCGAATTTTAACCAAGACTAAAGTGTCATGGTTAAATTTTGGCCCTTTTAACAAGTGCCTTCTAAGTTGTACCAAAAACTAACCTTGAACCTTTTTGTTATGAAACTATAGTCTATATCATACACACTTAAAAGCTAGATCCTTACAAACTATTGTAAAATTAAATGAAGCCACTCACAGAAACGTTTCTATTTCGATTCGAGTTGTCCTCAGTGTCGTCCTTATGACGTCCGTGTTGTTACGAGATACTACACAGAAAAATCACAAATTGTTTTCATGTCACTTACTCCTACCTCACGACGTAAGTCTAATTAGCATAGTGATTTAAAACTACCATATCTAACAACCTTTTAATATCGCAATTGCAAAATTCCCAAGCACTAAACGTTCCTTCATACGATGCACTTTTGAAAACTAAAAGTTGTTGTAATGTCAAACCGTTGCCAAGGCGAAAAATGTCGCTTATCACATGCGCTTTTGTATGCAACTAGGGTAAGGGATATCTCTAGGAAACCAGGGTTTCAGTTAACCCTGTAAAAGTGTCACGGATAGTTTACAAGAAATTAGGGGTAAAATTTGTAAATATTGAATTACAGCTGTCAAAATTTGTGTTGAATAAAGTGGAAAAATTGAAAATGTAAGTATAGAATAATTTCCCGGGAAAACTGAGAATGATGTGCAACACATGATAATGTTCCTGAAAAAGTACTTTCATTGGCTACAAAACGGATGTCCGGATGTTTCGACACACTTATCCATAAAATGTCAGGTTCTTCTACGAACGAGTTGCAGAATTTTCCATATTTGGAACATCAATAACCTATCGCTACCTACAACCTGAATCCATTACAAGATCAATCACATCCACTTGGCTGGAAGTTGATCCGTGAAAATGAGGTCAACTGTCTATTCAAGCCAGAGCAAGACCCGCCAAAGATGGTGTCTGCTGATGAATGTCACTGCTCATCATAGTCTTCAAGTTGATTCTTTTGTCTGTAGATCTACAGTCCGTAGAGGAAAACATTTCATAATTGGTATTACACGATTGACTCTGTTGAATGTGAATGGCCTGCAAGCGTTCATTGAGTTGGTACACAAGAGTGTCGATAATTCCTCAAATGCATAATGCAATTTGCGTAATCACTTTCAAGATGTTCGACTTTGATGGGATTTAGTTGAAATAAAACAGAATTGGAGATTTGAAGAATTTTGTAATTACAGATTCAGTAAACTCGGACAGTATGGCACCTTCAAAGTGGTTGGATGCTGGTTCTGATCAACATGTAAGTCTACACACTCTGCCCTCATGTATGACACTTTGTGACTTGAAGAATGACAACTATCACAAACTTGTGGCGGCAGAAATACCAGTTGACATCAATGCCAGGGCAAAGCTGAAAGTCTACAAAGGCACGGGTATGGTCAGTGAACAGGGATTGCCGGGAATACCATCAGCTGTAGAGAGCTTCTACATTGATGAACCGGAGCCGAGATCACCCAGTATGATATGGAAATTGTATTGCACTTGAAATATCCCAATAAAAACATTTTGCAGTAATTGCAGTAGCCATTGGTGCTTCTGTGCTCTTCTATCGTAACTTGAAGCCATACTACAAATTCACCTTGCCGAGCATGTCCATCGAGCCGCTAGAAAGGGACGTTTGGAGAAAGGTGAGTTTCGGAGAACATATGAAGGAAATGTGGTTACCAAGAATCCTTCCATTTCAGCTTCCATTGGAACGGCCAGATAACCAGGAAACGCTAATCGAAAACTTGCGGTCCATCGAAGTGTGTCAATTGAGTTGGATATCTCAGAAGTTACTCAATTTGCCTGTGCCTGAGCGAGAAGTAAGATATGATTTATGATTATAAATTCAAACACTATTCCTTCTGAAGAGTTTCATCAAGGATCATGCTGAAACAGAACTACAACGGCTTTCAATGATCACAGCAATGGCGACCATTCAAAGGTCTTCAAGTGACACGAAGCCACATTCTGGGTTGGTCATTGCAACAGAGAGTGGCGACATTATCATCTTGGATACGTTAACTTTTGGGATTTTGTATGAGGTAGAGTGCTTTTTAAGTAATTCACGATTGACCGAATAAATGTGATCCTCAGGCCAAAGTGTGCTCGTACCAAGTGTCGCCGTCCCTCCTTTCGCTAAGTGGTAATTTCGATGTGGACTTTCGGATTGTCATTGCCACCCGAGAGTCCTCATTGTGCTTGTTACGGAAGTCATGGTTGGAAGGGAGACAGATCCTTAAGATGGAGCAGCCAGTGATAGACATCACACTGCTGCCAGTCGACCAGACTATAGTCGTCCTGTGTATGGATCAAAAGTTGACATGTTACTCTAAGAAGGGAAAGAAATTGTGGACGGTTCCGTTGAGATACGGCGGAACGTGTATGGTTCCAGTGCCTCTACCCCATCTAGGGACCACCCTCACTGCTGTAGCTATGGTAGGAGGTCTGGTCCAATTGTACTCCCAGAAGAGTCTCGTGGATGAGTTCACAGCTCATGGTAAGTGATTCAATGCACTCTTGTCTTGTTAACCTGATCTATCTCGCTAAAGAAACCATATCAGCAATGATATTCGGACATCTTGGACAGGAGGAGCATGTTTTGACTCTTGTCACTGAGAACGGTGACCTGCTCATAAAAATCCTGAAAAGGACGGCTGAATTCAAGGCTTACGTTGCACCGTTAACAACTAAATCTGACACCAGTGACGGGGATAAAGCTTTGGAAATTCCGAAGAAGAACACAATTTTCGTTGAACAAACGCAGCGTGAAAAGGACAACGCTAAAGGTTTGTGTCTCCTTGTCACATTAAACAGCAAAAATTAAAATTCCCAAAATCAAAGCGATTTACAACAGTT
The DNA here is from genome assembly GCA_963971475.1 of Chrysops caecutiens. Taxonomy (NCBI): domain Eukaryota; kingdom Metazoa; phylum Arthropoda; class Insecta; order Diptera; family Tabanidae; genus Chrysops; species Chrysops caecutiens. Next base: position 70,600,303 of record OZ020568.1, read on the forward strand.
TTCAAACTGAACTTTGGCGACTACGGCTAACAGCAGCACGAGCTACAGTCGAAGCCATAACTTCCGCTGAATCCACCATTTCCGGTGATTTGAGACATGCTCCTATCAAACTGTCAGCTGAAGTTTGTGGCGTTGGTCCACAGTTCCGGTTGTTCCTCACCATCGAAAACATGTCGACGCGCAAGGAGGCGAACAATTTGAGCATCTTGCTCCATGCAGACCACAGACACTACAAACTGTCCAAACCAATGGCCAAGGTACTAGCAACTTCATAATTGACTCAACGACAATTCAATCCATTTCAGCTCCCTGTCCTCATCCCGGGAGTCCCACTCAAAGTAGATTTTGAAGTTACATCTGTCCTGGATCCCATCGACGGGCTACCACCTCCAGATCTGACCACAGAAAACGCCAACATTCGTGTTATGATCATCAAACTCGGACAAGCGAAACCGCTCATAGCTGCTGTCGTGACGATGCCTGAATCCGAGGCACCACTGGAAAATTAACAATTTTTTAACGTTACTGTACATGCTATAATTTTTCAATTTATCATCTATCGGTGGCTAGTTTAAAATTCATTGCAATGTTGAATCATTCCATTGAATAGACAGTTGAGACTGGAAAACGTAGAGACTGGAACAACGTAGATAGTACGTAGTTGGAAAAGAATGCTCAAGATAGCAGTGGTAAACATTTTTGAAAGATTTGTTCGTTAATATAGAGTAGTAGAAATAAATTTGTTTCCCCTTAGGTGATTTTAAAGTGTTCACTTATTTTAAAATTCCAGAAATCCTCATACAAAATACAATAAATCTCCTCTCAATGTATTATAAGTGACTCCAATGCTACTGAACCCTAGTAGTAGAAATAAATTTGTTTCTTTTCAGTTGATTTTAAAGTATTTACCTGCAACTCCATAAATCCTCATACAAAATACAATAAATCTCCTCTCAATGTATTATAAGTGACTCCAATGCTACTGAACCCTGATGCAGTTGATAAAGCTGTGACTAATTAAAGATCAAGCATAACATGTCATGAACTGTCTAGACATCTGGTTGCATTTGTTTACTCATGATTCAATAGCCCAGAAGGTTCACTTTTGCAAAATTCAAAATTTTGTGTTTGGACAAGACTTGTTGACTAATTGGATACCTAGAGAAGACTGTCTTTCAGGTTTTAGATTTGTTATCCTGACTACGGATTTTGAATTACACGAACTTTGAAATAAAACACTTCAGTGTTAAATTACCTATATATAAAATTATTTATTCGACTTAAATTTACAGCAATCGACAGACGACGCCTAGTGCACCTGATCCCGTACCAGTGCAATATCGGTGATGTAACATATAACTAGCAATTCTCTTAAAACTACATATATTTCTCAGACAACTTCTCCACCAGTTCGATGTAGGCCTCCTTAGCACTATCCTGGGACATACCCTTCCTATTGCTCCAATGTGTCCATTTGGCCTTAGCCTTCATGTCCAGCAATCCAGGTTTACTAGTCTCATTATCCCCAACAGTGCCTTGCTTGAAATAAGAATAAAGGTCCAGCAGTTCTGCATCAGTGGGACGTTTCGTGAACGTCTTAACTTTCTCTGCAGCTGCATTGAACTTCTAAAAAAGAAAATGAATAGCTGTAAAAACGATTCATATCCGATACAAATAACTAATTAATTTCATTTCTTATTTATAAATTATTTTGCATATTCCATTTTGATAAATCGTTTCGCTTTTTTCTTGATTTAATGAGGCACGATTTGCTACTTACTTCGTCCAGTGACATTTTTCCGGGTTAAAATAATTTCTGAAAAGATAATGTACTGTTTAGATAAGAAAAATTCAATATCCTCTCACAACTGTCTATTCCTATTTTGAGTTTGTGCCACAAAATTTGTGTTATTTTAACGAAATAACCAAGTAAAAATGTTTTCACTAATAGAATGCACTTTGAACGATAAATAAATGTTTCTATTTTAAACTTGACAGTGAATACGCTTGTCGAATAGCTAATGCTGGGTTTTCCGGTAAAACAATAACTAAAAGTTTTCTTTAATTATTCATTAACGTTTCAGCTCGAGTCAAAAGTTCAACCAATAAATAAGTCTACTTGAAACTATCGTGCAACACACCATGTACGAGTAAGTATCGAGTGCTCAATATTTGCTCAATAACTAACAGAAATAAACAGTTGTAAACTGGGTTCACTTGTAGCTCAACCAGAAACGAACCTTTCTGTGGCTCAAACTTCTCAAACTACTCCAGCTGTGGGTCCAAAACCGACTGAAAGTTCGATTTGCAAATTTTCTTTTAGTCGCTCAAACGCTTCGATTATAATCGCCCCATGAGTGGAATTGCCGAAAGGGGGGAATGATTCGTGTACCGCTGCAGTCTTCAGGTGATAGCAGCTATAGAAGCATGACGCTGGAGTTCTGTTATTAACTTTCAATCTTTTGGGGGTCAACCGGTAAAATGATACGCCAAAATTTAGAGGAACCTATCCGCGGTCAAACATGACTTAGCATTGTTTTTCTGGTGATGGTTCGGTCATTATCTCTTCATGATAATTACACCATGCTTGAGATGAGTTTCTGTCTTTCTTATGACGTAAATTACTTTTTCGTATTTATACATTTTTCATATTTTCGACATTTTATTGCGTGTCACACTCAACTTGAATTTTATTTCTTGCAGCGAATTTTAAATCGAATATTTGAGGTCAAGTTTCGCCAAATGATCGATTAATTTTTGACTTTCTAAAAATTGCGTCACAAAAGTGCAAAATCGAACTTAGAAAATTTATTTATTAAGGAACGTTCACATCCTAGTGGAAAGTGATAGTGGAAAGTGAAAGCTCGTCGCTCTTCGGTTCAAGGACAACATGAGAGTGATCTTTTATCCCTACCTTGCATATGGAGTGAAGCATAAATCCTTCTCTTTCTAAGAAGAATTTATACAAATATCATCAATGTCATGCTGATGATGTTAAACATTGTAAAGTATCACAAACACATAATAAGATACATCAAGAATTTAGTGGTGTGTTAAATAAAATAAATACTCCCAACGAACCACAATTTTATCAAATTCATCCAAGGAAATTGTTAACGTAACTGTACAAAGCTTTTAAAAAGCTTTTTAGTACACATGAAGCTTTGATGAAAACTTTGGAAAACTTTGAAATTTCTCGAACATTTTGATAGATGATGCTATAAGCAGTTTGAAGGCTTATTCGTTGAACGTTAATTAATAATGTTGGTTAGTAAACCGCAAATTCTTGGAACCCAATCGTCCAGAAAAGGACGATTGTCTGTCGTTTTATAAAAGAATCCCTTACGGATCAAAAGTCCTTAAAGGAGCCGCAAAAAATAATTTTCATTGAAATATTTCCTTATCAATTGCCATAATTTCAAAATTGTTTATTGTCGTGCAATTAATCTCGAAATTTGTTCAACAAACTTCACTGAAACTGGGTGAGACAATTTTGTTGTACGAGTATAATATAAAACTCCTTAAGATTCAAAATACTTAAAGGATTTGCCATAAAAAGGAGTTTTTGTATTTGTGAGTCGACGTGATTTTCGATGGTAGTGGACACTTTGCTCTTGGAATAATTGAAAAATTTTTAATCTTCCTTTTCTTGTCGGTGGAAAATCTTATCAAACTCCGTTGAATTTATAATTGCAAAGTGTTAAATATTATTTCATGAACAATAAGATTAATTCAAGCACAACGTCTTAGTAGGAAAACTGAAAAACTGTCTTGGCGATTATTCTAAGATTCACCTGTTCGTTTTATGCCTTCATGCCTCATGCAAAATACACCTGGATTCAGTGATTATCATTAAATGATAAGAAAAATTTAAAGAACGACACAAAAAACAACAACAGAGTGAATGGCAGACGTTTAATCTCTGGCGAAACAGCACCAGTAGGAGATAAAAGCGCGCGGCTATTACACTCGATGCTCGCGTAATCCTGCCTTTCATGGACCAGGCAAGGACTTTGAAAAATTGCTTCATTATAAGACGCTTTACCTTTTTTCTGTACTAAAGACAATTGATATATTTTAATGGTCGTAATAAAAGTGAAATACTCGTAAAGAAACCAGATTGTCTGATGAGATACGTATATCTCAATATTTCTTTGGAAAATATCTTTAAAAACCAACGGCCTGGATCTTCCTCCATCTCGTCCTCTTAAGGATAATCGTTTCTGTTGGTTTTTACGACTTACTACTGAGTAAATCTGGAGTACTCATTGTGGGAATGAATCGATGATTTTGGGTTTTAAAAACATTTCTTTATGTGCACGGAGTAAGTTGATCAATGATAATTTTAAAAGTTTTTTATTTGTTTTAAATAAAATTTCCCATAAGTAGGCAATTTCATTTCAGTTAAATTAAATTTACAATTTTAATCACAGATGACTCTGGGCTCATTAAAGTGTCCAATTGTTTTTACCAATTTCAAAGTAGGCAAACTCATTCCATATTGAAATTCGTTCAAGTTAATTCACAATTTTAATCACAGATGACTCTGGGCACAGCGAAGTGTTAATAATCTTTTCTAATTTGAATATACGGTTTAAATGACTTGGTGTTATGCGTATTTTAAATTGTAGATAATGTTAGTTTAGAAGTGTCTTTCCTGCGAGTATGTAATTAGACTAACATTTTCAATAACAGATGACACAGAGCACATTAATGTAAGCGTCTGCTACAATAATTGGCGTCTCCAATTTCAGAATGAGCTTTTCAAGACTTGATACTGTTATTTGGAAAATTTCATTATGCCTGTCTGACTTGCTTACATTTCATCGTTACTTTTCCCAATGAGCTTGGGAAGTGGTTTTAAAGACTTTTCCAATTTTATTTCGAGGTTTTCCACAAAACTCTTTAGCGCGAACCTTCCAAGAAATGGGTTTTGTTATTTTTTGTTTTTGATATGAAAACTTTCTCTCCTGTTCATTAAATAATTGAATTAAATTTACGAAACACTAATTCCTCCCAAGGCAGAACGGTTAACAGCTAAGTACCCGAAGAAAGTACAAAGTTATCCGCAAGCTTGTGTAACGGACCCTGAGGAGCAGGGTTGGAAACCAAAAAAAAAAAAAGCAAAAATTGTTTATAGCTTTTGCGGGTTCCATCCAGGGGGAGTCGTTCGTTGTAAGCTAATATGATTCAATTAATATTATTTTGTGGTAACGCTTTAGTACTGAGCATAAATAATATGCTTTTGACATGTTGTAATTGTCAATAGAAATATATTTTATATTTTTCACTTAGTTGCACAGATTTCTGTTGAAAATTTACTGAAATGTTGCTGAAATTTGCTGATGTGGGTTATCCTTTATACGTTATGCTGAAAAGTAAATAAATAACGCGTTCTTTGTCGTGGAAATTTCTATTTTCTACGTTGGGATTGCGGATATTCTAGCAATTTGAGAGCAATCTATAGTACTGTAAGTTATGAATTTCATCTCGGTCGTTGTTCACATCGATTTGTTGAAGCTGCAATAACTTGGTTCACTGTGAACTCTATGAATTGTGTTCATATTTAATCGGGAATTTCACGAATTTATTGAATTCATCAAATTTCGTGTGTTCACCACGTTTTATGGGGCTTCCTGGTTTGTTGTTTGATTAAAGGGTTGCTTTTCTGGTTATTGCGTTCGATTCGTATAATTGAATTTTTTCTATGGAATTTCCAATTCATGAGAAGTGTCAAATAATGGAAAATTGCTTTCAAGAAATTTCTACAACTAGAATGCGTTTACGGGTGATGGATAATTGAAATGTTTTAGTTGCTGGAAAAGGCACACAATTCGATGACCTAAAATTCAATCTGGGCCATGTCCCGTATCGACTGTTACACGAAAAATTCAGAGTGAACCCATGAATCCCTTGTGATGGAAATTTGGGGCAACGAAATTGAGAAAATTCCAATTCTTCAGGGACCTGTATTGTTAATGAGCTGTTCGATTCCAACATTTGGTTCAGGAATCTAGAAATACTTGATATCAAGAAATCCTTGGAGTTTCGTATTAAAATGTATAAGTCCTGAGTTATCTAAATAAATTCCTTTTGTGTCTGCACATCGAAAGCGAATTCACATGAAGTTGTCATTTATCTTGAAATTTTCTCAAGAAATAAGAATTTTCCTTATTATCCTGCCAAGGACATTATTCGTTGTTCAAAGAACTCCTTCAGGAAATTACCACAAAAAGAGGAGAGCATCTTTTATAATAAGCTACTTAAAGCACAAGAAAAGTATGATACAATATTTTTTAAGGAATATCCAATTTGTCATCCCTTAAAAAAGCCACTTTCGGTGGGGTATATTAAATCCTACTTATCATTTTAATATGACATTATCAAATTCATCAGGTATTGGCAATGTAATATCCTTACGAGAAGATGCAAGTTGTGCTCTAAAGGTCTGGCGTCCATGGAACCTTTTTTGGATTTAGGGTTCAAACGGAAAGGACATCGTGTTATTTTTTTTTGAAAATTATCCTTTTTCCGCTCGTACTTCTATCGAAAAATTGTTCACACAAGACTTCTGTGGGAGATTTATTTCCTTTTTAACTATATTTTTTTCTTCTGCGCAACGTCCTTTAAAGGATTACGACTGGACGAAACCCTTTTACCATGAATTTTGAGCCTGTCAGCTATCTCTAACCACTTTCACTCAAGAACCCATTAAGGACTCACACATCCTTGCACGGTTGAAAATTTGTAGCCGCATTCATTCGAATACCAGTAAATCCTTGACGAAGCCATTTTGAAAAGATGGCGTCTCCAAATGACTCGATTATTTTTGAAAATTTGAATTTGATTCAATCCTTCCCTGGAGTGAAGGTTTACTGGGAGAGTTGTGGGTTTGGATTATTTAAATTCGTTAAATCAAAATATTGAACATGTTTGAAAACACCCTCGAGGGTAAATAGCTTTTCCATGTTTTATTTTCATGTCCAAATATGGCAACGATTTTATTGTATTTAACAATTTCAACTTTTTTTCGTGGATCCAAAAATGAACAGTGAAATAAAATTTTTGTATTTGTTTTATATTTTTCCATAAAAATACTATTTGGAATTACAGAAAAATTCTGATGTTTGATTAGAATTTGCATTTAACGAAAAAAAATTTATTTTGCCCCACATCAAAATGGGTTCGATTCCATTAAATGGAAAAAACAAAAACTGGGCACAGCAAAAACCCATCAGCAAACAGTCAGTTTTGTAATTTTCCTGAAACATTTACACGATGAACAAATAAAAATTTCAAAATACAAAAATACAAAATGCTACTAAAATACAACAAACAAAAAATAAATGCTGAAAATTGTAATCGGCTCAAATTGTTTATAGAATGCTCATATGAAGGTTTGTACTTCGGGTTTCGATAACCTTTATCAGCATTTTAACTAATATTGGTCCAATTTGTTTTTCTTGTTTCCACTTCAAATCGAAAATACTTCTGAGTGTGATGGTTCTATCACTAACTTTATACGTCCATTAGCCTCTTAAATCGGAATGCTGTAAAGGGTTTTTAGAGAATTCAAAACCGATTTTACATAAATTCCGTAATATTTTTTTGAAATTTAGTTTGCATCATGGGTAAGAGCGCCCACAGAACTAAACTGCTTGGTAATTTGGGTCACTAACCAGATACTGATTCATTAGTGACCATGCTCACACAGAAAGCTACTCAAAACTTGTAGTTTGTTCAGAATCGTCGAAACTCAAATCACAAGGGGACCTCAAATGCGAATTAGAAACCGGATTCCGCCGAGTCCGCAACCAGTAGCGTCGTGAGTGACGTCCCATTTGATTACACACAAAGCTACTCAAAGTAAACTGATTATTGATTCGCGATGGTATGTCACACCACGTCACATTCTCGCCGGCTTGACCAAATTTTATTTTTAATAAATGAACGCGATGAAAGAACACAAACATCCGGAAATGTATTTTAGTTGAAAAAATATTGACAAATTATTAATTTAAGTGATTTCACACTAATCACATTGGAATGATTTAATTATTTTGTTTATTTTCAATTTAACACGAAATTTTCACTTAGTTTGTTCAAAAATTTCACTTCTGAAAGGAAAACAAGTCAAGTCAAAAGTGTTCAACATTCGATACATTCCGCAGATGTTGTTTGATGTAGAGTATCTATCGATTGACAGAAAGTGTATAAGATAACATAGAGACGAACCTTATACGCGTTGTGTATTCTAGTCTCACATTTTTTAGTTTATACAACGATTTCTTTATTGCTATTTGCGCTTGTTCGCTTTTGCCAACAGTTTTTTCTCATCAGAATTTTCTTTTTATCTTCTCAAAAACTCAAGGTGAAATTTTCCTGTTTCCTGTTTCCGTTTTCCACTTACCAAAATGTTGTCATATTGATTTGAAATTTAGTGTCAAATAAACGTTTCTTCTTTTTTTAAATAAAACAAAAAACAAATTGTTCCATTCGCGTTTTCATAATATTGACATTTCGATTTTTGTTAGCTTTTCCAAATATTGAATTTTTAAAGCTACTCCTCCGCAAAATGTTTATTGTTAAGCTTAGCTACCGGGTTTTATTAAATGTGACTGACGTTTATTGGGATCCACTGTTTGAATTTGAGGTTATGTTTCAAAAAATATGAGACACAAAAATCCAGTAGATGAGTTTGTCAGTCTTGGCAGGAAGTTGATCCTTTAATACTTCACAAAATGTATTTGAAATGTCAATCTTTAAACCTTTATGTCTCATAATATATCACTCGTGAAGAACTACATACAATTGCCATAATAACCACAAACAAAAGGACAATTTATTTATGAGATGTGCTGTTTCTTCCTTCAAAGTTTTCGGAAGTAAATTATGAGGAAAACACCTCGAAACTATTAAGCATTCCTTGCAAGAGCTTTTCCCAAACAATCTTTGGCTTATTCAGTTAAAACAAAACTTACCATAATAACATCCAGTTGGTATACAAGTTAAAAGTTTTTCAAGAATTATGTTTCACATTCAACTTTCAAGCATTTTTATTCCCGACTGAAACAAATTGATCCTTTTTAGGAATGACTTCGCTGAAATACACTGAGGAACATTAATAAGGGAAATAGTCATAATTATTTTCATTATTGAGATTATTATTACCACCAAAAACGGTACATACATATATTATATACCTATAGAGCCACGAAATATGAAATTTTATTCCAAGTTGAAGGGAAACTTTTCTATTCGAAATGTTGATGATCATTCCTTTGAGAGAAAATGAAAGTTTTCTAAGTGAAAGTTCTACGTCATGATGAAAGTAGATAAAAACTAAGAAACTTCGTCCTGTTTCCATTTATACTTCCGTTTTATTTTTGTGAAAGTGGAAGTCATACATAACAAAACGCAATTAAAGTGAACAGAACCAAATACGGCAAAGTTCTTCTTCCACTTGTAGTAATGTGTACAAGGACGAAAAGGATCAATACCATCTTGTATAAGGTTAATCAACGCACGTCTGGGAAGTTTTATTTAACAGAAATAACCAAAAACAACTTGATCAATAAATCCAAATAATTTTTCCTTCGAATTCCCCCAATTGGTGTACATTTCATTGTAAATAATATTATTCGGACAAGATATGAATCCGAATATCCTTTTTATTCAATTCAATATGAATTCGATGCAGGTACATTTATCCTGACCCTTTGCCCATACAGGAAAGCTTTGATGATTGTTTCGAATTATTCCGGAAGTTTTAACCCGTAACTCAATTACAAAATTAGCTTCAATTGAATCCCTCATATGGAAATATATTTTCTACTAAAACTCATGGAATGGAATGATTCTTTCATCACTTAGATCGAAACTAATAAATTCTGGTGTATGATTGTCTTGATAAAATTTTTATTGAGTCAAGTCCTTGGGAATGTACATGCATGCACTATTGAATTCCAAAGAACACGAAGCGCATTTAACTGACATCATATAAGAAAGTTTATACAACGTGATATGTGAACTTTTCCCATTTAATAGTAACAAGACATCCCATGTGTCTGAACTATTCCACCTTCAAATAAAACATTTCACAACAGGAAACACGAATTTATAAAAGACGTTAGTAAGTGTATTAGAAATATCAGTAAAATATAGCTTGAAAAAGCGAAATTTCCAACCATCTGTTACAAGATGAAATTTCGAATTTATTCTTCGAGTTGCATCGCCTGAATTGTGTCATATTGCACTGACATTTTCAACAACTATAAAATTGACTGGCGAAAACTTTTGGAAGAATCTTAAGAACTGCAAAATGCACTTGACAGGCACGTTCAGACAAACTAAATAAGAACTGTCATCAGAAACATGCGCTTGAACTGAGTTGATTATAACACCTTCGCATCATTTCAAGGAAATTCATTTGAAACGGTTAAAGCGGAAAATATTGTGAAAAAAACCTTAAAAAATTTCCATAAGGAAATGTTTAGCAAAACAAGACGAAATTCTTCAAGGAAAAGGAAAACTTTTCAATTAAGTTGTAAGAAAGTTGACTGTGTCTTTGAAGACAAAATTTTTTCTTTTACATTCAATTCATCCTTGAAAAAACCTCCGCAAATACATAACCACAAACGCTACACTTCAAGGATGCGGTTAAAATACCAGGCTATCCAACAAGGAATACATGATTTTAAAAAAGGACTCCATTCAAATCACGTAGCACAAACCAATCGGAACGTATTGATCTGTAATCCTTCAATTTCCGGGCTTGTATTAGTTATATTTTTTCCAATTTATAGATATACATTTTTTGTTTTAACTTTTAATAGAAGTTTCTCAATTTAATTTGTGTTCAGCGACTTCTGACTTTTACAAAAATCAAAAGGTCTTTAAAAAATCCCTAAATCGTTAACACTTAAACACCAAATTTTTGTAGTTTATTGGTTCAATTTGAAACGGTGGAAACTGTTACTCGTGATCTGACTCAATTAGAAAAGGCCAATTTCGATTTCAGAAATCAACAAATCCACGACAAGGTGCAATATATATTGATAATATCCTCGTCCAGAGACTGGACTTGATTAAAACCTTTGGGAAAACAATCCAGTAAGATATAAGAATTTTTATCAAGATTTAAGGTCAAAATCAATATCTGGTTGAATAACCCATCATCGAAACTAACTGTTTTATTTACTAGCAACCATTGAAGTTATCCAACGCTTTTGGGAACAAGGTATCAAACAAACAACTCCTTGTAAGTTTGCAAGTAGAGTTTATATTATACATTTGGCTCAAAGCCAAATTGTAAAATGAGTCATAATTCAAGTTGTGCTGATGGTTCCTAGAATTTATGGAAGGTTCAAACGCATGGAGACCATCTTACACAGGATCTTGAAGTGATACGACACAAATTTTAGTTAAAATTCATTTAATAGTTTATTCAACTCAATTCAAGAAGGTTTATTTGCTTGTAAAGTGAGTGATTTTGCTGGAAGGTTTTTGCGAAACAAATTAAATCGACTCACATCATCACTCAGACAAACCTTCAGGACATCAGGACAATAAGTGTTGTATTGTGGTGGACAGTAGTAAATCAGGTCGTTATTAATAGAGATATTTCTAGCTAAATGAATTTATAGTTATAATAACACTTTGGATGCGTATAATTAACGCTCCACTAGCATATCATTCAAATGGGATTATTCCATTCTCTGTGATACGCAAAAGACAATCAGACTTAGATCCGATTGCATACATACATTTTGCAGGAACTCAACTCTGATGGATATCCAGAAATAACTAACAAAGCAACAAAGAGGATTCAGAGCCCAATTGAAACCTTGTTGTAGAGAGTCCTTCCAAAGGATAGTGCCTAAGTAACAGGAATAATCACAGTTCTGGTCTGTAGTTGGATTCGTGTTGCATGTTTTGAGGCAATCCTTCAAAAGAATCTTCCATTTTCATTGAAATCCAACCTAGACTGATTTAGTACAGCCACATGGTCGACAGGCATCGATAAATTACCCTGATTTTCCCGATAATTAAAGGGCGAATTCGTAAAGAGTTTTATTCGATTATTATGGGTTTTGGCTTATCGGAAAGTCCATCAGTTCGAAAAGGGCAAAACATTCATTTTTTCCAATCAAAATAACCCACAGGGTTCGAGATATAATGGAAATGCTTAAAAAGATTGTTCGATTTCAAAATTGTCTGCAAAATGCTCTGATAATTTCCCTTAAAACATTCTGTGGGGCATTTTCCAGGAACAAACGTGACCAAAGTTTAATCGTCAACGTTAAAGGGGATATCATAAAAACCAATTTTACATTCTCCACAAGCATATCCAACAGATATTGTTGTAATAAACATAAAAAAAAATTGATTGCCAGGATATCATTTCAAAAAGTTTAACATTTTTTTTTCTTGTCAAATCCTGAGGAAATGTCTCAAAGATCCTGGCTCGGGATGACACCAATTTCCGGTGATCGTAAAATTTTGTGGATTCTATTTTATTTTTTCATCAACTTCGTTATTGATATCATATTGAGATATCTACTACTTTTATGTAGATACATTTAACATTACAATGAGTTATGTAAAATTTAATTTTGCGACACGACACCGTTTTGGACGTTACCTGATTTTAGGTAATTACAAATCAATTTATTGAAGAATTTCCGTGGGAAAAGTTCATAAAATTTTCGTTTTGATTTAGGTACCTTATTTGAAGTATTCTTTTCCTTAAGCTTTATTGCATTCAAAGAAAATATGAGTAGCTCCAAAGTTTACAACAGAAATAAGGAAACAAAGTTTTAAAGAAAAATTGTAATAAATTTCAAAAGAAAATAGAATGAGTATATTCCCAACAGGACCTGTTCTAGGTAGAAGGACTTAAATCAACTTCTGTACTTTAGAGATAAAAGTTAACCATTACTTTTTAGAGCCACCATATTCATGCTAAATGTACATAATTTTATTATTGTTATTATCCTTGTTGTCGTTACTAGATCCCTCTTTGGCAGAAAATGTCCGCAACATTCTCATACTAATTCATTTTTCCTCAAGTCACTTGTTCGTTATCCTTCTTGTAATCTCAGGCATATATCAGTTTTATTACGCTAAGCTTTCATGTTAACTGAAGAAGAGAAGGAGGATAAGTTTGTCTATATCTGGAACTGGATCTTGTGCCAATTTTCCCAGTCATTTTGTTTGGTTAATGAAATTCACAAGAACTTTAAATGATAACAGCAAAATTAAAATGTCTTTGGCATATGTAAAGGAACAGAATAGAATTTCTTCTTGTCCTTATAAACGAGATGAAATTATAAGTAATTAAAGTTTTTCCTTAGCACTTCATTCCTTCGTGTTATCAGAATATTCAAAATTACTTGGGACACTGTAAGTGGATGAAAATTAAATAAATGACACTGTGACAATTGTGAACACAAAAAATTAAACAAACAATGTTCGTTATCATTTGTGATAACCGAAAATATATGACTTCATTTTGTTAGAAGTACATCTACAGCAATCACATTATACAAAAAAGGATTATTTCAAATATTTGCGTTTAATGTTCCTTGAAGGAAATTACCATTAATTGGTTAAGAAGGACAAGATATTAACGGCTTCATGAGAATTGAGTTATGAGAACCCATAGAAAGTGAATGGAATTAAACCATTTCACGACAATGTTATTTCGAATGAAGCATCATAACTTTTGAAGGACACAATAAATTTTAAAAATGTTTACACCGTTAAATAGAAATTGAAATTCTCTAATTAACACGCTAACATCATTTCTGGAACAAATGTATACTTTTGACGTTATTTGAGATCGAATCATAGAGAAATCTCATTCTTGTGTTCAATCACATTTCGCATCAAAGCTTTTAATCAAATGATACCAACATGATGGAAAGTGACAAGATTCACCTTAAAGAATGTAACATACTTTATATGCCAGTCACAAGAGATATCATATCACATCGAGTATCTTACAAACCGTCAAAGAACTTTATAACTTCAATAACACATGAATAAAATTTTTACGTTACGATACGATTTTTAATAGAAACTTTCCCTTAAAGTTCACGTGTCATTTATGCAAATGCAAAACACTTCCGGTGGAAAAAAGAAATGATATCAAATTCAGTTTCCGGTGTTCTTTTTTTCATTACGAATATAAATTTTATGTTTTACTTTATCATAAAACTTTTGTAGGTTTTTGTGTTTTTTGTTTGAATTTCGTGCTATCAAGAGCAGACATATTTTTCAGGTTTTCCAAAAATTACCTTGACAATTTATTTTGATACTTTTTCATCGGAAAAATTCTGTTTGTTCATCATTTGTTTTATGAAGAAAGTTTTCGATCATCAAGCGTGACAAAATTATAATCAGGCTTTAAAGCTTTTCATCGAAATTTGTTTGTCACATATGTACATGATAACTTGATGTATATTACATTATATAACATAATTATATAACATTATAATTATTGCATTCGTAGAATGGAATTTGAATCATCCCTCAAAAGTTGAATTGACCAGAATAGCTTATTAAGCACATTTCAAGGAAATACCTACACTTACAAGTAAATATATGTCTATTTATTTAATTAACAAGGATTTCATATATCGGAATGATAACGTTATAACCAATTCATGAAAATATTTCATTAAGCAATTCGCAGTAAAATTCAAACTAATATCAATTAAATTGTTCAAAGTGACTTCAGTTCTGTCTTCTGAAACTTTTCAACTGGGTTCTTGATTTAGTCAGAAGGTTTTGGTTAGGATTTCAATAAACATTATTCAAGAATTAGGAATTGAAATAAAATTATATTTCAATTATCCAATGATTCTTCTTCTCAAAAATATAATTTACAAAATTCCAGTCAAATATAAAACGCAAATTGCTTCAATAACTAAAACTCTCATTATCAAGTAAATCACGTAATTGATGTCATATTTATCCAATTAGAATGAATTTCTGTAAAGTTGGTAGAAGTGATAAAATAAATCGTGTAAATTTTATCCATTTTTGTTCATTAAACAGGATAATTAGCTGCTTTTGCTATCATTATCCCTTTTAAATCATAATTCAAGTGAATGTGACAACTTTCTTCATTCAGACGTGGTGTCCTTGTACAATCATCCCCCAAGTGATGGCTATACCATCTACCATTTCTCTTCGTATCTTCTACAGTTAATATCTGCTTTAAGTCGTTTATATCTTCTTCCTGAGGGATGGTGCTACAGAAGGTATTAAGCTTTGATTCAGGTGATATGAGATCAAAAATCAAAACGTGGAAACACTAAACGGAAGTTAGGGGTTTCGAGAAGATAGGCTGCGATGAAGTTGTGTCGGATAAAACAAAATTAAGGAGTCAAATGTCCTTGTGAAAGTATACAGGATAAACTGATAACATGAAGGCTAATAATGACTTCAGCTGATTCTCAACTTATTAATTATTTGTTCAGGTGATATAAGAACTGTTTTGCGTAGTTGTTACTTAACAAATACTAAATATAACACAATTCTCAAAGTGAATGATATTCTTGAAAAGGATAATTGTCATGGCAACGTATACCCATTCAAAGAAAAATTTGAAAGTTAAGTTGCCAAGCAAATCTGTGATATTTTGAAAGGAATAACATAAACATATCGATTTTCTTATATTTACTTATGATTCCAGATTTAATAAAGATTTTATTCAGAAATGAAACAACTGGAGTTGTTCAAGTTCTTTTTAAAATGGATGTTTTGAAAGTTATTGATTGACCCTTTCAAATATTTTGGATGCATAATAGATTCGAGAAGTGTTTTATTTTGAAAACGAATGGAGATAGAAGGGCTAATCGATAAGCACACATTTAACCTTTAGTTAAATATGTATCATAAACACAAAGATAATCGATTACTATCAGTTATTGAACACAACTTGAATATGAACATGTTAAGACTCTTCATGATGCTAAATATTAGGGATAATATTCTGTAATATACTACTTACAAAAATGTATTCTCAAAAGTATCTGCTATAGAACAGGCTACTCAGCAAACATTCAAGACCAGTACCAATTTGGACAATCGTTCCCCAAACATGATTATAGCTCGTAAAATATTGTATCTCTTCGAAGAGCCCTTGGAGTTCAATCTGTGTCACAAACAGTTCCACTTTGCTGTTATATCATCTATTATAAGTGGATCTTGATACATATCACTTACTAACAATTATCCTTGCAGACATATTTTGCTCAAATGAAGTGATATAAACCGACTGTCTGCTTTTTGACAGAGATGAATTCATTTTGCTCTCGGGGTATGTGTAGGGGTCGACTCCATTCAAGGTACATTTAATTCGGAAACACATTTATATCTTATCATTTTGATAAGGATAATGAACGAGAATTCAGTATGATTCTTGAGAATTCTTCTTAACAAGCGTTACATTGCCCATACACCTTGAGACAGAATCTTATTATCATATTAACTTAAGGCTCATTAGAACAAATTGTGGTAAACAAGTGATAACAACTTGATGGCTGATTTGCACCAAATCTATTGAGAGATATAATTCACAAAGTATCAAAATGAGTTGAACGAAACTTAAATACATTCATAATGACATGATTTTAGATAACTTTGAAGGTCTTTCAGAGCTATCAGTAACTACATACTCGGAATGTAAATCAACCTAAAGTCAGTGCATATCATGCACGACGAGAACAAAACGCTACTCTGTACACATTATATATTGTGTTTGTGTTATAAAATATGGTATTCTATGTAAAGTTGAAAAGTTGACAAACTTAAGGTTGCACAACACAATCAAATGAACTTATAAGTAGCATCAATAATTTACATAGCAAAGACATGTAGCTTATGGCAAGAACTTTGACGCAAAACCAGTACGTATCAGTCCTAGGGAAGTTGATGTCATTTCGTCTCAGCCTTTGCCTTTGGGTAAATGTTCTGTTGGGTTTTTTTCTTGTATTTATTGTAGGTATTGAGAAAGTTTTGTCTTGAAGAGAATTGAACGAAAAAAAGGAGAAATGAAAAAGGATGAACAAACAATTTTGAGTTAAACATGTCTGCAATTCTAGCTCATTTTCAAACGTACATATCCTTCGACTGTATAGTGTCAAGTTGTTCCTTTATCAGCAAGGATACGTAAATTTGTCTTGTGAGTCCTTACAGAATTTATATCCATAAAATTCAGTGCTCACAAAGTTTACTTCAACATTATACACCATAAGTGGGTTTTAATCCTGTTTGTTCGCTGATGTCGAAGGTGAATGTTTTCTGGGTAAATTTTATTACATGATAAACAGATGCTTTATGTATTTACATAATTTATTCGTTGTGGTATCATTTTATGCAGTCAATTTAAATTACGAAACTTATTTGTGCTCTATATTGTTGGTTTACATGCTAAGGATGTGGTATTATTATAGAAATGAACAAATAACTGCAAGCGTTTGATGATGAGTTTATCTTGAAAACTTTCCTACAATCCATAATTTTTTAAACTTAATTAACTTGGTAAAAAGGAGTTTTTTGATTTTCTTCGTATATACTTTTTTCTTCCTTTTCATAATTTCATTTTCAAACTTTCAGAATTTCTATCTTCATCAAAGAATTTCTTCATTTCATCGAGCCCTTTGAACTTGTTATCTTGAAAATCAACTTTTGGTTAATTTACTGAAAATTATTGGAATGTCCTTTCGTTCAAAGTTTATGGATCACAGGATATTCTTCATCGATTAAAAGTTAGACTTCTGTTTACTAGCCATAATTTGTTGAAAGTTCCACTTCATTTTGTGTTTTGGCGTGCATGGTGCTAAGCAACTTTCATGTTTAGTCCTTAGCAGAGAATCGTTTCACAACTCACTTTAGGTAATAGAAATGAGTGAAGTTACGAAAACTTTTCAACGTCAATATCCTTTAACTTGGCACAATTCCATGACTGTGTTGGTTACTATAATATTAAAACAACCTCAAGCACTTTATATGTCAACATAAAGTTAAAGATTTTAAGTGGACAACTAAAGATTTCTGTTATATAAAGTCTGTCTGGTTTTCTTGAGCAGTTCAATTAATTTGTCCGAGGAAAAATTGGACATGTTCCAATATATGACAAGTTGGACATTACAAATTATAAAATACTCAAGAATATCCTTTTAATAAAAATTCGGTCTAGGTTACATGTGTTGAAAGTTTTCAAAATATTCTATCAGCAAAAAATGGTTCCATTAACTTTCATTATATCTCTGCACATTTTTGTAACAATGTTCCATTGGTTTTATTATGATATACACTTTTGTACAACCAAAATGCCACAATATGATTATAAAACCACAAAAGATTGAAAACTGAACAAAATTTTAGTTCGATGTTATATAAAAGGTTCCACTAAAAATTTTACTATCGGTCTGTTTTTTACGATACTAAATCATATTACCTCGGAAAAGTTGTATGACGTATTACTGAAAAGGATATTTTGGGCCTATCCTCGTTCAAACGTAGATAGCTCTTAGTGTTTAAAGCTTTTGGGATGGAAGCATAATTTTATGATTTTTCGGTTTATGTTTGAATACGAATAATAGCACCAGATATCTGGTATCTAGGTCAGAAGCACTTAAATTACAAATCAGAGCTGCTCATATTAGTGCCTATAGCACTAAGTCCATGTTGTGAAAGAAACTTATCCTGCATGAAGCTGTGAATCACAGTAACAACAAACAGTAGGATATTTGTTGATCTAGTAATTCTGGGAATTTCCCATTCAATAAACATTTCCGTATTTTTGTGTCTGATACAAAAATCCACAAAGCAACATGATATTAACATGTTGTGGCTTAATGTAATATTCCCAATACAAAACCATGTGAATGCGGTTTTTAATTATTTGACAGTATTTGCCAGTTAATGTTATATTTGTGGTAACGTAGTACATGATGAACAAAACAAACGAGGTAAAAATATGTGCCAGAGAACTCGGAATATTCGTACTTTAATAGGGCTCAACAGGAATTTTCAATAAAAATAACCGAAATTGGAAAATTCTTGGAAATAAATTCAATCATTTGCATCAAGGATTGTGAGGTGACCCAACAAGAATACACGGTTACTCCTTTAAAATTGTAGTTTAATTAAACCGTACCCAGCGCTAATGATATTTGCAAGGACAATTCGTATTCCGGGTCGAAATCCGTGAGAAACATGATAAAGAACAGTGTATCTTGGCCAACGAAATTATTTTGAATTCCAATCACAATCCAAAAATTGGGGAACGTAGTCCTTTTTCAGGTAGAATCAACAAAACTCAGTTGGTTTCTTATCCTTTCCCGGGATACAATCCAGGAAGGAACTTCTACGCAATACGTAGCGCGTAGAAATTAGTATCTAGTGTTGAGTGTGATAGAGTCCTTGTCCTTGTTATCCATGGCCCTTTATGCTAAGGAAAGTGTTTCATCACTAATTTTTGTTATCGGAAGGATTCAGGGAAAGAACCCAAAAGAACGAAGTGAGTAACGTAAAATGTGCAAACCCAATCGAAACGTAGAAGAATATATAACAATTCTGTATCACTTAAAAACCCAAGGAGTAGAATCCAATTACGTTGAGAATCCTTCGAGATGTTCTGACGCAAAACTGAACGAGTGAACTTTTGAATTTGAATAATAAAAAAAATAAATGGCGAATCGACTTTCATGAATGATTAAGCGCAAGTAAATGAGCAGAAAATTGATAAAATCCAAATCGACATCCTTGAAGGAAGATATTTGCATACGATTTTGAGCTCAATGAGTTATTCGATGGAATGTCAACACATTGCATTGTGCATTTTGAAGTCCAGAAAAGCGTTCTTTAATTGAAAAGTTTCTCCCGTCATTATAACTTTTATATGGTAACTACCTATTCCTTGGAGGAAGTATTCTTGTAAGGGTGACCATTGCTAGCAAATGGATGTTGAGACAATTCCTTGTGAGGAAATGCAAGAAACTAAGAGTCCTCACCACAATAATCTGTCATCTGTGTAACAAAATGAAGATGACAAAAACTAAAGCGCAAAATTGTGTACATTTGAATTATTTGCATACATAAAATTCAACCACATCTACAAGACTTTATGATTTATTTTCGTCCTTAATGTTTTAAGACTTTTCATAAGTCAATAAAACGCAAGAGACAATTCTAGAAACTTTACGATGGAAATTGTAACAAAATTTTATATAAAATCCTTACCAAGATGAAATCACAGCAATGTCCTGGAGAAGTCATTTTAATAAAACAATTTAATTTTAGTGAATCCTTAAATTAAAGGAAGTTGAAATGGAACGGTTGCAACTTTAATAAAATTTGTGATGCATGTCTTATAACCATATTACAGACATGGTTTTCATTTCATTTCTAGGTACTGGCCAAAACTTCACAGAATCCAGTACATAATTTATACAACACATGGATTTTAAAATTTATTTCTTAAAGCACTCTGATAAGGACTAGAAAATTCCATTTTAAAAATTTTTGATTTAATTTGAACAAACTTCCGCGAAAATACCAAAAGTGGCGTATACGGTGTATTGGAATGCCTTCCCTAATTTACCACAACCATAATTTATTTATGTAGTAAACGGAAAAAGGGAAGTTATTACCTTGAAACCATATTATATTGTATATACTTTGTATATCGCATGTGAAACTTTTTGTGGCTGTTCATAAACACTTAAATAATTTTAAAGTGAAAGCAAAGGACTACATATATAGGGTTCATACCCAGTGTCAGACAAAACGAAAACTTTTGAAGTTCTAAAGTTCGGAGTTTGTGTGAATTTCCAAGTTCTTTTCGAAAGAAATAAAGAAATATA
Source organism: Chrysops caecutiens (assembly GCA_963971475.1). Classification (NCBI taxonomy): domain Eukaryota; kingdom Metazoa; phylum Arthropoda; class Insecta; order Diptera; family Tabanidae; genus Chrysops; species Chrysops caecutiens. Next base: position 70,621,185 of record OZ020568.1, read on the forward strand.
AAACCAAAACTTTCTCTTCCACCTTGTTACATCGAGAAGCAAATTTAGACATATTGTTCATAAAATTTCTATACAAGCCTACTCTAATACGACTGTTATTATGTTATGAAATATACTTTCTACTTCCGATATGAAGAAAAAAAACCGTGTCATGGTTAAAAGTTTTATAAATGATGTTTCTCCTTTTATTTCTTCCCTGGAAGCATTCTTCATTCCTTTAACTTTTTGATTGTGTGTTAAAAAAAATATGATATATGACTGGTGGAAATTGTTCTTTGACTTGAAGAAGTAACCAGAACCCAGAACCAAGGAGATATGTTTATAGCTTTGTGGTGGTTGAATCTGGGTAAAAGTTTCTTCTCATATCCTTATACGAAATTATTATGCCCTGATTAATTTAAGGCATTTGGTGGTTAAAAATTGAGTTACTTTATAAGAGCAATACGTTTTTGTGGCATTTTAATGTGTCAAGTTAAGCACTTCCGTCCGCTGGAGCATGAAGCATATGTGTGAACATCCTTAACTTCAAGAATCTACTTCAAGGTGATTTTATTCGTCGATGGTACAATGCACCACGTGTATTACTTTATTTATTTTTAGTTTAAATTATATTCAACTGTTATCTTTTCCGTGAAAAAAAAAGTGTCAAGGTTGATTTCTTTCTGTAGAACTTGTGCCTGCACCACGTGGAATGAATTTCAATCAAAAACTGATGAGGATTGTTGATACCATCTATAAGTTTCTTAGAAGTCCAGTATTGCTAACACAAGATTTTCTTTAAGGAATTCACATGTCTTATTTAATTGACACATGACTCCTGGCATAAAATCAATTACTAAATTCAATAACTCGTTCAAAATCAGTTGTCGAAAATCTTCTACCCTTGAGGCATATTTAAAGTCGTAAACACTTGAAAGTCCTGACAGAAGGATTCGACCTCAAGATGTGCGTCATCTGGAGGCAACTGATAAGCATGAATGTGTATAATTCATGAAATGTCACACCAATATGGTCCAGGAAAAATGATAATTATGACGTCGGTAAATTAATTGATTTCAGCTAAAAGGGATATTAACAATAACACAAACAAGCAATTATATACAAACATGGCATCGACGCCATTACGTCGAAGGATCGAACGAAAGGCAACGCTTAGAGTAAATACGAGTTACATTTGAACGTTGTTTATTTGTTTTAGCGTGAATTGATTAAATTTGTTTTGGTTAAATACATGCATATATTGTTTACAGTTTTTGTTAAAAACTTATTATAATTGTGATGTAAATTACTTTAATTGCAACTAGTCATATTCGTTACATGATTAGATTCAGCACGTTGAAAATAATATCCAACATAACGACTTTATTTCCATCATATCCTGGTCAAAATGTCATCCCAACCCACATAAATACACATCCTACAGTCAATAAATAATACTTTTATAATAAATGAATGGAGAAGTTGTGAAGTCCTTTTATCCACACACATAAGTACATTTCCAAAAATATTCTTTTGATATATGCTACATACGAATGACTCTTTACGGATTATATTTGTGTCATAAAACAGGACAATACCTACTCGTAGTTTTAAGGACAAACTTTATGATGTGATCTTGTTATTTATACAGCGTTCCGATGTTGGGATACTATATGCACCAAATAATTCATGGATACTAGAAAAATTGTTGAATATTTCTAATATCAATGTTCGTTCAGGGATCCTTTTTGAAACATAAAATTTTCATAATATTTCTGTTACGTTAGTTAACTGAAGAAAGGATAAATTTAAGGAAATCAGCTTGTATCCTTTTTTATTTATAAATAAATTCGTCCCTAACCGGAATCTGAGGTTTCTTCTCTCGAACAAAACCTCATCTTATCCATTCAATCCTGGTCCACTTTGCTTGTAAATTTTCTTATAACACTAACACTTGTTCATTTTGTATTTTTGTTTTATTTTGGTTTTTTGGAAGTACCTAAGGAAGCTTTGGATTAAAGCTACACAACTAGGATAATATATAAGATTCCTTGCTACATTTATTCTATCTCTACTGACTTTAGTATTTCTCTTTTATTTTGTCCTTATTCTTGTGTTGCTTGAATTGTAAATCTTACATTGTAAGAGGAATACGAAATGAAAATACCCAAGAGAGTACATTAAAACGCAATTCTAATTGTAATTGAAGAATAATGGCGGTTAAGATGGTAGAATCATTTCCTGGTTGTACTTCCTTGTTAAATCTTAGCTAGAGAGATATAGGGCATTTCCGATGCTATTCCAATTGTATTGTTCTTCATGTTATAAGGATTTGGTTTTCTAACAGGATCCATTAATCGTAATGGATTCATCTGACCGCATAATAATTTCCTTCTTAAATGGTTTATAAAACAAATTGATTGTTTCTCGGACAGATCCTTGTTACGATTTTTATTTGAAAAATCTAAAACATTTTTAAATCAAATTTCAATTTATTTGATTTTAAAGTGATATTGAACTGTTACAGTTTAAGTTTAAGTTTATAATAAACACAGCGACAGGGTGCTGGTTTGTTTGTTAGATAACATTTTTTTAAAATATCCTCTGTAAATTTATACAGGAAGCGTTGTGTAGTAAATCAAGTCCATTGTAACAGAAAATATTTCTGACACAAAAAAATAAATTCTCGTGTGAGTATCATAAATTTACCAAAAACTTTCCCTAAAACTATTTTGGTCAACTGCAACTGCAATTGATACAAAAAGAATAAGTGTAAGAAATTTATTCAAATTTGAAAATAGCACAAATATGTGACCCGCACGGATACCTCCAAAGATATCCCGAGAAAAATACACAAACACACCTCAATAGGGTAGTATTTTACATGTAACAAATTCTTTGTTGAATGCCAAGAAATTAAGGGTTGGAAAAGTGATAAAAACTTTTCAACTCAACTTTATTTATACGTTCAAGTACCGGGCTGTGTCCGGTCATGGCTCGGTGTTTCGGGGCGTAAATATGTGCAATGTGTAAGCGTCACTCATTTTATCGGATTAACATTAATCAACTTGCATGTTGGTTTGCAATTTTTCAGTTAACACAAAAAAATGGAAAACATACAAATAAAATGGCTATGTGAAAGGATAGAAGGATAACAACCCAAAACAACCCTTTCGATATTATATTATCCTGGCAAAAATCTTGGCATAAGTTTTCGTTCCTGTTTAAATAACAGCAAAACTTTTGTCCCAGGGGGCAAAGAGGGGCATGTGGATCAAACAGAAGGTATATTTCGCGAAAATAAAGGCACAAACGATGGAGGATTTTAAATGGTCCTGTCAGGATTATTTGCTCCCTTTGTAAATACATCGGACATGACTTATTTATATCTTTGCCCGGTGCCAAGTGCGCTGTCAAGGATGCCTAGCCCAGGTGATTGGAAATTATTAATTAGTCGAATTGTGTAACAAACTAGCACGTATGGCAAATATAGTCTCAACATATTTACTTTAATTATCATCAATTTTTCAAGGATACTACTAGAAGTACCAAGAATTTACTTGAAGACGAAATTAACACATCCTCCACACCATGACATATGAATCCATCTGATTTCTTGGGAATCCTCGTGAATCCTAGAGATTTAACGAAAGCCACCCGTTGGATTTTCGAGTAACACCAACGGAAGACTTATCGTTTTGCAAGTAGGCATACGTATATCGTTCTTCGTTCTTAAATTAATCCAGAATTCAACCATTTCTCAACATTATTAATTAATCCTCCAGAATGAGTGTTAATAACCCCACGAAAGTCAGATACACATACAGCTATACAAACATCTACATCTGTTATCCTTATTTACGATGGTATGTTATTATTCCACAAATGAAGTTTATCTCTTCATTCGTTCGTTGTATATCACATTGTGTCGATGTGATAATAATTAATGCAGACTTTTGTTATATAATTTTTATCATATCACCAACTCGAATTATTCAAATTTTCTCATCGTTACCAGTGAATTACACGTTTCAAAGGATTCGTAAGGATCCGCGAGAACGTGGCTTCGAGTTCAAATAAAATTGAATGTGGGAGTTTCATGTACCTGATTTTGATAATCGTGTATTCCCAACAGGAACATCAGGATGAAAGGTGAACCATTTTATTTAATTTGTACAAATGTAGGCACAAAACTAGCATTCATTCTTTATCCATGTGCCTTCATAAATCTGTGATTGTGTTTTTTTGTGAGAAATGTTTAACCACACCTACACATATACCTATGCATACACCTTCACAAAATGATATCAAGTTTGACGAAATCATTCACATATGACGGATGAATTTTGTACACAATACCTACTCTGGCATCTTGTTTGAGGTTGAGGGTTTAAAAGCAACCTGTCTGCCAAATTATGACAGGTGTGGAATGGAATTTTTATAAGATTACAATGGAACCACTTCCTTCGGGGTTTTAGCATAAGGAATTTTCGGGTGAAAAAAAATTTTTTTCTCTGTGAACGTGTGAAATATTCCTTTTCAAATTCTGTATACCAGTATGTATCACATTTTGGGTCCATTGGAGCTTTAAGGACGTGAATGGAATTTTGAGGAAGACGTTTACAAAGTTTTCAAGACTTTAAAGGTCAAACTTGAAGTTTCCTGTATCTATCAAATTTAACTTTGAAATGTCGTGTTATGTACGTTTGTTCTGTTATATTTCAATTATTGTCATACCTACACATAACATGCATTTGAAATGACATCCTTTATTGAAATTCTCATTAAATCCCAATACATTCCAAGCGTGTACAAGAGTTTTTATGAGGAGTGAGTTATTCCGAACAATACTACTGTTCGAATTGATTTAGGAACTACACCATTCTTAAAGACACCCCAATATGATGAGGTGAGGATATGCAACATTTGTGGAATTCATTTACCAAGAAACGTCATGGGTCGTGGGAAACACAAGTCCTGGATATACGTATCGAAATCAATTTCCATGTAAATGATGTCACCTTATGTCGACTTGGAATACGTTTGAATAATCGACTTGTCCCCAGAAGCTCCATCTAAGTCCGTGCATTCAAAAATTTTAACGTTGAAAGAACCTCTGGTAGTAGGTACCAATCTGAAGGCATGTTTCCTCATCTGGAAGAGCTGCTCTAGAACTACTTCTTCATAGATGAATAGGATAAAGCCTCATTTGTGTATTCACGTATTTGTCGTATTTGAAAGTAAAAGTGAGCTTTCCCCACAAAGTGCAAATAAACTTTCCTTCTTTTCAATTTTCAAGAAAATATACAATTTTCGAAGAGGTAAGTCAATAACCAAACTCATACATAGACGAATATTTTATGTAAATGTATACACAAGAGTTAAATAAAAATTCGGAGTTCACATTGAATTTATCCTCGCATCTGTACCATAAGACACTCGTCTCAAGGACCTCTTAAGGTCAGGTTAGACGCTTCTTAACTATTATTTGGCATGTGAACTTGTTCGGAAAATTTAATCATACCCTTAATATCCTCCATATTGACTTAGTACTCCATTCGAAATGAATTAATCATATTTGAAAAATCCTGGAGTTGGAATAAGGTATTCGTGAATATTCTAGTTGTATGGAGGATGCACTTGAGAACCCTTCGAGGCATGATTGTTTCTGCTTGAAATTAACGTTCGTTCAAAGAATTTGTTTTCCTCTATGAATCCTTGGACTTTTAAATTGTATGCGTCAAAGTCAAGTTCAAGAATGCGTGTGCTGCTCGTTAAAATTCAAACTGTACAAAACAGTGATTGTGAAGTTACATGAAAATATAATTGAGCTTTGCTTAAGCTTTGTGATGTATAATAGTTGCCTTGAGTGAATTTGCAGTATTCATGAAGATCAACATGCTTCAGGAATATATCATCTACATTTTGTTGACATAGATGGAATGGAAACTAACACACGTTGCCGTGACACCTCGAGGCCTTGAATGTACCTCCGAGGAAACTTCTTAAAATGCTTGTCGAGATATTTCGTCTAGGACCTGAGGAAACTATTTGAACAAAGAACATCATGGACGTTTCTGCTCTAGAATTCTTACAATTCATGTCAATGATAAGTGATGTGTGTCTTGTAGGATAGAAGTCATCAAAATAATGATTTGGTCTATGGTTGCGTCACTGTTTACTGAATAAATCACTGAACTATGATTGGGACTTTACTACAAAGATCATTAAAACGAAATAAAGTTTCTCAAGTTGATATCGAAAAGGAGGTAACTCAACTTGAATAATTTAAACTATTAGTTTTAGTTTTAGAGTTAGAAGAAGTGAGAACAGATTTATTGCACATTTTTTTTGGCCGGAATTTTTTGGAAATTTCTCAAAAATATTTTTCAATTTTAAATTTTTTGTTAGTGTTACAATAAATTAAGTTTATTTCTCATATCTAGAAGGGCAGCAAGGCAAGAGGAAAAGAAAAACGTAATGGGGAGAATGACAAAGTTGCCTTGAAGAATGAATACACACAATAAATTTCATTTTTCCTATATAGAGAATCTAGTGAATTTTCTTTTAATTTTTTCTTGCTTCGAAACTCTTCTCTGTAGATGTGCTGACTTCCTTGAAATAGGAAACATTTTTCAGGAATGCACAGGAAATCAATCTGGTTTCGAGACGAGAGAAACGTAAACAAGTTTCAGTTGAATGTAGTCCTTCCTGTACTTCCAAGGATCCATTATTCCATCGTTGATTCGTTATCCTTATTTTTTTGTGATTCTATCCTATACCCTTGAGTCGGCAACATTTCCTCCCCTAGATAGCCTTAATGTCTATACCTTCTAGAGGATCCCAGGATGCAGTCAAGGATTCAGTACATCCAAGGCAACGTTTCGTTTCGTAAAAAAAATCGAAGTTAGTTAATTTCTTAAGTTTACTTTCAACATGCACATCCTCAAGGACTCACATTCTGATAAAAGAGAGATACAACAGAATCATATACCTAACAGAAATAATTTCATCCAGCATCTAGCACCCGGAAACAAGGACAACCTGATTCATAGAATGTGCTGTGAAACGATTACTGTGAAATCCAGGAATTGTCTAAATCGATGAGACGACGACTATGAAGATGATGATGCTGATGATGATGATAAACTTTAGGAGGAACCTAACAAATTCAATTTTCTTAAGTATTTCTCACAGATCGACGAATTTAATTAAAAAGTTTAACTAAACTCCGTTTTCCAGGTCAAGTGACTGCCATGCGCGCCAAAGCTCATTTATCGACCCGTAATGTTTGTGTTGAGCAATTTGTATGTTTCATGTTGAGTAGGAACTTTAAATTGAAGTTATTGGCCAGGCATGTCATCGCCACTGGTTAAAGTTGTACGAAGCTTTTGAGGTTTTCAGCCCGATGACGATGACACGATGAGTCTGATGTTGAATTGGGTTTCGTGGTTTCTCATATTACTCCTTCACGTTATGTTCATTATTGGAGTTGTGCTGTTGCAAAATGAATCAAATAAATTCGAAAAAACACAATTAAAACTTTCATCAGGTACAAGAAAATTCACCTTCTTTGACATATTTTCTGAAATTATTCACACTGATGGAACATTGTATGCACATATGTGTCACAAGGATTGTGAAATATGTCACAATCAGTTGTGCCGAGAATGAAATGCATTTTACAAAAGTTCCTTCAATTTCTTCATATAATGATGACATATATATGATATTGAAAGAAAACTATCTCGTCGAATACAATCTGAATTCAACATCAAAAACAGAATGAGTTTCATTTATCCAGTTCTTTAAAACAGAAAAATATCCCAAACACAGTAGTCTTAATTAAGAAGTGTCTTGGTTGTACAGCACCATATGTTACCCGAGAATTAAAAGGCTCTGTGAGAGATATGTGTGAGAGTGTCTTTCGTAAAAACCCAAAAATCTAGGGATTTACATTGCTTGATTTATCGCCTTGATCTATTTACTACTGGACTGTGTACACGAGTATATGGTGTGACACATGGGCACAAATACACAGACACAGAAGTACAACGAATAGGTTAACATTTTGTACGTACGTGATAACTTTGAGGGTGGAATCTGGCATCACTTAAACCCTTAAAATGTTTATACGGGGGATAGTTTTGAATAGATGTAAATGGTTTGACTGGGTCACACGATATTTTTGCCATTTGGACACCAAATAAATTCCTCTTGTGAAAATTTATGGTAGTTCGTGGAACTTTAAGTGAAATTCAATTGCCCGAAAGTGGAGAAAATTTACATTTAATGACTTCAAGGTATTCTTCGTGTGCTATGAATTACTTTAGTCCTTATAACATTTAAATTAATCGAAAATGTTTCACTTTGAGTTATGCAACCATTTCATTTTCACTTGTGTCATTCGTTACCTTAAGATTGGTGGTAACATTTCTTCTGGTGATATAATATGGACAATATCCACTAAACTCTTCAAGTTTATGTATTAAGAAGAGAATTATCTCGAGCAATCAAATTGTCCGCGAATATCCTTGTTCACACTAAAATTGAAACAAACTTCCCTAGAACGAAGTTAATTCCATTTGAAGTAGAAAGTAACACAAAAAATTCGACGTAGAGAAAATCATAATTTTGCAATGCAAATGAGACTGAAAACGATGTCCTATAGAAGTAGCCCTTTTCGAAGTTATCACCACTACCACCATAAGTACAAACGTTTCGTCCTTTTGATGATGATAACTTGTAAGCTTAAACTCCTTGATTCTGTGTAATGCTTCCGTTTTAATTCGTACAGCTATTAATCATACTATTCTTAAGCAAATACTAACATTGTATTGAATTGCATACATTACTAATTGCTAGTGTCCTGGCAAATTTATTGCATAAGAAAGGACTCAATGAATACGCCAGAATACAAATTCTCTAGTGCTACGTTAAAGGGGAGAAATGTTGAAATGAAGAATAAATTAAAGTAGAGAATGTACAAGGACTTATGAAACGCTAAATTACATCGGAACAGAATATAACTTTAGGGTGTTTCTATTTACCTTTTGCAATTTATTTCGCAAACTTTTAATTTAAGCCGTTTTCATGACTTCAAAGCTTCGGGGGGTTAGTAAATGTAAGACGGGTTGGTATAAAGATGCCGATGAGACGAGGGATATAAGACGGTATGTAAAAGTTTCAGCTCAATTTAAATGGAAAGAAAAAATCCAAAGGGACGGAAAGAAAACGTCAAGGAACAGGAAATAATTTAGTGCTTTGCTGTTTGTTCTTATCATTTTCTGAATTTCCTTAACTTTCTTTTTCAAGCTTAACATCAAAAGCTCAACGTTTCTTGTTTTTCTTTAACAATAAAATTCTTGGAATTGTCGTTTCAATTGGTAGAAGGAAAATAAACATGAAGGCGAAAAAATCCTTTTTAACATTTCAACTTACTCAACGTGCTCAATATTATCCAAATGATCAACATGATCAACATGATCAACATGATCAACATGAACAACATAATCAACATGGAAAATGTAGTGTTTGATTTTTATGTAAATCATGATTCAAAGTGATGTCAATCAAATCATCAATCAAAGAACATTTATCCTTTTTTAAGTCAATGACAAACAGATCGAAAGTCCTTTAGTCCTTTTTGCAGAAATGTGAAAAGACCGGTGTGACGCAGAGAAAACTTCCGTTTAGGATTGACTTTTCCATTAAACAAAGTTATTTCTTTCATTTAAGCTTTGTTTCGGAAACATCCTTTTTAAAGGATATCATACAATACAGGTCAACTGAAGATTATGTGAAACTCTCCCTGTGACTGTTTCTAAGTCCTTGGATTAAATCCTGGCAAACATGATATCTCTTACTGGACGAAATGAGATAATGTAGACAGTAATTGCCTGAAACTTCTGTTTGTACAAAAGCGATTAAGGACACACTCCAACACAAGAACAAATACCAATGCGAACGTGTGTGTCAGGTGCTTTTGTAATGAGTCGGACTGAAAAATATGGAAAATTTCATTAAAACTTTATCCAAATACAGAGCCAAGGAATAAAATATTCCTCTTCTCTATGTGATAAAAGTTTCATGTTATCTAAAATATAATGTTATTAAAAAAATTGTAATTTTCAGGATAATTTATCATTTCGGAGTTTAGCTCCGATTAGAGTAATCGGCGGAAAATTTATTTCCGTACAGTGGCCTCCCTTCAACTACAAAATTGTTCATTAAAGTGTCATGTTTCATACGGATAAAGGATCAAGGTTGTGTAGATACTAGTCATATCATCATATGAAAATACTAGAGTATCACCTGGTAATAAAGGAATTTCCTTCATTTCAAAACACTTCATTTGATACGGAATGAATATCCTCATGTATCCTCAACGGCTGAAGATATAAACAAACCCATATAAGTTAGATAATAAAAATAAATCTCCATTTGTTCGGTATTTAAGTTGATTCATACTATCCAAAATATCAGATAGACTTTAACATATTTCATGATTTCATTTTTTGTCAGGACATTATATCCTTTTCGCTTTTAATCTAAACTACGACATTTCATTGTTATGTTAACGTTGCCGTCCTTATATCAGTCTTTCACCCATAAAGTCTCAAGTATTCTGAAAAAGTCATTGGCTCATAACTCTTTCTGTGAATCCTTTTTCAAGGATATAAAAACTAGCATATTTCGTTAAGTGTTACTTGCGTGCCATAAGAAATAACGATTGGTGTCCTGTTAATAGAAACCAAATTGTGAATGATTTCATTCAACATTCATTTAACGATATTTCAATGTAGATATTCCATGATACCCTCAAGGATAATTTTAATTGTTTTTAAATGAAAACAAAACTGCTTTATTGCAATGTATATTTGTTGTATTTGTGTGTATACGTAAATTTATAAAATTTCCCTTGAAGCAAGATAAACCAAAACACTCCTTGATATGAGAATATCCTGGGAAAATTTTCATGTTATAGGTATACACTTTTCAGGAATCGTGTTATAATGTTTGCTCGATGAAATTGAAATTGTATATTTTTTATCTTTACAATGTGATTAGGTTATATAGGATGTGTATGAGTCTAAGGATATTGAAAAATCTTGATACCAGAATATTTATTTAAGGCACCTTTTTCCTACGTTTGTACATTACCTATAAGGATTCATGTTTGAGTATAACACATACGTACAGGCGATTAGGTTTTGGTTGGTGAAAGTATCAAGAAATTTTATTTTAATAAATTGATTCGATTTTGTTGACTAAAATTATATCCACTTTCAATATATCTACCTCCTTCGTTTTTGTATTTTCGAGCTTAGTAGATATTGAAGAACTTTCGAGGATGCTGTTATCAGCAAATTTTTATGGAGAATGTTTTAAGTTAATGTTTTGGTATTTTTGAATTCAATTTTTTATACAGGTAACACTTGATCCCTTTGAGTTATTGCTTTGAAGGAAAACTTGTCGCAATAGTTACGAAACGATAAATTAACGAAATGGAATTTTCATTCACTTATAATATTATGTATGCAATCTAAAATGCATTTGAAGCAATATCTATTTGAATGCACTAAATATTAATATATATCTAATTTCTCAAATGTGTTCTTGGAAATTGCTTTCAATTTATTTATGAATATTTCCTGCACCCGAAAGCAACACTTGAAATTTCATTTGAATTGCAAACACATAACATATAAGATTTCCCATTTTCATTTTCATAACAAGAATGTGTATTACAATATAATTAAGTTGTTATAACTTGAACTGCGAATGAAGTTTCTCTCATCAAAATCATTTAATGTTGTACTTTATGTTTTCATTTAGAAAACATAGAAACTTTTGTAAAGCTAAATAAACCATTATCAAGTTAACTTTTACCACAATCATAACCATAATTGGGTTATGTTAAAGCTATAATATAAGATGATAATACTGTATTAAAAGATGGGTTGAAATGTAATACAATAATGCTCTTTGTAGTTTTGCAAAACAAGCGCTTGTGGTCAAGATCAGAATTGTTAAAGGCAAATTACTTATAGCACTTGACTTTGTAGTTAGCTGTAGTTATTATAGTTTGCAAAAAGGATATTTATGAATGCTTTATAATGAACTGAAACAAAGATTCAAAAGTTTTTCGTTTGGAAAACGCGACAACTTACTATTGTTTAGCCAATGGTTAGAGGGTATCATATTGCGGTTATTTAAGCTTTGTATGGTTGTTTAAAATTTTAATATTATATAAGCAACTGTTATGAATTTATGATTGTGTGAACAAGCTATGATTCATTACAGTAGGATCAAGGACACTACATTTACAGTTGATTAATATCCATTTGGTATTTGAATTGACAGATATAACCCAATAGCAACATGTACAACAATTGGTGTTTGATAAACGTCAGGCTCCTTGGAACTCAATCGGGTTGAAAATCTTTCCATTAAGTTAATATCAGTAGATGTGTTCCTGACGACAAAATGGAGACCACCAGAATCCTTGAGAAAAGTAGAAATTCATCAATCAACTATCCAACAAATATCTACTTAAACACTATAACTTTGTTATATGAATAGATACTATAGTCCTGCCGCATCCTTACCCCAATTGTTAGTGAAACTATAAGGGAAACCCCAGCAATGAATCATTAGCTATGAATGTGTTTGTTCACATCCTGCCACTTCACTAAATCGTCTATAATTTATGGTGTTAAAACTTTAAATGGTTCTACATGTATGAAGTAGAAAACGGAGTAAGAGGAATGAGTTCTTGATTTGTGTATTTGAAAAGAAACACTTGCAACATTAAGAAAAGTATTCTTGGTAAACTAACAATTTCTTCGCCACCATCTTCATGTTCTTCCTCATCATCATCTTCACTTTCATCTTCGTCTTCGTCTTCATCTACATCCCAAAGCACAGGCTCAGGGTAGCGGTTCAGTATTTGAAAAGGAAAACTTTTCAATTCCTTATGCAGACTCATACATTTGTGAGAGAGTCTTTGTTCAGTTTTCCTGGTATTCTTAAACTTTACGAATCCTTATGTATTCTAACGTACATTTTCATTGAAAAGGAATGTAAATTAACACACAAGAATGCTAAAATTTATAACTTTATTATCCTTGCATTGAAGATAAAAATAAAAAAAACATCAAGTACGCTTCTGTTTGAGAACAGATAACGAACATGCAATTGAAGTTATCATAAATGGTTTTGAGGTCCAGATGAAGTTTCCATGTTTGAATTTCCCAGGAAACTTAAGGAATCACATTGAGTGATACTCATTATGGAAGGTACTTGCATCGTTCTTGTTTCTGAAATTAAGAGTGTGAAAATTTAATCCTCAATGATGATACCATCTCTCCATCGTAATTTCCTGATAATGAATCAGAAAACAATGAAAGGATCTTTACCAACACTTTTTTAATTTAAAGTTCAAAGAATAACTGACGTACTCAGGACTTTATCTCCACCGGAAACCAAACCTCGTATCCTTAACACGAGTTTAAGGATGATTCAGACTTTTCAACACCATAAAGAACATTCTACTTGATATGTGTAGATGGTTTCTGCTCTCCATTTAATAGCACTACTTGATCACTACTTTTTCACCCACTCAATGGTGAATTGAGGTAACAAAGAATATAGAGTAACCCAACTTGATACTAGTAGCTACAGCTAACACAACTATTCCGGCTAAAAGTTGGTTATTTTGTTAAACTCAGCATAAATCCTTTTAAAAACTTTTAACCGAGTTTTGAATCTAATCTTGTTTTCGAGCGATTTTATTTTCAAAAAACTTTTCTAATTTTAGTTTTACTCGAATTCTATTTGAAAATACACTGATGCATGCACATATTCTTAAGGAAAATGTTAATATGTGTTGATGTGGATAACTGCTGCATAAATAATCAATTTGTTCTGTATGTCCTTTATATAACAACAAAAATCTATTAATTTATAATAGGTTAATTTATCACAAATACAAATAATTCAGTCACTTGCTACTCTTGGAATCAAGTACGTTGTAATGTAAAATGCTTCGTCCGAAATTTTCCTAGAAACTCAGTCCTAGGTCCTGTCGATATTTCTTTAAACAAAACAAGGATAACCTGCAACATCTTCCCCTTCCATTAAATTTACATTGTTTAATGGCGAGTTGTGTCAGTTGTTGAATTTTATTTCATTACTCCCTTGAACATCCTAAATTCAAAATGGAGTCGCATACATTTGAATTGACAACAGGATTTATGTCCTTTTCTATCTCAAAGAAACAAGTAAAATGTCTCTCATTTTTATTCACGAAAAAATTACAGAGGATAGGACAACGGGACGAGTGACAAATTTCATCCACCGAATTTGATGTTTCAAAATCGTCCTTACTAGATTTATGTGATTGTATTACTGCATGTTGTTAGGATCCGAGGGGAGTATTTATTTTTATCATTTCAGCCATAAACACGAAAATTCCATAAAATTGGAAATTTTTTCCAACGTCTCCTCCTCTGAATCGCAGGACTACACCCAAATATGTAAGTATATCGCAAGGATATTTTATTACCTCATAATTCAAACGAAATTTTTAACGATAATTGTATTAAATTTTCATCGTAAATTTCCATTCGCCAGTTTTTTTACTAAAATTTATATATTTTACGAACATTGTTCTTGCATTTTTCTTGCTTTGTATGTGTGCAGGATCTCTAAATGAAGCGTTTTTTATGTTTGCCTGTTTTCTTAATGAAATTGTTAGCATCTACCGGAAAATGGCACGTCAAACTGTTGAGGTGTTATTAAAAAAGCGAAAATTCCGACCAACATTCCAGGGATTGAGGTTTTAAAAAGTTTTTTAAGCCTTAAGTCGTTAAAAATTATTTTCGTAATTGAACGGTACAACATCTCTTTGACACTAATGACCTTTTGACTCGGCAGCCTTAGTAATTCCAAGTAAGGTTTGTGAGAAGATCAGGTATTCAAAGTGAATCCTGGCTCCTGTGTTAATGTTTTTTAAATTCAATTTAATTAATTGAACATATCAATGATTTCTTTGAAAAATCTCAGTAAATTAATTTAACAGAATTACATGTTGCAGGAAATAAATCCAACTTATTTATACAGGTCACTGATTAACTGGCAACTGTCAGTAGTGATATTCGTAATTGCGATTTTATAACTTTAATTGGCGGCTGCATTTAACAATTTTTTCAATTTTTCTGGTTTTCCAGGGAATGAATTTAATAGTAATGATTCAGAGAGACTGTACTGTGGCAAAAAGAAGTGAATTGGTAATTGAAGAAGCCGATGTTGAAAATGAATAAGTTCGGAATCACTTCTGTAAAGCATTTCACCGGCAAAGGACACAAAATCCTTGAATGGCTGTCCATGTCATTCAATCTTAATACCATTCATCAGGATTGGATCAGAAAAGCTGGATTTGTTCGAAAGGATGCTTAAATGGAGAGTCAACTATGAATGTACAACACTTGTGGTGAAGTAGTCCAATGCAGAAAGGTCCTTTTTCCAGCATAATGTTATCATATAACAAGACATGGTTACTCCTTGGCTACCTAGATATCAAGATATCATTATGGAACATAATAAGAGAATCCAGTCCATCAACATGAGTGGACTGTCCTTTGTGTATTCTGTTTGCAATGAAACCACAAAAGCATCAACTTGCAGAAGGATATCTCTGAATAGCTTGTAATTTACAAAGTTAATGTGAATGTGTCTCCGCTTATAGGCTTTGCTATTGAAATGAGATTGAGATGCTTCTTGGCATTTCAAAAATTTCTAAAGGTCCCGTATTCATTCAATGCTTGTAAAGATTCATTACGTTTTCTCTATGTTGCCTCAAGTAATATCACACTGACATCGTCTCGGACCATACCAGTTTGAATTGTTGTCCTTGTTGTGATTATATGGCACTTTAATTAATTTTTATATGGAAACCTCTATAGTTGCTTCAATCATACTAAGATTTGAAATTAATATTTATCCAGGAGTAGTCGGTCTAACCTTCCAATTAATCCTGGACTCAATCAGAAATATTTAAACGTGGATATGTTTTTGAAAGCTTGTTCCTTTAATATTCGTATCCACTAAAAGTTTATGAGAAGTTTATTGATTGTAAGACAATATCCTTGTGCAGGAAGCTCAAGCGGTTTTATTTTAATAAAATTTAGTAACGTGAGTTTCATTCGCCTTGAGAAGGATATCCCTTTGAGAAAAATTGGTTTTCTTCCGTAATTGACTCGATATCCTTATTTACATAGTTTGACGAGTTCGCAAGAAGTAGCTCCATGAATTGGTTTGTGTTGTTGAAAGATTGTTAATATCAGATTTTTCAATTATTTTCAATATCCTAACGTTCGTAAGTTAATCGACTTCAAAGGAACTTTTGTTAATTTAAAACTTCATTTCAAGTTGAAACAGAAAATCATAACATTTTCCTAGTAAGCAGTATTTAAAGCTTATTTTTTCTGAAACAATTTATTCATTGAAAATTACAATATATAATGAACTAATTAAGAACTTCATTTGAAGTTCAGTTCTCTTTCAAAAGTACAGATTGACTGATTTAAAACAGTGTTACCAAATTAAACAACACAGAAATGAAAGTAGAAATGTAATTCATATTCCTTTCGTTCTAAGAAAAGATGGAAAACGGTGGAGCTGAATTTAGAATCTTTGTCGTTCCAAAGGATATTCGGTTTTCACTCTATTAGAAAATCAAGTAACAGCGTGTAAAATACTTTGAAATTCATTTCAAAACGACTCCTCCACGTGGAGAACCAGAGATAATCTCAAGTTGCGAAATTTGTTTCAATACTTTACGTGCCTGGAGGTCGTGATATTGTGCAAGGATCTCCACCCCAATGTACCGGAAACGATCATGAATTATTCCAGACGTTCGTCCTGTTTACACTACCTAATTCCCTATTTAAGTCCACCACGGATTGGAATACAATCATGTCCTTGGGGAAATTTTCGGAGATATACTTGTTGTGGTGGTACTAATTCCATTCAAGAATGACTCCGAAAGGTACTGTCTATGATAAAGCCTCCAGACGTTGCATCAGATTATCTCATTTACATGGCGAATGGACGTGACTTGATTTGATTAACTGTTTCCACGTAAGAGATATCGATAACAGTTGCTTTTCGCTTTCATGTCCAGAAGGCTCATCAACCGGCGACAGCATTTAAAAATAAGAACAGTTTCGCACTTTCATTTCATGTCAGCCCACGTAAATTTCCTTTTAATGAGCTATAGAATGGCTATAAAGTTGTTTCACGAAAAGGATAAAACGTTATCCAAAATCAAATATGAATATTCTTAAAGTATCCCTTTAATCGAAATTTGATAACCGCAAGTGTCTTATAAAGCTTAACCGACGTTCAACACAAAGCTTTATCCATTGTTTAATGACGCTCTTACCTTTTAACACATCTACTAACCGTAGTGGATAAAATATTGTGAATAGAGTGGAGAGCTTTTGTCAATACCCTGATCGGGTTAATGAAATGAAACCATAATAGCACAGGCTACAGTGATGATGCTGCTTTATTGAGATTTTAGTGGATGGAAATTTGCGGTTTAGCTAGTCTAAAATTCAAATCAAAGTGGAAGTGATTGTACTGGTAGCAATCATTTCAGATATTTATAAATTCTACGAAATCTCTAATGTTGCATCTAGTTCAACTCAGTTCGAATATGATCAATGTCCTAGATTAAATTTTGAAATAAACCCTTATTAGAAATTCTACTGAAATTAGAACAATAAAATGTTAAACCATATTTGTCCATTGTTCAGTTTGTTTAAGATAAACGTTTTATTTCAGGGTATCATATGAAATTCATTACTCAAACCAATGAATTACAGGAGAATTCATTACATTGTTATTAGTTTGAAATGCAAAAGATTCCGTGAAATGGTGTGAAACATAAATGTGACTTTGCTTTAACAATTATTTGTTCAAGGGTGCAGTAGGGTATGCAATTTCATTATTCAGATATTCTACTTAGGTTACTAATTTGGTTCTCTTCAAATTGATCCTGCTGAGTTTCTGCACTTTGAAGTTGGAAGTGAGTCACATTTGCAGATGTTCATGTAAACCAAATACTACATGAATATTTTAAGAAGAATAACCTGATATTTACTTATGAAAACATGTAAAATATGTGTAAAGTGTCAATTAAGGATATGAAAACTAGATAACAGTGGCCCACAGGACATGTAGGTACAATCATCTATTCGTGATTTGCGAGTTATTAGAAGACAAATCCTGATGGTGTCACGCTAGATTTAATTATATTTACCAAAAACCACGCACATAACAACCAGGATAAACAGAACAGGAAATCCTTTCTCAAAGGATACAATAATCAAGTGTGTCTGATAATGTCCATAGATAATATACGATTGATTTGTTGTGTTAATGCCAAACGTTGCATATGAAATTAATTATATTCAAAGTACGTTGTAGGCGTGAAGTCCTTTCTAGGACATTTAAATTTAACAACACCAATACAAATCACTCAAAACGAATACCACAGTATGCTTGCGTATTTAATTATAGAAATATTTTATTTTTAATTGCACCCAACTACACATCAACTTCCATGACTTATAACGATTTTAAGAGCGATGAAATAATGTGTTATATTTATGTTGTACGTATTTTAAAACATCCTTTTCGCTTAGCGTGAATTTTTCAAATTTATCCTGCCTCACACACATGCTAACATAAATCACATAAAATTAATTTATTTTAAGACGAAACTTCCGCGATACCAACACATTTGTGTGCGCCTGTTTGTGACGACTTACATTCACAGCAATATTCACAGGATATTGCATGCATGTTGAGTTGTTGTATGCGGTAGATCCTTGTTTACGAGAAAAACCATCCTTTTAACTTTAGTGCACATTATTTTCTAATATAAAACAGATGCAGTGCAAAAAGGTAATAAGGATTTTATTAGTTTTAGAAACCGGCCACGAACCAGGATACGATTAAAGTTATATATGTGCACTAGTGGAAAATTATTAGTATTTTAATGACCTGCATGTATGTTTGTGTTGGAAAATCTTGTATATCAAATAAAAAAGCTATTTTCATGTGGTTGGATTATTTTTATTACATTCAATTCACATCAACTTCATGCTTTATAGTTGGCTGGAAAACTTCTCATAACTATAAGGATATCATCGTCTATGAAATGTTCCATTGGGCAGCCTGATATCCTTTAAGGCAATGAGATGTCTCAAGAACGAGTTTACTATGTAATTAAGGATTCACTGGACAACACAGTCGTAGAACTTAAGACGACACGCAAAAGTCGTCAAAAGTCCTGAAAATGTTTCGTAGTGATGATGAAATCGTTTCCATGACGAGATGAATCAACGTGATATTAAGATGATATCCATCGTGACCATTCCGAAGATTTTTCAACTTCACGGGATTCATGCTACTAGTGCCACGAACCTTGAAAGCATTTTCGTTCAGGAGCTTTAGGGATTTCAAAATCTATAAAAGATTCATACGGTCAAGGTGGATATAGTGATTTAGAAGATTGTGGATTCAAATCAAAATTAATTAGCAAAACAAAATCTATTTAATTTGTACACTGGTTTATTTCGTTATTGCTCTCACATAAAATTCATTTGGTTTTTCAAACTTTTGCTGTATGTCATCAACAGAATTATTTTCGTCATATCATGTCTCTTGTATATTTTTCAAGTGAAGTTACAGAAATTTTGCTTACAACATGGTTTTTTTATGATTTTAACTTTAAATATCTTCAACGGTCTTTTATATCTTATTATTTTAAATAATCATCATTTTTTCATTTTCACTTATTGGTTTATACATATTTTATATGTCTCCGACCTGTGATAAATTTTTAATTTTAAATACAATTTTTTAATAATTTCCTTTAGTCTAAAACTACTTGTATATAATTTTTATATTTAAATTTATGTCTTAAACATCCGTTAAATGCTACCTTCGTCGTTATTGTTGCAGACATAAAACCTTATATACACATACAGTTGATATATTGAAATATTTAAGGTTTTATATGTACACCTACAGCTTAAGGATCAAATATTTACACGTGGAAATAGTATTCTTACATTTACAAATTATCGTTTCTTATGTGCAAAGATTATTATTATCTTTAACATTAGATAAATTCACAGATTCTTAATTTTCACATTTTAACATTGAATTTTTGAATTTTTTATCTTGTGTTTGTTAGTTATGTGTTTCGAGATTCCTGTTTAATCAGTGCCTGTCAATGCAGTTTTATGAAGTTAATGTGGTAAGCAAAATGTTTCTCATCCAGTTATTGTATGATTTATTCGATTTAACATAATATAGTTATTGGAATTCACGTAATAATCAAATGATCAACTTTTATAAAATTTAAAGAAAATAATTATGGACTTCTGAAATCCAAAAATTCGATAAAATTATAACAAATGAGTGAAAATTTATTACAGTTGCTATACACTATGCATACGTGGATCTTAATTATATACTATCATATATTGATTATTTATTTTTCAACATTTTCATGTATTTTATTAAAAAAGGAAACAATTTAATATAGTTTTGTTTTATTTCAATTGTAATTTAATAATATTATTACATGATAAAACTATCACTTTTACCTGTACAAAATTTTACTTGATTTTCAAATTAGCTCTACAAACATTTCCTTGAATGTTTTCTTTTTAAATTTAATGTTTTAATTTTTTCAAGAATATTATTCTCATTTATTTAATTTATAATTAACGGAAAGTCTTAATTTCTTGGAAATTATCACCGCGTATAGCAGTCGGTTACCAAATGGCTACAATTTCGTCCTAAATCCGGGTTTAACCCGTCATGAATCGCATTAACAGTGTATGTATTTGTAGTGTTATTACTTGCTTCTATGAAGTTCCAGGAGCTATTCGTTTTGATTTGCTTAAGATTTCGGGATATATGTTCGGGCTTACAGCGACTTGTTGGGATTTGCATACAAATTATATATAAAAGAGCTAAAATTTTACAGACTACTGCTGTTGATATAATCGTTGTTGCTCCACTTGTCTGCATGGCTTCTGGCCGTTCACCTGGAATGAGGGAAAATTTTCATGAAATTCGTCAAAGAGATAAATTTCATATGAAATATAAATATATTCTTAAATTGAGATGCTTCAAAAACAGCATGAAAAGGTCACTTTGTTTTGATCCAAATTTACGAAACTTTCTTGGAATACCGTCGAACTGACTAGACAAATTTCTATGAGGTGGTCGTTCGAAAATATTTTGCATTTTGCAAACCTTAAAATAAAATACTTATCAAACATATGTATGCCTGCTGTGATTCCTGCTGTGGGCGATAAGCTATTTAACAGTATTCAATTTACCTATAGAGGAAAGCCAATAGAAACTAATTTAACTTTCTTTGATCCAGGAGAACACAATAAAAGTTATAGTCTTGCTAGTTTCTAGTGAACTTGCACAATGAATAATTTATTGAAATTTAGAATAACAAAGGTCCTTCATTGTTTATTGCATTTAGAACGGAATAAATTTAACAAGAATATTTCATAATTAAGGCTTTTGTGACATCATCAACAATTAAATTGAAATAATTTCCATGTTCGAATGAAAGGATTTGAATCCTTTCTATTTTGATTTTACAAGAATTCATTGAATAGCAGTGACAGATTTTTAATTTCGGTCACAAGGATTCATGTTCCATGCCAACAGGCGCTTTTGTAATGAACTTATTTACGTAAACTTCCCTTTGTGAGACACAATCCTACATGAAATTAATTCCTTATGTAAATTAGTTGAAAAGGATTTTCTTCCTCAACACAAAACAATCTCAATGTCTTAATTAAACAATCCAAAAGGATATTTACATGTTTCACAAAACACAGAATCCAAGACAGGTATACACCAAATCTCATTCTAGAGAAGGGAAACATAACCTCCCTTCAAATGAATGTCTGAATGTCATCCAGTTTCAGACCTCTAAGGATTTAAATTATGTCATTCTATAAAACCAAGAATCCAAGACACTGTGATTATGACAAGACTCTCTAAACTCTATACAACACAGCACTCAGTTAAACTAGTGGTTTGCGTGATTACAACACTGAATTAGTTCATCAAAGTGTGAAAATTTAATATCCTTGCATTGTAGTTAAACTAAACTTGAAAAGGAACATAGTACCCATGAAACAAGCACAAAGTTTCCGGATTCACCCGGGGGAAATTCATGAAATTGTCTTGGAATTGCAAGAATTTTCAAGGAAATCATTTCAATTTTCTTACATAAGTGGATTCATGTGTTAATTACGACAGCTAGATTAGGTACCATTAAAATGCATGAGATATGCATACTTTATTCATTATGATGTTCTGTAGTGCTAACACAAAATGGAATCCTTACCTTAACTTAACTGTGTGAGGATAATCCGCTTAGTGCCATTTCTCATACATCAAATTTTCAAATTAAATTTAGACCACAAAGTGAACAATTTGTAATCATAACACAAATGTTAACACTACTGATGAAGAAACATCCCTAAAAATTTATATTTTTTTGAGTTCTAAATCTTTCGATGACACAGGTTACATATGTAGGTACAGGTATGATTCAGGATTTCAGAGATAAAAACATGAGATTAAATTTGTTTAGTGTCCAATTGTCCATACAGTTTAATTTGTGTTCTATTTTAACTAGAAGATTCTGTTATAAAAATTCTACTTAATTTTATGAAGACATAAGCCCATGAAGATTCCCCTCGACATTTATTGACATTTCTCGTCATATCAAGTTAATTATGTGAATAAATTTACATGGGTCTGTCTATCAAGAATGTCAACTTTGTGCATACCTATGCCTTGTATGTAATGGAATTTTTATCTTCATATCATGTTTCGTACGTGTTATCAGTATCCACAAGAGGAGAGGCATAAGGAAAAAGAAACCAATAGATCTACGTGTATATAGAAAAGGATATCATCTTATATCATCATTGTCGACAGGATATCATTAACCATAGAAGAAGGTTTTGTCTGTGTCATGACAACGACAATGATAACCATAAAATAAACACGAACCCATTCTTGGTGTTACAAGGACTATCTCAAGTTGACGTACAACATAATTCCTTGACGAATACATTTTTATCATAGACTAAAAGTGTAATATAACACGGTAATTTCAGCTCGTGCTATCACTAATGGAAATCTAGAGAATCCCTTATCCTTGGGCATGTCTATCATGGAATATCTGGAATATCGTTGTGCAAGGCGAAAGCTCTAGTTTACTTTGAGAACAAGGTTGAGAAAAGTATTTAAAATATTTTCTTCGTGACTCATTCTGAAACACTTACCATTTAAAACATGAACCCGAATACTAGCAATGTCCGTGTTTGAAGGAAAGCAGGAATACTTCCCCGAATCAACAATATCAGCATCCTCAATGAGAACTATAGATTTAGTGACCTCACCCCGTTCTGTTTGGAAAGTTATCCTGGGCGAATCATCACTCATAACCTGGAGCAGATTGAAATTCATAATTAAATATTGGGTTTCACTTAATTACAAGTAATAACTAAATATAACAAATTGATCAAAGGTAATAACCGAAACAATATTCGTATTCTGCGGGTTTTGTTACATTTGGCCCAGCGGCGTGACATGCGTGCATGCAAAATTTAAAAATCAAAATTAATCAAAACCGAAATTGATTATTATTAGTTATAATTATTGTACAAGCATTGTTCTAAGTTTGATAGATAATGGATGAATTTCATTTAACTTGAGGGTAAGTAGTGAAATGTTGTTGAAATTATGGTGGCAGGTGGATATCATAACTGTACGTAAAGTAATTAACACAAATAAGCATTGACTAATATGAAGAAAAAACAAAATAAAATTTGCAAATAATACCAACTTATTTGTTCCATCCCGAAAAGGATTCGCAATGACTTCTTCCCAATTGTACCACAATTGATTTTAACAAACGCAAAATAATAATTTCATTAATTTAAATTGAATTGTATTAAATAAATAATGAGAAAAAATATTTAATCAGCTCAAACAAATTTGTATTTGCACATGGTAAATGTCAATAGAAAAGTTCCATAGCAATTTATTCAATTTTAATTAATTAACAAGTCATAAAATTGAAAAATATCCAACAGGTGCAAAATCAACGTTATTTTTGTTGATCTTTCACATGAATTGCCTAAATCTAAAACATTTGAAGTAATTAAAATTGTGTTATATACTCATTCAACCCTAAAAATCGACAATCACGTTAATTAAAACGAGTGAAACAAATCAAACATGCTTGTCATAACAACTAAATGTGACAGTGATAATAAATCACGTTCTAGATAAAAGGACGAGCTCAAAAAGTTATCCCTCTTCACGCTCAATTTACCTTCAATTTAGTAACTTAACAAATAGTTTTGGACAAATTACTACAGAACTTCTGTAACGCACATGACACGAATACCAGACACAAATTAGTGTTAAATAAATTTTCAACATATGAAACGATGTAAAATTTTCTATAACGTATGTGACAAGAATAAATTATTGTGAGTTTTGTTTTCTTAAAAGAAGAATGTCTTTTTCACTTCATAAGATGCCCGAAAATATGAGTTCCTACTCCTCGTGGACATGGTGTCAGGTTATATAAGGCACAACATATCTGGACACATCTATTTGACATGGAGTCCATGAGTGTTTTGTCAAAAACGAAATGGTCACAGAAGAGTGTTTGTAATTTATTACATAAAAATAGAAATTCATTGTCTTGAGAAACACTAAATAGATTCTTCAATGACAAGTGTCATACATATTTGTCAGCTATTTGTCATGTGACAGAACGCCCAATTCAATGTCCTTTTTCCGCCAACTTGTTGATGATTGAATTTTATGTGGTGTTGAAATTTTATCTACTAAATTTCATAGGATGCACAATTGAGGACGAAATTGTGGTAAATTAAAGAATATTGGATAAGTCCTTGCTCAAAGCGAGGATTTCATTTAAAGAATTTCTACTGACTAAGGATTCCCGAAAGAGATTTTTAGAAAAATTCCCAAAGTTTAAGGATCTACACTGGCGTGAAATGAGTTCCCTGAAAATCCGTTTAACGTTACTCGTTAGGGACTAATTAAATTTTAAGGTTCCACAAATGTGTTATATGTATGAAAAACGACTTCTTCAGAAAGTTTGAAATTTTGTAGTTCAACTCAACCGGGTCACATGCATCGTTGGTTTCTTTGCGTATGGCGAAAGGTTAGGTCATGATTTAGAATTTCTGCAGTGCAGGATTTTCCCCAGAAAATTCTCTATTTGTTTGTTGAAAACTTTTAATTTGCACCATGTTACAGAAATTGAAAAGCTACAAAATTCTACACCACCGCGAAATTTTCCATATTTTCACGTAATTTTATTTCAAACAAATTACGAAGCAAAGGTAATAATTTTGTGAATTGGATTGTGTGTCATAAAACAAGTGAATTTTTAACATGCAAAATTTATTAACAAAATTATAATGCAAAATTGCATTTAATTAACTGCAAGTGAGGTTCTAAATGAAGTTCATGCTTTTTGTGAATTATTTTTATTTATTTTTTCGCATTGTTTACCTTGTCTTCATGATACCAAAATATATAAGCTGGGGGTTCCGGGCTGAATTTGATGGCACACGTCAAATTGATGGTGCTCCCCTTGTCCACATATAAATCTGGTCCACCGTGAATATTTGCTGTTGGCACTAGAATTTATTTAAAATAATTTAATTTTAAACTGGAATTTAATTAACACATTTTCAATTCAGTTAATTAACACACGGATTAGTTAGAAAGCATTTTAATTAAAGTAACACGTTTTTCTCTGCATGATCAATTGTTAATTGCGAAATTCGGATTGTTAATAATTTTAACAAAAGGAAAAATTTTATCAACTCCATTAAGTCGGGATGAGAAACCACAAATCAAGGCAAGACTCCATACAGACCAGCAACCCGATTAATTGGCCCATATATTGCTGATAAATCGTCCCTTGCTTGGTAAACTTGATCGGAACTGAAGTAGAAGGTGTCATCATTGTAAAATTGTTGAAGAATGTCACTTTTCTTTTCGTCAATTGATTCTTGAATTATTTTAATAAACGCGTAAAATAAATGAAATGATATTTAATTAAGAAAAGAATAAAATGTACTTTTCGTCCTTACCTACAATTTCCAAATCCACAGAGAAACTTTTAACTGGTTGCGTTGATATTTGACACTCATATGTTCCGGCGTCGCGTTTTTGGGCCCATTTTATTTGCATTGTCCATTCGTCTATATCCCTATGGAAGGTTGTTTGGAACCTCTGATCTGTTGTGTATGTGTAAGTACCAACTGTCAGTATGTGAAGATCTCTGTGCCGTATCCATGCCACCTGGAAAGAGTCAATGATGATAACCTGGGGCTTTAAGGAAGAACCACAACATTTATATTGCCTTGGGGGTAATATCAATTCAAAGTTGAAAAAGGTTAAAACAACATCTAACCTTCTGTCCTGCCATGAGAAGTGTCAAAAACATGAATGTCAAATTGGGGTCCTCATGAAGGACAACATGGATAATCCTCAAACATGATTTGCATGATCTCAAATGTCCTTCAAACGCAGCGTTCTCAAATTAACACTCTGTTCACTCTAATTTAAAAAAACCTTGATGCAATTTGAAATTTCAAACGAAAACTTTTCCAACAAACAAACAATTTTGCATCCATAGCACGTGGGAAAAATTGTAGAAAAATTTGCGTGAAAATTTTCTCTTGTACATGGCAACATGTTTATATAAATATGTTTAAAAAAATTTATATTTGCATAAGAGAAAAAAGAAACAAATAGATAATTTGAATTTGCTCTAAGAGTTTGCTGGAAACATTTGACATTCACCGTGTTGAGCTTTGAGCGCAAAAGGACATTTAAAAGTACGTGGGAAAAATTTTAATTGCATGAACTGGAGTTGGTACCACTGTAGAAAAGAGGCGTTTCCGACATTTTGGAAATACAGGAATCATTCTCATATTGATGGTGATATTGATCCTAATGGAGGCGAGTTTCGATGGAAGATTCAAGACAGTCCTGACTTATACTTGCATTACATACAGCAATTAAAACTGTGTGACTCAACAAATTTGCATGTCATCAAAGATAAGAGTCCTTCAAGTATTTGCCCGTCGCAACATCAAGGTGAGGATATCCTTAAGGAGTGCACTTAAAAAGTGTTTTAATTACGACAGAAAAGGATACAGAATGCTAAAATGTCAAAAGTTAAGTTGATAGTCTTAAATCAAGTTACGTCCTTTTTCCAACTACAAACAAATAAACAAGCACGGACGAATGTCCTTTTTAATTTATTAAAAATAATTAAATATTTATCTTAAGCATGTCCGTAGTAAAGGTTTGTTTATTTTCATGAAATTTATTATCCTTTCTGGCAAGAAATATGACACGACAAAACCAGGACGAACCTGGGTGCGACCGGGTATATTTTTCAAAACTTGAAACGAGCTTTCACGATTTACGTTCATATTACGTGCAAACTTTACAATAATTTTGGTCATATTCTAATTGGAGTAATGGAAACTGCTAATTCAAATTGTAGTTCATGTCAAAAGTTCGCTTCAATTCTTCCCAAGGTTCTTGCTAAGTAAAGGAGTCAACTTGATTTTCATCCTTGAAAACCATTGAAATGTTTCATTGAGATTGCCTTCATTTAACAACAATCAAAATAAGTTAAAAAATAGGCCTGAGGGATAATCAATTTCAAAAGCTTTCTAAGCTTTCGAAAGGAAATTCTCGCAAATAGTGGAAGGAAACCTTTTGATTTCATGTTTTTTGTTGTTTAAGTGAACTGAAATTTACACAAAAAAGCCTCTAAACAGGGAATTTAGAGGAAATCTTCAACAAAGGATAACGAAAGCTCTCGACCATACAAATACAATAATACAATGAACAAAGCTTGAACAGAACTTAATGAATATTTTTTTTTTCTTGATACAATTTTTTAAAAGCCAATTGTTGAAATCGACATCTCCTTGAGGTTTTTATAGTTTGGTTATATGAAAAGGTTTATTGTCCTTTTCAGGTTTCGAGGATTGAAGCTTAGCCAATATTCGGACAATTGGAATTTAAGGAGTTTGAAGGAGATTTGGAATCCAAAATTTTGTACGATTTATTGAATTTTATGGGTTTTAGCAAAACTAATTCAATGGGCGCCATTTTTGGAATTAGACGAAACCTGATAATTTCTAGACAGGATAATGGCTTATTTTCTCTGTAATTTGTTATATGATCGATAGTTTCAAGATATTTAAACTTTCACAAAACCCTGAAATAATGGCACGAATTCATAACCAAAAGGACACTCCTGGGGTTTCGGTTATAAAGATGGCAATATTTGGCGAATTGTAAGCCTTGACATGAAATCCTTTTATCCATTCATTCAGTATGATACACCTGCTGTTTTAAATTAGTTGTAGGATAAGACGCAAAGACTACAAACTTAAATACGTTTTAACTAAAATCGATAGCTGCTCTACGACATGAGGTTATGTGTTTGTTAAGGATATAACATGTCGAACACCGCACAAACAAACCAATCAAGAATTCGGTTCACTTAATTCGGTTTCATAAAAGTTTATTAAGAACCTCAAAATTGCCAGGATTCGATGGAATCATGTCTTAGGAAGTTCTAAGTTTCTGGGCTTATTGTGAGACTTAAGGGATTATAGTGAATATATTGTATGGTCTAGACTGGATTCACAATGTTCTAGATTTGGAAAAGTAAATGCATGAATGTGGTTTTGGTATTTCATAAATTTTAAGGAATTTCTGAAACTATGCATTTGATTGAACAAGGAATGGAATGTAATATTTTCCTTGGAATGAAAATCTCATACACGCCACTGCAAAGCTCGTGTCTGGGAAATTCGAGGACAATTCTCGACATGCTTTTTGAGTTCCAGGATATTTAATTAATGAAAATGAAATTTAAGTGCGTTTTAATGCTATTTCTTGCATTTTGAGATCAATATAATCCTTGTCAAATTTCAAATTCTGTGTAGATGTCTTAACTTTGTCTCTAACTTTGAAGGATAATCCACGAGGATACAGACAGCATCAGCATAAAACTTTTGCAAAATCAGTATAATGAGAGACGTTAGAAGATTCATTAAAAAGGACATTTTTTTAAGATTTAAAAATTGTCATGGAAATAAAGGACACCATCGACACGTGTCTCTATGAATCCTGTCCTCATTTATTTTGTTATTTGAATTCAAATGTAAATACAGACAGGGTGTAAATAGAATTTGCCTTAACCCAAAATCAATAAACCTTGTTGTTATAGCAAAAGAATTCAGGTTATACAATATAATAAATAAAACAGGACTTGATGTAAAAGAAACCGTTTTCCATTCGGGAAAAACGAACCCGACAGCTGTAAAATTAATTAAATCAAGTTTGAACATTAACCCGGAACGGAATGAGGGTTTACTGGGTTAAAGATCCAAAACACAAAAAATTTACTTTCAAAATTCTTGTATATGAGAATCCACTTTTAAATGTTAATGTGATATTCATCAGGTTAACATCCATAGAACCATTTTATGGACTTTTATCCAACAAAATGGAAAATAAATACTCCCCATTCTGGGTAAATTTGTGTAAAAAGGGATACGAGTTCAAAATGAGGATTGGTCCGCAACCAGACACCATCAAATCAAGTTATCGCGGTCACAAGGTTACTGTCATGTCCTTAAATTTTTTGAATAGTATCTAAATATAGTATCAGGACATACAGAAATTTTGAACAGGAAACATATTTCTAACGCTACAGGGGTGTACTTTATGGAGTCATGTCCTGAAACATGACTTTACATTTGATCGGACTATCCTGAGAACGTAATAACGTTAAGGTTTTCGATATGATCCCTAATTAACATGTGTATGTACCAAGAGATTTTCATATGCAGCACGTGCCAAAACCGTCATATTGGGCTGAAGGGTAAATTTTTGCCTAAATTAATTTTATCATTTCAAAGGCATTTTAATATGTTACGGATTTTAATAAGCAATAAATTTGATGCGATATTAGTGAAATTTAATTTAACTTAATTTGTATAACGACTTTCATTGACATGGGTACGAATTTGTAATTTTCATGTCACATACCACAAAATGTGTTACATATGACAAAGTTTTATTAAGAAGATTTCCTCATTTGAGAGTAGCTATATTTGGAATACATTATATTTGATTAACATTTGATGATTTCATGATGTTCTTAGCTGTATTACTTACTCTAGAATAAGTTTAGGGGAAAGTTCAATATAATACAACAGAAACATGTCCTTAAAGCTTTTTTAAATCCGAACTGAGAAAATAAATGCTGAAAGGACAATGAAATCCTAATTTTGAAAATAAACACCAAGAACATCTTAAGCGTCAATCGGAAGGATATCAGGTACAAGATATCATTCAGAATCAATTTAGCCAAAACTCTTATACAAACAGAAGTCCTTTAATCCGACTTGACCATAGTGAATGTGCCGAAAGTGTTTTCTGTATAAAGAAGAGAGAAATTCGAAATTGATTTGGTCCTGATTTTCAAACGTGCCAAATAAAAAGGACTCGTTCCTTATATGAATTTCAATTTGGTATTTGTGAAAATATCCAACTTGGTTGTATGTGGATATCCTCTTAGCAGTTGTTGTTGTAGACAATTATTTATTGCGAAACGTTTCAGTGCGGGTGGTAAATGTCGAATGTCCTTATTCGTTGTGTATGATTTATTGGTTCCCTCATATCCTGGACATGATATTAAGCTTTTGATTCATTTCAATTCATTCTTGTATATATGTTATGTGCGGGAGGGTATTTTGATTCAAAAGGCTTTTGTAGCATTCGTTTCTAAATAAATTTTGCTTACTAAGCTGGCATATGATGATATGGTCAAGGTATTAGGATTTCTGTTAATATAAACAGGATATCACTTTCAGCGGATCCCTTATTTCATTCATTTCATATTTGATTGTGATTGTGATTGTAGTGGTGAATTGTTTGCCGTATACTTTGAATGTGTACATTTATAGAAACAAATGACCTGCATAAAGCTACTGGTCGTTCTGTATATGCCTGTGGAGCTCGAACGCAATCGGCGTTTTATTCGTATCAAGTATATAATATTTTGTCTTATATGTATGTACATCTTTTGTTATGGGCAATATCCTTTCATTGTCGTTATGCTACAATTATAGCGCTCAATTGAGCTGAATATGTTTATTTGTTGAGGTACGATTTCCATTTGTTTGTGTTCACAAATTAAGGATACAATAAATTCACACCGAAAAAAGGGATGTTGGTGCGAAATATTTCAGGATTTTCGTTGAAAGTTTTCTTTTGTTGTTAAAGTGCGAAGCTCTTATCACATTTTCTCTAAGGGATAATGAAGTTTTCCCACAATCCCTCATGGTAAAAGAAAGCTAATTTTTGTGAAGAATAGCTTTTATCCTTGACATGATACGAATATATGTGAGACTTTATTCCAGCCATACGTTTTGATGACGCTATACCAGCGCCAGCCATTGACCTTATGAATTTTCTGTTTCATTGGTTATTTAAAAACTTAGTTTATAAGGAAAACAGTTAAACTAAAGTAAAGACAAAGAGCAGGAAGACTAAAGCAGCTGACCGGCGAAGAAATTCAGAAAGTCACAATCTACAGCAACTGTCAAGTGGTTCATAGAACACTCGAATCTAAGACAATCAAGTCAAAGTCTGTGATGAGTCGCCGAGAAGCACTGTCCAGGATCCAAGACAAGGTCAGCCACTTTTGGAATTTCCACTTATGCTGGAATTTAACAAATGAAATGTTTGTTGTGGAATTTGTTGTTCAGATTACATGCAAGAAACTATAAAATATGAACAAACGTCTGCTGCACAAACATCAATCATGGAAATAAGTTTTCTGTCCATTGCGATTACAAAAGAAACTAGGCCAAAAAACTGGAAAACTGCAAATAGTCGAAAGGCAAATGTTTTTGCTGTTGGCAAAACCTGCATCCCTCGTGTTGCCTCGAGGGCGTTATATATATGTGTAGCTGGCCGTATGCGACAGGCATATTTTAAATCAAAAATTAAAACGAATCCCAGCCCGAAGGACAATCTTCCAATGTTCGAGTGATTCTGGCATTCCAACGAAAATTTACATATCCACCTCCTTGTGTATGTGATGCACTTGCATTTGCTTCCTTTCCCATGGATTTATTTAAAAACATTTTTAGTGGCGCCAGTTGGAAATTTATACAGCAATGCAGAATCAATTGTGAAAATGTGAAAATTCTGTTGGGATGTACCCAGTTCCGGGATAAATCGAGTTCGACGACTGAATCAAGTATCCCGATTGAAATGATATATGCATGGGAAATTGATTTAACACAAACTTAAATATAATTTTTGGCATCCCGCGGCAATATTGAAATCGCTTTCTAAATAGTTACGGGATTCTCACTCCTTTCATCCCGGAGCTACAATTGTTAAAATCTGCAGGATACTCTCAATGCACAATTCATGAACTTGGAAGAATTTTTGTTAAAACTATAAATTTTGATCACGAGCACAATAATATATGCCAATTACGTAGCCTCACATATTATTCACAAAATTTTCATAATGTGCGGTCGGGTCGAATGACAGTCACAAAATCATAACCACTATAACTAGGTCCATTTGTTGAAATAATTTTGTCGTTATTCATGTGATACTATTTAGGAACATAGATCTAATATTGATTTGAATTGGTCATGCTGATCGATTGGGATGTGTTTTGCTAAGCACACTGCTCCCTAGTTACCACTAACCACTTGAAATTTATGTGAAAAACATTTGTCTATACTTAATATGTACTTGATAAATGCAGTCCCTAATTTATTGCTTCCAGACTCATGAAAGCTCTTCCGACCAAAAACTTTCGAATGTGTCGAGCTTTTGGTCATTTCATTACTTTGCGCTCTTTAAACTTAATAACGTAATGTGTTATGAGTATAGAGGAACAAAGTCACAAAGCATTGCTGATGTGACAGATTCCATGTTTCGCATGTAATTATGTTAACAGCACATTCCATGTACCAGTTAATGGTATCCCGGCAGGTGAGATGCTTGACATATGACAACAACTCCTACTTACAGGATGCACTTGCCTCAGTTTACCATGCTTTTACATTGATTCAGAGGTTGAAGGGACATACATCCTTCACCAAAGACTCATCATCGAGGGGACTCATTCCATCTGATGATTATGGAATGTTACCAGGTTCACTTGTCGTTTTGTATCATGTCAAAAGTTTCAACTAATAAAACCTGGAATCTAGATCTTTCAAAGGATACAAACGTGTATGACAACTAACACGCAAACACATCACAATCCTGGATAACGAATTTAGGTTAAGTACACCAGTTAATGAGCTTGTTCAAAAATCATGAAAAATTGTATATCACCTACCGTTTTATTTCCTAAATTTTTAACACGACACCCTAAATATGCTGATTTTCCTACTAAGGACGTGACATTACGTGGCATCGACATATCAAAGTATG
Source organism: Chrysops caecutiens (assembly GCA_963971475.1). Classification (NCBI taxonomy): domain Eukaryota; kingdom Metazoa; phylum Arthropoda; class Insecta; order Diptera; family Tabanidae; genus Chrysops; species Chrysops caecutiens. The sequence goes on from OZ020568.1 coordinate 70,654,860, forward strand.
GTTCTGTCCATTTGTAACCGAAAAATGAATGTGGCGGATGTGTTGCCTTCTCATCGAAGTTGTTGTGGTTCTGAGATGGCCTTTGATAGCACATTGTAAGACCTGAAAATAAAATAATACAATATAATAAATTTGTAATCTATTGCAAAAGCTTTTTGAATAAGGACAATATCCATAAACAAAACAAATACACAAATTTTTAATGGAAATTTATTCCAAAATGGCCTAAATTCCCTTTCGAGTGGTTTCGTTTTAAATAAATAAATAAAGTGAGAATACTCCCACGACATCTAGGGGTGGACATCGTACATAGAAGGGTTGGCACAAAAAAAAATTATACAAGACAAAGTGGAAGCTGGACTGACCTAAATATTCATTGCATCCCCATATGCCTCGTTTTGGTGTTCGTTTTGGTGCCGTCCTTTTTGGGGAAGTTACGAGCAGAGTCTGATCCTTTTTTTCTGTTCAACAAATATATGCACCACACTCTGTATGGTCTTTTCATATCCTTTTTACACAACTTTATAAGCATATAACCATGTGATATGTGATATGTTTTCATTCATGTAGGACGGTACTACTTACAGCACTTGTTCCCTCGTTTGACTAATATTTCTCATTCAAAACAGGGTGTCATAGTTAAACAAGGATGGGCTTTTAGGACACCATCGAGTCGAGTGGGCTTTTATCTCCCCAGTGGCAAATATTCATGGCGGGTGTTCTTTTGTTGGAATGAAACTTTTATGTGGTATCACATTGAACCTAGTAGCATTGACCGAGTTTACTCGCAACAACTTTAATATTTTGCTTCAAAATATTGTTTCTTGTGGTATTTAAAAGCTTTTAAAGGGATTTGGAGTCTGATTCCCTGAATTTCAAGGACTGGATTTGAGTTGTTTTTATGTTAGAAGCGAAAAAAATTCTGGATTTGAAAATATTTTCCACTTTGAATATTTCTCAAGACAAAGTTTTCAGTTTCAGGAAATCATTTTCAAAAAGTTTTGGTGAATAATAGTTCGAATGCAGAATATACAATGACAGGGTTAAAGAAGTAGGTAACTCAAAGGTGAAAACATTGGAAAGTCAAAGTTGCAGAAAATAAGTTTTGAAATATTTCCAGGGATAAAAATATGCTTGTGTTTTCTCAGGATCTTGAAAACAAAACTTTCTGGTTCGAAAGGACATAAATCTCAGATCTCTGTTGACAAAAACGCTTACGCATTGTCAAAATGCACAAATACCAATATCGGGAAAGACTTGTTTTTCACAAAATTGCATTTCTGCGTAAACAACAAACTCAGATATAAAACGATAATTGATTTCACTATTAAAAGCGTAAAATTTCAGCAAACAAATGTTTCATAATCAAGAAACCCAAGTGACACGTTATCCATTCCATCATCACTAAGCAGTACGACTTGTGAATTCAGGGACAAATGAGTCCTTGAAACTACGAAAGTATGCTAATGGCTCAGGACACAATGACGGTGCACAAAGGAACATTTATATGGTAGCGAAAAAAAATATTAAAATCCTTTTAACAAACACTTCTTCTCTTGATGAGCTTCAAGAATACATCAAGCCAGGTGTATTTGAGCCACAATAAACACATCCTTGTGACACTTGAATGTCTACCGGTGCGGGAACAAAATTTACCCCACGAGTATTTGAGTATTCGAGGATCAGTTTCAGGCTCGAAATGTCCTAGTTTTTCCTCGTTAATTATTTCTTTATACTTGAATTCCATTTCCATCCTTGCATATACCTATACCTAATCGCAGATTTATTTTTGATTCAACAAGTCCTTCATGTACAAAAGGATCTGTTTCCATTATCATTGAAATGAGCTATGAGCATGGTTTGAGTCCGACAACGTTTAGTGTCCTTAAAGACAATCCACTTTTTCGTTGGCCAGAAATTTCTCTCAACTGAATGTAATCGATGGTTTACGAAAGGACTACGTTTTCGTTAAAGAGATTTTTGCAAAATTTTTGTTAATGAAAAATTGTGAGGATGTCCTTTCAACCATGCAACAAAATGTTAAAGATCCCTAATGGAAATCACCTTGTTTTCCGGGTAAAATCATTACGCACAAACACCTCATAATGGTTTTCGAAGGTAAATTTTTCATTAGTCCTTGCAAAGTTTTCAAAGGTTATAATTAAATTTTAATGACAGAAAAGTTTTTCGGAAAGAAAGGATGTTTCTTAGGAACCTTCTTACAAAACTCGAACATTAAAAACATCCTTTTTTCGGAGTGGTGGAGACGACCGATCTTGGCACCAAACCAAGACATTACTGCCAAAGTTTCTTCCAGGAAATCCTTGCCAAAGGACTCTAAATGGTCTGCAGGAAATTTATGGTGTCTGGAGAGTTATGCGACAGGGAGTTTTACTGTCCTCTTCATCCTGCAGTGTATGACTCGTCCTTAGAATCACTGAGAAATGTAAGCCCTTAAAACGAACATTTCACAAGGAAACTTCATGCATTCATGCAATTTTGTGTCATATATTCAATGACACATTGATGAAAGTTCTGTCAGCTACAAATCGAATGTATCCGTTGGTATAACACATTCATTATAGAACAGATAACGCCAAGTATGAGGATAAACATTGTGCAAATTTATCTTCTTCATAGAAATCCTTGAAAGGTTTATGCGATTATCGTTATATATAGATTGGTAAAGTGTCCTTAATATCCTTGTAATAGCTCTTTCATATACAACATATTCGTGTATTGTAGCACTTAGAAATGGCTTTGAGTTTTTTTATATTTTGCGGCAAATTTGATGTAACCAAATCTGACACTAGAAATTTTCCATGTTATCCTCATATAACACAAGATGCATATATAAATATCTATGTCATTATTCGTCCTTTTTTTACGCTTGTATTTTGCGATAAATGTGAACTGAAATTGTGCCATGTGTTAAAAATATAATATTAAATATTGTTATGTAAAATAGTCAGTACAATTCGAGATCCTTTGAGAATAACTTTTTTTTGTATATTCGTTGTAAAGTCACGAACCTACGAAATGTATCCTTGTTAGAGTTATCCTTCTTAACTGCTATATAACATGTTCAACGAAAATGGAATATATTTCGAGAGATATTGAGGAAAATATGGATATTTTTCATAACATATTTTTACTAATGCCACATCATTGACATGACAAATACAAGGGAAGGAGGTTGAATATATATACACTGTGTTCTTCTTCCTCTTGTACTTCCTTCTACAGATATCTTATCCATGAAAACATGAAAATCTGCATTCTTTGATGATATATGATCTTATCATATAAGCCATGACAAGATTGTATATATTAAGTAAATCCTGAAATTTATTTATACTTTCTGCGTGTGTGAACTTCCTTGATTGGTTGAACATTCTCCTGCCATATGTCAGTCTTATTTGAAGAAATTTGTTATCTTTTACATTTGAATATATTTCAATGTAAAACGAAATGTGTAGAAATGTCATTTTGATAATGTGAATCAACTAATTGTGCATGAGCTTACTGTGAATTTGATAATTCTTCTCGACTTAATTGTGTCTCAGCTAATTGAGCATTAGATAATGTGCATTAGCTAATTGTACAGAGATGAATGTGAAGCTTTTGTTTTTGGTAAAACAATTGAATTATTTCAACAAAGTAAAGTTTGCAACGACATTTAGTTGACAATGCAATTCAAGTTTAAAAATTTTACGTTTTCATTTTAAACTAAAAAATTTTTCTTTTTAAATGTAATTATAAAAAATTTAATTATGATTAAAATTTAACTGGTGAATGTAAAAGACTTGAATGCGAATTTTGTTGATAAAAGGGAAACCTTTTTTCTAGGAAATGCGAGTTTCCATGGAATAAAACGGGAGAAATGTGAAATTTGATTTGAATTTTGGTTCGAAAGAAATTCAAAGTGCATATTTCCAGCTTCCATTGTAACTGAAATTTGTGTTGCAGAAAGCTTCCGAATGACAAAAAGAATAGAAAATTAAAAAAACAATGAAATGCAATTTGAGCTTTCTGGATCAAAGACCATGAAACCAACTACTCTAGTAACCAGAAGGACTTTTGTTAATGATCCAAAAACATTCACAGAAAAAAAACCAAAAATAAATAAAACCGAATCAAAAGCTTTCACTAGAAATTAAACCCCAACGATTGTGCAGTGAGCCAGGATCAGTCATGTTGAAGTTGCCGAAAAAGCTAAAGCGAAAATAGTAACAATTGACCTAGAACAGATGCCACAGTTTGATACGGAAGTGGGCTTGTATAAACGCTGGGAGTATCCTGCGCGCGACCAGATGGAATTCAATTAAAAAAACAGCCACCATTAGTTTCCAGTCTCCAATTTCACAAACTGTACTCCACCGTCAAGTCTTGTAGTGACATACAAAGCTGGTGCATCCAATTGGAAACTGGAGTGGGCTCCAGGAAGGATTACTGATTCCGGGATAATTGTGATGGTCGCCCTACCGCTCTGGAAACGACTTTGAATTAGCTTTGTGTCGCAGCGCTAGTTGACTTTTTATACTTTCCATGGCTCCCATTTTGCACTTCCTGTTTTTGCATTTCTTCCCACAGGATCCACTTCCTGTTGTTGTAAAATTAAAATTTTTATTTTGCATCTCCAACTTCGTTGACTTTCATCATTTTTTTGCCAAGCTTTATTTCGGTATTATTTATTTTTCAAACAAAGCTCTAGGTTTATTTGATGAAAAAATCGTCCTTTAATTAAATCATTTCCATTGTGAGCTCCTTGAAACATTGCCCTGTAGAATGAACTCATTGATGCAATTTGCAAACTCAGCGTTACTTGAGAAAGCTTTGTTTACTGTAATTTTTGTTAGCTTTAAAACTTTTCCTTTAACTTTGTGTTTTATATTCTAAATATTTTCCCGTTGAAACATTCACCGATTGAAATGTTAAGTTGACTTTGTTGCAATTGCATTTGGTGCAGTGCGAAAAGTGCATTAGCCAATTCTTGTTTTGTTTCGATTTTTGTTTTTAGAAGAAACTTATAAATATATAAAATATTTGTGTGTTCTTCGAACGTGTATCTCTGAAAGTTTCCGTTTAACCTCTTGCACGTTTGTTAACTAACTTCTTTGGACTCTGTGGAATCCAACTCGTTGAAATTTTTAACTTGATATAAAAACCCTCTCTCTGCACAATGATAAAGTGTTAAATTATGAGTTTTGCAAAAAAATTCCATTCAAACTATCCACAACATTTTTGTTTTTTGTTGCTTTGTAACTAGTTCTTTGTTGCACGTGATGAAAGTTTCGCTTCGTGCATATAAAAGTGCAGTAGGTAGGTACTTTAAAATAATTTCCGGAAGTCAAAAAATCACAGCATGTTATAAAATCCTTGTTATGTTTTCCTTCAATCCTTCGAGGATTTGAAGCAGAAGTTTTTAACTTTGGCGAACTTTAGCAGTGATTGTGAGCGCGTATGAAATTTTTAAATTTGTGAACAAATTTTCCTCACATTACCATCAAGGAAGGAACGTGGTACCTCATGATCCTTACAGGAGTCAACGACTGTTAGAGCTTAGGAACGCGAACCGTAAGAGAATCTCTAGAATGATTTATATATCCTGCAAAAGTACTACAAAATTGCTCTCATTGAATCCGACATCCTTTCGTTAGTACAAGAACCTCATCCTTAAGGACACAATTCACAATTTGAATTTACAAATAAAACGCGGCCACTTAAACTGGAATTAAAAATACGCTTCAACGCAAATTGAATTCCAAATCCGCGGTTTAAAAACTCTACGTCCTGTATTGAGCCAAGGATCATTTATAATTCAAAAAGGATTTAAATAAATTATGATTTGAAAAAAGTATAACAAGGAAATTTATTTTCAAACGTTTTGAAATTGCCCATCAATTTGGAAAAAAACATGATCAGAAAATATTTTCCACTGGTTTTAAGTAAATCCCTTTTTTGCCGGTTGTATTGTGTTGGATAATTTCGAAAGCCGTTTTGACATTTCATGCTGATGATATTGAAAATAGCAGGAAATCATTTCGTCAAAGTCACATTTTGAAAGGTTCCGTTGACACAAACTCAGTTCGGGAAATTTGAATCCCGGAGTGATATTTCAGGATTAAAAAGACTATGCTGAACGCGCTGGAAATGGAATTAAGGACTTCTCAGAATTTGAGTATCTCGACTTGAAAATCATTCTGGAAAGCCAGCACAAATGAAGTTTCGGTTGAAATTCAAATTGATGTGGATTAAAAAGGATATGACGACCTTCTTGGAATTTTTGGTGTTCGAAGGACTGAAAGCCTTTCTGAGCCACTGGATTCGTGCCACCGCCATCTGTTGATTAATTCCAAGAAACTGAAGAAAACCGCCCTAACTGCGAGAGCAAGGATATTTTGTTTTTGGGAGGTAATCGAAAAAAGAACACACCAACACAAAGTTTGACAAATTATTTGTAGGATTGAGTTTCACTGAGTGACATGCAAGAATCGTCCTTAGATAAATCAGGAGGAAGCTGTTGCAAACCGAAACGAATGTGTTTGTTTCAAGTTGAAATGATATCCCAAATGACAAGTGTATTTGATTGAAGATATACAATATCCTTCAGAATTAGATGGGAAAAATTTCAATGTTTTTTATCCTTAAGTTCGATTCCAGATGTCCTTTCTTTTTTTGTCTTTTATATTATTTACAATAAAATTACACTCCGTCGAATGTGCGTAATTCGCATCCTGATTGATATCCTACCATTTTTTACTCTTTCATCTTGTCAAGGATGTTGGCAATTTGGTATCTCCGTCAAATGGGGTATTCGTATGATATATAAAACCCAGATGAATCCGTCAAGGTTGTCAAATAGGCGTAAAGCACAAAAAGATCCCTTGCAGATTTTGTGGTATGTGCCACACACTTTAAAAAAGAATTTTTCATTCCAAAAAGGACATTCGTTTCACAAGTCAATCGATGTTCTGCGGCAATAGGTTTCAGTCGAATCCAGTAAAACTTTGTATCCGTTTGTAAATTACTATTATCTTTCATGACAAAAGTGAAAATACAAATGAAATTCATGTCGCAAGGACCTCAATATATTCAACAAAAATTTCATAATAAAATATGTAGGTACTATACTGTTGTATCCTGAAACTTTAGATAACTGAAAACTTTTCGTATACCTTTTCTCTGTCAATTTGCGTAAAAAAGGTTAAAGAGGATTTACCTTCCGCAATAGTGTTTGTGTTTTATCGGTAGGCATGTTCTTGGAAAAGCTCAAAATTTAATATATCAAGTTTTCTGATTAACTTTACCCTCACAAAAATGTCGACCACATACCAACATAATGTCCTGTTGTTTTTTATGTGGTCGATTAAGTATTGTGTGTGTGCGAGTGGGAAATTTGGAGACCGGGTATGACTGCCAGAAAGGATATGAATAAGAGTTCTTTATCTACACGCAAACAATTTGACCTTTAAAGTAACTTTTCAAATGAATATATGCTCCTGACTTATCCCTATAACCAAGAAGAGGGAAATTGTGATATCATGTATATCTTGTAAACTTTTGATACTTTTGTTATCACTAAAGCGAAGGAGTAGGCTCTTGAGTTGTCTGTGGCTTCGTCCTGAAAATTGAGATGGAGGTTTCCTATTTAAAGATGTAAAACTTTTGGTCCCATCTTTGAATAATTTTATATGTTGATTGTGGCTTTTTCGATGTCAACTTTTTGGCATGACTCCATTTTGAAATACATGAAAGGGATTTTCTTGTAATTCGAAGAGTTAAAGGTTAATGTCCTTAAATAACTTTGGGAAAAGTTTTCAATTTTCACGAATTAAAAACTGCTCAAATAATAAAACTTTTGTAATAAGGACTATTTGCGTCCTGTCTGATTTCTGTTATGTTCTTGTAAAGCTTCAAGTGACTAAAATATTATACTCATAATAGAATTATTGCAAAATTGTCTACAAAGACTCCTTAGTACTCAAATTGTCCTTAAAACGTTTTCTACACGACGCCGCGGCTTCGGAAGTAGTTAAGATTGTTTATGGGGCGCGAAAATAAAATTTATTACCAAAATAACATCGTTCTATGAAAGTTAATTAGCATTAAGTCAAACATTGTTAAAAATACATGAATAACATTATAATGGGAAGAACAAGAACAAGAGAAATTCCTTTTTTTCATGGAAAATCGTAAATTAATTCGAAGAAATTGCGTTAAGTCCTGTTTAATGGGTTTTCAGCTGTAAATCTTTAACCTATTAACGATAACATGCTAAAATGTACAGTTTCTTCTATAAAAGTTTATTTAATTGTTGTTTATCCCAGAAACGAGACGACGGAAGGTCCTTAATTTTGGATGAGAAACATTTTTATTCAACGAGTCCTTCTAGCGGTTTTCCGAATTTTTTAATAAATTTTGCACAAATTACTTAAGAGCTATCTTGACGTCATGCAAATGTCGAGATTCTTTCAGTGTCCTTGTTAACTTATATGAAAAGTTCAAAGTAATTTACCCTGAATCTCTTGATAAATTTTTCAAGAGGTTTACCACACAAAATCAGAAAATCACGTCGCGTGTACCTCATTAATTATTAAAATTTATGAAAAATTTTATTTCAACAAAGTAAAAAAGTGTAAAAAATTCCGTGCAAATTTCTTAAACAAAAGTTAAAATTAAAGATAAATTAAAACTTAAATTTACATTTTTAGAGCATGGATGTTCAAAAATAACTCCTCCACAACAATTTGTACTCACAAATTTCCTCGATTTAGTGTCTTTAATTGAGACGCAAAAATAACAAGAAAACGTAAAATTTCTTTTAATTATAAACAAACTCGCCCAGGTTTCGGTTGGCTACTCAAGCCACACACAAGTCTCTATGGAAAGGAGTATAAATATAAAACATAGAATACCATAGGAAAAAAGCAAAGTTAATCATGGTTTGAAAAAGAACAAATTAATTTTGTTGAACCGGGTTGAATTTACATTGAGGGAATGTTAGCAAATGGCATTTATCCGTTTCTCGGAACTCAATAACACCATGCCAACAATGAAAGCTAATATTCCCAGAAAACAGGATTTTCTACTTACAGTCCTAACCAAAAAACAAAGTGTCGTGTCCTTTACATCCTAGGGGAATAATTAAATACGTTCGGGTGGAAAACTAGTTAAATTTTAATTCCCAGATTAGTCCCAATGTATTTCCTCAAGAGGTGAAGGACATTTGAAATGGAAATGGAAAGATTTGCACCAAAACCATTAAGGATGTAACAAGAATAACAGTACATAAAAACTAGCAAGTCATTCGGAAATGTTAGAGAATTTCAAGAGAAAGGTATTTGAATAATACGGCAACAAGGATCATGAGGCCATCTTCGTTGATGAAAAATTTTAATTGTAAATTTTTCTTTTCCTTCACGTATGGGACCAGACCCGGGTCTAAAATTAGCGCCTCGTAAATAACAACGTGCAGTAAAAGTTTTTATAGCATATAAACTGGGGGAGAATTGTCCGGGGGAGTCTACGGTAGAGAGAATCATCTATGACAGATACTTGACACAATCATGGACCACAAGATTCCATGTTGAATAATAAATTGGCGCCTCTCCCACTTTACCCAACAAACACTCCGTCAAATATGTTTCACTGAAGGGTATCATTCGAGTGTCCACAAACATTCCCATGAGACATCTAATCACCACGGTGTGTCACAACGGAGCCATGGGTACACCGGTCGTTGGGTATCAGATCCGGTCGTTGGGAATCATCATACATACAAAGTTAATGGAACATGCAAATTCGGTGTAAGAAGCATCTCTGAAACAAACTACTAGTGAGTAATTTTAGTAACGAGCTGAGAGACCGGGTGCGGCTGGAATTGAGGCCGGACCCTGTCCTACGCATTGTGAATAATGATGACATGTAATTATAGTCAAACATTCTATAATTAACCTAGCGTAAATGAGAAATCGTTGGAATTGTTTCGTTTTTATTTATTATCTCATAATTACCCCATAACGTCAGATATGCGGTTGTTGTTTATGCGTCAAAATAGCTAACACTGCCAGAGATGACAGACGCGATAGAGTGTCAACAACACTAGCGTTTGCTACAAATGTCGCCAAGTGAAAATATGAAGAAACATTTTTAGCACCACGTTTTGTTGCGTGGTTAACCATAAAACAACAATTTAGCACGGTTCCAAAAGACACTGTTTGATGTGTAAACACATTCAAAAAACGGGGGGAATGATTTTCTTTAGTTCCATGTATCCAAACAGCGATTACCCTCGTTTTTATTTAAGAACATCCACAAATAAAGTTCAAAGTTTTATTCTTGATCCCACTTTTGTACGAGTTCATCAATCATTTCTGGGTTTTGGAGGGAAATGAACGTGCCCAGATTTTGGAAATGTCCTCAAATATATTTTCTTTGGAGGAAAAAGTTGTCTTTAAAATTCAGGGGCAACAATTCAACAAAATCTCCATAGAATATAAAGCCACAGACACGTCCCATTATCTCTAATAATTTGTTCGTGTCCCTTATTTCGAAAACCACCTGAAAAATTTGATGTTCCAAGAAATGCCTGAAATGCTGATAAGTACCTACCATCTGATAAAGCATCTTTATGGACATCCTGGTATGAGAAGGTTTCAGCCAATTGGCGCACCTAAACGTTGACAAAATATGCTAGAAATTCTTTTGATTTATGAGCAAATCCACATTCTCTAACATGAAAACCATGCAAACAGCCACAATATCTCCTTTGCTAGCATGTTTTGTGGCTGTCGGTTATGCGGTCATACGTATGTCAAAAGATGTTTGTATCAGATTCAAAACTCAATTAGTTAATGAGTCATGAAATTACTTCAGTTAAAAGGGACTGCTGTTGAATATCATGATTTCATAGAAACTCTCCTTGATTTATTAGCAAACACTTATTAAGTTTAACCCCCCGAAATGTTGAGGGAGAGTGCTAATTTACTGATTTCATGATAGCACTAGACAACCCCTGTTGGATACAAAATTAAATGACTCGATGATTTACTGAGATTAATCATATCCCCAACATCATTTCGAGCAAATCAGTGACTGCAGACGAGCAGTGCAAATTACAATTTTACTTCCAACCGTCAAGAGAAAATGTCTTTGCATTTTTCCAACGAAAACAGTGTCCTGCTTGGCCCCTAATGTCTGTAGTTTGCATTTAAGGGAACATTCACTTGATGGAAGTGCTCTTAATTTAATCAAAAGCAGATTCTGAGAAAATATCAAATTAGGGTGAGTTCAATTTAAAATTGAAACGAAAATTATCCCTCATAACGTTCAACTTAAAATGAAATGAAGACATAAAGATGATATGAACGAAATCCAATAAATCGAATGTGTTAAATAGTAGATCAATGTACGTCATACAACATTAACCTAATGAAAACGACAGGTAGGAAAAAATTAACCCAAAGTTAATTACGTGGATTCAATAAAATTCATCAAAACTCATTACCCTAATATACGAAGGTAATAAAGTCCTCATTTTGTTTATGGCAACCTTACTAACTTATAACTCAACTTTTTATTGTTAAGGACACATGGACACATAGAAGGATGTTGTATTTGACCAATTGACATAATTTGTTTTATGATTGTTGTTGAGCATGTAGTGAAGTCATGCTGACAATTTTACACCTGAACTCTGTGTAATGTTGTGTTACATAATTTACGTGTGGGATTATAACTCACTTATTTATATGAATAGCTTGTGATTACGTAACGTAATTGAAATTGCTTTGATATTAGTCGGAGCTATTGCAGTAACATGTTTGTTTGATGATATACAAATTAGGTTAATAATCAAGGAGATACATATGGTATTAGGAATTGGGTTACATTTTCTAGCTAGTTGATACTTATTGCATTTTCATGGTGAAATATCCACAGAGAAATGCCGCTGCAGGGGGAATTCACTTTAGACGAATTTATAAGTTCAATAAGTTTTCAATACATAAATTTTTAATACTAGTATTGAACTTTCAAGTTCGAAGAGTTCAAAGGTGAATGATGTTTTGAACACAATAAACGACTTATATCCGTGAAACCCGCGAGTGCACACTGCCTTCAAACTTGATCCACATAAAAGAGCTCTCATCACGCTCCCGGTCGAATATAATTTCGTCATATGCACTCGTGATGCGATCGTTCGCCATTGCTGCTCTTGTAAAAATATTTCATCGGAACGTGAGTGAATCGAAATGCGGTTGGTGGGGATTGTGGTTGTGTGAATCGAGCCTAAATTTTCGTTGACTTTTGAAAACTCTAGCCAAAAATTTATTGACCAATCGTTGTAAAACAAAAAAATGGTTCCTCATTAAATCAGTGTACCAATTTCATACATATCAAACATTTAATTTTGAAATATTTTCAACAAAGTTATAATTCATATGATTTAAAAAGATGTTACTAGTGTAAAATATATAAATTTTGATTAAGAATCAATATTGTGTATATGTATGGGAAATAACTCGAGAGATATACTTTGACAACAGCTTTTCATAGGAAAACAGTCAACGAAAACATCGATTTAAAAGAAAAACTTACAAGGACGGTTGAAAACTATTGTCACCCTTATTATTCGATTTTATGCGAGATAACAATTCGAGATAGAGTTGTAGAACAGCACTTAATAAGCCACACTTTTGAATTAATTGAAACGATTTTTTGACGCAAAGTTCTGTATTATGTTTAATGCTCAAAACATTACCTTCGAAACGAAACAAATCAAATTAACATATTCAATCAAAGTTCTTGTTTTTCATGCCTGTCGTTTATTTTGTTTGAGTTATTAACTAAAATTATATTTACATTCAATAAATAACTCAGTTATTAACATATCAAACCCTAATAAGTCAGTGCCACGACGATAACGAGTCATTAATTTGTGGTTCCAGTAAAAGTCGAAGGAACTTTTGCCGTCTTAGCTTTGTTTGCTCAATCGGTTAATAATAGGCACCAATTTTGATCCACCTGTAGGCCCCATAGGAGCCTGAAAAATTAACCCGGTAAAACATTCAAGTTCGTGAAATGTTTTGTTTATGAGCATTACACACGCCTTTGGTCCCGGAACTATGAAACGTCCCTCATACTTCTGAAGGATAATACTTTTCTTTCGCTTGAAAATTTATTTAATTTACCAACGTCGAAATGGGTTGGATACCCTCATCTGCATGGAAAGAAGCAATTTATATTGTCAACTTCGGGTAAACGATGAATAATGTAACTTCCCCAAAGATATATGGCATCAAAATTGGTCTTGTTTCTCGTTAATTTCACTTCTTTTCTTCTACTTTGTCTTTTCAGTGCCTTTAATTTACATAATTAATCGAGAAACATTCTCGAGGAATAATTAACCAAATCGCGTTGTTTCTCAAAAGGTGATGTCTTTAAGACAACTTCAAGGGTATGATTTTCAAAAGTTCAAATGAATTTTTCCTTTCTATCTTGGAACGATTCGTCCTTATTTTGAATGTTTTACTTGTATCTGACATACCTTTGAAGTTATTTATTGCAAACCTTCAAAAACTCCGTAGATATGAAAATATGTTTAAGGAATATGTAAATGGATTCTCAAATTGTGTCAGATTTTCTGCAAATTAAATGATTAAACCGTTTGAATCTTAAAAATATTTAGCAAAATTCACCAATTAACTTCAAGTCAATTTGGATATTTCCACGAAATTTTATGTAAACGACAGAATCAAGTATCAAATCATTTCTTAAAACGAAAATTAATTAATTAATAATCATTTAATTAATGAAACATCAAACGTTGTTAATGAGAAACGAAAAATTATTCGGAACAAAAAGTTTCACGTAAACTCATGAGCCGCCATCTGTTGCTTGATGTACGAAAATTGACTAGGAACTGAAACATGTGTTTATTATAAAAGAAACGTCCCTTAAATTTCAAGAGGTACTAGATCAGGTAAATAATTCCCATTTACTTATTCTCAATGACAATCGAGAACTAAACTTGTTCTGTTAAATGTATGGGATTTGACAGTTCTGTTCTGTTCGAGTGACCAAAAGAACACGGCTATTATATTCCTTCCTAAATATTGAAAGTGTGGATATAATAACCAAAACGATGCTCGATATGAGACAAATTGAATTGAGGTCATAGTAAAAATGGACAGACACCAATCGATGCTTTTCCTCAAATTGTTAAATGCCAAAAATTGATACTTTAACAGTAAATGGACAGGAGCAGGAAAGGGACGAACTTGGAGTTGGGGTTTTAGTTTGTGGTTCGACTTGAGAATGTGTTACTTATTGTGGAGTGTCATGCAATTTCCTTTACGAATTAACGATATGGTTTGGTTTTCTTAAGGGAAACTAGAATCCTTGTATTATATATTCTGAATACCAACCAAAACTCAAAAATGTCCCCCATTTCACTTTATGATCTTTTGTCACCGTTAATTCTTCAGATTTTAATTAAATAACGAAACAAGGAGAAGACAAAAAAGGACGAAAAACCTTTTTTCGCTAATTTTCGTAATGACAACCTTAAAAGAATGATATTAAAAATCAAATAAACCTTCATCCTTCAATTCATCATTAAATGCTCAGGAGGGTTTTCTACGAAATTTCACCATCACTAGCCCCATTGGAGTCATGCTGGACTCTTCCTTAAGGATATCCTCAGCAACATTTCTTGTATTTAATTTACTACTCACCTTGGGATGTTCTGGTTCGTGGGTTGACTATAAAAACCTTTTGTGAAGTTCACTTTTTTCTTAATTTAATTGCAAAATATTTCCGAGGTTGGTGTTATTGAATTTTGACAGGCATTTGAAGAAGAGTATTTGATATTTGGGGGCACTTATTCATAAAATTGATGATCAAAGATCGTGATCGGCTTAAGTGATTTTTGAAAAATATTTTCAAGAACTTTTGGCATTGATTGCTAAAATGCTCTTTGAAATAAGGAAGTGTTGCGAAGGAGGATATCAATCAGAAAATTCTTCAAAGGAAATGTTCAAAATTATTTCTTCAAAAATCTTCAAAAATTGAACAGCCCATTTCTCCTAAAGAATCATAGATAATTTATATCAGGAACTTTTGATACATTCAGGTTTTCCTTCATATTTCTGATTCCTATCGGTTGATTTGATCAAAAAAATCGATTCAATTTTGATATAATACCAGGAGTAAAAAGGATATCCTGAACAGAAAACGCGTTAATAAACTACCAAAGACTTCAAGCAATTACAATAAACAAGTAACAAATGAAGTTTGACTCTGTTGTCCATCTACGTATTGTACAGAGTTATCCTGGTAGAATTTCATTAAGACTTGAATCAATAAAACTAGTCAGGAAACAAAGGATTCATTCCCTTGTTTCAATTAAATGGAAACTTTAAACATCCTTTAACAGTTCAAATCGGTTAACAGGCGCCACACACCTTGCAGCGATTAAGAGCTACACTATATTATTGCGATAACTCCTGACAATCCAAACCGTTTTATATAATATATACGGACATTAAAACACACATAAATCCATATTAGATAATTCATTATCGAATCTATACATTCGAACTTAATTACCGAATTCATTCGACTGTATTTTCTAATATAATCCATTAATGGTGGGTACGAATATTAAACAATTCCAAATTTCGTTTGGAAAAACGTTTTTGGAATTTTTGCGGTTAAATTAGGAGATATTTATGTTTCGAACGAATTGAATTATAAATGAATGCATTCAGTTTATTCGGTTAAGTGTTTTGTGCTGTTTAGATTTATGACACCACAGAGTTATTTGAGTTGAAAATGTTTTTAATAAACAAATGAAAATTAAATTTTTATTTATTAAATACAACATGTGTACATAACACGTGATATTTAAAAATGTTTGTCACAAAAAACTTGTCAAGAAGATATTCTTTCAGACATGCTACAATTTGAAGACAAAATAATAACCAGATGTTCACCAAAAAGGTTTCAACCAGGAAATGAATATACAATTTCAAGATAACCACATCCTGGAAATATTTCCTTGACATGCAGTATAATTTTTTCATTCCATTGTGGTGTCACATATAACGAAAGAATTCCACTTCAAAGTAATACCGTCACGTAAAGTATTCTGGGGAAAACGAAAAAAACTGGTAAGAACAAGGAGTTATAGATATATCTCCTAAATGCTGGACTGTCTTATCCTCGAGGGTGTCTTCTTTTTAAACCGACAACATGCAGAGGATAACCAATGCAGCTACGAAAGTGCTAGAACGGATGAATCTATTATCCCATGAGATGCAGTAAATTTTCGGGATAAACTAAGAGCAACAATCAAATTCTTAAAAGTTTCATTGGTCCAAGGATAGCTGCAGCACCAGAGATATACAAGAGAATTGTGAGGATTCTCGAAAATGTTTCCGAGTACTTTCTTCAGACAAATTGACGACATGTGGAGCATAAACAAAAGCTAAACAATTCTGAAAACTTGAGCAGATGAAATCCTTGAAACAAGAATACCAACGTATAAGACCAGAAACTGCAGCTTAAACATAGAAGAAGTGTAGTATCAAGTGTTTCCATTTCTAAAGGATCAGCTTTTAGAAATACCTTCGCCTCCAGTAAATATGAAAAGTGAATTGTCGATGTAAAACACTTCACCCGAAAATTCTACTAGAGCTTTTTGTAGCCCAAGTTCAAATGGAGTTGGATAGTAAATAGTTCCCATTACTTTAGTAGCTGCAACAAATTCCTTGAGGATATTGTATAAGCGGATGTGAGTCAACTGGGAAAATATCTTATGCATGCTTATATAGAAATCACCCTCTTGAGGGTATACAGCCATAACTTTCTATTTGCACAAATACCCTTTCTGCAGGACCATTCCCAACTTGCATGTATGCTTTGTGTCTCTCTATTGCAATGTCTCTATAAAGAAGGAATTTTTATTTCTCAACGATAAATGCAACCAATTTTAAAGCAATTGATATAAAAAAAGGATCAAAATTTAAATATCCTTAGGGGAAGGAATGCAAACTACATCAAATGCAACATGAATTACTCGTCCAACAACATTCTAATCGCATTCATACATCAACAGCAAATGCAATTTTAAATTTTCACTATATTTTTAAGGAATTTAAGGAATTTAAGGAGTTCCATTTTAAAATAACTTTTTTTTTACAAAAGGACCAAACTCGTTTCCTGCACAAATGCAACGTAATTTCAGTTAAAATATGCAAATCAAGTATGGATGTAATTTTCTTGGTTTGACACTTTCAAGAGCATTCTGTACCACAGAATTCAAGTTTATCGCACAAGACATCTATTAAGAGTTTATATAACTTCGTCCCTAAGGAACTGGCCATAGAAATTATCAGGTCATCTTCCATTCAAAGATTTCTAAAATATTACAGGAGGATTTCTAGAAGTCCATTCTGAGTTTGTTGATATAATATATTTACGTTCGAAAGTGATTTAGCAGGATTAACTTTTGTCAGAGGGTTAATCGAGAGTTATTCGATCAGTGACTGAAGGAAGTCTCTCTAAAAGATTCATGAGAACTACTGTAAAATGTAAGAGATCATGACATCTAGAAGAAGGTTTGTACAGTTGGAAATGATAATTCTACATTACTCAGTTGACACATAGATTCCCAGATTTGTCACAGTCAAGATCAAATAATTCCTGTAAAATAGCAGAAAAGTGGATAATTTCATGCAGCGGTGTGACACTTCCCTGGCGCCATACCAATTGAACAATTTGAAAGTGTCAAAAGTCCCTCAAACCAAATAAGAATTAGAATTACAAATTGAACCAAATGGTACACCTCAAAGCATCTTAGTGTTCATCTCATGGGATCAAATGCAAATCCCTCATAAGAAGATGCAATCGACCTCAAACTATCGATTTTTCCAATTCCATGAACAAACAGAAATTCAATGCAATCCCTTTGCATTCAGTGAATGTCTTGAAAATGCAAACTAATCAAGTGCTTGAGTGCATATCGGAACTAAATAGTCAAAGTGTCAAGTGGAGCAAAGTGGAGCAAAGTGGAGCTAAAGTGGGAACACTTAAAATTTTAATGATGCCGCCACACACGAAGTGTTATGTGGAAATTTGCATGTGGTTTCGGATTGAAGCTGTCACAATCAGAAAAAGACGGAATGGTAATAGTCCTTAAATGTTTTTGGAAGACAATCATGTCGGGATTTGATTTTAAACGATAACTGCTTCCGCTCACCCTTCGTCTTGATAAAACTTTTCCAATATCGCGAAACTGAAACAAAAATCGGAACAAAAATGAGAACCGGATATTCCCGGCGACAGGAAGTGAATGTGAAGAGAGAGACTTCAATTTTCTCAATAATTACACTTTTCCCAGTTCATTATCTAGCAGGATAAATCACAATTTTAAACACGATTTCCTTGCAGAATATCCTTGAAGAAGAAACTTTCATAAAGTTCTTCATCAGACCAATCAAGCCCCTGGATACTATCAGGGAAATTTCCCGTCTAAGATTTATCCTTGGGCTTAATAGAAACGTACCATGTCAAAGTTCTCAACTTTATCATAACTCCAACAACAACACAATCACAAGGAACAAAGATTCATAAGGATTCTGACGAGGAACTGTTCACTCGGGTAAGAAGGGACTACGATTCTATTCAATTACCATTAGACATTTGGCCCATTTGAAAATAATTCGAGAAAAAAAAGACCTGCTAGATTAGCTAAGATATAATCCCAAGGAAATGTTCATGAGGACGACGGTCTTATCCCGGTTAAAGGAAGTGCGTAACGACTGCAACTAAAATGGAATGGAATACGAGATTTGGTTGTAGTCGAAAATATTGTTATTATTTTCATTTTTATTTTTATTACATAACCACACCAATACCACTAAAACTACTACTATAGAATAAAAATATAAACGAAAAAGGAATTCTCGAGTCAGCTTAAGTCCTGATTCTAGGACAATTCTTTGGCTACAGAAGGATTTGCTATCCTCATTATTTGAGATGAAGTAGAGCTGAACTAAAGAGAAAACCTTAAGTGGTGATGCCTTAAAAAGGACCTTCGACACGTGTTTGAATAAAAGGGCAAAAGGATAAGGATAAAATGGAATAGAACGAAACCCATTACACGTACAACTTTCTCTTTCGAAATGTAATCAAGGAAAATATAAATTTTACAGGATCCCATTTCCGTGCTTTTGTAGGCGATAATTTCGAGGACATTTTTTGTTGTTGTTTTTGTTATTTTTGAATTTCCATGGAGTCATGTTTTATCCTCATAATATCCAGCAGGATTATTTATTGAATAGACTCTTATTAACACATTAGCTTCTTGGGCATATTCGCAAAGCTGGTTTTTGTTGTTCTTCATATATACTTTCACGACACGCGTGTCTTGGAAACTGTGTCCTTGATGACAAGGTCCTGATGTGATTCAATACGATTTTTGCTCCGTACTCGTGCAGAACCCGTGAGGCATTAACCTACACGTGTGTATCCTTTTAAATATAATTCGATAAAATTTGTTTCTGATCAACTTTGGTGTCGTCACAATAGATTCATCAGGGAATAAGATGTACTTGTCCAAATGGTGTATAACAAAAATTCACATTTGATCCTGATGGAAGGTATCCCCAATTCAAGAACCAGTGTCAGTTCAAGCCAATTCGCAGGACATTCATTGACTCATCAATTCAATTTTTCAATTTTTTTTGTCTAGACATTGATGTCCTCGAATGTCTTACGATTAGTCTTGAAAAATTTCTTAAACTGACATAAATGAGCCTTATGCTTCATGCATTCATGAAATTGTTCTGTTCATGTCAAGAACATCTTGAGGACTTGTCGTTTGCTGGAATAATATTTCAGGAATTGGTCGAAGGTTAACAAAAATTTTGTGTTTTAATAAATACGAATTATACGATACAAGTTCCAGGAACATCAAGGATACAAGTAATACCAACAAAATTTATTCAGAAAATTTTCCAATTAACAAAGAACAAAAATTTATTTCATTAACACAAACATTCTGACATGAAAAATTCTAGTTTACAGTCTGTAGAACAATTGCTAATTATTTCAGAAGTACAAAATTGGAGCCAAAAAATTCTACTTCCAAATTGGTGAAAAGTTGTACCAGATGGCAGACTCCCAGGCGGATTCAATGTGGAGCAAAGCAAGGAAACATGTATACAAAGGCCCGATGACGCAGATGACTTGTTGGCAATTAGAGCAAACATTCGTTTGATATAAAATATCTTGTTATTGTTATGGATGAGCTAGTTATCCCAAAGACGAAGTGGAAAATATCCTTGCTCAACTCTTAACTATCGAAGACAGAAACGTTTCCCTATAAAAGTCGATGTCGTGTGATTCTGACACTTGAACAAGGGGAACACTGCACTTCTGGAGATATTTGCTTTAGTATCATGTAACACTTGCAGACTCACTGGCAAAATGCGAAGATTTCAAATACTAACGAGCACAATACAAGCTTTCATCGTTTCTAGACAGCTTGTCTTCGATTCTTGTCTGCAATCTCCAAGACAATTTCTTGGTGACACTTGA
Source organism: Chrysops caecutiens (assembly GCA_963971475.1). Lineage (NCBI taxonomy): Eukaryota > Metazoa > Arthropoda > Insecta > Diptera > Tabanidae > Chrysops > Chrysops caecutiens. The sequence continues at coordinate 70,675,467 of OZ020568.1, forward strand.
CATGCACTTTAAGGGATGTCTTTACAACTATAGTCACTTGTGTTATCATTGGACTTGAAGACGAACAAGGAAACGTCATGTTTTGTTAGGAACAAGTGAATCTACCAGAAGCTAGTGTCATTTCAGAATGTATTGAAAGATTTTGATGTCATGTCAATTCCACTCATGGACTCATTTCCGACATTTCCTTCACACAAGCATCAGATACATCTCACCAACTTTTGTGTGATAAGACTGAATGATATTACCAGAAAAAATAGAAATCTAGTTAACGCTTGATAAATCCCTCCATTTCCAGGAATCATGTCGTGACATTGTCAAAATTCAAGACATGGATATAACGCAAAAATGAAGCTTAACCCCAAGGTATAACACCAACAGGACGAAAGCCTGTAGCGGCCATTTTGAATGGGCATCAAAATGGCGACCATATCCAACATGGGCTGTAACGTTTTTCAACGTTTTTGATCCAAAGTAATTAAGATAAAAATTTTCACAACGAATAAGATGACCTCCATTGCCTCGCAAAAATGAAGAAGAAAATGAAGGAAAATACGATCTTTGCCTTGAGAAAAGGAAAAATGAAGTCGTTTCCAGGACCTCGAAACAATTTTCATCGTTTTTTATGTGTGCATAAAATTTTATTACAACGCTTTTTATGTGATTGCCCCAAGGGTGAGGGGATATTTCAGAAAGTAAAAGAAAAATTGTTACATTTTCACAATGCAAGGATATTTCTATGGAAATCTTAGGGAATAAGAACATTCCGTTGCAGAACTCTCTAGGACATTTGTAGATTGTTGCCTCAAATCACTTGTTTTTGACAACACAACTTGGCTTAACTTTATTCGTTTGTTAATTTAAATTATATCCAGGATTTCTTGGGAATGTGGATTCAGCTTTGGTAATGTTTTCGACATCTACATCCGGGAAAATCCCGTATCAATTGATTTTTTTTGCTGATATTTTCGTTTATCCTATTTCATCACCACATCACCACAATCGTCAATGCTTTGTTATATAGTATATATTGATTTGAGTGAAATTTTTACAACATTGTACCATTCATTTCAGGGTATCCAAAGTGCCTATTATCGCTTAGAATACGAAGTGTCGGAAAGTAACCTTTTTCATGTGGAGAATTCTATTTTTTCTATTCCATAGATTCAGCAATAATTGTTGAAAGTTCAGCAAAATTTCATTCCGAGCACATGATAGAAGGAAAAAATATTTCCTTCAAAGTACTACCACAAGTAGCCATAAATGAGGGACTTTCATCCTTATGAAGTATCTCTTATTCGCATCTATTCGATTTGAAGGACCTCCTAATGGAGGAACACAAAACGTTCAATTTTCTATGCTTTTCAAATATATCCAGACATTCAGACATCCTGATCCTTATCGTGATCCTGATTGTAATGTTGAAATAGTCCTTCCTTCATGGAATTTGAATTTTGCCAGCACATGTAGGGAATCCTTGAAGTGCACATGTTCACATGCAACACATGCCAATGAAAGGAAACCCTTCAGGAAAAAGGGATGCTGCAAAATACATGTTTCTTCTGGAACATGGAAATTTTTCTGAAATTCTCCAAGGAATGCTTCAATGCCAGGAACTATTTTTTAATAAAGCGATGCAAGTCCTTTGGAATGTGTCACTTTCATGCCTCTTACAAGTGCCGTTGGTGTCGATGTTCAATTAGAAGGATTAATTTAAAATTCATTTGTGCTTTTGTGTAATTAGAATTGCATTACACTTAAGGATTAATTAACGAAGCAATTATTATAAGTTTCTCAAGAAGTTTCTTGAATTGACTCCAAGAAAGACGGTTCAATTGAAAGTGAATAAAAATAATTCACTCGGAAGAATTTATCAAATTAAAAGCATTATTCCTTGGTGCTGCTATAAATTAGGGTCTTATGACCGGGATAATAACAAAATAGTTTTGAGGTAAACTTTCCGAAAACTTCGTTCTTCAAGGAGCACTTGTTGTTGAAAAGGAGAATAAAATGACTTTGGTGAGGATACTAATTTGAGTTCGGTTGAATTCTTAGAAGGAATGGACATTTAATTGAAGGATGCAATACAAGTTTCAATTTTAACTAGATATTTCAAGTAGATGTCCTGGTATTATGACACTAAAGGACACAACTTGAAGTTGAAACGCGATGCAGAAGTTTTGCATCACAAAATAATCTCAATTCAAGAGTTTGAATAGGACACTTGCAATTGATCCTTTTCAAAAAACGTTTTTTATATATTAACAATTTGATTTAGTCCTTAAGGATCCGCATAGAGAAGTAATGAGGGAGTCCTTTATAAAACAATTGGAATTCCCCAAATTATTGAGTCCTTGTAAGATCTGATCCTGAATCCTTGAGAGATCAAGTACTGAATCCCACTTAAATTCAGTCCTGTCTGTCACTGAATCTTAGCCGGATCTACGAGTAGCCTTGAATATTTGTACTGGGTAGTTCTGAAGATCTATTTCTTCGTCACTCTCCTGATTATTCCTGAGTATTGCTGAAACCGATACACGGTTCCCTGTCCTGAACACAGAATTCGTCCTTTACTAGTGAACTTCTGTACTAGTGAACAAGAACTTGATTCACGAGAAATCCTCTTGATCCTAATTTTTCACACAGCTCAAAAGCTGATACACTGAAAACCTTAACCTCACCGGATATCATATAAGTAAATCAACATAACAAACAGCTCTAGGTAATAAGGATCCCATTAAAGCACTATTTTGCGTTGAAATAACTTTTATTATCCTGATTTTTGGGTAATTCAAGCAATAACTTGGAATATCCTCGTATCGTCCGCGAAACATGTAGCATTATTTATAAGGATAATGTACATGGATGATTGTGTTAATAATAATAAAACCTACCCCAACTGCCAGAGGGTTATCCTTCCCAAGAAATTGAGGTTGGAGTGTATACGTTCACCGAGTACATCTTGGGTTGTCATGAGGAAGTGGAATAAAGTGTCTTCTTCTTCTTGTTCGTAAAATGTGTCTTTTGTGGATTTAATGTTAGCAACTAAGAAAGTACATTTGCGTGTTTCATTGTACTTAAGCTGCTCCTGTTTTTCCATGACCAAATGACGTTTGAAATGTATATGTGCATGTCGATTACAGAGCCACATTCACTTGGATCCTGTGTTTTTTGGCATACTATATCGAGGATACGTGATATGGGGATATTGAAGCAACAAAAACCCTTTGCTAGAACCACCAAGAATCCACTGAAATGTGGTCATTGACGTTCATGTGGTATTCCTTCCACATTCCATTTGAGGTTTTTGCTAGTAAGAGACTGGCAAGGATTCGTTGTATTCATCGTGTTCATTAATTCCATTATCTCCTCACCATGTCGAGTATAATTCATAGTGGGTATTGCCATTAATCCAGAACCAGCACGAATATATTTCGTTAAGGTTAAGGATAATGTGCCGAAGGATTTGAAATTTTCAAAATAAAAAATCCGTTTTAGTTTTTATCTTCATGGGAATATCATGAATGCTCGGTTTTATAAATAACTCCAACCCGGATTTATTGTATTAATACCGTAGCTTTTTAGTGAAACCTTGCGGATATCTACATTAACCTATTTAATACCACATCCCTTTTATCAATTTTGATTTAAACTATCGATAGTATTACGCTTATACCAATTCATAATTGTGTTACTACGTGATACTGTTAGTGATATCGAAACGATATCGCGTGAAAATTTCAAATTACAATATATGCAACCTTTACTTTCGGGTATATTCAAATGACAGCAAGGTCGGAAAAATGTCAAGCAAGTCCATTATAAATTCAAACCGAAAATATTCCAAAGTGACATGCAATAAATTTTCGTATTACTCTGAAAAGTCCCAGAATATAAATAAAAGTAAGAGCTTATATGAAATATAGACATTCCAAAAAATATCCTGTCTAAGGCATCCCCCAAGTGGACAAAGTCATAAAATTGTATTCACCTTAAAGGAGTCTCGAATATCTAATTTTAATAGGGTTGGGTTCATATATGTATTCATGTGTGACCTGTGACCTGTGACATTTACACTGAATTTCGATACAATATGTCAAGAATGGAGTTAATCCAGACAATTTATTACCATATCAAAACAATATTTAATAATAAAAACGTCGTAATACAAGAATTTATGTTTTTCTGAAGATTCACCCTGTAAAGTATTGTGGAAAGGATGTGTCCTTTTTTATGGGTAAAAATGTTCTCACGAATAAAGTAGGAAAAATTCCAAGAAAAGATGATTAAATACCTCAACAGGACTGGAATCATATAAAATTTGAAACTTCCTCTTATATCAGTTCTCATCCATTAGCATAACAATTTAAAATAATATCACCAAGAATATCTCATCATGATATTGATAAAGACGAGATAAAGGGGAGTCATTTACAAACGATTAAACACATCTGCTTCAAAGTTGGAGCTTTTGAATATCTTTCCTCCTTGGCAGGACATAAAGGACAATATCACAGATTTATACAGTCCAAGTTCGAAGACAGTGAATACAAAAACTTTCAAGTAACATCCTTTTCAAGGATGTCCTGTTCAAAATATAATTGACTTGTTCAGACTTGAGTAATTTAATTGAGGCATGTTTTCAACGACTTCACGTCATGAATTTGGGGGAGTCCTTGTTGGAGTTTTGTGATATTTCCCATTATCGGTGTCTATCAAATATTCTATTACGATATTAAATGGAGATTTCGTCGTCTTATCGTGAAGAATGTTCTGTAATTTGTATTGAATGATTGATGAGATTTACAACAGCTCAATATTTCATATTTGAATTTTCAAATATTTAGAACAAGTAAATCCTGAATCTTAAGAAACTCCTGACGTTTCTAGGAAAATTCCGAAAATATTAAATTTATTCCCTGAAATGAGTTGACGTCCTTGATTTGTGTTCTGATCCTTCTCGATTAGGACAATGAAAGGATCATTATTTATTAACATGATTTCATGACATTCTTTACACATTTCAAAGAAGGACATCATTTTGAAAATATGATTTACAAGGCATTTTCTGCTAATATCAACAAATCCTTCACATTCCCTCAATTGGCTAGTTGTGCTTTGCTCTGCCACAAAAAATAATATATCCACTCTCCAGAATTAAGTTTCTAACGTTTAAATAATTTCCCCAGAACCACTTCAATTTTAAAAAACCCACAACTGATACACAAGTCCTTACATCTATGATGAACCAAAGTTTTCCCAAAGTGTTTTGTAGCATACCAGTCCTAAATACGTTCAAATATGTTATACAGAAACACGCAAAACACATCAAATATTACAAGTTTGATAATGTGGTTTTCAAGGATTATTATAAATTCTTAGAATATTTTAGGTTTTTGGATTTTCTTTCAGGGAAATTTCCATTTCATTCAATTTTTCACCTGTGCCAGAGCGATAAGGCTATGTAAGAGCTCACAAGAGGAAAGTACCCGAAAAATCCCAAATTTTGTAAATTACAAGGATAAGAAAATTTTCTAAGAAGTTTCGATTGTATTCAGAAAATTTTCACATTGATGAACTTTCAACTTTTGAACTGATAAAAGAAAGTCAAATTTGTTCGTGTTTATCCTTATCTAACATTTTTCGAAATGAATTATAGCTTAAAGAAAACCATAATTCATAAAAATAACATATCAAATTGACTTTAAGCTTGAAAACCTTAAGAAAACAATCAAAAATATTTTCCAATAGATGAAGTGAAAAAGTGATTTACTCGTGATACGAGAAAAAATTAACCCAAAAATGAAAAATGACTTCGTAACGAATCCGGGACAAATCCATTTCTTAAGCCAATTTTAATCCCGGATACAAGGAAAATCCGTTTTTGATTTATTATTTTCTAAATCACTTTCACTAATCAAGATGTTTGGAAACTAAATTTCCGTTTTTTCCTTTTGTTTTTTTACCATGAAAGCTGAACCTAAGCCTATGCCTAGACTATACAGGATTTGATGAAGTTAAATCGATATAGAAATTTAATAACATCCCAAAAGTGATGGATGTGAATGTGAATTTGGTTTGTTATAAATTAAAAAAAAAGCAGAATTCATTTATATGTATTCATTTGTTGTAACTAAGAAACTGCTAATAAATATTCATGAAACTTTGCGTGCCCTGAAACCTTCGTTTTCCACACAATTTGGTAGCCTTTTGAACCAACACACATTCACTACCAGGAGCTGACATCAAATGAACTTTGAAGTAATTATTTTATGTTGAATAGTTTTTCAAGTTGATTAATCATCCAGAATATCCTTGACAAAGGATATCAGGAACGTATTGAAAAGTTTGTTCGTCGTTTCGTGTGATCGCTCAATTCTCTATGGGAAAATCACTTTACCGACCACACACCGAAACGGAGAAGGTCCTTAATCAATCTAAAGGATTTCAAGGATTATATTTTTCTTGCCTCTCTGTCAAACTTCTTGTGTGATATAAAATGGATAATAATCATCGACGTAATTTATTGAGTCCAGATACTTCACGTTTCGGAAGTTCTTATCACCTTCGACAAGCAGGGATCTATCGAATCTGGACACGCAAGTCCTTTTCTCCAAAAATATTATTTTGTGGTGGTTAAAATACCAAACTACAAGGATCAAGTGTAACTTCATGAAATTGTTTTTGGCAAATTACACGAAAATATCCTTACTGAAACGAAAATGGAGAAATCTTATTTACAAATGCAGTACAAAAGGATGACTTCGAGTGGAATTTCACTTTATAAAGGATCGTGGTACTAAATCCAACTTCAACACTCATTTAAATGACACTAACCCCTGTAGCTAAAAAACCACACAAACAGAAACACTTTAAATGAGATTTTCCAAAACGGACTGTAAACCTTCATCCCCTAATGTCCGGGTTAAACCCTTTTTCTCGCTAGAAACAAAGTAACAATCCTTAAACCCTAACTGCAAAAGGACTTAACTAAATTCTATAAAACGAAATCTCAGAGCTTTCAACTTGAATTTTTATTTTCATCACGAAATCATGGCGGTTGTGTGGATATAAGGTTACGCCCTCAAGGGTCCGGGTATAAATCCGACAACGTCATTACATAGTAATGCATACCATATAAAAAAGAGAAGAAAAGCACATGTCTCGAATTCAAGAGGGTAAACCCGCACTCGGTAATACCACCTTCAAACCGGAAAAGGGTGATTTTTCCGGTTTTTTGCATGTTCAACTGACAGACTGTAAAGTGTCTATATCCGGAACCCGATAATATCCACATGACTCTGGATACCCTTATTTTTATAGCTTCAATGTTTTGCTCTTATAGCTGCAAGCTATTACCGATTAACTGGTGACACCTTCGATACAACAATTAGTCGGATTGACTTTGGTACGGGGTGGAACGATGGAAGTGTTGGTAAGGATTTCGTTTTGTATATTTCTTTTGTAGCAGAACTTTGTATCATGGACAAAGAGCTAAGCACTCAAAGACTGGTTACCGTGCAAAGGATACAGATTCTATGGATAATCGATTTCAAATCGAAGTGAAATCAACTCTGTGAATTCGAGAATGGTTATAGTTATTCGTATTAAAGTGATATTCTATTAGCTACAGACACAAGCTACAAAAACGAAAAAATAAATTTATTGTTAGTATCTCAAAAACATATTTATTGGTTTGGTTATAACCATAAAACGTTTAATAGCTAATTTTAAAAACCACTTAAATCTCTCACCATATAACATGAAAACCACCTAATTATTAAATGCTCAATGACTCATGAGCTCAATACAAGCGTATAACTCGTTGATTAGCTGACAATGATATACGACTGTTTGCTACTTTCATGTTTTATGTCTATGTTTATATCATGAATATCCCTTGAAAATTACTCTTTAATGGTGCTATAAAGGAAGATCTTGAGGATATTTATTCCATAACGTTAACTTTCAATAAACAATCCTCAGTTGGATTGTAGCTTTTTTAACTCACTAACACATTTCGATAAAGCTTCTGTTCTATATAAAACCCATTTCTGATATGATTTACGTCCAGTCTTTTTGGATATTACATAATTTATAGTTTCGCCATAAAACTTTCTATTACTATTCAGTGGTTGTCGGCTGTTCCCTTCGATAAGGACACTATCAGAAACACGTTGAGGAATGAGGGACAAGTTCGAGAGGGTTTGAAACTAATATGCCTGACAACTTTGAAAAAAGGTTTATTCTAAAGAAAGGGTACATAAAGTATAATTAAGAAACATAGATCAGTAAGGAAATATTCAGCAAAATTTACATGTCTTTTCTATTGGATTGCAGCTACAATTCTTGGTTGGTTGGACTAATTTTGACTTACAAATGGAACTTGAAACAAAGAACTGATTTCGAAGTTTTCAAAGTGAATCATTCGAGTTCTGTATGGAATCAAAGTTTCAAAAGTTTGAATATAAATTTCCTTTGAATATCCTCATCAGTATCTCCTTGATTAATAGGGTAACCAAGAAGATATCACTATCAGTTCAAGAAAAAATGGAATAATTCCGATTTATAATGAAAAATTGCAGATAGAGTGACTTGCATTGAATCGGAGTTATTTCCTCACACAAAACTACAATACGTCAAAATCCCTTATTTACTATCAGGACGTGCTGCAAATAGTCAAGTATTCTGTGCAAGGATCTTGAGCGAAGACTGCATAAAATTCAATCCAGTTTGTTGTGCAAAGGATACTCGTCGATTTTACACAGAATTCAAAAGAAAACTACAAAATTTTCTAATACGTGACTAGAGTCCTTGATAAATGACTTGATAAATGATTTAAGGATTCATGTTTGGGTAGCACACATCCTCATGACCACTTTGTATCTGGTACTTGTTTAAGGACGAAATGCTACAACTGCAAACTGTAACGACACATTCAATAGCTCCTATAGCAACGGCCTGAACATGGTTAATGGTTGATCCTTGTTCCCTAGAGAGCCACATGAGAGATTCTGAGGTTGAGATCCTCGTAGCCAAATACTCAAAAACGTGGTTTAGTAAATTTGATTTATAGTTCGATTAGTTTTTGCAGTTGCATTGCGGTTGGACTTTATAACCTTTTGATGAATATCCTTCGGGATATCCTTAGTTATATTGATACTGTATAATTTATTACAGTATCAAGTGGATGGGCTAAACTTGCATTCATCAAATCTGCAAGATCTTCCACTGGTTTAAGAGTTTTATGACGTGCTAAGGAATCATTCAAGGTGTTAAAGACTTTTAATATACAATTCACATACAAACACTTTTGTGTGTATTCGTTTAGTCTACAAAATATCCCTTGAGGAAACTCAAAAGTTCACGTGAGCGATATTACGTCATATCCTCAAATCCTTATCAAATAAATTATGAAAGATGCTAACCGGCATATGATGTCCTTTATCGAGTGAATCGCATAAATATCTAATATGTTTACATACCAGTTTTCTGCTAGTTATCTTTCTATTCCAAAAATCTGTATGCGTATAGCGTCTGTCCCACAAGGTTAAGCTGGTTAGAATAACGATTCACATACAAATATCAAATACATTTATTGTTTTATCCAAAAGTGTCCTTCAGGATATCTGACAAAACCTGATATGAAAATTGTTTTCCATTTCTATATGTAAATTTTGAATTTTCAGGACGAAGAATCACAGCTACAGAATCAACAATTCATTCGCCACAAAACACAACAAAACATTTCACATAAACTGGTTTTTGCGCAAGGACAACTTCACAGGACTTTCCACTTTATGAATGAATTCATCGTTTAACCCTTTGCTATATGAAACGCAAGTGGAACGAATTTAGAAACATCGATAATTCACGTTACATACGAGTATCCTGCCAGCAATGAAAGGATCAAAATTTTACAAATCTGAAGTGATGATGGATAAAAATAATTTTTCACTTTTCCAAAATATACAAATTCCAATCCTTTACACAAAAGTAAACTGATTTTGAAAACTTCTTAAAGTGGTTAATTATCCAGAAAATCCTTTTTAAACATCCTTTTGATGTTTTTCATTTATCACACACAAAATTTCAGTCTTTAAATTCCTTAATTTTATACGAAAAGTTTAGTCAATGCTTTTGTTCCGTCTATGACGCGATGTTGTGCTAAAAGGACTAAAACTTTTCCCATGTTTTTTAATTATGATTGATGCTAAACTTGATAGGATGTTGTGTTAAACATTTGGATAAAAGCAAAATTACATGCCAAGCTATCCCATGGGTTTGTGGTTTTGACTAAAACATTTTGTTTTCTATCTCAAATCGAGGGTGGTGTCAATAATTATTAATAATAAATAAGACTTGAAACCTTGGACGAGAAATTGTGCCAAGGCTTGCTAATTGGATTAACACTAATAAATTAAGGATAATCCTTTGTAACCGATGAATTGGTTAATTTAATGAAACCTTAAAAGGGTTGTGACAAACTCTAACTCATTGAGATTTAATTCATTGATATTTTGTCCTTAAAACGAATTTAATTTACTACTTCTCGTAGATGCAGGCAAAGCGTAATGTCCTTCATTCCATGACAAATTGATTTTAAAATTGTTCTCGTAAAATATTTGAAGGTGTCATTTGTTGTATAACATAAATCTATAAAATGACACCACTTTCAACAGAAATTAATCTAAACACATGTTCAAGTCATAAACACGTCGTATATTGGCACGATTCCCGCGCCCCAAGAATGCCTCCCCTCCTCTATACATTCGCAACACAGCACTTGACATAAACCCCATCGTCACGTTGTTGCAAATCACGTTTGACACAGAATTCAATTTCAAATTCAGGCTCCAAGAAGCCCCAAACATGTTTTTTCATAATTCAATCTGACATAGATGACAACATGCCTGGTAGTGGATTAAATGAAATTATGTGATGAAAATTTGTTTGGGCTCTGTCACACAATATCAGGTGATAACATATAAAAATATTCCTCTAATAAAAATTAAATTTACATATAACATATCTCCAGGATAATGACTAATAAATGTCACAGTGAAATGAACGTTTCTGTGATTTATGTCCGAAGTATGAGGGTAATCGTCCGAAAAGTGCTGAACGAAAATTGTCCCAACAGTTTCAACATATTTTAATATTGGGGATATATACAAAAATGAAATAATTTTACCCTAAGTCCTGGAGGTAATGGTTTCAACAACTCATTGTTTATGTGATTTAAATTAATCTGAGGTTAATGGAATCATCACAAGCTCCGAAATCATGGGAATGTGACTTCTAGTGAAGCATCTAAAATTAAAAATACTCAAATCTGTTAGGGTCTGTGACAGTGACTAATTGATAAATGTCTCTAGATTTAATTAGACACAGTACCGACCGAAATTTTTGGTTCTCCAGACGGAAGTGGATTATTTCTATCGTGCATTTTGGTCTCCAAATGGATTTGTAGCTTCAACATGTTATTAATCAGTCACATAAGTGTTTCTTAATCCGTCACGTCTTTTGTTTCTGAAGAATTTGTCATGTGTCTTAAGTGGGTCGATAATTAACTTCAAATTGGAGGCGGATAAATATTTGATGCTATTCGTTCTTACATTCCAGATAAATGTGTCTCAAATAATCACGCATTTGATACATCTGGAAATGGACAATGAAACGACAAATCCATATGTTAAAGCGTATCTTACTCGTATGGAAGCAAACATAAATTCCATTAAAAAGCACAAAAAATAACTTTACTACAGGTCGTCAAAGTAACCCCATAAATATTGTCACATATTCATATGAAATAAGGTTATATTCTCGGAAAAAGCCTTATTTTATGACCTGAACCGTATCTATTGTGTATGACACCAAATGGCACCCGAATTCTACGGAAAATTTAATTAATCCCGCCCTGAGTGTCAATCCAATAAAATGAAGACACTTGACCGAATTGCATCGGAACATAACCTGAAATCATAAAAGTGTTATTAACTCGAACATATTCAATTTTATTCTCTTCATGAATTGTAGAACATTAACAGGAAATTTATATTTTAACAATAAATATGTATACACCCCGAAAAGTATGAAAAATTTATCTTCCACACGCATCGAAATATGACAAAAGGAGGTCCTTAATTGGAATGAATGTGAAGTGGATCCATGAAAGTGTATGATTTAAAAATAAAGTTCGCGGAAAAAGGGATAAAAATCCTAATTGCACAATTCCGACACTTCCCTAGAATATCATCTATCGTCCTTATTAACCATTTCACGGAAAATATAATGCCACGATTTTCCAGAGAAAATATCCGGGAAATTGCTTGTTAATGCCATTTTGCCGATAAAGTAAACAAAAATTTTGCATTATTTGATTAGTTATTGTAGCGTTATCCTTATCACTGCTATCTGAGTATCAGATAAAGAAAGATTGATTTTTTTATGTAATATCACATCCATAAGAGTTATTGGCATAATACACTTTTTAAAACCACTTCTTATTTTATCACATTTATCATATTTAATTGTATTTGTGAGTACGAGTACAATGTAAAGTCTTATAAAAAAGGATAAATCCTTCCATCACCCGTAAGTGGATTAAAATCCTTGTTATAAAAAGTGCTGTCTAATAAAATATAAAAAGCTCGATTATTTATCGTCTTCATGGAATATTTATTCATCAAAGCCTTAAAAAAATTTTTCAATTCAAATCTTGGAAATAAAATATAAAAAAAACTCACTCACACACATCAAAATTCCTTTTAAGGACACTCGATACTATATCTTCGTGGAAATAACTGTGATACGTATTTTAAAACATAACACACCTCTGAAGCATTTGTAGTGTGGGAATTGGGATGACTTTAATGGTGTCTTCCCTTCACTCACACGTTCACAGTACAGGATAAAAAGCTTTCTTCTTAGGAAGGATTATTATTGCTGCTGTATCATAATTTTTTACATATTTCAAAAACATCCATGTGAAATACAAGGACCCCCACAGCGATATGCGATTAATCTTCGTCGACGGATAATTTTTTTTTTGGTTAAAAAATCCTGGAATTAACATTCGAAATATGAAATAAACTATAATCTTGCCAAGGTTTCCAAAAAGTCCTGTAATTGTGATTTCCATTAACACAAAGCTTTTATCACGGTTGGAGGTATAACTGGTACAAAAGGATATCGTTACACATTCCATACAACACCTGATCGAATTTGAAAGTGTAGAAAATGTGTGAATATTCTTAAAATCATGACAACTGATAAGTACTTTCATTCTTTCAAAGGAAATGTGCCAAAAATTCTGAGATAAAGAAATTATCTTGTTGAGGGTTTTCGTAACCGGCTTACTCACATAATTTTTTTGAAACTTAACAGGATACTTCTTATTCAAGAGAGTGATTTTATTTTTAAGGACATTTTTATTTTCAAGGATAAGGAATCAAGGTAAAATCCTGAAAATATTCTACAGATTTGCGTAATTGTTGGGGTTGATAAAGGAGCTTTTATTAGAAGAGGGTGGATTTTGTTTTAAGGATTCTTCTTACATAGAATTTTAGAAGCATTGAATTTTGAAGGTTTTGGATATAAAACCCATTAAAGGCACAAGAGGATTCCCTGCATACAATCAAACATATCGCTCAGACGATTCCAAATGGAATTTTCGTGATTTGTCTCAAGAGCCGACATGAGATGCATTCAATAAAAGGTTTACCTCTCATAATAACATATATAGACTGGCATTGAATGAACTGACAAAATCTGATAAAATACTTGCTGTTTGTTCTTTTCTTATAACCGTGCCATCAATCGTAGACACTGAGACAGCAAAAACGTACGAAGATCCGCACAAAACGAAAGCGCTGACAATATTCGGCGGAGGCTGGTTATTTTCCCACTGACAGCTTTGCCATTCTATAAATAGTTTCACTTATCACATCGTCATCTTGTTGCACATACAGATATACATTATGAATTTCATCATGCTTTTTGAAAGATTTTCTTTGAAAATTCATAAATAACACGTTTCAGCTCAAAATTAAAGTATTCAGACTAATTTGTCTGATTGGTATATTTGATAACTTGAAATGTCAATTGAAGGAAAATGTGTCGCTCAAAAATATCCCGCAAATAAGAGTTTCCCAAGAAATGGAAAACTGAGCTATATTTAACCCAAATTTCAAATACAATCAAAATCAAATAAGTATTCCATTAAGCAATTGATTGTATATTTTATTTCAAAGTTTGATAAAAGAAAATCCCAAGTATCAGTTTTTCCAAGAAAGAAAAGGAAAAATTGATTGTGCTTGAAGAGAAAATACAAACGTCCAAGAAGGGAATGTTCCATTTTTCTGAACAAATGAAAATAAACATGGAATTGAAAATCATTACCACTTTAATGATGTCGACAATAGAAACAAATTTCTTAAAATAAAACTCACTTAAAAGAAAGTCCTTTCTTTTCTTATAAATATATTCCTTAATTTCTGTTGGAAAATCACGGAAAAAACACTTTTCAGTTGAATGTTTTCCATTGAAGATTTGCCAAGATTCTGGGATTTTCATTTGATACTCGAAATTTCGTCCTTCAAATGAAAACCATGAAAGTATTTTTATGGAAAAATTGAGCAATGTCTCAACATTCTGCCATAATCCTTGACGGTCTTTTAAATAAGTGAATTTTTTATAGGAAATCATAACCGAAAGTGAATTGAGGACGATGGGAATGAGAATGAGCACAAGGATATGTCGTCCTGGAAAACGCGACATAATTTGGCACATTGTGAAGGATATATTCTGGTAATGAACGTATATATGAAAGTGATTACATGAAAATTTAAGGAAATTCTTTTAAATTTTCGTAAGGAATATGTAAAAATTGTACTTAAGGAATTCCATGAAAATGATTCCCTTCGAGTCATCCTTTGGCATTAAGGAAAATGGAAAATATTCTTCTGAATATGGAAAATGATTCAAGAAAAATTTGAATAACAAAAGGAAGACACCACATTTTCAGTTGCCCTTGAAAGTCAAGGAAAAGTCATTCATTTTCCGTGAGGCGGCACAAGCAGCACGGGCTTTTGGTGTCTTCGTTTTTGTGGCGCAAATTAAACATTCCGGAGTAAATAATTAATCAAAGGAAAACGGGTAAAATCCTTTCATTTGCCAGAAACGAAAGGAAACAGGATTAATGAGCAACCGATTTACTGAAGAAACCAGGAACATCTAAGAAACGTGTTGAGTTCGTTTTATCCTTCTTCCCCGTGGATAAATTCTCACATTTCAAAAACGCAATGATCGAAAATTTACTAAATTGAATTAAAAATGAACCTTTTTTCAAAGGTCCTTTTTCATCTCTTAACTATTCTATATATCTTCTAATTAAAACATTTTTAATTAAACACAAGTCCTTCTACATCAGCTATTCTTCAAATAATTCTTGCAGCTAGTCCGTGTCTAGACGTTATCCTTTCATTGTGTTGAAATACCTGGCCGAAGGATCATCTAGATAACCTTTTCCTCATCAGGAAAGTTGTGAAAAATATCCAGAAGAAGGTTTATCAGGTGCAAGCATTACGGTTTAGGACAGCAAGTGATAAGATTAAAAAACAATCAACAATTTCTTATCAGTTCTTCGCCAGAAATTGAAATTGATTAAAAATATTTTTGTATTGGCTAAACAAAATTTTGCATCGGCTAACTAAAATAATGTTTCAGAATTATGCATTCTTTGATTAATTTCCGGAGATATTCCATTTATTCAAATTATATATGGGGATGGATTCTGGTAACCTCTGTTAAGGTCGTAAGTCAACGTGCTACGAGAAACTCTGCACTTCATTTGCAGATCCATTGCATGGAGCTTTGAGCAAACCTTGTTATTTACTTTGCTATAGAACTTTCATTGGAATTCAAGCATATACATACACATGAGTTTCGAAAAGGATATTCCAGGATCTTGTTTTGTTTTCTTGTTTAAATGAGAACCAGTCGTGAATTAATAATGAAAATTTGCTTCTACAGAAGCTCATTTAATGAGGTTCGTCATCATCACTAGAACAGAACTTTGTAAGTTGAAGGCTCCATAGATGAGAACAGAACAAAAGTGGAAAGACGGAATTTCAAAATTAATTTGTAAAATTGCTTCATCTTTATTTTGAGAAGTTTAATTACGTGTTGAGTCTATTATTTTCTTGGAACGGTTTTGTTTAAAAATCAAAATTAAATTTTTATTCCCAGTTCTTAAAATGAAATCTGAAAGTCCTGCTCAAGACTGTGCTTAAATGAGAATTATTCCAAGGAAAATGCTCCAGGGAGTTTTTGGTAGAAGAAAAATTTTTAAAATTTCTATGATAGCCCATGGGATGCCTTTAATTGGAAAATTCTTAGAAAAACTGTTAAGTCATTTGGGAAAACTTCTTTGAGGAATATATCGCATTTCCAGAAGGACACAGCTACAGGAAGGAGTGGGGGTGGTCATAATTTGGCGCACAGTTGTTGCATCAAAGAGACGAAGGCAATCACTTATATGATACTCCGGGGAAAATTGTTCTACGAATTTCCGAGAGATAGTATTCTGGTAATTATAATTTTCTTAATAAATATTATAGGTTTCATCTGAAATCTCCTTTTTTATAAGTTTTAACTTAATAAGCTTGTCTAGACTACTTAAAATATAAGTGATTCTCAATTAACAAGGGCTTCTTATAAAATTCTTGGATTTTCTTAAAGGAAACCAAATGCTAAACAAAAGAGTTTTTGTGACTTCTTTAAAAAGAAGCTGAGGGGAAAGAGTATTTGTATTCCTTGAAGCGTTATTTAAGGATGAGTTCACATAAATCTTCAGACAGATCTGTTGTTTACCCTTATCAAAGTGAACAAATCAACAATTAGAAGTTTTTCTTAACCTCCTTGGGGTTACGATAACTAAGTGTTGGTAGTAGATATATATGAAGAAAAATGTTGACTTAGCACAATACGTACACGAGGCAACAAAATGGCAAACCAAGTAAAAACGGACTGAAAATGATAACAACACAAACGAGAAGATAATAACATGATATAATGAAGCTTTCATTCGAATATCCACTCGCATTATCTCTGCTGTGATTGTGATTGTGGTTGTGATTATTTCCCTCATTTGATGTGGAAATATCCCCTTGTACCCCATGCCAGCTAACGATTCTTATATTTCATATTCCATTATTAAGTGTTAAGGATATAGCCCTTGACCTTTCAAGGTCTTCATCATCTTCCCATTATCCCTCATGGACACAACTCAATGGGTGATGTCAAGCTAAAAAAGTAAATGAACTTTTATCAAAGTGACATGAACCTTTATGTGGAAGACGACACAATGTTACAGGACTCATCTTTCTTTAGAAAAATGTCCAAAAATTTTTTTTTCAATGGTTTGTCAGTTTTCCTTTGACACGACCATTAAATGAGGAAACATTTTTTTGTGGTAACAAGACAATTTTGAAAAAAATAAATTTTTCTTGCGTGATAACAAGACATTCGAGTTGGAAAATAAGGGAGAATCTCCCTGAATCCGGTCACATAAAAGAGACATTTAAAAATAAAGTGTCCTTTCCATGAGACCCGAGTAAAATGAAGTCAATTTGCAGACATCCTCGCATATAATGACGACGCACTTTTTAACAACAACAAGAAGGTCCTGCAAAGTGTCAGGATGTCAGGGGGTAAATATTTCGCCGAATAATGATTTCATTGCGATAAAAATCGCTAAATTGTCACGAAATATGTCATCTTCGACTCAAATGTGCCCTAATGGGCTTAATTCCAAGGATGAGCACTGTTATCCCTAGAGACGCAACCATTATTCGTGTTGAATGGGATTCCAGTGGGACAAATTTGCACCTAAATTTTTTGCGAAAAATGTAATTATCGCTGAATTCCAGATATTCCCAGAAGATTGACACTCATCCCTTATAAATTGCGTTGGTGAAAGTCTAAAGAAATTGACAGCACAAATACAAAGGTCGTTTTTTTGGTTGTGAACTTTTTCACCGGAAAAACGTTGCTTTCCTTGAACAATTTTTTAAGCTGATTTCCCTGTTGTGTTTGTGTATACATATATAGGTGGGTGTTTGTGTGTTATTAAATTCATTTACGCCTAATTAAATCATTACAAGCGAAAATTTTTGTAATTAGATAAAAGTAAAAGACGAAAAATTTACGCGACACACGCAAGTGACGATAAGATGAATGGCGTTTTGCCCTTTTTTGTTTTTCAGGATAAAACAGTTGACGCAAATAATATACAAAATACATTCACAGCAAGAAGATTGATTTGCTCGGGGTTACTTTGCATAAATTCATGACTAAATAAACAAACAAACAAGGACAACAAATACGTCTCCTTAATGGATATCGATGGATAATTACAAGGGATTTTACTTGGTTGCGCCATTTCGGAATTTAGGTGTTTGTGGTTGGAAATAATTTCAAAACAAAAATAGATCCTTAATCCTGACGATTTCCTTTTGTACGAATTGTATTTCTGAACCACATAACAATTATTCTGGGAAACTTGTGACGCAATGTGTTTGGCGGTCTTATGTAAGGCACGTGGAAATTGGTATCCCGTACATATCCTTGTATCACATAACGTAGAAAAACACGTAACAACATCGTACACTAGTTAACGTCAGAAACATAAAAATTTGCATTTGACTCAAGAAGAGGAAATGATTAATACAACATTAACATGGAAATCACAAATGTGAATTGGACACGTCCTTATCATTTAATCGTGGAAAAAGTGAATGGGTAGGACAAGCTGTCAGAAAAAGGATCACAATTTTCTTATTCACAATGAAAATGTTATTTTCCTGACATTTTGCGAATTCTGTACAATTTTTTCCCTACAACAATTTCCACTCTCACATGTGGAAATCGTCAGCGATTTGTGTTCCATTAACCGAACACAATTCCAAAACCACTCATCCCTTAGGGGGTATCCTTTTCCCCTTATAACGTCAAATAAGACGTTTTTGTGGCTTTTACTCAAACGTATTCGAATGCGGTTTCCGTCATTTTTGTAAGACTTCCAAGACATTTTCCTTGAATTTTTGTGACTTTTGTGTTTCCACTTGAAGTGGCATGCGACAGAAAGCCTCATGGCTACTCATAATTTTCAAAACGTATAACGTTACACATTTTCCTTAAATCCCTTTTAATTACCGCCATTTGTCAAGAAGCTTATACAGCGTGAATAACGAGGCGTGCACTTTTAAGGATTAAGCAATACGAGGCTTTAGCTTTTTTCATGCAAATCCTGCCGAATTAATTAAAAATGAAAGGGTTTCCTTTCTTTTTATTATGATGCTTCGCATTTGATACGTCATAAATAATCCTTGGCTTAATCTTTCTCTAATTGTGTGTCTTAAACTTTTGGTTTCGGGTAATGGAAAATGAGCTTTTAAATCCTACTAAAAGTTTTATTTGAATTTTATCCCTGGAAAAACCAAAGATATTCTCTACGAAATTAATCAAGACGCTATTTTCTTATTTTGAACCACAAAATTCCCTGAAGGATTTTTTGTTTGAATGAATCTTAGAAATAAATTCATTTGTCCCCCAGTTTTCTTAACCCAGACTTCATTTGAAATTCTGCATAATGCAATGCATTAATGCAACTGCACCACGATACAAGTGAAACTGTTTTGTTTAACCTATTTTTTTCTTCAAGTATTTGTTCCGCTGTTTATTCAAATGAAGCCACAACTTCATTAGAAACCTCCACCAGTCTGGGTCATTCCAGAGTTGCGGAAATTCTTGACTTCTCTGGATAAATAGTGACACAGTTCCCAAGAGACGCCATTTGTGGTGAAATTATTTCGAAAGATTTCCGAGATTCCTCATTCATCGTTCTGCATCATATTCCTCTTGCATCCGTACGGTTTGACCTTTGGTCCAGATGTTTAATAAACAGGATTACTGCATCAGAAGCGATACAAATATGCCAACAATAGGGCCACGTAGTAAATTACCAGAAAATTGAGGAGATATTGATTTTAACCTACCAACAAATATGCCTTTTTGTCTGTTCTGTTCATTTTCCACCGATTTATGGGATCATCTTTGGAACGGCTTGAAAAATTCCATCATAAACTACAGGGTGTGAAATATGTGACGTGAATTGGATGATTTGCATAAAATTTTACTGTCACACACATGATGAAATATCCTTGCGTATTTTTCCCAGGAGAATATGTCATATACGACAAGCATTTTGCATAAAACCTAAAAAACAAGAAAAGTGTGACATGAAATTTTTCGGTGGCAAAAAGTTGACCCCCACTGCAAAGTAGACAATGTGGAATTTTGCACGCCACAGCTCAGGCTTGACGAACAGCTTTGGACGAATGACAGTTAAATGAAGCGAGAAGCTACGAAAACGCTTTGTGATGTACACAATGTGCTATTGAGGGCTGGGGGTTGTCTTACATAAGCCTCAAGTGAGAATGGAGTGAGCGTGACACCGCAGTAACCACCAAGGATAATGTGGCACAATGAAAGGTATGGAAGGTAAGTCCCTGTGAAAATCGATGTCCTTTATCTTGCACACAATATGTAGACGAAATGCAGTAAATGTTGGAATGGTTTTCGGGTCACGTTTTCATGGAAGATTCGTGCAAAAGATTTTCAATCAGGGCATATGACTTGAGAAAGGAATTCCGTGAAAGGATTCAGGATGTTCCGGCGAAACTACAACATGTATAGGACTTCATTTCCTCGGGTCCGGCAACATTTTATTGGAATGAATTAATTTCTTTCTTCATTCTGACTTTATTGCTTCTTCTGTTCCAAAATGGATCCTTGAAATCAGGACATCGTATCTTCTGCGATTCTATCTGAACTGAAAAATTGAGAAAAACCCAAAAATGTCCTTAAATTTTCGTGAATCTCAAATCCGACGATGTTAATTCAAAAATCAAACAGTTTTTAATTCCACTAATGACCCACAGATGGAGAGATTTGAATAACTTTCATTCTTGGATTTGCCAGCATGATGAGTCAGATATTAATAATTTAATTTAATTGTTTTTATTCACTCACTTATGCCATCTTTGGGAATACGAAAAGTCAACTCACCTGCAAAGAAAAAAGTAATTAAGGATTCAATTCAAATTTGCCTGAACTAAAAATTATTATCCTTAACATATCCTTCTTAGTTTTGAGACTGGATTTAACTTTAATAAACAAGCTGAGAGTCCCACTGCCAGAGATATCTTATCACGGACTGAAGTAATAAAGGCATTTCTGGTCTAATAAGGGATTTAATGAGAATTTCCCCAGATTGGATGTCACACTAGTCACTGTTAGTCGAAGATAACAATAGACCAACCGAAATTCGCATTAATTTATCTCAAGATTGGTCAATCCACTTCACTCGAAATGAGTCTGACAGTAGGCATTTTGAAAAAGGGATAACCGCAATTATGTCTTCTCAAAGTTACGACCAAAGATACGAACTCTGACCTATTGTACACGAAGAGAATTTTGTTTTATTGCACAACGATAAAAGTCCCATAAAGCGTTATCGAGCCTCATGAGTGTAAGTTCGTGAATCTTCTGTTTTATAGCTAATTAATCAAAATGTTAGATATACTTGAAGTAATACTAAGAAAAGCTGCACTCAGCAGAAAGAAGGGAAGTCCTTAACTCTATACGTCCGACAGCTACAATCGCAGTCTGGGTCTGTCGAGGTCATTCTGGACAGGATGGAGGCGAATGTATTCCAAAGCTCTTAGAATCAAAGGAGGCGTTGGTGGTGGTGTTGGAATGTGGTCACCTTGGGCTTCATAGCCCTCCTCATTGGCCAGATACGCAAACGAAATAGGTTCGCCATTCGGAGCGTACCAAGAAGCTGACCCGGTTTTATGATTCGCGTCACCAGATTCGTGGAATGAGATACCATTCGATGCGTCATATCCAAATTCGTAGGTTCCATCAGGCTGAATGTCAAATGACTGACTTTTAATTTCAGCAAAGCGATCTGATTCCAGGCCCAGAACTATTCCTAGCAAGGTCGTGACGATTATCAACTACGGAAACAATTTGTTTTAACAATCCAATAAATTTCTTTATTTGAAAACATACCTTCTGCATGGCTAAAGCTTATCACTTGAATAACCAGTTCGATGAACTAAACTTGACTAACTGACATAAGCTCATTTCCAAATGAATCTATTTATAATAACTTAGTGATCATCATTGTGGTGTAACACACCCAAATCGAAAGGTTCATAGGTTGCATCACCACTTGATATTGGATTCATCCCAAAATCTCATTTGAATTTAATGAAAAAAATATTTCGCAAAAATAAAACATAAAATTTTAAATAATTCATTCGATCAAAACTGGACAAAAGTCTTGAGGTCAAAGATTTGGCTTTGAACAATTTGTCCAATTCTGCGTCACAATAACAAATCACAATTCTTTGGCATTTTTCCAAAAATCACGTGTTTTCTTCAGATAAACATCGTTAAATAAACAAGAAAATGTCTGGTAAAATTATTAACACATATTTTGTTTAAATTTAAGCTTTGAAAATTAAATTAAAAAAGAAATTTATTCCAACGATTATGAAAATTAAATTGTCCAAGGTGAATCGGCGCTAATAGATTCGCACCTAATTCAGGGGATTCGCTATTTTTGAATTTGTTAAAAATAAAAATTCACGGAAACGTAAATTCATCAATTTGATGGAGCTCATATGGAGCTGAAATGATTGTGCCAAAGTAAAAGTGACAGTATAGGTCATTCACTTTATAAATTTGGGTTCTTGATGTCATGTTCTAATGACCCGAACATCTCCAAGATATGAAGAACCAAAATAAAATCAAACTAATCTCCAGCGATGCGTGGAGCAATAGCTAAAGCTCCATGTAATCCCCAAATAATAATGAAGGCGCCAAAGATGTCCAGTTGTGAAACAAAGACCAATAAATCACCAGAGCAGACGCTGCTTGTCAGGTTGATTAATTTAATTTGCAAAAAATAAAATAAAATAAAAAATAAATCAAAATATAATTTATTTAATTTTTTTCATTTTTATTTTGGTTCACTTCCGCTCATCAGGAGATTTATCGGAAATCCGAATAAATTGCTGTGAAAATTCTAAATCCTATTTTTCCGAAACTTTGAGGGCTAGCAGAGGGACAACGAACTGAAATGAAAATAAAAAATTATTATGTGGAGAGGGATCCACTTTCATCTTGTCTACGTCAACAGATTTCATTCAAATTTTCCGATAGAGAAAACTCTTTATCACAGATTTTTCAACATATTTCTTCTTCTTTCCACAATCCCCCCAATTTATCGAAATTCACCCCAATTCTGATAAATCAATTCGATGAGATGGAAAACACTTTTGGAGGCCTTTTTTAAATTAAGTTGTTGACACGAGGAAACACTCAATGCTCAACAGCTTCTAAATTGTCCGTTTTGTGAATTTTCGGGAAGCCTCTGGTGGGGTTTCATGTTTTGGGGTAAATTTTCTGAAAGGATTCTTTCATGCGTTATGCGCTCGGCTTCTGTGGTTAACCGCGATTTCCACTTTTCATTCGGATTTATCCCGGTCGTCAATGTTATCAGGTTCGCCATTTTCCTGGGACTTCATTGAGTGACATCAAATAACATTATGAACATTGTATGAAAAGGACTGAAAAGCCTCCTCTGACAAAATACAAGGACCTTCAATTGAAAATCACAAAATTCATGGCATGTCCTTCATGTTGTTTATGCTTGCTGCAAGTAACTTTTGAAATTTCGCAACAGTTTAAGTTGGAGAGGGTCAAAGTTCATGCTGGCTTCATGAATTTTCTAAATTTCTCCCCGAAAGTTATCTCATTTCCTTGTTGTGTTAAAAAGGATCATTTTGAAAAAACATAGATATGAATATCGTGAATAAGTTCTTGCGAAAGCACTCAATTTAATATTTCAAAGCTTTAGCTTTTAGAAATTTCAATATAAATATCTATGTTATGTATCAAGTTTCAATGTTAAATATGAACAATGTCATAGACGAAAAGACTCGTAAAGGATTCTTCCCGGTACAAGTTGTGAAACTTCAGAGAAGAAAAACAAAAACTTTAATTGATTCATTCGTGAACAAAAGTTCGACAATATCATTTTCCAGGAAATATTAAAGAAAATTTCAAACTTATATTTTAACACAAAACTAACACTAGAGCAGACGAATTGAAAAGGATACGGACGTAGAAGTCCTTCCACCGAAATTGTATATATTTTTTTTTTTTTTTTTTTCAAAAAAACGGAATCTTAACTATTAACCCGAAATTTGGGACTGAATGGAAATGGAGGGAATAACTTGATCGCTCCTTGCATGGATAACATACAAAACACACACATGTGCATGAAAATATCCTTTTTTCGTATCCTTTTTCTTGGATTTTTTGGCCAATTCCTTGTGAAATTCCCGAATAATTTATTTTTATTGAGACATTTTCCTTGACTCGAACGAAATTGAATTTCTCAATTAGGCCGATATTTTTTCGTCCTTTTTGTAAAGTGACACGAAAGGTGAAGGAAAATAATCAAATTCAACCTTTCAACATACAGGAATATAACGTAATTGAAAAGTCAATGTGGAGTTGAGATATTTTCATTTTAAATCCCTCAAAAATTTTAAGGACATATGAGCAGGATAATGTAATATTAAATTATCCTTCAGGGCAAGGGTCATTTAATTGTCTTTCAAGAATTTTTAATACAAAATTTCATTATTTCCAAAAAATCTAATAAGGATATGCTCTCTTGTGAAAAGGATATCTACTTATCATCTTGCTAGAGCGCATGTTATTAATATGGATAAACCGAAGACACCAATTAACCTTGAAAGTGTTTATATATTTTTTCTACTCAAAGCTGAAATATCAAGGATTGCAGGATTCTATTAAGATTTCCTTATATAAATACCCGAAGGACACAAAAATGAAGAAGGAAAAATTGAAATTCCAACCCGGAAAAAAAAATCTTGTATCGAAGAATTCCTGTCAGCGTTAATTAAAATAAGATAAAAATCCAGGACTTACAATGAATTAAGGAAAACGATATTGGAAAAAAGTCCTGCCACAAGGCGAACCCAAAAAAAAGATGGAAAACCCAAAAATAACACGACCAAACAAAATTCTCTTTAAAAGGAATAAATAAATATGAAATAAGGACACTTTCTTCTCAACTCAACAACTTATCCTTTTATCCTTAAAGAATAATTAATTCTAATTTATGGAAGAATATGGCTTGGGTTTTGAAAAATTTGTCAACTTTTCCAAATGCTTATGGGAATTTTCATAATTTTGCAAGGATAATATGTTATGTGGAGCATAATTTTATTAACATACACAAAGAAACACACATACATTCAATCAATTACATGAGGAATAAATCAATGAACTACGAAAATTTGGAAATTTATTATGTTAATGATTATGCGGAGGAGGATTCAAATCACTCGGGACATGTGTCTTGTATACATGTCCTTGATCATATTTCTTTACTGTCGGTATTCTGAGAAGAAGAATTTTAATTGGAGTGAAGAAATCCTTGTGGGAAATCCTTTTGGTCAGAACAGAGATGTGACCGAAGAATTTTAACTAAAAAACCTGCGAAGCCTGACCAAGCCGTGTTTGTCCTTTGAAAAGATCCACTCAGACAAGACTTGATATCTGGATCAAGAAGGAAAAGTCTCAAGGTCTCTGCACTTATTTTAATTAAAAAATCTTTAGGGCAAGGCTTTGAGAACTTGAAATTCAAACAGGACTAGGACGGAGGGACATACTTTGATAGTGATACTTAAAAAAATGACTTTTTGATCTAACATAGCCTTCGTAAGAACCGTCCAAGATCCTCTTTTATTTGCCAATTTATATTCTATCCATTTGCGTTTCCTCAACAGCTCGTCCTTTTTCCACAACTCAAAGGAAACATAAAAGGCTGAAGTGATTCTAGTTTTTCCAGGATATATTTTTCTGCGGTTTGTCTACAATTCTACAATTCAGCAAATCTTCAGTTTTCTAGTTATTCATAGACACGAAAACGAGGTCAGTTGGCAGGACCACGTCGTCTGTTTTCATTTCATCTAAAGTTTGCAATGTCCCAGTGTTGTAGAAACGAATTTTTCCTTGCACAACACAATCACAAACATAGATTATTTTCAAAAATGTGTTTGTGTGTATCACATAACCAAAGCAAACACTCAAGTCCTCGGTTTTCCATGAAATAAACACTTCCACGATGGCTCGTCATGTCCTGGACTGCAAGTGGAGCATTTTACTGCCCCAGCTCAGCAATGCATTGCCCTAATTTAAAACATTTCTCATAGCACAATCTTGTGTCACATCTCGATGTCTTAAAATTTGTAGCTGCTCCATTTGGGGACAAGCTTCCCTCTTAGTTGCTCCACAAACCACCATGACATATCGTCTCATTAATTGGGGATGCAGATCATTTGTCAGAACCATTCCAGTCCAGTTGAGTGTATCCTTTTCGTGTTGCAAGGCGGATCAAGTTGTCCTGCCAAATGATTCATCCGAGAAAATTACAAAAAGGGCACTGGTCTCTGGGACATTTATGTACCTTCAAAACAAGGGAAAGAATTTTCTCAAGGAATGAAATTCAGTATAACGCAGGAAAAAATTGAGCGCCTTTTATATTTAAAAGAACACATTCTAGGTGTTCTCGGTGTGTGTTAGTGTGTTTCCTCTTGTATTCTAGATAAGATGTTCTCCAGAATTTTAAGGATAATTTCCTGGAAAATTGCATAATGGACTTTTGTGAATGATAATAGGGAACAAGATTTTCTTGCAAAAAAGGACGAACACATTTTCTTAAGCCAAACGATTTAATTTTTTATTTTAAGGACAAAAATAAAAAAATAACAATTGCAGTTTCCCTGAAAAACGATTTTTATCCTTCGTCCTTGTTACTGTACTTTTACTTATCTAGGACACTGCGAAAAGTTTTGTGCTCAATTGTGCTTTTTCATGAACATTGAGCCTTGGATTGATGCAGATTTTCGAGGGAATGGAGCAAAATAAGATTATCCTTTCAGACTTGATATACTTGGACAACACTTGCATTAAGGATAATTTCTACCTTGTTAGATGCAACGACTTTTTCAAGAATAGTACGTCAGTTCGCTTTCGAGCATCAAGAGGAACGAGCTATCGCTAAGAATTATACCAAAATCTGGAATTCTCTCCGTTTCAAGGAATGAAGCTTGTTCAATTTCGACTCTTTGGTAACAACACTTAGATGCCTTCAAGCTGGCAACCTTTCTTACCACAAGTTGCTTAGTTCATTTGCGTCATCTAATACACGATGAATGCGTTTTTGTGAAACATTTTGGACATTTTTACGACTCAAAAGACGTGAAGCAGTGACCTGTCCAAAAAGTTTAGCCAAAACAAATTTAAATAGCTATAAATCCAAGTCACACATTTAATTCGATTTAGATAAGCGGCAAAAAGCTCGCGAATGTGAAAGAGCATTGAATAAAAGATGGCAGGTTTATTGAATTTGAATTTATAGCTTTTCTGAATAGTTTCGATGTGATAACTCTTGGGTTAAACCCTCAAGAGAATATGATTATCTATTCGATAGAAAATGAAAACGAGGACAACGGATTGGTGATCTTGTTCTCATTTTGCGATATGTCATTTATGAAAGACACACAAATCTTGCTTGTAAGGGATACAGAATCCTGTCCGAATGATGGACAACATAATACGAACATGTTCTTATTTGTCACATAAAATCACACTTTATCCTATTGTATATGATAATGAAGACAATGCATGACATAAAAGCAAACAAAAATAAGGACAAACTTCCAATTTAAGGTGAATAGTGAAAATTATTCTATTGGGATCCATCAGGACAATGTGACAGTCCTTAATATCATATATGACAATGTTATATCCTTGGGCTTTCATTAAATCAACAAATTGAAATGATAGAAAAGGTTTTTCTGTGTCACAAAAAGGTTTAGTCTGTGTATGAGTCTTACACTCATATCACATTCAATGGGAAGGGCACATTGTCCTTTCTCCAGGATAATTACCAATCATACAATGTTGGCTTTTAAGTAGTATCGCTTTTGTCATAAAACGTATTAAATTGAAAATTGTGTTATAATGTGGATGTGTCCCTTCATTATCCTTAGGGCACTGTTTAAAAGCTTTCAAGGATCAAGTTATGTTCTTGAATGGATTTAGTTATTTAATTAAGCTCATCTCAAGGACTTGCATCCATCCATGTTATATTTATGGCTATCTATGTTATATTCACAACATACGCAGATGTGTGCAGTTATTGATAAAATGTTTTCCTTGTACAGTATGTTATCCTCAAGGGATATCAGCAAATAACCATAGTATATGTTACGCTACATTGATTTGGTTATTGTGTAGCTATAATATAGGCAACTACAAGTTTGCCAGTGTATTTGCTATGAGTCAATAAATCACAAAACGATGGTGAGAGTGAAATATTTTTCACGGAAGGAAGAAATAACCCAAACATTTGTATCACTAACGTTTGTGACAATTTTATGGTAGTCACTATTTCTTATTTATTTTTGTGTTACATTACTAATTATTATGTTTATTTTTGTTGTGGATACTGTCGCTTATTTGTTGACTTAAACTGTCGTAACATGTCACAGTGTAATACAGTTTCGTGTTATATGTAGCTACCGCGATTTTATTTCAGGATATTTACTTATTCACAACATCTCAGTTCGTTTCAAATGTTTCACTATATCATCAACAGGATATTGACCCGGATTTCTGATATTGATTTTTCTTAAGTGGTTAACCACGAATTTTGTTTTTGTACATGAAGTGAAGAGGAATGAACTTTATCCAAAACATTTTTCCAGTTTTACATTTTCACTGAAAATTGTCTGTGTCATCTATAGGACATTAATGAGAAATGTCTTGAAGACATTATGTGGTAAGAAATTCCTCCCGCTCATGTCTCGCCTTATGGAATGTTTTCGAATATTCAATTATTTTGAATTATTCATTTAAGAAAAATTCTCTTGTAAGTTGAGGACAAATTTGAAATTCAAGAATTTTCCAAGAACGCAGTCAACTCGTGGTTTTCGTATTCATAACGTCTACGAGGACAAAGACACAAGACAG
This sequence comes from Chrysops caecutiens, assembly GCA_963971475.1. Lineage (NCBI taxonomy): Eukaryota > Metazoa > Arthropoda > Insecta > Diptera > Tabanidae > Chrysops > Chrysops caecutiens. Next base: position 70,704,678 of record OZ020568.1, read on the forward strand.
ACATAGCCGCGATATTCATCCTTGCCTACAGGACGAAATTTATCCAAAAAATTTGGGGATGAATTTTTTTTTTCCTTTCCACTGAATTTTTTTTTATCCTATCAAATTTTCGTTTTTTTCCCAATTTACCAACATGAACGTCAATTTTCTCGATGATATGTAAAAATTTCAAATAACGTGGGGATAAGGACACATCCATGACACGACAATATTCACCTGTTTCGGATACATGACGCTAGAAATAGCCCCATCATGACGTTGTTAAGTATTTCATTATTTCGCCTCTTCCTCATCATCATTATTATTTTATATAAGGTTGCGAAGGCACATGCACTTCCTAACCCCTCGGTATTGAGATACTTTTATCTATTCTCAAACCAGGCAAATGATACTCTGATGGAATCATCAAATAGTTTATAAATAAATAAATGGATTCGTAGGTGAGGGATGAGACGGGATGAATATCGGATGATTTTCTTGAAAATTACTTAAAATTTAAACAGACTTTTTCTCGGTTTATACGATTCTACCCTGATAAATTCACTTAATCAAATCGGGGATAGAAGGAAGTTATGGAGGTACAAGTAAAGTGATAATGATTCTAGGATTGTTCATCACCTGCAAAACGTTTAAGCGAACCCAAACCCACCAACTTGAATGAAGTGTCATCAAGATTTGCTACTCAAACATTCATTTACAACCGAAGAACTTAAATTGAAAAGTAGAAAATGTAAAAATTTTTCTTAAATAGTTTTTAACTATATCACATTTCAAAAGACATCAAGCCAAGACGTCGTCTGCTTCGGAGAAAAAATTCAAACTTTATTCAAATGTCACGAACATTAAGTAAAAAGGGTATTCTTGTTAAAAAGGATATTCCAGAACTCAACAAGGACTCAGTACAAAAACACTGAAGTTATAAGAGTCTTCCACGAAACGAAGGAGTTCCTGCCGGAAGTGGAAATCCTTCAATTGATATTTTCTTGTTAACAAATTTCCGGTTTTCGTTTTTCGTAAAGTTGTGTTTCACAAAAATTATGGAAATTTATTACAATTTGCACGCTATCCTTAAAGGATACCCATTGATACAATTTTGAAATCATGATTCTTGTTATTTAATTAATTCCTTTCTCGTTAATAAATTTTAATTGGTGAATAAATACAAAAAAATCACATTGCAATATAAAACTAAAGTCCTGCTCCAGATTTCATAAATGAGGTAAAAGTGAAATTAACTTCGTTTGTCCGTATAACCTTCTCTTTTTGCGGCTTGCATTGTAAGTCCTTGTGAGTGCTTGCTTTGTTGAACTAGTTTTTACTCTTAATTAAAATTCATTTCAAGGACTTTGAGTGTAGAAGGTCAACTCATTAATTAAGTGTGTTTACTTTAAAGTCTAGTGGTATTGATTTCTTTCATTTCTCTTAAACAAACCGAGCGTTCAAGGGTCAAAAACTTTGAGACGAGAGTCCTTTAATGAATAGCACAGATATCCTTTGAATGAAATACAATTCTTGTTTCAATTTTCAATTAATTCGAGTGAGCTTCGAGTTGTTGTGACATAATTACGTTTGCATCAAATACTTTCATTTCTTGAATATTTTCCAGTTGACTCTCCTTAAGTTTTTATTTTGTATAAGAGCATCTTATCGAGTACCTTGTATGTTGTTTAACATAGAGTTGGAAAAGTTATGGGAATGATTCATGTTTGTATCATGTGAACCATGTGATTTCAAATTGCTTCACTCTTTTCTGCTGAAATTTTAAGGGTTGATGAACACGATCGTTGTTACTATTGTAAATACGAAGTAGTTTGTATGCTTCTATAACAGTTCTTGTCATCCCTAAAGCAAATTGAACGAGATTCTGACTAAAATCCTCGATTGTATGAGGTCTTTACTTAACGATAAATCCATGAACATAATTTGAATCATTTGAATATCCCCATCACATGACGTGACATTCAAGTGACATATTTATAATACAATAAAATGTAAATTTTCTAGAACATATTTTTAGAACATGTCACTCAAAATCATTTCTCCTGAAAATGTCACTGGCAAATGTTCCGCTTTTATTTTTAAAATAAACTTTAAAATTGTTCTTATGTTAATGAAATAATTTAAATACAACCAAGTGCAAAATGTAACTATTAGCTCAGGTTAATGTATTCAAAGAAACGAATGAACAACAGAAGTTTATTAATGTCACGACTCACATGATGACATTAAAGTCGTGTCGGTTTAATGGATACAATTATTATATATTAAGAAAGTTTATTTTTATAATATAAAATGATTTCTTTGCATGACAGAATAACTTAAGGAATTTTTTAAAAATAAAAACAATAATTTGCATACAACACAAACGCTAATGTCGAACGTCATAAAATCTTTTTAGATATCGTTTTAAAATTAATTGAGGTCTAATTAATTGTAGGAGGGTTTTGTGGTAATGATTCTTTAATAACCAATCATCAATGGGTTCATTTAGTGGTTTGCATTAGTCATGACAGTATGTCTCAATAACACATGTCTCATTAAAGACAATTTTATCCTTTATAGAGGTAAAATGAAATGCGTGTTACCAACTAACATTATATCCTGACGCAAAGTAGATAATACTTAACTTGTGAGTCTTGCGGCATCCACCTTGAATTATAAGCTTCTTGAAGATAAGTGGATTTCGTGCATAGAATTTTTAGATTTTAGATATTTTAAGGACACGAAGCATTCACGCCCTTGTTTCCAGTTATCTTAAGATATTTCGGGTGTTATTCATACTTGACTGAATTTGAAAAGTACATATCTTCATATTTCACTTCATTACATCAAGCTGAATTTGATAAAAGTAAAAAGTATTTTGAGATAAAAATAAAAATCATTGAAAACTTTGAGTCAAGTAAGTAAATTTTCAGTTGATACAAGTTACCTTATATAATACAAACAGCTGCGAAAAGTTATTTACGTAAATTATACGGCAAAACAAATTTTAATAGCAAAAGTAAGTTTAAGGTTTTGATGCTTTTTTATTTTACCGAAACTTTTCTTTTTCGAAGAATATGCTTAAATCAACTTTTCAGACTTTTTGAATAATTTCGATTTTATATTTTTGATAAAACAGAAATAAAACATTTTCAGTAATGGAATGAGGTTCTGTATAAAAGAAAAACAAGATAACAACATTAGGGAGCCATTAGTTTGAAATTGAAATCAACAACAACACTATCAATCGAAATTTGATGCCATATACTTCATATTGTATACGTCAGATTCCACATGAGATGGACTTATGAACGGAAAAATGTAAGGATGTGATCTAAGCAAAAAAAACAGAATCTAAAAGTTAATCCTTGGAAAATTTATGCAGGTCTTGTATTAAAATTCGGGAATATTTTCATATCCTTTAAGCTTAATTCGTTATTTCCATCACGAAAAAGTTTCTTCTCAAAATATATATTCTGACATCCTTTTTTTAAGTTTTATTTTCAAACACAAAGCTCTCATAAACATTTTAGAGAAAAATAAACTTTTCGTTTGAGTGACTTCACATGAATTTTAAGCTTCTCCTTTTATTTCAAGGATCTTCATACCACTTTGAAGGAATTAAGAAAAATCAAGACTAAGTTTTTAATGTAGACGGAAGATAAAGTCCTGAATTATTTTTCGTAGAAAGTTTTGTGTGTTTTTTTAGTCTTTGGTCTGTATGAAATTAAGGAATTTCACAAACTTTTTCGGAAACAGGACACTCAACTTGTGATAACGATGAAGTCGGGGATGTTACAAAAGCGGAAGTGAAAGATTAAAGATACTCCAAACATATCCTTCAATCTCATTAAGGAATTTAGTTTAAAAGGATCCGCCATTCGCAGGACATTCGGGGATAGCCCCAAAGTGTTTTTCACCAAATTAAGTTGTATCTTTCGGGATAAATATGAAATGAAACAAATATACATAGCGGACGTATCCCTTTCACCAACAGGAAAGTGTCACAAAAGACTTTATACAAACACATCCTTAATGTCCTGAAATAAACCAAACGAATGATGCTCGTCAAAACAACTTTGTTCCTATAAATAAAACTTCAAAGTGTCAAATTGGGATTAACGTGATATTTCTTCTTATACATTTAGAATGTATGTATAGTGTATGCAAGGATATGAAAAAAGACATAACTATGTCAAAGTGAACATGACAAACGTGACTCTCATGGCTTTTGTGTAGCTTGTTTGAAAGTATCCTTTCCAGGAAAATGCCTTCAAATTTTTTGAGTAAAAGTCTTGATAAGGTTCATGTTTAAGGATTTCAAGACTTAAGTAAATAAAGGACGATTTTAAAGGAGGCAAATGACATTTTATCAAACCATTTACAAGTTTCTATTGGACTTTGAATATCGTCCTCATGGGAGAATCCTTTTTACATTAAGGAAAAGGAAGCTAACCGAATCAATATCCTTTCAGGATTTGCATTATTCTCCTGACTTCCTTTTCTTAAACTGTGACACTATTTGCTTGTACCTCCTCTTTTCCATGTGCATAGCTACATACCTATCCATGTCTGAAAGAATGTTGCCATTTTACACGGAAATCAATTACATTGTTACCATCGTCATGTCCTTATGGCAAAATCGAAAACTTCGAGGACAAAAAAAAACTTCCCATTGACGCAGCATTAAAAAATGATAACAATGTTGACAAGAATCCTTTACAGGACGAGAAGCTAGTCATGATGATGATGATGACAATAGCATCAACTCTGCTACAAGGATACACTACGACTAATACCAACAAAAGTGTTTCCTTCTTGGGTGTATTAGAATTGATCCTTCCTTCCTTCGGAGAAAGATTATTTTGTTTGATGACAAACCGCTTGTCGGATAATTTAAGTCTCCTGAAACTTCCTTTAATGATGCCATTTATAACCAAAAGCTAAGAAAGCCCAAGATGTATCATATAGCCTGTTGGTCCAGGTGTCTCATGAAACTCATGAAATCACTGAAAATTTTGAATTGAAGCTCGTCAGCGTTTTGAAAGCTCAGGACGATAAGTGATAATTTACATTCAGAAAAATGAATTGTTTATGAAAGCATTTGTTAACGTTATCAATCGTGTGACAAAAGGGACCCATTTCGCTTCTGTAAATCATCTGGTTACCAAAACACTACAAATCCCTACATGACAAACATCAAAGAGGAGTGGTAGATTTTTAAATCGAGAACATGTAACTGAACACGGTAACTTGTAATTGGATTTGAGGTTTTTTTCCGCTCCACATACTCTCCTACGTGTAAATCCTATTGTAATTTCACACTTCCTGTGTCTGTGACACTGATTAGTAACTACAAAGTCAGTCATGGGGCTAAGGTGCGACTTTGTGACACATTATGAGGGATAATATATTTTAAAACTTGGAACATATTTTTACCATTAGCTAATCAAACAACTCTATGAGTTTTGCCTCATGAATCTCGTCACATTTGTTTAGAACAATTCAAAACAAAGTTTAACGATAATACTGTAAAACATAGGGGAAGAAAATGTTGAATGCTCGCGACCTGGAATCGAACTTTCCGCTTGCCGGGCACATGCTGTGACCATTGAGCTAACCCGAGCACATCTTCTTCTCCTTCCATGTTCCCACATATATTGAGTCGCCACAATACCATATCAAATCAATAATTTTGGTGAAGGATTTTTCAAGCCGTTTAATGTACTGAGTCTCAAAGCCTCAATAAGCAAATGCAATTTGTCTACGAAGAAAGTAAAATACACGACGAACGACTTGATTAAAAGACTTCATTATCAAAGAGCCAAAATTTGAATTAGCATATTTGACAACTTGAGAAAAACGAAAAAGAATTTAATTTCCTCAGCACCATCTGTTGTCGAACAATTGCAAAATCTCAATTAGACATTCAATTTGCATACGAAACGAAAGACAAGAGCGACAAGTGTGACAAATACAAGAAAAAAAATTATATTAATTGGCTAACAAGGATCTAAGGACATATTCAAAGTTTCAGGACCTTCTTATCGCAGTCCGTGCAATTATAAATTTTTATGTAATTGTTGTTGTAAAGTTGTTCCAAGAAAATCATAAAAAAAATTGTCAAGACGTCTGTTCATTTTTTTATTTTTTATTTTCTCTCCCTTTTCAACGTCTTGAACATGAAGGAGCAACAAATGTAATTTTCTAGAATTTTATATGAGAAATTTGAATACGAAATGTAAAAGTTTAACTAAAGAAAAATACAAGAAAAACTCTAGAAAAGCTCTGGAAATTCATTTCGATTTGAGGGAAAAAAATTTTCATTTTCCTTTTTTCGAATTTTCGTTTCAAGGATTTCCCCATGACGGAATTCGTTTTTTTTTATCTGAATTATTCAAATATCCAAATTAATAACGCCAACTTATTAAAGAAAAAATTAATTGAATTTTACAATTTTTCCAAGTTTTCCTGTGGTTTGTTGGGAAAAATTTTTATAGGGATATTTTCGACCGACGAAAATCTTGAATTTAAATTGTCCTGTTTTTCACAAATTTTGGTTACATTATTCCGAATTAAAATGGAAATTTTCTTTTCCGGGTAAATGTTTTGTTAAAGTTTTTCAGGGAAGTTATTTCTCTGTTTTATTTAGAAGAGCAACAAGCGAAATGTTTACTTTTCTCCTTATGTGATGCTCAAATTTGACATTTTCCTTGAAATATGACATTTTGTTTACATATATCATCTTCTGAAAGCTTTATCATTTACAAAGAAACAGATAAGATCATAATCATTTATTTAAGGAAAACGATTTTCGGGAAAGGTAGTTCAGCTGGACGTCATTTCCAAGGAAATGTGTCAATCTGTTTTTCCATGAAACAGATTTGACGAGAAATTGTCTTTGTTATACGAGTACTTGACCTTTCAATTTGGATTTATTGAATGTATGTACATAGGTCAGATATCCAGAAGGTTGACATTTTGACACGGAATGTTTGAGGGAGTAATGGGTAGACGAATTTCTCAAAATTTTGATTCATTATTAACTTTTCAACCAAAAGTTCGTTAAATTTTTATCCATTGCTGGATGCAATCATATCAAAATAAAACAAAAGAGTCAAATGACACGCTCGTTAAAGCAGAAATAAAATCGAATCATTTTATACAACAGCAAGAACTTCATGTATACACTTGTTTACCTTTAATTTTATTTTGTTGTTAAATCAAACTGACATTTTAGGATATAGTCCTGGAAATCAATACAAAGATGTTTTCTAAAGCATTCGCCGGAAAAAGGACGAAACATTTCATTTTCCTTGGCTTTCAAGACTGTTTTCGTCTGCCATTCTAATGGGAATCGGATCCTTCTTCATCAATATTCCTTATTTTACGCAAATACAAGGCGACAAAATACACACAGATATAAGGAATCATTTGCCTATCCAGGGTCCTTCTTGAAGAATGAGAGCAAATTCACCTTCAACCTGGAAAGGTCAAATATATTTTTGTATCGCCTGGAGACAAGTTTAGATTTTTCTGTTTTTGGGGAAACTCTTCCAAATAAACACGTTTTAATTCTACTCATCCAGAAAAGGCACATACTTTCGTAGCCTTAGAGGGTGTCAATGAGTTTTCCTTATATTCGTTTGATCTTTACTTGAATTTAACAAAAATTTTCTTAAAATAATTTCCATCTTAATTAAGTGGAAATTTTCCCCTTAAATAAATTTTGCTTCATTTAATTCAACTAGCTAATGTAATTAAATACTAAATGAAAATTTTTCCCTAGTCGATGTTGGCTCAAATTCAGTTCCCTCTCAATCAACTCAACTCGTCTTGGGAACTTTCGTTTTTCCGGGAAAACTTCGTGAATTCTTTCTAATAAAGTAAAACTTTACTGTTATTTAAAAAAATGCTTCAATTTTCCGACCGTCGGCATAAGAAATTCTTTTGGGATGAAAATTTCCCCGAAGACGCTCCAAGGTACCTAAATCTTCTATTCTTTTTAAGGATGAAAAATTTTTCATAATTTCCATCAAAAGTTCCATTAAATTTTGGTTTTTCCTTGTCATGTGGCTTTATACAAACACATCCAAATTGCTGGGCACACTTTCTGTAGAAGGTGTCCTTTTTTATAAATTTTTTGTCTGTTGAAATGTAGAAAAGAGATCCAAAATTCTTTTCAGGATATTGCTTCCAGGACATTATCTCTGTGGTATTCTACAAGCATATGTTGCCATCCTGGATTTCGGGGATAATGTGGAATACATTTATGAAATCAATATTTTGGTCATATCTCTTGGGCATTTGGTCGTTAGACCATGTTTTTCTAGCCCTGTTTTTTCCTTGTTATTTTCAGTAAAACCAAATTGTAGGCCAAAGGACATATGTAGGCGTTGGATCACTAACAACTGTAGGCACTGTGGCATGAGGTCCTTATGAAAGGCAAGATATTTTCGGCTAAATCTATTGTTAATGGACACGTTTTGGAAAGTTTTTTTTGGGAACTTATTCAGTTCCAAGTAATCGTGTGTGTTCTGGTTTTTTGTCGCGTGACCACCATATGCTATTGTTGAGCGTTGAAGCGTACAAGTTTCAAGGCACAATAGATGAATAATTGAAACGTTAAGTCTGAATATTGTAAGGAACAAAACTCTTATTTTGAAGACCACTAGAGGACACTTCAGATTAGAGGATATGAATACCATGAGATTTGATGTTCATCTGCTTGTCTCCTATTCGTTGAAATAAGAAAAGCTCCCCCAGAAGCTGAATAAAAGCGAAAATTTTGTTTTTTCTTTATGATCATAAAATTAATCATAAAATTTTGTTAATCGTCGAAAATTTGAATTGTCATTTGTTTAACACAAACTTGAAAAAGTTTACTCATATTTTATATCCAACAAAATCAAGGAAATAAAAAATATTTTATTGCTGTTTATCACCACAACAATTTGACTCAAAATTCTAACATTAAACAAAAACATCCCTTTCAGCAATTATTCACGGCTCAACAAATTTTCTTCTTCTTGTTGCGTTTAAAAATAAAAAATTTTTATTTTAATTTTACGCGAAAGTGGTATTTAAAATTTTAAATGGATTTCAAATAAATTAAGGGAGACGTTTTAGTTTTTAATGGGATGATAAAAATACTCAAGCCTCTCCACATTGTGGAGGCGATAAAACCAAACACAAAAAATATTTTCTCGTAGACAAGAGTCTCTTGAACCATCAAACGGAATCGGAAAGAAACTTTCAAGATCTAAATACAAACGCATATGTGCGCGCGCTCACAGACTTTTCTTGATTGAAACTGATAACGAATTTCTCAAGCTTTTAAGGAAATAGGGAGCTTAATTCCTGAGCTTCCTGCGAAAATCCGATGGTACGCACAAAGGCGATCATTAAGATATATTTTATAGAAGAGGATACGATGTCTACTATTATCATATGGAGACAAACAGTTGACTAGCTTCTTTAGAAGATTGACAAGAAAGTTTATTGACAGAAGACCGCGAATGGATGTCCCAGCTTAGTGCTTCCATCAAATAGTTTTGCGAGTTGATGCTATTCGCAGGAATTCCGAAAGGATATCATAAGGTTTAAGGGCATTAGAGACTTATAAAAGCATTCTTGCAATACTGTGACTTCCACAGCATCACGAGATAATTCGCTTGCATAAGAAGATATAAGCAAAGAATGTTATTTATTTGAACCTTAATTACTTACTTGTCAAATAAAAAAATAGTCCGACATATGCAATCATGATTACATAAAGTGTTTGACGACGCTGGAACTAGAGTTGAGAATATCCAAAAAAGTTTATCATACCGTTTGCATAAAGGATAATGTGTAGTTTATTTGGAGAAAAATTATTCAATGTAATTGTGCAACATAAATTTTAATTTCTCCAGTTAAATCAATTCACTCATCAAACCAATTAATTTGTCAAGAAAACGTGGCACCATCAAAATTCAAATTCACTCCAAAGCAGCGCATTTCAAGTCATATCGTTGAATGTTGGGTTATCTAACTTGTGACCCTTCCCCCTTGATAATGATTTAAAATTTCATTAATCACATTAGACACTTTCTTACAAAATCACTTTGGACGTAATTCGACAAAGAATTATCAGCATCTGGTAAAGATGACATACTTTTCTTGAAACTTATTGAATTTTCCAATTCGTAATGAAATTCACTCGTATATCTCAAGACACAATTCTTAATAGAAATTTTTTCTTGACAATCACATTGGAGCTAAATTGGGGGAGGCAAAATTTATTACAACTCAATTTGAAGCCGGAAATTGGACAAATTGTTAAATTATTTCCGACACATTTTCTCCTCTCACTCACATGGCAATGAACAAAATTCAATTTGTTGTCCAAAACTCCATGAATACTCGTATAATGTGCAAAATCACTTCGAAACGCAAATTTATGTTTCTTCGCAAAAACCCTAAAGGGTGTCTTCCGAGAATGCCAACAAAAAGTAAAATGAAAACACAACACTTAAATGTAACCCCCTAAAGCAGTTCTTAATTAATTTGATTCCATAAAAACACACTTAAGTCACTGTGACCATCTATACCTCGCCTCAAAACAAAAACGAGGCGTCTTAACGAGGTGAGAACCGCCAAATATCGGCTTTCCCTTAAATGAACTTATTATTTTTAGGGCATTTTTCCTGAAAATTTCTTATCAATCAAGTAAATTTTTCGTTATCAATTCAACCCAATTTCCGGTGAATTATAGCACCTGAACACGGCAGGGTTTTATATTTTTGTATTTTTTGACAATACGAAAAAAAATGTATTTCTCTAATACGCATACGACAAATCGACCCCAAATGTTTTTAATTTTAGTAACAAATTTGAAAACGCTCAGGAATCGTCAACGAACACCGAATTCTGCGAACGTCGCGACGCAACTGAGACACGAATTTGTCGTGTTCCCATTTAACGCTGTTTGGAAAATTCTGTGCTCCCCAAAGCCACTGCTGCCCTTTGCCAGAATGTTCATAAATTCCAGCCCCCACAATGCAGTGCGACAACGCAGGCAATCCATGTTCGACTTCGCTCGATTCCCAACTACCCCAAGCACTCTGACGTGCTCCCCAATTGATAAATGCGAAGAATGCATGGAAAAGGAACACGAAACCAGCTTATCACGAATGAACTCAAATTCATTCCGGATGAATTGTGTATGGAATGAACTCATGTGCCAGTGGCAGCGTTTGAATTTTCTCCCAAAAATTTGTTCTGGGGCTTTTCTTGTCAATTGGAGAAATTTATTTATAAGCATGCGTGGGAAAATTGTCATGGAATTTTTGAATTTTCATTCGACAAAATGCTTGTAGTCGCTTATCACATTCTGCAGCAGATGACTTCAGTTCCACGACACTGCAAATTTATCCCCATGTTCATATTTCCGTGGTGATAACAGAGATTCACAATTGTCAAAAAATGGAACTCACATGAAACCTTTCATCTGCTAAAATTCTTTTAATTCATTTACAACCCTTTCGTGAAAATTAATTTCACCCTAAAACACTCAACGAAAGTGGGTTAAATTCACTAAACATTAAATTAGAACATCCATTACATCATAATGAAACACCAAAGATTTATTTAAGTACCTGACACGTGTCTTCCTCCATTTTGAATGAAAATTTCTACTTCCGATAACAGTTACAATTTTAATAAATAAAACTTCATTACGTTTGTATGGCACAGAAGTGAAGCATTTCAACTTCCTGTAAACAAATATACCCATCTTCCTCGCACACACATGTGTGACCCGATGCCCCCCGTTTTTCATAGAACTTTTCTAGACTCCACTGCCATGCTTATGTCCTCCAAACTCAAGAAAACAGAAATTAGAGGGATACATAATTTAAGAGCCATTAGAGTTAAGGAAACTGCATATTTGTTATTATAATGTGAAAGCTCGTTGCTCTGTCCCCCGTTTTTTTGCTCAAGCCCCCAAAGCAATCATCACTCTACAGTGGTGCCTGTTTCAACCCCTTTCACACTTGCACACTATTCAAACACACACTTGACTTTGTAAACACACTTTTGACTCTTGCTCCTGTTTTTATTTTATTTTCAGAGGGAAGCCTCTCATGACCCCAACCCCGATACCAACCCGGGCTCAACCCAGGACTCGTTGAAAAGTTGAAAATTTTTATTTTCCCTTCGACATTGTGCTGAAAGCTTCTTGTTGCTTTGTCAAAGAGGTTGTTCCTTTTCGTCTTGATTTGCGCTTCATTTTAAAAATGCACTTTCACCTATGCATTTTTGATGGTGTCCTTTTCACAAACGGACACACTAAAATTCCTTTCAACAAAACTCAAGCAAATACCAATCCCAATTCAACTGTTTCGATTTCAATTTCAATTCAACATTTCTTCAAAGTCCTTGCGTTTGTTAATGTGAATGCATCACGTGAAAGGAGTTTTCCGTTTCAGTCCTGCAGTGAAAGCCTGAAGGATGTAAAATTTTGAATAGTTAAATCCTTTTTCTGTGTACTTCATAAAATAGTGGAGGTTTTTTGTTATTTTGATTTTCGACGAAAACTGGGCCAACAAGGACATTCGACAAAGGACTTCTGGGCCAACAAGCAAACAAACAAAAATATCGAGGACTTGGATTTAAGTGGTCTTTGTTGTAGCTTCCTTAGCGTGATATTTGCGTACATTACACCGTAATCAAGGTCAGTATCTCCAGGGGGAGATGGAACACAGATGGTTCCTTGTTCACATGCGTGCTTCACATGGGGATGATGATGATTTTAGACGAAGCACGTGAATACACACTTTACTCCTTTTGGAAGTGCGATTGCGTTTCACAAGATACAGTTATCCAGGACGTAACAGTGTGTCCTGTGGATGAATGTGGAACTGCCCCAATGTAAAGTGAATCTACCGAGAAGAACCAGGAGGAATTGAAGTCGTTGGAACTAGGACAATGATTACGAGATAAACTGGGCACGATAAATTTTTTCCTTTGCATTCTATGCATCTCGAAAGCTCTTCACACATTCCTGGGCAAAAAAAAAGTCAATTTAAAATCTTTGAATGTATGACTGTGTGTGTGTGTTTGCATCCTTGCGTCTGTGTTTGAGTCAAAAGTTCTCCAAAGATTATTTATAACGCAGAATTCATACTCTAATAAATTGTGAGTAGCACCATAACAAGTACGGTAACGTGTTATGCAACGTGTTGTTGTTAGTTGGGTTTGGAATTTAAGGACGAATAAGGCAACGAAAAAAAAATATATGATTTACTGAACTTCTTTTGCCCTCAATTTTTGCAAAACCAGGACAATTGTGCAAGTCTGTTTGCTGCAAGGATGGCAGGATATCTCTAATGAAAAACTGCTTTAAATTATCAATTCGGTTGTAAATCACGATAAACTACCACAATTGCTTTTTTCATCCGTTAGAAAATTTACGGGATAAAAATTAGGACGAAAATCAGAACAAAACCTAAATTGCTGGGACACCACTGTCACCTCAGTTCAGGATCTGCAGTGAAGATTGTTCTATTAGTCTGGGATCATAGAATTGATTCTTCTTAGAAACAGGATTAAGCAGCTTCCAGGATTTGTAAGGACGCAGTCCCAGAGATAAGCAGAAACCAAAGCAGCGTCATTTTACCCGAATATCAGGTTTAGAGGAAGGCCAATATAAGATGAATTAAGGACATTCCAGTATGTAAGATACCCTGGAAAAGGATTAACTTTGAAAAATTCGGCTCTGCTGTCCCTTTAGAGCTCTTAAGTGGTTTCACAGGACAACTATGAAAAAAAGCATATCATCTAAAGGAAAATATCCTTTTCACCAAATTAGATCATATAAGGATGGTCCAAAAAATATCGAATTTCAAGATATGTTCGTTCACATATTTCCTCTACGGACAAATTTCAGTTAAAGTGCTTTTTAAAGACAACATCCCTTTTCTTGTTTTCGTTGCATATTCACTGATAAACAGACAAATCAATATTTTCCCAAGACACAAAGGATGCCACACAATAATCGCTCTGGAACAGCTTTAACCTTTTATTCACTTGAATTGGATACAGGATTGTATCCTTTTCAAAAGGGGAATCCTTCAAACTCTGCATGGTGTGCCATGCCCACCGCATATTGAAACATCCGCCATAGTTTGGCGTGACTTTATACGTGTCAGGACACAATTTTTATTGTCTTACTAAATTTATGACATAGTTATATCGAAAAGGCCAAAAAGGACAATATAATATTTTTCGTGTGTCCTTGAATTATAAAGGAATTTTTATGGCTTAGCTTTATGGGAAACTTAAATATAAGTAATATTTTTTTATCCGTTATCCTTGATACGAGTAAGATATTATTAAGGATACTTGATAGAACGGCCCTAGAGAAAATTTTGATCCTTAGAACTTTAAGTGGCGTTAAGAAATTGATCTGGAATCACTTGAGGCAATTTTCTGTAAATAATTTTTACAATTTTATCGTTGGGGTTGGTCCCCATTATGAGAGACCCACATGTAACGCAATGGAACGTGCCATTTTAATGAATTATTTTCAATCTACGGTATGGCAATTTAGCTTTGTTGTTTCGAGAAGGATTTTGCTAATTAATTTAATTACTAAATAGATAATAACATTAACATGAAAAGTAGAAGAGAAAATATTCTGAAGTTTTACTCAATTCAGTTCGAATTAAAATTTATCTTCATCAAAGTTTCAAACGTCTGTACTCGATGAGGAATTCTTCTGAATCCTTGAAAATCCTCAAACCTTCACAACCTATTTACACGTTTCCATCGCATATAGTTAAACTAAAATATTTGCAATTGATTAAGTAGAGCGAAATTAATGAAATTTTCCAAAACTTGATTAATAACTTAGAAAACACATCAAATAAGGAAACAAGTAAACTTCTAATCACATTAAGAGCTTCAGTGGTTTGCGTTGTAAAACACAAACCCATTTGGGAAAAGGGTTTTCCATTGTGTTTTTTCAAGCGTTTTTGTACAGAAAATTTTAGAATATGTGCAACGTAATTTTCAAAATTAACAAAAAACTTCGCCATATGTCTGCACTTGGCATGATATATGACCAAAACGGAAAAAGGACACAAAGTCATATATAAACTTTTGGCGTCATGTAAATTCTTTTTATTGGCGCAACTTTATATGAAAATACAGCTTTTTGAAAATCACTAAAAAATGCAACAAATGCAATTATGCAGTTTCACTTTGTATTTGTCAATTAAAAACTTTGCTTTGTAACACATTTCGTGTGTTTGGAAAAGTTCAAGTTATGAAGCGAATTTCGGAGGTCCTCGAGTGGCGACATGTTTCCGGTAGTAGGTATTCCTATTAATTCGTAATTTCCGGGAATTGTGTTGACGTTAACTCGGTTTCAATAAAAGTAACTCCAGAACAGTATTTGAAAAGTGTTGGAAAGATTTATGTAGTAATTCTATCCTCATCACGTTGGCCAGAATGTGAATGAAATTATCCTTGTGACGCGATGAATTTTGCGTCAAGTTTCAGAACACTGCCATGTCTTCAAACAACGGAAGAAGTTGTTGAAACTTCTACAACTAAACCCCGGTACTCTCTTAGTTCTATTCTGGTAACCATAATGGATACGACAACAATTTCCTGGAGCACGATTTTCGAATGGAGGAAATGCTATAGAATATCCTGAATAAGGAAATAGGTTCATATCACAAACATAAGGACAACCATCCCACTCATCGTGTGTGGAATGTTTTCAAAAGTTAACCAAATAAACTGTTCAATACACCGAAACCATGGTATGAGATTCACTAAACATGGTTTGGTACGTTTGTGTTAAATTATCCTTACATTGGGTGTACTTTCAACAGAAAATAAAGCAGTCATGATACAAGGGAAAGTCATACCCTGGTCCACCAGAAATCTAATATTATTAGCTTTTTGGTCAAAGTTTTGGTTAACGTTCTACAGTCATTATTATAAAGTTTCGAGTAAGGATATTCAGGATCCGGATTTATGTAGAACTTGTTGTTCATACTGTTCAATATGTCCTGGCTTTTTACCTGTACAGTTTTATTGAATATATTCATTCGTAATGAAATATTTGTGCAGAATGTTGTAAACATTCTATGTCTGAGCGAAAACATTCGGAATCAGTTTGGAATGAGCTCTAAAACGTCCTCAACTGGATTATACCTAGAACACGGAATCGTGCCATCAAATCATCATTTACACTTTGAAGAGAATTGCAATCCTCAATTCGGTGATGAAACAGACAAGCCCCTGAACAACCTAAAGGGTAGATTTGGTTGTCCTGGAAATAGCTATACCTTAAACCTTAACCTGTACCTCCAATCCAGAATACGCAGTTGAAGGAAATATGCTTCTGAGGAGCCTAGAAGACACATTTGGCAGACCTCAAATTAATGCGAAAAGGTTCACGAAAATATTCTAACCTAGAAAATTTAGGTAGAATACTGATCGACAATTCGGTGATGAAACAAATGTCGGAATAATGTGCTCATATTCGAGTTCTACTGATTTCTACTTTAAGCCAAGTTCGAAAAGGTTTCTAGTATCCCCATGAATATGACCTGAATTCGAAGCAACGCCTTGCGGCAAAACTAAAACTCCTGAATGTCCTTGCAACAAAATTGAAGGAAGTCTTAATAATATGAAATTTCCAATTTTCTCTACCAAACAACATCTTCTATAGAAAATGATATGAGAAAAGGCTTAAATTTCACCTCAGGTGTTACATTAAAATACATAGAAAATTGTTTGTCACATACCATTCACACAAAAACAACAAACATGAAAATGTCTATTGCGACAATTTTCATCTATGGAAAATGTTCTGGAAAATTCCATTTGACTTTTCCATTTTGCAGGCAATACCCGAACGATATAAGATTCTTTTCAAGGAGTTGGGACACAGAAAAAAGGGTTAGAGATAAGATCATTCCTGTAGATAGTATGTGACAATTGTTGGAAAAAGAAAAAATTGAGTTTAATTTTGAAATTTCGTGATAACATTTATGGCACACGAAAAGGACACTAACAGTTGCGGAAGTAAAAGGACAATTGCGTTCTTCAAAAAGCACGAATGAACTCCTAAAATTCAAAGGTTGCCTTGACAATGTTATTTTTTTCACTGAAAGGTCAAATGTGGGAGTGTAAGGGTTAAGTTGGTGATAAGGAATTGGAGACTTTTTATGGACACAACGATGCCATTACTGATAGCAGATTGGGTTATTGACCAAACAACCATTTTGCCTCATTGACCTTGCTCCATTGTCTCGAGGCCCTTTCAAGAGTCATTGAGTGGCAAGATGTTGGAATTTATTTAATTAAAACAATCGTCTGGCACATCCACAAAATTAATCAAAGCCGTCTTTAATGGCGATTCATTTACACCTGCTGGCTACCGTAATCAATAACATAGAAAAGACGATAATCAATTACCTGAAACGTAACGCATTTTGGTGGGTCATTTGGTCTTGACCTGCGGTACGTGAAGGTGAAAGCTGTAGTCAGACACCATTTTGAGGGGGAAAAGGTGTTAATTGAAGACACCTGAAAGAATTGCTTATGTTTTTCTAATTCGATTTGAGTGCAATGAAATCGTGATTGGAAATTAATTCATTCAATGAATCGAAGATTGGTAATTTCACGGTGTTTCTTCCGGTTTCAGGATGCTCCCGTTTCTAGTAAGTTTTTCAATCATCTTAAAGTGGATTTAGCTTATGGATACATTTCCGTATGTAACTGATTTCGGAACATTCATATGAAGTAACCTGAAGTAACCTTATCAAATACATTCATACCTAGGTATATGAAACGTCCTCACGTGAGGATAGAGC
Source organism: Chrysops caecutiens (assembly GCA_963971475.1). Classification (NCBI taxonomy): domain Eukaryota; kingdom Metazoa; phylum Arthropoda; class Insecta; order Diptera; family Tabanidae; genus Chrysops; species Chrysops caecutiens. The sequence continues at coordinate 70,722,536 of OZ020568.1, forward strand.
ATTGACATTTCATATTGAGGTGAATGAATTTCAGGAATCTCAAGAGTTTCGTTAGAAAATTCAGAAGAAAGCTCAAAAGGATGAATTCACCTTTGATCGTTCTTAATTATTCAAGCTCATTTTCAAGGCGTTCATCGACAACGAACTGGACTCACCTCAAGTTCAAGCTGGGACATCCTCAATCACGATGGGAAAAAGTTTTCGAGGGCCGACATCGGATCACTTCCTCTTCGTTTCACAACACCCGACAAGGAAAGCTCTTATCTCCACAGTTTCCTCTTCATCTCCATGTTGACTTGGGGCTTCCATTGTCAAACTAAAATCAGATTAAATACCCAGAATCATTAGCATTTCATTTCTCTACGTTTTCTGAAAACCCCAACGCAATCTCGTCATTACTTTTGTGATGGCGACAGTGATGTAGAGTAATTTATGATGTACTTTCTTGATGATGATGAATGTTTTCTTAGAAAATTTCTCAAAACTTTCTTTAAAAGTTTCCAATGAAATTTCGGGTATGAGATAATGTCTTGAAAGTCAGTTTTGTGGTAAAAAAGTAAATTTTAAATGTTTCTTCAATTTTGCGTTTCCTCATTTTCTTCCTAATAAACTTGAAACACTTTAAACTTCTTGCAACATTCTTTATTCATTTGTGTACTCTGACACTTGCTGATACTTCACATGTCGGTCCATGTGATAATTGAATATTTTATCGAATTTTTATAAATTTCTTGAATAAACCTTGGAACACCAAAAATGACCCGTCCAGAACGGAGAAAGTGTCAATAAAATATGCTAAGCATACCAAAAAAATCGAGGTTCACGTGTGTCACACGAAGAATTCAAGTAAAATTTCTCTTCAAACTTAACGAAAACCTGAAGAAGAAGTTTCGCTTGTCATAGATACTCCACTTTCATTGAAACCTAGCACCTAAAACGTCTCAGGCATTTAATGAGTAAATATTTTAACAAATTCTGCACGCACAATTTGAAATCTGCACAGAATTTCTACACAAGAAATATCATATGTGGTACCATAGTCTATGAAGTACCTGAAGTTCCGGTTAATGAGAACGATTGATATGCATCTCATCACATCCATAGAGTCAGAGATGAATCCCCTCTAACAGATTTTAGCGTGAAAATGAGTGTCATTTAAAAACCACACTCGGCCAAATGATACCATTTCTCGACAGAGTGTCGTCCCAGAATTCAGTGGGAATATATAATTTATTTATTCTCTTTCCTACAGACAGACGAACCATATAAATAGGAAATTAACTAGTTGGCATCAGAGTAAAGTGGAGTTTCACTTTGGCCAGTATAGTTGTGGTTGTAGTTGTTGTGATAACGGTAAGTCAACAAGTCTGCTTACGTAAAAGACAACAGTATTACTAACCAACCTGCATCAGTAAACAATGGTTTACTGAAGATTCCGTGGAGGAACAGAGGTTTAAGTGAATGAAGAAGAAGGTAACGTCCATGCGTCAAGATCAACTGAACTTTGAGTCTTCGATTGACTGTGAGACGAGCAACTTCAAGAAGCGTTGCTTAATTTACCGAATTGAAGAAGAAATTTTTGTTTAAAGATAGAAGTTATTCAAATTAAAAATTTTAATTTATTGTGAAGTGATAAAGGTACGAAGTGCAATTCAAATGATAAAATAAATGAAATTCAAATTTTAATCAAATCTTAATGACTTCCACAATTTATATAACGACTAAATGTCATTTGAAATCGTTTTTAATCCTGCGGGTTTAAATTTAATATCCTGAAATGATTCTATAATTTAGATTTTTAATTAACGTACGTGCAGTAAATTAAAGAAAGAACAAGAGAAAGAACAATCACCAGAAGAATCTTAATTAACTTGTGAATTTCAAATCACAGTTTTCCATAGAGACAAGTATCCGTTATCAATTGCAATTTATGATAACACGAAGAGAACGTTGGCATTCTTGGATGATGTAGTCATGTGATAGAATACATAGTTTCTTTTTTTCTTATATTTCCACTTGGAATACCAGTTCGTTCACCTGGAATTGTGTACCATGAGCGAATACGAAATCAATCTCAGGTGATATTGGCAATAGCTTCATATACCTACAATGTGGGTAAAGTCTATAATGGGTTAATAAATCGAACAAATATGATGATGAAGAGCAATGGCCATTGGAATGGTATCATAAAAATTCTCGTTAACATGAAACGAGGTTGGTCAAATGATAAGGTTTCATGTTGAAATACTAAATCAAGTTCATTGTGGTTATACCGTTGAACCCGTTTGGAAATTGATTTCTTTACATTCCAGTTATGGATCCAAGTCTCCACAAAGTGCTCCATCTGAGAAATGTGTACACAAAATAAGAACAGTTAAAAGAATGACCTCGAAATATGCATGGAATACTAACAGAAATTCGAAAATAAATTTTTGTTTTTATTTTGTTTTTGTATTATAATTAAGGGAATTGGGTCACACCTGTTACGAATGTGGATTAATTATAATTTTTCTTTTCATCGTATTAATGATTTCTTTTCGGATTTCAGGTTGAAGACGCTGAAAATAGTACAAAATGAAAATTGTTCTTTTACTAGTCGCGACATTCCTGATTCTAGGATGTCAATCGTCGCCGATACAAATTGCCGAAAATCCTGAATTGGTAGAGCAAGGTCGAGGTTTGTCCTTGAAGGGAAGACAGAGTGCAGCAGGTGCTGTAGCTGCAGCCAGTTCTGATGATGATGATGATGATGACGATGATGATGAGGAAGACATTGAAGATGCTTTGGTTGGAGATGATGACGATGGTATGATGACTATGTGCTGAGGTTAAGGTCAATCGTATTATAAATGGATTTTTTTAAATAGATGACGATGAGGAAGAAGCTGGTAATGCTGTCCCAACTGATGACGATGACGATGACGATGATGAAGGAGACTATTTGGAAAGGATTTTCGATGATATCCTTGAAGGTACAATGGATACATAATATGGTACGAAAAAATGATTTTAATCGATTCACCTAGATGACGATGACGATGATGATGATGATGTGAGTCCATCTCTTGTTGTTGAACAAGCTGCAGCAGCTCCAGCACAACAGCCAGCAGCAGCAGTTGCTGATGCAGTTAACGAAGTAGAAAGTCCAGCTGGGTTAAGTGCAGACTACTCAGGTGACAACGAGCAACCTGTCTTCTATGATGAAGAGAATGGAAACATCGATACGAAAGTTGACCTTCCAGCACCCAACAAAGCCCAAGACGACCAAGCCCAGAAGGTTCCTGTTGGACAACAGCAACTCACCAACGAAGTATCAGACACTTCTGAAGACGATGACGATGATGAGGAGGATGAAATCGAAGGAGCTCTGGTAGGAGATGACGACGATGACGATGATGATGACGATGATGAAGACGACTTAATCGGTGAAGATGTCATTGAAGCACGTGCACGTGAGTCAAGATCAAAAAAATTCAGTTCGACAAAAAAAGCTTCAAAAAAAATCAAAAAACACTAGATAAATTTGCTTAAGCTTTATTATCCTTAGAAACTTATTAGAAACTCCTTCAGTTGCATAATTCAAATCAAAAGCGCGGTTATGGTAGCTTCTTAGGACCATAAAACGCTTGAGAAAATGGCCAAAACAAAGCAAACCACAAAACTTAAAACAGAAAAACAGTTTCAATACGCCTTAGAACTTAAATCATGCTTAAATTAATTTATTAACTTATTAACTTATTTATTTGCGAAGTATTATGAAATAAGTATTTTTATACGAAAAAATATTAGAAAGAAACTTCTAAAGAAAATGTGTGCGTTTTTTTTGCATGTTTATTCCTCTTATTAACCGGACAACACCCGGTTTTTGGGTACATTAACCGTTTTTTCAAGCGTTTGTGTTTCTTCTATAACTAACATTTTCTGTTTGCAAAGCTTCTTAACATTTTCTTTCATTTTGGGTGTGCCCAAGGTATTGGGGAAAGTTTTCAAAATCATGTTAAAGATAGAATCTGGACAGACTAGAAAATTACTTTCTCTGACTTCGAGGTGATTCCTTGACACAAGAAATTGTCAAAAGATTCAATTAATTCCTGGAAGTGATTTTCAGTTTCTCATTTTCTAAGAAAATTTTTGAATCAAAACTCTTTCTCTTTTGGATGAGAAATCAAAAGTGTCCCAGTCGCATATATATTTGTCGAATACACAAAACCACAAAAACCAAACATTTCACTTTTAGCACCAGTGCACACCTTGAAAAGGTGAAATTATTTCCTAAGAAAAGGTGTCGTGATAAAAGAAGAACATTTTCTTTTTCACTTTTCCAAAGCTCACCATTGAAGCTTCATAGAAACATTCATGAAGTCGCATTTGTAGGTCGACCGATGAAAACCGCACGTAAACATGTCGAGAAAACGGAAACTTGTACCGGTAATGACAACAGCAAGACGTCGTCGTGTAGTTGTTGTTGTTGTTGTTGTTGTTATTGTTGCTCCCCAACAAGAAACACGGAGACCCACATTTTCAGTCTTGATTTTAAGATAAAACTCAAATCGAGTCGGCCTGACGATTAACTTTCTTTCCCCATCGAGTGCGGTTGGACCACTTTGGATGTTTGACAAATGCCTGACACCAAATAACCGGTACCATCTGCGTCAGGTGACTCCATTTCACTATCGACTCCACCTCTCACACATTTCGATTCATCGATTGTCATTGCCATGGAGTCTTTATGAACTTGAGGCTCCTACGTGACCTGAATACAACCCGGTTTGGAAAGAAATTTAATTAGCGCCGGTGGAGAATTTCAAACATTTTTTCAAAGTTGTTGCCCTTTGATTAGTTTCACCTGGTTAGGTTAGATTTCCCCCAAAATGCCTGCGGCCGAAGTGACAGCGGATTCCTGACCTAAATAATCTTGGAAGCTGGATGAATTCTGATCCACGAGATACACCCTGGGGGTGTCACGAAGCTTTTCCTTGGTTGGTATTCTCAGAAATCCACGCATACATTTTGTGTTTCATATTTTCAACAAGCAGCTAAATTTGCATATTGACCAAAATATTGTCTTGCATAAAATCAGAATTTTTTCCTGGTTAAAATGCATTTTGAAATTGCATTTTTGATGCACTTGCAACAGAAATGTTTGCAAATACAAGCACAAGGATGTAGAACAGTTTTAGCAACCCATGATTTCACAAATCCAACTTTAAAAGCCTTTGATAGTCGACAAGAAGCTTGCCCTTTTTACATTTTTGGAAGAAGTATAAATCCTTTCTTGCAAAATCTTAAAAAATTTCCTTAAGGATAAGAAAACAGAAGTTTTTCGTTTGAAGTTCTTTCAAACTTTACAGTTTCGTCGAGATCCTTGTAACAGGACAACGTTACCCGGTTTTAGGTTGACTTGATTTTTATTTTCACAAAGTTAACTTTGTTTTCAATTCAGGCGACATTTCTTAATGTCCCTCGAAACTACAATGGCCAATTTAACAGAACTTTTCCACACTTACTAGGGTCGTTCATGTAGTAAAAGGGAAAACTAGAAAATCGTGAAAGTTTTTAAAAGAAAAATTGAAGAAAATCAGAGAGAAAAAAATCAAGTTAAATGTTTTCGCTTGAAAGTCACCGAGAAATGTCCCTTTTCAACCATTTGACATGAAAGACCGCACCGTGTATATAGGGACGATGTAGATGTAGATGGAGGAAGAAGGGAAAAAATAATGCTCTCATAATGAATAGAAACACTTTAAATATAATTTTAACTATTTAACAGGATTTTAAAAGCTTCCCTTAATGGTGTGTGCCTTTTCATGGAAAATGCTTTTTAATTTCCATCATTTTTCCATGCAATCTCTTCGTGTTATTGTCCGTTTTTATCTTTGAGAAGATGGAGAAGTTGTAGAGGCTATTTCATTTCAAGGATTTTGTAATGAAATATATTACTTTCTTCAAGGTACAATTAAACACACAGCTGCTCCTTTATTTACACTGATGTAGTTATAACTTTCGAGGTTCCTTCATTCCCAATTGCCTCTCAATTCCTCGAAAAAGGACATTCTAATGTTTGAAAGATATAAATGTAAAATCTTTGCTATCAGATACTCTAACGTTATCGATTCATAGAATATCATTCTCATAAAGAAACTTTCCTGTCTAGGTTCCCTCGAGGAAGAAAATGAAGTTCCAGAGATTCTAACATCAAGATATAATCAATTTGTTGATGGAATCTTTGGAAGGATAAACAAAATTTTGAAGCAATCATATGATCCAGTACATGTTCAAATGACCGTAAATAAGCAAAATGGTAAAACGAAGAGTGCACTGAACAAGAAGTAAGTTTCAAGAAGTAAATGAAACAGATTCAAACAAAATTTTGTTTATCAACTTCTAGGAAATCCCAGAAGAACGTACAAGCTGGCCGCACTACGGCAGATGATATAGAAAATAAAGCAATAGATATTGATATAAAAGAAGAAGGTGTGAACGAGAAACGTTCAATGGACGATATCCCAGTTGGAATACCAGAAAAGTTTATAACTACATCCTCATCACATGGGCAAGAGTCAACACCTGAACTTAGGGCAAATAGACCAGTGCAGAAAAAACGTGTTCCATCGACAGCAGCAACTAAAGCGAAACCCTCTCAGACACCAGCTAAAAATGGACTACCAGTAAAAAATCAAAACACTAAAGCACCACCCAAACTCAAACAGAACACCCCGTCAAGTAAGCCAACACCATCAGTAAATGCTAACAAAGTGAAAACTGTACGCAAAGCTGAGGGTACATTATATGGACTTGCATCCCTTAAACGTGTAGGAAATGTTAAAGTGATCCCAGAAGGTGGCAACAATTCCACTGTTAAGAGCAAATTCACCCTTGGTCCATTAACCCTTAAAGTCGAGAAATCATTCAAGCGCGGTGCAACTCGGTCCGTGAAAAGTGCGACAGCTAAGACCAACGAAATGATTGGACGTATCAACTTGCGTGTTGTTAATGGTGCTGCAACCCTTGTCTCCATTAAAGTACAACAGCCAAAACAAGTAAGACACTTACAGAATACGAATGAATCCCTTTCCCTATAATTTGGATTAATCCTGAAATTAATAATTTTTGTGGCTGGCTTATAACACCATTTTATTTATTATATATTTTCCCTCAAACACTCAGGTTCAAGTAGAAAGTGTTGACAACCATGACAGGACTCGGGAATTTGTATGGAAACGAAGTTCACATATTGCCCACCTTGTCTCGGAAAAATTGAGTGCTGCCGCATTATCATCCCTTCGACCTGTTGGTGGTACAATTGTGACAAAATTTTAACGAGGGACAAATGATCGATTTAAGGGATGCAAATTTAACTGGAATTATTTCTATCCCCAATTTCACCTGACATTTGTGAGGACAATGAGGGGACATGGAGCAGATTACCCAGAAAGGATTTCATTTAAATTTCATTTTAAATCCCCCAATTCATACACCATGTGGCTCTTATCACTTGACCGACACTGTTTATTAAGTGACAGGTTGATGGGTCAAATTTTAATTTTGTCCAACTCGTTTTTAAATTTGGTTTTTTTCTATTAATTTAATTGATTCATTAGCTAGTGCTTTGTGTGTTTTTATTTATTTATTTATTTATTTATTTTCAATAATTTATTTTTGTTTTTAAGTTTATTTAAGCTTTTTCGTGTGACAATAAATGAATTTTTAAAAAATAAATACTTTTATATTAAATGTTGCTAAATCAAAAATCAACAACGTTAGCGTGAATACCAGTCAAATCACATACACACACAGTTGGAACACACACTCAGAGAAAGGGATCCGCCGAGAAACAAGTGAACTAACACGAACGAGAACAACCAATGTCGATGAAATGATATGAGTAACAAAGCACAATTAACTGATGCACATTTAGTTGAGACAGAATGAGAGAGATCCACAAAAGAAGAGACGCACCAACGCCACCAACTTATGTCGATTGGAATGACAACATTCGCAATATCTTGCAACCGAGACAAATCAACCGTCTTCGGTTTTCCCTGGAAGCATTACAAGAAATTTACATTGACGTTGATACGTAGAATTCAATAAACTTAAATTACACAAGATTACAAGGAATCGATTGTTCAGAAGATTGTGGTAGTTATTGTAACGCAACGAAAAAAATCAAAAGTTTTACTTTACCTGTGTTGGTGTAATGTTAAAAATTTAAGCAATCGGTAAAGCCACAAAAAGGCGGGGTACACTTCAATGTCTTTAAGAAAATTTTACACCATCTTCTGTATTTTCTATCTCTTTTTGTTCTGATGGAATTTACATAATTCAATTGTGTTTTCTTATCGATTGATTGGTAAATCGAATTATTTTATGTGGAAGTGAAATGGTAATGTTGATGTTAGTCACTTTGTTCGAACCTTTTCTTATTTATTGTTCGATAAAACATTAAATTGATTTAGTTGTATCTAGAGGTACAAATGTCTTTGTTTGTAAAAGTGTTAAAAATGTTCTCAAGGGACCAAATGATGTGGGACTTGAGTTGATTTTGATTTCATATTGTCCTTAGATGTGCAACAGTGCAACATTGCACCAAGGAAACTTTCATCAGAAAATATTCAATCAACAAGGAGGAAGGTTTTGGGTGGACAAATGTTTAGCATTCCAATTCTCTTCTTAATTTTCAAAATTCAATTAAGACATTCCATTCTTATCAACCTCGAGTGAGCAATGTAAAGGATATGAACCTTAGCAGACCAAAACGAATGAAAATACGAGTAACCAGAAGACGAAGAATCTAAACTTTGATGCAATATACTGGACTGCTCAACAATTCCATTAAATATTTTCTATTACTGTAATCCAATTTCACTTGGGATATCTTCGACGTAGTGGTTAAGGTTAAGGATATCCTGGAACCTGGTTCATATTAGATACTATCGATTTGTGATGAGTTCTTTTTTTGCGCTTTATCAAAACTTTTTCAGGAATTTTTCATTTCTCTTCGAGATATGTATCAATTTTGTTCGACTTCCAACTCTAGGATAGGTTCTGCTGAACTTTTCCGGACGAATACCTTCCCAGCTTAACCTTCTTCATATTCCGGGTTCGAGAATAATCTCTGAAATTTTTTTGTTGAAAGTAAAATGTGCCGAGGAAATAGCAGAAAAAAAGGATTTCAAATATGTCTTCGAACTGAAACCATCGTGTTTGAAAATAGCAGAAAATATCTTAGGGTTTTAGGTTCTAGGCATCAGGTATTCGGTATTTGGGTGAATGGGTTAGATGTGAAATTTCGATTTCCTGGAAGTTATTTGAATCCCATCAAGTTGGAATTAAAGTTTGTTCTTGAATCGATATGTCCTGTTGCCTCTTTCTATATCACACAGGGATCATATGGTATTCGCGTGGGACTATTTCAGTCACTTGTCTCGTTTCAAATAAATACGGACTGTATTTTTTATGTTGATTTCTTTGACAAGTTGGATAGAACAACTAAAATTTTATACTCGAATAGCTGAAGGAGGATATTTTTTGAAAAGGATCAAGAAGCTTTCCAAGATGATATAATCTTAAAGGATATTTCATGTTGTTTAAGAATTTTCAGTATTTTACTGAAACAAACAATGGCTCAAGGACGAAACATATTTTCCTCCTTGATGTCTTTGACTTGTCAAAAGGTATATCAATCAAATCACCTGAAATTCGTCGAAAAAGGAAAATAACATCGATTCAGGAAAGACTTCGTTCTGGAATTTCACAGCAATTAATTGTTGTTACGTTAATGAAGGACTTTCCCAAGGTGTTTCATAGGGACTAATTTGTCACTTCGTATTGAGGACTCTAATTAATTCTTCTCAGAAGTAACTGATGTTTTTCAACACAAAAAAGAGAGATGTTCTGTTTAGTGACGAAGCTCATTTCTAATGCGTCAAAAGTGACGCACCGCGATGAAATCCGAAACGCTGCGGATGAATAATTCTTTCAAAACTTGAATGACATTGATCGTGAGCTAGAAGTTCTTGTAAACTTCACACTTAATTTTTTTCCTGGAATTAGACGTGTGGCTTCAAGAATGTTTTGTTAATTTTTGTAAATGGAAATTCTCTGCTTGCGTTACATGATGAAATATCATAAACTTATTGTCCAGTATTATATATTTCGGCTAAATTAAATTGTAATGATATTCACGGAATGTTCTCGACATTGTTACAATTTTTAAAAAGGGACACAATAAAACAGGAAATATTTTCCATTTTTCTCATAAAATCGTGCTTCCTACTGGGGTTTTCTCTACTGAAAATTTGCATGTAAATGAGAAAATAATTTTTTTTCTTTTGCCCTTCTCCATCGTAAACTTTGAATTGTAAATCACAAACGTGAATGTTGTAAAATGGTAGAAATGAAATCATCAACTGGACTGTTCCCAAACGACTACAAATTTTGGTATTAAATCCTCGAACTTGAACCCGGAGAAGAGAAGAACAGTTCTGAGCTGTGTCTATGGGAGGACAAACACGGAAAATTGGTGGCTTGTGGATTCGTGTTTGTCATGTCTCCAAAAATAGTGTTTTCTATGTGGCCTTCAGCTTAAATAGTCAAGTTTAAAATGGATTGGCCTACAGAGAGATGTGTAGCTAAAGGTTTTTCCTGAACAAAAAACAAAACTTGATTATGTTTTGCAGGCTAACAACTGGACAGAGACCTTCGGGGTGAATTTTAAAATGTCGACCACTTGAACTATTTGATTCAATATCGAAGGGTTCTGAAAATGAAAATCGAATTCCGAATCCATTTGATCCTTGAGCTGGAACAAGCAAAATAAAAATCAAAACAAGGATAAAATCAAATCTTTTTTTATTCCTATTAAAAAGGAAGTAAAATCTGTTTTTAAGATACCCTACCTTGAGATGTAGTTTACAGGCTACTACATCCAAACATGGAAACATTCACTTACTCCCAGGGATCCTATAAATTAAACGTTTAGTAGGTTGTAGCACAAAAAAGCCCAGCGTCTCTGGTCTGTATAAAAACTGTATACACGATTACCCTTGTCAATCCTAAAGAACTTGATAAAGGTAACTTACACATAATTTTCGGTATAAAAAACGGAATCAGAGCTGACAAACTGAGCTACATGTTTTTATATAGAAATTTCTGTTTTTTATCCTATCAACCAGATTGACCTAAGTCGCAGGTTTCGTTAGAAAAGGTTTAAGGTTAGAAAAACAGTTGGAGAATTGTGATAAAAAACACAAGTTAACGTGTTATTCACCTTTCTTGAATAGAAAAATATTTTTATCTTACTTATCTCTTTTGGAAATATTCATTTAAAATATTTTTTCTAAAGTATAATTTGTTCTCAGAAGGATTTTCGTCCTTGAGTCACTTGTTTTGCACCGTTTTAAGATGCAATCATTTCCAGAATTCGTTGTGGCTTTTACATTTCAGATCAAAGGTAGTATTGCTCATAATCTGGACTTATACAATTCCCATAAAATCTGCATGATATTATTCATATTAGATATTAATGAATTTCTTAGAAAGCTACGAAGGACAGTCTTTGAGATTTCCACATCTGTTTGCTGAAGGTTCTATGTCCTTTCTCCGAGATTTTGATTCAAAACAATTTTATATATTTTGGTAGAGAAAACCCTGATACCTACATTTAAACAGATTTCTATTGCATGAGAGTGAGAATGCATTTACCAGCAGATTCTTGTATTTACCATATAGTTCAATTCTTGCTATTAAAAACAGATCCAAATGTCGGCGACAGAAGTTCAAAGACGCAGAGCTACAGAATATGTTGGGCAATATATAACAACCGTGCATATCACCTATTTCGCAGAATATACTGTAGTAAAACCTATTCCATCACACTAGGTTCAAGTAGCTCTCTCCAAGCGGATCTTTATAGCCAACAACAATTTTCTGTTTTGGACAGTGCGGACTGCATAAAGTCTGAAAATCCTGTTGTGATTAATATCCGTATTTTTTGGATGAGCACACATTTGGTCCTGGATACATACAATTCTGTAAAGCATTCAGGTAATCTCCGTGTTCCGTAGAACCCAGTTCCCGAGTACAAAGAAGATCACAGCCGCATATCAAAAATACGTTTGTAATAATAAAAACCCGAAGATATTCTCTGCAGTTTTATTCAAAAACATTTTTTTTAAATATCATATATTGTATGTTGCAGGATAATCACTGCATATGAAGAGGTAACTAATGTGTGTAAGGATACAAAATATAGGTAGGTTCTGTTCATAATTAAAACAGTTTCGCTCAAGTGTTTTTTATAAATGGTTCCGTAGATGCAGGATGTATTTTCAAACATACAGTTTTATGAAACCCCCTGGTGCGGAAGGGTTTTCAGATGAAATATGCTGTTACAATGAGACACAAAGTATTAACCATGTTAAAGGTTTATTTTCACATTTTGATTTTAAAACTCTCGTGCGGAATATTGTCTGTTGTAGAAAGTGAACCAAGTAGAAAAGTGCGAATATAACGAGATAAATATCCATGAAGGAAGTTTTATAAGGAAAACAACTTTGAAGAAAGCATAATATGATTATTCTTAGAACAACAAGGTAATTCACAATGTTTTCTCGAAATAGGTTAAGTTGTTCTTAATGAAGTTACATTTAGAAATATGAATTCATAATAAAACCGTGAATGGAAAGGTTTAGGTATAAGTATCATTTACGTTCAGGCTGTTAATTCAATACCATCAGAGAACAAACATTTTACAAAAATTGAAAATTCGTTAAAATCATTTGAAGTCCACTGAGCCTGATCGGGTGTTAACCCAGTGCTTTCACAAAGCTTTGAAATTCAGGCAATTGCGGACATTCAATAGCAACTGGACATTCGATTCGGAATTTAAGTGACAATAATTGAATTTGCATACAAAACCCGGATGTAGATAACAAATTGAATCACGTTTTGTTAAGTGACTGCCGCCATATTTACACAAGAATTCTAGAACCAGGAAACTCTGACCAATCTACTGAATTTATCAGAATATGTACACTTTTGTGTTGTCGTTTATGTTGGGTCTAGGAGCTTTCATTTGCATAACAATCAATTGTAGTTGTTGCTAATTACGTTTACTTCAAAAGTACAAGAATATCGTAAGTACACTATTTGTATCTACAAAGACCATGTCAGGAATAGATACAATTTTACAATTTAGATATAAAGTCGTCACAATCAATAAACGTTCGTGGTGACATCCACAAAAACATGCCCACACTTTGTCGTCTGTATGAAACATTCTCAGAACCGTATAAAAGTGATGCAGCTTCCCTCGTCTCTGTTATTGGCTAGACAATTCCCTTTGGAAATCCTGCACAAACAGAAATTTCTTTACACTTTTTGTAACATTAACTTTCATTTGACTGTAATTCTAAAAAATCACGTTGATATGTTGTCTAAGTGACAAAATAAAAAATTTTTATTCAACTGGGATTTGTGCGTCTCCCCTTAAGGACATATTTTGCTTCGTAAGTAAAATGCCTCAGACGATGAAAATGTAGAAGAATGCTGACTTTTTTTACTATTCAAGAACAGCAATTTATGGATACATTTTCTTTGATTCTGCTATGAAGACGAATAATCTCCTGTTTAATTCACGATTTGAAGAAAAGCGAAGTAGTGATATAAAAAAAATGTCCTTATCTCCATCCATGAGGATAAAATTCTTGTCTAGCACAAATTCATAGTCTCTTGAGTTCAGCATTTTGTCAAAGTGTCTGCTTCAGGTGATGAAAATTGTATACAATTCCTTTTTCAATTTATTGCTAATACTGAATCATGTAACATGCATTTGAATCAATTTGTCCTTGAAGGTTTATTTCGTCTTCAGAAAAAACATATTCAAAGGAATCCAAATCTTTGTTCCATTTGACGGGTTTTAAGAGTATTGAGTTGAAGAATGCCGAATGTCTATAGGTTTAAAGGACTAAGCGAATCCTTGAATTTCGTTTAGTTAAAATGGATTTCGTAATTAGTCGAAATAAACATGATTACAATGACTTCCTGGAATACTATCATTTATAACAGTTCAAGAATGAAAATCAACCTTCAGGCAAAACGTCGTTTTTAATAAATAATTTCGTGGTACTAATTAAATAAACACTCAAAACTTTACTAAACTAAACTTTAAATTAAGAATGCCGTTTTAAATAGCACGAAACGAGCCATGCAAAATTGCATAACTTTGAACGGAAGTGAAAATTTCCTAATGAACCTCGGTTTGTTAGGGTAAGTTTTGAAATTCCAAAAAAAGAAAAAAAATGTAATATAAAAATGTGAACAACTTAAAAGTCGGTGGGAAATTTTTCAGGCTAATTAAAGATCAAAATAATTAAGTAATTAATTACGAGTTTAGTTGGTAAGTGAGCTCATTGCAAAACCTTCTACGTACATATAAGGACGGAAGATGGATATAAATAACCCTGCAGTAGGGCAGTACAAAATAACAATAATTAGAGCTTTCACAATTTGTGGTAGAGAATGGGCGAATTCTTGAAAATTCAGGTGACACTCTGTCCATTGTTTTAAAAGTATTTGTATATAACAAAGCACGAACCACAATAGGAGGTTGTTTCCCAAAACTTAATCATAATAAATTGAACGAACGTTCCCGGAGAAAACTGCAATTTTTCATACAAACCATCGCTAGAAAGGATACAGAGTTTTCGCGGATGTTGGGATACCTAAAAATGTTTTGTGATGGCAAGTTCCAAACATTCTTGAAAGAACAGTGGTTGAAGTTCTTTAAACATCCTGAAAGACTAGACGGCGGCGAGGACAGTATCTAGTACTATAAAGCATCAGACAAAAGGATAATGTGTACTTAAAGTTTAACATTGTACAACGAAGGATGTCGACAATGAACGATACCAAAATGGTTAGAAGAGAATATACCCGAGCACTTTATAAACAGTTTCTTGCTGAAGCTATATAGTGCTCTTAGATACTTACAACTATTCACCAAGAATTTATGGATATTGATGGCTTTCTCCATTCTACAGGAAGTGACGATGTGGTTCTACTAAACCCTGGCTATGCATGACAATATTCTGAAATCTAAAATTTCTGTTGCTGTAAACAACCCATCATCGAAAAAAGGACGATTTTGTTTTGAGAAAAAATACTATTTGAATTTGGTAATGAAAATAAGCAAATCAGGAAACTTTCATCAACAGAACAAAATGCAGAACGGAGTACTAATGTCCTTTTTCAAAAGTTTTAACTTTTAATTTAGTTTTGTATCAACTCCATAACTTTTCACAGCTTTCCCTGTAGCCAAACACAATGGAAATTCAGACCAAATTAATTTACATATTTGAGTCCTTAAAATGCAGTAAGTTTTCCCGGTCGCATTCGGAAAAATTATGTCAGGGACATAATAAAAAACACAACTACTCCAGTTATGGTTCATTCTCATACACCAGATTTTATGTTAATTCATGATAATATGTAAATTAATACTCGCAAATCACTTCCTAAAAGAGTTAATATATGACTCTTTGGAAGTCAATGCTACGCAAGAGCATGTCAGATGCTTGAGAACAAAAATTAAGGGGTTCTGCATAATTTGCTTCATGTAGAGTGCAATTGAGAATGCTTGAAATGCTTGGGAACCATCGATAAAGGTTAGGTACACAAGAAAGGCAATAAAGCTTGAACATTATTCGGAAGGTTATCCGCATATCCCGAAGGAGTGAGTATGAACCAGCATTCGTTGCAACTAAATGCTTGCAGCAGTAGTAGTAGCAGGTTAAAAACAATCATTTTTCATAGAGATATAAATTTGCTTTTAGATAATTTACAGCTACTACATTTTTTCAAAGGCATTATCGAGCGATTGAAATCGTTTCAACCAACATGAGGATATTTCTATAAGAGCTATTCGAGAAACTTGTGGTGTAAGATTTCGTAACTTCGGTAGTTTTCAATTTGAAGGTGTATAAATCTGTACAAAGGATAGTTTTAGAGTTAATCTCGAATAATTTCGAAAGCCAAGGTATTTTAACACTTGATTAGTTCGATTCACTGTTCCAAAGGATAAACTCATTTAACTAATAAACGACCAACATAAGGATATTTGGGGTGTTATGTTGTCTTTATTGAGAAATAAACCTCAAGGAATTGTAGCACACTAAAACCACACTATCATATCCTGTGGGTAAATGTTTCAACATATTATATCATATATAACGAAATAAATATTCTGAGGAGAGGGAGTTACTAAAGTAGGTCAAAGCTGAAGTATAAAGTTGAAAGTTGAACGTATTGATGATGGCTCAATAACAGGATGAATCCTTAGACATGATGGATGTTGAAAGGATGTTATATTCACATGTAAACTAGGAGAAAAGTCAAAATTTCAAGTGATTGATTGATTGATTGTATTGATATAGTGCATGTTACAGAATAATGGTAAATATTGAACTGGATTTTGGCTTAATGTATGTGAAAGCCTTCAAACTAAACTCGAACCAAACTTAACTCAATTGGGATTTAGCTTTCATATCTACCTATCTCTTTGAATTCGATGGTTATCCGAAAGTGTTTTTAAATAGCTCGAATGAAATAACTGAATAATGTAATCATCAGCATCTTGATATCCTTCAATTACAATTTAATGAAGCGCAAATAATCACTTCAAATGTAGTGTATAACACATAAAAATCATTAAACACTTTTAACTAGAAAATTTCATTACAAAAATGAACTGATTTACGAACGACATCTTAAAATTTCAGGTCATAAGTCGTTAAGAGTTCATATCCTTGGAAGGTAAACTTTATTACGTTAATAAAATTATCAGTCAATCAAAGTTTATTCAGTAAAGCTAACAATCAATGCTTTTAATGTTATCCAAATAATAAACTTTGATGAAATGATGTAAAATGAATCAATAATTTTCAGTAAATTTCACATTCTCCCCTTTAGAAAATTGAGTAAATATTAGTGACTCGTATGAAATTCATTAAATTAATGAGATCCTTATATGATGTCATATATGATTTGATATTGTATGAAATTCTGTTGATGTCACATCGTCAAAAGGACTTTCTCCGTCACGGCATCATCAAGGACACAAATAAACTCACACACCACACAAGCAAAAGCTTATACGATAGATTAAATTTCTAATAACAGGAAGTAATGAAGAGTGCCTTCAATCATGACAATCTATGATATATAAAACGGACATAACATCCGGTTATCATTGATTGAGAACTCAATTGAGGGCAATTACTCGTTCTTGGAATGTTTGTTGGAGTGTTTTTGTGTTTGCACATTGTTTTGCGTCCCTTTTTGATTGAGGTGACAGATCCTTGTAGAATGTGCTATTTGTGCAATTTTTATATGGAATTATGAGAACTTTGTAACATTGCCACTATCCAGTATCCTCAATCCGGATGTATTCCAATAAAAAAAAACTATCTTTGAGTAGCTTAGTCTTTATAAGGGAATTATCCTTTTCATAGCATATAACATGTTATGGGATTTCATTACCACATTACCGCCTTAGAATGGTTTTCTTATTAATAAACAAAGAACTGATATCTTTTTTCATTTCATAACATAAATGGGTTACACACCGTACCTACTTGTAATTAATATCACTCGTTGTCATATTTGTGTTTGTGGCACGTGACAATGACCTTCGGAACTGTTTTAAGGACAACGCCCTAGTCATGCGAAGATAATGTATATTTGTTGTAATTTTGAAATGATTAAATGGAGACCTTAATTTTAGAAATTATTTGTAGCTAGTGAAATTAATTTAAAAGGATATGTATGTAGGATCATAATAATAAAACAACGCACACTGAATAGAAAATTGAAAGTGTTTTATCAATTTAACCACTGGATGATAAGAATTAAGATTCCGACATGCGTAGGCAAGAGAGGGATATTGAAGCGGCAAAACCGGTCTACTGGCAAGAAACTGGTTTGCAGACGAGGGATTAAGAACTTCAGTCTTCGAGTGGAAGTTCTGTAATACGGCCGTATTTTGTACTGGGTTAACTTAATATTTCACAAACGATTCATTTTGAACTTAAACTGTAAATAAATAATTCCAAGTTAAATTATAAATAAATCATCAACTATTGATACCTATATGTACATATGTCTCTACCTCTAAACGCGTGGTATGAAGGTTTGTTTGCGGTCCTGGTATTTCTCAAAATATATTTCTCCGAAAGCAAGAAGATCTGACAATACAGAGGACTCAATCAGTTCAAGAAAATGGATTGTCCTTTTTATGTTACAGAGAACAAAAATACGACTTCCGACCACGCTTGTATGATTCTTAGCATTTCCGAAAAACACTTGTGTGTAGAAAAGAACGAAGGTTTGTAAAATAAATTTTATAAATATCTTATGAACCTCCTACGTATTTATACAAGAATTTTGAATTTTAGACAGTTTCTCAGAATAGAATTAAGAAAGGAATGTATCTTTGTTCTTGAAAGAGAAAGGTTTTTGAATAATTAGAATTGAGGCATCCTGAGAAATTGAAACCAGAGATTCAATTACGAAAACTTGATGTAATCCTTGGCCAGCTATCAAATTGACACCTCTTTCGATAAAGTTTCAAGTCATGACAGAACCTTTCAAGATGTTATCAGCACGAAAGGATATTTTCCAAAAGTTCCTCATCATCGTGAACGAATTTACTTGACAGTCAACAAACTTTCCCAACTAAATTGTTCCATTGTTTCTTATTTCACTGCGGTAAAACATGGCAATGCTGCTCATTACTTACAAGGAAACACGCTTTTCATTTCATTTTCATCAAAAACTTTCCAAATTCATCATCGTCCGGGTCGAGCTGGGTCATATTATCTGTCAGAGAAGGATATTTTGATAATTACATGGCTAAAAGGAAACTTTATCGTCTTCTGTTTTATTTGAATAATTTTCAAAGGATGAAAATTTTGAAAATTACCAAAATTTTGATAGTCCTCACAACATCAACAGTTTTTTTTTATTTTCTATTGTCTTTCAGGTTTTATAGGTTCACAACCTACAATTGAAATAAGTTTTTGAAAATTTTATACTTCCAAGAAAATAAATTTTCATGACACTCGTGTAGTTATTTTGAATTTGAATGAATGACGGTATTCAAAAAGTTTTTAATTTTAATTGAAATTATTTATACAATTTTAATTATTTTATGTTTTTTCCAGAATCATTCCGAGTTCAAAAAACGATCAAAAGTTATTTTCGAATAAACTCCAACATGAACGTGAATTCAATTCAAAAACGAATTCGAAAAACGTATAGATGAATTTTTTAACATTAATTAAGTTCCTTCTAATATTATTTCATAATGCAAACACTCAAAGTACTTAACTGGAAAATTAAGAAATTTTCGAAAAGAAAATTATTTTCTTAATTTGAGTTTTGAGATTTACTTTTCAACAACTCTAAGCCATTCAACAACTCACGACTTCGTCCCTGTTGATCTGAAACTCCTTTGCATTTAACGAGAAGTTTTAATAAGTTATTTTGAGTTTTATTTGCTTTGGTACTATAGCAGGAGTACGTTCGAAAATCTTGTGCATGTCAAGAATTTGACGAATTATCCAAATATGAATGCGTAATTTGCGTCGTAGTCTTTCCACATTTCAATTTACCACTTTCTAAGTAATGATATTAATAACTTAAGGTTTCTGAAGTGATTTTATAGTAACTGATCATTGAACCTGAACTTAAAACACATGCTCGTAATAAAACCAATGAATCTTTCCTATCAGTATCTCGAAGAAACTCTGATATAAATTGTTTCCAAGAAAAGTGTGAAGGAGTTGATATCATTTGAAATAGTTATCTCACATATCCAGGTTACTGAAGTTTATCTGGAAATTATTTGTAATTGAGCATCGTCAGTACAGTAAGTCCTTGAAGTGCAGCTTAGCAGCTAGAGTTAATGTGTTACAAGAAGAGCTACTGTAACAACAGTGAAAACAGACTTACAAGATTTTAAGTATGACAAGAAAAAAAGGACGAAGAATTTAATTATGTATTCTGTACCACAGGACTCCCTCGAGAGAGACATGGTCGCAAAAACTTCCAAAGAAAAAGGAAAAATTAGAAAAAATGAGCAATTTATATTCAAATTAAATAATTGCCCTTTGACACATACAAAACGAAAGGACTAGAATAGCTTGTTTCTCCATAGCTGGAACATGTCCTGATGTGACTGTAAAAACCTCTACAATTTAGAAACAATGACACGGTTTGGATAAAGGATTTTATTTTTAAAAGTGAATTGCAAAAACGAGAATAATTATTTTCATTATAATTATTTGCTCATGTTGCCACAGTCCCCGGAGAAATGGTTACGAGTCAACAACTCTAAAAGGATATTTCTGTAAGAACTTCAACTTCTTGTTTTCGAGATAAATGCCTGAAACGCATTGCAAGTTGTTTTCGTCATGTAAATTAGATTAAAACACGGTACGTGTTACAACGAGACAATTACATGCTATGGAAATTTTAATGCTTTCTTGCTATAACTTTAAAATGATAACCAAGTTTTGGTGGTCTTAAATTCATCCAGTATCACTTTAGTTATGTTTATCCTTTTAACGGGAACAGAGCAATGCTTGTATCCAGATACGTATTTACGTCAAGTGGATAAGTTACTAAAGCGTTTCTATATGTATTTCAAATGTTTTGTTAATAAAAGTTATTTAAATCTCTTACTGTTTCAGGTTAGTCAACGATAAAGCCAAATAGCCAATACACAAATCAAGAAAATCCTTTCTCCACTTTATGTTTTCTTAAACCATATAAAATAATAATAGAATATGCACAGAAAGGATGCAGAGAAGCTTATGAATACGAGAAGGAAAACATTGATCAACCTACATAGATACGAATAACTTAAAATTATAAATGAAATATTTTGCCTCAAGTGAAATGGATAGAAAAACATTCCTGCGAAATGAAGAACACACTCATAGATATCAATGAGATATCTCAATGATTGTAAGGAAAGAATTTCTCAAAGAGCAAAATGTTGGTCATGGTGGAGAGTAACCATCAGTTCTGCATTCCATCTGCTCTATACTCTGCTATTTCTCCCAGTCTCCTGGAGAATTCTCTTCCAAGTATCAGCTTACGCTGTTCGGTTAACGCGATGTGATAGCATAGTAGATACCCAACTGTCTCTTCTCCTTCTTCGTATTCATACGTGTAAGTTTCTGAGAAGAATCATGTCATACGCATAGCATGTTAAATAAGATAAACTTCGAAAAACCAATTACAGTAGATAGAATGGAATTGCGTATATTGACAAATGAAGCGGCAAACTTTACCACACCGTCGTCTGTGACTTCCACGAAAAAATATCAGTCGTTTCGTATTATTTACCTTAAACGAAAACTTTTCATAGCTTAAAGTTAAGTAAATGACACGAAAATAAATAAATTTTTGGAACTTATTCAATAACCCCCGAACGTAAAAATATTGAGCTTTCGAATCAATAAAATGGATTGAATTTTTCTGCTTCCAATGAATTGGTAAAGTTCAAAAGAATTGAAAGGATAATTAGTGGAAAAGTTTATAGAAAAAAGAAAGTATACGGTTGTATAAAAAAAAAGTTCGTTTTATTTAATTTTCAACGTTTCTTATTTTTATTGGAAAGCGTTCTGACTGGAAATTTCACGGTAAATTTGCATTTAACAAAACCAAAAAAATTTACGAAGAAACTTCAATGGATCTTTTTGTACAAACAATTTGAATGGGATGATTGGAAAGTTACGCAATCACAATATACTTTTTTTAACTTTCAGTTTTTTTTTATTATTATTAAAGTAGATAGTCTTTAAAGCTTTCGTGTTGGTTCAATTAAATAATTTGAACTAGAAATATAAACATTCAACTCACTGTTAAACTGAAACAGGATGCAGGAGAACTTTGTTCGTAATACAAGGAAGTGTCTTGTACTTACAATAGCTATTATCTTAAGTTTATAGAATTAAGTAAAACTCTAGCTCTCTGTTGTAGAATAAGCATTTCCTTGACTTTCCCAATGTATATATGCATTCTCAGAGTAGAAGTCCCTGTTGTATGTACACCTGTTATAAGTACAGGATTATCGTTTCTTTAAACATTTGGAAACGAAACTTGTAGTTTAAATGGTATCTTGTGAATTACTTAAGTTTCTTGAAGTTAAGAAAATTCAAAGCCATTTCCGGTAACAGGTTTAATGTATGTACATGTAATGTATGTAAAACTTTCATCAGAATATTTGAATATGTGCAATACTCGTAAATTCTAACTCTTATGCATACTTGAATTTTCCAGTTTACCCTTTCAGTTATCATACATTCCATCTATAAAATTCTTTTTGAAAATTTCATTATGATATTTTCCTATTTGATGTTCAGTTGTTGCTTATTCGTTGCACAATAAATTGCCATCTGGTTATGGCGTTGACCCGTTCATTATTCAGTTTGACAAAGTTTTAAGCACTTCATATAAATATTTCTGGATATCAAAATGACTTTCTGAAATTTCTGTAGTGTCAGTTATTACATTCACATATTTGACCAAATTATTTCAATATGATATTTGAATTGCTAACAGATTCTTCTATATTTTATAAATTTGGAGTTTTTTGAATAAATAAAACATTTTTTAAACCGTGAACAAGGGATATTATTTTTTTTAAAACGCAAAATAATTGGATTTTCCAATAAATCAAAATGAAATTTCATAAATGTTTTTCCGGTAGTGAATTGTTGTTAATATTAAAACTATACTCACTAAACTGAAAATATCTGCCAACTAAAATTTACTGGATGAATTTTTTTACGAATTTTGATCATTCCAAATACACAAAATCATTCAAGTCATTTGAGATATTTGAAACAATTTCAAAAGTCACGGAAAACGACCTGAATGCTGTTAGGGACATAATTTTAACTCAAGGATTTACCGAGGAAAATTATCCTTAAATACAGTAATCAGAAAGAATTTACGATTGTCAACGTAAAAACGAAAGTCACAGAAGTCACATTTTAGGCACAAGGAGAGCTCTCAGAGGACGTCTTAAAGAAGGCACAAGAGAAAAAAACACGTCGGCATCGTTAAGAAATATTCCTTTTTAGCAGTTATCCATTGAAGTAATTCGAGTTCGTAAAATAGGATTTAACCGAATAAATATTCCTTTCAATGAACCATCTACGACACGGTAATTTTTCTCTATAGAATCGTCTCTACAGCGTTACAATGACTTCGGATTAGAAGAACGTGTTAATTTCGATGTTAAACAGAACGTGATATACGTTGAGTGTAGTAGATATAACACATCAATATCACTTGTAAGAACTCAAAAACATGTCGTTTTCAAATATCATTGCACAATTTAACGTCCATGTAGACCAATAGAATTTCATTAGTATTATCTGGATAAAAACGTAATATCTTCATTACGGTGTGTTATTAAGGTGATTTTGTTTCATGGAATCAAAGAATATAATTAACCGTATGTAGAAGTAACTTCCATTTACTCTAATCACATTCGTATAACCTATTTAAAATGCAAAACAACCACTTCAACGGTATCGTTATTATGTTGGACTCCTGCTGTTGAATTTAAACCACTGAAAGGAGGTACAACGAAACGATATACCCTTTGTTGGAGATGTATTAACACAAGACAATTGGGAATATTCGTATATAACGAAATGTTTTTTAAGGTTGTCTACTCGGTTACTGAACAACAACAAAAACAACAACAGCGACAACAAGAACAACGACAAAAATAATAATATTCTTTCGTATCATGTACTCAACACTGATGTTATGTTCAACGGGGATGATTTCTATGGGGGTGCGTTCGATAAATTCTTATGACAAGCTATCAAATCAAATGGTATTGTCTTGTACAACGGAAATAACTCCAATGTACGACATACGACGATTTTTCGAGTTACAAAACTCAAAATAATATCCTTTGAAAATACTCTTGGTTTTATTGCTTCCTTTAAGGAATCAAAATGATTCCCGAAATAACATTTTCAGGTACTTAAAGTGACAACAACGATATCCATGTCTGTTATAGGCAATAAAAAAATTTCAAATAATTCTGGACTGTATTTTATTTATTCTCTAGATTTGCAAATATATTTTTTTGAACCAATTTCAGTTCCCAAAATGTTACATACCATTGTATCTTCATATTATCATCTTAATACTATTGCTAATAAAAAGCAAATGAACTTACAAATTGGATTAAAATACAATTTTCAAAAATTATATTTCGATTCTGTCATGGATCTACTTCACAGAATCAAGATTCAACACAATCCTTTTTGTTTTTTTTTCGAAAAGCTTGTCCAAAAATATCAAAATTCAAAAAACGTTCCCAAATAAAAACAATGCCCGGAAGTATCCGAAATTCAGGATTCTTTGGTAACAGGATTCAGAATTCAACTTGTTCAAATATTGTGAAAAATAGCTATGAATGCAGTACGCTTTGGGTTTTAGCACAAGTTACGTGACTTTAAAATTCATTTTTAAATTTGTTTTTGTATTCCAACTGGACATGACAGGAGTTTTTTTTTAAATATTTTGAACTTTGTGTCATCAAACAAAATTGAAAAGTAAAGAATCAAAGTACATGATACTATTTTAAATCATTCTAAAAATTTTTAGTTCACGACAGAATATAAAGGAGTAAGGAAAGGACGTGAGAAACTATCCTGATCTTGATAATTTCTTTTTACCCGGTTCAGCGCCAGCTAAAACCGAGTAACAACTCTCAACCGTATGTGGTATTCATTATACCGTTGAAGCATTCGGTTGGTTGAATGAATTTTTATCAAAAAGGAATTTATCGACTCGCCTACATCGTGTTACGGCCGTATGTAGGTTTGTTTGTATACGTGTAAGCAGAATGACGTACCATACTGAGTGGCGTATCACTAGTATATAACAGTTCTTTCAAAATCCTGAAGATGTTTCGCAAACCGGTTTATAGCCATAAGTATCGTATGAGAAAGACACATCTTTTGGGTTTCCTTTTATTTTATAATCTATACTAGGAATGCCCGTGGCAGTCGGAAATCGACTGCTTACTCTAGAAATTAAAAGACTCAAGTTTACTGGAAAATGGAAATTTAGTTTTTTTTTTACAACTATGATACGTAGAAGGAAAATAAACATTTTCCACTATTTGGGTATGTACATTCTTCCGAATGAGGTATCTAGCATCATCATTGTAAAAAAAATTTTTTTTGCCCTAAAAAAAATCATGGACCACCCATGGGCTAAATTTTTATAAAAAAAAAAATTTTTTTCGTATCTTAATATTTTGTATCTCGAATCTGAAGCTTAACGAATCTTAAAATGTTGATTTCACGCTGATGTACCGAATATTCCAGGAGATATCGATTAAATTATAAATATGTTCGAAAATCAATATGAACTCGGAACTTTCTTATCAATGCGTTCTTATCAATGCGATGCAACAACAAATGCACTGATATTACTTTTATTAATTACGGGTAAACTACTTGACCAATTTGAATTAAAAGCATATTCTGCAACTCTTCGACAACATATCTTTTAAATTGTGCATTTTTATCAAAATCGGACATGTAGTTTGCCCGTAGGAGGGGTCACAAAATTTATGTTTGCGTATTAATTATAGTATAGATGTTCTGGTTTTATTTATGCTTTGGTGAGATTTCTGGTCGTCTAGTTGCGAGGTTTCAAAAACTCACAAAAAAATTTGCAATAAATTGTGCGTAATGAAAATCACAATTTAATTATAATATAATTAAACTAAAACGTGATGAAATAGTTTATATAAGCTCTCAACTGTAACCACCTTTTGCGTCATTAAATTCAACTATAAGTCATTAAGTTATTATAAATTACGCACAACTTGAAAATGCAGTTTCCCATAAAACACATGACGGAAATCATTGAATGTTATAAATTTAATTACAACCATACGATAGTATTCTTAGAAGGATAAAGTATAAATATTGATTATCTCTTTAATAGACGATAACTATAAACTACATTCCCAATTAACTTTGCCGACATTTTACGATTATCCTTCGAGTTTGAGTAGTACGTTCAATATCCAGAATCTTGTATCCTGAATATCCAGAATGTACATTAATTATTACTTTAAATATTGCTCATAAAATGTTACTATCCTTATATAGCGAAGGATAACCATATTGTCTTATATTGGCATTTTGGGATCCATTCGTGCGTGCAATAAAATGAAGATATTCAATAATCAAACAAAGGCAAGCCTCTCAATGAAACTGTATATTACAGCAAGGACAACCTAAATATTTACTCCTTACTTGATGTTTGTTTGTTGTGTGTTTGTGTTTGGCTGTGTATTGAGTTAGAATTGCATTTACAAAAAATAGAACTTTGAGAAATATCAGGACTTATTTCTGTTGTGATGTGGTTAAATTGCTTTTGGAATCCTTTTTACAGGATCGAGATGTGGTTGAACAAAACTTAATTACTTTTGCTTTACATGTACATACATATACATCTACTGGGAGCATATTGGTAAATATTGTACCGATTTGGGATTTATTTGATAACTAGGGTATTATAAATGACGTGTACATGTTAATCCGTTTAACATAAAACTAGTTTTATTCCCGTGGAGGCAGGATTCTTTAAAATATGAAACGCAACCACGTTGTTGTACACGGGATATACAAAAGCATTTTTCGACGTCAAAGTGGTTACGTTTGTCGTAAAGAAATGTTATAGGGATGAAATTCTGTTGTCTTTCATTCAACTCATGAAACGAATCACGTGAAGCAAATGTTCAGCAGCTATCCACACGTGGTTTTTATGATACATGACACCGACAATTACTAACACGTACCAATTTTCATAAATCCCTTTTTCCTTCAAGACAATATCACAACAATATCAACATATTAAGGATAAACGAACTAATAACTTTCGTGACTGGCTTTAACACGGAAATCGTAGCTTACGCCTTATATAACGATGATGATAATTGTAAGCTTTACCCCTTGGCATGCAAGGCTGTAATAATCGTCTGTTCAAAAAAATGTATGAATTTAAGGTGGAAACAAGAAAATTACTCCGTGTACGAAATGAGCTTTTAAGAAAAAGTTTACTGGCAAAATATATATAAAAATTTTTCGCATGTTATATAATATAAAAACGATAAAAAGATTCCACGTAAGAATCCATAACAGTTTATCAGGATAAAATTAATTTTTTCCAGGTACGATCTCGTTCCTAGTTCAAATCAGGGATTCATCCCTTAAGTGGAGCACATCCCCATATGCTAGTTCTGTCACATGCACTTGATTAGCTCGGAACGGACCCCCTCTCGGCAACATATGCTTATGAATTTAAATTTTTAATTTCCTGTACCTAGAAAAACGTCAGCCTGAGGGCCAATCCCTGAATTTCAGAAAAAAGGGCTTCACACAAATTTATCGTTTAAATTTTAATTTTTATTTCAGTTACAGAACATTATTCCCCCAACTTTGAAATAATTCAAATGGAAGGGTTACATACGTTACATTCCTGTGTGATCCAAGTACCTACCTCCTGGGGTTGGGGATAGAGTTCTAATTTTTTTGCATGTGTGAAATATGGTATTTTATTAATATTTATGTCACCCCAGTAAGGGGATGCTTGCTGGGTTCGTAATAATTTAATGATATTTTTTAACGACAACGTGGAGTCAAAAGTCATCGAGTTATTGTGTTTGAGGGTGTTTCACTTTACTACCCCCATTGCGGTGTAACTTGGGGCTGTTGTTCACATAAAATGAATGATTCAGGGAAATATGACTTCTTTTTGTTTATGTTCATATCAGACATGTTATTTTCTGCAAGGGGAACGGGCAGAGCGAGAATAATTAGCTACATAAATTTTTTAGCACGCACAGGGGAACTAATAAACCTCTCCTGTTTTTTAAGAAGGGAAAAATTTTATCCCTTTCAAATTTAATAACACCCTTAAAAGTACATGAATCTAGTTACTTGATAAAACCGAATTTCTTATCGTTATCATCTCTAGGAAGTACTTAAGTTCCTCAGGAGGATCCTATCAATAATACACATACTTCAAACATTAAGGGATACATCCCCAGTACCCTGGAATATCCCTTTCTAGGCCTGTAATTTTGTGGACTAGTTAGGTTCGTTTATTATTTATTTATTTCATAATCAGGAAACACACTTCACAAAAATTTTGGGTCGTAAATCATATCATTCAGTTAGGTTACAAATAAGATTCTATAAATTCATTGAAAATTTACTAGTGATTTCTTAAAGAAACTTTGCCAGAACCTTGAAATGAAATATTTGATTTATGTTTAACAACAGTTCACCTTAAATGCTTGGAAAACCCATTTGAAGGTAATTTATGTGCCTGTAACGAAAATAATTGATGACATGATATAGTTATGATAATAAGATAACATGGTTCATGTATTCATGTGATATTAGGATGTATTATAAACACAATGAATGTGTTAATATATCACAAATATTGTTGGATTATATTACACTATCAAATTGCACATGTTAACCTTATAAATCTAGCATTATTAATTAGTATTCATGGAACATTCTTGGACATGAGGAACAATGGCGTACAATTTGAATCTCACGCTTGACCTTAACCATTCCCTAAATCCCTTGGAATACTCGTGGGCATTTAACTGTCCTAATTTAATTATTTATTGTATTATAAGTTTAGTAGCTATATGCCTCTATTGACTAGTTTAAAAGAAAACTTAATACCTTTTCCTTGAATATAGTGAATATAGGGATGTATGGGCAATGGCTACATTTGAAAATGTGGCGAAACATCAAAATGATATTCAAAAATTGTGAATATCTCTAAAAACACATTGTGTAGAATAAAGTTCAGATCATACCCAGCTGCAGGATTTCTCTTGACCGATCAAGTCCGATTCCATCGAAGCACAATATGTAGGGCAGTCAACACAAAAAGCAGGATAGTAGCAACAAAATCATTTCCATGTTTTTCGGATATAAGCAACGTATTTTGCCCCGAAAAACTTCCCTAACAAAAAATAGAAATGCTCGAACTCATGAATAAATCCGGGTTTGCTCAAACAGAAACTGGGAAATAAATTGCCCGAGTACTAACGAGTAGCATTACACAACATCCCTGTAAATGGACTTTCATTGTTACAAGGCATCAATGCCGTTTTTACGAAAATCTGTCACATACATGTGCATGATAGGGTAATGATAGAATACACATCGTACTGAACTGAGACTTTACCCTGATGATAACACTATAGATACGGAAAAGGCCCGTGGAAATTTCCAGGAAAATACCCAGATTATTGACGACAATCGGGAATCAATTAGAAATCAATTACAATCAGATTAAGGGGGTTTTACGACAACGACTTGTAATTTTAAATACATCTACTATACAGTATCTACTTTTAGCTAACTCTAAGCGGATTCGCTCATACCCGATAGAAAAGACTGCACTTGATTTTTGTCCTGGAAATATTGTCAACAACAACCATAGCAAAATATAATCCTGGTGGATATTACGAAAGGAGTTATTAATATAATATTGTGTAATATAAAAAATAAGGGATTATTCGGGGGATTATCCAGACTCCAATAAATTTCTTCGTGTTTATTGTGGGATAATGTTGAAGTTAAGAGGGCAATTTCAGTTTGAGTGCTGATTTATGTCAGACGAGACTTGAAACTCCTGGAAAGTATATTCAACTAAGGATTTATTGATTCAAAAAGTCTTGGTTAAAGGGTAGAACAAAAGTTTATGTAGTCACTTGGATCCTGTGGTAGACCATAGCTTTAGTTAACTTTTCTGTGTCCTGTGAACAATCCTTTGGTGCTACAATTTTTCCTAAACTTTCAATTATTTCACAAGTAGGATCCCTGTAGGCGACAGTTCTACGAAAAACGATCTTCGTACCTAGAACCTAATCAAGGAAGGGTATCCTTACATTTTTCCTTGTCTCAACTTTCACCACAATGTCCTGGGATTGTTCAACCGTAAGTTGAAGGGAATACCATCTCAGGTGCATGAAGGTAGCAAACAGGATTTTCCAATACCAACTTCTTCTGTATTTTCTACAAAAAGAGATTTTATTGCTTCGGAACTTATTCTTGCACATTGAGGTCATTTGGCAAGGACATTGACATAAATTAATGGATTCCACATTTTCACATTTGCTTCAATCCCTACCCGAAAAGGTAACGATAACATTTGGAAATATGAAACTATAAAATTTGTTGTTTTCAAAGCAATTTTTAAGTTTTTATGGTTTCCCATATTTCTCGGGGTTTGCTATACAATAACAGAAATCACTTATAAAATGTCATTTTCAGGGGCAATTTGGTTCTGAGCAGGATATACGATCTTGTTGCATTCGACAATAATAGGATATCTTGGTTTTGCGGAAACTTATTTGTTTCTAGAATGAAAGGTATGTTGAAAATGAAATTACAAAAACTGTTAACCAAAAATTTATTTAATAAAACAAATAAATAAATTTAAAACGTGTTGAATTTTCGTTATTCTTTTAACAATAATTTCTCGTACTTTATTTTAAACGAGTCAACGACAAAGGTTGACAAACTTAAATATTCCAGCGAATTCAAATTTTAAAACCACGAGAAATGCATCATGCATACGAAATGCATATTGTTCTTGTTGCATTCACAATGAAAGGACCTTTCATCGTCCTTTCAGTAGAACGAACCTTGCACAACCCTTCAAAAGTTATATTTAATAAAGCAACTGAATGGTGAAAAAGTTAAGCAACGCAAAAAGAAATGACAAGACAAAGTTTGTGACAAAAACCCTGTCATACATATAATATATATATCACATCGTATATGGAGATACTTTTTATATAAGCATACATTTTGAATGAATGCTCTCTTACAGTTGAAGTGTTAACTGCCAACGTTTTTGAAGGATACTCTACCTTTTATTGTTAGCTCAATGTTTGCTGTAATGAGATGTTATTGTCCTAGACTGTTGAAGCGTACATAGATACGAAAATCTTACAATGACAGAGGTGAATGTACACTTTGACATCAAGTTTGTATAGTGTCTGGAAGAAAGAGTATTTCACAAGGACACTTCTACGTGAAATCATTAATTTAATATAATAAAATACACTTGAAGTCATGTTTTCTATCAAAGCCGAAAGGATATTAACAAATAAATGTTTCTAGACAGTATTATATGGTTTATTGTAAGTGCAATGTCCTTTGAAGGATTCCAACTTAGTTACAATTTATTTTCTGCTGAAAATCAATAAATCATGAGTTTGATTGGAAGGCGCATCTCAAAAAGATTCATGCACAACTTCCAGATTTCCGATGAAACATCCTTCAAAGAGTTGAAAAAACAGAATAAAATTCCTTATTCTTTTGATATGAAATACTCTTCGAAGTTGCATTCATTGAAATTGTAAACTTTAGTTTTCATAACACAATTGCAAAATGTACATTTCATATATCCTTTGAGCCACTTTGAATATATATTGAATATTTCAGACAATCCTGTTGAGTTATACTTCATGTCGAGCATGGATGCATCCTAGAATAGCCAAAGCCATTGTTGAAGGGATTGTGCTCATTGAATCATGTTTGTTGCATAAGGTATTGTATCATGGCTGGTGCCTTAAGGATAAGGATATGGTTCTTCTTTGAATTCCAAGTATATCTATGCTTCAACAGACTCTTATAACTTTTTAAGTTCTTGAGACGGATGATGCTATTTGAAGGGATACTTTAGAGAAACCACTGTTTTTATCACTTAAATTTCGGATGTTCTATACAGGAAGTCCATTGAATCTCCTATTTCTAAGTAGATAAGCACCTGACCACATATTTCTCCTAGTGATTTGAAAAGTAATACCATAAATCCTCATTTAACCGGAAGAAAGAATTTATGAGGATCTCAAGGATTCCATACGATATTCTCGTGTGTGTCCAACACAATTTCCTTTCGTTAATGAAGAACAAACAGTGAAGAGCTATTAAAAATAGTTTCATTGTTGTGAAGAAACTTCATCTGGTTATACAGACACAGACTTTATCTATATCACATCATTACATGTATGACTGCTGAAATGCAGGACATTTAGCATTATTATCTTAATATCTCCAACGTATAAAAAGTGCACTTTTAACGAACAAAACCACAGCTGACGCTGAGTATATGTGCTGCTGCTATAACACCTTCAGGCACGTACGAGTTTTGTATGAAGCTTATATGATCTTTGTATGAGCTACATTATCATATGCATGAAGTGTAAACACTATAACATATCCATATCCTCATATAAACGATACTAATTAAATTCGTAAAAGCAGCAAAAATTTAATCGTGCTAATTGCATTACCCGTGCTTTTTTCGTACATAAATTATTCAGAATTTTTTTTTCTTTTTTGATTTCGAATGTGTTATTCTTTTCCCAGCAGCCCGGGGTAAGGGATTGCTAAAAGTGAAATAAATTAAAATTTATGGAAAAACGTGAATAAATTTCACGTAATTTAATGCATTTTCCATTGAATGCAATTCGAATTTAATTATTCATTTACTGGGAAAATTACTAACTTTCCATCCGCTTTAATGCTGCAATTTTTTCATTTCCAAGGAAGTCTTTCAGATTTTCTTAAGACAACATCACTCACAGTCCAAAAATCAATAGTCAATTAGTTAAGTAAAACAAAAAAATATAGGAATGTTATCAAGAAATTCCAAGACAAACTTTGAACGAACTTAAACGTATTGAAAAAAAAATTAGTAAATTTAAATCTATAATGAAGAAAAAAGAAAAATGGAGCTGTCTTCTTATTCTTAGTCTTTCTCAAAATCTACTCAAATCAAAGAGATAAACAGATGAATCAAAAAATCAGAGAAAGGAAAAGACAATGGATGAGGTGGCGGAACTGTCGCTTCCTTCACGCCTATTCAGCCGGGAAACACAAACACACGATCGCATAGTCAAACTCACACACACTCGATAACAACACAACAGCGCCAAACGGACCATATCCAAAAACACACGCATCTGACAGGTCTCAGTTGCGAGAATTAATGTGAAGACTCTCGCTCTTTAGAAACGTGCTAGTTCATTAATTAAGTGCCAAACTATTGTATTGGTAGATTGAAATAAATAAAAGATACCAATTCAAATTTACATCACTTGTGAATTATTTATTTAGTGTTTAAGTGCAATAGCACCCACAATGAAAAGAAGATTAGCGCCATCTCTTGGCTGTTAGCCTTACTAAAAATTTGTCATTGTTATCGAAAAGACTTTTATTGGTTATGTGTTAAATAAATCAAAAGGATTAGTGAAATATCGCTAACCTTATATTCAATAACACTACATGAAACCGGGAATCGTCCTAAATTAGAAAAGTGTTATATATGAAGTTGGGGATAAAAACATTAGAAACAATGCTGGCTGACATTGGAACTAGATAAATAAATGTTTTTATTATATATAAAATATACAAGATGACCAATCTATAGGGGGATACTTTCGTTATAAGTCCAACACGTAAATGAGCTTAAGATGTTAATTAATTGGCGTCTAACAAAATTTGTGTTACAAAAGAGAGTATTACTAGAAAGTGATTTAGTACCGCTGTAAACATCATTCAGGCTGTTGGTAATATCTCCTCGTGATATTTGATACCAATTCCACTAACGCAAAATACCCTGATCAATATCTCCAATCTATGATGGTGTTGTACAAAATTAGTTTGTAAATCACTTCAATATGTTATATGCTCATGGCTTACCATCAAATTTATCTCGTGCTGACAAATTAATCCCACTATTTTTTCCCGTTATATTCGTAAAAACTACAAAATCATATTCCAATATCGATATGATAAAACCTATATCCCTGTAAAGCCATGCATTGATGATGATACGTGGAAATATTTTAATAACATGAAACATTACGTAATTAGCTTTTTGTCCACGTGTCTACACGTTTTTGATTCTATTGAGAAACATGTATAATTGTGCTGTTATTATTAAACTAAAATTATATAACTAATTACTTATTAATATCACATGTGCAACATTCATAAAACCTCCAAAATGTTATAGTCATTGGCTAATCCCTTTTAAGCCGATGCAATTTTCCAATGAACCATGCAAGGCAATGACCAGATTATGCTTGGATTTTTGAGTGTAGATTGTGAAAGTGTGGACTGTGGGACTGTGGATTGTGGATTGTGGACTTTGCGATTGATGATACATTATTTATGGTATAACCATTTTTCTGGTTTAACATCACATTATAATGCAATAATCGTTACTGCTTGGATGTTCGAATCAGGATAATGTTGGACTGGCTTTTTGCTGAAAGGACAATTAAGGATTCGTTAAATTCGTGGTTTCGTTATTCGTGTGATATCCTTGGATGTGGGCATTTTTAAATCATGACAATTTCCGGGATATGAGCGGGTCTCATTAATAAATGATTCATCCAAAAAGGATTGTAATTTAAGGATCAATCAGAGGAACTCATTAAAATGTCCTTTATTTTAATTAATCACCCTCGAAGTGAATCGGGTTTTGTGGTTATATGATATTTTCCAGTGGTTCAATGTCCTGTACAAAATATGGCTACATCTTTATTTCATTATTTCTTCTTCATGAAATCTCAGATATAAATCCTGAAATTCTGAAAGGTATGGGAGCGCTCTAAACATTTTGAAACCTCCCACATTATGAACTTTTCAATCTACGTGCACTTTTGAACATCAAGAAATTTCTTAATGCTCCTTAGTTTGTTTGATGCAGTCTCCATCAGTTAAGGAATTTTTCTGACCTGGAAATTATATCCCCATTTACTACCTTTGTTGTTAACATATTATTTTACCTTAGTTTGAAAAGAATTATTCTTACGGATCTTCAAACATTTGTCTCTGAAAATTTGATCCTTTTCAAACATTCTGGGATACTCAAAATTTTGTGTTTGAAATTGTCCTTTGAATTTTTCTCCTTGAAGTTTTTCCACGGATTGTCAAATTTCAGTCTTTGAAAATTATCCTTTTTAAAGGCGTCTGTATATTTCTCTCTTTGAGTAATTGCTTCAAGGACCTTTGAGAATGATTGATAGTTGTTCGTGTATTATTTTATTAATCACCTCTACACGAATTTGTTTAGTCTATTTACTTGTAGACTCTATGGGAAAAGTTCAAGAAACCACGATTGGAGACTGGTATGTTAGAGGTTTCACGCTCTTCTTCCTTATAAAGACATAAGAGCTGGAGAGTTTTGATTCG
Source organism: Chrysops caecutiens (assembly GCA_963971475.1). Classification (NCBI taxonomy): domain Eukaryota; kingdom Metazoa; phylum Arthropoda; class Insecta; order Diptera; family Tabanidae; genus Chrysops; species Chrysops caecutiens. Next base: position 70,757,905 of record OZ020568.1, read on the forward strand.
CAAGTTATTTAGGAGCTCACGATCTATAGTACAAGCTTCTCTGAAAAGGTTTTTGCCACGATATTTTTTAAGGTGGCTATCCTCTGATCATGAAAATACCCTCGATTGGATGCTGCCTCTATTAAATTCTTTCTGATCTGAAATTGATTTCCACAAATACCGGAAGCAGTAAAAATTGTTTTAATGAAATTTTTGAAACGTTCTTTAATTGAAAGAAATCATCCAAAAACGTAGATATATTGATAGTAATTACAGTACCATTTTTCACTAAAACGCACCGTTTGAGGGTAATTTTCTGCACCCTGCAGCACAGATGTGTTGAGTATAAATTCATCACTGGATATATATACCCGGCATAAGGTAATAAAATGTCTGAATGTATCATAAAATGGATGAAAAAAGGATGAAATTTTCCAGCTACAATTTCATTTCATTTCCCAATTCAGATGAAATTTATTGTTCATCTGCACGTTTCACCCCGGCATGGGTATAAGGACCCTACATGGAACCTACGTGATTGGCATCGATATGAGAACGAGAAAAGTACGGAAAAAAAGTCTTAAATTATATTCACTCACACAAAGACACAAAGAATCTACGATTCTTAACAAATTTTCCTTTTCACTCATCCCTTCTCCGTTCACCTAAATTACCTTGAACCACAAAATCGTATTCATTGGCTCCACAACTTTGACTTTTGGTTAAAAAGCTTTCCAAAAAAATTGTGGAAGTAAAAAAAAAGGCAAATGATTTCCGACAAAATGGAATCATAAGTGGAAAACTGAGTAAAATAATTCACATTTAAAAATGAATTCCAGGAAGAAGAAAAAAAGGAAAAACTCGGAAGTCCTGAGGGAACATTTCATTGTGGTGACTATCAGAGGAAGGATGTTGAGGTTTTGCTTTCTTTGCGGTAATAAAACATTAAATAGTTCCCTTTTTTCGGAGCTTAGTACCTTCTAAGTGGCTTGTAAACAATTTTCTTTTACTGCAAAAAGTAGCCTCAATAAATCTAGGGATACTTTTTGGTCCTTATTTTTATATATGGTAGAAACACTTTGGATTGCTTCAATAAAGCTTTGTTCTATTTAGTGCATTTGTATTTTTAAACACGGACAGTTTATCAAAGTGATATCAAGGGTATTGTCTGTAGTCCTTATTTCCATTAAGATTCCTGAAAAAGCATAATGTTCTTCAATAACCATTTCATTTTAAAAGTGAATCATTTCTGAAGTAAACAAGATGCTTGAATTTTAAAAATGACAAATTCGTCCTTCCAGTCATCCTTTTTTTCATATTTTTAATACAGTCACAAATAAATTGTAGTTTTTCCTGCACATTTCCCAATTGGGAAAATTGTTTGTATTTTTCACTTCCGGCGCAATCACTTTTAATTCGAAAATTATTTCCGGTGTATCGCCGCAATTCAATATTTTGTGTTTGAGTTGATATTGTTATTGAAAATTTTCTTAATTTTATTTAAAATTTATTATTTCAGTTGGTGCTATAATTTTAAAATAATAACAAGATCGTAATTATAGATAATTTTTATTTATATCCTTTTTCCCGCTTCAGGCATTTTTTGGGTAGTGTACGGAAAAATAAATTTCACCCTTACGAAAAAGGGTTTTGTATTTGTGTCATCATTAAGCATATGACCAGAAGGTCCTTTTTGTAATTTTAGTGATTTTATCTGACCATTATCCCAAAACGATGTCCTCGCCATTTGTTTGTGATCCTTTGAGTTGGGACTGTTGTCCTGGAAATATTCAATTATTAAACACGTTTTAGTCCCTTTTACAAACACCTAAATGCCACAAGCATTTGCTGAATTTTATATCCTTAAACCGCATACCGTCATGCATGCTCCTATTGGTCAAGGAGCAATTTCCTTGGAATCCTTGCAATCAATTCCATCGACATGTGAGTGAATGTCAATATTTATTTTGTGGTTGTTGTGACATTTCAAGATCAAAATTTTATTACAACTCAATTTCGTGACCAACAGTAAGGACAATTCACGAGAATCTTAAACACAAGAAGCTGTGTCATGGAAAATCCTTATATGGTGAACAATTTATGCAATCCTGTATCCTTTTGAATCATGGTCATAACATGTGCTTTACTAGTAAATTCTTGTGTTTGTTCTATATCATATCAATATGAAACCATGAAAAGGACTTAATCTACTTGGAACCAAACAAGGATTTCAGGACTTAGTTAAGCCAATTCAAAGTAAAACCACAAATCCTTCGGACATGAATAAAACAATTGTTTTACTGTTTTGTTTGCTGTTATCCTTGTTTCTGTTTCTGTTGTGACTTGTGTAGTTTATGTGACTCCTTACACTTTTCCCAATTCTTTCGGCTACTTTAGTCCTTAGTCCTGAAAGTTTTGTCAATGAAATTTATTTCAAGAGTTTCCCCGAAAATAAAAGTTTCTTTTCTCATGTTTTTTTTTTCTTGTTTCAGTTTATCCCATTTCACTTGTATGGGTTTAAGTTGTCTTGTATAACAATAAAAAGGACATAAAAATATAATTGCATTTCAATTACATGTGGTGGAGCAGAAGTTGTTTTACAAAATCGAAGTTACAAAGTTTTGCTTCTTGTTCTTGTTCTTGTTCTGATTTTAGGTTCAACTGAAATAAAAATATAAAAAAAATATTTTTACGATGTAAATGTCCGTTTAAATTGAATGATCCTTTACAAGGATATTGAGTTCTGGAAAGAACACTAAAACAACAATTTCATGAAAATTGTTTTTGTATTGCCAATGAAATTAACTGAATAACAAATGATGTCCTTTTCCTTATATAGTGTGTCGTAAAAACTTATTAAAATATAACAAAATATTTTTATCAATATTACTTACTCTTTTCATTTAACATTTTACGATTATGGAAAAATATTTCCCGCAACTTTTCTCCTCTACCTACTGTACAATGAAATTTGTTAAAAGGATATTTCAGGGAAAATCGTCTTTTGATCCTTTCGATCAATTGACTTGATTCATTCAGAATGTTATTGTGACAATGTTGGCCTCAATTCATAATGATACCTCTTAAAATTCAATAATAGGAATCAATTTTTTCAAATTAATTTCATTCAAATCAAAAGAAATTTTATTCATGAAAAGAAACAATTGCACTGAAAAAAATATAAAAATTAGTATTCAAATCCTTATAATCTCTTTCACCTTTCTTCACTTTATTCTTGCCTTGAACGTTGATTTCTGCATTCCATTTAAAAATGGTAATAAAGGTAAACCGTTTTCTCTCATTCACAGAATCATGAATATTCCCAAAGGATTAAAAAATTTCCTTACTCCGATGCTCAAAGTTAATGAAGTATTTGATGTGGAATAATTTTTGAATAGTTAACTTGTCTCGTTCACACAGAATTCCTCATTAACTAAAGAAGAAATTAAAAACATTTTCCTAAGAAACAAAATGTTTTCCCCATAAATCAGTTGTCCTTCAATCCTTTTTCCATATATCAATTTGTCAGTTTTGGAAAGAGAATTAAAAGTCATTTCATATTGAGGCCCTTCAGACGTGTCATTGCATTGAGCCTTCGTTGTCTTGAAAGACTTTTCCATTTACGCCGTTCTTGGGACTTCTTTGGTAGAATTTGAATTGAAATAAAAGTATTTCGAATCCTTATGGTTTGAGTGGTCAAGTTGAGAACATGATACTTAGAAACTCGCATTTTGAGAAAAAGGACATAAACAAATTAGTGTCACTGTGACCTATTTGAATATCTCGAATTCTCAGACTTGTTTATGTTTCGGACGTCATGAAAAGCTAGAGCCAGCCTATAAGACATGCTTCTTGTCTTGACTATCAATCACCCAAATTCAGGACAATAACTGCTGTCAACAAAGCACAAACAACTACTTCTTTATCATTCAATATCAATCGAAAAAATCCTGTTTGATTGAAAGGACATCTCAAGATTTAATTATCCTTCGTATTGAATGTCCTGAAAAGCATTTTATTTGCCGACGAGACTAAAAACGAACAAAAAGCAAAAATTCGAAGACAAACAAAATCAGAAATTGATATTGACAAGGATTTTTGTGTATTGCATTAAAAAGGACAATTGGAAACTAGAAATTCGAAGAAAGTTTCATATTTGCAATAGTCTAACGAAAAAGGATACAAAAGTCATCTTCAATGGGTGAGCATAATGGACGATTAGGTATAACAGCAATGAACATGGATGTCCTTTTCAATGCAGGACAATACAGAACTCAGTTACTGGATAAGAGATGACAACGGAAAAAGCGGGATAAACTACAAAGCAACGTTTCTCGTCCTGGTCGTATAACTTTTAATTACACTTCGGAAATGCTCATTGCGAAAAACTTCCCGATCTAGCTTTTATTTACAGGATTTGTCTAGCAAGGATATTGTGGCTTGAATTTCACCATATCCTTTCCATGTGTTTAATTACTTTGTCTGTGAGTTTTCCGTATTGGATAAACTCGGTTTTAAAGGATTAATTTAAGCATTCGAAATTTGTCTAATCATGACTAAAATCCTTTGAATGAAGAACGGGAAATAATTCATTAATACGAATATGACACAAAAAAGGACATTCATTTACATGTTATCAAATAAATTTTGATAGAATTGAAGGAGCACCATCTCTCTCCATTGATGGCATCAATTTTAATTTACGGAAATCATTTATAACAAACGTCCCAGGATATTGTTGTACAGCAAGGATCAATAATGTTTACCATAAACTATTTACAACTCAATATTCAGCAGGATATCCCAGGTGGAACATTCGGATGACATCAATTTGGGCACAGCATGTGGACTTGTGGAGTTGATGGACTTGTGAATCTTAATTCTATGTTTCAGGACTAAGGATGGGTCGTTTTTCCATGATGTCAAACTTTGATAAATCGAAATTGGGCACAGTTTTTTTCTTCTTGTTGATTAAGTAATTGATTTTTGTGGTTCATATTTGTTGTCATATTTCGTCCTTGAAACCTGTCACCTGAAGTTTGGTTTGTTTGGTTTGAGTTTTCATGTTTCGTCCTGAAAAGGTTTGTGTTTATCTGATGCAAACAAAAGTTGAGGTTTCTTGACAGGATTAAGCTTATTAAAGCTATAAATTCGTCAGAAGAGTTTTGACACATTTTTATCTTCCCAATCAAGAATTTCCCTAATGTCCTTTGAGTCTCTTTTGACCTTTACTAACATAATGTCTTCCCTATTTTGAAAAATATTCTGTTGTTTGTCCATCAGAAATATCCTTGATTTTCGTAGGAAAATATTATCCTTAACACTTCTGTCACTCTGAACATCTCGACATTTTTGTCAAGATTAAAACGAAATTTGCCGAGCACAAAACTTATCTTTGAATCGTTACCAGCATTTTTGTCCTGAAACCCTTTGATGCATGTCAGAATGAGAAGGTTTACTCCACAAACACACTGAAACATTAATCATGTCGTTTAGAATAAAGTGTCAAGATAGCGAGAAAACATAAAAGGGTTGAAAGAAAAACCTTTTTTCATTCTGGAAAAAGGACGAAAAAATAACACCAGGAAACCCGGAAGAAAACATGCTTTTTCTAAATATTCCTTGAAAGTCCTTTTTATTTTGTAGTTTCTTTACCTTTTGCGATTTATACAACTAGAAAAAAAGGTGAACTATATCCTTGGCTTGCATCCTTGTACAAAAGATTTACGAATAAAAATGGAAAACTGTGAAGGATATGCCGACAGACATTTTGATTAAAGATTAAACATCGCTTTTCTTAAACGTGAAAGTTTTAATCTTAGCTGACAAAGACAAAACCCTCAACTTTCTTTGTAAATGTGTGTTTGTATTTAATCTTTTCTGGATACTTAAGATCTTGATGTCCTTCTACGAAGGATTCGTTAAAACAAAATGATGCTCTGATAAGTCAACACGTGTAAGATCCTTTTGTTCCGGAGTTCCGAAGTCATTCGATTCGTTCAAGGCTACCTTACCTTCAGATCAATTAAGGACGTTTCAATTCCCTCTACTTTGTTCCACATATGGGGGACTGACTGGGTTATGATTCCAAGGACTTGAAGTGAAGTGAATTTACTGGATCATGAGCTGTAGAAACAAACAAACAAACAGAATTCCACAGACTTCAAGCAATGAATCAAGTACAATTCAGGCCTTCGACTTGATACAGAAGTAAATCAGAAGATTAACCTTCGTCACGAGCAGTTAGAAGTGTTACAGATTCTCCTAGAAATTGAGAAACTCCACGATCTTAAAGATTCAGGACTCTATACTTTCCAATTCTCTGGAGGTCATCAAGGATACCACTAGATTGTATCAAGGATCAGATCGTTTGAAGTATTTTTGAAGAACAAATGATCGTTAAATAGTTTCATTTGCCCATATCCCGATATATAGCCATTGGTTGAAAATGAAACGAATAGTGGCACGTCCTTCAAAATAGCACTAAGGCTCATAAAATAAAATCAACTCAAAGTCACCGTCAAAAGCATGATTAAGTTGAGCATGAAAATTTGTGTGACTAAGAAATTTTCAGAATCAGAAAAGAGACTTTCAACAAAATTCCATAAAGTTTTCAATAAAGTTTTCCAACGATGTGCATGAAAAATTAGTAGTATGACTTACTTAAGCATAGCTGCGTGTAATTGAAAGTTCAAAAACTACTTGTCTAATGTTTTAAAGTTGTAAAGTTTAGCAAATGTTACTTTGTGTTAAGTTCTGCACTAATTTTAGTAAGCATAAAAGGCTTTGTAACGAAATTTCAATTGAAAATGCATCTTTTGATAAAATTCTAAGTTTGGTTGAAGAGTTTTCTTTGGTTTGGCATACGTGGCATTATTTTCAAAGATATTAACAAGTACCTGAATGGAGTGAAGTAATACAGCTTTGTTTCATACTCGTACTTACATCAACAATAAGGTACAGTCTTTCAATTTCTTCAAACTTTCTTCAACATGTTGAGATGACTTTCATATTCTTCTTGGGTTGGATGTAAGTTTCAAGGAAACTTAAGCAATCTATAGTATACTTTCTACATTTTGATTGGATTTCATCATGAAATAAGTTTCAAGACTTTCTCACGTGTGAATGTGAATTTTCTTTCAAAGCCATAATGGAATAACTGATGTATGAAAAAATTTCATTTTTAATTAAATAAAATTAATTCCAAGAGTAACAACCACTAAATGAATTTTAGTGTCATTGATTAGTTATAGTTGATAGTGGTTTAGCTAACGTTGCAATTATCATAATGAAATTTCAGGAATTCGCAACAACATTATCACATTTGCATAATTCGATTGATGGTGATTTTGAATGGACAATTGTTGGTTATTTTATATAATTGTTAATATATTGCATTCGACATTTGAACGGAAATATTATACAGTGATAAAAAGTTCTGTGGCCCTTTTAATCCTTTGAGTTATATGAATCGTTTTGTGGTGTTGCCTTTTATTACACATATCACATCATTCGCACCACACTTTTATATGCTTCAAACTCAGCCAGCTGTTATCAAGGATGTCATATCCTGTCGGTGTCCTTTGTGTTTGAGTGCGTGATAAACTGTAAAATCATATTGAAATATTAATCGACAGGAAGTCAATCGATGTCTCTACAATAAAGTGTGAATACATGGAAGGATACTTGTTAAAATTAAGGGCAATGAGATATCCTTGGGAAATATTTATTCTGACTCAAATTTAAAGCGAAAATAAGTCCTTAAACTAATTGTGGATCCGAAAATAGAAATAGAAAAATGTTAATTTTGAAGGCGTTGACATGCGATTAAGTTTTCCAGAAAGTCTACAATTCCATCCCCAAGGACAACAACCTTACTAATGGAGAAATTATATAGAAAAAGGACATTTGTGTGTCCATCCCTTGTCGGAAGGATATAAAAACAAACGTTTATTGGTGCATTAACAAGTCACATTAGATTCCAGCAGAAGATCCTTGAAATGTATGAGAGGATCCTTTGAAACAAGAAACTCTTAAGGACGGTTCAAGTTTCCTTTTTTCCGATATGTCATTCTATTTAATTGACGAACGAATTGATTCTACAAATAAATCCAACTGAAATTGGAAAATGTCCTTTGGGATTGAGGTTTTCCTTGTAAAGGAAGATAAATAACCTTCCTTTAACTGATGAGTTTCAATTGTTTTCTCTGTCAAATCTCAAAGGATATTTACTTTTTCGAGAGTATCTGTAAGGGAGACTCTTAACTCACTCTTTAATAGATCAAATTTCGTGGATATCACCTTTACCATGTAAATGGCAACAAAGGATACTGATAAATTTGTCAATTTGTTAACTTGAATTCGTTGGCAAAGCACACATAACATCTGGTGAAACGTTATTCACTAACATATCCCATAAAAGATACGCTAATTTACCCTTAAACGAGCATAATCCAAAAGAGAAAAGTTAGTAAATTTTACAACTACTCATTCAAATTCAGCTCAATATTTAACAATGTCAACATGTTGTAAAATATGAAGTTATATGTCAAGAGAATTCTACGTAATTTCAACTAATAATAGCAACAAAATTTAACAATTTATCTTTAACTTTTACACCCCCATTGGGGAGACGAAGTCACATAAACTTTATAAAGAAACTAAATTTTGAGCATGTGTTTAATGAGGGCATCAAACAAAACAAGGAGAACTGACAATTCAACTTGGAATATTTGCCAACTTTATGTTGTACATATAAGATAATGTGCTTTACATGCAGTAGTGTGCCTATGGTAGTTTTATTTGAAATTGTGTCATAGGCAATGTCACACTTGTTGACACAACAATGAAATAAAAACAAAACTTGGCCTAAAGATAACACGTCTCCTCTTTAAAATCTCATATAATTTTTGTATGTCTTCGACATGACGCAGAAAATCCTTGAAAGACTATGAAGGAATTGTGACGAATGGTACCAGTCGTAAAATAATGAAAAGCCATAAAGTTGCAATCTTTGACAAAAAAGTTCTGCATGACTGCAGCAAAAAGAAGACACAAGTACCAAATGAATATTATCTCTTCATTACTTATTACATTCACAAACTTTTAATAAAAACGGCACACAGACAAAAGGATTTCGAACTACAAGACAACCCTTGTGGACAATGTAAATCGCAACACGTACATACATTCATGTATGACACCAGGAATAAGGCAACAATTTGTCATGACACTCACGAATGCAAAGGACTGTCTCAAGAGCTATGTGATACCTTGAAATTTTTGTTGTGGAGAACCTCTAGAGGTAAAGAATAACTAAGAATAAATGAAATGGCTTTTATCAATGCTGCGGAGTGCATCAGTTCACCTTGCCCTAGCACAGTCTACAACCTTCAACCTTTTCATATTATGAGGGATGCCATTGTGAGCCCTTTCAAAATAAATTCATTTTTTAAGTTTGGGTTTTTGACATCCAGAATTGTTCCATTACACAAAAATTTGTCTCGCACATTTCTCATTTGAATTAGAACAAAAAGAAAAGTTTATCTTCGCAAATGAAAATATAAAAAAGTTTGAAAGGCTTCCGTTGATCGAATTCAAACGTACGCAGCGACATCTCGGTGTCATCAGCGTTACTACAAACATTTAAATGTCGTTTGCACCTTTCCCTTTTCTCCTGTTTCTGTCACTGATATGCCGAGTTATTCCGTTAAACAGGGTTCAGCCACACAACTATTGATGTTCTCAAACCAAGCGAACACAGCGACATCTCTTCGTCATTAGCCTAATTATAAATAGACAAATGAAATGCATCCAAGTAACTATGGTTCCTCCAACACATAATGTAGGCAAAAATATTCAAACAAAAGGATATTATTGATTGAATTGAAATAACAGCAGCAACTTCGGAAAAGTTTCCTGCAGGAAATTGAATTCTCGATCCATCAGGTTAACTTTTTTTCAATAGAAAAAACAAACACGGGTTTTCGTAGTCAAGCTTAGAGGGAATTATTAAAGTATAGAAGAAACATGCAGCAACCCGTTCCTTCCCGGAGCTGGGTAACAGTGGTTAGTGTTACTTCAGTAATTTTTCTGAATGACAAAATACAAAATACACAACAACCCACGAGCAACAATAGAAATTCTGTTGAAGAAACTTCATGGAAGTTGGAGTTTCCCTAATTGTTTTCATTAAACCGATTATTTCTTAAGAAATGGAATTGTGTTGGTATTGTTCGAGTGAAACCTGGTGAACTGAAGAAGTTTGATACGACAATGATGCATAGAAGTCTGCAATTTTCTCAAAAGTTTTACCCTTTCAACACAAAAACTTCACTTCTATCGACAACTGTTTACGGTCTAAACTTTATCCAGTCCCGGATTGATAGTAAGTTTCCAAACTTCTTGGCATGGGTAAACTGTGTCAATTTGACCTGAGCGTTGGTCGTCATTTTAGACAATCCTGGAGTTCCTGAGTAAAGTCTGAGAAGTTTTTCAAACCCGAATGTGGTCCGCTATTCTGGAAAACTCAACAGGTTTTGCACCTCTGAAAATAATATTTTTCGCAACCCGTTGAAATAGAGTAATTTTTCAAATACTTGCGTCAATGTCTTCGAAATTACCCTTTCAAATCTCTTTCCGCCAACACTATCCCTCGCAGGGTATTTTGATTTCCTTCCCTAGCATGCTGTGACAACGCAGTTACAGACCCCTGAGACATGAGGGTCCTGTAACTCTATTAAAGAGTCTTTTATTCAAATTATACTGAAGGAGGTTCCCTAATAAGGACACCCACGCAATCCTCATTAAAATGAGACGGTTATTGAAAAAGGGTAAATTTTATTCTAAATTTAGCTCGGCATTTCAATTACGAACAGGAGTTTGCATAATTTGAGGAATAATTTCCGGAAAACATGTATGTAAATTGACTACTTTCATGTCCTTATAATGATTATAGGTGTTCATGAACACGCTACAGAATATAACTTTCCCAACAACTGAATGTGGGATAAACATTTTCAATAGTGTCTGACCCATCTCAATTGGTTCAATCATCCCGGGTCATTCTACACAACATGACGCAGGAAAAGTGGACAAAAATAAGGGAGAATGTGTAGTCGAGACGGTTAAAAAATTAACAAACTTATTTCTTTCAAAGTCACCAAAGGACATTTGCTAGGAAAAATGGTTCCATTCGGATTTTTTCCAACCGATGATTGAAGATGGCAAAAAGTCCTTAGTCACATAAATTTTTCATGAATTGACTTGGTTATGAAAAAATAGAGCATTAAAAGGACATTTTGTTCGTTCCATTGAATTGTCTTTGCAAGAATTTGATTGGATGGCAGTTAAATTCAACGTGACATTTATGCAAGGACGAAGAACTTACTGCCAACGCAGCCATTTAAATTTTTCACTATCCTTCGATACGTGAATATTTGTCGAGGATGACTTTAATTGACACCGAAAGTATTCAAGTCAAATTATTTCATTCTATTCGACTCGTTGCAAGTTTTAGGACAAAAAGGATACTAGCATAACTTTAGTGGTTTCGAACCAGGAAATAGTTTCTAACTACCCTCATTGCAAGAGGTCGCAAAATTCGTTTGTTCAATCGGTCAGGATAATTGAGAAACAAGAAAAGTCTAATTAGATGAAAAGCTCACAGTTGTGTTGGAACTTTTTCAAAGCTCGTCCTTTATGGTTTGTTACATTTCGTTTGATTTTATTTGGAATGCCTCAATGAACTCAAGAAAATAAATAGAAAATTTTCGATTTAAATTTGATTCGAAAAATTTTCTGATTGCCTCAAAGGACATTTTCGACTTAATTTCGTCCTGGAGTATTCCTCCAATCAGCGGAATATTTTGATGTTTCATACCAGCAGAAATGAGCACAATTTCATATATAAATTATTGGCTTGTTTACAAATTCCTTGATTGACATGATTTTGACAAAAAGGACATCAAACTGTAATCAGGATGGAATCTTTGCCATGATTTAATGCATTTGGGTATTTTGATAGATGCAAACTGATCCGTTATGAAATTACTTTCGAATGAGTTTCGTACCTCAAAGCAATTCAATTTGTTTAATTCATGCAATGATTGTAAATTAGATTTTCATCAAGATGTCCTTCCAACATGCAGGCACCTCCATACACGGAATGTTTCATTAAATTCATGACCTCCTTTTCAACAAACCTCCCTACAAATTATTACACGTGCCTTTCAATCACAAAATTCAGATGAATATCACATAGAAAAACTTAATGTCTCCAAATTGTAAAGTTCCAGAAACTGCAAATTTTTTTTCACTGCAAACTGGAACACGACTCGTCGCTGGACGAAATTCAAGTTTTGACGTTTGAAAAGAATTGCAAGGCACAGAGAGGAGTTGAGTGGTCGTTTTCTTGATCTTTTCCCGCCCTATTTTTTATTTTTTTTTAAGTTTTGTTCCCATTTTTATCCGATGTTTTATTACAGAATATTTGTTCTTCGAGTGAATGCTAAATAATAAATTAAATGAAATTGGAAAATGAGAAAATGCATTTACTTTTTTAAAACCTCATTAAACGCGATAAGCTATTCATTTTTGCAATACAATTCTGCGTAAGGCTTACAATCAAAAACAAAAAGGTGCCTTAAATAGCAATAAATTATTAATAAGTGCATGGACCGCCATTTGCGGGTCAGAACGAGGATAATTTAAAATCGATACAGTAACACTTCGATTGGGATATTCGTGGGTTATAATTAAAGTTTTGATTAATAACACGTTGGATATCTCTTATGAAACACAGAGTTGTTGTAATACTTATATTATTTAAAATTTAATTCTGTTGGTAATGTCTAGTGAATGTTGAAAAACTATTTCGTTTGAATCCAAATAATTAATTAACTTTTGCGTTACGTATATTAAACGGATATCGCAGAATGTTTGAGGATATCCAAATGAACAAAATATTTTTTGATGTTATTTAAAATTCAAGAGCGAAAAAAGTTTTGGATTTGTTCAATTTTATTAGTAAATCCCGCTGGAATTATACCCATTTTACAAAATCCAATTATTCCTCGTCGCTCTGTTGGGATGAATATTAATTGAAGTGAAATAGAAATTTCATTACTAAATAAACAGTGAAGCAATGAAAAGCCACTAATTAACATTTGTGTAATTCAATCATTCAAATGCTCTAGGGATATGGGCATTAAACCCAGGGACCCAAAGTTAAATGACAAATTTGATAAATTTTGAGGCAATCAAATCCAAATGTGTCATTTTTCATTTTCCATTTAAATGTCCGAAGCCTCAACACGTGTCACAATTTGAATAAAACACAAGAACCTAGAAAAGAAACCATGAAAAAATATTTCCTCAAACACTAATTAATTCCAGGTGAAATCTTGAAAATTATAATTTTGAAATTTTGTAATTAATTTTAATCAAAAGCGATTTTCTTTATAATTAACATGAAAAATATAAAAATTCCACGTGAACACTTTCACGTGGTTGTCGACAAAAAATCCACAGCACGTCACGTCTCGACTTGGCAACGTCTCAGGGAATGCGGCAATTCACCTGAACTATTCAAGAAATTTTAATGTCTTAAAGTGATTTTAATTTTATAAGATCTCTCCTTATCCCTGAATGTCCTGAAGCAAAGAAGCGTGCACGTGAAGGATTTGCGGTTAGCTTTTCACCTTCAGACATTTTTACAATTTGAAAATTCCAACTTTTCACAAACCATCTCCACCACAAGTACTTGAATTACTTCCAGGGCCTCCTCTACATAGTAGATCCTAGTACCTGGAAATTCAAAAACCTTTCGTGTATTCTGTAGCCACTTGGAGAAATTATGGAAAGGATCTGAAATCACGTAATTCATTTGAGTTTTGCCAAACAGTGTTTAGCTGGATGAGTGGATTATATAAATTTGCTTGTTCCTATGTACATTGCTTTAAAGTTATGTTGTCGGGAGCATGAGTAGGACACATGCCAAGTGGTTGCTTTAGCTTTGACTACTTTAAAACTTGAAAGATTTACTTTGAACGCAGCTTTGTCTTAAATGAAACTTTTGAATGTCAGTTTCTATAACCAACAAGGATTCAAAATCAGGATCATCATCAGAAATCCTGTAGGCCTTCTTAGATCTACTTTGATTTTCTCAGGATCTGAACAATGTAATAATCCTTTCTTCCCGTGTATTTAAAACAAGTTTCCCGGATATCGAATATTAGCCAAAACATTTCTCTTAGCAATCTCTCCATGAGTCCTTTTCTAAGCGTGTTACAGACAAATTTTGTCGGCTAAATTCTTAGAAAGGCTTTCTGACTGAAATCCTTAGAAGAGAGAATCATTTTACAATAGAATTGTCAAAAAACAACTCTTTGGGGAAAAAGGATACAGAATTAGGACACATTTTTCGACACACCTTCTATCATTTATTCAAATTTGCCAGAGTTTCATCACCAAGAAAGTTGAATTATGACAAATGATGATTACAGTGAAATTTATTCCAATTCAAGGAGCAATTAAAAATTCCCATCTATCAAAGTATCCTTGAAGACAAATTTTAGTACCTTTCAGGAATTTACAACGAGAATAAAATTCAGAACGAAGCGATGAAAGTTTTTTGCCTCATTTCAGTTGAAAATCCCTTGGAATGAGTTGTAAGGATAACAAGGATTCCAGACGTTTTATAGTTGCAGGATAATGCGACGGATATTGTCTTGTAGAACTTCAACTCCATTCAGAAAGGCAAAAAACATGGAAATCATTTGCACACAAATAAAAGCATTTTAAGGTCAAAATATATTCCGAACAGGATATGCACACTTTTGCGATTCTATGTCAAACGTTACTTTGTCTCATTAAATTTTAATGTATGCAACGATCAAACACATTTTCAAAAAGTATAAGCATCTCTCGGCGAAGATAATCGGGAGGGACATGGAAAAAATAAGGATAATTCAGGAAATTGTTTAACGACGAGTTGGATGACTAGATTACAAGCAAGTACTTGCATAAGGACTCTTGGCTTCCTGATGCAGATCAAACGTGCTTAATCCTGGAATTTAAGGAGTCCTTTTTTTGTGAATAATCCATTATCGGTTTAACCTGATTTGTTGATTTCTCACTTCGAAAATCTGGAGAAGAGAAATGTGCCTTTGAAATGAATCCCTCAAAGGATAATCCTCTTACTTTAATACGAGCTAATCTTGATTAACTGCAGAAAGAAATGCAATCTTGCATTTTTGCCAACTTACATCGTCAGGATTCATTCAGTCTTTAAGGACAAATTTTTGGGATCGATCTTCGAAAAGGATCTTGATCTTGACCCCTTTAGAGGTCAACCCGTTGAGGTAGGTACGCCATGGGGTTTTTCTGCTCAGATTATCAAATACATATACAAGACAGATACTATAGATTTACACAAATACCCTCGGGTGTTTGTAATCAAAGAAGACATTAAGATGTTCTACCAAATGTGTTTGCACTTTCCCAATATACAAATAAAACTTTCATTTCATTTATTTCGTATTGATTTTTGCGTGATTAGCTTATATTAAAATCTGATCTATAAATATCTACAGAATCTTTGAAGTTTTCCCCAGATCCCAAACCTGGAGCTTGTTCAACTTCTTTAAATGTCTTTAAGACGGTAAAGCAAAAGGAAAACCAAATAAATTGCTTACGTTAATAGAATTCCAAGTTTATTAAGGGGTTTCACACAAACATACATACGTAGGTATATATATATCCCATACTTTTCTTTAGCACTTTTTCATTTAGTTATTTCTAATAAACGAGCTTTTCTCATACAAGAAAATCCATGAAATCAAATTTACTTTGAGAACTCCGAAATTATTTTCTTTTCGCTTTCGATTTTATTTGAATTAGCCTTGATTTCTTGAACTCAAGACACCTCCTTCGCCCTCATTCATTGGAGAGGCTCTATGCTTTGTGTCCCGTGAATCCTGGAACGAGGATCAATTTTGTGTACATTCCTGTCAAAGTCAATCACCTTCACACGACGAATGGTTGGATGAATCTAATAAAAATGGTGAGTTAAATTATGAAATTAAATTTTTTCGCTTGAGATTCTTGAGCGATTATCATGAGTTATGCGATTATCTTCAGCCTCTTATAAACGAATTGGTGATATTTATTGAAGTGCGGAATTCATTGTGTCATGAAATTTAATTTGATCGCATCAAAGATGGATTGTGTTTGAAAATATCTTTGTCGAAAACAGACGCGGGAAATTAGCGGGAAGCGTGTGCTTGTTAGAAGCACGAACTTTGAGCTTTTGCGGGTAGTTGGTATGAAAGTCTCAAGGAAAATGCAATGCAAACCAAACAAAAATGAAAGGTGTGCCCTTGTGGCAACGCTCTCTGAAGAGCGAAGAGCGAAGAGCGAGGAGTTTTCACTTTTCTCTTTCACTTAAGATTGTGAACGTTCCTTAAAGCGTCTGAATTCAGAAGAAGCAAGTGTCAAGTGTATTCATTTTGATTTATCCCTCTCATCTTCCAAGAAAATATGTTTTTGTTGTTTTAAGGTTTTTTAGGTTCTTTGCACATTTTCTCCTTAATATTTTCGCTTGGTAGACTGTATATAAAAAGGTGCTTTTCACGTTCTAAAAATGTTTGGAGAATTTCTCGAAAACTGGATTATGTAAAGTATCTGCATGATGTTTTTCAAAAAGGAAACAAAAATATACTTAATATGTTTAATGTGAAAAGCGTGGACACACTTTAACTCACATTGGAGCAGCTACTGCAATAAATCAAAACGTGATGGAGTTGTTATACAAGAGGCACAAGGGTTAATTGTGCAATAAATGAAATTTACATCTTTTCGCAAAATCAAATGCACCCGTATCCTTAGATAATCCTGGAATATATAAATAATCTGCAATTTTCCATATCGAAATTACATTTGGGACCGGGTACTTACCCAGCGATTTATATTGTAATCCATGTAATAACAATCCAAAATAGTTTTTCTTCCAACACAGAATAACTTTATGAGATTTATGTGACCACAAAGGAAGGAAGTGTTATATAAAGACGCATTTTTTTAAGGATACGACTTCGGTTCTAGTGGTTGTCCATGTACCGTATGTTGTCTGTTTTATTTTCATGAGCTACAAATCCTTATATTACCACGAATTTATCCATTATCCGTTCCATAACTTGTCGGGTATTGGAATGCGTGTGACTCGGAACGGCGATATGAAGCACGTGCTATACAGGACGATTTATTTAATATCATATAGCCAGTCAGACCCAATTCAACTTACGACTGTAACCAGGATCTGAGACATCCTTGATTGTTATATGATAAGGAGTAATTGCTGACATATTTTCGCACATGTGTGCAATTTCTGGTTTCCATTTTTTTGGGCTGAATGAAACATAAATAAGAAAAATTAAATGAAATCACGACCTTTTCTACGTTTCTTGTGGAAGACAAATAGTTCTTGTTTCATTGTGCAAATTGAAATCAGAAAAAGAACTCAGCCATATCACGCAGGTTCAGGGATAGCTCATTTATACATTTGCAGGAGATTCCTCCGTTTATCCTTATAAATGAAGATTATTAAAATCGTATCCACACGAGAATTCGTTCCAAAATGGTGTGATAAGAAATTATTAAAGTTAATCTTGTCAAATTTACGAATATCCTGGAAAACCTGAAGTTAATTTCGGAATATTTTTGAAATACGTTCAATAATTTTCGTGATTTGTCATATCACTAAAAATTTTGAATCCTGACTTGTACTGAAAGGAAAGCTAAAACTATCGCAACCATCGAAACCACTGAGTGCGATTAAATATCCCCATAACCATCAGACACATGCCCGTAAATTTTCCACTTTTCTGTTATACCACTTAAAAGGTTTTTCCCAAACAACGATATACCAAACAGAAACATGAAAATACAAACAGAAACTGCAACAAAGTTGAACATCCCTTACGTTCCTCATGGACAGGACATGACCATTACCAGAAATAAATTAGGATAATTAACTTAATCTACACTTTCCCAGGATATTCAGGCCTGCCCATCCTGCTTACAACAGAAACTATTTAAAGTGCTACCACTAGAGTTTGTACCATAAGAGGGCAATATTATTTGTTCGCTCTAGTGATCTCTTAATGTTGAATTTTTGGATACTTCTAGGTAACCCCGATGTCCCAGAACAAGGTTTCAGTATGCAATATATTTCCGGTTGTGAAACATTCATGTACACTTGAGAACAACAAACCACTGAGGGTTTCTATCCGGTTCTAGAAAATATTCCAAAATAATTTCATACTTGTCTCTCTCTCTAAAAATTTTTCACTATTCTCACGATTAACAGAACTATGTCCTTATTCACAATCTCAGTCGAAACCCTTGTGTTGGTAATTTCTGTAAAATATTCCTGGAATGGTAATTCTCGGCGATTCGTTTCCAACTGGATGAATATTAATTTCAATTTTCGGTTGAATATATTATTAGAATGTTATTTTAAATTACACTCATCCAAACCGGGAGCTTGGGTTTATTTAAGCACCCGCCTTGGCCATGAGAATTCATTTATTTTTGGAATTCCACATAACAGACCCGGAATTCAGGGGAAATTCCTAATGAGTACCTTAGGGTTTGGAGAATTTTGTTTTTATGGACATACTCGTATTTGAATTTTGTGAATAAATGTTGCTTGAATGTTTCATTGCAATTTGAAACTAGCAACAATCATATGAAAAATTTTTGAATCATCCATCCTTAAAATTCACCGAATCAAATGAGTCATAAAGGAGGGACAGCCAACAAATCCTTTGCTTGACATGACCACTGACAAAGTGTCCAGGAGACTAACCCTTTCTGCATATGATTAACAAACAAAATTAGTCTGCAGGAAATGATGACTAACACGAAGCGCCGAACGTGATAGCACGTCATGTAAATTGGATATCCGTGTCAGGTACATGTGGAATGAAAGAAATGTTTTATTTTACAGTCAAATAAAAACTTGATGATTATTCAAATAAAGATTGCTGTAGGTGCATAATTAACACCTGAAATGAAGAAATGCATTTAACATACTTTGTGCAGTGCCTTTTCAACACGAAAGTTGCATCCGTCTGAAATGATGTGAAACCACACTAAAACCTTAAAGTGAAATATGACGAAATGTCGTGACTTACTTATGGGCACCTTAAAAAATCATAAAGTTCAGTTTAGCTTGTTACTAGTAATAGGTAAATTGCATGCAATTGCAATGTGAAGATGAACTCGTAACTTGTGACGGCGTACATGCATGCAATGCATCATTGAACGCGATTATCAGCTTATATTGCTTGCTGCTTTTAGCTACGTTGAGCTAAAGTTGCATTGATGATATTAAAAATTTATAGAAACGAAAGCTCTTAAGGTTCATTATGGACAGTGAATTAAATTTTACGCCATCTGTACGTCAAGGAAGTGAAACAGGAAATGGAGCAATAAGCTTCGTGAAATATTTTTTGAGGTACATAAAGTATGTATAAATTAACTTCTCAAAAATTGCATACAAAAACAGCGAAATTATAAGCCGCTTTGCATCTAAATTTGATGATTTATGTACCTCCTGAGTGCTACACAATTGTGATTTGCGAAAATAGTAAATACTTTTTAAATTACTAACATATTTTTCAATTATCTACTGCAAATGTTAGAAATTTAATATATAAGATCACTTCCTTGCAATTTTTTCAATAAAATTCGTGGATTATACCATGAAAAATATACTACCATACTATATCTAATTTAATAGAGAATGTTCAAGTATTTGTTTTATAACAATCAGTTAATAACTCTCTGAGCTAGACTAGTTAGAAGTAGGAGAAAATTTATTTGGAGAAAACCGGTTTGAAAATTGATGCGTGCTCGAACGACTTGCTGTGGTGTGTCTCTTTTGTCCGCATAGTTTTAAAATCAATGCACATATCACAGTGAAACTTTGACAGTTTAATTTATGTATGTAATAGACTTTTTTCATTTTACTTAAGGTAAAATGTCCTCTTTTGTATCAGCAACTATGTTGATTGGATCATATTGCCCAATAATAAAAGAATGTCAAAAATTTCGTAGAAGCTTGAAATACAGGGCAACGTACAACATGATTGGAAAAAGTAACAATCAAAATTCCGTCATGCAGAATTTGTGAAAACAAATAAAATCCGAAATCGTTCAGGCACGGATGTCCACACAAAATCACTTCACACACAACGTGGTTACCACAAATGAAAGAAAATCAATCGCCGGAAATCTGGGTAAAATTCCGCAATCCAACCAATACACAAATCATAAGTTTGCGGCTAAAACTTTACAGACAATAAAGCACACTTCAGTCAATAAAGCAATTTGGCATTTGGACCACAAAGAAACGGTCGTTTATTTTCAGCAAAACTCAGCTGAATATGAGCACATGTTCAATAAAGTCTTAATAAAATTACATTTGATTATGTAAGCACTGCCTGCTCTGAACATATAACCCAATTCATGGGGAAATTGTTATTAACAGGTAACCAGCAATGGGTCACAAGTTTCACGCACCATTTAATCGAACCTAATTTTCCAATACTAACGACTTCCTGCAGTCAACACAAAGCATTGGCAATAATAAATCGTAGAAAAATTCCACAGATCTACAATATAACCAAACGGTGTTATTGCCTCGTCACGAAGGTAACCTGTGTCATGTGGTTCAATTTGGTGAATGATGACTCAACATTTTCACACAACTTTTATTACACTACGCCACTGCATAAATCCTGGAATTGTGCAACGTTTTAATTCCTAACCATCAAATCTGCAACTTCATGTTGTGCTGCTACGATAGCAGTCATGTAACTTCAATTACAGTTCCTGCAAAAAAAAACAGGGAACTTTTCAGTATCCTGTCAAGGATCCCTCTGAAAGCTTTGTGCAGTCTAATCAGTTGCATTCCATATGAATGCGCTATCGTGAAAAGAACTTGCATCTCATGCACTCTTACGAATCGACTTTGAAATGGTGGGAAAAAATTTAAGCTTTAATAAATTCCCTGAAATGAGTCCTCATTTCCGAGTCTAGTTGCGGTGAAAATTGAAATTTGTCACTTTCAAAATGAACGTCCAAATGGAGGCTGGACGAATGCTTGACATACAGGATAATCAACACGTTCAAATTTAATGGGCACATCCTAGAAACAACTCTTGAGGAAAATCAATTTCATGGTCGCGCTTTTCAATAGTCGTTTGCAGGACATTAAATACTGGAAGGACTTGTGTCTGCAATCAATGCCAGCTCATTGTCCTTTCTGTCAGCAAAACATGAGAATATGGACAACCATAAATGTGAACCATTTTGTCGACGTCATGACAATTTCAAAGTCTCCTGAATCGAGGAAATTGTCCTTAAAACGAGGACAATGCACAGTTAAATTTCCAGGATTAGTTCAATGATATCACGCGTTCCATGATGGAAACAGGACATTGTTGCTTGGATCAAATGAAGACAATGGCTTAACTTCAGGGCATGTTTCGGAATTACAGAATCACCAAAGGATATTCTCCTCTTCGAGTTTCATCACATTCAGGATAAATTCAAGTGTGAGTGCGTCATACACCCAATACATGGTGTCATGTTAAATCCAGGTTCAAGTTGAATTGTTACATTTTCCATAGATCTACAGATTTTATTTTATGCAGATTTTAGAATATGCAATGTTTGGTCTAATTCCAGAATCTATTGAATTTGAAAATTGATTTCATCTACACTGCACAAATGCAACTCTTATTATTCCATTGATGAATTGTTTCAATTGATCATTTAAATAACGTACAAAAATTTTCCTGTTGTTGTTATCCTTGCAATCATACCAAAGATTCAATGAATTTCAAAATAGATTTGTGAATGATGTCATGAATTTGAATTGAATTCACTAAATCAACAGATTCAAAATATTTGCCCTATTCAACTCCGGACAATTATCATTTAACCACAAAACTTTTAACTATTCTATAGCACTTCTATGGTATTCATGAGTCTAGTAAATGGAATATGAATACATCTATGATTATTTATAAAATCTTCTACAATTAAAAAACACACCATCATCTCATCTATCACAAAATCCTTCAATCAGGCTTATGTGATAAACAAATGAAATTTTTTCAATATTCGATAAATAATCGTCTTCGATCGGGGTTTTGCGAAACTCATACCAACATTTGAGTAAACAAAATAAAACATAAATTTTGTTAAAGCACTGTTAACCTAATTTTGTTAACCTAATTTTGACAAATTCATTCGCGTCATCCTGCCTATTTAAGGCAACATCACTTACAAAGCACAATTTCTCCAAAATAAAAATAACATTAATTTTATCCCAAACAACGAACGCGCTCTATTTGCGCTGAGAAATATGGCGTGATGAATGATACAGCATATGCTATTCAATAACGCTTACAATAGAGAATTTATGATATATGTTTTATATGTTGAAAATGATAGGATATTCTTCAAATTTAAGATTTCTAGACACTCAAATGTAACCTGCAATTTTTATAATGAAGCCACAACTTGAAAGTATTCAAACGAAACCATCGAATAATCCTTAATTGGGTTACCCTGTCACTATGAATCCATTGAATAGTTTTACATCCAAAAAGGGATAAGCACAGCCGGAAATTGAAAATCAAGGATTATCCCAAGTGACAATTCAAATAAAAATTCAAATATTTCAATTTATACCAAAAAAATGACATCCTTGAGCTGAGGTTTTTCAAGGCTTCCTTGTTGTCATAGTTCTCATGCAAAAAGGGAACTTCTAAGCTACGCCAAGACGTTGTACCTTCCTTCATACTCCATCCATTTGAGGTGGAACTTGTTTTTCTTCTCTATGGAATTTTAAAGTGAAAAAGTCCTGATTTGGAAAACATCCAGGACGACTCAGGATGATTCAGGACGATCCAGGACGATCCGAGACGAGCATGTTCAAGTACCTGATTTCAATTTGTGCTTTTACACGCTTATCCTGTGTGTGTGCCAATTTTACATTTTTTCCATCCATAGAACCAAGTCTAGTATATAAATTTAAATTTACTTTCGGTTCACCATAATCTATGGAAAAATGTTGAACAAAGTTTTGCTTATTTTTCGTTTTCGAAGAAAACCTTTTTGAAAAAATATAAAAAAATTTTCCTTGCTTCCATTCAGCATTACATGATTTCTATTTGGTTATGTGACTTTAACTTTAAAACATTCACTCGATATAAGTAGATCCTCTATCTTGAAATATGAATACGTTTGTCCTAGTTAAAGTCATTTTTGCAAAACAAAGTTTTACCTATTTTCTAGGACTTCGAAACGAATATGCACTTCCAGTAGTTTTGGAACTTAATTTAAACTTTATACCGGCATGTTCAAGAAGGATTCGGGACATGTATCACAAAAACAGACAATATTCAAATTTACGAAAATACTTTCTATGGAATTTTTCAGAAAGTGTCGTAGAACTAATCAGAAATGCATCATTTTGATGTTGGAAATACCTTTCCAAAATTAGGTACAAAAGGAAATTTTCAAACAAGGGCATCACACGCAAGATATATTTTCCTTTTCAGTGTTTTTCATGCTTTAAATGTGAAAGTGTAATACGAAGCAATATAAAATGTATACTTTAAACGCGTTACGATCTTGAAGCTGAGAAATCTAGTTTAGAATTAAGAACGTATCTGGTTATTAGTCAAGAAGCGCTTTGTCTCAATGATGGATACATTAGCAAAAGATGAAAGGAAAAGGGTTTGACCATAGCTAAAGTACATCTACTCGAAATGAAAAGACATACTATTACGTATTGAAAGACGCATTTTCAAAATGTGAAAATATATTGGCCCACTAGTGCAATTCATCGATAGCATTTAACCTATATAAAACAGCGATTGATTCAATGTAAGGGATGGCACTTGAAAATGTGAAAGAAATTAAACATTTTTTGATAAAATTATTATCACTTTCTTGTACAATACCATGATTGCACCACATTTTGTGCCAGAAAAAACCGACATTAACTACAAGAAAATTGTTACGAAAAACCTCCAAAACATCCCAGCACATGATACCATGTTGTTGAGCGTCGTAAAAACATTTTCCACATAGAGAAATATGAAATAGATCCACAAGGGGTACGAGTGAAAAACCCAAAACAATATATAACATTGTATGCAAAAATTTGCATTTTCATCCCTCAAGTCAATTCGAACGCGGGGGAGTTGGTGAAGAACCATAGCAAATGTGCTTCGTAGAAAACCGTAGATTGTTTGCCATAGAAACATATTATAAAATGTAAATTTTAGAAAATGTTATGAGTTACGAACAAGAAAATACACCCCAACCAGAAACAAAATCCACCACAAGGTTTGAGGGTTTAATTTTGAAATTATCGTAGCAACTCCTAAAACTTTAATGTCAATCAATTTGAAACAAAATTTCCCTTTAAGTAACTACAATTAAAACAAACTGCAATTGACACGAGTCAACATTTAACGGAAAACTTCAATAGAAAATCCGGATAAATATCAAGTCCAGAAGATTTTAATATTATCGGAAAAATCGGAAAATTAAAAATTCATTACAAAAACTTGCTGACGTCCCTTTTCCGAATTATTTCGGATAAACAAGAAAGTTTTCTTGTCGTTATTTCGAAAATTTGTAGAAAAACTTTGACGTAGGAAAATCGAATTTAATTAAAAAACATTCAACTGTTTGTTCCCTTCCCCCCATTCCGAAGCAGAAACAATAACTTCCGGTCGGTATTGAATTTTTCCAATTTCATTTAATTCTGCGCCATGTTTGCATTTTCGTTGATTCTAATGATTCTGAATTGAGGAAAATTTCATTCAGGACATTTTGAAATCCTTTTTCCTTCCATTCTGAAAAAAATCCCGCATTAAAGCTAATTTCTGGAGTTATTACGTTAGAAAAAATGAAAAGGAACAAAGGTCCTTGAAAGCTGTTAAGAGGTTTTCCACGTCACACAAAATAAAATGGAATTCAAGTGGTTCCAAGGCTTTTAACAAAATGTTAAAATACCTAAGTTAGGCAGAAGGTAACGTGTTTCACAAGTTTGAACATTTATTCTAATTAACCTTTCCACAGGTGAGTAGTACCGTCTCATAAACGTGAAAATGGTTTTAACTTAAAATTTATTAAGGATTTATGATAAAAGACTCAAGGACTTTTTTCTAGTATATGAATCGAGGGTGTCTACCCTTGTTTCCTGTTCTTGACTCTAACCTTTTTCATGTTTGCTCATTAAATGGTTAGCCTTAAGCAGAACATGAGTCCTGAGACTTAGTCAAGTCGTTTTTATTTTGAGGGAATGTGTTTGACAAGTACAAGGAATGTTTCACCGCCAAGGAGACATTTAAAAAAACAGTGTCAATAAATTAAATTTTTATTATAACGTGCACAGGATTAGGATACCTGACTCAAAGCAGACACGAGTGTTGACTTCATTTTGACAATGATGCCTTTGCCGTGTGTCTGATAAGAGAAAGGATTCAAGGATAACACAATCATCGTTTTCTTTGGGGCAGTAAATTTGGAGTTATTTGATGAACAATGTTTAACACTTGAAACTTACCTCGTAACTCCAAGTTACTATCAGCTATAAATGCATAACAAACTTTAGCATGTGTTTTATAGCACGAAAGGTTGAAGTGTTAATCGTGATTAAAGTTGATTTTATATGATACTTTTCGTACTTTTGTGATAAATGTTTTAGTGAGATGATAAAATCAATAAAACGATAAATATCTCGTCAATTGATTAAACTGTGAACGTGGTAAGGTGAAAAATTCTCATACAAATGAAGGATGAATAGACTTGGATTGTGAGTATAATATCTCAAAATTCCATCGATTTCACAAGGACATGTTATCATATTTGTGCCAAAAACAGAAATGGATTTCTTCGATTAATATTGCTAATGAAGTAAAAATAAATGATCATGTCCTGCTAATCTCCCATGATGGGAATAAATTGGATTTTGATTGATTATATCGAAGCAACAGGACTTGCGTCAATATAAGACCAATTTGATGAAACAAATGTTAATCAATTCATCCTCCTAATATTCCTTAGAATAAAATCAATCGACTATGAATGTATATCTCAAGGAAAAACGCGTTCATATTGATTTTCCATATTCGTAACCTTTAACCCTCAACTCTAACCTCAAAAGACGCCTACATAAAAAATTTTTTTAATGAAAATTCTTCGTAATTTTTCGTGGTTCTATTTGCATCTTAAGACGTCACGATGTTTTAAAAGAAAACCCTAAGAAAACTTTTTTTATCAAACATGTTATAAATGCGTAGCAGGTGTATGAAGGCACCATTTACGTCCTTGTCGTAAAAAAAAATCATTTCATTGAAGCTAAACTTCACTTTCACAAGGATATGAATTCCTTTGATCCTGATTATTATTCGCCACCATCCTGCAAATCAATCGAGTGGTCGTTTCTGGTCGATTTACCAAAAGATCAATTAGTTACCAAATTTCATTTCAACATATCAGCTTCAACCTTTATCCTTTTATAAAGCAATGGTCAAATTAATGATAAAGGTATTTTCAAAACGGACAAATTGATGACACAAATCCTATGAGAATTGACCAATTCATCTCGAAGATGTCGTCGTAAGTCGTAGCTCGCATCATTGAATTTTACGTGGATTGTTTAAATATTATTTAAAAGTTTAAGTTTATTGGTTTTTGTTATCCCTGTTTACCTGATTTATGTGAAGAAACTTGATTTGACGTCGATAACTGACAATAAAACCGTCAATCGTGACGCAGGTGAATGGTTCATGCCATTGATGTGTGAAAAAAGAATTTATTTTGATTCCTCTAACGATCAACAGATGGCACGATTGACATTTCGTGGTACATTTTATATTTGCTTAGCTGCATACTTCAAGTTGCATCATGCATTTTGCGTATTTTGCGTTTAACTCTTTGTGACACGTTACAAAACGTAATTCACATTTATTTTTTGTTAAGGAGAGTGTTCTTAAAAAACGAAAAATTTTAAGTGCATTGATCCATCAAACATTTTTAAGTCCATAAATCATACAAGCAACACTGACATGGCTCCATGCATGGCTACAGCCACAACTTTGGCATTTTGTTTATCCGATCCACTCCAGTTACCATCGAGCTATGTTGTTGTTGTTGTTGTATGTGACATAACATGTAAAAAGGTTTTTGTACCTTTCTTCAAACCCCCACAAAATAAAGCACAAAGTGCAAACTTTAGAAGGAAAAGCAGAAAAAAAGAAAAAATTTATTTCTGCTTCAGATGGCATTCCCTTGAGGTTATGTTTGAGTCTCTCCACACATGAAACTCATGGAGCACAAAATATTTTCTCCATATTCCCTTTAACCCTCGCTCATGTGTAGACTTTACGGACATTAATTTTATATATAAACATGTTTTAAATTTACTACATACATTCATTGACTTACTGCGTCTCCAAAACATGGCGGCATAAAATATTAAAGAAAAACACTCTGGGGTTAGTGACATCTACCTCTCACCTGGTGAAAGTGTCTGGACTGGTTTTATGTTGAACATAAGGGGATATTTTGATGTCTTATCTACATGTTATGTTGATAAAATAACTCAGACAAGAGTTATCCTGTAAATCGTCCTTTAAAATATTAAAATTTCACATGAATGTTACGACTCAAGGCGTCAGGAGAAAAGTTTCGGTTCTTTCTTGTCTCCTTCATATATGAAAAAAAGTCCTTTTTCGTCCCTAATTAAGATTTCTTAATGAAAATGTTCATTAAAAGCTAAAATTATATTTTATAACCATCAAGGGTTTCATCTTAGTTGATACAAATGTGTCGTACATATGTATATGATATGTTAGGACTCTCTTTGTGTCCTTAGAAAACGTATAAAGGGTCCTGCAATTTTTATTGCAATTTATTATTTTTCATTCTTGGAAAATCCAATTTCTATACAACCTCTCGTTTCTCATAATCCAATCCCGTGCAATTGTACAGAATTCCAGGAATTTCCGATTCATTCCTTTTCAAAGGAATTTGTGCTTTACTAGTAATTGGAGTGCTTAATTAATTTTCTGCTAAAACACCTTCCCTCTCATTCAAGGGATCAATTGAAACACTAAAAATATCCTTTAAGTGGCAAAAAACCTTCGGTCATTGGTCGAGAATATGTCTTTCATGGAATACAGCCTCGTCCTTTTTATTCGCCTTCTGTCCAATAAGCTCGTTATCAAAAATTCAAGAAATCTCTTTTTGCCATAGTGTAGGAGTTGCAGTTTTTCCCTGACCCAACTCAAGATATAAGGACGTATTCCCTAAGGAGCTTGTCTCTGGTCTGATGGTCAATTTCCACGTCATGATAGGCTATCAATAAACCATTTTCATGATATGAGACACAATCTTTCAACGTTGCAACGCACTGGGAATTGTCCTTTGAAAATGAATTTCTCCTTTTACAGATTTTATTTAAGCCCCAAAAAGGAACACACATCGTATAGAATTCTTAGCAGACAGAACCAATCAGTCATTCATTTCAAATCGATAGATTTTCCGGTACTTATTAAAGAAAATCGTTTTGCCTCTTTTATCAAACCAAAATATCCTTTAGCAATTTATATTATTTTTGCTGTACTTTTTCTGATTATGGTTTCCTTCAAAAAAATTTTTAATTAGAGAGAAACTAACTCACAATATCCTTAAATGGTGAACTTAATGTGATCCTACCACTATCCATAATTATTTGATTTAATTATCACTTTAAGTAAAAACGTGAACACGTTCCTTTGCTGGGTAATTGCAGCGTAAATATATTAAATGAAGGGTTTCCACTTCCAGATAAATGTGACGTCAATTTATTTAATGTGTTTTTCTATTAGACGGGCTTCCATTTATGATATCTCGCACTAGTAAATGTTTGAATCAGGTTTCAAAATAGGACAACATTTAAATTCATCGCAAACAAATTTGTTTAAAATAAAATAAAGCAAAACGTTTGCAAGTCACAAATAAAATAAAAGAAATGAGAAGACAATAGAAAATAAAAAGGCGAGAAGTTGGAGGGAATGAGATTTTTCATTTTTCTTTTAACAAAAATAACAACAATTCCATTTGACAGTTGAGCAGTTCTTCTTGGAAGGAGAACGTGATCTAATACTTCTCCAATTAGAATTCCAATTAGTTTGATGAATAGAAATTGTAGCCATCACATTGAGTTAGTTGCTCGTTAATAAATAAGGAAAATATTAATTAATTTGTCGAGATTTAAGAAATTTTAATTAATTTATGTAATTGAATTAGCTCATCAACAGGCTTAATTCAATTAAAAAGAATGTAATCAATCAAAATAAAATTAAAAATATCAAATTTTGTATGAAAGCTCGGGCAAAGCTCTGCCGAAAGCGTCCAGTGAAGGAAACGCTGCAAGAAAATTGGACCATCCGTAGACAACGATGATTTTGATTAATAATTCAACGATCAATTTCTATTTAGAATAAAGTTAAATTGAATTATAATACATCAACGTAAAAAGGATACCGGGTATGGTGTTCCTGGGAACCGGGCTTACTAACTAATCCAAGTAAATCAAAAGGAAAAATCACTCCTGTGTGACACAATGAATCAGGAGCAATAAATATCCCATGAATCCATGCCAATGAAATTGAGTCTTGTTGGGTGTTCTGTACTTGACTTTGTTCCAATCCTTCAGGTTCTTTTGGGAAGTTGAGGAAGAAAGCCTTTCTCGGGTTCTGGCATTTCCGTGGAAAAAAAGAATCCAAATTCGAAGCACGTACACCCTCAATACCATGAATACGAAATTTGTTTGTTAGAAAGAGACAAAGAGAAAACTTTCAACTGGGTGCAGGCTGAATCCACAGACAACGAACACATTACAATATTTATTGGCATCTTTAGATCCCCAGCAAGATTGATGGACTCTCCCTCAAATGGGGAAAATGGAGTTAACAAAGTTCCCTTACATGTAAACTGAAACACATACCAATCAAACGTGCCAATACACGAACCATTCAAATAAAAAATTTTGAGCCCCCGAATTCAACTGAAATCGCTCAATTTATTGAGCGAAATAAAAACCAAACCAAGTACCATTTATTGGTGTAATGAATTTAATCACTTCAGCTGCTTCCAGTAAATTTCACTTAAACGTGTTTGAAATGGGGAAAAACAGAATTGAAAATGTTAAACCGAAAAACAACCGGGTGTAGCCTGTACTCAAACCAAATTGATCCGGGAATTCGTCGAAAGTCTCCTTCAAACATGAATTTTCCTTCAAGGACTTTTCCTAAATCCGCTTCAGGGAAAAACCTTACTCACGTTTTTTTAATTTTTACCATTTCATTTTATTTAATTTAATTTTGTTTTTTTTTTGTTTTTTTTGGGAAATTGTTTATGTTGTTGCACTTGAATTGAAAAATTTTCTCGTTATTTTCAATTGACTACCCATGAAACGAATTTAACCCGGAGTGGATCAATGGAAGAAGAAGTAAATCGATGGAAAATTGGAAATTATAAATCTCCAGAACAAATTCTGTTTCATTTGGAATTTTCATTCTAACAAAATGTCAACTTTTGAAAATTCAGGTCAAGAGGCATATTCAAACCGACTTGAAGTAGAATTTTCATCTCCGTGATAATCATTTCCAGGACTAATCCAGGGTGTCCGGATAATCTAGATCATTTTTAATAGTGAGCTTTGGCCCCACTATCTACAAAATTAGATTCCTTAAAAGCCACAAGAGAGACTTGCCTGATATCTCTTAGACACATGTATAACAAGAAAGATTCCACCAGCATCTCCGTAGATAACCTACTGCTCCTGGAGATGCAATCAAATTGAAGCTGTGACGAGTTGGTATTATGTAAAAGTTCATAATGAGCTCATGATTTGTGATATCACCGAAAATATGGTGTAGATATGATAACAAACAAATTTCTATTTGTCACTCAACGCATCCAGAATGTTTTTCTTCATTTTGCTTTAATTTATTCAAAACACTAACGCAACAAAAGCCCAAAACCACAAAAAGATACATACATGTAGACCAACTTGTCTCTGTTGCTGTTGTTGGTAACAATAAATTTCCCATGAAATCTGCATAAATGTTATATGCCGTGACTAGACTCAAAGGCAAGTTTTGAGGCAATATTAGCTTCCGTCATGATTACTAAACAAATAGCTAAATTGCATGCTCACATCCGTGAAGTTTGTTGTGCTTTTCGGTATGTTTCGGTCATGTTTTCGAATGCATGCAGAGTTAGATAAGTTCCAAGTATACCTTGTTTTGTATATCACAATCAACATCTACATAACATAGAAGATTCAAACGTGTGTATGTCATATATCCCTATATGCATATCCTTATACTATAAGACCCCAGCTAGAGTTGACTTCCTTTTCCAAATTCATGAGATTCCGAAATTAGTGTTTTAGCTATTTCTCTGCTAACCCAGATTGGTTGGTGATACACTTTTCACTGAATGGGGTTTTCATAAATATTTTCAAAATATTAACCCGAAATATTATTAACAAAATGCACCCCAGGTAAAATGTCATATCCAAGATATTTGCAAGTCATCGCAAGTTGGTAAGTGAATCCAATGAAAAATGATAACATTCTACCTTCTTCTACATATGACACTGATGCTGTGTATAACCACTCTACATGCATCACTATAAATGCTCAAGTAGATAAGCTTTCTGTATTGAATATTTAATCGATTCACTCGATGTGGAAAACTCCAGAACCATCGGCTCCTCCTTGACATGTTTGCATGGTGAAGTGTTAAAGATTATAAAATTTCTAAGGATCACTTCATGCAGATAAGCGTCTCCCAAGACGTATCCTTTTATCCTTATTCTTGAGATGGCGTCATTAGTAAGTTTTTCTTTCAAACAAGTCCAATATAAGTTTTCCAATAGAAAATATTATTTAATATTCAAAAATAAATTAATGTTTCGAAAGCTACTTTTGTAGTTTGCCATAAATTAATTGAAAATTAAATAATTTCTCTCAGAAAGACATTAGCTGTATTCTTTTGCTTACTCCAGTAGAGCAGAACTGTCAAATCCCATACATTTATCCGAACGGTAATAACTGGGAAAAATAAGTGGGTTTAATTTACTCCTTTGCATAAATAGTTGAGCTAGAAATATTCAAATGGTGACACGGTTCATTTTCCTTACCTCGAACCTAAATTTTTCATTAAATTCAACAAAATTACAATTTTTCCACAACTTTCGGTTGATTTCATCTGAAAATTTAAATTCAAGAAATATATGAGGAATTTGTTTAATCAAGAGCATAACAAAATATAAATATGTCGAAAAAATTCATGCAAATGTGAACTGAAGTTGATTGAAGTTTGTAATCTATCGAGTGCAAGTCTGGGCTGTTCTTTTCCTACTTTGGATTTGTTCTCGATAGCGATGACCAAGAGAATACGGCCTTATTTTGAAAGTGACAACCAAATGAAAATAGAATGCAAAATGCGGATAATCATTTTCTTATGTTATGTTCTCTGTGTGTGTGCGAAAGGCACATAACGAAGGAGAGTGAATTTGTTTGGTTTGTGTTTTGAACAATTCTCAATTTGAACTGTTAAATGGAAAAACAAAAATTTTGCGTCCCCATTTTCTAAGTAGCTTTCTGAAACTGTTTATCAGGTGCCTTTTAAAACTCACTTGGCAAAACATTTAACAACAAAAGCTCACGCGAAACCTGAGACGGTAGCATGTTGAAAAACATTTTGCAATAACCTAGCGAAAATTTTGTTAATTTTCCTAATTACAGTAATTTGCTAATTGCTGGGTAAGTTTAAGTAAAAAATTGTTTTATTTAAAGGAATAATTGTTTTTAATATTTACCATTTTAATTACGATAATTCCCTGACATGAAATTTTTGTCCGATTTTCATTACAAAAAACTGCAAAATTTCCACTTTGAATGGGTTAATTTCACGAAAGTGTTAATCTGATTCAGTTGGGCTAACTATTTTGGTGACGGTGTTACAAATTTTGTACTTGAAAACACCTTCAGGTAATTTGATATTTAAGCAGGCACAGGTTGAAGTACCTTTCAAATCAAGAATGCTCACTGTTTACCTTCAATTTGACACCTTCAAATGCTAACCTGTGCCTTTGTAAATTATTGACTTTTACTGGTTTTCCTAGAACTTCAATGTGAACGTGAATAAAATTCCAAACACGTGTTTGTTCAAGAAGAAGATTTTAAACGTATTGGAACGTTTGAATGACTAAAAAAGAAATAAATTTGAGTCTTTCAGAAACTCACGACACCTGAACCTTGTATCGTATTTCACCTGAAGCTAAAGCTCATTTTGGTGGTTCTACATAGTAACAAATTTGTCCTCATACTTATGAGACACATTTGTCCTTTAACATTTTGTGTATATAGTATGAAAATTTATGACATCCTTTCATTAATTGAAACCATTGCAGAAATATCCTTCTACTTAATGTTTCACTTGAAAATCCCTTGAAATCTATAAATTCTGGTTTTCCTCAACGAAACCGAGTCCGGAACCTGGTAACACTTTTATTGCGGTTACTGTCAAACCAAACCCTGGGCCCATATCGTTCGTATATAAATGTCCATTGGGAAAAAGGACAATTCCGGTGACAAAAATAGCAATTAAAAAACTATTGAGTGTATTGTGGACTTCCTGTTCGTGTTTTATTTAACCACATACACCCTCTATGCCCTCAAGACCCGGTAACGTTGATGAATTTCATTGGTACTATAGAAGAATTGGGTAGCAAAACCCGATCAAGTGGAAAAACCTCATATAATTAAATGAGGAAAGTCCCTTTTCAAACTGGTAACTGGTATAACTGCCACCAACAGGGAAAAAATCCCTTAACAAGTGAATCCGAAACCACTTTCCATTTTTAACCACAGACAAAGCTTCCTTCGAGGGACGTTTCTCTGAGGTTTTCATTCTTTTGTTTCAATTTTTCAAAGAAAAACTCCAAATCTAATTAAGGACTTTTGTGTCTCACTGTTAAGACCTTTTAACCACTGAACAATTTTTTAATGAAACTTTTTAAGAGGGATTCACAACAAAATCCATTTTAACATGTGAGTACCCATTTAAGGATGTGTCTAAATAAAGGACTTCACGGTGACGGAAAAACACTTCCATTTATTTTATTTGAAATGAACCTTTTCAACCTACAGAAAAAACCTTTTCATTTCCTCAACATGTAATTCAAATCGAACGTATTCAATAAATTTGGGAAAAAATTTGAAATAAAAAAAACGGAAAAATTTGAATAAATTTGAAACTCATCGTGTTGCAGGTGTATATCCTTTTCCAAATTCCATGAATAACTAATACACACACAAATATATGTGACAGGGTTATGCCGAATTCAGGATCTAACTGCCAAAAGTCATGAAATGTGCTTCATCTCATCTTTGCGGGTTTCTTAGTTGACTTGGTTTCTAGGTTATACAGAAGCTTTCTAGGAAATTGTCAAATCATATCAGCTTTTAATATAAAGCACACTGACATGTTTGAATGTTTTACTACAGCCACACTAACACTACAACACAGGGTATGGATCCGAACTGGGTTTGCTTTGAATTTTTGCATAAAATTTAAAAATTTGCATTAAACAAATTTGCATGGCACATGAGGAGGAGTTAACTTTCAAATATTTATTTGTGTTTGAGTTTTAATCCTTGAATTCATAAACTCAACGATGATTCAAGGATCCTGCAGGACGAGGAACCTTCCTTTTCATATCCTCGTCGTCCTCATCGTCGTCATGGTTGGTTATATGTAGTGTTGGTGTTACTTTCAATTTTATCCTCATATTTGCTAAAAGTCTGAAATCTCATTATCCTGAGCTTTTCCGGTATATATCATAATGTTTTTTTCGGGATACTGGAAACATCCTGTGGATATTTGCAAAGCATTTTGAGTAATTTTAATACAACCAACGTGAAATGCTTTTACTGTTTGTAAAAAATTTAACCGATTTTATGAGATTATCAAATTGACAGTATGATGTGTGTATGTGTGTGGGTTGATTTTTAATTAGGGAAGCTTAATATTTTGTTGACGTTTTCTCGAAGTTTTTGGGGCAAAGTAACCACGACCGGAAGTTCAACAGTATCAGAAGCAACAGAAGTTTTCAAAATTAACTCAAAATGGAATACAATTAAGCGGAATATACTTATATATGATCACATTGAGACTCTAGTCAAATTTTAGTGACATTTTTGATATGACCGTGAAAGTTAATTTGACTTCTATACAACATCCCTAATTTAAATCAGGAAAGGACCGGGTAAACTTTGAGTGATAAGCGAACAAATGAAAATTCTCAAATAAAAATTCAAGCCTTCTTCACGCGAATCAAGGGTACGTAAATTGTAATAAAAGTGTCAAATGAATGAAGGCGAAATATTTGAAAAGGAAAAAGGATCCAGTTGTCAGGAAGTTTTGAGTGAATTACGTTTTGTGAATCAGGAAGTGATGAGGATGTTCTAATAAAAATTTTCATGATGCCATGAGTGCGTTGGCTGTCAATTTTAATTTTTGCCCGTAGAAGGTATTTTCTGCAGGATTTCTCCGTTTTTCATAACAACAGGATCATTAAAGGGTTGTTCCTAACCTTCTAAAATTTTGTCCCTATTAAATTTTCGAATTTGGATTGTGCGCCTCCTTATATGATGATTCTGTGGATCCATGATGACTTCATGGGACAGTCTCACAGGAATAATATTTGAACTGTATCCTTGTGATCACTTATATGAGCACTCCAAAATGATTCTAAGGAGAGATACGTGTAGGAAGGTGTCAGGCAAGACGGAGTACCAGGCTTGACGGTTCAGATACTCATGTTCATACCTAGTCATCTACAGATTGATTCTCTCCAGAGGTATTAAAGTGTTTTTGTAGAAGGCTTAGCCGCATCATCTAACTGTATCATTGTGATCTCTGGAACCTTGAACATGTCATATCATTCCTGACAGATTAACTAGGAACTTTGACTTATTTGAAAATTTCCTGCATCTTTTACAGTTTATTCAGGTGAGGCTCCTACGACTTACAAAGTTGCTACTCCAATGGATCATCACAGTCACATTCTGATTCCCTCTCAGTGACTTTTGTCACAATGACAGTATCACATTTCTGATTCAGCGTGAATGAAAGTAAAACGTCGTCACATCGTCAAGTCCTTGAGTTCATATGAAATTCAATAAAAACTTTTTGATGTCCTCAAATTTATTTATTCAAATTTGAATTTATTTTTGTATGAAAGAACTTTTTTATTTTGCGAAGGATTATATTTTGACATTGAAATGTACCGATTATACGTGAACATGATATAGAAGCGATGAAAGATATGAAGAAGTACGTTTAAGGAGTAGTATCCACCAAATTTTCGTTGTGTCACAGCATGTGTATATCCTTATACCGTGATATCAAGTCGAGTAGACTTGGAGGTTCCCTCGGTACCATATTTATGCCTGTTTTATCTTTATCTACAAGGTCTCATGTAGATGGATACATCATTGTACACCAGGATATTGTATATCCTTGTACTATGGAAATTCCAGGACGATTACTCTGCAAAGAATTTATTTTTTGTTGGCGTCATTGTTTTTTTTCGCATCTTCTTTAATTCACTGACACCACAAACTCGCTTTTGTCAACATCTTAAAAAAATATACAACGAATCCTTGAAGCCAATGACTTCCACATGACGCCAATAAATCTTTCAGCGCGCTGGATTTTGCCAAATAGACCTAATTGTTGAACTGTTTATTTCCTTGAATATTCATAAGGACGATAAATTTTCTTTTAATAACATTCAACCGAATTTGTTCCCTTACTTCGAATCCATTACCAGTTTCATTTCTCAAATACTGGATTTCGCATGAATCCTTGACCACAGAAAATTGATTCTATACAACTAATGTGAATAATTTTCTTAAAACCAATAATGGTATCATTCACACATTCTTATAGACGAACGAAAACCAATGCCTCAGAAGAAGAAAGGATCTCATTTCAGGAAATTCAAGAAAAGTTCCCGAATATCCTTCGGCTAGGATGCCTCGAATGGCCATCAAGAGGGAAAGTTTGTAGTCTGAATCATTTGCAAGGATATAAGATAATTATTTGGGTTTATTACAGAAAGAGCACAAAAAAATTATTCTTCCTTTTGCAAGATCTGGGAATATCCTTTTGTTGTATCCAACTAAGCAATTTCGGTTTTATGCTGCTTTGGTGAACCCGAAAACTTTGTTCATTCATGGGTCATTCACATGGAACGCAGGATACACGAAACCCCAAAGGCATATTCTAATTTACTTCCATTCTACATTGATGGTGCTCATAATATCCTTCGGAGGACCCCAAAAATGTGTTGCAAAATCTCAAATACAAACACTGAAATTGACAAAATAGTTTCAAGCTATTGAACAACATTGTGTTGTCCTTAATGGTGTCGACGATGCTGTTCTATAATAAAACATTGTAACACTGTTAAAATCACTTTTTCGTCCTTGACTTCATCATGATACAACAAAATAATGTTTGTCCTCAAAAAAAAAACAGAACTAATTTAGTGCGAAACTTTTATCAGTTATTAAAATTTCTGTGCCTCAAGCAACTATTATAGCTCGTTATTAGTTTGAGACAAACATGCACTAAACTCTGTGTCCTGATACCAACTACAAGCATAATATTAACTTGAAATATAATTTCTTAATTTGAATATGTTCCACTGAACTTTTTTACGAGTCCCAAAAATGTCGTGCTGGGCCAAAAAGGATCAGAAAATTTTCAATCCTCTAAGTTAATGAGGTTTTGCAACGAAACCTTAATTACAAATTTAAAACAAAAATAAGCAACACATCAAGGACATATTTACTCATCATTAAAATTTTAAAATTATTTTACTCAAACAGCCGTCACAGAAATATCAATAATTGACTTCCAAGGAAATTTCCGCTAAAGTCTTAGAGCGCCGCATGTTGTTGAAATCCATATCACTGACGCCCGGCAAGTTACGAACGAATCCGACACCCAAACCAACGTTTACAATTAACTGCAACGCAAAGAGCTGCGCCAATTTGAACTCTCGCGTAAATTAAGTGACATCTGCTTGGAATAAAACTAAAATTTCAACTCACTGAATCAAAGAACGTAAATCAGCTCAAATTGAAATTTGAAAAAGCTTCAAACTGTTGTATAAAATTTAATATTCCAAAAAGGATAACTTTTCAAATGCGACAACTCACTTCACAAGTATCTGCAGATTTCCACGTTTGATATGCAAAACGATTCGAGGATAAGATTCTGATGTACCATAAAATGCATATGTGATTCCTTAGAATATCCTTACTGTTTCAATGACTCGATGCAACGTGGCGTTGAGTGAATCCTTGCAAGGAGATATGGCAAAGTGTTTTTTTGATTTGTAAAAGGAATTTTCATAAGTAAAACTTCATGAACGCGATTCATATCGTAAAGGATATGCAAAATTTTCATATCAAATTAAATCCTTCCCTTGATTTAAGAACAGCATTTCTTTACTTATTCATCCTTTTTGACCTTTTGAAATTCAGACTCTATTTTCACAAGGACATTTTTAACCCTTCCACAATTATCGTTAAAAATGAAATGGAAACGACATCGCAAACGTTTTTCTATTGAAATTGAACATAAACAAAACCCTCCAGACGACAACAAGGATACCATCCACTTAAAAAATATTATTATATCCTTCTGCGAAAGATAGGACGCTAGAGACCCTTAACCCAATCTCGTATCCTGATTCAATTGGCTCGATTTTATGGCAACAGGATTAGGATAATTTGAACGCTATATATAATTAATTAAATTTAAATTTCGATTCCTTATTAATTTGAGCGTGTCCTTTGTAAATAAGTAAACGCAACAAGATAAGGAAAGTCCTTTTTTCACTCCACTAACATTCGTGTTTACATTTCAAACGAAGTTCAGGGATTCGCTTTTTGTAAGGATATCACGAAACTGAATCACGTCCATTTTGAGACAAAGGTCCAATCTTATAACACATTCCATTGGCATCAAGCTTTTCATGATAACAAGTCCTTTGGAATCTACCTTCAATATCAAAACACAATTTTCACGATTTTGCCATCGTGTGTACCAGCTTAAGAAAATGTCCTTCCGAATAGCTCCTTTATTTTACTGCTTTCCAATATACTTTCGAAAGATCCTTCTAACTTGAATTTTGTCAAACGTTTTAAAGTTACAGGAAATGATTTAAGACTATGTCCAAGCTCGTGAAGGACATTCAACATCCTAAATTCAATTATACGACCAACCCAAGGAGTCAATGTTTTTGATTGAATTTATTTTATCTTCGTGGATTTCACGTTGCAGACATGTAGATGTTTTTAAATATTTGAAAGGTTTCTCGCCTTGATCCTTTTTATGAAACTAATGTCTTCGACCTGCGAATGAATAGAATTCAAGAATTTACCGAATTTTCGTGGAAAATTGCTTTACCATAAACGTTATTTCTGACATAAAAATTCAGGTTTCATAGCGAATAGCTGGAAAACGGTTTTGAGCACGTAGTCTCAATGAATCCTTGTGTCTGGGATCCTTTTCTTGGGAACAATTTAAGACGCAATTCAAGTTTGTCCTGACAAAGGGCTTCAGTGGAAAATTGCCCCTGAAACTTCAAAAATGCGAATTTATTTCGATGTGCAGTCTGTGTCTATTAAACCTTGAAAGCCAGACAAATATATTCGAATTCTCCAGACTATTGAACAGGTTTTCCAAATGTTGAAATCCTCACAATTTCACGAAGAAACATTTTCCTAATGACAGGACAACGATGAACGTCCGTTAATTAAAATTTAACATGTGTCAGTCGAGGAGAAGCTATCAATCATATCTAATAGAAATTAACTCGTATCGACAACTTGCCCTCCAACCACAGATATTCAGGGCAACTTGTACTAACACATCCTTTACAACACTAAGAAACAGGAAAGATGTCCAATCCATACCTTCAGTTTAGCTGCAAGGAGAACGTTGTAAATCAGATTCAGTTATTTAGCATATTATCTAAATCAGGATATCGAGCACAGCGAATATGAAATTAATGTTAATATGAAAATGATTTGATTTAATTTCCCAACAAGGATAACATGTAAATGTCAAGCTCACTAATGTCCTTTTAACAGTGAACTCGAACACATGTTCAAGTCAAACTTCAACATTAAATACTTTGTCATATTTGAGGATCCGAGTTCGACCAAATCAGAATAACACGATCTGGTCTGATTTAAGCCATTTAATTATTTATTAGACGCATATTGATTATCCTTAATGGGTCTCCAAAATGGCTGCGTCAAACGAGTGCATAATTTTTTAATATATGAAGAACATTTTGAACAAGTATACTTTTTATTTTTGGGAAACATATAATTTTTGTCTGGTCATGTCTTCAATAACTTTAATAAAAAATTAATTCATAAACTAGTTACAAGGATACCTTGTCAAAGGACGAAATTTTACATCAAAGATATACTTAACGAGTGTGCATGTTTGCCGACTTGTCATTAGGGAAATTCCTGGCGCGGCTCTAATTACTTAGAAGGACTGACATGCAGAGAGTCTATTAGGATTTTGTATACCTTAGCAGTACTTGGGAAGGCAGTGTGCTTGGCATGGAGTATTAACAAAACTGAATTTACTTTTGAATCTTTGTAATGGTCGACAAATTTAACAAAGTTTTGACAAGTTTCGAGTAATGTTCATTGGAATTCACTGACAGTAATCTGGGTACAAAATTGCCCAGACACATTCTATTTGCAGTGTAATTAGGCAAACAGATAAATGTGTAGGTACGTAATAAGATCGTAAAGAGGCGTTAGTCTGACTATTTCTATTTTTAGCAGCTAAAATTAAGAAAAATTCTGACAGTATCTGGACAGATTTGTAAAGGTATAGCCCTGAACAAATTCCCAGAATCTTTTAATTTTCAGATAGAACAGACACTTGCCTTCTATCATGGGTTGTTGACTTTTGACATTCAATAGAAACATTTTCAGAGGAATTGCTTAGAAACTGAAACCGCCTCCGCATATGACATTTTCCTCTCTTTCCCAATAGAAAAGATAATTGTCTGAGATACTTGATGCAAATAGAGACATTTTACTGTCTTCCTCATTTCTGACGCCTTCCTATGATAAAGTTTTGAATTTTTTGATTTTGGAACATTTTTGATTTGGAAACTTCACTTGGAAGTGGATTGCATGGCACATTCCGTTAAACTTTTAACCAGACGAAATCCTTTCGAATTCCTCTTCCATTAAGCAATAATGTTAGTCACAGTATGGTGTCCAACAGGGACATACGACACATCCGTCGAGACATATAAAAATCCTTCCCGAGGACGGAATTCCCCGGAATAAACTGGTGATGCTTTTGACAGGTCGTTAAAAATTCGAAGTTTCACGTGAGTGTTGTGTTATAGTAGACAAGCTTCCCAAACTGAATTTTGTATAACTCTGTCCCTAAAACGGTAAATGTTACGAAAATGGAAAAATCTGATAGACCTGTTGTACAGAAGCTTACCCCGCACAACGACAGTGATTGGAGCAGTTCCTGAAAGCTTCAATCCAATGTAAAAAGAATATTCTAGTTTATTTGGCTACGGAATTGAATGCGAACATACCTGAATTATTAAAAATGCAATTCAACATTTTGATTGAAATTCTTTCGTGTTTTGTATGCATTCAATGCATGTCTTGAATATGCCACGAACGGATTTATGTTACAAAACAAAAATGCATTTATTTGTTAAACTTTATTGATGTAAACTCCGGGACTTTGAGATATGTAGGTATTGCATAAAATAAATATGTTTTATTACTAAAATTCCTTTCAGAAATACCTTATTATTCCAATATCATGTTGCGTTATATGATTCCGAGAGATAATTCAAAATGCATTTCAATAAACAGTCGATTCAAGTTCGGAAAACTTTCAAAGGAATAATAAAGGAACGTTCACAATGTAAATTGCAAGTGTAAAGTGGAAGCTCTACGCTCTTTGCTCTTTAGAGAGCATTGTCACAAGGACAACCTGAGAGTGATTTTTTATCCCTTCCTCACATATGGAGTGAAGCATCAATCCTTCTCTTTCGACAAAAAGTAACAAAATCCACTTTTTACTTGCACTTAACATTGTGAACGTTTCTTAAAGCCGCTATTTTCATAGAAATGATAACAGTTTGTGAAAGCTCTTTACAAAAAGATTTTCTTCTCAACGAAAGCTAGCGTCGCCATGCGGTAGTTCCGAAAACTAAAATAAGTCATTGGTTCAGACCTTAGACGAAACTTTTCTGAAAGCTTTCTTGCATTTGTAAACAGATTTCTTGTTTCCAAACCATGAATATGTTCGAACTTTATATTCGCCGTAAGATAGAGCTTTTGTGAAATGGAGTCATGAACGTTCTGGGC
The DNA here is from genome assembly GCA_963971475.1 of Chrysops caecutiens. Classification (NCBI taxonomy): domain Eukaryota; kingdom Metazoa; phylum Arthropoda; class Insecta; order Diptera; family Tabanidae; genus Chrysops; species Chrysops caecutiens. The sequence continues at coordinate 70,800,498 of OZ020568.1, forward strand.
TGCCTGGAAACAGCTGGAGCAAGCTTTTCTCTCATTTCTTCTTGAACTGGAAAGAACATTCTCGAGAGAGACTTTGACTTGTTTTCCAACCGGACTTCCAATGAGTCATTTGTTTTCCAAGAGCTTGTTTCTCATCAACAGCAACAGGCCACGAGAGCATAAACAAGTTTACGGATCAGCTGACAGTTGTCGGCTGTTGTAAATAAGTCGGTGTAAGACTCACACTAACAACAAGCCAGTGTGTTTTGCTATATAAGCTCGGAGCATGCCTAGATGGTACTCAACTAGAGTGATGCAACTGCTGGGAGAAAGTTATCATTCTAACTAGTGTCTGAGAAGAAGTGAAGGCTTAGAAAGAATAATTTTAAATTAAAATAAAAATTAATTAATTAAAAATAATTTCAAATTAAATTAAAGTGTAAAAATTAAATTTTATTAAAATTTTCCAAAATGTGTGGAATTTTTGCTGTGTTCGCGAAGTACCATCAACCAATCCCAACCAGAAAGTACAACCACAGGAAGCAGACGTTGAGGGAAGTCGCCTTCCACCAAAGTGGTAAGCAACGCCATCGTGGCCCAGATGACACAGGAGTTGAAGTAATTGAAGAAGATGGAGTTTGCATGGTGCATGAGCGTTTGGCCATTGTGGGTGTCGAGACTGGTCATCAGCCCTTCAAGTCTGACGATGGATCAATTGTTGTGATTGCAAATGGTGAGATCTATAACTACCTGGCGTTGTCAGCTGAGATTGCAAAGAAACGAGGCCACTACGAGCCACACAGTGATTGCAGTGTTCTTGTTGAGATGTACGAGGATTTCGGAAAGGACATGATGGAACATGTGACTGGGATGTTTGCATTTGCTGTGTATGACAAGAAGAAACGTGAAGTGTTGATTGCCAGAGATCCAATTGGTATCATCCCATTGTACAAAGGAGAGGATGACGAGGGCAACCTGTGGATCGCTAGTGAGATGAAGTGTTTAGTTGATGTATGCTCAAAAATTCAAGTTTTCGAGCCGGGTACAATCCTGCATGGACAAGTGGGAAATTTGACAAAATCTCGCTTCTACAACCCGAACTGGTTGACACAGATCCCGAACGAACCAACAGATCTTACAGTTTTGAGACAAAAATTAGAGAATGCCGTCCGAACTCACTTGCAGTGCGACGTCGACTTTGCAGCTCTTCTGTCCGGTGGTGTTGACTCCAGTCTAATTGCTTCAATAGCCACGAAGATCAAGCGTGAAAGAGATCCTGACTTCCGTCTTAAGACGTACAGCATTGGGTTGGAAGGAGCACCTGATTTCAAGTACAGTCAAATGGTTGCAGACTACATTGGAAGTGAACATATTGAATACAAGTTCACTGTAGACGAAGGACTCGACTGCATCAGAGACATCATTTACAAACTAGAAACATACGATGTTACAACAGTCAGGTGCAGTATTCCCATGTACATGTTGGCAAGACACATCAAGAGTTCTGGAATCAAGATGATATTGTCTGGAGAAGGAGCTGACGAAATGCTCGGTGGGTATTTGTACTTCTTCAAAGCTCCAGATGCAGAACAATTCCATCGGGAACTTGTCGCCAGGATGACACAGTTGTCGTATGCAGATTGTCTCAGAGCCAATAAGTCCTCCATGGGATGGGGAGTAGAACTTCGTGTTCCATTCCTCGACACAGAGTTCGTCAACTATATAATGTCCCTACGACCAGATGAGAAGATGCCCGGTGACTTGAACACATTCGGAAATGAACGATCATACAGAATGGAGAAATACATCCTGAGAGCAGCATTCGCAGACAACTACCTTCCAGATCAAGTTATGTGGCGACAAAAAGAACAATTCTCCGATGGAGTAGGCTACGACTGGATCGACACAATCCGGGACTATGCAGCATCACATATCACTGATGATGAATATTCAAAAGCCAAGATCATCTATCCGATCAACACACCAACCACAAAAGAAGCATTCTACTATAGATCCATCTTCGAAGAGATGTTCCCTGGCAACTACTGCGCAGCAACAGTCAAGAGATGGATTCCAAGAATGGACTGGGGATGTCCAGAAGATCCATCTGGACGCCATCAGGCAGTGCATCAAGCCAAGAACTATTTCCATTAAATTAAGTCGTTCTAGATTTAAATATTCAGATGTGATTTGTTAAACTTGCTTTTTGTTTCCCCCTGCCAACCTGAAAAGACTTAGATTTAAAACACAAAAATTATAATTATCCTTAAGCAAAATTTGAAAATAAAGCTCAAAAATATTTTTTTTAATCTAAAAAAATTTTTTTATTATTTTTCGTCTTCGATTCTCACGTTCGATTCACGTGTTTGAGAGTGTAACTCCAAAGTCTATCTGAGGCGACGATAAGACTAGCCGCGCTGGAACGTAAACAGAAAACAAGTTAAACCCAAACACGCTCCAATGATCCAACACTCCAATGTTCTACCGCTCCAAAGCTCGAACACTCCATCAAATCAATAAGAGACTTTCTATAATACCTCGTGGTATCAGTATCGCTCATTTGGAGCATAAAGACATTGAACTTGCATGATGTAGAAGATGCTCAGGGGACACAAGGGGGGGGGACTTCGTGATCCATAGGTCACTCAGTTTTCGCGCTCAAACTATCAACATGTTGTCGTGTTTACAAACAGCAAGATTTGAATTTTGAATTTCGCGCGTAAAAAACTTGTTGCCGGCATTTTGTGTTTACAAGCAATGGAAGTTTTCTAAAATTGAAATCGAACTTTTTCGAATATTCTTCTGAAGCGCCATTTTGTGTTTCGGACATGTTTACTCGTTCGTTTGGTTATCTGGTTCTGTTGACTTACTTAACCTCATGTCATGGTTGATGATCGATTTGTATCTGGAACGAGGTAACGTAAACAGATCAGTGGAAATTTTTTCTTATGGATTTTTGTGGTGCCAGTGACGCAATTTCGATTGCATCAGAAGAGTGACGTTGCGATCAACAGAACAGTCGGAGAACCAAGAACGCGTCAAAAATCAATTCTGGGACTAAGCTCCTCGAATTCAAATAAGTAATAAATCCAACGTCAAATTACAAAATTAAAATAAGATCAAATAGCTACAATTCTCTGGCAACCAATCCAAACACTCTGTTTGACAATTTGAAGATCGATTTAGTTACATTTGGTCTGTTTACGTACCATATTACAATATGAGGTCTGTTCACGTACTTGCATTGTACTATTCTACGAAATTGGCGTTTTTGTACTCGCTCAAAAAATTGTTTCGAGAGAATGTAACGAAAAGTAACGGAGGGGAAATATATGTAGGTACTTGAAAGTGCTAGATGTGCTTCAAGCTAGTTAGAAAATCCTGTTCATTTGACAGGTATGTGTAACAGACTTGTCAAATGTCAAATGTGTTTATGTTCATTCATGAAAGTTGCTCGATATTACTCAAAACCGTTTTTTACAATTTTAGTTGGCAATAAATTGAAAATCTCGCAAACTTCTCTTTTTCGACCTAATAAAGTCGAGTAAACTCAAGCTGTACGTGAACAGACCTTTTGAAAGCGTAGAAGGAAAGGGAATTCAGCATAACTCCGATAATTGCAACTAGCTGTGGCCAAGCACACAGAGAGTAAGGAAACCCAGTTGAAAACTACATATTTTATATTCATGCACACCTTTATATTCATGTACATAGACTGATAGCTGAAACATATATATAACGTCACGTTCTTCCTTCCTTCCTAGCCACTGAAATGTGTTACTTGGTTATTGCAGCAGCCACAGTTTCACTTTGTTGGGTTTATCAAGGTTGTATGTACATGTTCTTGTGGAAATGTATGAGAGGTAGAAACTGCGCTTATGGTGTCCAATCAGTTGATGCCTGTTGCTTACCCCACGTGGACAGATTTTTCATTTGCGCTATTCATACACGATATCTTAATATTTCTCAGAGATTTCGTTAAATATGGCAATCGTAAAGATTTCCTGATAAGCAGAAATTGCAATCGGCGTGTGAGAAAGTCAAAAAAAAAAATCTTGGGTATTATAAATAAACCACTTGCATGGGAGCGATAATTAAGCCACGCGTATAGTTATAATTTGATAAAGTTCATGAAACACGATGCATATAATTGAAAAACGCGTGATTCGCAGAAGGACGATCGGAAAATTACTCTCTCTTGACGACTGACTCAACAATGTGTGATTTTATCCAGTCTATGGATGAATTGTACAAGAAGCAACAGATAGACAACAACAGTTGCTTTGAAATTTGTGGAAATGGCATTCACAACGAATCAGCTGATCAAAATGTACGGCAAAAAGACAAGACAAAAAGATATTCATTATTTTTACATATGTTTACATTCATTTTTACCTACAGATGTTGTGACAATCGTTCCAAAATTTCAAAGAGAAGGTATGTGAAAAGGGATTTAAAAGTGGGACAGTGACTGTTTTACATATGGGTCAACACAGTTGAAATTTGAGTTTATTTTTCTGCTCTTAATTATTAATACGTTCATTTGTGTATCCAAATAATAAACTGCACAAACTTTTGTATGGCTTTATTTGTGCAACGTTTCAATATTGCGTTTCAGGCACCTTCTTCCTGGCCTCAAAACTGATCTCCAAACACTCCCTGGTCACAGACAGAACCAATTATCACCTAGTAACGCGTGGACATTGATTGTACAAACGCATTAACTTGTGTTATTTACCAGAAAATTTCACATGCTCCCCATGACAATGACCGAAAAATTTGGAACTTTTTGTGCATTGCTACACGTCTGTATTTACAGAACTCATTACCCACCTGAGCGGAAGTGCTCCTCTAGAACTACTTTCTGTTTATCAAAATTTTTAAGAATATTCTCTGGAACTTTCCGCCCACGAACGAGGAACGTGATCTGATCGCTGGTTATTGATTTGAGGTAAGAGTCACGACATCCAGTTGCTTGGGGAATTTCCAAACACTTAACCAGCATTTCCCTAAAGTGTAGAGATAGAACGCTTGAGAACATTGTTCAGAAAATCAAATCTCAAATATGGCTCAAGATCAAGGATAACTTGAAGCTTATATTGGAACATAAATTTTTTGTGAAAAATCGGGTCATAAAAATGATAGTGTAGACCTGGAAACTGTCACAATTTCACTGACTCATTAAACTAGTTACTAAGAGTAATCAATTTGTGTCCCTAATGTAAAAGGTCACAATCTGTATCCACTACAATACGGATTATCTGGAATCCCAGCAACAGAAATTAGGTTACGCAATGTAGCAGCTTTCTCCGAACCCTGTGACCCTGTCAAACCTCGCCTTTTGTTATTGAATCAACAAATTTAGGACAGAATCAACAAATCACAAAATTTTTTGAAATAAACAAATTTCTGGTCCAAATTAAGTCTGACGCAATTTTCAAAAAACTGTTGCTTTAACTTGACGCAAAACGTCTTTTGCAAAACACATGAAATGAAAAAATAAAAAATAAATTAATATTTTTATCAATTGGACTTAGCTTTAATTTCTCTGAAACAACGAAAACATGTTTTCTTATTCGTTTGTAAAATCGAATTTACTTGATGTGCTTATCGGGAACTGTTGTTTACGGGGCAGGTTGCCTGGCTCAAGTAAGTGGTCTGACTCAGCAAAGTGGCACCGGACCAGCTGATTCGCGGATAGTGGCTGTTATTTATGAATTAAAACTTTCCACAACTATTTTTTTTGGTTGAAGAAGATGTTGAAGATGTTTACTTCGTGTTGATACCACGTCAGGTGATAACACCAAACCAGTTGCTATGGCTTCGCCTGTTGCTTTTTGGACGATTTGCGTCAAACGATCCTCACGCGATACTCGGAAACAGGCTCTGGTTGGGTGATCGCAAGCTTATGAATTAACATGGTTTCATCATACAATAATAGTATCTTATAATCTAGTAAGTTCGTGGTTATTTATAGAATCCTCGGTGATAAACAACTTTAATAACTTCCTAAAGAGGTCACCTTGACATGCGCAAGGATCTGTCACACCTAAATCAGCTGCCAAGTGTATAATATTTTTGTTGATTTCAAGTGAGTGATATCATACCAACTCGATGGATATAGTGATTTTTATAGTAATTTTCATGTGATTAACATTATCAGTTCGACGCCACACTTGTACTTGATGTAATTGCATCACAAGCACGATCACAGGAAGATCAGTGAACTTGTAAACACGGAATTATCATCATCCTACAACTATCACCTTCTACATAGATCAAAGTTGACTTATAGTTACAACTGATAACAAGTGCTTACAACATCTGCCGGTTTTGATAAAACCAATTGAACTCGTATCGATTCATTGTCAAAGTTTATTGCATTCGTGATGATGAATCGAAGCAGTTTGAATCGGTTATCAGTTTACATTATCAAGCTCAATTGTATAAAGTAATATCAATAACCACAAAGCACGAATAAGTTTTGAAACTAACATTTACTTAACCTTCAACCAGTTAACGTAAATCTGACGCACTTTATGCACTTTTATTACAATTTGTGTAGTTTCCTCCCAAAGTGTAATTGATATAATTGTAAAAATCAAATGATTTGTTAATTATTAAGTGTTTCACACTGTAAAATCCAATGTTATCTTGGAGTGATAAATATAAGGACATGTTAAATGCATAAGAACCAAGGGACACTTTACACACGAATTAAGGACGACACAGTAACTTGCTAAAATTTTTAACAAATAGAATTTTCTGTTAAAAGTCAAAATATTTTTATTACATTTTATTAAAAACTAAGTTTACTTTATTTCTTTCATAAAAATTTCAATAATTCACTGGAATTTAAAAGGTTTTGGCTGCTTTTCTCAACAATTTCAATCGGAAAAAGGGAAAAATGTTTTGTTTTTATTGTTTATATGATTCAAGGCATGTAATTTGTTTGTTTTTGTATGAAAAAGTTACTAAATTCCACACTGACAGCGGGTGAACCGCTCAGAAGAACATCAACGTAACTCCACCGAAATGCGTATTAAACTCAATGAAATTGGAGGCCTTTAAAAAATTAAATTGGAAGGTAAAAAAATATGAAACCCTATACTCGTGGTGATATGGTCAAAACAAAATTATGAAAAATGTTTTCGAAAAGTGTGAAAAAATAAAACCCGCGCATTTTATCAACAAATTTTTACTCGTGTCATCGTAATAGCTTGACGCTGACTTGTGTCAGGTCAGTAGGTTGTTTGTATCATCGAATGAAAAAGCCACACATAAAAATTTGATAAACTTTGCACATTCCCAAAACAAATCTGGTAAAAGCTGCAAACAACACATTGTGATAACACCAAACACGTGGTTGAAACTTTGACACTAGCCGATGTGGTTTTGCTCGAGTTGTACCACAGACATTTTAATTAAACCAAAAGCACGAGGTACAACAGGTCAAGAGAAGATAAAATTTGAAAAAATCTTAAATTTTCAATTAGGTAATTAAAAATTTCATTAAAAAGTTTGCTGAAGTTATCTGGAGTAATTTTAATAACTTTCATTTGTTGAACTGAAATGTGAAGGAAAGTGATAAATTTGTTAAATCAAAAATTATTTTTCTACGATATTCGAAAATTCATTGTAAATATTTTTCACGAAATTCCGATAGTGACTGTACTTCCGGGAATTACCTACAGTTCTGAGTAAACATATGGCAGCAGAAAAATGCATTCAATGCACTTTCGTGTGAGTGCACTGCGAGTAATGCGCCGATGCACTGACGTGGCATGACCACAAGAGGCCAAAAATTGCGTCAGAATTCACTCTTCCAGGGTTCCACGGAGAGAAAAACGATGGGCGAGAGGTGGCGAGAGATTTGTTCCATACGGCGAGATTGTCTTCAATGACATGAACCATCTCTAGTAGTTAACAAAGCTCACCACTAGATGACACTAAAAACTTCTGTTCGAAATATGAAGCTTATCTACAGAAAAGGTTTTTGCCGGAGAAAACTGTGCTACGCGTTATATCAGGTACACTGCGACAAAAGTTTCGTTTTCAACTGTACGTTCTTGGAGCAGGGGGAAAGAGACGAAAACTAAAATTGTATATTTGACAACTTGTGTGGGGAAAGTATTAGAGGGCTAGTTGCCTCGTAAAAGGCATGGCTGTTTAGTAATGAAAGCAAATTAAATTTCGCACAGTGTACTATTTGTTATAATATTTTAAATTTAATTTCACAGATGCCTCTGAAGACAGTAAATGTATAGGAACGTGTAGAGGAGTCGGATCCATGTCCTTCTGCTTTCATGTTCTTATATATTGTTACAAATATGTAAATTTTTATGTCTCAATACTACAATTGTGCAAGAGAACAAATTACCTGGAGGTAAAAATTTGAATAAAATTAAAAAAATTAAAAGTAATTCTTCATATAATTACAACTTTTTATTACTTCAATTAATAATTTTAATTATTTCAATTTTTTTTTTTTCAATATTTATAATTAATTAATTTATATTTATAGTAATAATAATTTCATTTAGCAATAAGCACAGTTCATGTAATTAGTTAGCATTTGCTTATTTGATGCATTCATAATAATTAATTGCTTTTATGTACTAAAGGAATGCATTGCAGTTTTACTTATTAACTTATTAATTAATAATTTCATGTAATTTACTTTCATCTTTTTACAATAGAAGGTAAGTTTATGATTTATACAATTTTTATTAAGTAAGTGATTTTTAACAGAACGACAATTTCGAATTATTTCGAACAATTTCGAACAAACAAGAATTATTGCACCGAAAACTGATTTGAAGTGGAAAAAAATTATTTAAATTTTTAATTAAGAAGCGATTCGTTTAATTATTAGCTAAATTTACTTATCTTTTTTATACAATTTCGTGACAGCAACGTCTCTGTGTTTATCTTAGTTACTAGTTTTAAAATAAAAATTAAAAATATTCAAGCTACGCAAGCTGATAATTACAAAGCGTGAATTTTTTAACGCAATTTTTTTTAGTTATCATTAACTTCTTAAGAGTTGATATGAAATTTATGAGTAATAAGTGAATACTATCTACAATTATTAACTAAATCTTGTTCGGTAATAATAAATAATTCACTTTCTTTAATATTTTTAATTTTTAAGCAATTTATTAGGACTTAAGTTTATTAATAACTGGAAAGAAAATAGTTCTCATATAAGTAATTTATAATTAAAATAAAAATTTTGTTTATTTTAAAATTCATATTTTAACTTTACAATTTTATTTAATTATAATTTTAGTTTACTCGTATTTTTACTGTCTCTTCTAACCTTAGTACGATATGTTTTTTATAGAATTTTTCTATTTGAATATATACAAAAAAGTTTGAGTTTTTAAAAACATTTTTTAAAAAATAAAATTAAATTTAAATTTAAAAATTTCAACCAATTAACATTAAAAAATCATGGTCTTTTCGGTATACAAGAAAATACATTCGTTTGTTTGATTAACAAAAACGTGAACTAATTAAAATTTAATTTCACAAGAAAAATTATTTTTAATTATATTAATTAATAAAACAATTTGATAAACAATAAAAATTGATTTCGCTCAGTGTTTTTATGCTATTGGCACATGCTTCAAGTCTTTTTTCCGCAGTATATTTTGTTATTTTATTTTAAAAATAAAAAATTGAGTATTTTAATTTTAATTTTAATTAATTTAAACGAGAATTTGCTTTCATATGATTTTTCATCTTTCATTTAATTTAATTGCATTGCTTTCTTAATGCTCTCTTATATGAAACAACTTATTTATGTAATTAACAGTAAATTTTTTTGAGTTACTTGTTTTTTGAGCGTGTCATCATTAATTTTTTTAAATTTTTTATTTACAATAATTTCTGAATTTTCCCAAAAATAATTTCAGTTTGAAAATCTTTCATCCACACTCACACCTACAAGAATCCGCAGCGAAATTATACCATACAACGGGTGTTTCAAGTAGCAAAGTCAAATGAAGTCACTGAGAGACATCCTTGACATCCTTGTACAATTTTTAATCACTGATACATAGAACCGGAAAATAGGAACAAGAAAATTTTCAGGGCATCAGGACAAAGCTTGAGAATGATACTTATTCTACGAGGCATGAAATGAATGCCATCTTTTGGAAATTAGTTCAAACCGACACACTGCATGAGAACATCAATTCATTTGGAAGGATGGATCTGAATCTTGCGTCCTTCGGACAACATGATCAAGAATTGTGTGGAACAAGAAAGCAGAAAATGTTAAGTGCTCGTGACCGGGAATCGAACCCGCCTCCTTCTGCTTTCCGGGGAGATGCTCTTACCACATTTTCTTTCCTTTCATGTTCCCACATATTTGAGTCGCTTCAATTGCTTGTCTGGCACTGACATCTGTAAATCATTTTGATAACAGAATCATGGTCTGCACAGTACAGCGAATCTTGATCGTCATCACCTTCAAACATCCAAAAACGCCATCTGTTGAGCAAATTATAAATGAATAGAAATTTAACGGAATTTTCACATGCCACACAAGGAACAAAGAGGAGAAAAAATTTAATTAATTTATGGAAATGGAAGTGTCATCGGAATTTTTATATCCCGAAAATAAGCGGCAGATATTACCCGGAATAATCCGAAATATTCCAGGATAACGAGTGACATTTAATAATCACGATAATCGTAATGTCATGACATTGTGATGATATTATGATGACGTTTGGATGAGAAGGGGCAAGTGAAAGGAGGTCGGCTTTGTTGGAGTGGGTTTTATATGAATTTTATGATAATTCCGGGTCCTGAATCCGGATGAACCTGCTACTAACAACGAAACACATGATAAGGATATGATTATGGAGAAATTTTGATGTGATTCGATGACTCCTCATTACACCAACCAACATGAGACAATGACGAGTGACACGAGAAGGGGATAATTTCGCGGCGGATGGATTCGAATTCGGATCCGGATCCAGATCCGGGGTTGTGTGACACTTGCATTTAATTTGGTAATTTATATGCATCCTACGAGGGTGTCGTGTACCACCCGGCAGAGGGGGCACCCTTGTGATACAGATGGAAGCTGGAGTGGTGCGAGAAGTATTGGGGCTGCTCGAGGCTCCCGTAGGCATCGATGGAGTTCGTTGCATGGTGGTGCATTGCTGCAGCTGAGTATGGCTGAGGTTTGAGTGGGAGAGATGGTGTTGAGGAAGGTGCGGTCACATCTGCAGTTGTTGTTGTGTTGTACTGGCCGCGGAGCGGATCCGCGTAATCGTAACCGTTTGAGGTGTGTGTTGGATTTTTAATACTGAGCACGTTGCCTGAGTCGCGGGGTGAGACGGAACTGGGGGGTGTCATAGCATTGTGGTAGTCGATGGAACTGTGGTAGCCTCCGTAGGTTGAGATGAGATTTGTGAACGCGTCTGATGATTTCTGAGAGTGTCCGTGTAACAGGAATTGATTGTCGAAGGATGACTCACTACCAGGAGGAGTTGGAAGTGGTCCTGTTTGGCCTTCTGTGTAGAATACTCCTGAAGGCGTTTGTCGAGCTGTTGCTCGGATCACACTCTCTCGATTCGCGTACAATTGCCGCAGAAGGGCTGTTGCTGGCATTGGGGCAGGTTGCTGGTGGAACGGATGGTTCCCGTGTGGTGCTCCGATCCATTGGATCGTACTGCTTTTCTCCTGTTGCTGCTTCAGCAGTGCATCTGTGCTGAAATCTGTCGTCGAGTTCGATCCACCAGGGGATGGAAGATGCTTTGACATGGCGTTCTCCAAGTCTTTGACCTGTAAGAAGGCACAATTCTGGTTTAGACTGGACTGGAAATTTTCTGGCATCAAACTTACCGATGACTCGGTGTGCTCCTCTATGACAGTTGGATGGGTTCTAGGCGTGTCTCGCGCATCTGGTACTATAGGCATGGCCGGGGACGTTTTTGGCAGTTTCGAGTTAGCATTCGGGTCATCGTCGATTTTCAGTTTCCTCTTTTGACCACGTTTCGATCCTGTAGTCGTCACTGTCACGTCCTCTGTGTTCACACTCACTGGTCCATCTTTGGCTAGTGTCATCGTTGAACTGCCGTTGATGGCTTGCGTATTGTTGTGACTTCTAGCTCGTGTCCGGTGGTCTGAATCTGTTTTTGGTGACGGCTGTAGATCACTCGTTGGACCCGATGGTCCTTCATTCGATGGATCTGCTCCCGGTGAGCCTGCTCCATTATCGGTGCCCGACTCCTCGTGCTTGATGTTCTCGAGGGTCGACTCCAGTTGACAACAGTCGAGGATCAGGTTTTCATTTTCCCGACAACTAAAAAGAAATTTAATTTTTTAAAACAAAATTATAAAAATCTAAAAAAATCAACTCGTCAAAGAGACAAATGACAAATTTCCCCTTAAAATTTATTTTGCTGTCTTCAGAGACATCTGTGAGATTTTTTGAATATCCGAAAGTTGATTAAAGACAAAAACCAGAATTTCTGTATTTTCAAGGAATTTAAATTAATTTAATTAATATTTCAAATTACCTTATGACATAATTAACGCAAATAATATTTTGTTCTTCAGCGTTTTTCGAGCTGCAGACGACTGTCGCGCAAGTTTGCAGCCACGTGTATCCGCCACTTTTGTTCATAATTCGATAGTAGTGTGTTAGAACTTGTCCCTTATTGATTACTACATACAAGAATAATGAAATTAATTAAATAAATTTTCCTATTTCGCGTTAAACTCACAATCCATGTGACATTTTCGTAATTTATTCGCGTCCTCGCCATGACACAGGTTGTACAAGTTCTTTCCTGTCAATTCCTCTGGTGTGTAGTCCAGTAACTCAGTGACTCTGTTTGAATACGAAATTTTTTGAATTTGAATTAGACATTTTTTCCAAAAAAAGCATGAAATAAAAAGATTTTGTTGTCGGTAAGATTTCTTTTACAAAAGAGGTAATATTTTTTCTTGAATGACTTTTCTTTCCTCCCCGTAAGACAAATTGAAGAATGGGTTAAAGTAAGACGTCATTGAAAGTATGTAGAAGTATTATAGAAAAAATAAAATAAATATTTTTGAAAATCTTCCTCTTCTTACTCTTTTCTGGGCGGGACTGATAAAAGGGACGAGATAAAGTCGCGTAGGAGGAAGAAGAAGTCATGGCGTATGGAAAATGTCTCTGATATTATTATTTTTCGTTTTTGTTTTCTTAAAGGAATTGTAAATAAGCCAAAGAAAATGAAGAAGAATATGTTAATGGGTTTACTGGAAAAATAAGAAGGAAAAAAATGTGGAATAAGAATTTTTCAACAAAGTATTAAAAATCAAAAATGCTAAAAACGTACTTGACTGAAATACGTTAGCGTTGACGTTGACGTTAACGTACGTAGAAAGAAGTACCAGTACTTGAAGTGAAGTCAAAGAAATGAAATTTATACACACACACACATGGGAATGTGTTTTGAGCATATAAAATTTATGTAATTTAAGTATATAAGACAAATACATACCTTTGTTCGCAATGCGCTATTCGGAAGTCAAAATTTATTCTAGTCACAAACATGTCACATTCTAAGCGTATTTCATGTACAGACGGTGGTGGAAGGGCTATCGCTAGGGCAACCATACCCAAAAGTGGGGGTTGGGACTTTCTAGTGTGGGAGAATGTGTATTGGGGACGCAATCGACATAGCATTAGTACCACCTGCAAGTAGATGTGAAGTTCATTAATATTATTTTTCGTTTTTGTTTCTGTGATAAAAACATAAACAATGAGTGAGAGACAACTGAATAATGTCATACAGAACAATGATTATCCAACCTAACTCCGGGTCAAGGGATAAAAGTCGTGGAAAACAATGCTGGTAGGTTTAACACTCACACTGGCCGTATGACAACCTCGAGCCTATCAGTGATGAAGACATTTTCATGAAAAGCTCTTCTATTTTCTCCTTCTAAAGCTTTTCATTTTACTTTTAGAGATTGAGAGAAAACTTCTAACGTCACGAAGTGAAGATCAGAGCATTCGTTTCTAAATTGAACCAACTAATATCAATTTTCTTTTTACAGAGTTTATACTATACCTATCTGCACATATTATTTCAAATCCACCAAATATCTGGGAAGTAGATTTGAGATCATATTGAGAATTGTATGAAATGCCACCAACAAAAGAGGATTTTCCTCCACCAACGGTTTTCACGCAATCGTCCACTCACACATTATTGAGTGAGTATGCGATGAATATACTTGTGTGCCTATCAGTTTGTGCGGTCGATTTATTTTTTAGAGTTTCCAAGAACACAATTACAAAGCTATTTCAATCGTCACCGAAACAATTGATATTTTCGGAATAATTACTTTTAAATCGTTTCTCTACAAATTGGAAAAACCGCAGACAAACGTTTTATTGAAAAAATTTCTAAATTTAATTTAAAATAAAAAATGAATTTATTTCAATTAAATGCAAATTAACCCATAAAAAAAATTAGTTTCTTAAAATGGTGACACATTTGACGTGGTTATTTTGATTTCAAGGATTTTAAAAAATTTTCTTGCACGTGAATATGACGAAAACATGATTCGAGCAGGTTTTTCAAGGTTTCCAATAAAAATTGTTGTTTAAAAGGTTTTGGATATAAGCCATAGAGGCTTCCACAATCTGATTGAAAACGAGTGTATCTTAAATCTCATTGGATAATCGCCAAACATAAAAGTGGACACGTTGTAATTTACAAATTTAATTGAATCATTTACAAAATAAGAGTCACAATTGTAGAAAATGCCGAACAATTCTTTCATTTTGCTTCGAATTGAGTTTCTGTCAATCGACGAGAATTTACTCGAAAATAATTTCATCGTCCGAGAAGAAGATGCAGAGAATATATTTCAGTGAACAGAAGAGAGACGAAAATATCATCGTGTAATCATTTTTCAGTTTGTGTCCTTTCATGGTTGATAAAATACTTCGTTTAGATGCATTCATATTTTATTTTTCGTATATTATTTTATTTATTTTCGCAATAGAATGAGTAATACAGTTCAGCAAAAAGTAAAATTAACTATTTTCGTTTATTTAAAGTTAAAAAAATTACATTTTAGTCGATTCAAAAAACAACAAATTTTAAAGCAATTTTTAAAAATTGTTTTATCGATTTTCAAAAAATCAGACTAAAGGAAAATTATTTAATTTAATAAATCAAACACTTTGTAACCGATTTGCTGTTAGACTGATATTATTCATACGTACCGAATAATTCGTTGCAGTCGCTTTACCACTTTTGCCACTGTTGGACATACTACCCTTATCAGAACCATCGCTTACCTGCAGATAGGGGTAACATGTCTTTGATTAGTTTTTGATATTAATTACAACGTTTCATTAATGTTGAATAGTTAATTGTGTTCATGTAAAAATTATTTCTACTGTTTGAATTTTACAATTTACTAAAATTTATTTGGGAAAACTAAAAACCACACATGGTGAAGACGACCGCAAACAGAGCCACACAGAAAACCTAACAATTGTATCTGGAGTTGACGTGAAAAATAAAAGCTTTGCAAATGTCTGAAAAGTTGCTCGATCTGCAGTGCAACAAATTTATGAAAGCTCAATAAGCTTTGAGAGTAAAAGTTCGCTTCTATTTGTTACATGAAGCACGTGTCACAGAAACGACATTCAAATCAATTTGACAAACAACATGACATAAACAAAGGAACAAATTCTTATCTTTCGGCCATTAAAACTTGAAATTAGCGCGACATGCATGTGACTGCGAATCCAGTGAATATATCCTTAATTATATATAAGATATCACTAATTGTGTGTAGTACAGAAAGTCATAAAGAACACTTGAAGGTGGTTTGGCGGTTGTACGCTCACACGAAACAACCCCCGAGCGAAACACAAATTCATAAAATAATTCTCCCTCATGTGGGGATATGTGGAGATGTCCTTAGTATCTTTATAACATCTTAACTTTTAAGAATATCATCTAAGAGGGTTCGCAGATACTCTTCGTGTTATCGCTATTATTGTCATGACTCCAACACACATGGGACGCAATTTGGGGAGAACTTGCAGGTAATTATCTCATTTGATTCAATTTTATGATGCTGTGAGACAGTATTACCTTTTTCTTCGTCTTTAATTGCCCCTGTGCAATAGCTGTGCGTCCCTTAAGTGAACAACTTCATTAAGATTATGATAGATATTCAAATTTCTTGTTAATCAAAATTACTTCCAACCTGACGACTTCCGTAGAACGTTTTTAAGGACACCGAATCACTAAATGGCGTCAAAACCCGAGTGTGACCAAAACCAAAACAATTAACCACCTCTGGTCGTCATCTTTGTCTCGCCACATTCGGCGACGTGCAAGATTCACCTGAAGATTATGTCACGAGCCAGGCCCATGTCATGAAGCTGTCATCCGTCGGAGCTTTGTAATTTACAGCCCGAAAAATGCGAAAAAAATATTTCTGTTTTGAATAAAAATTGAGACGATACCCGAACAAGGTAGTCTGACACAAGAAAATGTGATTTGAAAAGGTCATAATTTTTCGAGCCTTCTTGCGTTCCTCGAAAACCTCGGTGTCAATGACGAATCGCCGGACTATGCGACACGAAATGATTTAGACCAGTAGCTGATTATATTTCACGCCAGTCTTTCATTAAACCCAGCATCAGGTGAGTCACCCTCCAGTTTTGCCGTTAGAACAAAGTTTACCTCAAATAAAAACCAACTTTAATTAGACACAAATCTCAAAGTAATTACGATTTTACACGTGATTGAAGGCATTAAAAACGTTCAGGTAAAAGTTAAATTAGGGAATAAAAGTTTTTGTGTTAGGAAAAAATTAAACATTTTTATTAGGTTAAAGTTTTCGGGGATGCAAAATACTCGAAGCAATCACAGAACACATTAACATCGAAATTAGCTTGGGAAATTGTTGTGACACCCATAAAACCGGGTCATTTCGAAGGCTGGAGGGTTGTCACTTTTGAGGGTTCTTCAAGACACTTCAAGTGTCAAGTGTCACAATGAGGGGGATGTTTTAAAAGTCAATCCAGTGTTGTGCCAGCCAGGAACACCATTTAGTTCTAGAGTGTTGCCATATGCATGAAGGGGTAATTTCATTACAAATTGTGAAACCTATACCTAATAGAATTCATTTGAGAGACACCAACTTGATTTTGAGAAGAATGCAAGATGAAAAAATAAAAATTTTTTCAAAAATATGAATTTGATGTGAAATGTTTCTCAGATATCGACTTACCCGGTATCCCGACGATTTGAAGTGACAGCCACGTTTCGTGAGAGTTGACTTCATCCGGACACAGAAGGATCTCTCGAATCCTTTGTACGCGCTGGCAGCACTCAAGCACATTGATGAGGAAACTGAAAAGTAAATAAATTTGAAAAATTCCAAAATTTAAATAAATAAATTAATAAAATATTTTTTATGACGACAAGGAGACGTTTGTTTTTGGATTTTGCGGCTTGTGTGAATTGTGTGCTGTGGCTTGTGGTTTTCATCATTTTACTTCTCAAAGAAATTTTATTTTTTCAATGCTGAAATCAGATAGGTATAGAGGTATAGGTACACCTCAGATTGACATGAGTTAATGAACAGCATTAAAAAGAGAATTTCATGGCAAATTAATCAGTTAATGAGTTACGGTTTGTCAGGTTGTTAATTTTTTTTTCTTCAATTTTTTCTTGAATGTCATGTCTCCGTCATCGATACACCTGAATGAATTCATGGGAAAAAGATTTTTAAGAAAATAGAATTGAGAAGAAGATGAGAACAAGAATTTGTTGTGTATAAGACGCGTGTCTGATTTGTTATGAATCAAAATGAAATGTTTGTCTCTCATTACCGTCCGGGTTATTGGTTCCCTGTGTCCCTCCACCTTCGTCCGAAGCCCCAGAAGAAGGTGACGCAAGACCACCACTTTGGGAATTTGAAAGACTTAATCCTAGTTGCTCGGCTATTTCGGCATGATCGGCTTGATGAACATAGTCGAATATACTGCTGCCTGTCATTTCGACCTGTGACAGTCCCAAGTAGATGGATACTGTTTCCGAGATATACAGAAATCTTCCATCGGCAGCAACTGCCAAAGCAAATCCATCCAAAGACTGAAGGATGTGGGTACCTTGATGTTGTTCAAATAATTCTACAGCTGGACTACGACGTGCAGATGCACCTGGAAGAAAATAAAAGTAAATAATATTAAAATTGACTACCTACTGAATTCAACCATTTTATTCGTGGTTTGAATGCATCAACAAAATCAATATGTTAAAAGTAAATTTCCGCAATTCAATTGATTATGAGTGACGCCTCACAGCCAGATCGATGACGATCCGATGACGACGAATCAATGATCTTGATTGGGGATCAAAATGGCGGCGGTTTCTTTAACTTGTTTTCATCGTTTTTCTTCAAGGCTATATGACTCCAAACATCCAATCGTACGTGCACATGCACATCTTGGAGTTGGAGCAATGAAAACAGAATGGCGGATTATATTGTGTAGTTTGCACCTTCTGGCGGAACGGTATTCAATAAAAATGAACAGTTAAAGACGATTCTGAGAAAGATCGATAGGTACGTCTCACTTCCATCCCCCCCGACCGGGTCAATGTGTGGAAAACATTATTCACCTCAACAATCTGGACGCAATAGGTATGCAAATGAAATGAAACAGTGCATTTCATGAATGTTGTGTTGCGGTCAAAGTGTCGTCGTTTATTTGTTTATTTGTTTATACGAATTGTACTCAATATTTTCTCATTCTTTTACTTTAGAATTGATTTCAATTGAAATTCAATTAACGTACGTAAACTCACTTCCTTTCTCATCATCAACTCAAAACTTCATCAAAAGTCTTCAACATTAAAAAATTTTTCTTTCGCGGCCATTTTTAATTTCTTTTTGATTTAAATGTGAATGTGGCGGTAAATTGTGGACAATTCAAAGGACGTTGACTATTTCTTACTTGTGACATTTGACATGCAGTCAAATTGTGAAAAGGAAGAAGAAGAAGAAGATTGTCAGGGCAGTCATTACAAGCCCCGTTTCGTGATTTGATTATTTAAAGGGGATCCATTCAACTCTGGGGGGCCCTTTATTCATATTTCAAATAGTGTAGAAAGGTGGGAGTTGAAAATGTGTGGACAAACCTTAAACCTTAAAGGTTCTCAAAATTATATAAAACACTTAAAACATTGTATTTCAGTTTCAAATTCTCCAAAACGAAAAATCAAAAAATTCTAAATTTCTATCCAAAAATCAGAAATTAAAAATTTGCACAAGAATAAACTCATCCAAACCCAAGTATACTGAACGATCTCAAAGAGAAAGCTTTTTTTGATAAGCTCTGTACAATACCGTTGCATGGAACTTTCGGCAGTCGACAAAAGCTTTTCTTAACAAAGTTGGCGAATATAACCATTTCTTACACTTGGATAGTTGGTCATGAGATTTGGGATATTCTTCTTGAACGTTTTTTGGAAAAGCTTCAAGTCGTTGTGCCATCTCATACCAACAAGGCTCGACATTTAACGGAACGTTCCCGAATTAAAATTCTCCGTGTGACCGAACATTTAACCGATTAAAAAGTTCTACAAAATTTATGTAAATCGAAATACATTGTACCGATTGTTTAAAGTAAAAATTTAATTTTCCATTTTTGAATATGTAAAATAAAATTAATAACTAATTATTATTTTTGTCATTTAACCCCGAGGAATTTAGTTAATTCATTAATTTAATTTTATTTTATTTATAAACCATACAACATAGTCATTCATCCGCCATTTGAATGTGGAATTTCTGTATAAAATATAATCCAAATGGGAATGAACTTTTGTTCATCCAATCGGATTCATTTTAATCGAATAGAATCATAAAAGAAAAATCGGTTAATTAGTATTCACTTGAAGTTATTATGAAAAAACCCGCGATAAAGTCTTTACTTTGTATTTCGCCAAAACACTTAACGATTGTCCCGCTTTCATTGACTTTCAGTTCAATTCAATTCAATGTGTAGTGATGACCACACAACACTAATATGTATGACTAATAACTCAATAATCATAATTCAATGCATGCCCAATAAGTTGTCAAGCGAATTTTGGCATTTCCCATGACTCCATTACTTCTAGCGCCAATTCAAAATGGATCCTCTTCAACTAAATCGTTTTGATTGATTCAACATCATTTGAATTCAAAAATGGCGTTTCAATTCAATTTATTGAAGATCTTTAATTGATACGAGCTTCCTGGGTGTGGAGAAAACCCTCGTCAAATTTGCATTTAATCAAAAAGTTTAAAAAAATCTACATTTACGAACTTTCCAACGATTGGTTCACGTTCGTGGTCACTCACACACACCAACAAAGTGCCTTTCGATTGAGATATAAGCGATTGAAAATTTTGCATGATGTGTGCGTGTGTGTTTGCGAGTAGCGTTTTGTGGATGAATTTTTAAATTTGCATTTTTTCCTTTTCTGTTTTTCAGTTTGTTATATTTTATGTTGGTAAATAAAATTTTGTTTTAAGGAACAAGTTGACGAACTTTCATGTCAAATACGATATCCTTTCGTAATAAATCAGAAACGTTTATTTAATCATAAAAACTTTTCGAATGTATAAAAGGCATGTTTATTAATTTTTTTTAATTTGTTCATTTATCAAGTCGAACAAGAATATTTGAACCACATGTATCGAATACAAAACTATTCGATATCTTTTGATATTCATAATGTTTCATGCACCTTGTTTTATGCATTTTTTATGGACTTAAAGCTGCGTCATATACACAGGTATTTCTCATATTACTTGATCAATATGGATAATGTTGATTTATCGTTTATAGTACGGTTAAGTTAATAATTTTTTATTTTTTTAGTTTAATTTTTATTGAACATCATGTTTTCAATTTGTTTGGTGCATACTAATGTCGTGGTGAGAAGGAAATTAAGTCGTGTTCTTACATGAAACTGATTTCATTTAGAATTTTGAGTAATTTTTTTAATTAATGAAATGACTTCATTTCAAACATGTTCATGCCAACACCGGAAGAACTTTAAATTCCAAGTTTTCAATTTGAAACTTTCATAAGGAAAGCTCTCGGGAAGTTCTTGGAAAGCTTTCTTGATCAAAACTGATTACGATGAATATTTTTTAAGGAGATTGAAAGATTGTGAGTTGACCTAACAAATTCGTCTGGTCATTTGTGTCAACGAGAAATGTGAAAATTTTGTCGAAAAACCTCGAAATGTTTTTGAAACATTTTAAATGAGTCAATCGTTAGTCCGCCCTTCACTCACACTCAAAGTTGGACAATTGAAATAATTCGAATTATAATAAAAAATAAATTAAAATTACAAACAAAAAAAAATAAAAATAAAAATCCGTGTCAAGGCACCACATATGACAGCAATAAATATTAGACAAATAAATGCGTCACAAAATGAGTGCCATTAAGGAAGCAATTATTCATATTTTCCAAGGCATTGTTATATGACCAAAAAGAGAAACAAGAAGAAATAATATATTTATTTTTAAATCGTTGACATGCATACCTGTCCCATCCAAGACGATTCAAGACGATTGAAGACGACTCAAAGTGCAATTACGAATAATTTACGGACAAATGTATATTTTTCGGATTATTTGAACAAGTAACAAAACTAACGGCTCAACAATTGCTCAACGTATTTAAATATTCAAATATATTTCTTTGCGTTGAGAAAATAAATGAAAAAATAAAATGAATAATTGTTCAACAAAATTGTTGATGTCGCCATAATTCTTCCGAAAAGAAACACCGCCAAGTGTATTTGACCGAAAGATGACAATTTGAGGGATTACTACCTACTGGACTAAGGGAACCATTTGAAATCAATTCAACACAAAAATAAGAATTATCCCCGAAATGACCCCGGTTCGTCCTCGTTCATTTTTGGGGCGTCGCACCGATTATGGCTTTGGGTCATATTTCACATTTGGAAACCCATAAACCCCCAGAAATGGTGAAAATATAAAACAATGACAGCCATAACAGCCACATTCCATTGGATTGTGGACTGTTGTAGAAGACGAAATTAATTGAATTGAACGACGAAACCCCCTTGGCCGCACATGATGATGCATTACCCACCCCATCCATATTCGGGGTGAAATTCGGGGCCACAAAAGTTGCAGACATTTCAGAATTTTCCTTTCCCTGCAATGCAGCTTTGAGGCGTGTTACACGAAAATTAATGCAGTATTTAAAATGTCACAAAGTTTTCGGAAAATTTCGAAAAGTTCCACACCATTTCGGGGGTGAAAAACCCACGAATTCGTTGGAAATTCCTTGAGAAACATGAAGGTAGGAAAATAAAATAAAATTGAAATAAAACAAAATTAAACTAAAACAAAAGAGGAAAAAAACGAATCATAAAATAAAGAGAAAAAATGTTTATTATGGCATAACACTAAACAAAATGGCGGATTCTACTTAAAATTCCGTCAATGTACGATTCTTTCGACAAAACATTTTTGAAATACTAATTCCCATTGTCTTTTCGTTTGGAAGGTATAGTGTCTCGCTCTGTTTAGCCGTGTGTGAGGGAGCAGTGTGGATGTTCGTTTATATAGAGACATGTTTATGTACTTGACATAAAGTAAATAATGTCACAAACAACAACAAACACTGAGAAATCGTTGCTTCTTCAAATGAACTGTTCTTCTTCTTCTTCGTGTTCTTCAAGTAAACTCGGAAATTACTGACACAAACGCTTGCCAGCACTCGGCAGATGCGGGAAACCATGACACCAAGTGTGACAAATGTGGCCAATGTGAGTGGGGGCTGCATGAAGGGGGTATGAATTGACTGCAAGTCGAAATCAACAACAATCGATTATTATTTTTAAACTATTTTGCATATTGGCACAATTGAGGTGGACATTTTTTCGCGAAATGGCAGTGCTACCAATTGTCAAGTGCGAAAGACTCCAATTGAGCAATTGAGCTCTTCCGTCTTCTAGTTGACTCAGCACTTCCTTATCACCACGAAAGATCAGAAGTGAATTGTTCATTTCCGCATAATCCACATAACTCTGTCGGTCTGAAGAACTAGTTCATTACAAACATTCATCTGAAACCCATTTCAGCTCACCAGTTCATCAAATGATCTCTTCACCCATTATCGGAGGCTCTTTGATTCATCGAACACTCCAGCAGATCAACAGGAGTCAGTTAACCATTTCTGACCGGTGTACCAGACGATCAGTTCATCAGTGCAACAGTTGACCAATTCCTGAATTTAGCAGTTCCTTAACTGATCAGTTCATAAGTAGGTACCTAGGTCAAGTGAGTAAAGTTCATCATTTCACTAGTTCGTCGTTTCAGAAGTTCATCAATTCAGTTTCTCTGTAGGTAAGTTGTCCAAATCGTCCGTTCATTATAGAGAACGCTGCTAGAAATCATGACACAATACGATTCATGAAACTACCTACTTCTGAGAACTTGCTGACGCTAACGACATCTATTGAGAAAACCGAATTCTGGGATATCAAGAAGGTATTCGATGTACATATCAGTGACTATTTCCTCGATTCGTAATCAAACTGATCAGTTCCTCAAGAACGCATAAACTCCATTTGTTACGCAACCGCTCCACTTGGAGCCGTCAAAGATCATGCGTGTGTCACAAGCTGAAAACCGTAGAAAGTTGGGGCTTGGAAAAATGCGTGTCAATGGAGTTTTTGTGGAGTTTAGTGGAGTTATAAATCAAAAATTTTGTCTCCATAATGGACCATTGTTATTTTCTGAATAAACCTGAAGACTAGCTCGCACTTGACCAAGCGACATTTTTCCAACAAATATCAAAAATTGTGCCGTTTGTAATGAGGCTGACTCCGATTATCCGATTGAGATAACGAGTAGGTCCAGTGGAGTTCAAAGACAACTCCAATTGAATTTAGTTAATTCTTTTGATTTAAAATTTAAAACTTGAAAAAATCGTGTCAAGTAACACAAGAAGTCGGAAGTCAATGCGAATCGAGTTGCATTGACATTTGAAAATTTGGCAATTCCATTCATTCTCGATCATCTCAGAGTGAATATTCACATTTGTTTAATTAAATTAACAATTAACTAATTCTCATACTCACTTTTTAATACTTTGCTACCAGTGGAGTTGTCCCTGCTCCATGGGGGATCGCCGTGACCCGAGAAGTCTCTTAATTTAAGGTAACTAATTGTCAGTCTTATGATGGAGGCCTTGTCGAGCTGGCTTGTGATGGCGGCAGGTAAGGGTAGCATTTTGGCCAATTCGTAGAATTCAAAATTTTCCTTGCCACGACGAGAACGGGCGGCGTCACGGGATTTCTCTTTGCGCAATTCCAAAATGCTGTAATGGGAAAAAAAGTATTGTTAATTTTTCTGTCTTTCTTCTCATTGCAAAATAATTAATTTAAAATTAAGATAATTAATTTAATTTGACTTCAAGTGATCGTTCGCCTGTAGAAGAATTTCAAGGGAGTGGATATACGCCTGTAGACCAGATGTCTCGAGTCATCCCCTTGCAGGAGTGACATGCAGAAGTGAAAAATTTCAAGGAGATGGACAACCCCTCATCGATTTCGTCATCATCTCAAATTGAAGAAGACCTCGTTGCAGGGACAATTCCCAGGGGAAGGTTTTATGACACCAGGTCAAAGACAGACACTTCTTGTCCATTCATTCATTCATCTGCTGAGTGGACAAATTGATGGAAGTGGAAAAATTATTACCAAAGAAGGCATGAACCGGAGATGAACCCATCAACATACCCACAATGCTGTGCCATCATCGGCATCGTCATCGTCACCATCATCTTCATGGCCATCATGTGACATCAAAACGGGAATCGAAGTGTTGCTCGGAATACAGGGAATAATCCCAGAAACAAAAAGCAAAAAAAATAACATCGAAGTTATGGGCTGGACCGGGCTAAATCCCGAAGGAATCACAAAACTTTAATTATTTCTTCCTTCCAGAAATAAAAGGTCTTGGACCTATTAAACTTTATTAGCATTGAACGATGCAGAATTTTTTCGGTTAAGGAAATTTTTCGTGGTGGGTCACACCCGGTTCAAGTGATCAATGCTTCGTTAGCTTAAATAATCAAATTTGGCTGGAATTTTATTTTCTTGTACTCAATTAGTGTGCATGGATTCCTCGGAGGCTAGTGTGGATATGGACCAAGTTTATGATGGATCCTCTTAAGTTGAAAACTTGAGTTACCTACTGAAGTCTTTACAAGAATGGTTTGCAATTGAATAACAATTTTGTTCTCAGACAGGGTAAAAACTGGGTCTCCAGTGTTGGTAAGATTCGACCAATGCGCTGAAACGTTGCATGTGAAATTGACAATTTGTTCGAAAAATTCATCGAAACTTTCCACTTTGACCTTGTTTCTGGTTTTATTTTTTCTGATCCGGAATTGGTCAATGTTTCTCTTTCACTGATTCATTGTCGTCAATTCAAATCACATGTGACAGAAAGTCGAACAGAAAGCTTGATGTGGAAGAAAGTCCGTCAATTGCGTCGTGTATTGCATAGCAATAATCACTCCTTGACCGTTCGTTGAATTTTGATAAGACATCGACGCTGAATTTGGAGTGGACTTAAATGAACTGAACGCCCAGTTGAACTTCGACCTGGATTTTCAATTAGTTGAATACTTGTAGTTGGACCTGGCTAAAATTTCATAAAAGTTGTTCGAATTCGATAATGTTTCTTAGAAAAATGACACAATGTTTGTCACTTATCGAGTCGTAAATTTGACGTTGACATTTTCAAGAACACTAGCAACCAATTCTTCCTAAGAAGTAGTCAAGGTCCCAAGAAACGCTGGCAAACCCACAAGACGTAGGTAATGCTGTGCCAAGAAACGACTCAAAATAAAAGCGTTTATTTTCCAAATTAGCATTTTAAAACACAGCAATGCGAATTTAAATTAAACAATTTTATATAAGACAACAAAAATAAAACAGACAAACGCATTAAAAAGATAAACAAATCAACGTCTTAATGTCTCTCTTGTTGACAACAACAAAATAAATTTGATAAATTTATTCGCTCAGCCAATGCCGAGCGTCTCGAGCGTGTGACAAGTTAAATCATTCGCTCGTAAATCACGGCGAGATGTTATTCAACAATGGTACGTTGCGTAATAATTAAAATTTATCGAAGTCAATTGAAATCGCATTAAATCAAGTGTATTGTGGTTAAATTTCAAGAAAACCACAATTTCAGTAAGTAAAGTTAAGGAATTAAATTTTTAAAGAATTATATGAAAAAATATTAATTTGTAAAATTTCAAAAAAATAATTCCTGAAAAATGAATTTGGGTAAAATTTTCGACAAATCACTCACACAATTCACTGTGAAGAGAAATTCACAAGAAACTCGGAGATAGAGAAAGCAACACTCGATTTTCACAATTTTCTGTCAAATTCATTAGTGGGCGTGGTTCACCGATGAGTTGAAATTGATCAGTTAATTTCGATCACTGCACAAGTTAATGCATTTCTGATAAAAGCTCTTAAGAAATTCCTGCTACTATATGAAAGTCAATTGTACAACGCAGCTTTGGGGAGCCGTCTTGGAATTGTGTGATACTGAATTCCAGCAACCAGGAGCCATCCAATGAAATCAAAGCTAATAGATCATACGATAAGCCGACATCGATAAGATTTCAATAAAAGCTCAACGACAAACATTAAAACTGTTTTATGTCGAATTAATTCAAAGAAAATAGTTTTTCTTTTCTCAAAAAATAAATAAATGGCCGCCATATTATCGCGCACAAGTCACAAGTCGAGAAGAAATACAGAATTGAGCGTCTGACAACGAATTAATGAGGCCCCCAAAACCCAAAACCCAAAAATCGCTAATAGACTGGCGCCATTTCCAAAAGCGTCGCCATCTTTGTCTTATTGACAGCTTCAAGATTTGTTGGCTTTTCGGAGACAGTAACAGAACCGCTCCACTTAATTCAATTGACAAAAATAAATTTTTTTTTGTTCATAACGCAAAGCGACACAAACGTCTTGAGGCGATTTGTCATTTCTAAGACGATTGTCACGACCGTCTTGTGGCGACGACTGTCTTCAAGGATTTGTAAAGAGAAAAAATTCATTTTTAGCCCTTTTTTAAGAAATATTTTTAAAAAATTTTTATGTTTTTAATATTTTTGTGTTTTTAAATTGGAAAACAAAGAGAAATTTTTGTCTCGCTTGCTGGTATCTTTAAGAAAATTTTTCAGAAATTGAAAGAAAAAACTGAATCGGGAGCTTTTTGTGAAAGCTTCTAAGTTGATTGAGTTTTTTTTTTTGCTTAAATTAAAAAAAATTAGTATTCCCTTGACGTTGGACTTAGGCCTGTTTTTTAGAGATTTGAAGCGCAACAGATTCGCTTTGCATAACGTCTTGGAAATCCGAAAATTATTCGGACTCGCTGGGAATGTGAAATTTCTTGTTCTCATTTTAATTTGAATTTTTCGGATTAAATTAAATTTATTTTTCACATTTTTATGGGTTTTCAACTTGTGGAATGAAAGCTTTGGGGGAATTTCCTTAGAACACGAGTCGTTGCATAAAGAATTGTTCAACGAAAAGGTTTCTACAATTATCTCATCCTTAATATTCTCTAAACTCAATTGGGTTATATCACTCTCAACAGTCATACCAAGTGGTCCAATATGATATGATCCACATCCAATATGAACTTCCATGGAGCTGTTCTAGAGATTCTTCCTCAGATCCGAGACAGTTCACTGGAGATAACTGCGAAAATTGAAATTTCTCATAGTGAGAAATTTTTCCCAAATAACACTTTGAAGTTTTCTCAAAGGAAGCTACTGGTAATCGCCTCGAAACCACAAAATCTCTGCGGTCTTTAAAATTGCATAAAGTCCAGTAAGTGCCACGTAACACGATTTTAATGCAACGACTTTATGCAATTTTATTAGAGAATTATTCAAATGACAAGAGCTCGTTGAGCCGAGGCGTGGTTGGCTCAACATCCTGCACCGAGACACCGAGTGAATGATCAGGTCAGGTGGTTTATTCAAACAAGATTGAGTCTTAACTATTGTTAACATTTTCATGCATGTACGACTGGTGGTTACAGGCTGGTTCTCATGGAACTGCACTTTGGATGATTCCGATGCAATGAAGATTTTCTCAAACAGATTTTGTTGACTCAAGTCTACCTGCTTTGAATATTATCACCTCCAGAGAATCCACAGTCCACAATCGAGAAGGTAATCCATCAAGGTGTGTATCAGTCACAAAGTCTGCCAGCTATGGTATAGCCATCCAAGCGGGAGCGGGAGTTCACCTCTGATGATGACAAGAGGATGCCGATTCAAACGTCTTCACAGTGGAAAAGCCGCAAGATCAAGATTACCTCATTTTTATGATACCTCTCGGTCACAAAGAGATGGTTCCGAAGTGATGAATGAAGATTCTTCATCTTTTCTTCTAGTTGTCTTCATTCACTTCGCGCGAGACGCGACTCTGCTATCTCAGACGGTTCATCTTGTCAACGACCACTTTAAGGGAGCAACTAGACGCAACTAGAATGGACCAATGGACCGTTCTTGCTCGTGGAGCCCGAGTCATAAAAGTGTTATCAATTTGTCACAATGGCCAGGGTTCCCATTCGCCTCGTTATATTAGGGCTCGTGCTGGCTGGTTTTTGTTTTAACACAAAACAAATGTCCGACTTATAGTCATGACGACAAGTCATGACGCAAATCTTATGACACGAAATTTGTCTCTCGATTGACTGGAGACTCATAAACCTCGCGATGAATTATAGGAGGATGCTTTTATTGAGCCGGGATCGTTTTTGGGAAATTTTCTGGTCTTCGGGCGATTTTATCGACAGCGAGTGGAGTCAAATTTTGGTGTCATCGTGGTGTCTTCTAGAGGAGCTAGAGTTTTCTAATTTTGAGTGCAGATTCAAGTGCCAAGAGATTATAAATCTACGACATCTTGAATGACTTTCTTATCTTTAGAATTCTACAGAAAGTTATTCCATCTGATCATGAATTTTTGAACTGTCCGAACAATCAGTCTCAAGAAGGTGGATGATTCAATAAGTATTGTTGATTATAGCCACTTCAGTCCTTTAATAATTCTTCATTTTTTACTATAATCAATCGCACTGGACACTGATTCTTTCATTTTTGGTTACTGACTAGCTTAAAACTTCAGGACTAGTCATCAAAATGCTAGAAAAGTGTCACACATGTGTCATGAATTGAATACAGTTCCTTGACAATCCGAAGGATTCCTAACTTTGTGTGGGATCCTGTACTGTTTGATGATTATTCTCATATTGGAGATGATATTGTTATTGATACTGTAGGTATGGTTAGTTCGACTATACCCAGAGACATTGAAAAAGTGTCATGAAAATCATTGTTGCATCAGGGGTGTGTAGAAGGTAATTACCATGCAATTCCTTCAATCTTGCATGAATCCTTCAGTTCGTCTGTTTTATTATGTGAGTGGACTTAAGTCTTTTAGATTTGGTAGACTTTAGTCTTTCACTTCGTAAGCCTCAAAATTGTCGTGAAAATAGACTTCGATGTGACTCACTAGAATGTGGGTCAACTTCTATTCCAAATTAAGTTCAAAATTCTCCTACGCCACGTTCGTAATACTAATAGTAGTGTTTCATTGGAAAATGAAATCAATCAAAATTCAATAATTAAAGGCCACATGAATAATTATTAGTGAAGCACGTGCAAGAGAGGGGCTGGTGGACAATGTGAGCTTTTGTCAGTAAATTCACCACTATGTGGTGAAAGTATTTCACTTGTCAATGATTGCAGTTGATTTTGTTTTAATTTTTCACTTACAACACTACCGGGCATTTCGTCATTTCCGTGAAACGCAACTGAAAGTTTCATGACGCCAAATGCCTGCACTTGACGCAAGTTCATGTTTTTAACGAACAAAATTTTAAATGCACAATATCTATTACCTATTTATAAAATTTAAAATTATTCACAGAATTTAACATTTTTGATTTCCAAGAAAAATTCTGGACTTTGCGTCAGATAAGTGTCATGTTGCGTCATGTTCATGTCAATCAATTTTCGTTCAATTAGAACATGAAATTGATCAATTTTTGTGTTGTTTTTTTAACTTTTATTTTTAAATTTTATTCAAGTGTAAGAAAGTGTACCTTTAAGGTGTGAGAATCAATAAATTTTTATAAAATTTTACTTTGCGTCATGAAAACCTGAATTTATCAAAACCCTCTTTGGATATTTCCATACTAGAATCTTTCTCCCGAACCACTCCAATCCGATGACATGGTCTTGATGATCCAGAAACAACCGAATTAGATGACTCAACAAGAATTTGGTTTTTCAACTCAGAAGACTCAAGTATTTTTTCCCTCGTTTAATCACACGCAAAATAAAAAAGTGATTAAACTAATTTCCTTATATCGACACAAATCAAATCAAATCAAATAACTCCAACATTGAAGTTCATGACTCTCGCGTCAATTCTAACAATTTCGTTACACTGCCACCGAATTTGTTCGGTTAAGATTTTAAGAAACCTTCCCATGTAGGTGTAGTCGATAGACTCAATTAAATCGATACTTTGAGACTAGAAAAACCCAATTTCCTAACCCTTCAATCGAAAAGGCTCATTTCAAGACTAGTAGCGATCGAAATTCTAGTTTGATTTGGCCTCCATTTCGTGGTGTCCAACTTTGTGTTAGTAGATATTTTTAATTTCACGCCTAGTTGAATGAATTAAAGTGGAAATCACGAGGTGAAAAAAATGAATTCCCAAAAATCCAGACAAATTGGAAAAAAAATTTATTAACAAATCGATGTAACAAGAAAAGAAACAAATTTTTAAGACGATCAACACACGGAAGGGATACACCCAACAAGTTGACGAGAATAAAATGAAAAATTACCCAGAACAAAACTAGGGACAAACTGAGCGTTGACAAATGACAACATCCCAGCCGCCGACGTCCCTGGTCCCGTCGCCGTAGTATCGAAGTGTCAAATTACGGACAAATCGATTGTTCGTTGACAAATTGATTTTGACGTCATTAGGACGAACAGGAACAAGCAGGGACGGGCAAGGACTCAACATGTGAAGGAATGCATTTTGAGTTAATCAAGTAGAACATTTTGCATTAATAAAAATCCTTAATTCCCAAAATATTTTCGGATTAAAATATATTCATCCTGTGATGGTGACACGATTAATCGATACGCTTGAGTGAATATTTTTCGCAACAAAGTCTATTCTATCGAATGTAAATCGATTTTGATCTCTTGATTATTATCAAAGAAATCCAGGAGTTCCCAGGATCAAACAAGATGTCCTGAATCTCTGCTATGGGGTGCGTCGAGGCATTCGTAACCACAAACGTGTAATTAATAGTTCTCACCCCTGGAAGGGATCGTTTTTGTGTCTCAAGAAAGTTTACACTCAAATCCTGTTAATCCTTTAAGGGATTACACGTTGGGATGTTTGGGATTTTTCGGAATAGGGACGATTCCTTACAAGATAATTACAAACTTTTTCGCGATTATAATTACATGATGACGAGGTCGTTTGTTCGGCTTAATTAAGTCATAAACGCGCGGTTAATGATGCTTCTGGAAGACGCGGTTAATTAATGACTCTTCTGGAGTGTCTTTCGACTGCTGAGGGTTTCATGGCACGAGTGCCTGGAGTTATGGGTCTGTAGTGAGACGTCTCAATGAAGCATTTATCCAATTATCATTTCGTTGAGTGTTAATCGCTTTAAAGGGTTAATTCCGGCGTGACTTGACTTTTTACCGACGCAGGTGTTTCAAACATTTTCAAATATTTCGGTAGATGCAATTTGGTGAACAAACTTGGTGACACTCTTGGAGCGTGGGAACCCTTCGTGGTGGGTTGGTGCGATAAAAATCACCAGAAGCAACTGAACTTGAGCAAACGCGTAATTTTACTTTTAAAAACTTGAAAATAGTGCTTTTTTATGACACAGATTTGGAGGTAAATTGGCATTGTTTTCAGCCGCGAAACTATAAAATACGCCTACGACTGCTGTGGCTGGAGAGTGGCAAAGTTGGCGGTATAAAACTCATTTAAGCTTTCATCATGTTAATATGTGTTTCATTGAACACAAACCAGGAACTGTTTTTTCAGGATGTTGAGTGCCTGAATGTTTGCAAAAATTTGACGGATCTTTTGAAATGCACGTGGGAAGAACGTATTATTGACAAAACTTTATTCGAGTTTTTAATTGTTGTGGACTTGATGGAGTGTTGTCCTCCAAATATTTTTCAAAAACTACAATTTGGTTCAGAAAATATTATGATTAGCACTTGAAACAGAGATTTATATCACTTGAATTGCAGATCCTCAATAGATTGAAAATTTTTCATTATGAATTAAACTTTTCCACCAAAACTGAAATGAAAATATTTGGAACTCAAAAGAATTTCGCAACTTAAGATGAAAACAAATGGAAATAAATCCAGCCAACACCAAATGCGACGATGTAAAAAGCAAAAATTATAATAAAAATTAAGAAAATTAAGTAAAATTTGAAAGTAAAACACTTAAAACTATTTCCGTGTCTTAGAAACGGTTTTAAGCATGACTTTTCATTTTGTCAAGTCTCAAGAAATAATTAAGAGAAAATTAAGAAATTAATTAAAATTAAAATTTTTTGGTTTTTTTGTTTTGCATTTTAAAATTAACATCATGATAAAACGTGCCCAGGCTCAAGTGACTGTTGGTTTGAATGCATCGTTGTATTCTGATGTTGATTTGGCAATTGCTTGTATGGTACAGCACACAGTTCCTGAGTCGGTACCAACCAGGAGTGTGTGAATGGGGAGCCACCAACACCCATTCCTAACGATCCCATAGCCATTGGTCCACCTGGTACAGCGGAAGTTTGTCGCGGATAACCGGCATAATCCATGGCTACCGCTTGATAGGGCAGCATGTTTGTTAAGCCGGAATTACAATTAATTCTCAATTGATCACAAAAATTTAATTTTATTAATTAATTTCACTTTTAATTAAAGTTCTTTCAATTCGAGTCAAGAAACACTTTGCACTTTCATGGCGACAGAAAGAGAGTTAACAGAAATGAAATTTTCTTCTTTCAGGTAAAACTCAAAATCAGCTGATTTTCATTATCGAAAAAAATTCTCACATAAAACAACAACAATTTAATTTTAATTAAAATTAATTTTCTTTCTTCGTTTCCTTCCGCACGATTTATTTTTGAATTAATTTCTTCTTTTAATTTCTCTTGCACACACGTTCTTGACACCAAACAAAATATTGCACAAAAACCACGTGCGATACAATTCACGTCACAAACGAAACTAAACGCGACCCAATCGACTCATCTTTTTGTGGCGGCCAGTGAGGGCGCATATGGCGGTGAGTGCGTGTGCGAGAGTGAAATGCCCGAAAATTTTGGATCATTTCATTTGTTCAGAACTACAACAGTGTGTCTCACTTTGCTACAGTGAGAATGATATGTTCCCTCCCATTCTATCTTGGGTTGAGCAATCACAACACATCACTACATTCGAGCACATGAAACACCTCCGCTTTCATGTGCACGAAACCAACACTAGCGCCAACTCGCGGTCATGTACACAACACACCAGTAGCATGCTAAATAGAGTCACGCATCGGTACGATTTCGGGCCGAGTTCGTAAATGGGCGGGACGTGACTGGAAGCCGTGCACGTACTTGTTGTTGTTTCGCTCTTCTCTCAAGAGGGGAAATGAGAAGAAAAAAACACTCTCCTGTTTGATATTCCGGAGCGACCACGCCTCGTACAAATCAACAAGTCATGTACGTGGATGTTTTGTTGTTGTTTCTGCATGTCAACTCATTCGCTGTTATATACGAGTGAAATGGTGTGAGTGCAAGGGTAACGACACTCATTGGCCGTTGTGTTTATTTACTCTATTAGCGATGGGTTCGACCAATTATCGACGACATTTTTCGACCTTTACTAGTTCTAATCGAAGAAATTAAGGCGACCTTTTCTCACAAAAATCTGGTCCTCGACATCACAGAATTGCTCTCGCAAAATTTCATTATGAAATTCTGACGCAAACGAAACTTATAGACATTTTTGTAACGGTACCCGCATATCGCAGTTCGGGAAAACGAAAAATTTTTCAACTGCATTTATCGCAAAGTTGTTTCTTGAGTTGGTACAGCGAATATCTCAGGTTCTATTTTTTTGATTTCAGTGAAACAAATTCGACATGGTTCGTATTTATCACTTAGTCTTATAACACAATTTTTATTTTGAGAACATATACCTACTACAAAACCATTCTTAAATTATGTAATATGTTTCTTGGTTTTGAAAGGAAATTTTCCATAACTTCAAAAGAAAATTTTAAATTTATTGATTTATTTCAATTAAACGTTTCGACATGTGTAGAGCAATGACTGAAATCCATGTGGACTGTAAACCACAATTTTCATGTTGATATACAATTGTGCATGGCATCCACCTTGTGCGGCACAAAATACACTCACTATACCGTCTGCTTCATGAATGGAAACGTTCCTTTTGGATTTAGTGCCGAAAGAAGGCCCCCAATCAAAATATCACGTTCCTGAACCAGCAGCCACCACGTCCGCATACGAATAGTACATACTAAAGTTGGAAGAAGTTCCACAAAAACAAAAACCCGATAAAAAAATAAACGAAGAAATAGCATCCACTCGAGATAGACACACGTCTTTCAGTCCTCCGTACCTATATACGAGAGTAAATCTCTTTTGTCAAAGAGTATGCGGGGGTGAAGTCCATCCAATTCTCCATTTTCCATTTTCCATTTTCCATTAATCGTGCCACACGACAACGACCAGTTCAACCAAATTCCATGTCCAATCGATGTTTGTATCGATTTTGTTATTGTTTTCATCAAATCCATGTATTTCCCCAATTGGGGGGATATCAAGAATTTTGATTGTTTGTTTGTGTGTGGGTCGTCGAGCATCCCTGCACGTCCGGATCAAAATTGCGTAAATGTCTCATCTTTGACCATAAACGATTTTCCTGATTTCAGGCGTTTTCTGGAACGTGCATTGAAATGAAAAACCCGAGAAAACCTCAATGTGAATTCAGGTGAGATTCAGTCAACTTGAATTGACCTGAATTCACCTGGAAAACAAATGATAGGTATATCTATAGTAGCAATGGCACTGTGTCGTCTCGTCAAATCACGCAAATTTAGCGCAAACCTTTCAAGTACAGTTCGATTGAATTGAATTGAATTTTGCGACGCAAAGAAGACGCAAACATGACGCGAACTTGTGTTTTTTGGGCGCAGTCTTGAGTTCATTTGGAATTCTTAAGAAATCCATTGGATGGAATTTTTAGTAGATATACCTACATGATAAAATAAAATTAAAAATTAACATTTTCATGTCTTTGGACTGTGCACAATCGAATGAGGCACCAACCCACCCACGGGTACTGGACACGGTTGACATTTTGATTTTGATTTTGGAATTTGTACAGAAAATGTCGCAGCATTAACTAGTAGGTATAACTGTACAAAATTCGAACTGATTTCAATTTTTCATTTATTTATTTTCGGTTTTATGTAAACCGAGTAAATAAGAGTTTGTGATGGAGAAAAACTTCATTTTCTTGAGGTGTATTCAGGTGGCGTAGGAGTTTTATATGTAGATCAGTAATTCAATGGTATCTATTTATTTTTTGATGTTCCTCTTCGGGTCACTTCGAATTTCCACGGAAATATTTCAATTTGAAAAAAGAAAGTTCGGTTTGTCGGCAGTAGATGGACATTAATGGGTTTTTGTTTGGCTTTTTCGAGGGTTTTGAATTGTCTGCTGATCGTGAAGTGGTTTTTAAAATTGAATTTTTCATCAAAATGTTGACATCTTTGAGGTAACGTCGGCAAAAATTGCAGGAAATGAGTAAAATACTTGAAATACTTGAATGCTTGAAATTACTTTTTCCCTTAAAGGATCAACGAATCAAAAGGATTGATCCATATTCGTGTCATCTAATCTGATTAAGAGAAATTGCGTTTTGGGTACTTCAAGTGATCCTCTCATGAAGAAGAGACTTTTGAGTCAAAACTGGAACAGAAATCAGGAATTTGTTCCCGGAAACAGAAATCTGGATAGAAAGTCTTGCGGAAATTGATTAAATCTATTAAAAATCTTTCAAGTACCTAGGTATAAGTAATTTTCTGATTTAAAGAGTAAATAATCACAAGTGATAAGGGCGACTGCTCCATGTTGGCGTCAACTGAGTGTCATCTAAGAGTCATCAAAGTGTCATGAAATTGTGAAATTTTCAAGAGACACTTCTCTGATTTTCCTCAACAAGACTCACAAAGGAACGCATCAAATAAGACGGATCACTGATAATCTGAAACAACCACCAGCAGCTCGAGATGACAGAGAATTATGTTGTTCTGGAACTTTATCACCACAAGAAATGTCATATTTTATTACTTTCTCTTATTTTTATTGCTTCCTTTCACTTGAAGACATTTAGAAAAAAAAACAATGGAAAGCAAAAAGAACACTTGTTTGTTTTTGGTCAACGGCACGGCACAGCACCAACCGTGGTAGGTTCCTTAATTTTTCATTCCAAGCACTCCGAACAGAATCCTACTCTCACCCTCAGAATCTGTTTGCTATTCTGCGAAGTGCCTCGAAACAATAAAAGAAACGGAACGTAAGGCACAGGTAAACTACCTTCAAAGGTACGGAAGACATCAACAACACCAATACGAAATACGAAAAAACATCTAGGATTACCTACAGTGGCATCTGCATGGAATTTTAATAATCATCAATCGATGAATAATAATCACGTGCGTAATCCTTTCGGGTGCGTTCAGAAGACACACGAAATGCAATTTACATGCAAAGTGTCGTGCGTGAATTGCGCGAATTTCCTCAAACAGAACGCTCGGTGGCGTCATGAGGTCACTGAGTGTCATCAAAAGGTAACGGGACAAACACCTCGATCACTGGCAGTATAATCGATACCTGCCAGGTTTAGGTACTCGAAAATCACCGAGAGATAACGATCTATTGTTAACAAAACGAATAACGGTTTTACGACCACGTGATAAGATCTGGGAGTGGATTTTCTGGACGCATCGCATTTCGACAGTTGTTGGTCTGGGACGCGTTCGAGACACTACCATGACTCTTTGGGATTTTGGAATTTTCGGGGTGAGTTCTGCAATTTGCGATTGCCAATTGAAATTCCTCGCAAATGCTTTGAATCGCAAACAACCCCGTCAAGGAGGGTTTGGGTTCGCAATTGGGATGGAAATATTTTCTTTGAAATGCAAAATTTGCGGCCACCTTTCCCGATTGCTAAAAGCCAAAGTGTAAATATTTGATGTGCCAAAATCAACCCCAAAATTTTGTTTTTTTAACAAAATCAAAATTTAAAAAAACATCGTTCATGGGGTGACGCCAGGCATGTTCAATTTTTCATCAATGGTGACACGTGAGATGCAAGGAGGCGAGAAATTCTATCAAATTTGAATTCTGCAAAACAATATTTATGAACTTCCAGCCACTGGATGGCGAAAAGCTTTCCGGTTGAACTTCAAACCGAGTTCAAAGCTTAATGTTTCTCTGGAGTCACGTGTGCGTCATGAAAATAATCTTAAATTTTGTAGATATTTCAAAATATAGAAAAGAGATTTTTAAATTAAACTAATTTTTGCTTAAAGTAGATTATTTACTTACTTCACAAATCAATTTCCACTTCTCAATCTTGAAAGAATCGAAATATCAGGAGAAAATGTCATAAGACTGCAGTTACCGGAATGTCTCAATATCGTTACTGTGTTTCTACTGGAAACATGACCAAAGCATATACCCTGAACCAAATATCATAATTAGGGATTAATAGTCTATAAAAACACTTTAAAATTCACGTTGTTCCAAGAAATTTCAATCAAATGAAAACAGTCATGAAAAGCTTATTCCAATTTTGGTGATTTTGTTATGAAATCTTGCAATTTTCCTCTAAGCAAAAGCATCTCAGAGTTAACAAAATCTATTATCTTTATTCTGAAACTCATTTTAAGTGTTTAGTCCTAGGCAATTCGAAGTAGCGTCGGAAAGTGTCATGAAAATCAGATATTTCCAAAAATCACTGCAACAGAAGATACTTTTATTTGACCAACGAAACATGACAATAAGATGTCCTGCAACACAATAGTAATTAAGAAATAAATTGTGTCCTTAAAAATGTCGTTAAATCGAGAAGGGCTCAAGAAATGACCAAGCGAAAATCCAAAGAAGTCGTAAACCAAATTTTGATTTGGGCAAAAACCAAAGAATGGTCCAACTCTTATCAGATAACAAACTCCTGGAAATGATAATATTTTCAAGTAATAAAATAAATAATAAAAACAAAAAGAAAGGGCCACTACTTTATTTTTGTTTTCTCCAAAACGAATTTCATTCATGGAAAATCTAAGAAAAAATTCTTATCATTTCCAACATCCTTCCCTCGGAGAAATTTATCGCTTCATCATTTGGGATGACACCAACCACAACTACTACATCTAATGCAACTACAAGAGATACGAAAACTATTGAAACTACTGGACTTTCTTTACAGCAACAAATTTTGTTTTATTAGGTAGGTACGTCCTGAATTCACCCTCAACGAGTTATGACGCAAAGTTGTGTTGTGGCGAGTAGGTGTCGTCTGGCTAGGCATCGAGATCAAGATGTTAAGGTAAGTCACATCTCACCTGTGTCACATCTTGTCTTAAGTTACACGTGCATTTGTCACATCTCACGTTCAGCGTGAACTTGGCTGCTTTGGTTTTCATTCATTCGACGAAAGTCGAAAATCATTTCTTCGAAATTTAATAATCGCGTCATAAACAGAATTTTTATCGCTGCTACTGGTTGTTCACTACCCTCCTCCTTGCATCCAGTTCAATCCACTACCATTGACTTCCATAAACTTCCACTGTATTCCACTGGCTTCCTGGGGCTTCTTTGCCTCTTTATTACCATCCACGAGATTGTCGAGATGAAGAAGTTATTACCCGGCGTAGGTGAGTCTTTTGGGTTTTTATGAGTTTCTCGTAAGAACACAGAGACACGACTTATAGTAAGAAGAAAAAAATTCACTTGATGAAAATATTGTCTTGTTTCACTCAAGAACCTCTTGCTCTCAACTTCACGATGAACTTCTGCTTGACTCCATAACTCCACTCTGGAGTCGTTGAATATGTCATGACGCCAAGTTACGACTCAAGTCGGCTGCTTGTATTTATTTTTCCTGCTATTCGATCATAATTTCGTGGTTTCACAAACGACAAATCGCAGAAAATTGAAAAAACCAAGAAAGTCCCTTCACCATCAGTTTTACTTGACAGTGAAACTTGAATCAGTTTTACTTGATGGAAGTAAGGAAAATGTCAAGAAGCTTCCACGATTGACCCACAGGAGTCTCTGAGAATCACAAAATTTTAATGTTTTTAATACAGAGTTTCCTTCAATATTCTAGAGATGGCTCTGTTCAACAAAAATGGACATCACGTCGTGCCACTGCGTCATCATGAAGCGCATCTTTTCTCAGACCTCTTAAGGATCTGCACGTCTCGGTTTCACTTCCAAGAAAACCAGTGCAATTCACTTGTTAATTTATTAATTTATTAGAAAATGTACTGCCTTAACGCACTTTCCACGTTGAATTTTTCTCGATACATAATTTTGAACAAATCGCAAAAATTCCTCAAATACTTTCAAGCAAAACACAACATTCTTCACACATTTCTGAAGTTCCACGAGACGTTTATGCATCCCGTAATCACTAGAATGATTATCATTGCAAGAAAAACACTAAATCCTTTTGTAGGTGCATCTTAAGTGCAACTAATGACTGGGAATAGTGCATAAGACATCGATTAGAATTCTAATTAAATGCCGCTGTAAATAAACACTCAAATCCAATGCGAAATGCATCAAAACAAAAAACATTAGCTAATCAAACTTAATGCAATTCAAAACTGCAACTGATAACACAAACACTAACAGCATCATACCTATGAACAAATGCATCGCAATGCATTTCATGACGCAGATGAGTGGAGTCCGATGGGTTATGGTAATTCTTGGGTTAAGTAATTTGCTCCTGTGTTCTACGGCCAGTGTTTAGGAGAGTGCTCTTTGTTGGAGCCAAATGCAAAATCTAGTCCACCATAGAGGGGCATTAATTAAAAAGACATGTTTCGAAAACTCATTCCTCCACTGAACTTTAAATTCCTCGCATTTCTTGGACTGATTTAATTAGTTCTTGTGTTATGATGTGTCAGGTAGTACCTATACCTTGTGGAAAATGCATTTCTTGGTGCATTCAGTTCAAAGCGAACAAATTTGTTTTCTATAATATGTTGCAGTTTATTTTCTTAGTTTTATTACCTGATGTTGTGGCAATTTTTTATATTTTTTTGATTTGATTTTTATAAATTATTAATTGATGCGTGAAGGATGAAATAATGTCGAAAGATGCTGTTAGCTATTGATACCTATATTGATAGTTCTTTCGTTTTTCTTCCTTCCGTCTTAATGAATTCTTAAAACTTACCGAGCATTCACTGATGTCGGGTTACCCATCTCGTCCATTGATTTTCTGTAAAGAACAAAAAAAATAAACAACAGAGTGAAAGACAGACAACTGCAACTGGATTACTGGCAACTGGCTACTGCTACATAAATGCATCATAGTTGAAATTTATTATATTCACAAGACAAAAATTAATTGATTAATTAGTGCGGAAAAATCATCGGAGATACATAGCACAAGACACTTTGCCGTGATGCACTTTTAATCGAAATTATACCTCTTATCAATGCATTTTATGCCTTTTTATATTTTCTGTTTTGAAATTCATGCATTCCACTCTTGTCTCTTGGGACAATTTCGTTATTCACGTACTACAAGTACATTCGCGTGAAATGGTTTGTAAACTATTTTTTTCTTTAATTTTAAAATTACTCGAATAAATTTCGAAATGGAATGCAGAAACAGAAAGAATTTCAGAATATTCAAAACGCAAACACACATGAAAAATTCTCCTTAGCGACATCTCTACTTCAAATTTTGAAAATTCATTCATTAATGATGGATGAGATCAAACGATTAGCAAAGAAACGAACCAACAACTGATTGGACGCATGAATAACTATTCTAGTTAGAATTGTGAATTTTCCTTTCCAGTTCCAATCAGATCGGAATCATGGAAATTTCAAGAAAATCACGGAAATTCGATCGATTAGTATCGATAAACGATTCAATCAAGAATCGATAGTTGGTGTTTCAATTTGAATTGAATGCAAGTGAATTGATGAAGTGGAATTGAATGAAATTGCTAGTAGTGTACCTAGTGTATGGAGAAGAATTGATATTTAAGGGTCACCTGAAGAGAAGAGAGCAAAAAAACAATATAGGTACAAAAACGATTTAAAAAAAACCACGTCAAATTGATGGATAAACTATTGACGCAGTTTGCAATGCACGTTCCTTTTAATTTGTATTTCCCATATAAGATCACATGAAGATAGTAGTTGACGCAAAAAGTGAACAAAATTAAACAACAAAATTCACTGGATTTACACACAATGAAATTCATACTCAATCGATTTTGTTGCTCCCCAATCGATTGATTCAAAGTCAATAAGATCAACAAGAAGAAGAAGAAGTGGATAAAGTTTTTAGCCCCCGCGCGTCATCATTGCGTCGTCTTCGTCATAGTCGTCCTGCTGTTTTTCGATGACAATCAACAACAGCGCAAATCTTAAAGATGGGGCAAAACTAAACTTAAGATTTAAGTGACTCGCCTCTGACCCCTTTTGGAGGTGCAAGTCAATCATCGTCTGATCCACCTCAATTTTGACTCCCTCCACATGATGATGGTCGTCGTCAGACTTTTATAAGAATACATTTTTTCTTCCCTCAAGTTTTCTTAAGATATCTGCAATCTTGTAGTAGTTACCTCTAACTGATCTATCTTGTAGGATGAAAACCAGGTATCCAACTTGCATCCAACATCGAACGCGAAACGTAACAAGTACGACAATCAACCGTCAATCAGGTTCTCAACCCTATCGGCTGATAATTCCTCAAAATACCTGAACGGTGGCTTTTTGCTGTAGCAGCATAAGCAGCATTTTTGGTCAAATTCCTGATGGAGCCTTTTTTGTTTGGGTTTTCGTTATAATTTTTCCAAAATTTATTTTTTTTTGCTTGTGATGAAATTTTTGTACCATCGTCGATCGTCCTGGCCTGGCCGTTGTCGTCGTCGTGACTTGTGACAAACACATGGCACACATCATTCCATTTGACCCATTAAACTTGTCCCTTTTCGTATCTCGAAGGTATGCTCCATCAAATCCATTCCAGATCGTCCAGATCTATATCCAGATTCAGATTCCGATTCGTAATTCACAATTCGGAGTGCGATGTGTCTTACTGTTAGTTGTACATATAGTAGGTAGGTATGAACATAGAAGTCATTTGTTTACAACGATGTAACAACGATCTACACAGTTCACCAGTTCACTTCCATTGATCCATGCAAGATAGATCCACCTGAGAACAGTGGGAGTCGGACAAAATGATCATGTTCAACACAGCTTCCGTGTAATGAGGACGAGGAGAAGCGAATCGTGTCTTCTACATGAACGTGAGTTTGTCTACGTCTCTACGGAAACATGTCAAATTAATTGACGACTTTTGATCACAATCAGTTGATAGAATGCCATTTAAATAGGTACGCAATGTCGTGGACTTTATGGACTGTGAGAATCGTTTTAAATCCACTCCAGGTATATAGCGTCATGAATCCTAGAAATGTGATGTCACAAGTGTCTTTCATGACATGGAACGATACTAATAAATTAACCAAACCGCATCGTGTCTATCGGCTTGCATTGTAAATCCTTTTAAAGTATGACCCACAAAAACAACTAGTGACCCGAAAAAAAATCCCGGAAACCGTAGTTACTAATAATTCAAAATCAAAAAGTCAATAAATCGAACAAAATCAATTTTTCAATTTTTCTGTGAATGCAGCAAATGCAACAGAAGTAACAAGAGATACCCCAAGGGATCAGGTGAATCGTCCAAAAATGGATTGTGTCTATTCTCTATCAGTTTTTCCTCAATGAATTCGAAGACATCAGTCTTCGGGAAACTTTCACAATGTCTCTCTGTCTCTTTGGGAAAGCGGACAAAAGTCACGATATTGATACAAATCAATAATTTTTTTAATTTAAATTATTTAAAAAAACGATGTCGCCACTTGTGTCCCATGACGCCACTAATCTATCGCATCTCATAATGAGCGGTTTCTAGCTGATTCAATGGCTGTGCCTTATTTGGCAGAGCAAAGACCTACAAATCGCTCCTAATGTCATCAATGTCCATTGTTCGGACACCATTTTGACTCCGCGTCCATTCAGTCCATCGGGATGAAATATTGTTCGAGATAAACTTATTAACTTTTTAATAACTTTATAAGTTTCCGTTCAATAATTTATGACTTGAACTACGCTCAAGTTGCAGCCGAGAGATGAGCTGCTTCGCTCTGGAAACGGCACGCTTTGGGATTACCATAAATAGACGATCGCCGATTGTCGAGCGTCCGTAGTGTCCAGTGCCGATCGTCAAATGTCTCTCTTGTGTCTCGGCAACGGGTACCGTGGAAAAAGTGAATAATATTGGAAATAAATAAATATTAAGGTAGACGATCACGATCGTGAGAAGTTGAAGCAGAAGAGGAAAATGGTTTTAAAATATTTGCCGCATTCCTCTAATCGACTTGTCGTGGAAACTGTGACGCATTTCCTTTCATCAATTATTTCACATACAAATCATCCGAGAGCTTTCATGAGTCAAAGCTTCGTCATAGTGAGATATAAGCGATTGAAAGCTTTGTAGATTTAGGAAGCTTTTCCTAAAGTTAATCTGATTTTCATCAAATTTACACCACATCTGTTTCTGGGTTTACAACTTTAAGGCTTGCAACTTTGTTCTATAAGAGATATCTGATTTGACGAGGAATTCAACTCACCTGTCAGTCCAGCAAAGAGTGTCGTCTCGGTATCTGCAACAAAAACAAAATATTCGTATTAGATTATCCTGAATTTGGAATAAGAATTCTAATAAGTTTAAGCCCGAAAATCATCTCTTAACGATATGTCGAAGTGATATCCCCTGGAGATGATGGTATGCTAAAGTGATTATTTTAAGATAATTTCAAATTACAATTATCCCCACAATCAAGTAGAAGAAGAAGAAGAATGTAGAGGAGAAAGGGGAAGAATTATGAATTTCCAAAAAATGTTGAAATCGAAGAAAGCCGCAAAAATAATTTCATCCCGTCTCTGGGTCATGTTGGGGTTTTGGCGCTGATTTAGTGGACTCACTTTGACCATAGACGAGCTATCGATGGTTTCTCATATCCCAACCATATCATTACATGGCCACCAGCTCCACCAGATGCCAGACATAAGGGCAATTATTAAAATTGTTTTGGGAACTGATTTTGATATATGCAGGCGTAACTGCAAGAGATGACTGCAGTTATTGAGAAAACTAAATTTTATTTTTTTCTCCCGCAAAATATACAAAATTCCCATTTCGGTCCACCGAGTCGAAGAAGATTCAAATCGATTTTTCAGAAGGTAAGGTTCCAAGG
The DNA here is from genome assembly GCA_963971475.1 of Chrysops caecutiens. Classification (NCBI taxonomy): domain Eukaryota; kingdom Metazoa; phylum Arthropoda; class Insecta; order Diptera; family Tabanidae; genus Chrysops; species Chrysops caecutiens. The sequence goes on from OZ020568.1 coordinate 70,845,302, forward strand.
TCGCAACATCTTTAGTTGCTAATCGTTAACAGTTTTATCAGTAATTACCTGTGCCTAAACCTCGACCTGCAGGACCGACCAGGAATTCGTTATTTAGGGAAAGGGAAAATTAGCTGATCGATTGATGGATGTCTCGATCAATCGATTCTGTTCGATCGCAAGACAATCAAGAACGAGAGGCATCTTGGGTTGGGATGAATCTCAAAACGAATCTCAAGACGAATCTCAAGACCAGAAAGGTATTAAGGAAATGTTGGAAGGTGGAAAAACTAGTCAGAGGGATTTAATTGCGTCCACTCAAGCGGGGGATAATTACTGCACCAAACCTGATCGATTTTTTGGTCAAGCACTTATCTCTGTTGATTCAACAGGAGGTTTCTGTTGAAACTATCCCAACGATTCCATGCTGCTTAAGGTTGACTTTAGAATATCCGATCAATCGATTCCATTGAACCATTCAAGATATCCCGCTGACTGTCGTCTTGGCCACTGTTAATTGCAATTAACTCATAATTTATGCTGGAATTATTGATTCAGTCACAATTCATTTTCATCTGGACGTCTTCTGCAGGTGGATCCTCACAAAATCTGTTTTCCCTCGAAAATCCGCTCCCATTCCAATTTTCAGTCAAGAAACTTCCATTCAAGTGTCAACTGTGGGTCAACTTTGATTTATTTTTAAATCCCATCCAAAATAGTTTTACATTTTCATCTCAAAGCACCTTGACTCCCTTGAAATTCACCACATGGATGGATGGAGAGGCTTCCTTCCGGGTGAATTTGAAGCTGGCGTCATGAATAGGTAAGTCACGGGAAGAGTCCTGAATTCCATCAAAAATGTATTGTTTTTCGAAAGTTTTTGAACTTGTTCTAGAAGAGTACTTCCACGTTGATTACCCTACATACCACAAAAGGGGGACAATGATGATCTTCTTGGTTATTTTGATGTTGGTGTCACGAAACCTCTTCAAAGGTGTCAAGAATGTGTCAGGTTAGAGTTTGTTCAATTGGGAAAAGAAAATGTAAATTTTTGATCAATTTTCAATTTTCCTCAGGAAGAATATTCTAGGTAGATCATAATAAAACTCTTTAAAAATGAAAAATTTGTTCTCTTTCGGTTCATTTCGAACATGGTGTCATGAAGCTTTCACAAAATTGTCAAGTAAAGACGAAATTGAAATGAAATAGTTTCAGAGAGAATTTCGAAAACACCCGTCCTGAGTCAGGGACACAAAAAAGCAGCCATTTTGTGGTAGTTGGTGGTCATTGTCATGTTATAAATTTATTACATTGTCAACAGATATTAACAACCACATCCAGCTGTGACATTAAAATTCACCAGAAGTCACCAGAACCAATGCAATACGTAAAACACAAATAATCAGCAGAATGAAGACATTATTACATTACCACAATATCCATATAAGAGCTTTCAATCACCAAGACGTCACTTTGCATATACCACCCGAGGAGTGTCTTGAGAAAAGAAGCCCAAGTAGTTCCTGCCTCTAAAGTCTCAAGATCTCCAAGATTTCTCAAGCAAGTAGGTACTGATCAGGTAAAGACCAGGCGAATGTTTGTGAAAATAAATTAATCTTACAACAACAACAACAAAAACAACAACAACAGCCTTAAAACAAATCTTGGAATGAGTTTTTACAATTCGTAATATGCGCCAAAACCAGACGCTGTAATTTCTGTTCCCGCTCGACTCATGTTACATGAGACACAAGAACAACATCGAAATGGGGCAGAAAACTTAAAGGTGAATAAGAGTAGAAAAAAACACAGGTACAACTTTTAGACGACGGATGCAATTATGTAGAACAATGCCTAGTTATTTTAACGTTCATACCCAATTAGTCGCATATCGCGAGTGGATAAAAAGTTGTAGAAATCCATAAATAACAAACGTCTTGAGACAAGACTGAACTGGAAGTGATGAACAGTAAAAACTTGTACTTGTAGGTACCTGTACTTGTACAAGTAATCTGTGAACAAACTAACACAACAAGGATTAATAAAAATTTTCGAGTTCAATACATGTCACAAAATTGTCATGTTCATCCTCATATTGATCGTCATCATGTGGATCATCTTGAGGATCATCATGTGGATTGTCATGAGGATGGTTATGTGAATTGTCATGTGGATTGTAATGTGGATCGTTTGTCATGTCACAGTGGTATGTAACATATGATTTTGGATTTGAACTGAATAACTATAACAAAAAATTGTTTGATCGTTTAAAACATGTTCTCAAGTTTTTCTTCAGACTTTTACAAGTCATCAAGTAGAAATCACTTTCTTTAATCAAAGGAAAGCGACTCGAACTTATGAATATTCTTAATTTACAAAAAATTGCTTAACAACATAAATGAGTCCCTCAATCTCGGCACCACCTGTAATAGCTGCGTCTATAAATGGAATTGATCGGTGATCGAAAAATACCATACCATATCCTCTTACATCTTATACACAACATAAATGTATATAATATTGAGATAAATGGAAATTGTTTTGGATAACAACGAACAAAGTGTACAAAACAAATTGCATAATTATCAAATTGCGATAAAGAAGAAGAACAAGAACAAGAACAAGAAGAAGAAGAAGAAGAAGAAGAAGTTGATTGGATTGCATCCCTCTTTCATCTGTCGACTTCTTGTATTTTATATCTGTTGTGTAGAAAGATTTAAGCCAGAGGATATGGTTAAGTTGATCTTATAAATTATACAAAGATCAATTTAGTGGTGTCCAGGGAATGTGAAGTTCAGTGTTCGATGAAAAACTCTAATACCGAAAAATCCGAAAAACCAAACGATCACAGAACCACCAAACGAGAAGTCCAAAAGAAACTTGAACAAATTCAAGGATACGATCCTATATATATATTGTGGATCCATCAGTGGATCCAACTGGATCCAACATGGATCCACGAGAAAAACAGTTTCTCTTTGATGAAATTGATCGATCGGTGTCCGCGGTATATTTGCGACGCGATCGGACTCAAATCGAACCATATGCTCTGATGAAGGGGGGAATCAACTGGGGGAGAGGGACTCTGAAGTAAATGTCTACTCCTATGTCTGGTGGTCATATATGGATAACGATCTACACAGAAAAACCTTTCAAAACAAAATTATCGTTGTCTGAAAAATGGATTTTTAAATTCCGATCGTTTTGCGTTCGTTCAATTTGAAATTCACTTCAATTCACACCAAATCTCAGTTTAATAATTATTAGAAAGTACATCCACTTCAATAACACTAATAAATGAAGTAGATAACAAATTTCTTATCAACTTTTTCCAATCTAAATCGCCAACCACGATAAACTCGATTCTTGTTCAACTTTGCGTCACGATCGTGTCATGTACGATAATTGATCAAAAATTGAACAAAAATTGAAATAATTTTTTTCTCATATTTAATTTAATTGTCAATTCAATTGCAACTTGCTCTAATTAAGATAATAAATAAAAATTCATTTCAAGCGGAATTGACTTTTGGAAATGAGGAATTTTTTAAGGAATTTATTTTTTAAATATTTTTTCCCTCTCGAACTCTTCCTTGTTTGAAAATTCTTCAGTAATTACTCTACGTACAACATGAATACTAATTGCGACAAAATGGCGTTTTCCTTTGAATCCACTTGAATGAAAAATAAATTTTTCTTTTTATTTTCGTATCTGCTGGTTTTCCTTATTTAGTCAAGAGTCGGGAATTCATAAATTGCATAAAATTGTTTTCAGTTTTGTGTTCAAGAATTCAATGTACTCTGTGTGATGAAGAGGAAGAAGATATTTTGAGGCCAGCTCAAATTGTCCTGCTTGTACAAGACGTGGAATTATTTGCCACAAAGTGATCTACTATCATTCGCATCTTTTCTCTATTATCACGGAGTGGACTGCTAAATACCCTTTCTGCAATTAAAAGATTAACTACCAAAATATACCAGTTGTAAGTGGTAAGTGTAACTGTAGATAGCTTCAAAGTTACCTGAGCTTTCATTTGACCTTAGTTGGAAGGTCCCACATGTCGGAAGGTCCCACAGTCATTTAGGGATAGATGAAGAAATACGCAAATGTTTGAAGGCAAATTTTCATTTTACTACCATTATCACTACGTCATAAATTTTCAAAGGTCCACTTGGGATTCCACGGATCTACAACGTTCTGTTTCTTAATTAAAGAGGGAAAGGTCCTTTTGAAGAGTTCTTATCCTGATATTGCACCTTTGTTAACCTGTAGGAGTCACAAACTCTTATACCGGATATTGGTAATCGTTCCTACCCCAGGGAGTCTATTGGCCAGATAGTCTAGAGCTTCCATTTTGCATTCAATATGGATTGTGTGGAATTCGATGAAGTAACCTGGAAGTGTCACTTGCCACTTGCTGCTAATTGAGTTCCCTGTTCCTGTGTGTCAAATTTGATGGGAATTGTCTCACATTCACAGGGTCGTCATCGCCACGACGACAGAATTTAATAATAGTGATTAACTCCAACGCGTTCCAGTTTGACTCAAGTTGCATAATGATGCACTTGAAATTTGACTGCAACAACAACAAACCCCTCAAACGAGGAAGACCAAAAACGAAAAACGAACAACTCTAGGACACCGAAAAAAACCGCATCAAACCTCGTGTTTATCGCACGACGTCAACAACACACCGCCATGCATTGTGCATATCAATTATGCAGTTTGTGCAACTCGATGCAACTGCCTCAGCGGAGTCACTCATTCGTTGAGAGTGGTTTGTTTATTTCAGTACGTCTTCGGGAGCAGCATACTAACATGGACAGAATTGATACAGAACCGAGGAAATGTGTCTTACGGGCATTGATGGAAGCCCAAAAGTAGGTGCCTGCATTTCCTCAAAACGATTATTCCCCGGAAATGTCACCATCGCCATTGAGTCCTGCTTGGTGTCGCATTAATATTCAGGACTGATCCGGTTCATTCAGAATTTCTCCATTGAGTCATGAGTGAAATTAACCCAGTGTCTAGGTTCCTGGAATCTTGGTACTTTCTTCCCGATTGAACCAATCGTGGGAAAACATGGTGTTGCGGTTTTCAATAACCGATTCAAACATAAACCGCAAATGCAAACGCATCTTTAGAACATATTCTCTAGAGATTAGGGCTAGATTTGCACAAATACAAAAACTCGTATGACTTTCTCAATAATTGCATTTTTAATTTTTTGATTTTAATTTAAACGGGTATTTAAGAGAAATTCAGATTTATGAGAAACGAGGTTTCAGTTCTTCAAGATTTTCTAACTTTTTCCAAGACAATTCAGAGAAATCTCGCGTCGAACCGATTCTTATCAATTTCACTTCAATCACATCGACACCGCCATGAGAGTGGAAATAAAAATAGAAAGAAATAATAAAATTCAATTCGATGCACTGAGATGCATCTCAGGTGCAACATGAACTTGGACATGTAATTTATTGTGATTCATTTTTACACTTAAATATGATAAAATTCAGGTAATCTTGGATTGAGCTAAGATTTCGGGTTGCAAGAGGTGTAATTGAATGGAGTTGAATCCCAAGATGGAGTCAAGATGGATGCAACTAATAAATTAAAAAATTTCTGTAATGAGTTGCGTACCCACCAATCAAATAACCGATAACCACCATGAGAACCATCCCCATGTCTGGTATTTTCCCATTTTATGGACAAGTACCATCTTCAGGTATGATGATTGATTGTGTACTGCTCGAATGCAACATAGTCGGTCTGGTTGGATTTTGGGGGGACCACCAGTCTCCATGTCTCAAGTCCAAATCCAAGTGTTGCATTGAGTAATAATTTAAACAATTTATTTTCGAACGTGCGCATTTTGAGCATACCTATACCTACCTACAGACAGACACAACACAACTCATGTCAGTCGAAGACACTTTCTTTGAATTTTCTTAAAGATTTCCTTAAGATTTTCCACAGTAGAAGACAACACGATGGATTCCGAGAAACTGATGGAAATAAAATCAATGTTTTTTGTATTACTATAATTTTTTTTCTCTGTTTTTGAGTAATAATTCAAATAATTATAGTCATTACGCGGTGGTAACGCTATCGATATAATTGAAATTCTGATAGCTAGTCATTACTCCTTGGTGTTACTGTCTTGTCTTGAGATTGGGTCTCTGTCTTGACTTTGGATGGTGCTAAGACGATTGCTGGGATGAATACCAAGATTGATGCATATTTTGCGTTAACTATATTTTATCAATGCCGCCGACAAGGCTCGCAATTCACCTGCACTTTTGTGTCTGACTCTGGTGCATCTTAGTGTTTTCTTAATTTCTGCAACTTCTTCCAAAGATGAAAGATTGATGAGATTTCCGCCTTCCATACAATTTACATTTTGAACTTATCAATTCATGTAACAAATAAATTCAAATTATGGAAAATTACTATGAATTCGAATTGGGAAAATAAATTTCAAGATGTTGTTCGTCTTTGAGTTGAGAAATTTCCTTCGAAACTTCTAATCAATGGTTATGTCCACATGACACATGGTGCAAGATTTTCCAGGAGAAGTTCTTTCAAAATGGTTGTCTTATGTCCTTGTTGCAAATTTATTGGCTCAAGTCACGTCCTCAGTGTGTCCTAACCTTTCAATGACTCAAACACTTCGTGACACGAGGAAGATGGGGTCAATATTTTTCAGTGTTTCTGACCGAAATGAAACGAGATGTAGCAGGATTAATTTATAATAAAAATAACTAAATCCATGTTCTATCTTATGGATTCAATTTCGCATAGATTATACTAAAATTCTTTGAAAATTTGATTTTACGTCAAAATATCATAAAAGGTTCATTTAAACGACTCTAACTGGATGAATATCAAAAGAACCACTTCATGATTATCCAAAAAATTGAAAAGTTAATAGAGAACTCTATTTGGAAGTAATGAAAATGAATATGACTCCTTGTGACACTTTTGAGGGGTGAACGATACATGAACCTTTTATTCAACAGCTGATCCTGCAGAACTTCGAAACAAGGAACTATATAATTTGAGGTGGAAAATTAATCAAATTCAATAAATAAATTGTGAATTTATTCTGATTTTCAAAATGTTTCCTATTTGATGTCCTTAGAAAGGAGGTAAAATTTTGTATTAGGAAGACAAAGTCAGTTTGGCTTAAAGAGACCAGTTAATTCCATTCCCAGAAGAAAGTGGTCTGCAGAAGTTCCACTTGCCGACGGAGAAATCTTAATCTCGAATATGTAGCAAGATTTGCTTCGAAATTTTCTTAAGAAAAATTTGATTTCAAAGACATAATTGGACACAAAACGATTAAGTTGTTTTTAATTACACTGTTTTGCTAAGCAAATGTCATTAATTTATCACTTAAATGTGTTTTAAAAATATATATTCGAAAAAGTATCGACTTGACGCCATTTTTGATGACACCAGAAAAATAGGTGTCATTTACACAAAGTTTACCTGTAATAGGGAAATCCCTGGGGAACATGTAGATCCATTGGCATACCATGATGATGATGATGATGATGGTGTGTATGATGGGCAGCAGCACTATGAGCATGCGCTGCAGCAGCGGCGGCAAATCCAGAATGTTCAGCCCCTGGAGCCATGGCAGCATGATGGCCAAGAACAGCTGCCCAAGGTGATGTAGTGAATCCACTCCCATGATGGTCCATTGTAAACAAAACCCAACACCATAAAATGGTGTCACTTCGAATGAAATAAAGGACTTTTCACAAAACTTTCTCCATTTCAATAAAAAATCAAAAGAACACACTAACACTGATAAGAGGATAATTGTTATCACTTAAAAGACACTCGGCACTTCATGACACAGAGGACGTTAACTAAAAATCACAAGAAACTTCACAGGAATATCGTCAGGAAAATCATCGAGAAAATCGTTAAGAAAATTCCGAGAATGTGAAGTTTTCCGAATTCCAAACGTTAAGGATTTTAAGGATACAGAAAAGCACGAAAACTTTATGTAAGTGTTATGTACGTGATATCACTTGTATACCTTCAATTCTTATATACAAGAAACACGAACGAACGGCTCAATGAGATTTCCAATTTTCTGTGATGAATTCTGCACACGCGTTCTCGTGTCCGCGTCCTCGGAACGCGTTCTTGACGGCATGGATATTTGCGATAAACTATCATCAAAGGAGAACACGGCGACTTTTGTTGTTACCCGCTCCAGCCGGATCAGAACGGGGTTTTCCACAAACACAAATACAGAAACAACTTTGGAGTGACTCCATCGACTGTTGCGAGGAGTGTGCTAGTACAAGGAAACTTCAGGTTAAGGCAAACCTAAAGGCAGTCAGGTTTAACCGCCGAGTACCTAACCATGAGTATATGAAGTCATAAACACCAGCAATAAAACGAACAAACTTGGAAGCTGCTCCATGAGAAGTGGAAACTGCTCCATGAGAAGCTGTGCCCCATTCGAGTGGTTCTTGTTGGTCATGATGGTGCTCTTGTTGTTGTTGCTATTGTGGCTGATGGTGGTGGAGCACAAGTGGAGTACAAGTGAATGGAACATCAAAACGAAACATGAACAAGACAACTCTGAGGAAGGATAGAGAGGTGACGATGATGATGATGGTGATGATGGTGATGAGATGATGACGTTGGGATTGTGGCCAAGGAAACATCTGGGATCTGTGGAATCCACATCACATTCGGCTGACGGATGGATGAATGGCTTGGATGTGAGTTGGTCAGTCTTTAGTCTCCATCTCCATCTTCATCTCCATCTTGGTGGAGCATCTGTGTAGGCTTGTCCAATACCTCATGAATGGAGATTTTTTCTTATTAGCGTTTCTCGATTATTACTCTCGATTATTACCCATTTCATCTTGTATATAAAGTTGCCTTAATTACGCGATTTATATAAACGAATGGGGAATGGGGAACGATTGGCTCCATGCACACACATACATTCTTACAAATACATTTTCATGTGGTGCAATGTGAATGCACTCGTGTCGTTAGAGTGCAGGTGAGCCGTGATGGGTGGCACCCAATTTGACTCATTTGCGTCATGTTTGCATCGAATCTTCAAATCGATTTCTTTCGGATGTGATTAATAAAACGCAAATTATCATTATCACATCATTATCTCTTATCGATACAGGAAGATTTTGAAGATATCGTCGTAAGTTACATTGCATGGACAAGGAAGAAACATTCATGATGAGAGTATTCTAGAGATCAGGAAGTAATTTTGATTCCAGAGGAGTTAAACGTCATCAGACCCTGTTGCACTTGACTCAAAACCCCAACATCCGTGGCGTCGTCCCTCTTTCTAAATTTCCAAGCAACATGACCCAACTCCATCCTAAGATGAAGCCATCATCATCCCAATCCCGACCTTATTGTCGCTACAAATATTATCGTGTACGATCAAGATCGAATGCATTCGCCTAGCGTTGCACCATGCACTTGCATTCACGAAAATCCGTGAAGATCCAACTCGCAAAATAAGAACAACAAACAAACTTCAACTATTGTAAGTCGCCAATTTTTCTCGATTTAAGAACAAAGTCTGATTAATTTTTTTAACTTCTTGTTCTGCAATTCCCCAACGACTTAATAAAGTTGTCCCAAAGTAGATTTATTTCCACTGCAATCTGAAAACTCCAAACTGCAATTGCACTATTATCATGAAAAAAGATTTTTCGTTAGTTAAACTACATTTTTATATTTCGTGTCTTAGTTTTGTCTTAGTTTGCTTAGACACGATCTCAATAAGATAAAATATTACAAAAGTTTCCTTTTCGATAAAGTCACGTTGTTAAGCATTTGTCATTTCTGTACAAACCTGACCTACCGCGTTACAAAGTTTTGCCAAAGATAAAAAAGATGAACCATGTGCCACTGGAGCTCCATGAGCAATGAGCCATGAGCCAAGAGCCATGAGGCACCATCCACCCCCATGAAATAATATTTTTTCTCATTGTTTCCTTGTCTAGTTTCTAGTAGAGTGTCTTTAAGACATTTTCGATAGTCTACCAAGTTCTGTGGACTATCTTCGATGTAATCACGAATTATCTGGATGACAAGACCAACGAGAGTGGGTTAAAATTGTGCTCGTGCTTCCGGTGGACTGGAAGCCGTGCTGGAATTTGTGTAACATCCTTGCTTTGTCCCTTGGACCCTTGGTGATGGTCTTGATGCTGTATCTTCTTGACGTTTAGATTGGAGGTGTTTCTAAAATATCCTGGATATCCTTGATGGGTAAACGAAAAAGTTTTTCTGTTTAGAACGTGTTGATGAGGTTTTGGTATTGATTTTAAGCTGATAGACAAACGTGACTTGATTCAACAAAGTTGAATTGAATATCGACCGGAATTGAGATGGTGTTCCTTTGTCAGGTACAAGAGGAAATGCCTGGCGAGTGTCTCAACCCTTCCAAGAATATCCTTACAATCTCATCTCGATACTACGAACCTCAGGAGCGACACACTTCTTGAGACACCAAGATGACACTTATTTCTTTCATCACCGTTTGCGTCACGAATAAGTCACTTTCTTAGGAAAATTTTTGATATTCAGATAAAGATACATTACAGAACCTTCTCACAGTTTCGACAAACTTCTGTTCTGTAAAAGAGTCAAATTATCCTTCTTCATATACGAGACTCGGCGTCATGTAAGTGTCATAAAATGTTTTGGGGATTTATTATATCTCACTTCAATTTGAAGAATTATAATCACATTATTATATAAAATTTTAAAGAGATATTGAATGAAGAAGATGTTGTTAACAAAATTTTGAAGAGATATTACTTAATTTATCTCTAATTATCAATTGCGTCACGATTGAGTCACGAGCGAATCGTTGAAAACTTTAAGAATTGTCCCTAATTCCTCACAAAGTATCCTGCAAACATATCTCTGTCGCTATTCAAACAAATTCAATCATAATTAAGACTAACTAATTGGATTAAACAAAATTTTATCAACTAATCAAATTCGGTTATTTAATGCTGAAATTTTGTGATGTAATGAAACCACTAATTTGCACAAAAATTAAATTATATCCAAATCCCTAGTATTTGTTAAAAGGAGTACCAAAAATTTTAACCCTCTTCAGAGCAGGGTGAGTTGTGTAGCAACTTCTGTAGTACCTACTTCAACAAAATACGCAAAAATTGAATGGTGTCATCCAGTAAATTTTGTAATTGTGTGTATTTGTACATTTACATAAATGAGGGAAGGTACAGAATCGAATAATCTAGCCCACAGGGTAACCCTGAATTGGCTCCAATTTTTGGGTTGAATTTCAGGACTAATCACGTTAGCCCAAGAACCCTGATTTAAAATTGTATTTGCTAACATTTGTTTAGGGGTTAAGCAAAATCCAATTTGGTGTCGTTAATTTATTCCAACGAGAACTAAAATTCCTGGTGCTATAGGTAGTACCCTAAAATAGCCGGGAGATAAAATAAAGCGGTTATATTCCGCTTGCGAAAATTTCTGCACATGCCAAAAAATGTTCTTCAACAAAACGCCCCATTTGACCTCATCAAATCAAGTGAACTTTGAGTCGTTTCCATTGTTGACATAAAGTGCTTTTTAAGGAACTGATTGAATCCTATAAAAAATAAGGGATTTATTAAGCAAACACTTTTACAAAATCTGAATTTACCAAACATCCTGCCCAAGGATGTGACATGAGATATTTGAATTGAACCTATTGTTTTTTGGCAAAGGGAAACAATTATCCTGTTAAGGATATTAAGGACTTATCTTCGATCTGATGAATTTTCCAGGGAGGAAATTTGATTGTGGATTGTTTTCATGAAAATTTCTTTGATAAATTTACTTGTACTTTAAGAAAATTTTGTTTGCTTGTGATTAAAGGAAATTTACATACAAAAACAGAGGGAAAATTTTATCTAATCTATTTTTTTGGGGGGGAAGCAAATGTTGAACCGATTAAAAGTACAAGGAAATTAACTTATGCTAATATCTTGATAAGGATATTCATAAGGTTTTCTGTGAGTATCCTTGTCGGATTTACGCATAGTTTTCATTCAATCATATATTGGTGATTAAAATCCTTGTGACATTCTTAAGAACTTCTGCATGTCTCGGAATTGTCTAAAATTTATTCCAAAGAAGTTCTCCATTTAGTTCTGGTTCACTTGATTTTATTACAATAACAAAAAATAAAATTTTCACCTTCCATTCCATTCGAAAGAAACACCGCCACCGCCACCGCCGCCACATTCGAAGTGTTACACTTCTTGCTAATTGGCGGTTAATGTTATCCTCCATTTCGTATGCAAATTAAGTTGGCGAAGGTTCTGGATTTGTTGTACCCTAACCTTCTTCTCGTCTTCCCCACAACACTTGAGCGCTTGAATTATTTCAAAAGAAATCACTTTTCTTGCGCTTGAATGCTGAAAAAATTTCTTAAGACATTCAAGAAGTTCCTAATTAGCATTTTTAATGTAGGAATCTTGTAAGCTTGTAAACAATATTCCCTCATTGCGTTTGACGATGAGAGTCAATGCGTGTCATGTAAATTATATCGAAAGTTTTGTGTTTTGTTTCGACTTTAAATTGGATTTTGTGAAATTGATCCTATTTCCAATTCGCATGGAAAATTTCCTCATTTAATCAAAGTTCATTCTCATCCACAATAATAAGGATAACAATTTAATCCGTAAAAGTTACGACATCCGTTTAATCCTTTTGCCATAATTAAGACATTAACTTTGGCAGAGTGTTAATCCAGAGCGTCTTTAAGTTTTTCAAGATTTGCAACTTTTCCCTCCCAGGATTAACCCTGCAGTTGTACCAGACATTGCCCAGTCCCGACATCTTTTGCCATTTTTCACACAACACACTTTCATCTCGCTCCTGATGGGTTTTCGGGGGTGTCTACTATTACATCAAGGCAAAACACAATTTGTCATAAAAAGGATGATGAAGACGAGCCCAAAAGGATATAGTAGTGGATAGTAATACTACACAGCCCGCACTAGTACCAACTGAAAAAAGCAAAAGAAAAAATGAACGATGGTAAATTTCCAAATACATGCACGTACAATGAGTTCCGAACGTGACCTGAATCAGGATCCTTTTTTTCGGGCATTAATACTGGATGACATGGGGAAGACTCCCGGAATTAGTAGGAATACATTTTTTTTCTCGCTTTTTCTGTGTTTCCGTTTCAGTCGGTTGTTCATTTATTTCCTGGAAAAAAAAATTTTTATATATTTTTTTTTCTTGAGTGAAGAAACGCACATAAAACGTTATTACTTTCTGCTTATTTCGATGTCTTTGAGTGGGCCTTGACGGGGCAGACTTTAGTTACGATTTCCGGTTCGATCAATTTCGTATGGAAATCAGTGAGTCAAAGTCCACAATTCGACCCTTTTCCCATTTTCGGGCATTCGGTATGTCAACTTTGATTGAGCGATTCGCTTTGAGCATTTCAATTGAACTCTTTGAGATGTCAAGAAATTTGGGTAAAATTTGCAAAAAGATTTGCCAGAAATTTGCCTCCTTCAATTACAGGCGAAACGTCTTTGACTCGTTGTGAATACGAAATTTTGTGGAAATTTCTGGACATGACACACAGTGGAGTTTTCCAGGATATCCTGGCGGTCGGCAATCCTTGATTGATCAAAAGGTGTTGCCACAAATTTCATCAGGCAATTTAATGATCACCGCCTCTTCAGGTGAATACGTCAAGAAAACGCACCAAAACTTCTCTGCTCGTGTCAAGTTGAACGATTTCCCGAAATAGGAATCATTGAAATGAAAAAAGGAAATGTGTCCAAACCCAATCCCTTGAATCCCATCCCTTGAATGAACTTTCTGCGATGGGTGCAAGTGACTTTCGGTCGTGTCTTCTGCATTAGAAAGGGAAATTTCACAATAGACTTGCAATGAAGCGAAGTTGATGACAGAAGTCGCTACTTTGGAATTTGACATTAGCTACATGACGCAAAAAGAGGAAATAAAAATTCAGGGGTTGGTTAAATGCCAACCATCCCCCCGGAGTCCATCCAGTTTCCATTGGACATTCAGGGTTTATTGGGTGCCCTTAAAAATTGTTTCGCTTAAAAATTATGCACATTTAATTTGGGTACTTTCCCTTACCCAAAAAGTGTCTTTGACTTCAACCCGGACCAACCAGGGTATGGTACCCGGGAATGGTGGAAAAAATGTCGAAGCTATAATTTTGATTACTTCCAAATTTGAAGATGGAAAAAAGAATGTTGTGGTGGATTTTTTTCAGCGTTCAAGGGTTGCTTGGTTTGAGGGATGAAAAAAATTTGATTTTCTTCGAAGGACTGTTTAAAAGTCAATTTGCATAAATTTCGATTTTGAATTTGTACACAAGGTAATTTTTTTTCTGGGCGTCTTTGAAAAAAGGGAATTAGTCCCGGCAAACCTCACAGCCTGGTTTGGCTTTTATCTCACCTACACCAGGACGAATTGCATCGAGATGGGTATTCTCCCAGTTTGTGTATCGATTCGGGTTTTCTTTAACTAAGAAATATGTTAGACTTACGAGTTATTATGATTTATTAACGTTATATGTCTCAGGACACCCTTGCTTGTCTCGAAAGTGCTCACGTGGAAGTTTGGTGTCTCATTGTGCGTTGGGTGTTTCTTCAATATGTTTCTTGTACTTTCTGCAATTTGAATAATTTGCCAATATTTTATTACGATAAAGTCCCTGATCATATCACAAAACATTGAATCCTCTTCCGCTCAAGTATTTATTTTCCCTTCATCCTCCGGCTGTTTATGAATAAGAAATTAATCTTGTTGCGTCTAAGAAGTTCCGGGAAATTAGATAGTTCGGGTTGAGACGGGTATCGATTTATCATTGATTAAGTATCGATTTTGACATGACATGTCTTTATTTCATCTGATAAATACATTTTCCTGCAAATTTATTTTTTCCTTTGCCGGAAACCGTTTAACGTTGAATTGTGCAAAAGAAAGTTCTTAGCAGATACACATTTGGTTGTGTCATTTGTCCGAAACACAATTAGCTGATGCACATTATCTCATGCACATTAGTCGACGCACACTTGAATGACGCTCAGTAGAGGAATTTTTAAGTGGCATTTCTTTCAATTTTTTTGCAAAACGAATTTCTCACGAATTTGAAAATTCTTCTTTTGAGGGAAAAATGTTCAAGATCCTTTCTGAAGAACACTGTACTATTATTATTTGAATCAGCCCGTCTCGTGTGTGTTCTAGATTATCCACTTTATGATTGTTGTTTTATCCTAATCACGGAAATACCAGCCGAGAGTAGAGCAAATCACAGAACAGCAGGTATCAACTTCTACCTCCGCCGTCTACAGGGAATGAGAGACACACCAATAAGTTGTGTTGGTACAAAAGGAAATTTTTAAAAATTCAGTATTGATTGTCGATAAAACGGGATTAAACGCCACCAGAAGGTGAAATCCATTTTTCCTGGCTTAAAAAGTGAAATTTTTAAGGATTTAGAAAAATGTGCAAGGGATCATATACACTCAGTCCCTTGAAAATTTTGAACTTTTTAAACCTATTCATAGGATCAGTAAAATTATGCACCCTTTTTCCCGAAGTCATCGTCTGAATTTTCTTTTTTCTTCAACATATTTTCCGTGTATGACATTGAGATTTGTGCGAGGGTGCTAAAAAGGAAATGAAAACTTGATTTTGATCTTATTTTACAATTTGAAAATTTTCACCCTTAAACTTCAAGAAAAACCCAAGACGCATAAGATACACAACACAATAATCGTTCGTTTCCATCTAATCATTCTGATTTGCTTCCGACGAAGTCTAGTAGTACGAAAACGATAGCCCAGGGAATCTTATTCCTGTGTCCGTTCCTGTCCCAACAAGGACACGCAGTCTATTAAGGCTACAAGCATTCAGATGGAATTCTTGAAGATGATTTATTATGTTCATTTAGCGCTTAAGTATTTAGCACAGGGTATCATGAGATATGAGATATGAAAGGAAAAAACCTTAACATATTTCATCCCTATTGACTTGATGACAAAATCGTCCCACACTCGGCAACGTTCCAGCACTCATTTGTAAGGACGAATTGTTGTCGGGGATGGAATGCCTTTGCCTTCAGTGTAACGATTAACCCCCTTTTATTATGAACACGAACGACAATTCACTTGGGCGTAATCATGATTTACAGCATTGAGGAATTTTTCATTAGCACCAAACCCGGGAGACAAGCGACAAGAGACGAGCAATGAGAGATTTCATTACAGAGCAATCATCTTGAGTCATTAAAATGTTTTTTTGAATGAAACCTTTTTTCGCAAAGGTTCTCAAATTATTTCAATAATTGTAATTAAATTTAACCCACTTCGAAGTGGATTGGCAAATATCCACAAACATTGTTTTACCTAATCCTTTGACGACACCTGTTCATGTCAGTCCCGGGTCTAGATGTTCTGCTCCGGAACTTGCACCCGAATGGAATCGTGTTATCTTGATTTGCATTTAAAAGCCAATTTACACCCTTCGCCCAACACCGGGGGTTGTCTTCACTAATGATGATATATTCGGCGAGTAATCAGGGTTGAAGGATTGCGTCCCTATTTGGGTGTTACTTGACTGACAGGACAAGAATTGTTGGTACTAGAATCGTCTTATAAAACAACCGGATTTCATTTCGGGGCAAGTACCTTCTCGCCGGGTTCATCATTTCAAGTGGAAGAATTTAAAGCCGCTGTGCACAATCCGGGTCGCACCGTTTTCTGGGAGGGACGTAGACCCTGTAGTCATAATCGAAAGTATGCTTTTCATTATGAACGTCATAATAACAGTAATTTGTTTTATAGCCACCCTGTTGTGTTCAAACAATGAAAATAATTTCGAAGCGATGAACTTCCGGCAAGCGTTTTACTTGGGTCACAGATTCACCTTTTGCACTGTCAAATCCGGGTAAATGGTGTCAGGCACCCGTTTAAAGAAGAGTGGTAGATCTACTGGACACAGAAAATAGTTTAACATTTTCGACATTCTTTTGGATTTCAGTAGCATTCCAAGGCATCCAAGTTATCTAGATACAAGAAAAAATGTCGTTTTCCTTCGCGAAATGTTGCAGTAAAACAAGACAATAAACCATTGACTAAACCATCAAACAACCTAAATAAAAAATGTTGCACACGGCAACACAGCATTTTGTCTGATAATCGTGACGCACATGCGTGTGTTTCCGATCATGTCGCTGTGAGTTGAATCGCTTTTTTAGTATGGACTGTAATTTCATCGCCCACAGAGACATGTCGGGATACAGTATTAATAGACCGATCTGGATTTCTATAAAGGAATAGTTCATACTAGTTCACTTATTGGAATTCATTCCTGTTAGTACATAGCACATGTACAACACAAGACTACTTTGATGCCATATTGAAGATAATAAGCCTTTTTATCAACAAATGTCACAAATTTTGAACTTGTTACACTTTGTGTGACCAGACGTTTGAAAATACTTGTGGGTCTGAAGGCGCTACTTTCGTTTTAAGATTATTAGAGCCACAAAAATGTAACAAAACAAAACGAATTAACAGTCTCCCTAGAATATCTTTCTTTGATGGTCACCCCTGATAGTGTCGCTTGATGGGCACTAATCCAGGAAATTCGAAAACATTCGCATCAAAATTTCTATTCATAGAAAAACTGCGTCGAGCTCAAACCAAGAAATCGTTTAATATTTATACCATCCTTGATTGTGATCATATCAAGTAAATTGGACCAGTAAACCCGGAAATTCTTTATACCCTCGCAGTCAATCAGAGCCTTATTAACTTGTCAAAGTCGAGAAACTTTCGCCAAACATTGACAAAAGAAAGCAGTTAACACCATGAATAATGCATTAATTTAACGACACAAAATGGTCGTCTTTGACCACGTGATTGCATCGACGAAATAACAGTCATTTACAAAAACAAAATTCAATCTGAATTGCAGCATTTAATTCGCTTGATTAGCTCCGGCTGGCAACCGGATTGACCCGGCTACTTCAGATTTAACTTCATATTGCCTTTGTCATCTCCACATCATCATCGGTCTACGTCTGCCGCTTGTGACGGAATCATTCGTGGGGAAAAGTGACCAAATAAAAGGGGGAAATTATAATTCCCTGTACGATCCCGGAATACAATCCCAAATTACTCGTTCCACCCTGTTCCCGTTCGGAGTTGGTCGCCTGTACTGGACGCAGTCCCGGCTCCTGTAATTAGAAAGCCGAAATGAGGAAATTTATATGAAAATTCCCAGATTAAATAGTGACACGTTTGGGATATTTAGTGGACATTTCCAGATTCCATTAAAACGTCCGCTGGATTTCGGCCCGGATCGAAATAATGTTCCTGAATAAAATTCCAATGGAAATTTAAAATTTTTATATTTTAATTTGAAACTGTTTATTTAAGAAAAGCTAAGAAATTGTGGAGAAGGGACATGTATCCCGGCACCTACAGGACATACACATGTGTGGAACCACGAGGCACAAGGACAACGTGTGACTGTAGCAACTGCACAGACATGCCTTTTCGGGTACGATTCCGGGAAGGTATCCAAGGTACACCCAGAACCAGAACCAATGTGGCTCCATTTTGGGTGGATTCCAAATTCCAGTCACGTATCCTGGGAAAATCAATATTTCCAAGGGCGGAGTTAGAAGTAATTTTCGTTGTACATCGTAAAGATGAAAATTTTCTTACACTTTCTTACATTTTTCTTAAGAAAAATTTTTAACCATTTTTCAAAGTCTTGGTACTTTTGAAAATATTTACCTTTTGCAAAATTCAAAAGTAATGACAAGTGAAAAATTTTTTAATAAAACTACAAACGAATTCCGGAAGTGGAAGCATGAGGAGCATGTGCTAGCGGAAGGATTCATTTTGAATTCAATTTCACAGAAGCAAGGACTTGTGCTTTTACCCAAATTGGTTTTGGTGGATCCAGGAGCCAGGTGACACTTTTATTTCGTCCGCCAAAAATCAGATTCATGTAACACTCTGGAGATGGTGTTCCTTTTAAAGTTTTAAGGAACAGAATTTCATTTGCTCGTAGATACATGACTTCCAAGCCCAACTTAATGAAGTGAAGTTTGTCAAAGTCTTAAGGTAATTATGCAAGAGTTGATTAAAACAAATTACTTCCAAATCCCCAATGGTTAAAGACTCCACATCTATGTCCCTAGAATCGATAAGGGATTTGCATAAAATAATTGTCCTTCCACAAGATGCCAGAGATGTCTTTTGAGTGTGTGTGACTGAAGGATGTTAAGTTAAATTTCTTACATGAAAGTGATATTTTTGTAATTTCCTTATCATTCCCCTGTCCCGAACTGGATTTACAGGATGTTCAGGACATAATCCAATGAATATTAATTCATTTTAATTTTATCGCCAATCTTTGCCAGACACTTTTCATTTGTTGGGGCGCATTTGTTGATGAATGGGATTCAATTTAACCGAATTTATTCTCCATTTTCTGTGGTGCCTTCAAAATAATGTTCTAAAACCTTGGATTCGTCAAGTTTTCTGAAGAACTTGTTGCATCCATCAGGCACATCCCTGTATCCATTTCACGCCAGCTCTTCTCCACATTCGAGTGAGATTAATGGGCTGATCCTAATTAAAAATAGGGAAGATTCGTAAAAAGTAGGAATTTACATAAAATTACAAATCGTACTTGAAGTACTTGGACTTGCTGAATTTTTTCCGAGGGATTCAAGGAACTAAACGTTCCAGATGGGGTGGAAAAGTCCTTGATAATTTGTTTTTCTTAGAAATAAAAGTTAATTTTTATTTTGAAGGTACACAATTTTGTCCTTTCTTCAAGTTAACATGTGTCTAATAAAAAAAGATACCAGGGAAGTGCTGGTTTTTAGGGGATATTCCAATAATCATAAAAATAACAGCTCACCATCGATGGATGCCACCAGTGCCTGAACATCTTGACTCCAGTCCCTTTTCAGTGCAACAAAATTCACTTTTATTGGATAACGCTTTTTGTATTTATGATTGAAATAAAATAAAATAAAAAGAAATACTTTTCAAGATAAGGGCAACTGGTAACGGGGAACTGACCGCAATTCAACTTAAGGGATGAAATTGACCATTCAATGTCGTAAAGTTCAACAGAAGGTCATTGACGCTTTCTTGAAGTTAAAATTTTCTGATGGGGCAAAGTCATAAAAATGCAAGTGAATGTTCGGGTTGTGGGTAATGGGCCCGTATATTTCTTCGTGTTTTTATTGGAAAACTGTTAAATACGAAGTCCAGACACCATCATCGCCCTCGATTTCACAAATTATTCATGTTGCTCCGAAGTGGTTTTGGGGGATGAAGTGCTTTGAAGAGGGATAAATTTTTGCTGACTGTTTCTCATTATCAGACACATGGAAAAATCCTTTACCACAATTTTTTTTAGAATCAAATATTTTTTTGATTTCAAATTCTTGAATTCCAGAAGTGCGCCCCAGAGACATTTGCTCCTCTGCTCCTCATAACTCGCGACTTTGATCAAATAATTCTTTTTTGAAGAAGAGCCAAAAGTTATTTTTATGTAAATACATTTTTTCCCATATTTCCATAACCGGGTCACATAAATAAACGCATCAACATCATCCCCAATTTGAAATTGTATTTGACACTCCATTTTCGTGTTTAATACGAAACATTTTCGTGGTGCTAACCGGATACCGGATAGCGGGTGAAATAAACAAGACATCAAAGGGAATTAAAATGCACACAGGGTGATAATAAAAACTGTAAGAAGTCTTACATCTGATTACAAATGGCTATGCAAATTAGGGAGGCCACTTGCTGTTGACAATATCTAGGTTGAAGTGCGAATATTTATTTTTCTTAAAATTTTTCTTATGATTAATTACCGGAGATTTCGTTAACTTCTTTAAGATTCCTTTTTACGATACTCTGGGCGCACATCCATCTCAAGAAGTTCCGGGTTTCCTTGTAGTACTGCTGGATCCATAAATAAGGACTGGTGGTGGGTTCAGGTGAGAAATGGTTGAACTAGGGCCAGGATTCGTAGATCGCCCAGGGTTGGGGTTAATAAATAACCCGAATTGGGAATGGAAAAAAGAAAACTTAAGAAAATTGTAAAATTTATGTTTGATTCCCGACTAAGATTGCGTTTTGAGTAAATAAAAGATGAGCGTTTCTTAAGTTGAGGGTGTTCCCTGATTCTGGATGAGGGATTTGGACTGGGATTCTATTGCGATTGGGGATGATATGATTTGCTGTGGTTGGACCGGTTTCTCTTTCACTTAAGACTGGAAAATTCTGGAAATTTATGAAAATTTATTCATTATGAAGTGGAAGGTTTAAAAAAGGATTATCGCAGTGGTTCCCATGGGACTAGTTCCGTTCGATACGACACTGGTCATGAATCATATCACTAAAGGTACTGCTTCATGTCCTTAAATCCCTTCTTGGGATTTTACCTGAAGAGACATAGCTGAACTACAGTTTGAATTGAACAGAAGCGGACTTGTAGGTCATCTTCTTGTGTTCTTTGATCAACTTCATTTCAGTGCCTCTTCAGATCCATTTTCAAAAGAGAACTTGAGCTCTTTGAGAATCATTTCCAATTGTTGTACCAGAGGACAATTGTAAGGATACCTTCTCATCTGTACCTGTAAAAATGCGACTGGAGAGTATAATTCATCCCTCTGAGGGTCTTACTCTCTGAGGGACCTGCATCGGTCTCCAAAACCTTTCCTACAATTTCTCGGTTTCAGAGAAGTCTCTCAAAACAAAAGCAGTCTTAAGGATATTCACTTGATTAGTAGAACAACATGTGGAAACCGCCTGGAGATCAGCAGCTTGAAGGAATCACAGGGAAACTTTGTTGCTGTTTTAGTCCAGACTAAATAATCGTGTGTCTTTGATAAAGGAATTTATTAAATTCTCAGAAAATAAATGCTCCACCATAAATTAGCTGTCAAGATAACAGGCAAGACAACATTTTGAGAGAAAAGGAAAACATTTTGACTTCAATTTGGCAACTCCTCTCCCCCAATTTGCTCCCCACAAACATGTGTACACAACCTCGTCAAGTTGTTCGACAATCGAATAAACATTTTCCTTACGGAATCATTGGAGAGTGCCCCAGAAAAAAAATAAATAAAAGGGAGAGTCTAATTTCTTTATTGATGGAATCAGCAACTTCCCAAAACATAAACTTTTTCCTTCATTTAATGCCGAGCGAAAGGGTGCCCCGAGAGAACCCAGGAATAGTCGAGGAGCATCCGAGTGAATTTCAGGAAGTGCCTGAAGCAATGCATCCTTGAGTTTAAAATTTCGAAGCGAGGGATTTTCCCTGAACACTTTGACAAATCCTTCATTCATCCTTCGTCATGTGTCATGTGTTGGTGGCAATTGATGATGTCTTTCAATTGTAAATTAACGAAATTACAGAAATTAGTTAGACCCTCCTCCACTTGAACCCCCAGCAATGAGGGCTACAAGTTCAATGTGTCAATTTATGACGCAACTACAAAATTAGATTTACCCATTTTGTGGGCTGTGCGAAACACATGAATGACAGGATAAAGGAACCAAATTGAGCAGCAGTTTATGTGGCTTCGTACAATGTACCAGAAATGACATATTTTCCGTTTTAGCCAGGACTTCGTTCGAGGCACAACATCGAATAAGGGACGTACAACTTCTAACACATGTGACACTGAATGCCGGATACATTTTGGGGCCATATTCACATATGATTTTTTTCCTTCTTGGTCTTCTTTTGATTCCCAAGGGTTCAAGGGATGAATTCCACGGCAATCGCATGTAACATAAATTTTGATGTCACTTTTGTATGAATTATGTCGATAGAATGGCAGTTAATAAATTAAATGAAAAACTAGCCACCTTTCTCTGAAACTATGACCACAGGGAGACAATGAGGACTCATTTCATTTCATTTCAAAATTCCTCAAGAAAACACATATATCCTGTACCCCGAAAAATACCAGGTCACTTTATACATATTTATGGAATACATGATTACGCGAAAACCACATATTCGGAATTCATGAAAAATGGAAACTTTTCAAATCACAATTTTCCCCCTTTTTTACACCACGTGGGAAAACGTTTGCATTTTTTCGATTTTGGATTAAATTGTTGCATTATTAAGATTTATTGCAGCTTGTCGATAATAAATTCATATTTGAGGCATTGCTCTCAAATTCGATATTAAATCGTAATTTAAATTGTGATATTTTTTGGGGTAACAAAACCTGCACCAGAAAAATAGGGTTGCTGCCGAGATGAAGGGGTTAAGTCTCAAGGTATTCTACTGTTTTCAAGAACATGAGTTTAACCAAATAATTTTGAGAGTCATGACGATAATGTGGCACCATCGTGACACAAGCTAAAACACTTGATTGGATAATTTCCGACAAAAAATAAATTGCATCGCAACATTTTCTTCATCAAAACACATTTGTCGTTGGCCTTTGACCCATCGGGCAACACCAAAGATTTATAGTAGTCCTTTATTTGTGATTTATCATCGAAAATCTTTCATCTAAGACACAACAAATTTCTTGTGTCATTTTTCATGCGACATATTTATGTACCCTAAAAATATTTTCGTGATAAATTATCCGGAGCAACATATATCAGTTGGTTTTTCGTCCTTTTTAAGGATATCATACTTTTTGTCATATATTTATGTACAGGGCTCCTCTCAGTTTGTGTTGAGATTGTCCAGGAATGTATATCAAGGAAAAGGGCTAAACGTGATCCTGGCCACACGGTGAAAGTTGAAGTGAGTCCTTGAAAAATCTCTCCTCCAAGGTATTTGCATACATTGCCCAAAATGACATTAAAGGATCAGAGACAACGAAACCTCTCACTTCGTGACAATAAAAACCATTAGAAGATAAACACGTGAGTTATTATGCACTTCTGGGATAAGGACAAGAAGTCATTTCTTAAAGTTACCCGAACTGGAGGGCGTGCAAGTCCATTACGAGAAATATGTTTCTCTTCAACAGGGGTTGACCAACATTAAACAGAGGAAAAAAAATAGAACAGGAGTCTAATACTGTTTTTTATTTTATACCAAACAAACACTCAAAAGGGTAACTCCTTCTTACATGACGACATTGTGACAATTTTTTCCTTCATCCTGTTCGAAGGACACCCTTGCTAATAAAATTTTGGAAGTGTGAAGTGATATATTGATCATGTGTTGAACATTTATTGGATTTGTGCTATTCAAGAGGGTAATTTAAAACAAAAAAGAAGTGTGACTCCTTTAAAGTGAAACGGAAAAACGAAAATCGAAAAACTTTATTTTCAAGTTACAATCGTGAAAATTCACTCCAAAAAAAGTTGCACAAAATCTAACGGAAAATTCTTGCGCAATGAATGAGTGACGTATTTACAAATATTTGTGTGTGTATGACTTGACGGTACACTCATTTGTGTGAAAAGATTGAAATTTATTCCAAACCATGAATAATCGTGTGTCTTGGCTTAAGTGGATTTCCTCGAAAGATTTCTTAAGAAAATAAAACCCAAAACACACGATGTGTATTACAGAATACTAAATTATAGTATAACCTTAACATTTTACCTTGGAACAGGAAAAAAATGTCCTTAGATCAAAAAGCAATTAATATTAATACAAAATTTAACTTTGACACTTCTAATGACAGTTTTATAAGAAAATACAAAAACAACAAGCACAATGAAGGCGAGTAGCAAAAAAGGAAAGAAAATAAAGTGTTTCCATGGGCAACTTTCAATAAGTATCGATGATCCCTTATAAGCCAAACCCTCATTTCATTTTCTTACCTTAAAGACTTGTGTCTTGTTCATGTTATTTCATCCTTATTTGAGTGGAGCTTTTTACGTGTTATCCTTGGGAGGGGAATGAGGGATGGTAAACTTCATTGAAGTCTCTTTTGCATGTATTTTTTTTTTGTGTTTCCCTTGAACTAATCGAGAGGAAAGTCATTTCTTTTTATTAGTACAAGACGCACATGACGAGGGAAAAATAGGTGTTCCAACCTTGTATTTCGGGTAGAAAAATTGAAATTATCATAAAAAGTCAATTTGTCCATGTTTCTAGTTTAATTTTGTTGCCAAAGCTTCAAGAAAAACTGAAAAATGCAATTTTTCCGTGACACACACGTAAATAAATCGATACATTCAATTTTGAGTCGTATCAATTGAACCGATAATCGAATGAATATCTCATACGATTCTAAAGTTCTCTAGATGCATACCATTCGAATAGCTATGATTTATTTGAATTCCGATGACCCCTTCATTATTATGCATTGAACTGAAATCGCATGGAAAATTCACTCATGGAAGTTCATTTCTCACATGGAAAAATGTTACCCATTTGCACGAATGACTTGATTTAGATTTTTGTATTGTAACCTTTGACCTGTCAACCAAAGGGTGAGAATAAATCTCTCAGGGATATTTATTCAAATTGAAAGTAAGTTTCTTCATCTTCATTATTTTCTTATCAAATTGAAAATCATCTTAAAGCACACAAAGTTGTATCCTTTGGGAATTCAATTTGAATCCTGAATTCAAGTTTCACGTGACTTTCAATTGACTAATCAGCAAAGTGCACTTGACAGAATTCTGTCATGGCGGCATGTCATTCAACAAGTTCACGAAAATATGCAAGAATACATGACGAGCACAAAAGTAACAATGCTAAGACAACACAGTAACTAATTCGTCCTTTATGACACAACTCATGACACAATTGATGTGAGTGTGTGGATCAAATGCACCCTAGATCCTTCATCCTTCCCCGACCGACATGTTCGTCTTCAAAGGAAATCTTTATGCAAGATTAATGCAACGGCATACCTATAACTCCGACAGTTTGTCAGTCTTACTGCGCCATAATACAACTTTATTGCTCCAAAGGACGAAATAATTCAGAGACGCATTAGGGGAATGGTTCATAAATTTACCGCAAGAACAAGGATATGGATGTATGTAGTCGAGCAAAATGCTTTATTACAATTGTCCTTTGAATAATGCACGTGTTTGAGTACTATCGACGCCATGTTTTCGTGTTTGTATTTGTGCTCGATTTAGTCCTTAAATTTTACCACAAAATTCTTAGATTTACTTCACTCACACTCTCCTGGTTTATTGCGAATTGTGCGAATAAATAATTTAATGGATAAAAATGATTGTGCAAAAGGAAAAGGAAATTGTATCGATGGAATCCTTGATGGAGGATGGAATTTCAGGACATTTGAACACATTTCTGACAAATCCTGTTATTCAATCCAATTTACCTCGTAACGAAGAAGAAAAAATTTTTTTCTTCCTGTTCGCAAAGTATCACTTGAGGTCCTTGAATTCCCAATGGCATTGCATGGTCAAGTTATCCTTGAATAACATTTTCACACTTTTACAGGACTTTTCTCTTCGTGTGATAAAAATTCACTCAGATGGTCATGACTGACATGAAGGATAATTTTCTGTAGGATAGAGGGAAGTCCTTGTCTCACATCAAAAGGATATAAAATTTCCTTCCAGGATCTTGAGCTAAAGAGTGACAAGTGCCAAATTCAATTTCGACAAGGAAACATTTTTCTTTTCGTCCTTTTTTTGATGTGTTTAAATAGCCACAGTGTCAGCAAGTCCTTTTTGCTCAATTTAGTCCTTAGAGACTGCAAATTTGCGATGATTATTTTGAAATATTTTGACACCCATAGAAGGACACCAAAGGAAGTTTTATTCGGGAAAATGAAATTTTGGTTTCATTTAAAATTTTTGCAATCGTACTGGAATGACTCAAACCCGAAACGAAGTTGAGAAAATTATATCCTCAAACACGAAAAATATTTACTTCACCCCAAACTTCACCACAATTGTCCGAAATGTAGCTGAGAAATTAAGAGAAAATTTGAGAGAATTTTTAAAAATATTACCATTGGTATGTGAGAGAATTTCGGAGAGTTAAATGTAAAGGAATCTTTTGGGGATTTGATTCGGAGACAAAATGTGTCTTTAAATTGACTTGGATGTGTTTAATGTTTTATGAAATAGAACAAAATAAGAATAATCCATCAAAGCCAATACGAAAACACAGGACACTCACACATGGTACAGATTGGATGAACACATTAATGCTAAAAAATGGACACAATTTCATCTCGAATTTCATAAAAATTACCATAAAAAGGACATCACAACGTCAAAGGTCAAATCATCTCGAAGTCACATTGTCCATGTGTTGTGGTCAGTAGTCCATCAGAAGTCCGGGTCGAATTCAATAAAAGGATCAATTTATCAAAATAAAGCGACTTTTGATTGCCGTGTCCGTGAAGGACTAACCCTCGTTCTTTGACATTTTTTTCCATCCCCATTTCAAGTCACCTCATAAAAGGGAACGTTACAAGGATAATGTTCAACATTTCTCGGCATTTCTGCAATGAAATGTTTTGCACTTTTAATTTAAAATGTCCTTAAACGACGTCGAAAAAAAGTGCACCCGAATTCAGGGATAATTTTTCACGTTCTCTTTATTGGGTTCACGTTAAGGGTTTCCCCAATTCTTAAGGGATTCCCTACACCATCAAAGACGCAGAATTTTTTCTTGTTCAACAAAAATTCCTTTTTTTTTTGTTTTATTGTTAATTAAGGACACCAGGCGAGATGTGAAAAGGTACATTTGACTTTCGACATCATTTAACAAAAAATTAGTTTTACTAGAACCAAAAAAAATGTAATTTCGAGGATCGTAAATTTTATTCCGTATGCTAATTCAGGACGTTCTCGAATTTTCATTGTACAAATGTTTAAGACATCGTTCAAGGGTTCGAAACCCTTTCAAGAAATGGGTTTGCTAATCAACGATGTCTACTATAAAAGAAATCATTTTGAGGACGGGGTACAATATGCTTTTGGGTTTCCGTGGACTCCCAACAGAAATGGCTCCCTTTGGAGCTGTTAAACGCGACTTGTTCATGACAATCATTCGCGTTTAATGGATGTCAGTGTGTTTTACTTTTTGGAAAATGCAAAATTAACAGCACAGCCTTGTCCATTTGGTTATGGTCGAATGATGCTTTAAGATGTTCGGGTTGAGATGCTGCTCGTTAACATTTAAGACACCACAAATTTCTCGTTACCCTCAATGGAGTCTCTTCTTAATGTCACTACAGTCCTGAATACACAAGGAGTTCCTTATTCAAAACAGTTTGGTCCTGGACAAGTCGCATTTCATACCATTTCCATGAACACAAACTAAGGTTCCTCAGAAATAAGCGAATCCTTGAAATTATAGTCCCTGTTCGTAGGAAATCCCATCAGCGTGTGTCCTGTTGAACCTATAATCGACATTGAATCCTAGTTCTCCTGGAACCATTTGAACTGTAAGACAGTTTCATTATCAGCATTGTTGTACCTTTCCCTCGCAAAAAATATACATCTGGAAAGTGTCCAGATGGTCCTGAACGAGTTACATCTCTCTGATAATTAAAAGGTTAAATCTGCAGGAAAGCCAAGTGACTTTAATCCTTTGTGGATCTTTCCCGGAAGGAGCTTCCTTGTGAAATGGAATCCGAAAAAAGATACACTAAAAAAATTCTCAAAATCCTTATTAAGATTTTCATAAACGTAACCACCGAAGGAGTGCCGCTCTCTTGCACACAAGGACATCACGAAAAGACCAAAACATCAACATCCTCTTTAACGACTTAATAAACTTTCTTAGTGGGATTCTCGTGCATTAAACATGGCACAACATTAACTTATCCTTTTATTGTCCTCTAAGGATGTCTTTATATCGGATTCATGGTCCTTTTACGTCCATTACGAAACGACGTAAGAAGGTGATTTGATTGCTAATGTGTATGCCATGTTGTATGTGAATATCCTGAACAATATCCTTAGGAATATGCTTAAGAATATCCTCACATCTAATGCGTTCTCATCGTTTATGGGAGAATTTTATTTTCTCTAAATATTCATGAAATTAGCAGATGAACAAGGACCAAATCGAACAAGGACGACCAACAGAATGCAGTCAGTATAAAATGATTAAATTTGATACTTATCCATCTACGTATTCCATAGAAAATCCTCTTCTACTTGCACAACGTCCTGTGCATACTTTTCCCTTCTAGGTTATCCTTGAAAGGACACGAACAACATCGCTACACCACCATACTTCTATTGCACTCAACAGGCTCGTAATAAATCCCTTAAATTGTTCTACCCTTCTATGGCAATATATCGCACTTGTGGTTACGCTGTGGAATTCAATTCCAGGATATGTGACGTAATTCCTGCGTCACAGGCGACCCCGTGCGTCATTTGTTTCAATTAATTACAAATTACAAACAGATTTTGGGTTTTTAAGGTTTGGTTTTGATTTCAACTGGAATTCCGAGGACTTCCCAATTATCCTGGGAGCGAATCAAGGACTCAACAGGATTCCATTTGATTTTGCTCGTTTCTGAAACAAAATCATAAATTAAGGATTCTGTGATTTTCCAAAATTTATTTTCCCGGAATCGTTCTGAAAACTTGTCGCCGGAATTCGGTCACGTTCTTGTTGAGTTTCATGGACACCAAATGCGACATATTTCAGAGACAAAAAGGACAAAATCATCCTAATTTCAAATCTATTACTTACACGAAAAGTATAAGGACGAAAATGAATTGAAATAAACTTGACAAACCCGATGGAATGTTCTGGAATTAAATTGTGCAATAAATCACAGTTGTGTCGAGTCCTGGCAAATATAAAGGACATTTTCCTGTTTATCCTGATACTAGTACCACATACACATGGTTTGTATCCTTCATCAAATGAAAGAAAACTTCAATTCCATTTTGTTTGTATCCTTGTGTGACCACGTGCTATTTATTATCCTTAATGACAAAATGAAACATGTTCAAATCCAACTTCAAGAATAAGTAGAAGTAGCATCCCATACGAAAGATCCTACTTCAAGGATTTAATTGATAAAATGCTTTCTATGGCGTTTGTTTAATTGAAAAATCAAAGGATTCATGACACGTGGGTTGAAGTTAATTAAGGCCAAAGTTGGAATCAGCACTTCCGGCTTTTATTTTTCTCATTAAAGGATTGTCATTGAGTCCATGAATAATACATCAAATTCAGGATAACTATTGACCAAACAGGATTGTCCAATGAAGTGTTTAATTCGCCCTGATTACATGACTCTAACATGGGTCAAACTTTTTCTCTATTTCTTGAAGGGGATTAACCGGAATCAAGGGTTGCTGGCATCGGCTTCATTATTGGAAAAAAGGATTTAATTTTGCCTCCAATCAAGAGGAGTAATGACCAAAGTAGGAAGGTTCATCCTATCCTTGACACGATGTCATTGTCCTTGTAACACAGTTATGAAATCTTTCTTCTATTCACGCCATCTATTGGCTATTTTCTTGCGAAATACATTAAGAAACAATTTCAAAATGGAATTTTTTCCCTTTTTCAAAATAAATAAATTGAGAACTCAATCTTGTCTCAAAACGACACCAAGTCGTCACGAAATGTCCTTCTTAAATTACAAGAAAAATGTCCTGACACTTGCTACACATCATGACACTTACTTTTATGTCAAACCCGTCTCATTTAGAATTCCAATTCAATTTCATGTCCAAGCAAATTTGCATACTGTCAAAGGGAAGAACCAAGAAAAATTGACTTTTGGCGCCTTCAGCCTCATGACGACTTGGTTAAGAAGCTTTCGGGAATCTTTAATGATTCGTCAAGGCCTTTTTTTTTTTTTTCAATTGTACTTGACATATTCTCCATGTGATGTCAAAGGATTTGTGTCATGTCACATTAAGTGCTTTGTCTCAAGAAAATTTTGTGGGAATTTTTTATGTCCTTTAATCCGAATCCTGACGCCATACTTCTTTAATTAGATGAAATACTTTGACGAAAGGATCTCTTTGCGACCAATAAAAGAAAATACAAGAGTCATAGGGAAATGTCCCGGAAGTGATAATCCGAGTGTCATCGGTCCAAGGGTAATAAATGTCCTCATAACCTCTACAAGAAAATCTACTTAACCTGATGCTCTAAACTTGAGATGGGGAGACACATAAGATACTTGTTATTGGGGACATCCTGGTTAGAGATGAGTGTCTTGTAATTGAGAGTGGATATGACGCAAATGAGGCAAATGAGGAATTTAACGAGGGAATTTAGGAAATAATTTCAAAATCACTTCAGAACGAAATTGACTCCTTGACAATAGCAAAAAAGGATTTGCACTTTCTCCAAAAAAGGACTGGAGTCAAGTTGGAGTTGGAATCGAATTTATTGATCCTTTGTGATGATGATTTCTGCTCGACAAAGGATAAGGGAATTGCATTGTTCGTTTAGCTATAAAAATCCTGTGAAGTTCCTAAATAGGGAAGAATTTATAGTCTCGACTGGGTGCACTTGCTGTTCCATGAAAGGTTCTCTCATATTCATGTGCTCCTTGTATGGACGTGACAGGGAACATTGAATTGCTTTTACAAATAAGGACTGTTTTTCACCAAGGATGGAAAATAAAAAGTTATTGCGTTTCAAGGACGATAGGATCGTTTCCTTTTTTCATACGACTTTTAAAATTATTCCCCGATAATCTGTTCCTGATTTTTCAAGGGGAATTTCCTTCGTCCTTAAAAGATTGTGAAATTTCTTTAATATCCTGTTGATTTGATTTTTATTTTCACCGTTTAAATGCGAGGGATACGATTCTTCTTGAAGGACTGCTCTTGATTTACATGACACGGTGTATGGTTCGCGTCATGAAATTTGGGGTTTCTCAGGACAATTGGGAGTGTGAGCTGTATCCTTAATAAATTTGCACTTTCTTTATAATAATAACATTTTTTTAAACTTTCTTTTAATTTTCTGATACTTTTCATTAAATTTTTTTAAAACATATGGGATGTATAAGCTTCAAAATGGTCATGAAAACTTTTGGGAATAAAAATCAAATTGCGACTTGTTCTAAGTATCTACTTTCTCCAATTGTAAATTAGTTTAAAATTGTCCCAATGAATTTTCCTTATTGTTTGAATAAGAAAAGGCTGGAAAAAATCGATTTAAAATTCATGAAAACCAAATAAAACGAAACATTTCTGTTCTGATCCTTTATTATTTCTTTATAGCACATATTGAGCACATCTGTTATCTGTTATCGTAGATTACATAAAACAAGGAATAACCCAATAATGCGTAACGTAATAAAATGAAATGATACCTCCACAATATTGACCAGTTTAAGAATAACTTGAAGACGACCCAGGACGACTCCATAAGGATTCACATAATTTCAATGGCAGTTCGATGGAATTCAAAAGAATACGATGGATTTGAATGGAGTTCGGGGGATTCAAGTGTCCCCAATTTCCACGATTTGCAATTACATGGATTCAAGTTCAAGTATATTGTAGATCCAACCCAAAAACAAAACATGTTAAGGGCTTAATTTTTGTTGTTGTTTTATTCGAGTTTTCGTATAATTTTTCTATAAGAAAAACGTTTTTCTTATAACAGAATCCCCTTACGACCTTTTAAATGGACATCATTTGAATTTGGTCAAGCCCCATAAAGATAAGATGTGGTCACATTGGGATGACCGTTTTTGTTTCACCCTTGGATGCCCTCAATTTGGCATTATCCGTTAGCATGTGGTTTTAACTTGGGGTTTACCTCAAATCACATGATTTTAAGTCAATAAGAATTTATCAATAATAATTGATCAGATAGAACTACTAAAAATAAAATTCGTTTTGCCTTGTTGTATGTTCTTGTATTTGTTAAACTTTCACTGTAAAAGGGAAGAAAGGGTTTGCCATGACGGAAATGAAAGTTTAGATTAAAGGATAAATTGTTATAATAAATAATACAAAAATATTTCATATTAGGATATTATCTAAATTGTCCTTGTGAAGGTTTGTTTACGACTCAAAAGACAAAGTAGCCATTAAAATTCATTTTTGATACCCTTCAGGCATCTGAAAAAGAGGAAATGCAAAATTTTTGGTCCGGATATAACATTCAGGGTATAACATTGTGGAAGTGTTTTAGCTCTTATTTCTTAGAGATAACCTTTTGTTTTATTATTCGACTTAATTTAAAGGCTTGAACCCTTTCTGATCTTGACTCGTAGTTTATCTTAATTGCTTTATTTTGTGCGTATGGTTAAAGGTGTTTGCTACTCGTACGGAGTCATACTTTGAATGGAATTTAAATATCTGGTTTGTCTGGTAAATGATTCCCTTTTTCGCTTCTTGACTCGACCATATTTTCATGGTACTCCATTGCAGATGTACCTACTAAAACACTAAATTGCTCTTCTATGTTATCTAATAAATTCATTTCTTATCAGATTCTTGATTTGTTGCTGCTCTTCCTTTGATTCCAAGTAATTATTCCGATTTAGTGTAATTACTGTGGTTTGCCAGCATGAGTCGGATGGTTCAAAGAACATTTTCTTGAGTTCCAGGTTTTGAACCGATAAACTTCACTTTGTTTTGAATATCAATTTGAATTTATTATCAAATGACCAGCTTGACCTTGTATCAACTTTTTAAATTTCCAATTTTAAAGGGAAGATTTGATGAGTTTCTACAACTTGGAGTTATTTTGGAGATGCACTTAGACTAGAATCTCAAAGCACTATTCATAGTTGAGTGACATTATCCAGTTGATAGAGTTAGAATTTATGGTTGGCTTTAAAACTCTCAGAAATCATGTCAAATTGAAGAAGAATTCTTGACTTATGATGGTTTTTAAAGGATATGTAGAAGATTGTAAGATATCCAGAAGTGTTTATATAATATTTAATAAACGTCAAAGTGTCGCATTAAAGTTCCACCACGACCACGTTCTCAACAACGAATCTCCCCATGGTGTCATGAAATTGCATCCTTGATAAACTCCATCGGCCACACATAATTAGAACGGACATTTAAGATATCTAATAATATCAGTACGTAGTATTTGACTATTTACTGTTGGCATTACCATAAAATAACAATTTGTTTTTATTTTCGCAAGAATATTTGTTCCTGTCCTGGCTCGCTGCCATTCACATTCCACGAGACGTCTTTGTCCTTCTGGCCCTTTGGCCATCGTGGCATACAGTAGGGTGGGATTTGTTAGGATATTGGCAGGATGCCGGTGTCTTAGAGGATAACAGGATATTTTCGTATCTCTTATGGGTGATAAAATGTTTACCTTTATCCCGAAATGAAATAAATGTGTGTTTACTGGGCACAGGGCAAACGATAACACTGACTCTTTGGTCAGTTGTGGATATGATGCTTCTGGGCTTCCAGTTTTATTTGATTTTGTTTCGAAGAAACTGACTTAATTTGTTGGTTGGCATAAGTTGGCTATAAGATGATATTTCGATGAAATTGTTAAAGGACGTTTAAATTCATGAAGAGGGTAAATGTTTGTGTTATGTTATTCGAAGTGCTACCAAAACAATAACAGATGCTATTGTGAAGAGGGTGGAAAAATGAATAATTTCCTTTTTTCATCTCGATTCTTGTGGATTAGACTTTTACTGAATCATATTGCCGGACTCAAGGCAATCACACTTGCATTTAATTTTGTGCCAAATTCAAGATAATTTTCTTCTGCATTTCACTTCACAAATCAAGGAGAAATCAATGTCGAATTGTCCTTGTTTTGTCTTGAATTCTTCTGTTAGCTGGATGGTATTCAAAGAACCCAATTTGATGCAGAATAAATTCTACATAGTTATTCAAATTAGAGTGCGTTACCCGACAATGGTGCCAATTTCCGACACCTGCGTATGAAAATTTTCACAATTTATTCCGCCAAATAACGAGTACCCAGAAAATGTTAAACAGATCAAAAGTACGACTTTTTGCAAATATACCAAAGTAATATCAATAATTTTTTATAGTCAAATGTTTGCATTGTGTGCAAATTTATTGAATCCGCACCGCGCATTCGAGTATTGCTCCAAAAAGCCCCAGCTCCATCACCAGTTCATATTGTTGGTGATATCATGTGCTGTATGTAACACCAAAATCACATATTACAAATTGTTTTATGAGCTACAACGCTAAATGTGGCGGTGCAACATGTTCGGAATCACCTTTTTATTCAGATTATTCGTGTCAACATATCGCTTCGCCTTACCTCCCGGAGAAAGGCCTGAGACGAGTGGAGTCATGATGATATGTAGGGCGAAAGTTCTCGTAACAGTTGTGGCGAATGTTCTACGGATTTATTTGGAAGAGGTTTTAAGCTTTAGCAATTGGATTTATGCTTTTCAAAATACAGTTATTGCTGTTTGCAGTTTCACAAATTAGCGTGAATGGTTCACATCTAATTTGCATAAAATTGAGGAAAGAATTACGCCAAGACGGAGTTGTTCCTTTCTATTGTACGTTCAGTTAAAGGGTTGTAATTTTGCATGAATTCCAAGGAATTCATTTGTATAATTTCTTTTTCCCGGATTTTCATGCGACATCTGCAAGAGTTTTATATGAAACATAATTCATGAAAAATTTTAATAACTCGCCTTTGACTTCAGAAAATTTGATTTCTGTCTTTAAACTTGAGCAAAAATTTATTGTGCATCGACTAACCAGAATTGTGCATCTGCTAAAATCGAAATTGTTCATCTGCATCAATTTGTGAGTGAGTTGTATTGGTGTAAGGTAACATGGCAACGTTTTGAAAACACTTGAATTTGTGGAATTACCGATTCTTTCAAATGAATCGGGTCGCAATTTTGATGGGCAACAAATGTTCGCAAAAATTTCTTTCACATTTTTATTTTCATCAAAATATGAATTTTTTTTCAATTTTATTTCAGGAAAGGATTAAATTTAAAATATTAGCAAAAATTAAAAGTTTTTCAGGAAAAACCCGAATAAAGGAAGATTCCATTAGCAAGATTGTCCCAGTGTAGCCTTATGTAAATACAAACCTACCTCGACGAGCAGTACTCAACTAAATCGTCCTGCAGACCTGAACATTCGCACACCATCAAACATGGAATTTCCCCAACAATATCCCCACTCCCAGTTTGAATTGGGGAGCAACTCTCAAACTGCGCACTCTCAAAATTGGGGCTCGAACAAAACTAAAAAACAAAATTCCCTCCAAGCAGGCGGGACGTGACATCACGCACAGGATCAGGACAAAATACAAGGACGTGCAGACCAGGATTTTGAAGCTTTTACATAGAAAGTCTCCCCCCCACTAGAACAACCACGCCTCATTGTAGCTCCAACAACATCCAAATATTTTCAACTAAAAATGGAGTCTCTGTCCCGAATACGAAATGAGGCAAAGTTCGTTTCTACGTGGAGCACTGCTCCAACATGTACCACTGCTTTTTCTTCATACATAAATATATAAAGTGAGGGTTCCATGTTTTTTCCCACTTCTTCTTCCACGACAGGACGTTGTTTGACGTTTAGTTTTATAGTTGACGTCTCCAACAAACACGTGGGTAGTGTCCTCGAACAGAAACGTTGGAATGTACAGGATCTAGCTTAAAATTCTGCAGATGTCCTCGGCTATAGTCTCAGGTTCAAAAATATTTAAATCACTGAAGGTCTGTAGCAGTTCCAGTCATATTTTTGTAGTACTAGACCAAGGACCAAAGAGTCTAAGATGGCTACCACTGCATGAATTCGTCTCCATCACTGATTTCCGTCTATGTCTCTTTCTATATCCCTGTCTCTGTCTTGGCTCTGTCACGTTCGATGGCTACACAAACTGAATATGAAACGTACACCAGAATGGACCGATATTGTTTTGTTGACCAGGATTCGATATCCTTTGAAATAATAACACGTTCCAGGATAAATGACACCCGTTACTGACACTTGTTAGTCGGTCGTGATGTTGGTGATGTTGGGCAACACGTTTCGTTTGAATTTATCAGAGATTCAGTGAGATTGTCTCATTATCATATTTTCTCTCTCTTTCACGTTTTTCCTCAACGTGTGTGTTATGACAAACCTTTCCATTTCATTCCAATTTGATTTTGTTATAAAGAAACCTTTTCATTTTTCAGGGTTTTCGTATCTTTTTCACTTTAAAGACAACCTTCACCGATCAATTTACAAATGGTGGCGTGCCATCAAACGGGAGCATGTTCCAGTTTCATTGTTCAAGGTTGATCACGTCCGAGGGTTTGATGGAACCTTCAGCTTCAGGGTTTCGTTTCGATTCAATTGTTATTTCCTTATTAGTTGCTTCCAGCAATGTGTCATAAATAAAACTTCAACTTCCTGAAGATTGTGACCCCTCTGACACTGGTGTCAAAGTTGAACTCGAAAAATCTATTAAACAAATAACGATAAAATGCAAATGATTAAAAGTGTCTTATATAACTTTCGAATCTGCAAACCTGTATCCTGCAACATGCCACCTGCTATACTCGCATAAACGATTCCCATCAAATTAAATGGCGAATGGAATAAAAGAACAGATAAAACACAAAATAAAAGACATAAATAAACGTAAATAAAAACACATTTTAAAATCAAATCTACTCCTTTTGGTCCTTGCACGGTTTCGAAGTCATTTAAGTCCTCGTATTTGTACAAAGTATCGTTTTTATCCTTGGCAAATCGCTAAATCCCATTTATCACAAGTTCAAATCAGTCACATAAAATTTCTCCCTCAAGAGTTTATCGACATTTTAAAGGAGTCCTCGTGGATGTGGAGTCAATAACAGTAGCGGGAAAGTTTAAAAACGACACCCTCCTTCGATTGAGCATATGTTGTCGCGTATGTTTGCAATTGCGAATTGGTTCTAGGGATGGGTTCCTTGCTACTTTGGCAATTGTCATGTTATGGGGTATCTGTACCCAGCCTCTCGAGGGTACTCCAATCGCACGCGGTATTGACTCCACAATTCTTGTAGATCCGATTTATTTTTAAAATGCCTCAGGGATCGATTATTGCTTTTCAAACGTGTTTTATTTTCCTTTAAAACCTTTGAGATGCTTTTCTGGAAAGGAGTTACGACGTTGGATGGATGTTTTGCTGTAAACACCCGAAATTATTGTCACATTGCATAGCCATCTTTCACATGAGTCGTGCTCCATGCTTGCAGTGACTTATATCCTGCAAGATCTCAGTAAATCCCACATGGGAGACACTCGTTCCATTAGGATCGAGAAGGCAGAGTGACCTTATATAGTCCTCCCTGCAAGACACTGGAGTCATCTTATAGTCCAAGGTTTCTCAAGGACCTCTCTGCAGAAGAATCTTAAGTTCTGTTCCCTTGATGTTAAGGAGTGTCTCTGGGAAGATCTCAGTGGCTTCTAGTTCGAGTAAGCTTCGGTGTAGACTCCACTCTGTGTGCGTTGTGGAATGTGTTCTAAAGGAACTCATTGAAGATACGCAAGTGCTCATTGTTTCTTCAATAAATCACGGAAACGAGCTTTTTTCTTGTTCTTATTGGAAACTTTGTAAGACAAACGCTTGGAG
Organism: Chrysops caecutiens; assembly: GCA_963971475.1. Classification (NCBI taxonomy): domain Eukaryota; kingdom Metazoa; phylum Arthropoda; class Insecta; order Diptera; family Tabanidae; genus Chrysops; species Chrysops caecutiens. Next base: position 70,883,841 of record OZ020568.1, read on the forward strand.
ACTCTATCAAAATGAATAATAATTACCAATCGAATCGCGATAAGACGATTTCCTTGTGCGTACAAAACAAACATTTGATTTACCCACGACACGAAGTGCGAAACTTCTTATTTATGCAGTACGTGTGTCTTAAGTTCATGCACTAAATAAAACCCAAGTTTAACAAAAAAACAAAAATTTCACAAAAAATATAAAAGAGAATCAGTGTCAATTGTGTGAGAACACAATTTTAGTTGGGAGTTCCCAACTTTCGATACGACGCATCTGATTAACATTGATAAACAATTCTGATACCTGACACTTGATAACTGTCAACTTGGTACGCCCAAGACGTCAAACTTGAACTCGACGTCTTATCGTTAAACACAAGGAAAACCAAACAACAAGAACACACCATTTTCTTATTTTCCAGTCGGACATATTTTCCAATATGTCACTATTTGTTATTCGTCAAACACTGTCCGCGATTAGTGATAGTTCTCGGCGTGACTTACATGCCAAATTGCGTCTACGCAATGCAAAACGAGCTGTTGGCTTGGAGACTCTTGTGGAGGTGACCTCACAAACACAGCTAGCTTATCATTATTTTCATTATTACTGATTATAGAAAATTTCCGTAAAACATAAAATAAATGTTGAAATTCAACAAGTGTGAAAAATGAATATCGAAATCCGGGAAAATATTGAAAAGAAATAAACTATCACACACACACACACTCTTTGTGTCTGTGAGCTTGGTACAAATTGACACCAACACTCAAACCAGCGTTTACACTGAAAATTCTTAAAAGAATCAATTAAGACGCTCTGATTGACATGAAACCAACCAAATTTAAGAGGATATTCCTCTCGTTGAATCGTACGAAAACCCCGTTTTGCGATAAATCATAAAAATCGATTGCGTTCCAAAAGTGCCCGGACTTTCTTTCGATTTGGAAAATCCATTCCCAGTATTTGATAAGATTTATGTGGCGAGAACATGTGGTCGGTTGATATTAAATTTTCGAACTAGTGAAGAAAAATTGAGAGACATTCAAAATATGAAAAGAAAACACCCTCTAAGACGTTTGTCATACATGCCACAAATAAAATAAAAACTTCTTCTATGGAAAACACTTGGATTTGAAATTATGATGGGGGAAATGGGAACATTTCAACTTCCGGGACTTTATAGGGAAATTAAATTTTAATCCTTCATTTAATTGGTCAAGTCCCTGGCGAGTTTCGTCTGGTTGACCACACTCGGGTCAAATGAAATTATGCAAATTTGCATAGGAAGGGTTGACTTGTCGGTGGATGAGCTGTGACTCTTAATCTCATTGTCCAGCAAACGTTTGGAGGTATTTATTTTGAGATTTTGGGGATTTTTAGATCTGGCCATCAGGGTCAAATTTTTGCAAGGATTTAAGCACTCGAACATATTTGAGCTTCTATCTGTAGCTGCTATCTGTGAAACGTAATGTGAATCATGTGAATTTTCAGCGGTTTTTTGCTCATAGCGGCTAAACGAAGAACTTTAGCGGATATACCTATATGACCGTCTAGCATTATTATTTGATTTCCTAACTTTTTTCCATAGACCACTTTTGTCGACCTCCTGTTTTTGAAGCAATGTCCATACAAAACTTTGGTTTTCAAGATTTGATTAAGACAAATTGAATTCGTGATCTAAAATTTTGTGACACTCTCAACTCATTCATTTCATAGAATATGTTGATGATCTCGTCATACATATGGGTTAAATAGCTCCTGATAACTCCGTACCATTTACAGAATAAGCTCTTGCGAATTTTAAAACACAAAAGAAAATAGCGTCCAGAATATTGTGCCAAGTCGTAATGTGGTTTATTGGGACGAGGTTCTTTAAACTGACACTTTATCCTCAGACTTGTTTCATGCTAACGCTTATATTTAGTATGTATAACAGTAATCCTTATAAGAACTTTTTTTATATTAAACTTAATCTATTACTGGCATCATTTATTTTCTATAGGAAACAGCTGAAAACCCCAAATAGTCTTATAAAAATTGAAAAGCTTCTAACATGTAGACATTGAAATCGCTTATAACTAGTTTAAACTTGTGATCTACTAAATGTGTTGTTAGTTATAGTATTAAATTTGTTTAAAGAATATATAATGGAATTGGTTACAGCAGTTATCTGGTTGCTTGCCTGTGGCCTGTCGATAGTGAATTATTTGGTTTGTGTTCTGGCTCAAAAACTGGTATAAATTCGATGAGCGACTACAGAAACCGCAATTTCGATGAATAAAATGCCACCTTCTGCACTTGATAGGTTAATCATTTCAACAAACTACGTACACGTGGTTAGCAGCGACACATGTGGTTCACCTTGTAGGGTTTAGTAAGGCATTTGTTCCGTGCTACTGGCGCGTCTGTTCTCCCATCAAATCGTGACGATTCTTCTTTCCATATTTGGGAAACTTCTTCGTTCGGTGGGCTTCCCCAAATGGAATTAAATCGAAAGAAAGACTTTTCCGCATCGATATAGAAGAAGACAACGTAAGTTACCAAGAAAATCCCATCTACAGCTGGTGCACCTCCAGGTCAACTACAGATTCAAGAATCATTCTCCAGAATCCTCAAAGGTCCTTCTGCAGAACACGAACAAGAACTAGTAATCACTACGACACGCGTCTCCAAATTGAATATAAGCAAATGTGCCTCCTTGTGTACTTGGTAGGTCCTTAGAACTACGAAGCATCTTTAGACCTTGAGTTTAAAGAGCACGCAGCTCTTCATACTCAGCACCACTCTGTAAACCAGAATCAGCATAGATTTCTTCCAGTAAATATCATAAGCAGGACCAAATGATTAGTTATTAAGTTACAAATGTTGGTGCAATCTCAAGGATCTCATTCCTGTAAGACTTCCTTTGTTAATTCCAAGCTTAAATTTATTTGCGTAAAATGAAAAAGCATGTTTCACCTTTTAAAGAAATTATTTTTATTGTTTTGTTCATATAAATCCAAAAATTACAAAATATGTTACTTTCAATAAAAATTTTAACTAAGTTTACCGGACATGGAGAACAAAATAATGTTTTCCAAATCAACAAAAATTAAAACAAATTTTTTTTCAATGCATTCCTGCACTTCCGTCTCCACAACTGATCATACTCTACTCTACATCATCTACGTTAGATCCAGCACACTCTAGTCGTTAGGTACAAATATTTTTAAATTAAATTCATTTAAAATAAATGAAAGAAATACCAAAAACGAAAATTATCTTAAACAAACGATCAATCATGTATCAAATAAAATTAATTTTTTAATTATAGCGTAATGAAAATTCATAAAACATAATAAACCATCTATTAATGTAATAGAAGTAAATCGAAACTTATTTTCAATTAATATTACTCTTGTTTTATACAATAATCCATAGTTATTCAACTTTATCCGCTCGAAAACGATTTTTAAATCTAAAAATTTAATTGTATAATTGTGTAGATATATATATTTTATACCATGTTATAAAATAAAGGCAGTTTGCATGTTTTGCTGTTTGACCAAAAAATATATCTTCCGTTTGTTTCTTTAAAATGCAAGAAACCTTTTCTCCGAAAACGTCGTTAGGTCGACTTGTTTAAGACTAGGAATTTCAATTGATATATAGTTTGATTAACAATTTTGTAAGTTCATTGTTTTCGTTTCTCTACCTCCGATCAAAGATACAGGGAATTGTGATTTGTGGCAGAAGCTTTGGTGCTGGAAATGCTAACCAAAGCAAGAAAAATTTTGAGGCAAATTCTACAATTCAATTTTGTACTAATTTACATGTGGAAATAGTAGGTAAATTAGAATCCTTCCTTCTACGAAGGCAAAGCTAACCTGCAGTGTTAGGTGTTGCACCCTTAGGAATGCTAAACAAAATATCTACAATGAGATCATTGTGTGTTTAAGTAGCTTGCCTTCTTACAATCTCTAAGAATTCTTTGATATCCGCGTTTATATCATTCTTACTAACAAGAATCTTCATCTTCACGATGATTACAACTTCGTCAACGTCTTAAATTCAGCTTTAAGCTAAAATTCAGTGCCAATTCAAGGCGTTCTAAGGCAGGGTGTTATAAAAAACATCAAGTCAAATCCATAGCTTCTTGTTAATTAAGAATATTTGTATAAGTTCGTTCTGGTTTGATTCACTTTACAATTTCTAGATTAGTATCCTCACCACTTGGGGCAGGTTATCAGGTAATTTAAAAGTTAGAATAATACATATTTGTCAAGTATAATTATAAGTTCCAAACCATTAATTAATTTTATTAAGTTTATTTTTCTCTTAAGAGATAATCATATAAAATATCGACTTATAAAAATTATTGGATTTCTTAGTATTTTGAAGATCATCGGTTTCCCTCGGTTAAATGATATCTATAAAAGTTATACTTGTTTGTTTACTTACAATTTGTATACGAACTTTTCTATCTTAAAAAGGCATTTTAACGAATTAAATTTTAATATTTTTCTTTAAGTTTTAGTGTGAATTTTATTTTGTTTTGTTAATGAAAAAAAACATTGTCTTCTTAGTTAGGAACACTCACTCATTTCAACTCATTCATTCAACTCAATGTTCTAATGTTAATCGGTTTCTCCAGTGTATTTCATCACCAGGATGAATATACAAAACCGATTCCAGCTATGTTTCTCGTGATAATGAAATGAATACATTTTCGGCATATTTAGCCATGATCAATGCGTTTTTGTGATATGAAACACCTTAAATTTACATTTATTATGTTAAATAACACTCTATCTTATATATCACACGCTCTTGATAAGTTTTTCCCGGATCAGCGCACACGAAACGATACAATTTACATCATTCTTAATGATATTGATCGTTTCTCCTAATTACCCTCATTGCCCCTTATCGTATGTCTAGGTTTTTCGTTACAGGACGCTTATATTTCATAGTTAAAACCCTAGCTTATGACATACCTAATATTCTTAAAACATCAAAGCATATAACATTGCACAGCAATCAAAAGTGACTGTGGCTAACAACAAAAAATTTAGCATGCAACAAATAACCACAATCGATGACCTGTATATCAAGTCGGACGATGTGGTTATTTTCAAATGGGTTATCTCTTCAAATCGGAGGTGGACCACGGACGTAACGTAATTGCGGCGTGAAACTCATTGAGAAATTGTTCAATGAGTCGCAACAGTGTGGTTCCATCAGACAAGCAGCGCAGAATAGGGTCAGAATTGCGATTTGCATAGGCAACGCATATCTAGCGACTCTCCATGCCCATCCTCCTTTCGGTCCTAGCTCATCATCGGAATTACACAACTCAAAGCAGTCATCATGAGGATCGTCTGGATCACCGAAATCAGGAGCACTCATGTATCCTTCATTCACTGGTTTCTTGGTTCTTGTTACAATCGATCCTTCCGTTGTGCTTGATCCTATCGAAGTCCTTCGCTTGTTCTTTCTCTTACCAGACTGTGGACTCTTCTTCAACTTCGATGATGGCTTCAATGTTCCATTTGAATTTGTATACGACATAATTGCTTGTTGAGATTTCTTATGTTGTGAAACTGCAGTACGGACAATCAATTCACGGCATGTATTTTGTAATGTTTTTAGTTCAGCTTCAGCTGCTTCCATACGCGCTGTTATTGACTTCAATGCTTCGCTACCTGGCGCCAGCGCATTCTCCAATTGTTTAGCCAAACGTCGTAATACACCAAGACGACGTTCACGTTCTGATAAACCACCATCAGATGTTGTACCACCGTCTGATATTCCACTATCAGACAATGATCCGTTTGATGATGTGACCAATATATTGAATTGTGGTGTTATGCGACTACCATCGGTTGTATCTTGGGTTACAGCGATCTAAAACAAAAATTCACATTAGAATTTCGCTTTTTCCGCAAAAATTAACTTTTAAATTACTAAATTAAAACCACATTAAAGCAATAAATTATTTAAATTTGAAACACACTTCTCGGTCTGAGATTTAAAGCAATTCTGCTAATTAACAATTGCAGACTGTCACTCTTAGTCTTAAAACGCAAATGGAATTTATTCGCAAAATATTATGGCAACGTTTTCAGCTTTAGCCTTGACTCAAAAATGCAAATTTTAAGATCACGACAATGTCTTGAACAAGCTTATGACACAATCCGAATGAATTTACTTTTTGGAAAGTTTTCAATTTCAAAATTCAACTGCACTAAAACACATACTGTTGCTATTAAAAAATTAATTATACCTGTTGTTGAACTTGGTTGCTTTCAACTTTTTCTGATAAAAGTTTAGCAACTTGTTTAACGTTTTGTGCAATTTCAACAGATGTTGTTTGTCCACGCTCTAAGGCACCTTCCAAACCTTTTAATGTACCACGATCTTTACCAAGAACTTGGTGAAACTCTGAAAGACCACATTCTAACTGCCTCCACGCAACCCACGATTTATTTAAAACTTCCAAGTGATTTGAAATTCTAAAAGAGAATACAAGATGTGATTTAACTCAAAATGATGTGATCATCTTATATAGATTATTTACCTTCCATCAGCTTCATCCCATGCACTGTACATGTCACTGACTTCATCTTTCAAATTCTTATGCAGTTCATATTCGGAATGAATGACTGTATTGATCTGAAGACTCTTCTCAATAGCTTCTCCATTCTTCTCATCGATGATGCTTCGGTTATTGTTGGTTTCATTGAGCAAAGTACTACTGCTAGTATTGAAGTTATTGTTATCTTTATCCACCATTGTTATGTTGTTGTTGATATTGTTCGCTTTGATTTCCTCATTCAGCTTGATTTCACGTTTAGTCAACCAACTGTGCACCGATGCATTAAGCCGTAGCATGTTTGTTCTGCAAGTCTGTAGCTGTGCCTTTTCGTTCTAAAATTGAAAATAAAAATAGAAAATATTCAAAATTGAACAATCACTTTCAACTTAATTACATCCGCTACGTTACGATAAATGGAATATCAATAGAAGACACACCACCTGGTTGAACCTACCTTCAACTCTTCAATTGCAAACTGAATGGTCTCCTCTGAATCAAAGTCGTAGATTTGCCTCCCGAGACGGTTCAATGCGTTCTTCAGCACAATCATCTCCTCCTGCATTTTTCTAGCCGAGGAAGCGTTTTCGCTCCAATCCAATAGACTTTCCCATGATGAAAGTAAATCTGTAGAGGTGAAAGAAAAAATTCATGTTAGTTTTTGATCACTCGTTCATAATTACTAATCAACAATTGTAAATTACGATCGAAAGTATTAAAAATTATGAAAGATTGGAGCTTTTTAAAAATGAAAGTCACTAGAAACTAAACCACTTGGATCAACAATTTCTTCGTTTTTTTGATTAATTTCAAATTGTATAATGTCATATGTTATACGCAAAACAGAACTGCTATTTATAAAACACCTTTTCCTGACGTCATTCCGTTTGGATTTCTCGGGTTTTCTCAAAATTACAACGAAACACGCAATTCCAAAGTAGATTTAGCGTATCTACGTAATTTACTTGGTGTAATTTAACAAATATTTTTAAACATTTCACAGAAATAAATGTTTTGAATGCAACCACAACACTCGGATAACACGAAACGCTCTGTAACGCTCTCTGAAATGTGCTAAGTGGTTAATGTGGTTTGTGATATACTCCGAATCGATCTTAGGTGGCTGTGCGGCTTAAAATAATTTGAGGGGAACTATCGAGTCCACTTTGTGTGCCCCAATACTTGTCGACGCTTGTGGTGGACATTTGGTTTTGGGGGATTTAAGTAGTGATTTACACAAACTTGAATGTTGATTATAGTAATTCGGGCACCTGTTGACAAACAGTTTACATTTTTCAAGCCTTAAAATTTTTATTAATTACAAACTCGAAAGCAACAACGAAGTGGTGTTAAAAAGTTAAATTACTTTTTTGGTATTGAAATGAAATTTATTTTATTTTTACACATGTAAGATACGATGTAAAATTGGTTTGGGACTATTTTTAAGAATACAATTTTCGGAAATAAATACCATCAACTGCTGGCAAACGCTCAAAATTGTAAATAAGCTTAAACGTTGTTTGGGAGTCTTTGACACAGTTGAAGTGGCATAAATTAGTCAAATTTTTTCTTAAGGTGGTTGATCTTTCAAAAGAAAACACATCGTAGGGAGTCTTCCTGGAATTGTCACAAGGAACTCTGTTTCAAGCAAAGAGAGAAGGCATATTGGAACTGGATTTGGCAGATTTGGGGGGCAATCATATATCAAAAATGGTCTGTTTTTCATAAAATATAAAAATAATGAGGCGAGATAACCTCACATTCACCAATTTTTGTGTCATTTTACGCTGGGAATGACATCTTTTCAAATTCGAGCATGTGCGTAGTGTTTCGCATGTTGCGTGCGCGATGATCGTGCCGATTTGGGAAACGGTATGAAGTCTCACTGTCAATGTCGGATGTGTGGGTTGCATTTGATGCTTCTTAAATGATCGGAAGACAAATCCGTGGTTAGAACATTTTGAATTCATTGTGTCAACGTTTGAATAAAACGTAATTCTCCGGACAAAAGCCTATAGAAAGAACAGTAACAGTACAGTGGCATAAAATTTATACAATTCCGTTCATCAATAACACTTCAATAACTGCAATGAACTTCATGACATGAATACCAAAGCTGTTGGTCAATCAAAGTCTTACGTTGCAGTCTACGAATAGAATACGCTGACGTTCCGCAATAATCCCATTAGGTTCCTGGTTCACTTGGCCAAGGAGTCTTGTAGGTGTCGATAAGCCGAGATTCTTTGCGTACAATTCAATGTGATTCACGTGACAAAGGCTAAGTCATTACATATGAGGGATCAGGCATTAAAGTCATCTTTACGTCAGGGAATCATTTGTGCCATTCGTGACAAAGATTATCTGTCTGCCCTCACTTTGTTATCGTCTGTTGCCGCCCATTTTGCAGTCGATTTTGGCGTGGTTCCGTACCAGGCACGTGGAATTAAAAATTTTAATTAATTTCTTTTGAAGTTTCAGTAGAAACCTGAGACAGATTCATTTAATATTCATGGAATGCAAGCAGACGAATTGTTTAGCAGCTCAATAAAAATTCTTGGTAAATTTTCGTCGATTTGAGAAAATTTCTACGAAATGGAGCTTCTCTGAAATTTGCTCCAGATGATTTAATTAAAATTGAAAAATTGAGAATCAATTGTTAAAGATTTGACGCGGAAAATGTGGAAGACATTTAAATCAGAAGAATAACATGCAAATGAGTTAAAGACGCACAAACAAATAACTCGTGATCGATGAGTGGCAATTGCAATCACTTGGGCATCATTGAATGTAAATGAATCGACACGAAGATGGCGTTGACCTGTAGGAGGTCGCTTTGAAAAATAAAAGTACAGTACAAAATTTCAACAAGCACCGGAAGTAGTCCATATGTCTGTGATTCAAAATATAAAAACCAATGCACCTTTAGCAGTTTTATAAATTTTATTTTTACGAATTTGCGGCATTTTCCTATATAAATTATGAACTCATAATCGAAGCGAAAGGTGACATTCGCTAATTTTAGCAGGAAACACACGCAGAAGGAGACATTGAGATAAATTTGCAGTACTACACTACCGGTCGAAAGTATTCGATCACCTTGTCGAGTCTAACGAAATACAAAAAAATTTTTATACTATTACTGGAACAAATTGACTTTCTAGCAAGGTTTTTTGATTTGTAGTCTGAGATTTGCCTTTAACATGCTTATCAGAAACTCCCAGTGTTTCTCTTGACTTACTGGGCGCAATTTTCTTACTCGAGAATACTCGAACAAAAGGACAATATTGATGTTGTGAAGAGAGGATATTGCATTATTGATATGCATTCACCAGACTCTATCAATACTGTTGCGTACATTTTAATGGCAAATCGTCTAGTTTATTCATGGTCGTGGTTATGACCGATAGTGTGTATACATAACACGTGCGAATGAAATGCACTTTTATAAAAACAGAATTTGTCTTGGTTTGTTTAAAGCTACTGATTTGGTTTTGAAGTACATCATATTCCTGAGAAACTAGGAAGTTTTTGAAGACTTCCATTCATGTAATCCGGTGGATATATTTGTAAAATACATTTCATTTTGACCAGTGGTTTTGAAAAGGTTCAGGACACTTCAGGAGGATTCAAGTATTTTATTGGAGGTTTACATTAATAGCACCAAGCTATTAACATTAAAAACATCAGTTTGCTGTATTAGATAATTGCCCCAATTTTTTGTAAACGTTTTAAAAAAGCACTTCGCTCCAAAATATCCCCAACACATACCCCGTAACGCCGTGATATCCGTTTGAACACCAACTTCCACTCGTTTACGCTTAATAGCACTCATTTCGACCGCAATAAATTAAAAACTTTCAAAGGCCGGAAAAATTCAACAATTCACGAAATCGCACTGAAATATTTTTTATTAATTAATGATATTCGTTATAAACAACAATTTGACGTTTTGAATTGAACAAAAAACATAAAAATGAAAATGAATTCTTTATCACGTTTTCATTTCATTTGATAAGAACGGATTTTTGTAGTCAAGCGCCAAAACCACTGAATCGTTATTGTATTTGGTATAAAATTGAAAATATTGTAAATTATAGCATTGAGAGCTGGCACACACACACTTCGTAGTAGTATAAACAAATTTATTTCGCATTTTTTAAATTGATTTTTAAACTTTCCGTTCAATCAACAAAACAGACACTGGTAACCATATCCATATCACTGTCGCATTTCTCATTTGATTCACTCGAAATTCAATGATTGATTTTTACCAGAATATACTGAAAACCTCATTAAATGACGTTTGTGACTATTCGTGTTACCCTGAAGGACATTGAATCCTGTTACAAACCGAGTATCACGTGCTAACGCCTTCGAGTGTAGACAACCGACTGACTGTGGACTATCGAGTCTCACCTCACACGTACGTGTACACGACGAATGGTGTTATATACATTTAATCACGTTGTTGTCATATAAACATACACAAATTGTGCTCCACCACCACAATACGGCGTCGACGCTTTAAGCATAAACATAACCAGCTGGGGGCTTTCGTGGAACACTACGAACGTTTGTGCATGTATTAGAGGTCACACACACACACTTGAATGTGGTTTTGTTTATATTTTCATAAAACTGTTTTTAAGCTTTACGTAAATTTATTTAAAAATCAGCTAGCGCGCCAAAACCTCGAACTTGACTTATCAGTTTTGGCGTGTTCCCATCCGTTTTCACTGATCGAGTTCGCTAATATCCAAGTCAATAAACTTATCAAAACCAATTTCTAATAATATCCCGACATTTTGACCCTTAAAACGCATTTAAACTTCCGATGACTGATAAATCTCAGTTGAGAATATCCCGAAACAGTTAAAGATACGAGCAGCTCAATGAGTCAAAACATTTTTAAAAACACAAAATAAGCAGAAATCTTCTCAGGAATTTAAGCTTATTGCGATATCAACTGGGTTTCATTTCGAAAACAGGTTAAACAAATAATTGTATGATGTCACGGTAACTGGTTTCGTCTTACCTACAGTTTTGTGCTTTGTTAAACGGGTAAGATTTGATCTTGTTGCGAAAAAAACGAAAGATTCACTTACAAGGCACCCGCCTGATGTGTAGCGGACTAGTTTGCGTCTTAAAGAAATCAGAACGCATTAAATTAAATTGAACGCAGAAAAAAGTTATGCTTTAAGAAGATATTTAGAGTGTAACAAATAAATGAACGGAAGATGTAATTTATCTACTTTACAACTGCAGTAAATGAGAACTAGTTAGTGGAACGTTTTTAAAACAAAACCGGGAGAAATTTTATACCACATGATTTGTAATTATGACAAATCAATAAATTTGAACAAATCACTTTTTAACCAGTTCCATATGCAAATTAGTTACGATTTAACCCGTTAGAGTGCAAGTTTATTACTTTTACTTTAAAAATAACTTCAACAATTTTCCGTCAAAGCTTGTTCCAAGAACTACTTTCGAAACGATTTACTGAAAATGGAAAGAAGTAAACCAACCCTCGGGTAACGGTAAAAAAATTTTACACAAATACATTGCCGAAAATCAATCAACAACGATTGACAAGCTAAACCCTTCAATGTCACTTCTAATTTTCTGAAGAATTACACTAACTTGAAGGTCTCAATCTTCACAGACAATTTGAAAGTTTTTAAAAAAGCAGGAAAAGTTTCGATTTAATTGAGAGTCGGACTTAATTTGAGTCGAAAATAACTTCCTGTTAAAATTTCTGCTGGAATCATTTTAGACAAGTACTTTTAAAAAATTAACCAGCGAAATAAATGCATGTTGAATGTTTTTTAGGCGGAAATAATAAGCCGATTAGTCTTGTCTGTCAAGGTAAATGAAATACAAAGTTCAAGCTGGTTACCTGAATTTTATGTACCAAAAAAAACAAAGCTTGTGTTGCTATGCAATGATGTCATAGATAAAACTGTTTGCGTTAAACATGCTTCTATGGGTAAAAAAGAGAATTGCCAATTCGTTTCTATAGCAAGAAAAATGCAAAAATTAGAGGTTCAACAACCAGCGAAAGGTTATACTAGATTCTTGTGTAGTTTTTATTTGCTCGTACCTTTTTTACCTGCCAACATTTTAAACAATTTTACCCTATGAAATTCAGAAAGAACCGCCTTCTAAAAATGAGTGATTCACCTCAATAATCCCATTCGAGGTATACTGAAGATGACATTTTGGATATTTGTGCTTATCATTGCTATCACAAGAGATTAAAATGCCTAAAATTAACCTACTTTCCGAAAAATGCTGATAAGACTTTCACGCGATGAGTAACTATCATTACCCCGCAACTGTCCATAAAATTTGAGGCGTTTCGTTCATGTGACTTGATCAGTTTTAGTTCGGGAACAAGTGACTCAGAGGGATGATCCAAGTGACAGTAATGCCATTCGTTAAACCTTATTCCCAAAGTGTTGTAACCTGCCTAATGTTACGAAAGCTAGGTGAGATAGGCGTTAACCTTCATATTTGCTAATTCGAAAGCACAGAGACGTTGCTTCAACTTTTTTGAGCTCATCAACGGTAATTAAAGTAAATACTAGAATAACTTAAAAAGAGTTGAGGATGAAAAACAAACAGAAACGATGGTAACAAGCGGCTACTTGAGCAAACAATTTAAAATTAAATTAGAGCCACTTAAAAATTGAGTTTTTGGAAAACCAGTAAATCGCAATACAAAATGAATATCGTGAGAAACTCCGAATTTGGAGGGATCATGTTCCATCTTTGGAGAATTGATCAAATCAATCCCGCGAGCATCTTTGGAATTCATTAATTGACTAGACTTGTCCATCTTGGAATGTTTCTGTTTTCCTTCACGTATTTGCGTTTTCTTGAGCTAATGATGGAAATTCCGAAATTATGGGAATGTTTATAGAACGATACCTATAATGTTATATAATAGCAAGCGGAATTCAAGTAGCTTTGACAGAATGTCAAAATCATGATGAAATATATTGAAAAATAAAATTCAATCGATCAGGATTGAATATCATTGCACCTGCAATTGAAATTCCAAACTAGATAAGAAGTTGTTAACGTAACTTTCACATGTCGAATCACAAAATCAATAAAGCACGCAAGATATGGAGACTAATGAAACCCAATAGGTTCCAGTCGATTCCAATAGGTTACAGAAGGTGCTACTGATTAGTAGTAGAGGTCGAAACATATTTCAAGTCAGTCTAGGTTACCTGATCTGCAAGACAGTCGAAGATATTGAATTACAGAAGTTTAAGAATAAGAAAACTTGCTGTATCTTAGCGAATTTCCTAGTGTGTAAGTAAAGTGAACGAAATTTGAGACATGGCAAGGCATTCAAGTCAAGGTTTTATGCTAGAATATGTGACTGCTTCCAGTTTTAGTGTCTTGTACTTAAGAACATTCATTCTCTTACTGAAACGAGCCCAAAGCCGTCGTCGTTTCCATTAAATCCCATAAAACTATTGACCGTGACATGGTTATGTTTCAGCTCTTGGGTTACCATTAGTTTAATGTCAATATCAAGCGGAAAATTGTTGTTTTCTTATGAATAATGGTGTAATGAAATTAATGTTAATTATTTTGTTTTCCATCAAAAGTATGTTGGACTTAAGACTGTTTCAATGACTCTCTAATATCTTCGATGTAATGAAAATAGAATTACATTCACGTTCGTAATACGTTACATAATGTAAACAAATTCAAGGAGGTACATTTAACCTCCTTTAAGAAATTTGTAAGTGAAAGTAAACCACTTGAGATCGACTTTAAATAGAATTCCTTACACGTTAAAATGAAAATAGTAAATTATAAACATATCTTTCAGAATATATACAAATATCTTAACGAAAATTCTAGTCAGACAGTAGGTAGTCTCAGTGTCTTATGAACTTTAATTGTTAAACAACAGTAATTAACATGTTAATATAACGTTGGACATTAAATTTAAGTTATTGAAAATCAAATTTTCAATTTAAATTGTTCACGAAATCACACCAAAAACCGTGACAGAGCATTCAATTTGTCATTTACACGGACAAATGCCAAACAATTGAAGTGCTTGTGAAACTCTTTTGTGAATTCATCGTTTTTGGATTAATTTTTATTTTCGTGTTGATTGCGTAATTTGATGATTTCATAAATTAATTTTAGTTTTAATCATTTCATGCGTCTGTCGTCATTTATTTTAGTGGAAAATAAAACACTGTCTCACGTTTTTTTCATAAAAATTACATCAAAACGTTCAGCCAGACTGATTAACATTTGAAGTGTTTACTGCGTCTCGAGTTGTTCAATTTTGTTAGAGTCGATTTGTTCAATTTTGAAAACGAGCTTTCAACTTTTGTTGATTGAAAATCATGCGGTTTAAGCAAGAACTGATTGGTTAAGTTGATAGCTGATCGTAGCTGATATGATAGTGATATATTTGGTAGGATATAAATTATTATGTATATGTACTATGTAAAAGTAGCAGCTTATAACTTAATTCGCAGTGTACCGTACGTAGAACGGTGATATCAGAGAAGATTGATATGCATTGTTGAAATACGAAAGGCAAGCCACCAAAAACATGGAGCTATTCTTATTTGGGCTCATCAATCTTTTTCAAATTTAAGATTCTTCCATTAATGATTTAACAAGAAAGAGGTACTTACCTCTAGTTTCAGCACTACGAGTTGCAGATAGTACTGTACCAGGTGGTCCACGAAGAACTGATTCTAAGCAACGAATATTATCCCGGCATGTTGCTATGATTTCCGCCTATGATTCAAAAGAACAAAAAAAGCATAATGAGAATTGTAAAAGTTTGAAACATTAACAGCAAGTCATTTTCAAAGATTATCTTCGGTCTTCTTTCGTATTGCAAAATCACCATAAGTAGAACAATTCAGCTTAATTCACTAGACTCATTCAATCAAATCCATCCCAAATCATAAGAAACTAGATTAATGTTTGAAACAACACGTCTGTAACACACTTTTTCCGGTTAATTTCGTGAGTTTTTCCATCAATCTTATCGTGCTTTTCTGATTGTGTAATTGATTAGATATTTTACGAGCTGATTAAGTTTGAACCAACGAAAGAAGGTTGAAGACTTTCGTAAAGAATAGAAACATCATGAAGACGATACACACATAATCTTCTGGTCGAAGCAGATGACTGCGAATCTTCAAAGCATTGGTATTCTCCAATCGACTTCTGCTTTGTGCCAATAAGCTCTTCATTTCCTTCTCTTCATCAGAATCATCGTTGCTCGAAGATGATGTGGGATGGACAACTTTGAAAGTTTTATCAATAATTGTACGTGACGAACGGCGTCTTATTGATGTCAGACCATCTTCTGATTTACGTCGCCGAATTGAGTTATCACTTTCGGAAGTTTTTCGTAGGCTTGGCGTTGATGTGGTATGATTGCCACTGATGTTATTGTTAGTAAAATCAAGTTTTCTAGCAACATCACTTGCACTGCGGTTGAAACTACGATTTCCATTCCTTGGCGATAATAAATTGTTGTGTGCAGAATGAGGTGATGTACCATTGAAACGACGTATATCATCTAAAACGAAATTAATTGTGAGAACAATTCGTTTTGTAATTAAACCCTTCTTACCATGTGAATTCTTCTTTTTCAACTCTTGTGACTTCCTTCGTCTTTCGTATTCAAGCTCAAGTGCACGACGGCGTCGTATATGATCAATTGAACTGACTACAACTGGCGATGGTAGCTTCACTTCAACTGGTTTCAAAGAATCCATTCTTGGTGGTGATAGAGAATCGAAATTATTTGCTGCTGATAATGATGATGAGCAACAATCAGACTGTGAGTCGAGGAAATTTCTGAAAGGAAATATTTTAATTAATTTGAAATTAGAAATAATGTTCAACACTTACCGATAGTCGTCACCAAACTCTAGCAAACGACGTGCGGCATCCGAATCCATGCCTTCAGAATAATTCTCTGAATTGTATTTCTCTTGGTAATTATCCCAAGCTTGCTCGGAAAAGCTGCTATGATCTTCTGTGCCAGTTTGGCATCCTAAAATGAATTCAACAGAAATTTGTATTTTCAATTTTCATTATTTATTATATTCTAAGTAAGAAATACAAATCTACCGTCTACATCTACTCGCAAAAACTGAACTAATGGCATTAAAGCTTCAGCTGATGTATATGTACCTTTCTTCTTCTTAAGTGTGTCAGCTTTTCCAATGCAAAAATAAAAATTATTAAACAAAAATAACTTGTAAGAATATAAACTTGTGACTTTAGTGTAGACTTGTTAAAAATTTTTCTCTATTTTGTTTCCGAAACGATAAAAATAATTTAATGGAAATTTTTCAATGCTCACCTCCTTGATCGTCATTCATGTAATTGGCAAGTGCGGCTAATGATCCCAACTTGGATTCATTCGTCATAAATGCTGTAGTAAATGAGCCCAACTTGAAATTTGGCTTCATCAGCTTCTCCTCTTCACTTTCCACTTCGCCTGTAGCCTTCTCTTCTTTGTTCTTTCCAACTTTAGGTAGAGATATCATTGATAGTGCTTGCGTTAAATCTTCAATTATATCAATAGAACCACTCAGCGATTGGGATTGAACAATTGTTTGGGTTATTTTTGGCAAGTCATATGGCGATAGACCATCAGAACCAGAATCTACACTGCGTTTATTCCCACTTGTTACACGGCGTCTTCGTTGTTTGCGGCGTTTTAAAGAACTCTTGCTGTCTGAACTTTTGACCGGTGTTTGAGAATTATGTTTAACTCGACGTTCTGGTGTTCTTTCTGGTGTTGAGATTATGTGCAATGCTGATTCGCTTATCGAATGGTTGGCAAGACCTTGGTTAACATTTAGTTTCTCTGGTGTTATATCACTTGCTTTTTCTGCTAATTGAGACAAACACGAGACGGACCATGGACGATCTGACGAACGACGATTTGTGCGTCTTATAACCTAGTAGAAAATCAATTAAATCAATTCAAAGTCGCTGTAATCGTTAAATCAACTTACATTTCCATTACACCCCAAATTCGGGCTACTTCCACCATTTGTTATGGGCTCAGCAGACCCACCAATGATTTCAGTCGATGTACATTGTGAATTACTTCCTGTCTGCATGCATGTTGCTATAGAATCTGTAAAACCTTCTGATGTGTCTGATTCCCGTGCCGCTGAATCAGATTCTGTATTTTCTCCGGAAGCTTCACAATCCGTTGTTGGCTGCGATGTCACCGTAGCACCATCTTTATTTGTAATTGGTTGATGCTCCAGCCATTCCTAAAATAAATTTTTATTTGTAATAATATTTCCAATCTTAAAAACAAACTTAAAATTACCTGAATCCTTTGAATATTGGATGCTGGTAAGTTCACATCACGTTTCTTTACTGACGAAGATATATGAACTGAAATGTGCCTCTTAAGTGTTGGACTTCTTAGAGCGTCATCACGTACTAAGTTCTCTGCATTCAACACCAACTGCTTAATAGATTCGTGAGAGCACCCCTGAAAAGAATAAAATATTTTACAAATCAGTCTTTGTTAGAAATTTTATTTTAGTTTCTCTTAAGAGCTCTTCGAAACGATGGACTAGATAACCGAGTAATTGAATACATCTCTATATTACATTTCTATAATTACAAGGAACGTTCGCGTACAACATAAATTAACGTCTTACATGAATGAAGTTTAATTAAAATTTGTGAGTGGTAAAATATATGAAAGCATAGTGTCTTCATTACAAGCAATTGCATCTCATATTTTGTTCCAATTTGACTCAATGTAATCTTGATTAAATCAAAAACTCTCATTTACAATCCAGTGCGATGTGAAAATTGTTAATTAGTCGGCAAGAAAATGTATTTTCCATAAGCTCATAATGTTACTTATGTGATAAACACACCTTTATCTCATATTAAATCTACGGAATGTTATATCCATTTGCAGAAAGATGATTTGAAACAAATTTTATTGCAAAACTGGATAAATATTTTCGTAAGTTTTGTAATTTGATTGAATTTTCTGTCCAGTAAAAACTTGTTACAAGATCCATAAGGTGATTTCTTATCTGTTTTAATTACTTCCATACAATAATTAATTTTACGCTCTCTCTAACGTAATCAATTTGAAATAGAAACTTTCGATTTATAAAGTTTTAATTTACTTACAATTAGTTTAGAATAACTCTTCACATTTCATTTGACTTAAATTGTGATTTTGTATCCAATTAAAGAATTATATTCAATTTCCCTGCAACCATATGATTTATATTTGATACATGTATTACATTCAAAATATACTTTCTTGAAAATAAGCTAAAATCTTTCAGATACTATACAGATGACAGTTTTTGATAGATAATCCTTTAAATTGTATCATGTACAGACAGTGTTCATGTTTCTACAATAGTTGACATTCAGTTTTTAACGTACTTAATCCACATAAAAGTCAGTCGACAAAATCTTATCAATATTTATATCGCTTTCAATGCAATTTATTATTATATTTTTATTGTTATTTTTCCCCTGTCCATATTCATATAATATCTGTTTGTTTCTTAACGTACAAGGTAGAAGTAGATAAGATAAACTGCTGAAAGGCAAAATCAATTTATTTTCATCACTTTTTTGTACTCAAGTTCGTTAAATCTAATGCTTACATTCTAATGTTGAAAGCACCTCTACTGTTTTTTACCGGATATGTAATATGTTTATATTAAATTTCACTGTTGGTCTATATTAAAATTACTTAGAGTGCATTCGATGTAAATGAACATAATAAAGTCTTACAACTAAAACTCAATTTATATCTGTCGTCGTTGTACAAAAACATATTTATTCTCAATATTACCTTGTTCAAAACATCCACAGGTATTTCCATTTTAATTTGTGAATCGAATGATGAATTTTTACTATTTCCTCCACTTGATATTGTAAAACTTTTAACTGTTTTTGTTGGTGTTAACTCAAAATCAACTTTCATTGGTGAATTTGTTTGATTCAATGTATATTCTTTTTCCTGGAAAATAAATTTTCATTCAAGTTATTTGCATAATTTCAATATCACTGTCGCATTTCTTCAATGTTTCTCAATGTACTGTCTGTTTTAAACCTAAATTTACTTGTGCAAAGAATATCTTTATCATGCAAATGATGACTTCATGATTCAGAATTCTAAATTTTATCTTTAGTTTTGTAGATACACATATAACAAGATATTTTTCTGAGAAACATTGAAGTGTTTTTCATTTCAACTCACCTGATGTATACAACAAATTGTTGTGGACGAATCAACTTGATCCTTTTGTATTAAACTCATATTGTTTATTGATTGTGTTATTTGTATTTCATTGATACTGTGCTCTTTATTTTCCTTGTCAGAATCACCGCAAATGCAGTCACCATTCAATGATGACATATTTTTAGTATTACCATCTACACAATCGTTTGTGTATAACCAGCCTTCATCGTCAGAGGATGGATCTTCACCAGATTTGAGTGCCTAAAATAATTTTAAAAATTATGAATAAATGTTGATGAAATATAATTGATTTATATATTGTAACAACATTCAGTTAGTATTGATTCAAATACAAAAAATTATAATTATAAAATAAAACATACATCACTTCCTTGAGATGAAAATCCAAAGTTCTCATTGTCAGTGTCCAAGTGTTTAAAGTAAAATATGGCACAATTCTTTGACTTCCGATTTGATCGATTGAATTTGGATATGTCGCTATGATGACCACGTTTCTTACCAACAGCAGCTGGTGTAGCTGCTGTTGCACAAATCAATCCAGTCTTCTTACTGTGATTGTTAATTATATTCTGTGTTGAAGATGATACTGTTGTTATTGCTGATGTTGATGATGAACAACAGCATGTACTTAATATATTTTTATTTGAATTTTGTAGTGCTATAGTATCATTGACTTTCTTGTTTAAATTAATTTTGTTATTGAATTCAATCGATAAATTTGTTTTAGTTTTTATGTTGTTGTTGTTACTACAACTACTACTATTGTACGAATTTGATGCAGATGAGTCCATATTTTCACTCAAAACAGTATCATCTTTTCGTGGTTTTCCAATTCTACAATTGTTGTAGAAGTTTTTCGTATCTCGCCCTCCACAGTTGTTATAACGACTTCCGTCTTTTGTCTTGTATATTGTAATAAGTTCGCAATCACTACCTTCTGAATCAGCATCGAAATTCAAATTGAATTGATTCAATTGATCGTCTCCAGTTAGTATTGTGTCATATATCAAATCTGGCCAATCTTCATCCTAGTAGTAGCAAGTCATTTTCCACAAAATACAGAAAATAAGCGCAAGCAAATTTTTGCAAAAAATAGAATGGAATAAAAAATAAATCGTTAGTTTATTTCCAAAATGCAAAATTCACACAATCAAGTATTACTACATACGATATAATCAAATATTACTTACCTCTGATTTAATTTCATCGCTTAATGTTTGTTCAAGACTAAGAAGGTCACAAGACGCGTGAGTATTCGACTCTGTATCTGAAAGACGTGCTAATTTAGCTGCTGGTTCGTCGTCTGTGTCAGTGGATGAAACACGACTTAATCCACTCTGGAAGAATGAAGAAAAAATTAAGTTAATTATAGCTCTTAACTGGTAACATGAACATGAGTCTTAATTAAAAGAACATTAAAATGTTTCACTTTTTGCGACAAAACAGAGATGACATAGATTCTGGAAATGATTCGTTCATTATGAGATTTTCTCTAGAAGATATTGAGGACATCTATGTGACACTAAGGCAGATGTGTCATCTGTTTGGTCAACTAACTATCCATAAAGAGGAAGTTATCATTTTTAGATTTGAAATTAAGTTAATGTATTAAGATATCTCATAGATTTGAATATCCCAATATGATTAGCGAATAACCACATTCACAGAATCATTTCTGATTGATGATATTTCACTTTTCAAGACGTTATGAAGCTATCAATCTCATCAATTCGTCAAACTTCAATTGTGCAAGACATCACCTAGACTTTTCAGGTTACATAAATCAAACATAACCAAAGCATAATTCGCGATATTGTGAACCTGACTAATTTCCAGCTCTCTTGATTAGCATGACTGTCTTCAATCATCAATTTCATCGTCTTCGTTTCACGTGAGACTCGTTTCAGAGGTTATGTAAATACAACATGAAATTTTTAGTCATGAAAATTAGTACCTTCTCTATTTTTTAAGAAAAACATCAAATTATGGCAATCGACCTCATCTGATCAGGTCAACGTGCAGAAGGTAACTACATGATTCGTGGGTTTCATTTTTAATTTTATGTTACCAAACGTTTAATTATATAATATAAATTTGATGTCAATTTGAAGAAAAGTTAAAATTAAAAACAATCTTTAAATTAAAAACAAATGTCAGCCATTCTGTTTTGGACAAATGTGACTTTTCGTTGAGCAACACAATTTGAATTCGTGTTTCGTAATTTCAACATAAATTGATCAAATTACAATCAATTTGCTTTTTAATTTTCTTCATTTTATTGTTTGGGAAAATCAAAACTAATAGTAGCTCGTAAATTATTTAATTAATTTAATTTTGAGATGAAGGTTTGATTGGACAAACTGACTATTATGCTGTCAACGATTTGTGAATCTTCACCGGATTTACAAATTGATCAACTGAACGGGACTCGGCCTCCATTTTCAATTTGTCAAATCAAGTTTCCGTGATTTTGAATTGTAAACGTTAGTTTGAGTGTTGTGTCAAACAGATTCCATGAATGAGCGGGAGATGGCGTTACAGTTTTTAAAGAGTTAACACAAGTTTCAAGAACATTGTCGTCTTTGATTGACTTCTAATGAAATTATTTCGCTAGTAGGTTTAAAACTTTAATTTTCATTTAACGAGACTCCATTTAAATAATTGAGTTAATTAGAAATGCTCTTAATTTAAAAATTTTGTTGCTCATAAAATAATTTTTTCCATTAAAAAAATGAATTTTGAAAGTGTTACAGTGCTACTGAGCATGAAGTGTTAAAAGTGCTACTGGTCATAAAACAAACACTCCATTATTGTCATAATTAAGAAACATGCTACTGTAACGAGGAAAACATAATTTTAAATGGCTTATAATTTTAAATTTCTCAATTTTTTCCATTTTTCATGTTACAAAAATAATTCATTCAATTTGACAAAAATGCCTTAAGAACTTTCACTTTCTCTCCCTTAAGGAGAAAAGAAGATTGACTTGAGTTTCAATAACATTTCGAAGACATGCCCATAAATTGCGACGACAATTTTGGTGTAAAAATTTTGAATTTTATTTAATGTTTTCCAAGCTTTTGTTAAGTCATTCAAATAAAAATGAAAGTAAACGAAAAAATTTTGGTTTTGTGGTATGAAGCGCGTAACGCAGAATTTGGGAAAAATTTTTAGCCGCTTCAATTTGTGCAAGTACCTACTGACAGTGAAAAGTGAAATTGAAAGGAAAGTTTCTTTTAAGGATTGTAATTTCACTTAATTTTTTGTGGTTAGTAGTTACATTCAAATTGTACTTAACCATGACGGGGCTTTGAACCTTTTTCTTGTTGAAAACCTTGTTTCAAAGCTGGAAGTAATCATTAATTAAAAATGGTTTTATGTAATTCTCGACAGTTTAAATAATGAAAATGATCAAGTGTAGCCACAATTGATTGATAAGTTTGTTTGTGAGCTTTACAGGAAGTAAGACATGTTTAAAGTTTTCTAATTTACAAATTACTTAATTTATTACATAATTTATTTTGTGAATCATCTGTTAAAATCTGCAGTTACTTTTTAAGTTATGTGGGATTCAAAAAAAACCATGAACTAGATTTGCAAGTTCTTGAAGATTCTCAAGTGGAATTTGTTAAATGTCTTACAGCATTTGAATGAGACGGAAGTCTTAAAAGCTTTCTTTAAACCTTCAATCATCTCCTCATCAATTGCGTAAATTTTTGCGAAAGTCGGCTTTTAATGAAAACCTCATCAAAAAGAGTCATTAAAGCTTTATATCCACATAAACACGGACAACAAGTACATTACAATATGAAATCGTTTATTTCTTTCGTTTTTTTAAAAAGTATTTTTGAAGTGAAACCTAAGAAACCTAACGAGGTTCGGTTCCGTTCGATAGAAACACTCCCCTTCAGTTCAGTCTATTATAAATTTGAATTTGATAGAAATCTTCAGACTCTCACTCCTTTCTCATAGAGCTATCATCTAACAAAGATACTACCTTCTTTGAAGAGTTAATCTAACAACAAGCAGATGGTATATACTATATGTACCTCCTTCATCATGATGATGATCATCATCCAATCGAGCAGACAACACCTTGTTCCAACGAAAATTGCATCGATTCAAGATAGTTAAACGTTGTTAAGGTGAGACTTCTGAACCCATTTACGCTAAAATTGACTGATTGATCATACCCGATTCAATCATACCCGGTGTAGGTGGACAACGTGAGCGATCTCTCTAGATTTAGGTTTGGGTAAAACATGTAATTTAACGAATTTTCTTAAAATAATGACAGAAAAATGATGCTTATAGGCGTTTCTCGTTTACAAGGGAAACC
This sequence comes from Chrysops caecutiens, assembly GCA_963971475.1. NCBI lineage: Eukaryota > Metazoa > Arthropoda > Insecta > Diptera > Tabanidae > Chrysops > Chrysops caecutiens. The sequence continues at coordinate 70,908,033 of OZ020568.1, forward strand.
TAGATGAGTACCTTTTACCTAACAATTCAACAAAAAATCATTTTATGGTTTTATGAATTTTGCCTCGATCACAGTTGCCTTTATACAAGACGTCACGAAGTTTGCTTTTATTAGGGATAATTTCGTAAGTAGGAAGCTACAATGATGTGGCTTTCTAATTTATAGACAAAACCATAAAGTGATTGAGTCATTAACAAGTAGGATTTGCTGTTCAACTTCAGGTTTCATCATAACTTGAATGGGTTATCCTCAAAATTCAAATTTCTATTCTTCAATGACTTGAGCCAGGAAATCATTTAACGTACATTATCAACATCTACAGAGAGATCTTGAAAGTTAAATGTTTGAAAATTGAATCAATTTGGAATGAACTGCAAAATTTGACATTTTAGTTGAACAACTTTTTCCTAGAACTCCAAAGTTGATTGTCTTTCTCTAGTGTTTAAAGAAACCTAAGTTGGTCAGTTCTACACTTAGTATCAAGGTTATGGTATCATATGAAAGATAATAGGATATCATGACTAGAATTTAGAAGAAACTGGATTAAATTTTACCGGAAAATGTTCAAATTGTTGCTTAAATTCAGAGGTTCACTATAGAAGATAGCCTTTCAGCTTTCAGCTTAATGACAAACTGTCAGTTATCAACTTAGGATCACAATTTTGGTTTCATTTTAAAGATAATAGAATATTAAAACTAGAATATAGTAAAAACTAAATGCAATTTGGACGGAAAATGTTCAAACTGTCCTACATATTCGAAATTCAACTTCAAGGTTTTAGTCCTTTCAACTTGAAAGGAGGCTGCCAGTTATCAACTTAGGATCACAATTTTGATCCCATTTGAAAGATAATAGGATATCAAAACTCAAATTCGGAAAAACCTTAATGAAATTCCTGAAATCCGACTCTTTAAGAAAATATAGATTTGGAGATATACGAGTATGTGGAATTGTTAAGTTGACATTTATCTTTCAACTTTCAGTAATATTTGATTCAACTAAAACCACTCATTGCAGCAATTGCTACTGTATTCCGCTTTGCAGAAGAATTCAAAGCATCTCGGTTCCGTTTTCCTCATCCACTCAACTCGTGGTTTTGCAGGAAGCTGCAAATCGATACATTACGAGCTGTAATTTTTCTAATTCGCGGTAAGTATCGATATTAAGCGATTCTGTCGTTAACAACTCGGAATTGTGATGAAAACATAGAGAAATTTGCAGTAGAAGAAATCTGATATCTAGAGATATCTTTAAGAAAAATATGACGATGTTGGAAGAGATTTCATGCTTGATCTGATGTGATGCGAGAAATTGAATATATATTTTTATAAAAGGATGTCGAACCGATTCGAATGAGAAGAAAGTAAGCCAAATGTTCAGTCCAATGGAAAAATGTCTTCCATGAACATTGACTACATGACAACATATTTTCCGTCATATAACATCATTGATTCGATCTTAAAGAAAATTTTTTCCTAACAAATCTATCGAACCAAAATCGATACTAATTGCATTGTAATTTGAAATCATGTCGATATATCGAACTCAATGTTGTATCGGTTTCGGTTTACGGGTTTTGTTTATGCAATTTTCACATTCGCTCCATATTCAGTACAAAGACTTTTTGTTTTTCCAAGACGTCTTAAGTTTCATCTCTCTCGAGATTTTATCTGAACATTTTCTTATTTTCTCATTTTCCTGTTTTTGGATTTTCTCATTTTCTTATTTGCATAGGCCAAGGAAGACAAATAAGAAAGTATTTATTTTTGAGAAGCTAATGAAGCTATACTGTTTGTTCCCTTATCATTTGTTCAGTAGATTATCATTGTTGCAAATTACTGGCGAACTTCACTCAATATCCTGAATCGTGCTGGGCGGTTAATTGAAGCGGTGAAATTTTTTGACCAAACAAAATACAACTGAAATGATTAAAATATCTTTAAGATCTTTTTGTTGTTTGACTGCAAACAAACTCAGAGACCAAACATGGCGAACAAACATGGCCGTACAAATATGGCGGCAATACCAAATCGTTATTTTTATTCTTATTATGTTTCTGTTGGTAAATTAAAATTAAACAAATTTATATGGTCGTTTCGAGAAAATTTCAATTACTTTTTATTCAAATTTATTTGTTTCATTGTTCACCATTGGTTGCAGTACGTCATTTTGTACTAATTCAACATTTCTGCCAACTAAAAGTCTTCTTGGAGAGAGTGATGGTGGTATCAAATAAAAACTTAATAACACTGTGTCATTACAAAATTTCTGTTACTTGTTTATTGTTATTTGTTTGTGAGGAAAGTTGATCTGTCTTGTGCGGGTTGATTTGTTTATAATTTTATTGTTAGGTGATGTTCACTAAACAAAGTCTCTGACTAATTGGAATCACTTTCACTTGGATTGGTAGTATCTTCATCAAGTAATTGAAAATTCCAGGAACCAAACATCTTCAACTTGACATTTTCCTTGTCATCCTTCGTTTTTCTTAAATTAATTCAAATGTTCATAAACTTCACAAAAGTTTTTATTATCATGAAATTTCTAACACGAAAGAAAAAATGGCGGCTCCAAATTTATACATTTCAAGTTGTACACATGAAAATTTGACAGTTCATAGAGTGATGCAGTGAAAATTGACAACAACGATATTTTTTTGTTGTTAGCCTTAAACGAATTTTCGTAAATAGTTCAAATGGTCTATTTTGATTTATATTTGAAATACGATTATTAAATTGATTCAATTGGATTATTCTTGTCAATCAACGCAATTTGATTGGTACAGCAGCGGATGTGGGAAATTCATAGAATTTATAAAACGAAATTTCTCATAATTTCCCCGAAGCCATAATTTGTAACATTTGAAATTTCCCAACTACAGATGACAGGCATGTAGTAACTGAACCCGATTTCGGGCAATTTCCGTTTCCTAATTTAAAAATAAATCAAAACAAATTCAACAAAATGGAGGATAGAAGCCATTTTTCATAACATCCGCTGTGTAAATGAAACGTGTATCACTTGAAGCACTATTTTGTGCTTGGGGACTAGGTCAATTCCACAATTCTTGATTTGTCTCAGAAGAATTCTTTTGTTTTATACCGAAGAAAAACTAGAAATCTTAAGAAAACATTCCGTTCTCATTCTACAAGACTCTGAGACGCGGAAATTGATGCAGTCACACCAAGTTTGAGTGCATTGAGTTGCACTTTTGAGAAATGTCTCAAATGAGTTCACGGAAACAGTTAGTTCTGGACCATGGAAACATTTACAACATGCCCCTCACTGTAGAGGTATCGAATTTCTGCCGTTTTCTTAGCAACACCAACAGCATATTGACATTTTTCTTGAGTCATTATTAACAGCAAAATGTAATAAAATATTTAACTCTTTCGAGCAGCGGTACCGTGGCGCAACAAATTTATTTTTATTTTTATCAATTTTGTCATGTTGCCGATTCTGATGACGACATTCGGCCCAACATTTTTTCAGCAGCCACTTATGATATCCACCAAATTGTGGCTCAATTTTTTCACTTCCGAGGCGTATTTTTGGCGAGCACATTTTGTCACACTTGTGGCAATCCATTCAAGCGTTGTTGAAGACATTGACTTAGGCTCAAGTGACGCATGTGACGCATATGACAGCAATGATGTCATGACATATTAGCAAAAATATTAATTTGACTCATGGCCTGAATGTGGTCTGACCCAAATTTCTTCAAGACAAAGCTCAACTAAGCTTCGAGGACATTTTTTCTTCTTGAGCTTTCGCCATCTCCAGTGGACCAATTCACTTAGCAATGATTTAATGATGCCCACATAAACAAAACTTTAATTAACATAAATTACACAAAGTCACTAAAAATATCACAAAATTCTTGCTTCAATTTTGTATCACAACTCGAGATTAGTCACAAGAAAATTTTTATGCTTTGGTTTCTTAAGATTTTTGGAGCATTTCTGAGGAATTTAGAACAACCCTGAAGCAATGTTCTTCTTCTTTTTTGAATTAATTTAAGTTTTATTGGTTTGTCAATTTTGTGACAGTCATATAAAGATTTTAATTTAATTTTCAAATTCATAACAATGATATCACAAAATGGCTGTGATCATGAGTGACAGCCTGATTGTTTGATTTGTGTCACACTTATGTCACATTTGGTCACTTCAATTACACTTTCATCCAATGAATGATTCAACGGATGAATTAGGGAATCCATGAAGATCCATGAAGATCAATTTTATTTTTAATAATTTTTTGAAAAATGTGGAAAAAATCCATTTTGCCCAAAAAGAAGACCACAGAGTCATGCTCCTGAAATTCGATACGTGTGGGACAAGGCAGATATGACCAAAACCATTTAATGACGTGATCAAGATGATGTTATACGATCAGGTCACATTTTATTTTTGTAGCTGATATTCAAGTGATAAACAAATGATTTTTTATGACTCAAGACATGACGTTATATGATTCAAAATGTTTCATGATGTAGTGTCACGATTCCGAGTGAAAGAAGATTGCAGTAGCTTTGACAACATGCTGAGAGAATTCAGGATACTATCATCAACCTGACGTAATCCAAGACCTTATGATGAGAAAACTTTGAACACCCGTTCCATCATTTAAGTGATAGCTTGCAGATGACATCCGTAACCATAACAGGACCAAACGTTGTTGGGTATGTTGGTCACACTGCTCAGAAATGACGATACTTCTGACCACACTGGTAATGTGTAACAATTGCGAAATGTCATGTTTCACTGATGTTCTCTCACTTTCCCTCGCAGTGACCTTGTTACACTTCAATCTGATTTATTTTGACATTTCACGCGAGCACGGTTGGTTACTAGAACCGACATTCTTTCACGATACATATTGGATATGGTTTCCTGTTATCTTATTAACTGCAAGTACATCTTTGTCTATGGTTTGTTTCTGTTTAACATCATTTACATTATACAAACATGACAACTTCTGAAATTGATAAACGAACGGTAAAGGCATCTTTCCCACTTCAACCTCATAGGAAGAAAGGGAGGAAGGAAAATCATCTTCTTTTGTTAAAATGAAAACGAAAAATTTCTTGTTTTGCTCTTCAAAATTTTTCTCATCCTTTTCACGTTGAGGAAAAGTGAAACTTTTGCTGCGACACGCATTTTCGGAAGTGTTCAAAATCGCCGCCCGTTGCTTGAAGCGTGCAAATCAGCTAATGAACCTGATGTCATCGAGACACCTCGGTGATTAATAAACACTTACGTACCGGAAAAGCGTTAAAAAATGGCGCCATTTTTTCTGGTAGATTTGCGCTCGACGGTAAATCAAAATTCACGGCACGTGAATGAATTTTCCCAAATCGATTTCCACAGATCGAAAGTCATCAATCGTGAACAGGTTTGACAACATGTCTAAATTTATTCACCTGTAACTGATCAACAAATGCATGTGCAGAGTTAAAAACAGACAAAAATTATGGAGTTATAAATCAATGATAACCAAAACAAGATCACATTGGATCCGCTGTTAATATCACTTCGTAAGGTGATATTGATTCATGAATGATTTAATTTAATTTTCAAGTTTATCGATAAGACGGTGTTAAGCCGATGAGACGGACATCATGAATGCAGTTTTTTGTGGGTTATTCAATCATTGCCAAATGAAATGGAAAATTATATTTCTATTTCATTTATTTTGTTTTTGTTTTATTTTGAAGAAGAAGAAATTCAAGAAAATTCAAGAAAGGGAAAATTAATATGTCGCCATTCGGTCGTCATTTGGACAGAAAGTGAAATGCAGCTCAACTCGGTTAAACTTCAGCAGACTGGACTAATTGCCGATATCGAGAATATCAAAAGCTGGATCAAGTTCTTCAAACGATTAGCATTTGTCGGGTGTCTTGATTTTACAACAGCATAAATTAGTAACACTACCTGGTTATGTTGCGTTTGTGTTGTAGATTGGATATCTCCAGCGGATATTGATAATTGATGGATGTGTCGGAAAATGTGAAACCGTTTTAATTTGACTTCATTTCATGATGAAACTGTCAGTTCGTCCCTCTCACACTCTTCAGTGACATCTCTACTTCATTTCATGATAATCAACTTGATACGTCAAATCAGCGCGTGTCACTGTCAAGAGGGTGTGTGTCATTGATTTTGATTTAAGGTTTGGAGAAATATGTCTTTTTGAATTTGAACCACTTTTCTGCAACGGAAAAATGTGGCTGCTGCAATTTTAATAATTACCAGCTGGTCCGTCATAATTATGAATTTTCTTTGGTGACTTTAACTTCAAATGGAGACTGGAAAAAGTCCCGTGTCGACTGAATCAAGTCCATCAATTTAAAAGTGCACGAAAATTGACAGTAATCGAAGTTAATTATTGGTAATAATTATTAGTGAAATTTTTTATGCTTTTTTCATTAGTCTTGCCTGCAATTTGTTCCACAAATGCAAATTAAAGTCAATTTTCTATTCGAAGAAAGTGAATTCCGATTCAAAGTACCTTTGAGAAAATCGATTCAAGTTAAGAGAATAAATAAAAATAATTCAAAGAAATGAACAAAAACTGAAGTTTAATAAAGAAATTTTCTTAAAGCTGAAGTTGAAGTTTCACGATTTCCATTTGCCCTTTTTTCGTTAGAGGTTTTGTTAAACGTGATTTCGTGCTTTGCGAAACGGCACATCGTGGCCCTTTTTAAATCAAATAAACTGCCACATTGTACGGAATATCTTCATTCTTGAGTTAATATCTCTTCAAATATCACAGAATAACACAAAATTAACAGCCACTGTCGGGGCTAACCTCTGACCGCGGGTTTGACTTTTATTAAGACGTATTTGAAATGAAGTTGGCTGAAGGAGATAATTAAGAAACTTTGTTGTCTCTCATATTTCTTTAGGATTAATAGCAGACAATTATTTGACTAGCAAATGTTTTCAATTTGCTATTCCCCATTTCTGTTATAATAAGGCTAACAATAAAGAGATGTCACAAATGTGAATATGCTACTAAATACATCAGATTTTTGTGTCCGCAACGTCGCCGATGCAAGCGACAGGGGGAAATCACATGGAAAGAAGTTTTCCTTTTCGTTACAATTTTTGTAACATGAAATTGAGTTTGACGATTCAAATTTGAAGGGCCTTGTGAGGTTTGTGGACATTTGAATAAATTGGAAATTTAGAAATCCAGAAAATTGTTGGGGACACTGATATTTTTAGAAAACTTATCACGAATTTGAAATCAAAACTTTAAGTTTATGAAAACTGTTTTGAGTAGAGATGAAACGGATATTCGGTAACTATCTGGTATCCGGCCTATCCGGCCTAAATTACTATCCCGGCCGAATACCGGATAACAAGCGCCTATCCGGCCGAACACCGGATTTTAAAAAAATACGAAATTTCAAATTTAGGAAAGAAGTTTATTTTTATCACCTTACAAATGCAATTAGTGATACTAAACTAAGAAAATTAATTAGTATTCGTACTGCACTAAGGGCAAGTTATGGTGTAGGAAAACTAATTTCTCTGCATTGAGAGGCAACAGGCGGTTTCGCTTGTCTTCGTAGACCAGGCCAGCTTCAGAAAAAAGTCTTTCGCTGTACACACTGCTGCAGGGTGCTGAAAGATAGATTTTGGCAAACTTTGTCAAATTTGGATATTGCGCAGCATTAGCTGCCCACCAAATATAAGGGTCACGATCGCGATCAATTCGCAATGACCTAAGATAAAAATCAATTTCACATGCAACTGCGTTTCTTCCTTCATGGTGAGACTGGCTAGGATTATTTTCATTTGCTACCTCATCAAAGCAATCCCAGAACGTGTCATGCGCTTCGCGAAGTACAGCTGACTCTGTTTCCTCTCCTTTACTTTTTTTTGCCGGTGTTGAAGATGAACTGCTACTGGAGGACTCTTCGCAAGACATTTTTAAATATTCCAATAGAATCACCTGGCGTGCTCTTTCAGCTTCAACCACCCCCAAGTAGTTTGTTTTGAATCTCGGGTCGAGGTATGTCGCAATTAAATAATTAGAGTCTTGATTGATGGAGTTAAAATGACTTTCTAATTCAGCTTTTAATGAGGCCCGCATGTGCAGTAAATCAGGAGTTCTTTGCTCTGTTTCATCTTTATCCAAATACTTTTTTAAAGCAGCAACGTGCGGTATTACTTCCGACACGCAAGACAAACCAGAACTTGTTATTTTGGTTATTTCTTCAAAGGGTTTTAATAAATTGAAGCATTGCTCCATCAAACACCAGTTTTGAGCGCTCAAATTAGTAAGGGTATCATCATCAGCAACATACAATGATATGGCCCGCTTTTGTTCTAATAGACGCTCTATCATATAAAAAGTGGAATTCCACCTTGTGCTGATATCTTGCACTAACTGATGTTCGGGTAAATTTAGCTCTTTTTGAATTGCTAGCAGTTTTTCTTGAGCTAGACCTGAATGATTGAAGTGCGTAACAAGTCGTCTTCCAGTTGCAATCACTGTTGTCACTTCATCCTGGGCTTTGAGCGACTCGTTTATAGCTCTCTGAAGCGAATGTATGAAACATCTAGCAGAATCGTACTCAGCCAAACGAACACCCTTCACCATGTTAGCGCCACTGTCATGAATGAGTAAATGTATTTTACTATGTTCAATATCCCAGCGGTTCGCGACTGTGTTAAGCTTCTGTGCTATATTTTCTCCAGTGTGTGAGCCTAAGAAAGGCTCCATTGCATGAACTCCATGTTTAAGTTTGAAGTCAGGAGATACCCAATGTGCTGTGAAACTCAGGAAGCTAGCGTTATTATGCATGCAAGTCCATATATCAGAAGTAACTGAAATAGCGAAAGCACTTGCAATGTTACTTTTGATTTTTTGACAAATTCTATCATATATGTCAGGTATAATTTTTTGGGTAATGTATGTACGGCTTGGCAATTTATAGCGGGGTAAAGCTTGTGCTAGGAGTCTGGTAAATCCGGTCCTTTCTACTATAGATAATGGCTCATTGTCTAGTGCAATCATTTCTGTTATTAGATAATGATACTTTCTCGCTTTAGCGTCATTAACGTCCCAAAGCAATTTCCTATCGAAAGATTCAGCCATAGTCAATTGCTTTTTCGCTATTGAGGACGAACTTGTCCCCGGGATTGCTAAAGGAGTTGTAGTAGGCACGACAGCGGCATGATCTTTGTTAAGCCCATCAAATTCATTTGGATGTTTTGTTTTAAGGTGGTTTTTCATAGCAGAAGTACCTAGAAAACATAAGATTATAAATAAGATACCGTATAATACCGATAAGCTAATTTTCTTTAATACATACCTGCTTTTTTCCCTTCGCCATCACGAGATATTTTCACACTGCATAATAGACACACAGCAAACTTATGATTTTCACTGCTGATCTCAAAATATTCCCATAAAGGCGATCTTTTCCTTACCGATATCATTTTTTGTCGTTAAATCCTTTTACGTTTATTAAATTTCTTTTGTATTATAATATTATAGAGCTATTTCAATATTAATTTCAATAATTTCAACACTGGTGGAGCAAATTTGAAGTATTTGTCAGCTAGAATTCTAGATCAAAACTGACTAGAATTGAGCCTGCAGCATAAAGGAAATGCGATGCGATCATTAAAAGTCGACCACGCCACATTTCAAGTGCCGAAATAATTTGAAGTGCCGATAACGGCCACCCATACGGATAGACTAAAAGGGCTAACATTAGCCGTATTTTATTACGCTCTTGAGCTAGAGCCCGATAGGATTTTGCATGTATTCCAACAACGATGCGTGATCCCGATAGATATGAATTTCACGCGTGTCGTTGCAATACATTTGAAAATCTATTGCATTCGTGATCCATTCTGGATCAAGTGCATAATAAAACACGGCTATTGTCGCAAGAGCAAATGGAATACAACTGCGACAATGTTGTAGAATGTTCTAGGGATGCAATGTACCAAACGAAAATGTTCGGCCGGATATTCGGCGGCCGGATATCCGGCTATCCGGCTTCAAGCTTAGCCGAATATCCGGTATCTGGTATCCGGCCAAACACCTATCCGTTTCATCTCTAGTTTTGAGTTCCTTTTCAAGGTAAAAGTTCATATTAATAATTAATTTTATTTGATAAATTAGAAACCAAATTTGAAGTTGCCTCATAATTATTTAAGACAAATCCATAAATCTAGTCAAACACGATGCTATGACTCGTCCACACATCGTCCATAAAATGTCTTTAAGATGTTGTAATTGAAAATTTACTAATAATTACAACTAATAAATAAACACGACAAAAGGATGCCAGATAAGAAGATATGAATGTTTTGCAATGACTAGTCTGTGAGTTTCGTCACAAGACAGGTATTTCTGTCACTGATTGAGGAACGGAACGGATTGGAAAAAAACTTGAGAAATCACAAGAAATTTTTCTTAACTCCGTGACGTCTTATATCTCATTGTAAAATAAATGAAAATTACAAGTTATTACAAACGAAATTAGTGTAATTTGACGGTTTTAACGTATTACATTGTTACATTGCTGTTTAATGGAAAATTGCATGAGACGAATGCTGAATCAACAACAAGCCACGAGATGACTCTAGAATTGATGGGTATTCTGCTGCGAGCAGACATGTTAATTTAACAAAGTAATTGAAATTGGCATGCCACATTCGAAGAGATTCATCAATAAGAGATGATGGACCGACCTGATGATGAACCCAAATATGGCCGCAAGCAGAATGTTCGTATGTTATTCAGGATAACATAGATATTTTGCGAAAATTATCATACCTCTCGGTCTGTGACACACTTTCAAACAGAATGGCGATGATTGGGTAACTGATTCACATCGAAATTGTTAATTGCAAAGTTCCCAATTCTCGCCAACTCATCACATTCACTGTACGACAATTACCAACACAATCACATGAATTTCATTTTCGGCGCTTCGTGTGTGTGATACACATTTTTCTCGCTCTTCTTGTGAAGTTGTTTTCCTAAAATTTCTAGAGTATGATTTATAATTTCCCATTGATCATTTGAATAATAAAAATTTTTGTTTGGAGTTCTTGTTTGGAGTCAGGGAATTTCTCAGCTTGAATAGAGACAAGATACCAGCTTTTACATAACCAAACGTGTATGGAAATCTTCTATGACACGAAATTGCAACAAATTCAACAAATCCACAATTGGCAACATGATCCACTTTTCTCCCTCATTTGAGATGCACTTTTCATGCACTTCAGCGGAATTGAGCAACATATGGAAAAGTGCATTGACAGATGTTTTCCGCCAAACGTTGCTCCACATTGAAGTAGAAGGAAAAATGTATTCCGCAATTTTCCAATTTTTCCCATAGAGGGAAAATAAAAGAAATCACGCAGAAATTGTTGAGCAAATTTGAGCGATTTAAAGCCGATTGGATTGATTTTACGAAATTAAAGCCTCACCACATTATATCAGATCGAATTACAGAAATAAAAAAACCCAAAAAGCGAAAGGTACAAACCTAGAAACATACAAAAACAATGAATAAAAAGGTTCAAACCCTTTTCGTTTTCGTGAAAGTTGATTCAAATTTTTCTTTCAACATAAATTTCCTGTTCCTCATCGATTATTCTATAGTTTTCTCTACAGGAAACGTGCCATAGAGATATTCACATCGTGACCTAATTAAATCAATCCGAATCGAATCAATGCGAGTTTGAAGAAAAGCAAAACTTCATTTTTATTTTGAGGTTTCTCTCGCCATCAAACGCGGAAAAGGTTTCAACAATCATATCAAACCAGACCCTTCTAATGTTGCCACAATACAAGAAAAAATAGTGTTTCGTAACTTGGAGGTTAGGAAAAATATGACGAATTATCAACTAGACAGCCCTTTCCATGATCCATGCCGGGAACTGACACGGTAGTAGGTCGCCGACGTGGAAAACTATTCAAATTACCAAAGCCACGACTGTTCCTGCTGACACACTTTCATTGCAAGCGTAGTTGGAATCATAGTTGGAGTCATAGTTGGAGTCGTACCTGTACCTCTTCCCAGGTGCATGGTTCAATCAGACAAAAAATAATAGGGGCCCGGCACTTTTACTTTCCCCGAAACTTTAATTAAGCGCTTTCTTGTCAAACGGAACTCATTTTGGATTGAAATTGACTCCCCTTTGAACTCCACAAATTGGAGTCAGCCTTTCAAAGGCAAATTAATAGAAGAAAAAAATTCTCTTGTTTGTAGAAAGTCTTGAGACGTTCCAAAACAAAACATGTCAAAATCAAACAAAACCTTTTTTCCACCAAATAGGAAAATAGGTCACAATCGATTAGGTTCGATACATTTTTTCCGTGATATATTTTCGTTACACTTTCTTAGAGACAAACAATTTTCCGTTTTCTTAGATCAATGTTTGATTAAGGCGACTTGGGAGGGTTTAAAGGTTTGCCAGTGCTCTTATCGTAGAGGTACGACCTGATTAGGTGATTTCGGAATTACGTAATTTTTGGAATTTTGTTTTAATCATTAGTCGAGTAAGTACACAAAAGTCGTGACTTATTTAATTTAATTCTACAAAAAATTTAGAAAAACTAACGATGAAAATTTCAGAATAAAAAATCAGGAAATTAAACGCAAAAACGAAAAATCGATTTGACAAAAATTAAAAAAAAAACATTAAAAGTTTTTGCCCTCACACGAATCGAGGGGAAATTGCGATGGCGGAGTGTTACTTTCTCATTTGTCACTCAGCGGATTTCTAATGACATCCACACTGTTAGAATTGTAGCATCAATTGAGAATAGAAAATTTGTCAATTACTGTTATACAACATGGATGACGTGAGCGTTAAATGACACCTCCTATGCAAAATCCCATTAAATGGTAATTGAGGGCACAATGTGATTCCATTTTGGTTGCATAAATCAAGTAGCAGTTTCATACGTTAAAACTCTGCTACAGGTTTCACCTTAAGGTTGTAGGTGTTGCAGGTAAATCAACAAAGTCTACATTTTACTTAAGTGTGTCACAATATTTTAGGACCAACATTTATTCGAAGCAACTGTCTGCAAACATGCCTTAGGTGTGCCTAAATCCAAGGTTTCAAATTTATTAGAATTCAAGAATGGAAAGTAAGAACAGAATAAATTGAATGCTAAGAAATGGCCGCTTTCAACGGTCTGAATCGTGACTGTCAAAAGTTGCAATGGATAACCTAAACCGAAACCTGCACCTCCACACTGTCTTCTTCTTCTCTTTCTGGATGGAGTTGTATAACGCAACAGGAAAGTCAGTAACTTTCTGCGCTTTAATTAATGACATCGTCTTGGGATTCAGTCTTGGTCTACTTACATCGCGTGGTGCAGCACCGCCATTTTTATTTTGTTCGTGTTTCCAACCTGTTTCCTGAATTCGTTAGGTAGAGATCAAGTTCATGGATGACTGGCTGCATTCTGACGTCAGGAACAGAAACACTTTGCTCGGAATTGACCATCAACAAAATCATGTGCTTGCAATGGGGCGGTTCAGATTGTTTTGACATATTATGACTCACGATCTGTCAAAATGGTTCTGTTTCTCTAATGTAAATAAATGTGTGCAAATTTTAAGTGTGTCAGTCTTAATGTCTGAATGTTGACAACGACTTACTCGACTCAATGTGAACAAATTTTTCCGCAACGAATTTCGGTGTATGTGTCACGTGAATCCGCATCGTCTTTTTGCATGTGTGTCACGTGAATCATTTTGAATGTGAGGAGAATTAATTTTACAAATTTCATTTTCCGAGTGACACATGGAAGTTTTCGAATGAGATAAGTTCTTTATTTGAAAATCGAAAATTAATGAAGGGAAATGATGATTCGCTTGTTTATTTTTCCGGAGGTTATAATGAGGTGATATTTATCACTTCAAAATCGTGATTGTTCACAGTTGAAGCTTGTCATAAGAATAAATAAAATCAGTTTTCTTACCAAACTGATTCGATCTCCAATCCAGGCTCAACGTGAATGAAACCACTAATCGAAATTAATTAATCTTCTTCAAGAATTGAAGAAATCTAAAGATCTCCATTGAATAAACAAAGTGATAACTTGCCATATGTTCGACTTGGGAAATGTAAACAAAAAAATTTAATTAAATTTTAAACATGTTGGATATCTGACTTTAGGGGGAGCCAAATTTGACTTTACGTTTCGCAATGAGAGTTCATTCTGTACGTCTCCAAAGATCAAGGAACTCTGATTAAATGACGCCAGGATTCCATATGTTCCGGGCAGTGGAATCATTCATGACTGGCATATATCTTTGAAATGCAAAAGCTTTTAAGTTCTGCACGATTTTGAATGAAAGCATTTCCGAATTACAAATTTTGAGAAAAGGTCTTAAAAATAGAATTTGTTTGTCTTGGCTTCATCCCCCGGTATAAACGGCATATGTCTGAAGTTGTGCAATGAAACGCTGCCCTAATGCAAACAGCGTGGAATGTTTGTAAACAAAACAAACGATTACAGGAATATTCAGCAAAATCTGCTTTTTCCTAGTAAATCCAAACAATGACGTCCTGTTGGAATGAACATCTTGCGTTCAAACAAAACTCCATCGTTTCATGTGTGAAGTTGTAAAGCACGATGTACACTAATAATTTCTTCGTGAAATTCAACATGTTTTCAAAAATTTGTTTAAAACTTTTCATCCGTTTTTGTATGTTAAATTCGATTTGAGAAGTAAGGGGGACAAGTCACCATTTTCTATCAACAAAAATGTAAAATGTCAAAATTTGCAACTCTACAGACCACCTCGCAACGAGTGCAAATCGCATTCACATTAAACCCAACACACAAACCAATGTTTACAACACACTGAAAGAAAATTTCAATTCTTGATGCTGAGAGAGAAGTATGTGTTCATGAACCTTGAAAGAATTGCATAATTCTTGGAGTTATCTCCAAAATTTGAAAGTATCTGACCTCCATCTTGAATTGATGCACTCAATCAAGCGGCTGCACACGAAATTGTCTCATAAAAAGTTTATTGACCCTCTGAGGCCGTGACAAACGCGGACAGTTTAGAGGGTAAACCCCGACAGATTAACAGATAACTCCATCGTAAAAGGTAGAGGTACACGTTTAAAGACTTTTCAATAAAAGAAAAGCCATTTCATTCAAAACATGGCGGAGGTAAATTTTATAGGTTCCCTTAAATGGAGCGAGGGCGTCAGGTTTTGATAGACAAAATTTCCCATAAAACCTTCCGGTTAAAGGCGACGTGACAAAAGTCCGTGTGGACATTCAAAACTTACCGTGGAATTTTTCTTGCCGAGCAGACCCTCAAACAGGCACTGAACTTCAATAGCGCGCAAATATATGAGATGATAGCGATGCTCGAGTCCTTTAACGTTTCCCTCTGAACGTCTTGTATTGCCTGCTTTGTCTTCAGGGACTGGTGTAGCGTTCTCTTTCTCAGTAGCACGGATGCAGGCACTAACAACTCGGGCGTGATTCACTATTTCGCAGTATAACACCTGAAAAGGTAATAAAATTGAAAAATCATGTTAGTCAAGTTCGAAAATCAATTATTGCTTAACTAATTAATGGAAAAAATAAAAGTGAGAGGCGCAGCGCAGTGGGATCGGATGACCGCGATTCTCACAAATGTTGGCCAAATTAAAGATTGCGGAATTCATATGAGTGTGCCTAAGGTTTAGGCTAAAGAATAGGTAACCATTTTCATCATCATCGGTTTTGTGATGAAACGTTATAACTCGACCTGAATGATTTTGAGGTGCATCTCGTGGAGGATGAATAGGCACACGCGTGGGCACACACCAGACGATGCAAATGACTCTGAGGGAAATCAATTGTTCCTGATTTTCATAGACAGCTCAAGACACGATATACGAGTGGCCAACTAATTTTCCAATTATCTCTTGGAATTGGTATCAGTTTAAGCTGCAAGAAAGTGATATTATCCCCTCAAAAAATGTGCGTTGTAATCCCCAACAATTCATCATTCATTCCGTACAGATGTTATCAAGCGTTCTGTCATGTCAATGACATCAACAAATGACTTCTTCTACTATTACTTCTGCTTCTGTCCCTGTTCCCATGGGTTAAGCCCCAGTAGCTTAATTAGAAACATTCGATAACACTCTAACCCAGAGACGACAGCTCAAAGAATAGACCGCTTCATCTCGCGCCATCATGGATTGGAGGAATTCCGTATGATCGACGATTTCAGTTGCATATACCCTCGATGCACTTGTGATTTACAAACGAACTATTTCTGTAGCCTACAAATCGGGTCCCAGCCCGACCCCATCCCTGCCCATTCTCATTCCCATCCGGATGGAGCAGTTCGTTGACTTTAAGATGAATCGGGTTTTGTTGTTCTTGATGTTGTTGGTTTTGTTGAATCCGACCAAACTTGGAGAGGCTCAAGGCGTCGTCACAGTGACCATTGCACTCGATTAGAATTGCAGAATCTGCTGCTTTTCTCGTTAGAGCAAATGTCACTTGACGAGGAACAACACACCGATTGTCATTGCTTGATTGGATGATTAAGAAAACATCAGTGAATCGAACAATTCAATTTCTTCAACGTCTTTCGAATGAACGCCTCAAGAAAATCGCAAGAATTTTGAGTGCATGGAGAAGATTTTCAAAAAACACAACATTTTTTTTAATTAAAAATAGAATTTTCAAAATGTTTCCAAAAATAATTCAATTTCAGGGACAACATTCAGGGAGTGGTGCCTTGCACGATGAAGACGTTGTTCCTTTTGATTTTCTTGTCTTTTCTAGAAATAATTTTTGTGGAATTTATTTTGAAATGGTTTTCAAGTCGATAAGGATTCAATTAAATGAGGAATTCAAGATAATTATCAGATTGCTTTAATCTGGATTCCAACCCTATTCAAGTTGAGTTAATTGTAGTCGTGTCATTTGTGGAACCTGAACGTACCACTACAAGTCATAATCAAAGATTATTCTAGATCTTTCTGTAATACGACTGAAACTAGGTTACAAGATGAAGCAGTAATTCAGGAATTAAGGGCGAGAAAATCTTTTTTTTCTGAATGTACAAAATGCCGAGAATGTTGTGCCAAAATTTCAAGAAGATCGGAGCAAAACAAACGAAGAAAAATTATACCCTTTTATTGCTGCTGAATGTTGGAGGCTCGAGTGTAAAAAACTTTGAATCGGTTTTCTCGCAAACGTCATTTTTGAAGCTCGTGACTCAAAATCAACTTGACCGATCCTTTTGAAATTGTGAACACTATTTCTACACACAAATCAACAGTTAATCAGGATGTTTTTATTTTTAGCATTTTGCCATCTTAAAATAACAAATTCATCAAATACTGCAAAAAATATATGAAAATTTTAACGAACCATTTAAGGACATACTAAATGATCCTATATGATTACAATATAATCCATCAGATGAAATTTGAGAATCACTGGAGTTTGAGTGTCTCACTGGACTTCTTCGTGGCTTTCCCAAGAATCAGCAACAAAATTTTTACTTTAAGATTCCCTATAGATGCATTAAAGACATCCCTTTAAATTGGCTATAAGAGCTTGGCAATCCTTCGCATGTCTCGGAAACTATTCACCTCAGCTTGAGGAGGGACCGAATTATCTCCAACACGAAGCCTAAAACGGTCAAACGCTATAAAAAGGCTCCAAGGTGATTTGGTGCGACGACTTCCTCGAACCAATAGAACTACAAATTGCTGGCCAATCCCTAGTTTAAAAATAAATTTCCAAGTCACGGAAGTTCAACAGAAGCCCCCCACGAGTGGAGCTTTTTTGCCCTACACATTTCAAGTGAACAACGACTTGAGTCACGTATTGCCCCACGATTTGCGGTGTTAGGAACAAAATTAATTAAAAATTTTTTACTAGTTTCCGTAGAACAGAATGTCGGCGATAAATCATTGAGCTTTCGAAGCTTTACCTTGAGAGATGAAAAACTGAAAGCTTCATAAAATAAAAATTTTAACTAAATGAAAATGTGAGGAAGTTGCCCTCCCTAGATGTCGCGACATTAATCATGGTCGGGGAATTTTTGCGTGAGGAATGCACCGCAGTGCAATTATTAATAAAATTGGGAGGTATGTGGGTCAACAGCCTTTTAGCGATGAGTTTCAGGGATATTTCTGTCCCTCGAGTGTCTCGCTGCACTTTTCCCTTGAAGGTGTGACTAATTCACGTCGGGTCGATGCAAATTACAGTTGCACGTGAAAGTGCACTTCGAGTAATTAAAATTTTACAAATTACAGGTGAAAGATCCACATGGAAAATGATTCAATTGGAAAATTTGCTTGAATTGAAATGCAAGTCGCTTTGTCGTGACGCTTTCTTCAAATTGAAATTGATACGGAATGCAAAATTGAAGTTCAACATTTTGCAGGAAATTTAAATAATTCGTTCGTTAATTAATTGAATTAATTAAATATCCAAGTCACAGCAATGTGAAACGCAAAATTATGACTGCGAATGAGTGAATTTTCAAGTTTCGCTCAATCGACGTGATTCGGAGTGTTCTTTGAAAGGCTTGCCCTCGTTCTGTTCGAGCGATTTACCTTGATATGCGATATAATTGAATATAAACGAAGGTTTGCCGCGAAGGTTCTGGGAAGTGTGACACAGAGTTCATGAATTCAAAGTTAGGGCGATTAAATCGTTTCCATTGGACATGGCCGAAGATGTGTCAGAAAGGTGTCTTCAAAGGAACTGGAGTTGTAGAAAGCTATCAAACAAACAAACAAACCACAGAAGGTGGCATGTAAATCAAGAAGTATCGATTATTCGTGTCTGGAATCCTTGCATTCTTCTTCTTTTTTCGAAGCTACCTGCGTGGCAACAGATGACTGGATGAGCAGAGATTCTCAGTAGTATCGAATAACCAATATGTGCCCTTTTCAAGAATGCCCACCACGAGATGGATACGCGTCATGGAGTTCTTGAATTACGAAAAAATGAAAATTTTCAAGAAGTTGTTGAGTCCGTCTCGAGTCACACTTGCCTCGTCAAGTATCGATTGTTGCCGCCAAGTATCGATATACTTGTCAAAGTTTCATTGAATTCCAAAAAAAAAATATGCAAAACCTTAAAAGGTTTCCCTGTCGCATGAGGTCGCACTTGACCGAGGGTTTATCCAAATTGTGCTGAAATCATTTTGTCAAATCTCAATTTGTATTAACACAAATTTACTGTCGTGACAACTAGATGTCACTCTTGGAATGTCGTCAATTTGAGCACCAGTGAACCGTGGTTCCGCTATTGCTGGCCTCATATCAATTTCCAAATCACTTGCCACAGTGTCGTCAAACTCCACCTGAATCGGGGGTCTCTCCTGCTCCACTCTTCACCTGATTTCGTTTCATCAAATTTCACACTCGACTGGCTCCTGTCGCCATTTCACCTTCGACTCTCTGAAGGCCTCCACTGGCTCGATGGCCTTTCTTGTTTTGGAAACTTGGCAATGCTGGACGTTAAGAGATTCTCCAGTTTCTCAGAGCAATAGAGGAAAACCTGGAGGAGTTGTATCGTCATCACTAAAAACGCTTCACGGTTTAAGTTCTTCCGGTTCATTATGCTTAGAAACAGAACGTTGTCAAGATGACTAGGTGAATTTGAATCTTGTTGAATTCCCAGATCTTTTCTCATTTCCTCAAAAGCCATGAATCTGACAAAGCCACGATGACGAAAAGTAAGCTTACGTCGATAAACTTTCAACAAAGACTCAAGCTTTGTGGGGTTAGAAAACAACATTCGTGCTAACAAAGGAAAATTACTGGTAAAAAGTTCAAGTATGAAGCTTTTTTTTTGCTTGAGACGGCCTTCAAGATTTGCATTACGAAAAAGTTGTGGAACTAATTTCGTGGAGTTGAAACCCGCTGGAGCGAGACGCTACGGCGAGTGGAGTGTTCGTAATGAAGCGGTACGACTTCTGATTCATTTTGGATTTTGTGAAGCTTTAAGCTTCGTTGGAAAGTATTCAAAACTTTAGTGACGATCACAAATTTTTTAACAAGTAAAAATTTGGAAATCAAAATAATTTTGTACTTCCTTGAACTTAAAGCTCACTTCATATTGACTTGCAATCAATTAATTTTCATATTCAATTAAAAATCGCTTAACTATTGCTGCTTCGGAAGCCTGCATTGTTCAAACGTCAATTTTAAAGTTTCCGCAATTTGATTTTATTTCCCAAAAATCAATTTTAAAAATTTCCTGGTTTTTTGCTTTTGTTGATTTTCCAAAAATTACTCCTCGGAGTGAGATGAGCTTTGCGAATATTGAAAATGTCTCTAACATGCAAAAGTATCTGCAGAAAACCATCTTCTTAATATATGAAATCCCAATGGTCGTGAAGCAGAAAATGAATTTCATCCACCGGAGAATGGGATGCACTCTCTGAAAGCGGGGAAAATTCATTTTATGTAGATCAAACACAGAATGAATTTCTCTCCGATTCCTGGAAATGAATTTCATCTACCGGACAATGGGATGCACTTTTTGAAAGCGGGGAAAATTCAATTTCTACATAACATCATAAATATCTGACAAATTTTTATTTTTTGCCCAAACAAAGACAAAGAAAATAAAAAAGCGTTCACAGGAAGAAAAAAGCTTCTCCTTAAATCGCTTCGTTCTCAAGATATTTGCAAAAGCTTTTCGGAATCTGATGTAGTGGAGCTTTTCCGTTGTGTTGCGATCGTTCAAATAGAACGATGATTATGAATGGAACTTTATCAACCTGATTAGCCATATATGGAACAGTTAGAGTTAGTCTGACACAATTTCCTTTGGGGTTTCAAGGCACATTCTCCAAGACACCATTTTGCCAACATGGCGCAATTCGCTCATAACTCCAAGTGCCAATTACTAAAAATTCCGTCCGAAGGCGTTCCAAATCGCGTGCCCTCACTCAAAATGTTGGCGTGAAATTATCGAGTGCGCCAGATACAGAAAAATAAATTTCATTATTTCAAAAATGATAACTAACAGTAGAAACTCACATGCCTCACAAAATTCGCGAGAAACTTGAGTTAGTGGCCTTTAAACTTTTGAAATAAAAGTAACAGAAATTACTTGAAAATTACCACAGCTAAATCGCAAACGATTCAAGCTTTACAGCTTTGCGAAAAAATATAAAGAAACGGTGTAGAAAAATAAATGCGATAAATTATGCAAAATTTCCAGTAGAAACAATTTCTGTTATTCCTCTACTTCGTATTTTCCCAGAGAAAAGGGTTTACGGTCGCCATTAATCGCGTTGGAAAAGGTTGTTCTCTTTTAAATAAAAGTTAATTTGATTTTTATTTCTTCTTCTTTTCGAAATGGTTTAACGAAAAAAAATGTTAATTACATAAATTTTCTTTAATTTTATTGTTCACACTTCAGTCATTCGGATTTTGTCAAATCGCCCGTGAACCGTTTCAAACTGATTTTTCCTCTCTTGTCCAACAGAAAAGCTTTCGCGGAAAATTCTTTCTTTTCATCAACTTGAGAAGGAAGGAGATGCACTCATGAATTGAGATTGTGAAGAACGGAGTGAGAAAGGAATATCAAAACACAATCAATGTAGAATAGTGATGAATTCGCGAATTTTCAAATTCTCTAAACGCTTGTGGGTGATTGAAAAACAATTTTTTCACAAAATTTTCAAATTTATTTGAGAAAATCACGAAAAACAGACAGAGGTGATATCAAGTCCCATACCGCTTGGCACGATCACCCGAAGGCAAATCGAATGTTACGAAGTTGTAACTACAATTCAATTGAAAAGTAATTATCTGTAGTCTATGAGATAAACTCATGTAGCACGAGATGTTAATCATTTACTTATCAATTTATTCCGCATTGTTTGACTAGTCTTCGGCGCGGATACATTTGTTGTCTTCATTAGTTTCGCGTAAATTGTTTATTTAAAACCCACAACGACGTTTCCCGCCGAAAGGCTATCGAATTCTTCAATATTCTATTACTCATAATATCCATGTACTTTCAGGTTAATCACTGGCATTTATCTCCTGCGAATAGGCGGTAAAACTTGATGATAAATCAACTTGAATTGCGAACAATCGATCGAGGATCAAAGTTGATTCAATATTTTCCAAGTTTTCCTTAAATGTACGATGCGCGTATCAAATTTTATCTCTAAAAATCCAAAATTGTTTTAATGTTTTTAATGTTTTTCATGTGAAAAAGGGTGGATATCTCCTCAAAATTCAAAATCGTGCGCAACCAACCTACGCCTTGTTGATCCTCTTCTAGGAAGTAAAAGTTGAATGCGTGCGGTTCAAATAATTTCTTTCCTCTCCGTCTCATGTGTGTTTTACAGCAATTATTGTCTTGTATGAATGTAATTAATTAGTAATTTTATAACATTACATCGCCACAATGCGGTTTTCTCAATTGAAACAACATTCAATTCAACTCTATGTTGACGAAACACAAGCAATACAATCCATTGATTCATTACTTAAAATTTCGATTAATTAATTAAAGAAAATTAACAAAAACATGTTCTTCTTCCCATGTGTTGACGAATTTTCAGTTTCCACCGGGTCAGTGTCCGGCAAAAAGTCTAAATAAAAAAACATTCAATGACGTCAATCGATTTTGTTGATGAGCAACATTCATTGCGTGTTGCGGAACATTTAATAGATGTTGCTAAACTTCTATTTTTGAATTTTTCGCGCTCTGTGGGGGATGGAAATCGTGGAAAATCACCGCGTGCTGAGGGAAAAATCTTTTATTTTTAATGAAAATTTCAGAAAACGTCAATTTTTTGGTGGTGAATAAAACTTTTATTTATGATTGGGGAAGGAATTTTAAAAAAGAAAAATTACAAAATATTTTTATTAAAGTTTTTAATGGAACTGAGTCGGTTAATGACGATTCTCTTCTGGGAATTGAACACGACACAAGAACAACTCGTAAAATAAAATTATTTGAATATCGTCTGTTTAACATTACCAAGTCACGCCACTTAATAGCCACAAGAAACCTCTCAAAACACAAAAATATTAAAAATGCATGCCATCAAACGCATTAATTCAATGCAGCACCATCATAAAAGTGCATAAACAAAAAATTCATTAAATCCATTCAAAAACTATCGAAAAATTTTGTTTACATTTCAAAGTTCAAGAGTCAAGTATGTATAAGAAACATTTTTCCAACTCTTGGAATTCAAGATTTCTTTGAGAAAATGCAGACAAATTTTTTATTTTTGGAAAAGTTCAGAAAACACCTTCAACACTTTGTAAACACTTACCGAAAGTGGGTCATTTTTGTGTAAACTATTTTGACGAATTGTTTTTCCGGAACAACTAATTAACACAAAATTAGAGGTTTTCAGAATACAGTAGTACCCCTAGAATTTGCGTTATAGAAATGTAATAACAAACAGGCACTGCGTGGATAAGAAATAAATACATACATAGCACAAAATAAAATATATCAATGTGTTGATTCCGACAAGACAAGTCAATTGTCAATAGTGTGGAGGCAGTAAGTCTAAAATCGATAATCGAGACTTGTGTGACGCTCAAACAAAAGACGAATCGACGAGATTTGAAAATCGCGAAACTCCGAGTTCGCGTGAGTTGGGGTAGCGTAAGTCGAGGTATTAGTGTTTTACGTGCTTTACAAAATTAATGTCACTAGCAACGTCCTGTTGCCAATGGTTCAGGATGGTTAGCTTCTACACATTAATGCTCATGGGTGCAAATCCCAAAAACAAGTCGAGAGTAACCCTACCGGACCTGGTTTCATAATTAAAATTTATGACAACTACAGTAACCATTAACAAATTCCAAAGCACAAATAGAGGTCATAGCACCACGGCTCCAGAATGTCTTCAAACTTCTTAATTTTTATATTTAAGTGTTTTTCAATTAACATCTTCGAAAATGGCGTCAAAATTACCAATTAGCGACAGTCAGGAGATTGTAAAAATCAATTAGCGATTTTGTTAAAGTTTTCCCAAGTAAATGACAGAAATGACTCTGAGTCAGGTGACTCGATGTGGAAGAAAGAGATGACATCACATGCACCTGAACTTCTTACGTCAAGTAACGGACACAAGAAGCAACTTCCTGACCTCAGCTTATCGTGGAACAAATTTTGCAGTTCTGCTAAAAACACAGAAAAATTAAAAACAGTATTTATCCGGTGCTATTTAAAATGACGTCGTTTTTCCGTGTTCTCGGTGGCTTCTTTCATTTACTCGACTTTGTCAAACATGGCGCAGCACTGGAACATCGTGACGTTGTATGCAACACAAGAAACGTGACCAACTTCACAAGAACAAAATTCAAACCAAATCATAATCGTTTCTGGTTCCATTAACTTTTGAAAGTCTTCCGAAAGTTCTGCTGAAGCTCAAAGCTATCTCCGCAATCCGCTCCAAATGACAAGCGGCCATCAAAACTGTTCCTCTTGTAAATATTGAGCCAAGTCATGGTTTTGGAAGTTATCAATTTAATTTCTTTTTTTCTGGTTTAATTAATAAACGAGCTAGATGTCCGATTATCGGACTGGCAGTTCAAAGCAATCGCGCCGACAATTTGCTCAAATCGTGGTTTTGATTTAACCTCAAATTTCAACTTTAGTTCCTTGTCTGTTTTTTCTCTGCTCGTCTAGCTCCATCTTCAACTTCATGTTAAGACTTCTTGTCACTTCTCATGGAGCTGCTTCGACTGAATTGTGATTTAGAGATTCCAGATTTCTAATTATAAGGAAATTCGCTGAATAATTATCGAGAAATCGGTCATCGTGCTTGAACGCTTTCCAGACGTCTATTGGAAGATAATTCTTGAAGACACTGCCCCACAAAATGCTACAATAGAATCTTAACTTGAAGTTCCGCAAAAAAAAATCTCTCAATTGTGAGCAATGGAAAAGTGACGTATTTACAAACACATAAACAACTCAACACTCGAGTAACAGTTAACACTCTTGAAAAGGAAAAACACAGTGTCCTCCAGAATTAGTTCCATCAGCTTGAATAGCAACCACAAGGAATCACATTCAGCGTTAGAATTAAAAGTCTTCCTTGGAAAAACGGGAGAGAATCCGGTATATCTTGACTTCAGTTCAAGATGTGCTTGTGAGTCAAACGTCACTTGTCGGTCCAAGGGTCACTCATCAATTGACATCATCAAATGAATTTAATTAAATTAATTAAAATAAATTAAATTTGGCGACATCATTAAGTGCGGCAAAAAATTGAAATTTCTCCTTTCCATTTCTTCATTACACTGCATCATGTGACAAGAGTAGAAGAGGGCCAAGAAAATGGCCGCCAAAGATCAAAGACAGAATTTAAGGGAAATAAATCTCAATTGACTGCGTCAAAAAAGGCAGCCATTGTCATTCGGAACGAGGGAGAGATTCCCTCTTATGACAAATTGTATCTTGATGAACTTTTGACACGAGAAAAGAAAGTTTTATTGGTCGCAGCAAGATGGCGCAGAGGATTTACTTGCCTCCAGGGCAATCCACCGGATGATTGTACCTGTTGATTCCGTAGATGCTTATCTATGGAATCGTATCATAACCATGGAATTTTCATTTTCATTTACATTTTCCGACCTCGAGGAAAAGTGAAAATTTCCATATTGAACTTGGAGTCAAGATCATGTCGCTGACAGTCACAGAATCTGCATGTCTCAAAGCGGTGGTGGTGTCTTGTTGTTTCAATTCCAAAGCTCATGCTGAAGATCACCTGATCAACAGCGATCACTTGTGACTCCTTCTATGGAACACTTTTATGGCATACAAATTTTTTCCGTCGATCAATGATCAATGATCGTGTCAAAAGTTGAGCAATTCGTTAAGATGCTTTTTTTTCAAGCTCATATTTTTTAGGTTGATCACCTTGATTAGGTTTTTCGAATAACAATCGCTTTTCAATCACTCGTAAATTCGTGTCATAAAACTCCATGTCATGGAATGCGTACTTCATAAGAAAATAAAAACTTTCAAGTTTCAAATGGAGCGGCGTCTTTTGTTGCAGAGCTTTTTTTTGGAGAGTCATTCCAGGGATTGTATAAAGCCTGGTTCCTTGTGTCATATAATTTTTGGCCGCTTTAGTTTAATAATTTTTTGATTTTTATTGTGCAAAAGTCTGCGTCACGACAGTTTGGCAGCTGTCAAGTCGAAATGGAATTGGTGGACCTTTCTGTCTCTTTTTGACACTCTTGTTCTTTTTGAACTTTTTTAACATTTCTATGACACTTCCACTATGTGAAGTGAGGTTGACTACCCAAAAACGGGAAGACGTTCGTCAATCTTTCAAAATTTCCGGAAGTGCATCCGTTCTTCTGTCTTCTTAATTTCTTCATCACAAATTTTATAAATTAAATAAATCAATAAATTGTTATTGGAAATAAAATTTGGAAAATTTGATTAATTATAATTTGGAAAATTTGGAAACAAATCGTCGACAGACGTGAGTGGGTTGCAAGGCGACGTTAGAACAGGAAATTTCTTAATTAACACGGAAATCAGGTTAATAAGTTTAAATAAATTTTAATTAATAAAATTCACTTGAGATAAATTAAGAAAAAATTAATTATTGCCTCAATTGTTGACGTCAATTAAAAGCAATTCAAGACGCAACGTGAGGCAAACCAGACACAGACTTTTCTTAAAGACTGAACTGAATCTAAAATTGAATCTCTTGAGAAACAAAAATTATTAATAATAGTTTGTTAATTTTTCACCATTCATTATGATTGGAAACTGAAACCTTCAACTCAAGGTTCAAGACTCGATGACCTTTCGTCCTCCGGTTCATTTGAATTTGAATTTGAATGTGAAGTTGTGGAGAACAAACACGTGTTGCCTTCCGCAAAAATGGAGTATCAGAGTTTAGTACAAAATTTAGTACTAAATTGTGGAGCGGAAAGAAGTACTCACGGAAGTGGAAGGCTTTGTTGAAGTAAGAGAACTCGTTCATGATGTGCTTTAAGTATGTTCTAAAAAAGTTTTAGTACTCAAAATTTGTTTAGACCAAAACACGTCATCCCAGAGCATTAAACTCGCGCCAGGACGCCACCAAAGCACTGTGAAGCACAATTAAACTTTTTGTGCTAAAAATAAAGAAAAATTTAAAAGTACTAAATTTAGCATACACTCGAATGAGTCGTTGGAGACGTAAGAATTCGTGCAGATGCCGTAGAGATGTGGAGACACATGGTTAGCACACATATTCCAAAATAGACGGAATCAAACATTTTTAATGTTTTATTTGTTTTTAGAACGTTTTTAAAAATATGTACTAAACTAGAGAGTAGCTAATTGAAGTCACACGATGAGAGAATTTTTCGTTTTTGTATTTGATCAGGATATTTCTCCGGATGTGTCATGGCGTCGACACGTGGTGGCGATTGATTGAGAGACGCAGTGCGGACGCAGGTTTTCAGTGATTCGCATTTGATACCGCTACAAATTTGTTGGCACTTCATTACGAATTGTGGCAATACTATCAAGTATTTTCCTTGAAACGTTTGAAACTTTAAGAGCAAACGCGTCTCCAAGAACGATTTATTTGCTCTCAACGTTCAAGAGTAAAAGAGAACGTGTTGACACAATTTTGACAGATGTGTCAAAACGGTCATTCGTTCCAAGTGCATCTCCAAAGTTGATGGAGAGAACGTAATGCAATGAACATTTCAAGAGTAAAAGGGATGGAGACATTTTTTGACGCACACAGTTTTTTTCTCGTTTGAAATTTTCCGATCGAGTTTTTCTTGTTCAATTTTCGTTTGTGACTCAATGAGAATTTTTTGTTTGTTTGAGGAGCAATTCTGCTTATCAAGTATGCATGTGGGACAATTTGCACTTATTATCTATATGAGGCATTGGATAACAACTCATTTCGAATGATAAGCTCAGGAAATTCGAGGAATTAACTGATATTTGCAGATCAGTCGAAAAGAAACCGAGTCACATGCAAAATTCTGCATTCACGTCATCAGGTGAAATGAAGTTGAATTAAATGAAAAGTAAATAAATTTATTTAATTTACTTGTTTACTGTTCACTGAATGATAACACCAACTGATAAAATTAACAATTCACCTAACACAGTGCGATGCATCACCTTGACTTGACTCGTCTGCGCATCTCGTTGCAGTTATCCACCTTCCTGCATTTCTGCATTTCTGCATTTCAGTATTTCTATGGAATTTTATGGATTTGTGCATTCAAGCAGGTGAGTACACGATGACCTTTTGCCCTGATCGGATGAGCAGCAAGCAACTGGATTTACTTGCAATTGGAAGCCAGACTTGAGTGAGTCTTCAATGAAGACACAAGAATGCTAGGAAGTACCTCTCTCTTTTTCGCCACCATTCTCAAGTACCGCTTCAGATGAAGAGGTTATGGTCGACTTGATGGTGTGAAGTTGCTCCCCAGTGTCACCTGCGTGAAATACACGTGTGACGAAGACTTGGACTTTGCGCAATTAATGACATTTTTCATGATGGCGCCGTTGCCGCCGACATCTTCTTCAATTTCAACAAGAGACCTTCGTGCTCTTCTTGAATCTGATACTGGCATGTATATCTGTTTAATTTTAGTTTGGCAATTGAAGGAATGAGAAGCTCATTTCGAGTCACGTCTTCTTGCGCTAATGATTTCCGTGTCTTAAGTCTTAAGACTTTCAATCGTGAGAACTTCAAATTGAGTCACTATTCTTGTGACAAATATGACTACAAGTTGTACTGAAGTGTTGACCAACTCACTAGCTTCCTGCGACATGATCTCAATGGAATGTTATGCACTTTCTCCAACACTTAACACGGAGAAATTCGAATTTCCTTGATAATTTGATAAAACTTAAAAACTCAAAAACACCGAGCAGTTGTCACACGGAAAAGTGAAAATGGAATTTTAAAATTATTAAATTTATTAAAATTAACAACCGTGTCCGAGTTGAGATTTGCATTTTGTCATAACGTCTCACCCACAACAATTCAGAAAGAAATTCTTATCGAAAAATTGCATCTCATAAAAAATTGGCAAGAAGTTGGCAACAGTTCTCGTATCTCGAGTTTAGTATCGGCTCGGGGCTTTATTTGGTTATGGTCCATGGAAGCGGCGACTCTCAAGTTTGGTCCAAGACAGTGTATCGATATTACTATGTTATTATTTTTATGAGCATGGAACATTGCTGTGTCATGCAACGATAGCCGCCACAGATTTCTAGTGACGACGTGCGGACGTCCACGTTTGACAGAAAGTAGCCGATGACTCCAGCTGCTCCTATTGCTCCTCTGAAATGTCGGATTTATTGCACCAGATATGGTTGCATTTCCTACAAATCCATATGCTCGAACAGAACATGAAATTGCGCAAAAATTATTATCCGCTCCGTGTGTGCTCGTGCCGCACATGAGGCGAGTACTAATAATTATTTAAATTATTTTATGTAATTCACGTAAATTTCACTTCTCTACACTTTTACTTGAAATTTTCCGTCGAATTATGCTGGATTAAGTTCACAGTGAAAACTCAAAAGTCCCGCATTTCGTGAATTTCAAATTGACGTCATTCTAGCAACTTCACATAGAAGACGACAAAACGTCGATGTGAGAACGAAGAAAGACAACCTTCGAAACTCCCTTTCCCCTTCGAAGAAGATTCGTGTGCTTGAAACTTTGAGAGATTTTTCGTTTTTTCTTTTAACAAAATTGTTCCCCTTGATTCGAATGTGACGTTTCCAGTTGTTTTTTAGTAGAAATAATTTTTTCGTACTTACTGACGGTAATTAAACAAATGGGATCATTGAAAATTATCGCTTACCTGGAATGAAAAATAATTTTCAATTTTAATAAATATTTTGAGAAATATATTAAAATTTTATTTAAGCTGGAGGGATTAGGAGAAAATGAGCAATTTGCGCTAAATGAAACATCAGGAAAGGGTTTTGCAAACCTTTATGTATTGCAAATACCCATTGAAGGTTATCTGTTATGAAGCACCGGATGTTACGATAAACAGGTAATAATTCCAAGTGATACTTTGTCATAAAAGCTGCTTATCTTATCTTCATGAATAACAACTCAATAACCCACAAGCAACTCTATCAACAACCCTTTTCCGTAACAATCAACGAAAAAACGCAATTTTGATGGATTATCGCCAGTAACTCCAACAAAACCGAATTGTGACATAATTCTGGCTAAAAAGCATGACTCCAACGTGACACGTATATAACACAATGTCACTTGTGTGCTTGGCAAGTGATTCATGGTGATAAGGCGGTGGTAATTAAAGAGAATCAAACATTTTTGTTAATTAAACTTTTGTTATTTTTTTGTTTATTTGATTGTGTGACAAATTGGTTTAATTTAAACATTTTCTTTGAATGTCACATTTTTTCAAGGGGGTTGATTAACAAAACTCCGCCATAGATTGTTTACAGACATTTTTGTAAAAAGTTTAAAATGAAGACGCTCGAAAATTTGATTGCGAAGCACAAAAACGAGTTTTCAAAACAACTTCATTCCTAATTAAGGAAATATCTCCTTCATGCGGGGAAATACTCGAAACTGGAAAATTGTGAAGAACGAAGTGAGAAAGGAACATTTGGTATTTTCTTGATTGGTACAGCTTTTTGAACCAACAGCTGGTACAATTTTGTAATTCTTCTTATTAACCAGTCAAATTTGATATCAATATCCTCTCTAAGTAAAATGAGTTACAAGTATCGTTGCTCGCTCCGAGTGTAATCAACCCAACCGAGGAATTTTCAAACAATGTAAATGAGATGCCAATGATCGAGCAGCTGTGCAGCGACATAAAATCGAATTAAACCGATATAAAATGTCGATAACCCACCACACGAATGTGATATGACACGATGAATCAAATGTTTAATAAAATGCAGATGCAATTGCAGATTCCAGCCACTGAACGTTAATATTGGGTTGGCAACTAAGTTATTGCGGATTTTTTAAAGAAAACTATTAAAGTTTTTTCTCGATATAGAGTAACTTTATTACAATACATAATGACCATTATTATCAATGGCCTTTTGCCATTTATCCGGGAGCATCATTATGCCTTTTGCATAAAATTCCTGGCTTTTGTCCGCAAAAAACTGTTCCAAGTGTGCTTTGACCTCAGTATCATTAGTAAAGGTTTTTCCATTTAAGGAATTTTGCAGCGAACGAAACAAGTAATAGTCTGATGGTGCTAAGTCTGGACTATAAGCTGGGTGTGGTAGAACATCCCAACCTAGTTCCAATAATTTTTGACGAGTCGCCAAAGATGTGTGAGGCCTTGCGTTATCGTGGTGAAAAACGATTCCTTTTCTATTGGCTAGCTCCGGTCGCTTTTCTTTAATTGCTTGGTCCAATTTACACAGCTGGTCAATATATACGTCGGAATTGACTGTCCGGTTATGCGGCAAAAGCTCAAAATATACAATTCCTTTATAATCCCACCAAACAGACAACATGACTTTCTTTTGATGAATGGGAGCTTTCGAAGTCGTTTGTGCAGGTTCGTCTTGCTTCTTCCAGGACCTTTTTCGTACAATATTGTCATAAACAACCCACTTTTCATCTCCGGTAACAACCTTCTTCAAAAATGGGTCATTTGCATTGCGCTTCAACAACATATCGCAGATGCTAATGCGCCTTGTCAAATCTTGTTCCTTTAGATTGTGAGGTACCCATATATCCAGCATTTTTTGATATCCCAGATGTTTTAAACGTTTCTGGATGCATGTGTGGGATACATTTAGCTTTGTTGCAATGTCTCGTGTTGAACTATGGCGATCGGTACCAATAATGTCCTTGAGTTGATCGTCGGAGACCTCGACTGGACGCCCCGAACGTTCTTCGTCTTTTAGAGAAAAGTCGCCCGAGCGAAACTTTTTGAACCAATTTTGGCATTGGCGTTCTTTTAAGGATTTCTCACCATATACACTAAACAACTCCTTGTGAGCCTGCGAGGCATTGTACCCCTTACGGAAGAAAAAAAGCAAAATATGGTGAAAATGTTCGTTTTCTTTGACCATCTTTGATTTTGAATTACTTGTTCACTATTTGACATATGAATAAAAGTTTGCCACAGAATGTTTCGTAGAGGAATGGCCAAAAACTTGTCAAAAGACTTTACCAGTGCGAAGCTGCTAACACACTTAAAAATGCAACTAACCACATCTGTTACTGAAATCCGCAATAACATAGTTGCCAACCCAATAACACTCATTCAATATCACTTTGGTTAGTGTTATCGTTGTAAAATGCTGGCGTTTTAGCGGTTTCTCGGTGATCGTATCGACTTTAATCGGTTTCAATTACCTGAAAGCTTTACTTATTTATTTATTTATTTCTCGGATTAATAATTACAATGCACATTTATTAGATTAGAAATGAAATGATTTTCTTGTTAATATCTCTTGCGTTCGGCGTGTTGTGGTTTCGGTTCCACACGGAGTACGCCAATGTGGCAGGTGGGACGATTTTCCGGAACTCGGGTTAAGCCTCAAGCAGTGTCTCAACAAGAGGAAGTTAGTAATTTTGAGGGAAAGCATTCAAAATGGTTCTAGTGTCTCTGGAAAATTAGTGCTTATTGTTTTGTTGGTTATGCCAAATCTTGTGTCACACCATCCTGGAATGTCTGAACAAAGTTGTACAACATTCGAGGCGTTCCCAGGTGTGTCTTGTTTCAAAAGCGTCAAAAAATTTTGTAGTACTTGCAAGGAACAAGTAATTTTTTGTATAAATCAGCAAAAGTTCAACAGACTTTTTGGTGCTATAATACATTACAAGCAACAAGACACAAGTAAAAAATTTGCCTTCAAATCAATCCCTCGGATCATCTATAAAAAGTAAAGGCCCAGCATGAGCTTAAGTTTACCGTCTTTGCACAACAGAAAAATTATTTTTCTTCACATTATGACTTCTGCAAAAGTTCGATAACCCGCATCAGACATGGGCCTTTGTTGCGGTGGATGCTGGATTGGATTAATGGGCACAATTTCGTCTTGAATTCGTTGGGAAATCCACCAGCATATTGTGCGTGCCTTGAATGGGTCATTATGACAGAGTCTTGTCTTTTTCGAATCACATAATTTACCCTCACCTCAAATTAGGGAGTCCCCGAAAAATTTCACAGCAGATCCAAAATTAGGGAAGAACTGGAGAACGCCCAAGCACTCGGAAAGGGAGAAAGATCATCGAAGTGTCTTTCTTTGGGTGTTACTCCCACGCACCGACAAGGCTTGACTTCATTGAGCGCATTCACGGTGTCCTCATTTCAAGATGTCGTCGATTACACAGATCCAAAAAGGGAAACGCCAATTAACCGCGATTTCTCGAGCCGCATAATTAAGACAGTGTCTTCTATTGGAGCTTTCAAGCTTTCAAAACACTAGATTCACCGTTATAATTGGAGTTTTCCTCTGTTGAAATGGGTTTGGCTACTTGTCAATGTCAATGCGAAGTTGGCAGGAACCTTAAAAAGGTTGGACAGACTTTATGTTTTGGAGCTTTTACAAATGGAAGGTGCCAAATTTGAAGTTGATCAATTTCAGTTCAATTCATCGCATCTGGCCACTATTCAAAGTGAAGAACAACAAAATCAAATCAAGTGAATGCCCTTACCGCTCGGTGCCTCTTGCGTTGTGTTTCATCTCAGCATGATGTAAATTACAAAACCCGATTTTGGGCCAACTCAAATTGGCTTTTATTTAAATTTAAATTAGCTTTTTGTGCTTCATTTCAAAGTTACAAAAAGTAGTTAGATCCAATAGATGAGCTTTGAAGGAACTTTTTTATTGTACTCAATAAAAGCACCGTTTGTTCCCGATTTAGACGTTTGATTGAACTGGCAGAACCTTCCTGGTTGTTCAATTTGTGGAACATGAAAGGAGAAAAATGTTGCATGAATCCGCGACCTTCCACTTTCCTGGCAGATGCTCTGACCACTGAGCTATCACGAGCACATTTTCTTTCCTTTCATGTTCCCACACATTTGAGTCGCCACAAATTCAATTCATTCTTCAGCGATTGAATGTCATCTACGTGAAGACGCAAGGTGTCTCAAAATTTTGCGCAATTGGAGCAATATTTTCATAATTTTTCAAACTTTGTATTCAAATAAAAATTTTATTGAAATGCAAATTTTCCTTGACGCTGGGAAAGTGTGAAAAGTTTTGTCCCTCAAACTTTCTTGAGTGTCTTCTTGAGCGTCTTTGAAAAAGGTTCTCACACTCTTTTTGTCCGCACCACTTTGTTGACACGGCAATCAATCAAAAGTACTTAAAGAAAAATTTCTCTTGAGTCAACAAAACTCAAAAATCCCAGACGCACCCTTCCAAAACCCAAAAATCGTGACTTTTTTGAGTCACGTTTTGACGCACATGTCAAGTGCATGTCACGAAACGCTATTTTGTAGTTTTTGAGTTTGCTCAATATTTTAGCGCTCAACGAGGTTTCAATTTTTATTCAAATTAGGGAATCAAGGAAACACAAATTTTGAAAAATGTTTTTTTGTTGACAGCACAAAGATGGCGCTGTCTCATTGAGATTCTCGACACATGGTCGGGAAATGGGAAGACGTTGCCATCGGAAGTGGGTACGATGTGGTCGTGAAAAGGTTTTCCCTCCAGTCACGTACTTATTTTTTCAAGAAATTCAAAAATTGATAGTTTTGTTGGGGATAAAGTGCAACTGAGCGCCACAAATCTCAGCGCAATGGACCGGAAGTCAAACAAACCATAAAACGAAGTCATGACGACATTTGTTTTTCCACAACTGTGTAAATTTGATGTACTTCTCTAGTGGATATTGCAAAATTGATTTAAATGAAAAAGCGACGCTTCACGCTTGAGAACTGCGCAAATAGAATTCGCAACAATGGCGGCAATTCAAACGTCACAATGGAACCGTTTCGCGTTTTGCAGTAGTGCCAATTACGGGGTTTTTGTGTGTCATTGTAACAGGAGTTGCACTAAAAAAACTAACTTCCGGCCTATTGATTGGAGTCCAATTCAAAATGACGGTTTTATGTTAGAGAGTCCATTACTTTTTTTATTTTTCAAATTGGCAACAGTGCTTCATGAAATTCGTTTCAATGGTAACTCAGCTTCGAAATGAGGCTTCTTAAAACCAACCACGCGACTAAAGAGAAAAGATGGAGAACCCAGAGAACCCTGAACTGACAGAAGAATTGAAGGCTACTGAATTTGAAACGGATACGAGAGTGAGCACCGTAATGAAAATCAGAAGATTGTTGCCTTATAGTGGTCTTATGAAAGTCACGATGTTTTCACCGGAGTGTGAAAAATATTTGCCGCAAAATTTGAACTTGTTGAGCTACTGTAGAAGCTTAAAATTGTTACAACGCAACGCAACTGCAAAACAAATTTGTAAAACTTAAATAAATCCAAACAAAATGGCTGCAATCATTCACAATTTGACAATGAATCGAATACACGAACAATTTTCAGTTTGTGTGAGTTGTGACAAGTTCTGTGAGAGGGGAATGTGTCTATCTCAAATTGACTCCGTGAATTCCAAAGGAGGAGAAGTGAACAAGAAAGGATGATGAGTGTCGCAATTTTGTGATTTTAAAAATTGAACTTGCAAGACGTTTAAACGCCTCAGATACTTGGCGGTGTGGCTATTTTCCTACAAGTGGTCAACAGGAATTAATTGAAAATCACCCAATCGTCCTGTATAACACCAACGACAGATAGCCGCTCAAGTATCAGACCCAACTGGATTTAGTGAATTCATTCAATTAAAACTAATTTAAGTTGATCAACTGAAACGTCGTCGACGTCTAAAGAATGAAAAGTGAATGACCACTATTAGTTAAGTCGCCCTATTCTGTGTTGATTTATGCCACACCGAGTGGTTAATTTTAACTGAATAACAAAAAATTTTATTAAGAATCATATTTCTGACTTGATAACACAAATTTGATTGACCCATTTCAAGCGGCAGATGTGGCGATTTTCGAGAAAAGCTTAAGCAATTTCATAAATGTACAGCGTGGCGTTAGACACTGACGCCTCTTTATGGTCAACGAAATATGCTAAGTGGGCGATTTGTTATCTCTTACAAAAATGTCGCACACCATGTACCGCCATTTTCCAAATTTATCGCCATTTTCTTCAAAATGTCCACGTTGCACCGGCTTAAATTTATGCTAATCGCCGCGTGTATACAGACGGGAGTCTATTACATGATCTTAATGTGGAATTAATCGGTCCCCGAGTACCTCTTAGTCTGCATAAATTTGCATGACAAGTGGTTTGTCCAAACTCTGGCCATTCGTACAGGAAGTGATCGATTTATTGACATTTCATGAATTCAGGTTAACGCGCTTATACCTAAACTGGTCGTTACCTAATCTCTCGTCCAAATGAACTAGTTCCATTGAGATTTATCACACGGAACACAAAGGGAAATCTTTGAAGAATTATTTGAAAACGGAACGCGCTTTGAATAAATGCAAAACTCCCCCAAGGATTCTCTCCAGACGCATTGCGTCACTCAAGTTGTTTTATTAAGTTTCTCACGTTTGTGTTTGTGCTACTGCGTGTGTGAGATGGATGAAAGATTTCGCTCGCGTTCTTTCATTGTTTACGAAGTAATGAAATTTTGTCGTGTAACTGCTGTAATGAAATTTCATTTTATTCAACTTTGATTTAAATAGCCATGGCGGCATGTAAAACATTTCCAAGTAAATTGTGAAACAAAATGGCCACAAGCGGTGTTGATGTGGACAAAATCGATTTTCAGCAGTCGTGAGTAATAAATAAAATCCCGAAATTGTTGTTAAAATAGAAAATATTGTTTTGAATAAATTATAAAACAATTTTCATTAATTTTATTTGATATTAAAGTGAATAATACCATTGAGAGGTAATAAATAAATTTACGGCGATTTCAGAGCGTTTTCTTCAAAGTTTCTCAAACTCTTATGAAGTTTCTCATTGAAATCACATGAAAATTAAATAAGATCTAACCCAATATAGCTGGAAATCCGGCCGCAATCAACAAGGCCACAGCGTGATGTTGTCATAATGGCGGTGGAAAATGTTGAGTTTGTAATATTATTTGTGTTTTATTTGAAAGTCGTGCAAATCGCTGGGGAAAATTGTTTAATTTCATTTTGTTTGTTAAATAAATTGAAAAAATTTTTTTATTGATTATTTAAATTATTTTATTTTCAAGGTAATTTCATTTACAAGGTTCAGGTATTTCTTCAAGGCGCTGCAGTGACAAGGAAAATGCGAAAAATTTAATTGAGTTAAAACGCAGCGTTGCGTCATGAAAGCGAGAGCGTTTGAGATTTTCAAATGGCAGTGTGTCATTTTGACAGTTGTCAAGTAGACACTGACGAGTTTCCACAAAATGGCGGCGTTTGTCGTCATGATTTTGACAGCTGTATGTAATGGGGGTTTTGTTGATCTGCAAAACGGCTGATCGTTTGACAGTTCTGACAGTTCTCCATTTATCAAGGTTTGACAGCTCTAAAGGAGTTGGTAGCAAATTTGTGACTTTTGTGGAATTCGTGGAAACAAATTTTTGACAGTTGTAGCAGGAACTGATCAAGTCTAAATTTGCAAATGGCGGGCTTTCTACGAGATGACTTTGACAGTTTTTTTTAATGCCTTAAATGCCATCAAAAAAATTTTAATTTGACCAAAAATGGTGGGAAGAAAATGCGCCACTGGCTTGTATCTCTTCAAGTTTTGTTCAAAAATTTCTATTTTCAGAAATCAAAAACCTCATCATGGAATAGTTCTGGGCAAATAAAACAAATTCCAAACAGAATGTAAGACACATTCCTGGAAACTTCCTTGTTTAGTTTATTTATGTTGAATTTCATTTTTAAACTTTCCATGTTTCTTAGCTGAACGACTCAAAAACATAAGAAGACAAGACTCTACTCGGAAGTGGTAACGCTGCGATTAGGAGGGAAATGTTGCGTCTTGATTGATGCATTGGATTAAAACGTTTTCTGGGGATAAAAATACGCTTCAAGCTAATCCACCTTCGCATTCTGTTCGATATCTCCTAAATGTCATCTTAATCATGGTTTATGGGACTTGGAAGTGGAATTCTTTGGGAAACAGTGGTGTCAAACTTTTGTCACAAAAGTAGCGTTCCTTTCGCTGCTCTGCTCATGAGCAGATCAACTTTTATTCATGGAACAACAACAATTTCCGTGAAAAAAATTTTGAGCATGACTGTATTTCTGTTTTCAAATTTGGTAGAACTGACGATTTAACAATGAAAAATCTGTCAACTTAATTTAATGTCAATTGTCATACCTTCATTAAATTTGGTCTTTGCGTCATATTCAATAGTTATTGAATTGAAATAATTGAAATTGAACTTGAAAATCGTAAATTGAAATTGTAAATGAAAAATGTCAAAATATCAACAGGTTAGCCAAACTTTGATAATTAAATTTTGTGCGTTTCATTCGTCATGAGCAGAGCAATGCGAAAGGAACACGACTAAAGTCATCTTCCTTGAGAAACACTCGTCTGTTGTCGCCATTGTACACTACGGGTCAAAAGTATTCGATCACCTTGTCGAGTCTTGCAAAAACACAATTTTTTATACTACTACTGGAACAAATTGACTTGATATAGCTTAACGGCTAGTTAGTATAGGGTAAAAAAATTTATTTTAAATGACGGATGTACTATAATTAATTAACTTTTTAGTCCACAATCTTCGATTCTTCGAAGAATCCTCCCTTCTTTAATAACGACACAGCTAACTTTGGGCATTCATGACTTTTGACCGGTAGTGTTACTAGTGCACTTCTGGGACATTGTACTCCTAAGTTCCTTTTTGATTTTGAAAAGGCTTCTGAAAGCAAATACAAAGGAGAGGCTGGCTCAAACTCAGACTTGACCGATTGACTTCTTTCTCAACACGTGACATGACATTTAGCGGGTTCCATTGAGGCTCAGTGCACAAAAGCTTGAGCAAGACTCAAACATGAATGCAAAAAGAGTTAATTTGAAAATAGAAAGAGATACTAACCAAAAAAAAAGAAACGGACAAATTAATGAACCCCAACGGAGCTTGATTTGGAAATCAACAACAGTTTCTGTGCCCAATCGTCCAACCAAAACCGTCCATAACTGTTAGCTGAAGTGCATTCCATTCCATTCAATGCAAAAATTTTAAGAAAAAAACCTTAAAAAACTCCATTTTGAATTTAAATTCCAAAATACAAAATACATGGAAACTTTGAAAAAGCGTCACAAGAAAGTCAGCGTCGATTTGGAAATGAATTTTTAATTATTGCAAATAGGTGAACCGTTAACTAATAATTAATTAAGTACATTTTCACAGTATCCCGTAAGTCAAGCAGCACCGAATAGATGTCACTAGTTCCCTCCCAATTCAAATAAATTCAAAATGGCGTCAATTGGTTCGGCCATTTTCTCGATTTCTTGTTTAGGTTTTTCTCGACGATTCCGTTGGACAAAAAAATACTTTACCCATTCCCCATAAGTCACTGCAGCCAGCAGTCACTGCTTCTTTTGGTAGCAGAATTCCTCAATTCCGCCATATTTGACAGTGCCTCGGGATGCATGTCTTGGCGTTTCTAATGTCAGTTGGAAGTGAATTTTATCATAGAATTCCAATCACGTACTCCGGTACATGGCGACTCGATGTGAATTCAAAATCTTTCCCAGACTCTGACCGACTTCGAGCCGTTTGAGAGGTTCCTCCGTAGCTCCCATGATCATGATGCAGAAGATCAGTGGACATCTTGAGGACTCAAGGACTCCAGGATCTAAGGTGTCAAATGAATCCTGCTTCAAGCCGCCATTTATTACGAAAATTATGAAGTAAAAGTGAAAATATTCGAGGCACCAACAAAGGCCCAATGTCTTCCGCCTCGGATAGCAATCGCTCGGCATTGTTCTACACGATATTTTCACACCATAATTGACACCATCATGTAATAGCACCACCATGTAACTGTTGTAATGGAGGTAATAATCATAATAGGAAAATGTGCCATGACACCATCAATAAATGACCAACAGCCTTGGCGTCATGGATTCCATTTTGTGGCTAACCAAGGAACCGGAAGCTGTCCGATCATGTAACCAAATAATCCCTCTCTGACATGAACTAAAGACCGTTACAAATGACAGCGACGTGTGCCTGGAAAACCTGCCATTTTGAAATTCGCAATTGCACGAGAATTGCACTGAATCGAATGGAATGTTTTGTGTTATGGAATTTTTCATGGACGCCATATTTGTGTGGACAGTGCTGCCAACATACAATGATTGGAAATATTCGAAAATTTCTTCCTACTTGTCCGGGGTAATTTGTGAAAGGTATATGACACTACAACAATGACTACAACAGCGACATGCTTTTGTCGACAAATTTTTGCAGTAAAGATTCTTTCACGTCTAACAAGCTTGAAGATGGCGGACATCTTAAAAATGTTACATTTTCTTCAAAGAAAATAAAAAACAAAATCCCACATAACAAGCATTTGTGGTTTTTCTCCACTACCAGCAAATTGGTCATCACGGTCACGCCATTTCCTTCACGTGGCAGACTCCATTTTGAGGT
The DNA here is from genome assembly GCA_963971475.1 of Chrysops caecutiens. Lineage (NCBI taxonomy): Eukaryota > Metazoa > Arthropoda > Insecta > Diptera > Tabanidae > Chrysops > Chrysops caecutiens. Next base: position 70,948,664 of record OZ020568.1, read on the forward strand.
TAAGGTAAATAACATTTCGAGGAAACAAGAAACAAAAAAATATGTTTCTCGTATTGTGGCTTCCAGCTACTTGAACTTCATTACACTATTCTTTAAGAAAAACTGTAAGATTATCTCTTTTACCACGAACGGAATGGATTGTTCAGAATTATTATAACCGCGCAGGCGTTTCATGAGTCTGAATGTGGCGTTTCAGGGGTAATCGTTAGCGTTTGAGGTTTCAGTTTCATTGCTAGGCAAACATGCCTGCCTCCGGAGGAATGTTTGTGGTCTAGATCGTTTGCCGTTTTGAGGAAAACCTATTACTGCAATTTTTAGAATTACACTGTCTGCAAAAATTCTTAATCACATCTTCCCCTCTCTCTTCTCCTTTGTCAAAATTTGTCAGTTTTTTATATCGTTTCGCAGTTAGAATTTCATTTGTGTGAGTGTAGTAAAAAGGTGCATATGTGTTTCTAGATGAATTTTTGTTAGTTTCAACTTTTGCTTGTTGACTTTTTCATTTTCCCGTTTGGTGCGAATTGAAAATTTGATTTTTACTTACAACTTTTTCACATTGTGACATTTTTGCAAATGAGACTCACCTGAAATGAAAAAGAAAATATTATTAATAAAATTATTTATTTATTCTAAAATGAAGTTGAAGTTAAAACTCTCGTTTTATTGTCAACATTCCCACGTGATTCAACTGGGATCGTTAATCATCGGTCTACGACCTCAATAAATCATAAAATTTTGCATAATTTAATTATACCTCATGAGGTATTTAAATGAAACGAAGAAATCTTCGATGAGTCGCATCTGCGAGGAACAAGACACATCTGAAGACGTGTGCCTCCACAAAAATTGCATCTAAATTCAAATGTGCAACATATCATATTACACAATAACATTTTGTTAATAAGAGTATTCACTGACAGCACAATGACGTTGAGGCGTCTATGAAACAATGACACGCAAACAAATTGCACTTTCTTTTGTTCCTCTTGTTGTTGTTGGTGCTGCGTTACGCACATCAATTTGTTGCATTATGCACTTTTTGATGCACTTTTTGATGCACGTTTTGATGCATATTTAGAAGTTGCTTTGAGTGGATATATCAAAGTGGTTTGTCGCGTGCGCAACAAATCATAACGCATAGAGAGGTGTCCACGATCAGTGATACCTTGGCAGTGTCCTCTAGTCACTCTAGTCAAGTTGAATGCCACGCTGGGGACATTGCACCATCTTGATGTGACTTTCTCACCGTAAGTTTCTTGTTTAAGGAATTTTTTACCTTTCTTTCATATTAAAAATGCATTTTTTCCATTTTATTGATTTTCTTCGAGTGAATTCCGCAAATGACCAGTGCAGGACATGCACAAAATGAAATGTGTACAAATGGCGGCATATAGTATTATTTTTTCTTTCAATTCTAGTCACGTTTTCGTTGGAAACAAATCGGTTTTAATTTCTCGTGAATTATTTGAAATTAATTGAAATTGAAAATTACAAATCGATCCTTGTAATGCAACTCTAATTTATTTTTTGTAAATAATTCCACGCCATATGGAGAAATTTTTCCACGCCATTTCTCAATACTTTCTTATTTGATCAAGTCCGACTTGCACTCAATCCAAGATGATCTTGGACGCATTGATCACTGTACTGTGGAGCCACGGAGTTCCATGGAACGATACACGACACTGGTCTCATGGGGAATGTCCTATAAGGATGTGAACTGCACGGAACGTATTTCAGACGTTTCGACTATTGCAAGAGAAACTAATTTTGAAAGCAGTGGTACTGACTTATGGGAAATGCCAAGGACGCCATTTTGTCTGATGGGTCGTAATAAGTTTCCAATTCGAAATAATTGAATTCAAATCCATTTTGCAATTTACAGTTTTCAATTGAACTCCAATCGATAATAAAAAGACCAGTCGCTCCTCAAGACGAAATGTCAAGATCAGTTTGTTGGGAAACGCTCTTTAAGATTTTGCGGCGCAGCTTCAAACTGAAGTTTGTGTCGTGACTATGAGTCGGAGTTTATTAAAATTAATTTCAATTAAAAAAATTAAAATCAAAATTATATTTAAATACTTAAGCGTGGGTGGAATTGAACAACTTTCAAGACAAAAATGGCAAAAAGAGAATTTTCGGATTTCAGGAAACGCGCGGGAATTTTCAAAATTTTTGTGTCCAAATTTGGAGAATTTCGAAAACAATTTTCCAATTAGTCGAAGGTCTCCACCGAAAATGTGGGGCTTGGTGCGAAAATGGCGTCAATCGACTTTGAAATTTCCTTATACAGAACATGCGAGTGATCGTAAAAATGATTTTTTTAAGAATTTCACACAAAAAGCTTTAAAAAGCTTCACCGAGCACATTAAAAATTTTGGTTTTAGTTAAAGACATCAATTGAGTAAATTAAATTTGGAAAATTTTTATATCGAATACATGAATACTTTCATTGGTGCACCAGGGAAGCTTTAAGCTCGAAGCTCCAAAATTTTTCTTTAATTCCTCTTTGGTAAATTGAATTTTTTAAATCAGTATTCCGACATTTCACTGTGAATTTCCCAGGTGGTTGTAATGAACGGCGCTGGATTTTCCCTCGGCTCTTATTAAATTTATTAAGGACAAATTGGTGTTTCGTGTATAACAGAATATGAAAATCGATTTGATTGACAATTACATGAATTTCCCCAGCTGTTATACGCCAGTCTTCGAAATTGCGTAAGTCCACTTCCTTCTGAGACGTAATTTGACCGTGTTGGCCAAGCAAAGGTGAATGTCAGCATTGAGTCCAGCAAATCCTCTTATCCTCATCAAGTTACTGTCAAAACGAACAAAATAACCGAATCGATTTCGAGGGACAATTCACGAAACGCGTTAGTAATTTTCCACCGAAAGGACACCTGCAAACGTGGCGTCAGTGCATCAGTGTCCAAGTGGTGTCCTAGTTGTGTATTAGTTGTGTCCACATAATTATGTCCCTCGTTATTGTCCTCATAGCAACATGGTTATTTTCCGAATGACTGTCTGTCAAAAATGAAAAATTTATTCATTTAACCTGGAAAAAATATGAGTTATTGCTGTGAAAGTGGGACAAAGTTCGCATGTCCTCGGTCGTAGAGGTAAATAACCCTCTCGACGTCATTAGACCGACACAGCTTTGACATAACTCATACTTTCTTCTGATAAGGTTAATGATAATGACTGCTGGTTCCCTCGAACATGACACGTGCCAGGAAGTTCTCGTCAACAAATTTTCGGTTTGTCGAAATTAGATGAGTCCGCCCAGAAATGTCACTTTAATAACCTTATTTTTTATTCATTCAAGAGTGGGGGCACAGTTTGGCTGCTAAATGCTCTAATTGAAGCTTCTTCGTTGATAAGAAAATGGCTACACCCCCAGACAGAATACCGAAATTCGAAACTCTTTTCTGGCTTCTGTTGTCTATCGGCCCATTTTTCAATTTTGAAAATTTACACGACCACTGGCACTAAATGACAATAAATTCGCTCAAGTTCTTGAATAAGTCTTTTGTGATAAAAGGTTGGAAGACGATCAGTGAGAAAGAAACACTCCGTTGTCATTTCAATTGACTTCGTGTAAGATGTGAATCTGTTTGCGTTTGTGTGAGTGCAAGGAATTTTTTTCATTCACACTTTGCGAATTCCTGCGCCATATTTTATTCGAGTTTCGTGTTGATTAATTTTACTTTCAATTTTTTTGGTTTTTCAAAAAAATTTTGGTTCTTCAGGTTTAAGTTGAATGGGAATTTTCGGATTAATTAAAATTTTGTCAAAATGAATTCTTCGGAAATCATGGCGCCACAATTAAGTCACAAAAAAAATAAAACTGGTTCTATTAGTAACATTTTTCCGATTGCATAAAAGTCTTTCTCTTCTACAGCAATCAATGGTTTCCATAGAAAATCAAAAAATAATTTTTCCATAATTTTTATCTCTTCCAAATCAAAATAAAAACGAATTTTTTATTCAAATCGTCATGCACTGAATATTTCCCATAGAAATTTTGTAGATTTTTCTCTACACGAATGGAGACCCCCTTTCTACAATTTCCGTAGAAAGTAAATTCGATTCTAACAACAGGAAAAACTTTGTCACTTTTGACAATTGTTTGTTACGTAAATAATAAGTCATTTTTTATGGTTTTAAGTTTATGCAACTGCCATAGAGAATGCTATAGATATTGTCAACTGTTACAGGGCGGTTCCATGCCGTACAAATTACGGAGTCATTTGAGACACAATGAAAATCTTAAGACACCAAGTGCGGGCATTCAAGACAAAACCTATGCGGAGTAGTCGCTCGGACAATTGTCAAACCAGGTGTGGACTGTTGGCACTACTGATTCAGATCGTGGAGAGTTGAATAGAATTTATTTTTTTTGTTTGCTGGTATTTAATTGATTCGCTGATTTACACCTTCGGAGCACGTGAATTTCGAGGGAGTTTTCCTAAGACGCAAGCCTGCATCACGATTTTATTTCTTGGAAAATTCAATTTTTCTACTTCTTGTTTTCGAGATAATCATCGAAATGAGAACCCGTTGCCTTTGCCCTGATCAACATGATCGTGAACACATGAATTTCATGAACATGTCATTTGCGCAATTTAATTAATGTAAAATTTATTAACAGTATTTTTTTTGCTCTTATTTATTGATTCATGTTTTCTGATAAATTAAGACATTAAAGTTTTGTAATTTTGTGCTTTTCAGTTCTTTGTTCCGAATAATTTTTCTTAATAACCAATTTATCGCTTATTACCAGCAAACATAATTAAAAATTTAATTAAGATTTTTGTACTTAAATTACTTCCACTTAAAATTTACCAAAAAATAAAATTGCAAAATGCACAAAATCAAAATGAAGATAAGCTCCGTGGCGAAAAATCACAACAAATATTTTCTATCCTTTTCGCTCATGTGTTAAACAGGAGAATTCAGAATGACTACTGGCGTGGAGGAGAAATGCATTTTTCAAGGAAAATTTTAAAATAACAAGAAATTAGGAGAAATTGCGTTCCTTTGAATTTCGATGAGGGATTTCATTTCCAATCCATGACAGTTTGAATTAATAACTTCAATCCTACTCTTCCTAGAATCCATCCATAAAATTCCATTCCCAATTGGATTTTTCAAATTTTAATACTGAATTTCTCAAAATTTCCATACTTAAATTTCAGTTTCTTTTCATTCATTTTGGATAAGAACAGAATGTTTTTGTCAAAATTAATAGACAATGGACCATCCAGGGAAAGATGAAAAGATACCTGAATTTGAGATGAACTTTATTCAAGAGCACGTGCCATAAATTTCAACGGCGACTGAATGGAGGATCAAGTCCAAAAGGTGGAAAATGAATTCCCCAAAAAAGAAGAGAAGACATTCACTTTTGTTGGTCAGTTTTTGGTAAATTTTTGGTCAGTTTTTGGTCACTGGATTGTGGGCTGCATTTGTGGAGATGCCATCACGTTGGGGTCTGGTAGCATCTGGTGGTTTTTTCGAAGGTTATATCAGAATACACCATTCACAGAAGGAGATAACCACAAAAACCAAGATGAAGGGCAGATGTTGTGCCGAGGACGTGCGCTGGACACTGGAGTGTTTCTGTAGAAACAGGCGAAAGTTGGTTTACGTGGTTTGGTGAACGTTGCTGGAAGGGACAAAACAAACTTGTTTGTCCCTTTTAAAAGGCTTGTGGCTTAATTAAACAAAGAAGTCACATTTGTGCAGCTTTGTCGAGCTGTAAATCAAGATACTTTTGAGTGAATGAGGCTAATCCCATTCGCAAACGCGATAAAGTCAAGGGGATGTCTTAGATACAGCTGAAAATGTGATTTAAAGCTTTTTCAAATTGCAGTGCTTTTATTACTCTGTTAGATAATGAGTGCAATTTTGTCGAAAGTCTTGCTGTGTCACGATTTGAAATGAAGGTGTCGCGAAAGGCGTGTGGCGGACACTTCTGGCTTCTGGGCAACACCTTCAACACTTCGACTAATGTGTATTTTATTAAGTGTTATTGAGAAATGCTATCAATCAATGTCAGGGCGTTCGCGTTTTGACGGTTTGTCGGAGAGTTTCAGTGAACGTTCCTTGTCACTTCCTTTAAGGAAAGTTTACGTTCCGAAGCGTGACACTAACAAAAGATACTTTTGAGTGCAGACCGAGTGGATTTGTGTGGCAACAATGTGAACTACGTGACCGAACCGGAAGTCATGAGGTTTAAGGACGAAAAATAAGGAAATGATTTTTTTCCCATTCGTGACTTCATGCCGAAATGTCGATAACCTCCTTTCCAGGAATAACTCAAATGGGTTGGACGACTCCTCAGTGTGATTGGAAAAGCATTTTTTTTGTTTCTCGAAGTTTGCGTGACTGAGCTTATTTGGAATTTTATCGATTTTTATGAGCTTTTTCAAGAATAATTCTTTTAAAGACAAAAATTATTGATGAAAGTCACGCGAAGATAAGTTACAATATAAAATTTATTGCATTTTGAATGATTTAAAACTTTTTTTTTTTATAATTAAAAGCTTTCAAATTTACCTGAGCTTTTAGGCACAAAGGACAATTTGGACATCAGATAATTCTGAAGACAAAATCATTATTATAAATTTCTTTGTAGCCAATATATCTTTATTATCAGTAGACGTTAAAGCTTTTTGAACTTTCTGAGCTTTTTACATTTTTCAGTAACATATGTGTGATCTAGTGATTTTAGCCTGTTTGAAGGCTCTTCGGGATTGAAAGACGGTTATTTTGACACTTTGAAGCTTTTTATAATAAAAGCTCTTGCGATTATGTGCTTTTCAGTACAAATTTAAATTTTATATTATTTGAATCATCTAAAACAGAAGGAAACTACATATACAGTTGTGAGCTTTCTGCAACAATTGCTAATGAACATTGAGCTTTTTGGAGCTTTCATGTATTTTTGTAATGTTTTTAAATATTTCGTGGTTTTTAATAAATTTTTAAATTTTTGGATATTATTAATTATTAAATGTGAGGATTTCCTCGTAAATTCGTTCTCTTGTAAATGTTACTGGAAGATATAGTTACTTCAGTTTAACTTCCAGTTACTTATTTTGAATAGCTACTTTCCGTAGCTTCGATTCAATAAAACCACAAACAGTAGAAAAACAAAAAACATTTTCAAAAGCTCAACAACTGAAAGACATTAAACCAAACCACAAAAAGTTTCATAAGACTTAAGAAACGTCTCGAGGCGTCTTGGAATTGTTTTGAAGATCTGTGTAGCAGATTTAAAGTTCATTTGCAGAAATGTTTGGTAACTGTACCTTCTTGATTAGAGGTTTGTTGAACATCAGTAGATCAACGAAGATCTCAGTAGATTTAGATTTGGAGTTTGAAGTTTGAAGTTTGAAGTGCAAAATATGGCAACGTTTTGTTGTAGTTGAGGCGAAACAAAACAATGTTCAATACGTTTTACAGATGTTGGAAGAAGAGAGAAAAGAAGCACGCGATGAATGCGATTATGTGGTCCATTCAAAACACACGTCTCCAGTCCCCCCTCGTACCAGCACTTACCTTTGAAGGTGTGCTGATTCAAGGCTGACTTGAAGACTGGCGGATTTGAGTTTCAGTTTTTCATCGTTTTCTGTTGGTTGAGTTTGAAGCAAACAGCATCTGACAAAGATCTTCGAGACCGTTTAACCACCGAAAATATTCGGAAAAGTGAAAGAACCATGGGAAGGCATGGGAAGAATACGAAACCATGATCCGAGATGATCCATCCCAGAATAAAAGGGACTGAATGTGGAATTGCTTATTGCGACTCAAGGAAAGGGAAAGACAAAAGGAAGTCTTGGGAAATGAAGGAAGTCTCTTCGGCTCTTGGAGTCTTCTATTTTTGGGATGAATGCAAACCCGTTTCTCAGTTCTCGTGGTTTCATCATCTTCAACCGAAGAAACCAGAAACATTCACTACTACTTCTTATTCTTGTTCTTCTTCTTCTTGTTTGTGATGTTGTTGTTGTTGTTGTTGTTTCTTCTACTGCCGAGACTCACACTAAACCACGATGGATGAAAAGAACTTAGTCAAGAACAGGCGAATGAATCACGCGACTCTGGTTTTGCTAAAAACTTGCAGAAATCCAAAAAAACTTAAAAAGCTAAAAAATTCCCGCTGTGCCAGAAATAATTTCGAAAGAAACAGAATTTTCGGAACTCCACACATTTTTTTTTTTTTTTTTTTTTTCAAAATATTTCGCCGACATTTTTGAGTTTTTGAATTTTTCATTTTTTGTTTCACTTAATTTCCAACGCTCAGTTGGACAGAGACATGTGGAGCAGTTTAAGAAGGTCAAATGTCAACATTTCAATGGATGTCAGTGACTCACCTAATCCTAATAACTCCTGATAATGTCCAGGATTTCAAGACTTTTAAACGCTTATCCCTCAAACAATTTTGTCCTTTTCTCGAATTAAGGCACAATCCAATGATCGTCACTTTAATGAGGCAAGGTATCACCAAAAGCCTTCCTTAAATGAATGATTCTGTTTAGGACAAACCAGGCTACCAATTTTTTGAGCAATCAGGTGATGGTTCCCTTTAGGCATAAGGGATAATTGCGATCACAACAAAACCTGGAAAACATCTGCCGCAGTCACATGCCAAAGTGTTACAGCAGTGGTTGATGGCTTTTTGGGTTTCAAAGAGGGTTGATTCCTGGTAGCACTCATCAGTCTCTCGATGGAACTTGCTTTTACTCTGAGAGAGTGTCTGGAAGTTGTCCTGGTAAAAACTTGCCTACGACAAAATGTCAGCTGACTGTCGGAAGGAACGAGGGTGGTTTAAAGCAGGGGAAACTTCCGTTGTAACTCGTCGTAGTGTTGTTTAATTTCGTGGAAGTATTTACATTGAGCAGCTGCACGAGTCGTCGGAATCTGATACATTGGAAAATCAGGGTATCGAACTTTACTAAGGGCTACTAAGGGTTGAAAAGTATGTCTCCAATTGTTTCATAAACATTTAAATAAAACTCAATGAAACAATTGTAACTATTTGCCACTCCAGACAAAAGTTTGGAAAATGTTGTCTATGCAACGATTAAAAAACTCTCTGAGAAAGGAACATTCCATTTTCACAATTTTCTGTCAATTTACATTTCCCCAGGCAAATGTACTACAAAGCTGAAACGCTTGACTCGTGGATTTTGTTTGCAACCATGTGACACGTGCAACAAAGTATTGTTTTGCACAAACATTTCGACTTGGATTTCATAGAACCAGACGTTCTTAGAAGTGAATCTTGCATTCCGCGGAGTGCAATTGCATCTTGCACATTTCACATAAACTCAAAATGTACCGTAGACGCTGCAAGAGGAAGTTTTCATCACCAGACGCCATAGATGCATTTCTCAAGTAGATGCAACTGAATGCATCCGGCTTGCATTCATGGTTATCGTTATAGGAAGGAAGTTGTGGTTGTAAGCCTCTCAAAAACACACTTCAGGTTAACGACACAATTCTTGTAGTTATCAATAAAATCTTTATCAATCATCGATATCCAATCGTCTGAGTGGGTTTTCTTATCAAATTCAGTTTTTCTTATTTACTTTATGGAATTATCAGTTAATGAAGATAACAAACCCGGGAGAACCCAATTGGGAAGAAAGTTTTATACTTTAATGAAATAATAAAATTTACATAAAACACAAATTTTCCTCAAAAATTCTTTACCTTTTATTTTTGAATTTATTTTATTTTAATCCAGTTAATGGAAGCACAAAATTTGTTTTCACTTTGAAACGGTTTTTCTCAAAATTTTCTTACAATTTTCACGTTAATAAGTTAAAATTTCACTTGAACAATTTAATTTTAGTAATTTTGTACAAATTTCCTTGATAATTTCCCAAAAAATCGTTCTCAAAACCGACAAAAACACTTTCAAAATTGAATTTAAATTTCCATAAAAACATTCAAGGCACCAAAACTCTTGACTTCAAGGCACAATTCTTGCGGAATTCATTGATTTAAACACTTTAATTAATTAAAATTAAGTTAATTAACATTTTAAGCTAATGATTCACTAATTAATTTCCATTTAAAACCAAATTTTCAGTCACAAAACACAAAATTTTCCAATTTCCATTCAATTGCAACGCAATGCAACGCATGAAAATAACGAATTTTTTTCAGTTCTTTTATCCTTTTCCCTCCTACAAGGAAATCCTTCTATCTCGCTCACGCAATCAAAAATTTGAAAATTCATTCACGCTGGAAAGGGACAAAACACTTAAACCGGGTTAGAACCTCTTTGTGGTTTTTCCGAGAAAATTCTTTTTCCTTAAATCAAAATTTGAACAATCACTGAATCAACTTTTGTTGAACACGAATTGAATAAAATTTAAAATTGAATTTGCGGATACGGAAGTGACAAAAACTACAAGAAAACAGAACAGAACCCTTTCTGCGTTGATTTGTTCACTCACAGACCACTCGCGTGCAACTGAATTTCAAACTCGCCGCAAAGCGAGTGTTTACCGTTGAAACGATGAAATGCGACGCTATCCGTTCTGTTTCCAGTGTGTTTCGTTTTAACATTTTCCTAATGTTAACTTAACATGGCTTTGGTGGTGCACATGGTTCGAGTTAACATTCCCCTCCAAACATCGCAGCATTCTCTGTGCTATTCCATTCCATTCGTTCGCTGAGGGAATTCGAATGGTTCTCTCTGTCACACGTTGCTTTGTTGCAGCTGTCGCTTTGTGTTTTTTGTGTGCGTTGCCACGCTGCGGGGGATTCTGCTTGGAATCATCGACGCACGATCGTTACATGCGTTTACGAAGCGGATCTCTCACAGTCGTGGCAGGAAAAGTTGATACACTAACTTTAATATCAATTTTGCGCTGTTGCCATGTATCTCATATAAAAACTGCAGATCAAAACCACATGTCCCCATTAATTCACACATGCTCCACGGACTAGAGTGACTCAGAGCAAGCATTTCATTGACGAATGGAGTCCTCCAGTCCAACATATCTGAAGTGCCTCCTTCGGTGGGTTCTATAATAAAATTTGCTCATCCCTGGGAAGTGTTTTGGTTCGTAGTCTTCTCTTTGTCGCGTCTGCAATCAAAAATAGACACCGAGACGATTCCGCACCGCCGGGTTTTTATGATTCCAGCTCGGGAAATTCATATTTCATTGTTAGATAAAGTCCCCATCAGGTGGCGTACGTGATACCGTCATTGTACTCATTTCGTTTATCGATTCACACTCGCGCTAATCTCGTTGCGAATTTATTTTCCGCGAACAACTCGACAATGATTTATCATAAGCCAACAACAATTCTGTTGCAATGACAAATTTTCCAACACCATTTTGTTGTTTTTGTTGTTGTTGACTTGAAGTGCATGGAGCACAACGGTGTGCAAAATGATCAGAAAACGAAATTTTTAACACTAAGTAGATAACAGCAGCCTACGCTCGCAGTGGAACCGAACTTTCTCGTTGTGAGACTCACGCGCGCTTGTGGTCAAAATATCGATCACAAATATTCCCCCTGGTGGTGGTTTTATCAACTTTTTGACATGTCAGTGAGTATGACGCGATCCCGGTTTATCTGGAATTAGCCGTTCCGTAGCCATACGCCCACAAGAGACGGATTCTCATAGAAAAATTTCGTTTTGTTAGATTTAAAGCATAACAAGGTTCTCCAGACAATTCCATCCACGAACAGATGGCGTTAGTTAGGTGCAATGCAAACCATAAGAAACCTTTCAGACACTTGATAATTTCTGGGGTCGTTGAATTTGCGGCGCAAGGAGGGCACAAACGTCTTAGGGATCCTTTTGTCACGATCATGCCTTGGGGAAACTCTCTTCCACGGACAGGTGGCGTTGGTTCTAGTTACAGGAATGCTTCTTTAAATTCTATCTGTGGTCCACATTATTTTTGTACTTCTACTGAGAGACAGATGGCGTCAAAGTCCACTGCACTTTGGAACACATGGAAAAATGCGCGCACTCGACAGGGAATCATACCCAGGACCTTCTGATGTCCGGGCAGATTGACCACTAAGCTATCATACGAGCGCATTTTCGTTCCATTCATGTTCCGACATATTTGAGTCGCACCGCGTCCGGGTCAAATGGCGGCAAGTTCTGATCATTTTTTAATAGAAATTAAAACAGAAATTAGAAAATGGCGTCGCAGAGTGGTAATTCTCCGCGGAATCGGTTTTCATTTGTTTCTCGCAATTTTCTTGACCCGGATCGACAGTCGAGTGACCGATTTTTCGAGTTCGACTGACTTCATTTTGAAAATTGAGTTTTGTTTCAATCAAATGAAGATATTTCTGTTTCACGTGCTGTTCTTCATCAAATTAATGATTGAAATCGGAAAAATTTGGTTCAGGCAAATTCAACACTGACACGGAAGACGGGCATGTCCGTCCTTCAAAACCCAACAAAACCCGGATTTAGAAGCATAATGGAAATAGTTTTAAAATTTTTCTCTTCTCATTTCAAGTGCATCAAATGAAGAAAAGTGAAAGTATCGGAATCGTTTCAGGTAACCTATGATCCTCAACAGAAAAGAATTCGTAGCCCTGAAAAAGACACGAAACTGCTCACGATTTCAACAATTTTTGTCTTGAAGAAATTTCGGGCGTTTTTTGTGGCTGCTCACTTGTGAGTTCACATTCTTCGAAATTGAAAGATAATTAGACGAATTTGGTGAAAGTTCTTTAAAAAATGCTCGATCATCCGGAGCGCTGCAATGTCGACAAGGAATTCGTAGGGCATCCCGGGGTGTCATGAGGTCAAGCTCGAGAAAACAAACATTTTCAGGTGATCTTCAAGGAATTTACATCTTTAAAGTGCTCCAATGAGGAAAGTACATGACCAAATTGTCTGTGCGATCAGTCACCTTTTCAGATCGAGTGATCGAGTGATCGAGTGTCTTTGAGTATAAAAACTCGAACCATTGTCATGGGTTGACTGGAATTTCACAAATTCAAGATTAAGGTCGAGCAAAAAGTACATCAGGGTAGGAAACCCGATCTTTAACGAATCAATGATCTTCAAGTGCTACCGCTTGATCTGAGCGTTTGTGCGATGGAAGAGAATGACGGAATTAGCTGGAAGTGTTCTTTGTGGACACAAAGAATAGAAAAATTGTTCATTCCATTCTTCAAGAACTTGTTCTTCTCGCTAAAGACCTTCGAAGACATTGAAGCGTATGTTTTTCTATGGAATCGAATTATATAAGAATGATCCATGCCCTCGTTTGACTGCCATAGATGATGCTTGTTTACCAACAGCCGCAAGAATGCTGCTACTTTTTCAGAGCGACGTCTAGCTTTGGGGAATGGTTATTAAAAATGATTTTGTTCTACGTCTTCTACGTCTTCTGCTCCATAAGACATTAAAACCTAACCGCAAAAGATTTAAGAAGGTTCGGTGTACTTCGAAATGCACAGAAAATTACTTTGGTAATTTTGTAATTAATTGTCATTAAAAGTAAGGTTTATAATTAATTTCCTTCATTTGTCTGACAGATGAATAAAGACCGTTTGAAGTACTCAATATTGTTCGAAAATTAATCAACAAAAAATTTTCAATTAATTGAAAAAAAATTTCATGAAACAAAAATTCTCGAAATCAAATTGAAAAACACGAAACAGAAACTGTTAACTCAAGGACACAATTGGGAAAAAAAATTATTCACGTAAAAACCGAAAACGGAATGTTTCTATCTCATTTTGTTCCACACAAAAACAATTCACAGAAAACAATAGTTGGGGAAAACAGGAGAAGTTCCGAAAAACTGGAAATTTACGATAAAGTTTTGGTGAAAATCTCATTACAGAAAATAGGAATAAACGATTTCAGGACACGTATCCTGATGGGAAAGGAAAGAAGACGAAGACTGATCGTTAGTGAATCGCCATTTTACTCCAAGATACTCAAGGTGCTGACGGCGTGTGCCGCTTTAATTTAGGTGTTGGCGGTTTCACAAAACCCGCTACGCCAACTGCTGATCAAGGTCATCGCGAAGGCCATAAGCAATAATTCTAAATTGGCAAAAAATTAAGTTTCCAAGAAAGTTTTCAAGTTGGTACAACCTGGCGAAAATGTAGGACACCCAGACTCTTGAGTCTTCAAAGTCGTGACAATAAAACGATTTGAACGCTTTCATTTTTATGATTAATTGCTTAAAAATTTTATTTATTTCGAAATGAACAGTGCTGACAACATTGAAAAGAAAATTATTTTCAAGATGAATCAATTCGACCGTAAACGATGAACGACCAGTGTTCAATGTTGAAAGATCTTTCAAAATTGATAGTTCAATACGTCTGGACGTTTTACTGGAATCAGATAAAGTTATTAACAAAACTGTGTTCAGTTGCAGAAGTTTAATGACAGCCACCTCGTGGCTCGTGCTGGATGCGAAAGTTTGCAGAAATACGTGACTCTCGGAGAACTTCCGAATTTGATTGATTTCCGAGCCCTGACGCCATTTCGCTACTTTAAACTTTTTGATTTTTCAATTTACAGTTGATGAATTTGTGACACATTCAATTGAAGAACTTAAAACTGTACAAACACATTCAAAATGTCTACAGCGACATGTCTACTTCAAATGTTGGTCCACGTACAACGTCAACGAATTTACACGATGACTTCCTTCGGGAAAAAGGCAAACCGAAAAATGACTTTCACGAGGCACATGTCAACTTTCAAAATTGGATAATGGCGGTGCTCCTGTCTGTCAAAAAGAACTGTCATGACTGTCAACACGCGGTCAAGCATATAACAATCCGTGTGGTGTCTGTCAAATGCTGCCAACTGCTTAATCTCTGATTTGGTTATTAAAACGAAAGTTGGCCATTTTCATTTTTCGGATTTTTATCGCCATTTTGTTGAAACATTTCTTTTCAATTACGATTCAATTACAATTCAATTTCATTTCAATTTTGATTGTTCACTCTTAGAAAGTTCGGATGACAATCAAATGACAATCAAATGAGAGGAAATTTTTTGCCCATTCAAATTGTGGACGAGGAAGTGCTGCTTTTTATAATTTCGACGTAATTTTGAGGTTAATTTAGAAAAGTGTTTTTCACATCTTGCATTCAATAAATAATTTCACGTTTGACCGATCAAGATGGAATCAAAGCGCAACCAACACAGAAGGAGCAGGCTTCAAAGACCTCAAGAACCTCAAGACGATCAGCTCAAGATCATTAGAATGGAAATTATCCAAAACCATTACGCAGCACTTTCGATTGCAGTACAACAATTACGTGCAACTTTTTATGCACTGCAACTACTATTGAAAATAAAGTTTAAACCTGAGCCTAAGCCTGAACCTGGAATAGTGGCGATGCATCTCGGATGATTGCACGCCAGATTTAAATCAAGAAAATCGACATTGCACTGCAATTTCTTAATGATTCCACGAGGAAAAAAGGCTCGAGTCAGGCAAATTGCATTCTTTGAGGATTTTCAAAGTGTTTACCTTGAGAAAGGCACAAGGCACAAGTGCACCTGAATGCACTGAGATGCAACATGACGCAGCGTCTGTAATTATGCGAATCACTTAGGAAAATCATCACTCGTGTGTTGCGCATGGATTCAAGCACTTCCGGGAATGAAGAGTTGAGTTTCGTCTACTTTGTGTGGACAATAGGCGACATCTGCAGGAATTCCAATCAGTCACTTACAAATGAAAATGTCGTTTTTCCGGAAGTTCACAAATCTGCATGACATGAACTCATTAAGCCCACATGGATTTATGGCGTTCTGGGAAAAGTGAAACTTTTGATCCTTTCCCCAAAAACCAAATTTGTTCCAACAACGCCTTGAGGGAAATGTTAATTACGCCATTTTTACCAGACGCTTCTTATCATAAGTCCGAAGAGGAGATTAACAGACTTTCATCCGAAAAATTAACCGCAAAAAAATTTATTTTTTTCCAAGAGAAAGAAGTTTCACATTTTTTAACTTTATTTTTTAATTTTAATGATTTTTTAACAATTATTTTGTGAAAGTTTGAGTGAATTTCTTTTTCTTTTTGAGTAATTTTAGTTTCTTTTTTGTTTGATTTGAAAAATCAAATTAGCAAATCCGATGAATTCAATTAAATGAATTGAGTGAATTTAATGAATTCCATGAATTTGGTAGATCCAATGAATCAAGTGAATCCAGTGAACCAAATGAATTTAAAGACTTTGATGAAACCAATTAATTAAATGAATTTTATAAATCTAATGAATCTGAATCACTGAATACGGAGGATCACTGCTCATGTTATTGAAGTACTGAATCCGATGAATGTGAATAAACAGATGAATTTCATGAATCGAATGAATGAAATGAACCAATGAATTTGTTAATTCATCCTATTCATCCGATGAATTGGTTAATTTTGATGAACCAACCAAGGAATCAAATGAACATCGCGAATGAGGTAATCTCTTAAATCAAGTGGATTCGATGAATTGAATGAACCTGATGAATCCGATGAACGAAACCTTCAACTTTGAACGAAAGATTACTAGACTTATTCCCTCCAGAACAGTTGGAAAGTGGAAGATTCCTATTACCACGTGTCCAAAGCATATTCCAAAATGTAATGACACCAACATGGTCGTAAAATGGAGTAGTTATTCACCTTCAACCCGAGCATGGGTTTAAAAATTTGATACTCAAAACCGGAAGTGTAACTTTTGTAGTGTCGATTTGAATCAAAATTCAAATTCAGAACATTTTTGTACTCGGAGCAAAAAGGTAAAAGCCACAAAATTCCACGTGGACGTTGGCGTCACGGACAAAGTTTAAGTTGAAAAAAACCGTTTAATTGAACCTGACATTTTCGTAGTGGGTTTCGAGAAACCTTTTCATGTGAACAGACAAGAAAACTTTCGGTCAAGCTTTATGTTGTACGTAAACTTTGTCAGGTACCGAATTTGGACGCAATCTCGTTTCATATTTTGACCACTAGACCTTGACACGACATGGAAAAAAATCGAGTAAAACGTTTTTGCCATTTACTGACGCAGAAGACCGTTTTTTGTTAGTGTCTTTTCTACATTTGTCTACAAAATTGGGGGGAGTTGCGCAAGTTTGCTGGGAAATTGGACATTTGTGCTTCATGCGAGCGTTTTTGGCAGATCACTTTTGGCCGGACAAGGTTTTTGGAGCAACGCTTTGTGTGAGCAACTCATAATAATGATGGAGTCCCAGAGGCAACAATGACAAATCACTGTCCACAGCGACATCTCTACTTCAAATCTTGTTAGAATTTTCAGTACATCATTTTGAATTATTTAAATTTCTGATTATTAAAGTCAAAAATTTTCTAGTTTCCCATTGAGCAGGGTCCAATACATGTCTCCCATCCAACTTCAAAGGTGATTGGCCAAAGTTCACGCACCTGTAATTAATTTCTTTTTTTTTCTTTGCTGCAGATTGCTGTCACGCACTTTGGTCGACTCAGTTCAGCGGAAAAAAATATTATTTTTTGATTAACTTAAAAAGCTACAGTCACGCAACAACAGAATTTCGGTAATCTGTACATGACAATGAGCTTTCCCACGTTTACGCAGATTTTCCTTGATTTTTTATAATTTTGACAAGGGAAATTTGTTAATAGGTTGACAAATTGACTGTCGTCATGTGGGATCTAGAACGATTCTTGAAAAAGAACATTTGCTGTGTAGAGAGCCATCTGTGAATAAGAACTTTAAAACAAAATAGAGAATAGCTTGGACACAATCCATGGTTTACTGAAAATGCAAATAAGTCAACATCCGTTTGCGGAACGATCTGAGGCGGAGCATTTCCTCTCGCCAAGTGTTGCCCCATTTGACTCTCAAATGACTCCGTAAATGGCGAAGTCACAAATGAGGAAGCCGATGTGTAGCAGCCTCGCGTAATCACTCCATTAAGAAGCATTTAAAATTCCACAGAAGCAGAAGTTTAAAGTTTAAACAGAAAACCAACAACCAGTGAACAGCTAATTGACATAATTTCAACAAATTAACAAAAAATACGAAGCAAACTTTCAACGCCGCTCCGATTTCTTAGAGAAAACCTCGAAGACACTTCTTCGGCACACAAGATGTTGGTTGAGTTGAGACAAAAATTAAACACAAAAACAAAAACAAAATGTAATAAAACTACAAAGCAACAAATCAACAACACACCAATTATCTTGTTCTTGTTTGTTTAGATGTTGTTAAGACGTTTGTTAAGATGCTGTTGAGACGTTGTTGTTGAAACTTGAGATTTAGCGTAAATTACAAAAAACTTTGGTCCAACTTCTTGTGTCACGCTTGAGTAAAGAATCATTTAAAGTAAATGCAACATTTGCAGAACATAAACTTATTAACTTTCTTCAAAAACATTTTAAACAAAATTTATAACCTCGAAAAATTTCGTTTTTGCTTTTGTTTTTGTCGAGGGCGGAAAAGTTTCGATGGAGTTGAATTGAAATGGAAAGTTACTTTAATTACTTCAATAACTTATCAAACTCTTTGAAGTTTTAATATTAAAGGAGTCACTAGTAATCAAGAAGATCGCGGAGAGGAGGAGGAAGAGGAATGAAGAAACAACAAAGGAAGAAAGTCGTCTTCTTAAGAAAAACGTTATTATCTCAAATTTACGATACAAATTTCCTCAAATACTACCCTGTCTCCGTCTGTCTGTTGTGTTTTCGGTAGTAGCATGTTTCTTACGAAAATCTAAAGTTAGTAAGTTATTTTTTGTACCACAATTCGATAACAACTTCCTAACAATTTTTCGTGTTTTATGGGTTTTTACACTTTTTCCAATCCATTCGAACTCACTCACTGTCTTACGTTACATTCCACTCGGGTTTCGAGGGTAGAAAGTTTGCTGATACTAACAATATGTTATTGGTCTTGTTAACAATATCATCAGTTAAATGTTCTTGTCAAAGCGTGGTTATTAAATAAATTTATTAACAATTTTCAGCTCGAACTGATTGTGAAAGGCAACTCAAATGGATCACTGATCGTTGTGGAGTCTTTGGGAAATTCGGTTGAAGAAATATTTCTTTTCAACTCGAGATTGAT
Organism: Chrysops caecutiens; assembly: GCA_963971475.1. Taxonomy (NCBI): domain Eukaryota; kingdom Metazoa; phylum Arthropoda; class Insecta; order Diptera; family Tabanidae; genus Chrysops; species Chrysops caecutiens. The sequence goes on from OZ020568.1 coordinate 70,967,753, forward strand.
GATGCTTGTCTGAAGATTCAATCAAATGGGATCATCATCATCAAAGTGTATTTTACTATAATCCAATAAATACTAACTTAACTTCAACAGAAATTTTAGAATGTTATTTTAATCTGTCTGCATAAGCAGTTCATTTGAAGCAAACTGCAAATAGCTCAACTCATTTTTGGACTGTTACGACACTACGTAGAGGAAATCCTCAGAAACTTTTACTCAAGAAACTGTCCCTAAGATGAATTCAAAAGGAGTCAACACTATGGAACCTACGCTAATCGTTTAATACTTGCTACAAACTTATTAAATCTATTAAAATCTGATTTGTATGGTTATACTTTTAAGAATCCCATTTTCAAAATTCTAGAAACACTAACCAAGGATTACTGATGTGGTACGAAGATACAATATATTGTAAACATTCTTCTTAACATTCTTGGTTCATAGAGGCTGCACGAAGATTATGAAATATGAAATGATATCCATGAAAATGAGGATTCATTGATACACTGTTCTCATGAATTTGACTCTTACACAAAGTTGTAAATCTCTAAAGGATCTTCCACTAGACACTAGATATAAGTATCTAATCAGAATCTGAACTATGGCATTTCATACAGTCAGACTAATAAACTCTTTTGATAATTCTACCTTTAAATTAACCTAATCTTGTAAACCTTATCTTAAATTAAATAATGTAACTGAGAAATTGTAACGTTTATTGGAAAACGTTTTGTAAGAATCTAATAAAGGATATGGTTTCACCTTCTTTGAATCCTTGACTCTAGCTAGCATTCCTGTTAATATAATTGTTAAAACTAGAATCTTGTTCAATACACCTTGGTTATGGACATGATTGTAGGCACGTGAAGAATAGATTTAGATCTAATTCATGAAGACTTTTTGGAAATTTGAGAAATAAAACTTGTAACCAAATGCAGTAATCTCTATGGACGTTACTCTAATCTATCTTAACTTTATAGAGCTCTTAAATTCTTCTCTACATTTAACAATATTGTTATGAAATCACTTTTAAAACTTAAACACATATAGCAGGACTATCATTTTTCCAAAATAGTTTCAAATGAAGCAAAATTGCGTTGAATTGTCACGCTTTTGAGCAGCGAAACTTTCGGCAAAACTCAAATAGAAACCGAATTGAATTGAGTTGAAAGAGATATCAAACTTTTTATTGATTTCCCCAATTGTTATCCACTGTAGCAGTATGTCTTATAGACAAACATCTTGAAGACTTTCGTGAAGATTAAGTAAATCAATTGGTTTCACTTTGAATTACCGAAATTGAACATTTTCAAAAGGGAAAGTGTTTAAAAGTGATGGAACCATTAAGTAATTAAATAAATTTAGTTGCTGTGCTCCACCATACTTTAACTAAAATTTAATAAATTAATAATGATTTTGGCATGAAATTCAATAATAGCCGCCACTCACCGAATGCTCTGCCAGACGTTTCTGCAATTCACCGATTCCCATCTGAGTTGCTTCGGACAGGGATGGAGCCTTGGACAGTTTGTCCTCCATGTCTCGGAGCCATCGACGCAAGACTCGAGGATCCTCAGCTGATCCTTGGGAAGGAGATGTTTGCAACGACAGCTACAATGGAAGTTTGTTAATAAAATCATATTAATTTCGAACCTGACTGTACACTCACCTTGTCGTAACACTCAGTTGGACTCACTTTACTGACGGTGGCGCCTTCAATTTCACAACGTGCCTCTTTGCATGTATCAAGAAGGTTTGTGTCCATGATGTAATTGTAATTGGTTTGAAGCGCTGCCCAGAATTCGTCTTTTCCACAACTTGACGCAACGCCAGTTGCGTTACTGTGGAGACTACATGAACTGTGACTGTTGCCACTGCCCCATGAGCGGCGCCACAAGTCACGTTCGGGATTTCGTTTTTTCTGGAGGGAAATTTTGAAAATTATCAATAAAATTTTGTTTCTTTCCAATTCATTCCACAAATTCAAAATCAGAAAATGGCCGCCAAATGCGCGGGAAATTCAATTTCCACGTTGAAAAATTTTCAATTTGCAATTCATGAGGCACCTGGAAATCCTTGAAAATTGTTTGCATTTTAATTGGTTTTAATTGATTTTCCAAGGATTTCTCGATTAATTAGTAGGAAATCATCGCGGGAAATCGAATTTCCACGAGACTACATGAGTTTCAAGTGAACTGTCGCTGATTTTCAAACGCGGAAAATCCAATTAAAGGCGAACATTGATGGATAAATGTGCGGAACGTGTTGGACGCCAGACAATCGGTTAATGATAGCATTTATCGCAACAGATAGCCACAAGTGAGTATGACCAAATTTGTGTACAACTCGGAGTTGTTGAGTTAACCAAACTCCCCCAAGTCGCCTTCTAATTGTCTTAGAGACATTCCGGCACGTCTTTCGTCTGGACTTGAAACCCGTTCCCGTTCGATAATCTCCGTTTGACATTCTTGCAGCCAAAGATTAAAGTGACTTTCACCTGTTTGAAGAGAGACGGAGAGGAAGGGGTTGAATGGACTCACCTTGAGTGAATTGTATGGTCTCTCCACCCTCAGTTTGGCCTTAATCGTCTCCTTTCCGTCGTGCTGGACATTTGGTGGTAACGATGTCATCGACAAGGATGGTTTGATGAATGCTGTTGATGACGATCCAGATGAGATCTGCTCATTAGGGTGCTTCATCTTGACTCAGATCTTGAGAAACCAATTCGTTCAAGACACTCCGTTTCCGGGTTATCGTTAGTGTTCGTTAGGTTTTCAAAGGATTCTCGTTTATTTGAGGCACATCATTTTGAATCGTTTTGGTCCGTGTTCCTGCTACTTCCTTCAACTTCAATTCAATATCAACTTCAACTTCAGCTTCAATTTCTACTCGAATTTGTTACTCTAAAAGTCAGTCTATTCTGGAAAGAGAAGGACAAAAATTGATTGAATAAAATCAAGAAAATGTTTCCGTGTTTCTTGCGTTTCCAGAGAAACTGAAATTTTTGTTGTTCAACTTTCATTGAATGCAACACATGCACTTCTTATCAGTTCAAGAAACAGAAGAAACGCTTGGCTTTCCTGCATTTTGTGTCTTGGTCGTGTGTCTCTCGTTTGGTGGCAATAAATTTGAAAATTTTCGTTTAATTAATTGATGCATTTATCTAAAAGGACACGAAGTCTTGTAACAAAATGTAGGAAAAGCCGAACTTTCTTCACTCTTAAATCGTTTTACTGCGACGTCTTTGACTTTGAATTGGCGTAAGTCTTTCTCGTGAAACTGAATTCAATTGATTGCAAGTGAAATTCAATTGGAAATGACAAAAACAGCAAAAAATTTAAATGAATTAACAAAAAATTTACAATAAATTTAATTAAAATTAAAAGACTCGTTTGTGCTTTGGTTGGACAAACATTTTCACGTTTTGTCGCGTGGAAGCTTGCGATAGAATTTTCAAGGGAAACGATTCTCACCTCCAGTAGACTCTAGTAGACACTGGGTTGAACCTCGGAGACGTTCGTAAGACTTTCACTGGTCTCTTTCAAGTGACTCTTCCGGGATCTTGACCCAGAACTAGCAGACGACACTTCTTTATCCAAACACACCGATGGTGTCACGTCAGTCTTATCAAGATTCAGGGAATTTCAAGAGAAATCTCTAGTGAATTATATACTAGGAGACACTTCTTGGTCCAGGGAGATCGAGAATGGAGCCATATCCAGTGGTATCATGAAGGCTTTTTGAAGTCCACAGAGCTGCAGAATTGACAAATTGTAGTTGGTCTCAAAGACTCTGGGGAATGGAAGCAGGTTCTCTCCTTTACGAGACACTTCTTGATCCAAGCAGAGGCAGAACTGAACCATTCTCAATGGTTTCATGAAGATTCAAGGGCGTCCACAGGGCTCCAGAATTGACAAATTGTAGCTGGTCTTGAAGATTCTGGGAATTGAGTGTAGGATCTCTTCTCTAGGAGACACATCTTGCTCCAGGTAGATCCAGAATGGAACCATTCCCAGTGGTACCATGAAGGTTTTTGAATCTCTACTGAACTCTGGAATTGACAAATTGTAGCTGGTCTTGAAGATTCTGGGAATTGAGTGTAGGATCTCTTCTCTAGCAGACACAACATGGTCCAGGTAGTATCAGAATGGAACCATTCCCAGTGGTGCCATGAAGGTTTCTGAAACTCTACTGAACTCTTGAATTGACAAATTTTCTCTGGTCTTGAAGGTTCTGGAATTTGGAAGCAGGATCTCTTCTCTAAGAGACACATCTTGCTCCAGGTAGATTCAGAATGGAACCATTCCCAGTGGTACCATGAAGGTTTTTGGAACTCTACTAGAAGCAGGATCTCTCCTCTAGGAGACACATGGTCCAGGTAGTATCGGATCTGAACCATTGTCATAAGGTTTTGATGAAATTTTTGACTTTATTTTGGTACTTTCTGTGAATTGCAAAAGAAGCAGGTATATGGAGAACAAAGACAAACTTTAGAGCCCAATTCCCAAAATTGACTTTCCACAACACGAAATGGACGACTGGAAAAGTGCAGTTATTTTCTTTGCATTTCCTGTTCAAATCAAGAACAAGAACAAGAACGTGAAGAACGAGAAACGACGTCGATGACTTCTTCTCATTCTTCTTCTTGAGAAAGAAAATTCTTTAAGAACTTCAGCGCTTAGCTCATCCAAAAGAACCGGAAAGGGAGACCCAATCCAACTTCGCCGCCATTTTGAGAAGTGCACCATGGGAAGAAAAAGAACAAAACATGGCTGCACTTTTCACTTCACGTCGTTTTACAGAAATATCTTCATGAAAGGAAAATTCTTCCCATCGCGACTGCGGGTTCTGGGAATGGCTAAGAGGCATCTTTGAACAAAGAAGGGGGGAAACGAGTTTTCTGGTTTTTATTTGATACTCCACCATGCTTATCCACTCCACCATGACACCATGATGATTCTTCTTGTTTGTGGTCCGTAGGAGTTCATCGTGAGCGACTCTTCTTCATTTCAATTCAATTCAATTTCAACTTTTTTCGTTCAATGATAGAATCGTTCTGGTTACGTAACACATCTCAACGAAAGCGCGGTCAAAGTCTAGAACGTCTTTGCTTTGTCATCATACCTCTTTCGTCTTGATGGCGTCTCATGATGCACCATTCGTTGCGTCACTTGTGAATGAACTTGAAATAACTTTGAAAACTCAAAGTGCATCTTCAGGTTAACGTTGACGTAGCCATTATGCAGGTAAAGGTGTCAAGTTCATTTCTCTGACGTCAAAATCTACAAAATGGCTGCACCATGATTTCAATTCAAGCCAACAATCAACAGAAATGTAAAAGCAACCAATCAGAACAAATCAATTTGACAGCTTGATGACCGAACTAGCAACCACTGAAATGACAGCAACAGGAATGGCTTGAAGGAATTTCTGTGCTGCACGTGTCAACTGTCAAAATCAACTGTTTTGATTGGTGGTTTTCGAATTTCAGTGATGCCAACTGTGATTTCTCAATTTTTTAAAAAACGGTTTCCAAAATGGCACCTTTATTGATCCGCCATTGTGTTTGTTTTTGGTGAAATTGGTTTTATTTGTCGCTAACATTTCACAAATTCGTTTGTAATTATTTGAGCAGTAAATAAATAAGTAAAGTAATAATTATTTGACAATATTGACTTATGAGTTTCATTTTTAACACATGCAGCATAATTTCGAGCATTTTCTCTGCAAAAACGTCGAAAACAAACAAAATGTGCACGGCGCCATTATTGTATTTCAAAAATTCGCGGGTTTTACATAACTATCGACTGAAATTTGTCATTTATCCCTGACAACTCATTAATTCCGCACTCACGAGTGTTGTGGTTCAATAAATTATAAAGTGAATATTTTATTTTTTAATTTTTAAAATTAACATTATGAATTACAATATTTTTCGGCATTTGTTGGCTTGGAATTCGAATGGAGTCAAAGACAATAATAGATTCATGTTGAATTATGCAAATTTGTTGTTGTCTTGGGCACGTTTTGCGACTTATGGTTTCCATTCAAACAGAGGTAGTTAATGAACACATTTGTATGCTTAGACCTTTTCCAATGCGAAAAGTGGAAAAATTTGGCCCCACGCAGAAGTAAAGGGCAACTTACAAGTAAAATGAGTGTGTGGGACACAAACTGGTCCACGTGGCATTTTTATTTTTAGGTTAAATTTATCATTTTGAGAAATGGTGCTTGTCACTTGAAGAATAGGTGTCGCCCAATCAATTTGAATGGAAAGACATAAAAATCAAATTAAGGAGAAATGTGCTATTGGAATGTCATCAATTTCATTATTGATCTGTAGGTTGAATCCATTCAAAAGAATCAATTTGCGTTTGACCCGGTCACAGCCGGTTTATCATTGATTGGAAAATTTATTCACCTTGATTGCACCTGATAAATGCATTGTTGCATTGTTAGAATGGACTGGGAATGAATGAATGGATGGGTCAAAGCCGGTTCATGGTGACACGGTGAAATTTGAATAGAAATTTTTCTTGTGGATGACACAGTTTGGAATGCGGTCAAATTTTATGCCTCAGAATCTTAACCCTGGGATGCGTTTCCTACTATTCCACACTTCATTCCCAATGGTCCCAAAAATGTAGGCGATTCCAATTAATGACCCGCTGCTGTATGGAAATGGCCACAGGAAGATGCGTCTAATAACTTCCTTCCAGGGGCATGCAAATTTGTGTCTTCTTGTAAACAGGAAATGCTTCCGAGTGTGATTTTGTGTTTCTTCAACTGTAAATTCGCGCCATTTACTCTGACAATCGCAACGGAATCTTAGATGCGTGACACGCAATTTGAAGAATATAAAAATGAATAGAGCGACTCGTCATTTTGTGAGTCACTCGTGGAACATTTTGAAGTGTGACACTCAAGAATAAGCGACATTTACTGACTCCGACTCAAGATGGAAGGGATAGTGTTCAATAATTAGGATGAGGACATTTAAAAACTTCAGAATCACTTTCGGCTCAAGTTCTAGAAGCTTCCAGTTCGACACTTTTCCTCTTTTCCAAATTCAGTATGTCTTAACAAGTTTCTTAGGTTTTAACACAACCTAGAAGAACCCAACAGTTTTAGATGAGGAAGACATGGAACAGTCATGATCTTTCAAAATGGGATAACTTCGGCTCCTTATCCAGATTCAAGAGTTCAATGATCTAGGACCAAAAGGGATGCATTAATACACTCGTATCATGATTGCGTATCCAGTTCTAGACACTTCCATTTTGGGATTTTAAAATCTTCTCAGTTTTTTTGCATTTTAGAGACGCCAGCGTGCAAAATACCACTCTAAATGTGGAAATTCGCTTCAATCCCCAATAAGTGCAACAGAATCCCTCGATTCCGAGTGCATTTCTATGGCATTTTTCCCTTTTTCTGAATCTATTTCCAGCAAACTGCAATGTGACATGGACATATAGATGTGTTTATGGAGAAACATGTTTCTAAATGAACAAAATGTTGAATCATCGAATTCTTACATTTGTAATGCGCCATTTTGGATGTCATTACATTTATTTGGTGACTTGACTCAACCTCAATTTATATTTGCACTTTAAATATGTCCACATGTGCTAATGATTCAATGAACAGAAGTTACCCAGTTCGAGGTAGATCTAGATTTCAGTGTTTATTAGAACAAACGTGGATTGGCAAACATTTTCAAACATGCAAATTAACGTTGTTACTGCCAACCGGATTGCATCTGGTTAACCAAACGCCAAGTTAACCTAGTTGCGGTTTTTATTTATTTTTCAAATGCCATTCTTCACTGAATTCGGAAAAATCTAATTCCAGTTGGGGAAAAAATTATTTTCCATTTCAAACAACATAAAAAAATATATTTAAAACGGTAAAAGAAGTCACAAACGAAAAGTTCAAATGAAAATGAAAATGGAATGTCTCTATCTCACTCTGTCGCATGAAGCATATTAAACAATCCGAATGAGGACATTTTATGTTTCCTTACGCCTAGACCACACGATCATTGTCTTACGCTTCGATCTAAAAATTAATTTAAATTATTGACTACGAGCTTAAGGGATGACTTCGGGCTACCATTTCAAAATGTGTTTCCTGAACTCGAAGCCTTCATAATTACAGAAAGTCAAGTGGTGACAAATAAAATCCAATAATTGTCTGGATTACGGGCGTATCCCGGATGTGATCTTTCGATTAATCATGTCAGACCATCGGAGATTCCGACACGTCCAACACGTGGTTCCTGAAGTGATAAAGTTTTGATGAATCAGTGGCTTCGCATGCAAATGAGGTAAAGTTGAATCACTTATAGCGAATTTCTTGGACGCCATATTTTAGAATTTGATCATTTCTAATGTAAGAGAAGTTTGGCAAATTGTGTCATGGAAATAAGAAGTTTGATGACACAATTTCGAAGAGAGTCACTCAAAGATGACGCAAGGTGTGTCGTCAACTGGTAATCCGTTCCACGTGGAGTGGATATTTCATAAAACCAAAAACAAATAAAAGGAGGTCATCAATTAACCTTTTTTTAAATCCTAAGAAGGAAACCACAAAAAGCTTTTTAAAAGCTTCTTGAAAATAATTTTAATCGCCAAAAGTGGATAAGAAAATATTGATTGTTGGTTGAGTGTCATGATTGGGCAAGAACTTGTGAGTCACATATGACACGCAATTGACGCACTATGACGGATTGCCCGTGCCATACTACGAATGGGATTGAAAGTTGTCGTTGGGAGCAGACAAAACTTTAGTAGACTTCCCTTGAGTTGGGTGTGTCCGACAGATACTCACCGCACGATCACGATCATTCCTGTTGAGAGGCTACCGTGCCCGTTCGGCTTATGATCGATTGTCTCAAAATGGCGCAACGCGACATGAGCCTCCATTGACGATCAGCAAACGATCAACGATCTCCATTTGTTGAGTCCGGACAAACATTCCCACGACATCGACCCGTTCGCGTTTCAATAAAGAACGCTTTGTTGCTGGTCACATACAATCGATCATGTTCGAGTTGTGCCCCTTCTAATTGGTTTGAGGATAGGGTCAAATCATGATCGAGTTGTGACAATACATTTCATCACACGAAAAATGTTTTCAACAATTTTATTTTCATGTTAATGGAATTTTGTTACACAACTCCAATTGGAATATTCGTTGTGTGCTTATTGAGAAGAAGAATGTTCTGTTACAACTTCCCCTTCGTATGCCCTTCAAGATGGCGACCAATTTGACACACCAGATAAATCTTTAATTCTCTTTTCTGAGGATTACTTCCTTGGATACAATTTGAATTACAACTACAAATGTAAAGGTGCAGCAATGCGATGGTACATAATCACACAGATGAATTCAAGATGGCTACCACGTTAACATTTCATGGAGTTTCCAGTTCCGATTTTTTCGACAATTTATTTTTATTTCTTTATTAAATTTGCTCTGTTAATTAAAGTTAAATTGAAAAGTGAATTTTGTTAGTAAAAACTTGAAGCTCTTAACCCATTTAAATTTTATTTAATTTTTCTAAATTTATTAAAGGCATAAAATGTCTATAATTTAGCAACAACCATTAAGTATAAACCATACGAAAAGTAAAATTAAGTAAGTACGTACTTTTAAATCATGAAATAAATCTTAATAGTCTCGCAAAAATATGTGTCAAATGCTGAGACGAGTACCAGATCTGCTAATTACTTGATTACTTCGTGTTTTATTTCGAGAAACATTTTAATGAGTCAATTAAGAAAATTTTGAAATTAATTCAAGTAATTATAATGTCTGCATTTCGATAATAAAAGTTAGGAGGAAAATATTTTTTGTTAAAAGAAAACCGGAAAATTGATTTTTCAGTTTTGCAGCACTCGCTTCGCAAATCCTCTATTCCGAGGATGAGGATAAAATGAATTTCAAAGAGGAAAATGGGGTTGTGAAGAACAGAGTGAGAAAGGAATAGTTCATTGTGCATTGCATCATCGATGCATCGAATATTCACCAAAAATTCAATGTGACAAATAAATTTGACGAGTTAACTTTCCAAAACCGACAACTTTTGAGTGATTTTTCCAATTCAATGGCCTTTGACGCAAAAATGGAAACGTGGACGACCTTTACTGTTTCCCGTCAACAATTAAAAATAAAAACATTTCAGTGATTTTTAAGAAAATTTTCTGCAATTTCATTTTGGGCAAAAAAACTTTCTCCATTCAGTAGCAGAAATTTTTCAAAATTAACAAATTAATAAGTGAATGACGGAAGCTTGATAATTTTTTAATTTTCACATATTTCTGAACGTCAACTGCCATTTGAGAAGTCATTACAAACGAATTAAAGTTCGAGCGCGAATTTTGCCGGTCAGTCCACTCGGACGTGATTGACAGCAAGCTGAAGACACTGCCTCCAGTGGACTGAGTTGATTGAAAGCTTCGCCTCGAGAAAACCAACAGAAATGGCTCAATTAACAAACAGCTCCGCACTAGTAACTAAAACTTCGGTGTGAAAAGTATTAATTATTACTTTGATGAATGCGTTGAAGAAAATTTAAGAAACGCGCCAAAAGAATCCGCCATTTTGTTCGACAAAACTTCGAAATTCACACACTTTCGTGTTAGTGTGTTGCACAACATGTTCGAATTTCGTAATCGAAAGTTACGACTTTGAGCGTTCGATTAGCGCGAAAATTTGAATTTCAAATTGCGAATTTTATTAAGAATATATTTTCTGATTCATCAATGCAGTCCACGTGCGGGAAAATTAAAATTTCCAATGCATTTTTAATGACAGTGGTACCAACTGTAATTTTTCTTGCATTTCCGCTGCGTGCCGTGCATTATTAAATTTTTCATATTTCTGGAAAATGTTTTTTAGACGAAACATTTGTGGCGCTTTTCGCCTCATCATGATATTGGCCGAATGGTGGCACGTCCAGAATTCTCCTCATCAAATGCAATTCGCCACGTGCGGCGAAGATGAAATCCAAATCAGACAAAAAAAAAATTTAATAAAAATGGCGTCAAGTCATTAACTCCTCGTTTCTGGAGAATAGCGACTCTGTGCGACCGTGAAACCACAAGAATCTATTCTTAGCCATTCCACGAGTGATTCAAGAAACCGCGTTAATAATTTTTCTATAACTAACAAAAGTCAACGACTTTTTTTCACCATGTAATGTAGCAGACAAAGTTTGATGCGGTTCAAATGCTTAATTCGAAAAAGCTCAATCTTTCTGGAAAGCTTTCAAGAGGATGATGTGCAGGCGCTTCATGGAAATTACTTAGTTATTGGTTCCCATCCTTTATTTAGTTACTTCATTAATTATTTTCTGGTTTCAATAACTCAAAACCAAACCTCATTCTGAGAATATCCAAGATGAGGCAAAGGTGCTGCCAGAATATATAATGGAATTTCGCCCATCCCTCGTGTTTACTTTTTTTAATGAGCAAAATTCAAATTCAAGTATCTGTCAAATTGTTCGTTCTAATCTCTTCTCATTCAAGTTGTTCGCTTAAATTTCTCCTGTTTGCTTGTGTAATCGCGGGGAAATTTCGAAGTGCATAGTCGTTCTTGCATTTTTGGTATTTTTTTTGTTTCGTCAGTCAACAGACGTCATGACTTCATTTTCAATTTTCGTTTCTCTTTTAGAGATTAATATTTTGATGAATGTTTTTCAAATTGCTCAAAACTTTTTATTGATTTAAAAATTCATTTTTCACCACATCGACTTCCGTAAATTGTAAAAAGCGTCACACCATGACCACCACGGCGGGAGTTATTAGGACGTCTAGACAATCTAACCGTGAACATGTCATCGTTGCTTTTTTCAAGTTCATCCGTCTGTAAATGACAGTTTTAAACAGGTAAGCGATTTTTCAAACAACCCTTGTTACCGCTGACAACGTTACACCAAAATGACTCACGAAACCTAGCCCAGACACTAATCGTTGCGTGCAGGCAGTGCTTTTCCGGCACGTGATTATATATTATTGATCACAAAATTGTGTTTTTTAAATTTATCCATGAAATGTAAGGTTGTCCACGAACAAAGGTTCATCAAGAATAAATTTTCTCTTTTTCGTACAACTTTTTTTAGCCTAATCTAAATCAAAACGCCCTAGACAACAAGGTCAGGTTCATTGTCATAGGGCCTGGAAGTGACTCAACGAGGAAGGTTCAATCAATCGGCCCAAATTCATTTGCACCTAAACCTGGGCCTGTGACTGTACCACGAAATGTGATTCGCTTCCTTAATGTTGCATAAGGAAATATTTAAATTTTTTATTGATTTAACTTTTTTAAAAGAAACACGCGAAGACGGAAGCGTCCGGGGGAGTGTGAATAACGAGCGATGGACATGAAAGTGATATCGTAAAACATAAAAGTATAAATTACCTACTGATAACAATGGCACAAAGAGTAGTTTTGTTAATAAGTTCGTGTTTGTCTTAACAAAACTCAACGAACGTCTCACGCCACAAGTGTCAGGGCCCACAAGTGTCTCAAAGAAAAGTCACATTTTCTTGCACTGTGTTGCATACAATGCAGCACAAAAAGTCATTATGTACTATAACTAATGTTTGTTTGCGTCAAAACGCGAATTAGAGACAAAAGTTCACACGAGGGTCATGACGTTTTGTGGGGGACTGTTTTTTCCCTTTTTTCAGTTATCAGTTACAAACGTTACCTGGTTATTGGTTGTACTGGAGCAGGAAATTTTGTTGAGTTTTGAATTTCTTGTGAGATTCTCTATTGGATTATTGAGTCAAAAGTTTACCCAGGGCCTGATTGACTCCAGCGTGGATTACATGGGGCTTAGGAGACTAATAATGTTCCCAGCAATGTCGGGAAGTTATGCTCACATCTTTTGTTGTTTGTGAGATAACAGTGACTTGCGGCGGAACTGAATTTGATAATAGACAAGCAGACAATCGCTCCACATTTAATTGAGACAGAGGTGCGTTGTGATGATATCCAGGTGGCGTCACCATGGTGTCACTTTTACATGTGCGTCATGAAAGTGTCTCAGTCATGATTACGTTATGATGGTGTCAAGTTTGTACCATTGAGCGGTCTTTCTTGTGTCATGAAAGGGTTAGAGCGTCGTAATGGTATTATAAAGGAATCATGATAGTCATTACATTGGGGCGACTCAATAACATGTGGGAACATGGAAGGAAAAAAAGAGGTGCTCGTGATAGCTCAGTGGTCAGAGCATCTGCCCGGAAAGAGGAAGGTCACTGGTTCGATTCCTGAGCACGAAGCATTCAGAATTTTCTTCCTCCATGTTCTACACCATGATGATGTATCCCGTTGCCGTCGCAAGATTTCTAGCTTGCGTCAGGATGAGTGTTGCGCTCGCATCCTGTTGGTCACTATTGTGGCCAAATAGATTCCGGCACTTTTCCATCATCATAAATTCCCAAAAATTTTTAATAACTCCAGGAACGGAAATCTTCAAAATGATTGCTACTCTTTGAATTGCACCACCTCACGCACATTTCACTCTGCGTTAGACAATTTACGGCCCCAAAAATAGCTCCCCAAAGAAAAAATGGAGTTGCCCAAGTGTCTTGAAAGTGTCATGAATCAGAAAAATCTTTTGCAACGTGGAATTCTAGAAATTCCTCTTGACTAATAAAATAATTTTCACTGGAACCCATTCCACAATCATAATCCGGACTTAAAGGAACTGAAAGTTTTCCACATTCCCTCAGTAGTCGGTTGCGAAAGAAGCCCGAGGGCATTGCGTCCACTGACGTCCATCTTGAAGACTGACAGTTGCAATGACACTGTTTTTGAAATCATGAAACTACGTTACAGTCCCCTCCCTCCGAGGGAAATTAGTCGGCGTGTAACGTCTCCAAGTTTATATTTTTTCAAATCAAATTTAAATTTCCCGCTAAAACACACACCACGTGCTCCACGTTGCATTTCACTATGGCGCCCCCGAATGAATCAAAGTGCACTCGAATGCATTCCTCAATAAACAATTTAATTGGAAAAGTGCATTGGAACGCCTCGGCGTTTTTGTCCGCACAATGGCGCGCACCAGCTGCAGATGTTTCTTGTTAGAATTTGATGCAATCCAATTGGATTTTGTTTATTTTGATTTGGAGCTCGAAATGATGTTCTTTCGGCTTATCGTGGATTCTTGGATTACCCTCTGGCGGTGATTGATTGACGGGTAAATAAAGCGTTCTCGGAATCCACTTAAATCTCATTTTCAAAATCAACAAAAATTGTGCAATTTTTTGAGGAAAATTTCCTTTTTGAGGAAATTGCTTCACTCACTTCGTCTGCATATAGGCTTTTCCGTCACTAGATGACTCTGTAACTGATCATGAACACAATTTCCTCATTTCCCTGGAAAATAATTTTGAGGAATTGTCTGATGATTTTTCCGTTTCCATTCCATCCCTTTTAATTAAGGAATAAGCTCAATGAACTCATAAAATAAAACAGCAGAAGTCAACACTTCCGGCAACATTTCTCCCTCTAAAGTAGAAATTATTCCTTCGAATGAAAACAAACTTTCCCTTGCCCTCTCATTTCGGGGAGATAAAAATTTACGCTGAAAGGGAGTGGTCACGTTCCGTAATGGATTATCCCTCTGTGGCAGCCACCCTCGTAACGTGACAAACACCCTCGTGCCAATAACCCAAACAAACGAGGGTTGCTGTGCATTCAGTCGATATGTGCCCAAAATAAACTGCATTTAGTCACGATCCTGTCCGTTTGGGTTCACCATTAAATCAGGGCTTTCCTTATTTTTACAACTTCCTTAATGCGTCAGTGAATGTTTGGACTTTAAATGGAATTCGGAACTAAGTCCCTTTTGACAATATTGTAAATGCACTTCTCCTCACATTGGAGTGCTAGCACCATTTTATTTTTGTAGCCACATATATGCAAGGTCACAGATGGATCAATAGCTTTGTTAAAAATAAAGTTGTATAAAATTGTTTTCGTGACAATCTATTCCATTTTATCGAATACCAATCAACGTTAAATGCTGTTTCAGTCGCCAACTCTAACGACACTTTTATTTATTTTAGTGTTAAAAGTGTGATACTTGTATATCTATCAGGAAAACTCAGATAGTTCGCGATATCACCTCAATATCCACTTACATTTGCTTGAAGTCGATTACTTCGTCTATAGTGTTAGATCTGAAAGGATAGAAAGGAGGAATCATTAATAACTTAGTTTTTAATTAAACGTTACTTTTATTCAATTTTTATATTTTATTAATTAATTTTGTAAAAAAATAAAAAATATAATTTTTAAAAATTCCGTGAAATACAAATCGGGAAAACTTGAACTCAACAAAATGCCAGAACGTTTTTGCAACAACTTGTGTCTCACACAACTGAGAGAATGCAATATTGAAAATCTCTTCATCTCTTTTACTCTTGATGCCAACTCGGCGATTCCTCATGGAATGGTTTTCTTCTGGCAGATATCTTGAGGAAGACATTGTAGGATACTGTAGAAGGAACCTTGCATCACTTGTCGCCGCTCTATTTAAGGACTACTAATTGCTCGTCTATTTTTATTTTTGACAATCCCAACTTTATTTTCAAAAAACAAAGATAAGGTGCCCGTCAATTTTCCACTGAGATTTATGGTGCCGAGGGCAGGTTCATTTCGAAATTGAAAAATTTCCCTCCATTTTTCCTAATTTAATGGAAAGTTTCATTTTCGAAAAAAAAACGAAAAATTAATTTTTCAGTTTATCGCCCGCGACAGTGTCGCCATATTTCAAGTTTTTATTGAACCGGGTTCGGTTGTCGGTTATTTTTAGGCGCACAAGGCCCAAGAGAGTTGGTGCAGTACTTCTCAAATAAGACACTGCCTCTGTTTGGGAGGTGCTTTAATTTATTCAAATCAGTCAATTAGGGAGACGTCTGGGTGGCACAAAATCGGACACACCGCTCTAAGGTCATTATGAGTCACACCGGGCCAAGTTTTAATGCAAATCACGTGACGCCTGACTGCATGGTTTGTCCAAAGCATTGCACCAAACTGCCCTAACCGACACTGTCTGGCAGTGAGACAGACCACTGTTTGCGTGTTGGACAATGCACTGCACGGACTTTTACGTCGTTAAATGCAACTTTCAATTTCCAACTCGAGACTTTTGCCGCGCTACAACTTAATTAGCATATCTATGTCGGAAATGATTTTTTTCGACGCTTTTTGTCGGTGACACGCTACCGCTGACGTCCACAAAATCGACTCCAGAAGGCATTCTCTCGAACGGAACCTTTTTCCCACGAAAGACGCGATTATTTTCGTCGTTAAATACTTCCGAACCAAGTCAACAATTTTGATAATTTCAAACAACACACTCATTCCAATTAGAATCCTCATTGGAAAACTTCCGAGAAAGATCTCTCGGTTGCATCTACAATGTGAATTGTCTCTCTGACGGACTAATTCAAGAAAGGATTCTCGTTTTCTGTTTATGAATCACATTTTTTTGTCTTCAATTTTACAGTTACATTTTTAACACATGTGTAAAAGAGATAGAATGATTTGTTCCTCTTTGGAATGTCGCCGTGAACTTTGTTGGTTTTTCCCGATTTCGTTTTCCAATAAATATGTTTTGGCACGTTATCTGCAAGAATTTTTACTGCTTCTGAAGCTTTCATACATTTTCCACTAGATGTCACTGGTCAGAAATTCTCTCTGGAAGGGCTAGAAATATTATTTTTCGCTTTTCAGAATTTTCATTAGTAATACTTTTTCGCATTGAACAAACTCAAGAATGCAATAAAACGAAAACGTTTCCCATGTAACAGTTTTCATGTAACTCTCATGTAAGTTCAAAAGATTAATTTTTGTAATGTGCAAGTTGTAAATTTCTCATTGATTTTATATTTGCATTCCTTCAACTCGTTTCTCTCGTACAGTGGATCGTTAAAAATGTACAGTACCAAA
The DNA here is from genome assembly GCA_963971475.1 of Chrysops caecutiens. Taxonomy (NCBI): domain Eukaryota; kingdom Metazoa; phylum Arthropoda; class Insecta; order Diptera; family Tabanidae; genus Chrysops; species Chrysops caecutiens. The sequence continues at coordinate 70,984,724 of OZ020568.1, forward strand.
AGAACAGTGTTAGCATTTTCCACACAAATTCCCTCAATTAAAAATAAGCAACAAAAATCGAAGCGATACCTGTCCTAAATTGAAAATAACTGATCATCCACAACATGGCCGTCATCATGGCCGTCGTCTTGGTCGCCATGTTCGTGGTCGTGGTCAGGTGTTTCTCTTGCAAAGGTTATAATTTGAAACGGAGACTAAACATCATCATGATGTCGGTCGGTTGGTGCTGGTCCGCTATTTGTTGCTGCACTTCTCTCAAAATGGAATCGTTAAATTTTATTCGATTCTAATTAGAATCCAGTCCGAGCGGTGTGCAATTAGTCATCTTTGATAACTGAACACGGACATTTAGTGACGTGATGGCATGTTGCACAAGTTCGCGGACACTTTGTTGCCGTCAACATCAAACTTGTCCTCCAGATTGTCGGAGAAAAAATTCAATAATGACACGTGCAAGACTGGGAGAAAAATGGGGCCGATTTGACCCAGTCCCCAGGCCCAGTTTTGACGTCGTCAACTAATAAATCATATCATAACAATCATCTTAAATTACGGTAATATTTTTATGTTGGTCAACTTTTATACCGGATAAATTTCAAGTAATTTGAGGTAGTACTTTTTTTATCAAGAGGGACACAATTTGACTTTATTAAATATAACCGCTACAACCTCCAAGGCGGCAACTTTGAGAAGATCGGAAAATAAATTAATAATCGAAATTCAAGTGATCGATACAACAACAACAAACTAATGGAGTGTGAAGTTGGTTGTATCGATTGTACCCAAAATGGAAGACAAATCGAGGTTTTTTTTGGGGAAACTTCATTTAAAATTCGTACACGCACTAATTTGAAATCGGCAAAATTCAGGTCATCATTTCATTTTTCACTTTTGGGATCGCGGGTTTTGCCAGATCCATCTGCAGGAGACCTCATTGCCAGGTAGCAGTTAATTGTAGCAGCCTCCGTTTGTTCACTTGAATTCAAAAAGGAAACCTTTGCCATAAAGTGTTTGACGAAATGAAACATTTTCGCTTCCCCTAATTAGTTTTGGGAAGGGGAAATGCTTTTTTGTTTATGAGATAGTGTTGTTGGAATGCATTCTTTCGCAATGAACGTTTAATTGTGTGCGGCAGTATACGTGCGTGCGTGTGATAATTTTTCCGATTCTTTCGTAAATTTATTTCCCTCGACATGTTTCTCATGGAAGACAATAAAAGAATTTTAAATACAAAATAATGAATTTTAATAAAACATTATAAATTCTAAATTAAAGCAAAATTTTCAGAACAGTAGAACACATGAATTGAAACATGAAACCTTTGTCGCTTCAATTATCAGAGTTCCACCATTAGTCATGGGCTTTAATTAACACTAATTAAAAATAAAACGTCATAATTAACATTTTGTTCGTTTGAGGAGCTGTGATTTGTCCGCTCTTGTCCACACGTCAAGATTTCCCTTTGTCCAAAATTCCACTGCGAACACCTGCGCCGAATCCGTCACCTTCTGCGGATAAATTTAGCGTTTTCGATTCAAGAGGCGAAACTTCACTACTTTCAGATTGCCCTCGTTCCAGCGTCGGGTAGGAGTCAAACCACACGTCGACAGCGAGAGTGGCTTCTGTTGATAATCGTGGACCATATTTCATGTCAAGTCCAGAAGCGCGATTTGACCGCACTGTGCCCGCCACGTCACTCACAAGTACGTCCTCAACTTTCTAGGCGCGACGTCATGAAAGTGTCCGCTCTATCTGGACGGACATCGGGCAATGATCAATGGCTACTTAAGAATAGAGCGGTATCTAATGTGTGGGTGCCCCGAAGGCGAATGGTTTCCCTCTTATCAACTTGAAAGTGTCATGTTGTTTGACTCGCACTTAATTGGGTGATTTTGAAAGTTCCCTCAAATGTGAAAAGTGTCCAAAATGCGGAAACAAAAAGTATGTTTGAAAATTTTTCAAAATCCAAAATTTTGATTGATAGAAACATGATTTTTTTTTTAAATTTAATTAGCAAAACTCGTGTTTGATAATCTGCTGCTTCGATGGGAATGAGGTTTGTTTGAGATGAATTTGGAGCTAATTTTGGAGGTAAATTTTGGAGAATATTTTGGACAAAATTTAGTGAAAGTGTTTTTAAGCAAACATGACGTTTGTTGACTCAAGTTTGTTTCGGTAAATCTTGCATTTGTGTCAACAGAAATGTGTGCGACACGAGAAATATCGCTTTGAGGGCAATTTTATGGTTAGTACAATTAAAATTTTAAACAAATGTTTACTTAGGCAACACGTGGATTTCCGTTGCGTCAGGATTCCTCCCCCTCAGACAGTTCTTATTAAACAGAGAGACAAATTGTGTCAAGACCCTTGAGGGAGACACACCACCACGTTTTCTGGAGTCCTCCATCCATCGGCAGGTAATCAATCATGGTTGAAGCATTTTTTTCTTTAATTAATAATTATTACGTAATTTCCGACATCACAGAAAAGGGAAAAATTATAATATTGTGCGGTTTCTATTCACCATTTCTTGTATCCAAGAAATTCCGCCGAGATTCGTCTCACCCCGCCTGGAATTCATTCATGAATTTCAATTTTATGGTTAAACACAAATTAATATGTAAGAAACGTGACTAGCACAAAAAAGAGTAGAGGTACCACAAGTTCTGCCTTTACAAAGACCACATTGAGGCGGTCGCATTCAAATCACCAAAACGCCGAAACTCCAAATCGCCGAACCGCCGTGATAATGAACTTTCAAGTTCAAGCATTCAGTGGCAACAGAAAAGGTACAAGCACAGGGGGGAAGAGAGAAACACCGGACTTTGATGAGGGAACCCTGGTCGTATGCCACGAGACACACGTGTCACGCATGTCAAATGACCACGTGATGGCATGCGCGATACCTTGACATATCGCGTTAACTAAGTGTAACACAGGACTACCTAAAGTTGAACGAACCCTACTCAGGAAGCTTGGAAATTCCAGCATGTATCTCTCGGGATCATGGTCTTGTCCAATTCAAGAATTACTCAGTCTTAATCCCTTAAGAATTTGAGAATGACTCAAACCAACTCGAGCTCGAACTCCGAATTGAACTTTCCCCAAATGAAGTTGATCAATTAGCAACGCACGTAATGTTATCGTCGCGTGATGGCAAGCGTTCAACTGTCACTGGAAATTATTGGAAATGACTGCAGAAATCATGGAAATTGGAATTATTGTAATTCTGCAAGACAAACAGCAACATTATTCAAAAATTGAGAAAGTTTAAATTTGTGCTTAATTGAAACTTCTTGAAGAAATTGAAATTGAAAGAGGAAAAAAGTTGAAAACAAAGTTGAAGGTGCTTTAAATAAATGGTCAAAGTTTGTCTCTTCATGCCGGCAGGATTAAAACGATGCTAATAGGTGAAAGTGTACTTTACTTTTTTAATGAGTATCATTACCGCTACAGTTCTCTCTCATTCGCTCTGTAATCCCTTTTTAATTATTACGCTCCGACGACCCATCGTTGTGCTTGTCATAATAAGTGTTAGTCATAAATTCATGATGTCTTGTTGTGAAATTAATAACTACTATTTAATTTCAAATTATTAACATTTTTCTTAAAATAAAATCGAGACGTCCTTGTGAGCCAGACAAATGGTTTCAAACTTATCAAAATGAAAGTGAAGCAAAAATACAAATAAAAGACGAAATGGAGGAGGAAAGAGATTTCCTTTCATTGTGATTTGCGACACTTTTCAAACGTCAAACTTGGTGCATAAACGAAGGGGCAGAGAAAACGAAACAATTAAAGTGAAAAACGAATTGTAGAATTTGTGACACTTTTCAAACGTCAAACTTCTATCAACAATGACACTTTTCAAACGTCAGACTTGGCATAATTGAATCCGTTTCTTTGGTTATTATAATTCGTTGAAAGCATTGGACAGATTCTTTCAAGTTTAAGCGGATGCAACTCTATTTTCGCTTTCATCAAGAAACAGTCTGTCAATGTCATATTGGATGATGTTCAATCAAGTGCGGTCCTTGTTCATTTACGTCTCTTTCACTTGAAAATTATGTCATTCATAAAATCTGTCACGTCATTTGGGTTCAACACCTGAGGGACGCTTTTCTCTATGTGAAGCTTGTGAATCCATTAAAATCGGATGAGACGCCACTGACTTTCTAACATCTTAACAAGTTCTTCAATGGAAGTTTTAATTTTGTTTTATCCCCTGCTGGCACCACCAAACCACTTGACTCAAAACCGGTTTGGAGGGAACCGAAAAGTCACTTATGATGCCTCTAGGGCCCAGTACACTTGACTGGTCTTATGACATCTGTTTCATGACACAAATTGCAGATAAAAACCAGAGAATGAGATGTCGTTTGCCCCACAACAATTTACCTGCTGGTAGATTTAGTCCAGATCATCTCCTGGTAATCATCTCCAGTCGCCATATTGCTCACGTGTTTAGAATATCGAAAATTTTTTTTTACTTTTTATCATGAAATTAAAAATTCTATAAATGGAGTTTAAAATGGAGTTCAAGAGGGAGTCAAGTGATAAACTATTAATTTTACAACCACAAACCGTCCCACCTCAGCTGCTACTGTCAAACCACCTGCAAAATGTGGACTTTGTCACTACAACTCCTTTACTGATTAAAAGAATTTGAAAAACTCCACTTAATTTGCATAATTCCGCGCTCAAAATGCTCAAAACGGGCAAAACCCTGGAGTCTAGAAAAACCCGCAGAATTTTATTGTAAAAATTTTTATGTAACTTTGGCGAGAATTTTTCGTGTTTTCAATATATTTTCAAAACTTCGTTTCAAAGTTTTGCTAAAGTTTCTCTCAAAAAGGTAAAACGAGAATGGAGCAATTTTTTTCTGCCATTTTTACACACATCGGTTAACGACATTTTCAATAACAAAATTCCGCTTTTTCAACTCCATTTTCAATTTCAACTCCAACACGAACTCAAAACTCAACTTTGCGATCAAAGATCAAGTTTTCGAGTTTCTCAATTTTTTCTTCATTCTTTCATAATTTTTTTAATTTTTATTTAATTTATTTTATTTTATTAAATTGGAATTCCATAAAACGGCATTTTTCAATTCAAGAAAAAATTTAGAAGAAAAATTGAACAAGAAAAATCTAAAAATAAATCACGAAAACAAACATGGAAACATTTTCCAAATCAAATCAATCGCAAACACACACTTATACGACACGGAGTGAAGAAGAAATCAATTCCAGATTCAAGAGGGCGCTTGAAAAAATTTGAATCTATGAATTGGAGCAACCTGAAATGGAACGAATTGTGTCACAAGTTGGTTGGAATTGACGTTTCTTGTTGTTCAATTTTCAATTTCTTGCATGTAACAATGGTGTCGTGTCACCCCGGAAACTCACCGCAAGAAACCTCTCGACCTGATTACTCCAACACCGCGAATGGTGGTTAATCCTCTTAATTGCAGACGTCGCACCAAGACCCGCCATTTTGTATTTTTTAGTTTTTTTCTATAAATTTTGCAATTAAAAGCACAAACAAGTTGCGTTATATAACCGCAATCGGAGCAGTGCAGCGAGAAGTGCACGCAGAGGGGCATTAATTTTGTTGTAACACTTTCTTTTCTCTTATTTTATTTTAATTAATACAATTAAAAAAGTGCCGCTTTTAAAAAGGGCTTTACTGTTTTTAGGGCAACCGGTTTGTTAACGAGGGAAATTTCTGAGGAATTTCCACAAAATTTCAATTTCAATTTGTTCATGTGAACGGTCACAGTAGCGTTTGAAACAGGTGCTTCTGAGATTTGCCGAACTACCCACTGGCATTACAATTGTGGCGCATTTTAATGACGACCAAAAGAGCATTTCTGATGCCCTTTAAACGATTTCCAATAAATGATTTTCATTTTTGAAAGTTTCCCGCGTTAAGCCGGCACTCGGCCCGGATCAGAACTTTCCTCGTCGACATGACTTTCACCTGAAGTGGCGCGGATCGTGAGATGCGGCGGCGTATAGCCATTTGCGTTTCGCGTGTTCTTTCAATGAAATTCTTTTGGAGGCTCAAAATGCGGCCAGAATTCAAGTGCGTGCGGGACTGGAACAACGATTTACTTTCTATTCTTCAGGTGTCGCTTCCAGGATGGCGAACAAGTGCGGAATGACTCAATAAGAAGATGAGTGTTAAAATCAAAACAGTAGACGCTCAAAGCACGCGTCAAATTGAAGCGCAATTCAAACTACGGCCGAAAACAAATGTCTTCCGGTATAGAAGGAAGCTAATAAATAAACAGATTAATAAGTTAATAAATGAAGTTTGAAGAAACCTCTGAAGGTACGCCGCTTTAATTCATCCACGCCGAGTGCGTCATTTATGAGGCGTTACGCGCGTTTTTTTCTTAACCTTGAAAGGTTTCCAAATGACGACGCATTGTGGTCGCTTTCAACGCCATTTTCTTTTAAGTTTTAACGGCTTTTTTCTACAGCAGTTCGAGGTTAATTGAGTGTTTGAAAATTCAAAATGTAATTTTGTTTGTTTTAATTGATTACGTTAATTAAATTGCGTAATTCAAAGCTCGGGAATGACAGAGGCCCTTTAATTAATAGCTTCCTCTAGTGCTGAATGGGAAAACCTCTTGAAATTCTTTACATTTTAATCAAGGCTAAAAGCTTCTTGTCTTCAGAAATTGACAAATTTGAAAAGCAACTAGACCCTGCAGGTATCGCTGGAAAACACTGGAAAAATTCTGGAAAATAACTGTACAAGAACAATGGCCTTAATTATGTTAATTAATTTGTTGCAGTAGTTACCACAAAACTTTGAGAACTGCAGTTCATCTGCATAAGCGACATAACCTCAAAAAACTTCGCAGTTAAGCCGAAGTGAGGAGGGGGTAGTGATTCCGCTCTTCCGCCAAGGAACTGGTATCGTAAGTCGACGCATTTGTGGAGACTAAAGTTTGGAGCTGCAGATCCAAAAGTGTGGAAAATTTTCAAACGAGAAAGACAGGGAGAAGGAAACAAAATTTTCGCGATTCCGACACAGAACTCGTGTCAGACGTTGATGCCTTTGCGGACAGAGACGTGGAAAGAAGCGTGCTGTCAATCAGGTACCACAAAGTTTAATTTGGAAAATAATAATTGGAGGCGGCAATGCAGTTTATTCGCATCCACCATAAGTCGACGCTTGTGAGAAAAGTGCATTTTCAGGCTGAACCAAAATGTGGCTCAAAATGTGCCTCAAAACGTTTGCATGATTGATGGAAATCCAAAAGACGTCAGGGATCAAAATCTCAAGACGTGCTTGCCTCTAGCGTTTGCCACCATCGCATGGTCGAATGTTTGCCGGAAATGAACTTTAGTCTCCATAACCAACGATTGGGGTCAAATTTTTGCAGTGGCAATTTTGCGTCTTGAAATGGACAACCAACAAACTAAGCCCAAAACGTCGACGTCGTGATGGAGAATTTCAAAAATCTCGTCTAAAAATCGAGGCCTCAGCAACACTTTCACAAAATGCAACGTTTCACATTCCACAAGGAAATATTTTTGAACGTTCTAAATTTAAAACGTCACAAATTGTCTACTGTGCTTTTTTATTTTGTCCAGAATTAACTCGGGAATTATGACATCCCTGTGCTGTGGCATTTTCTGAAAAACGTCTTGTAAAAAAGGTATAAATTTTGACTTTGTTTAACTTTTGAGACCATAAAAATGATGAATTCCGGGCGTCGGGCGGTCTCCGACTTTGAGGGAAGGGTTTCAGACGCCAACATGACCCCGTGACACGTGACACGCTTTATCACCAAATTTACGATGCGTCCATCATCAATGGTTCATCAAATGTCAATTGTCCGCTGACACTTTCCACAGAGTTGACGGATTAGACTTCCGACAGTCGACATTTAACCGGAACAGGAAAAGCAGGAAAAGCTTCTTCATAAACGTCGATGTCATTTTCCTAATCGCCTCATCATGAACGCGAAGCCTGTCGGCGGTTTTTGATGGATCCTCTTCGGATGGACTTGATTGTGGGTAGCCAAACGATCAAGGTGCATTCAAATGATGAAGGAGTCATAAAACTAATGACATTTCAACAGCAGCAACATGGCTTCCAAACGTCAGACGTTAAATGTCAGACGATTGCCGCACAAATTTGATGCGACGCACATTTGACCTGAAGTTAGGTGAGCGTTTTCACAATTTCCAAGTGAAATTATTGTCAGCGGATGTTGCATTATCTGCACCGCTCGTACACACATTCGCTGTGTGATCGACACTTCTGCTTCAAATTGGCGGCGTTTTGTGGAAATTACCGTGAGAGCTTTTTCTTAATCGGCGAAAGAGTGGAGTATTGACTTTCCAAGTTCATCTAGTTAATTCTCGGCAATTATTTGTTTTTCTCAAATGTGATAATTGGAAAAGTGTTATTAAAACTTGGAATGGAAAAAAAAGATTTCTGCCATAACCTCAAATTGAGGCACAGTTTTTTATACTGGATTTTCTCAACAAACTGTAAAAGAAATTTTTTCACAAAAGAAAACATTTTGGAATTGGCGGCAATATGGAGTTATTCAATTATTTAAAATGGAGTCATTCAAGTTAACACGAAAATTAATTTTTTCAAAAAGTTTACAAAAAAAAATTTAAAAAATTGAAAAATTTGAGGAGGGCAAAAATATTCCCGAGAAATTAGGGGAAATTGTGATGGCGGAGTGTTCCTTTCTCATTTTGTTCTTCACTTTGAACGATTCAAATTTATGGTTCATGTGACATATTGGAAATTTAAAAAATTAAAACAAATTCTTTCAAAATTCGGTAGAATTCAATTGGAGTCACTACTGCTCGATTTCAAGTGACAACAGTGACACATTTCCTCGATATAAAAGCGACAATTAGCGAATTCCCGCGGCATTACCTCATTTGGAAGACATTTGAATCGGAAACCTGTTGCACGAACAAGTTTCCACTCAAACGCAAAAGCTTGGAATTTGCGCGCTTTCAACGCGTTTGAATTAAAATTCCAAAATAAATTTGCTAATTCTTCATGAATAAAATAAAATTAAAATAATTGCGTCATTCACACCTGCTTGGCATTTGCAAAAAAATCAAAAGCTGCGAGATAAAAGCCCCAAAATCGAGTTCCCTTGAATGAGATGGAAATGATGAAAGAACTGAGGTATTCCGAAGGCGGTGATATCATTCACAAAACGTTTATCGCTTAATCTTATCAAATTCATTCAAATGCAAATATTTACGCGACAACACTTAACACTATAACTACTTATCGGATATCTTGTGTTTCTCAATTGAATTGGGACGAGCTTTAAGCTCAACAATATGTTAAACCTGTAAAACGAAATGGTATCTTGAAATCTTCATGGCAATCTGCGTTTTGTTGACTTTGTTTTACAAAGGCAATCGAAAGTTTTTAGCCTCAGCCCCGAATGCTAAATAGGGAACTTAAAATTCGCCTTCTTTCGGTTTGTTAAGCTTATCGGGTTTTGAAATGTTTGCTACTTTGAAAAGACAAAATTAACATTACTAGCAGCCTCTTCAAGACACTCCCGTTTATGCCGCTAATGAGCCATCAAGGTTGTGTTTGCTGCCCCTTTTTCTATATTGGAACAATTTACCAGTCGATCACTGGAACGGAAGAACAAACTTCAAGATACTTCCAAAAAGTGCCCCTAGTAGAATTGAAGTCCCACGTCCCAGTTGCGCCCATTCGCACAAGTAGGCAGCACATACAAATCGACGTCATGCTGATTATTCAACAAGCCACGCTTGCCACAAGCCAACAAGGGCGTTATCTCTCAAACCGACTTAGCGGGTCAATTCCAGAATTGATAGTGACCGCACATCTTAATTGACTCATCAACGATGCTGACAAATTGCTTTGATTGGAGGCAAATTAATGAGTTAATAGAAAAATTTAAATAACTAAACCGCGATAATCGGAACAGGGTTTGTCCGGTTTTTTCACATCAATTTCAAGAGATTTAGCAAGGCGGCTTATCAAATGACGAAAGCGTCACGTTTCAAAAACTTTACCGTGGGAACATTTACCAAATGTGGCTTGAATGTCCCCAACTTCTAGTGTGTTCTTGACTCGCCTTAAAATGTCTCTAAGCAGAGCAGGTCATTTTGGAAAAGTGCAATTCCAAATGATCCCTAATTACAATCAACTGGAAATTGATTTCGCGCTCCATTAGCGCCACCGTCCACGCGATAACTGTTCCATCGTCGCAGAGAAACGTCGCCCCCAGACAAGGATAACTCAAACCAAAATGGGCTAAAAACTTTCCCTCTAATGAGCTTTCAACAGAAGCTTCTGGCATTTTCCAAAAGGAATTTATTTAATACCATTAAGGCACGCCCTTTCAAGCGTGTTTTGCATACCTTCAAGAAAAGAACACGGATGCCAGCACAAATGAGGCCTAATGAGGGTCATAATGGAAGCAATCATTTGGCCAATTCTGTCCCTCAAATTTGGTTTTGCCCTGAAGGATTGAAAATTGCAGCCAACTTCATTGGTGATGAAAATCTCCCACGGTTAGTTGAATGCAACCGGAAAAACGGTTTGTTTCCGAGTGCAACCTTTTTAACCTTTTTAGGGAACGTTCGTTCACAACAAGTTCGTGATTAAAGGTGAGTGGAAAAAATATTATTAACAATTTCCTTTCGGATTTCAGTAAGAGCGTGAAAAACATTTTCGCTTTTTGGGACGTCTCGATTTTTCCATGAAATTGGGGCGAATTTTGTGACCGTGTTTTGTCCCAAATGTGAGTGATTCAGAAATGGAACTATTTGCGTCAAGCGCGACATTTTGGCGAACTTTTTATTGTAAAGTAACTCTAGATTGGAGCTGTCCAGCATCGGTTCGACACTTTTGAGTCTAGCTGTGGTGCTGGTGCAACTCACCAACAAGTGCGCCGTCATGTCGCAGACACTGTCGACTTTCAGTGGATGATTTACACCGGCTTCCGACAAAGAAACTTTGTAAAACTGAAAAACGCCTACGCGGCATGTGTTCTCGTAGTTGCAGGCACTTGCACCCGAGCAAGAGGTGGATCTACCGCTCAGTGAAAGTGACAAGTCTATTTTGGCTCAAATTGATTAACGCAGTCGCACTTTGTGGCGCGAAAATTTTCAAAATTAACTTCCTGCTTTGAAAAAGCTCACAATGCTCAATGCACCAAGGTCAACAATGAGCTCAATAATTGTTTGTAAACGGAAACCACAGAAAACAGACCGCCAATTTTTTGAAGCTTTTAAATTTTTGGGTGGGAAACAATTCAAAGCCTTGCCCACGTGACTTTTGTGGAAATCCAAAAATTGACGCAAATCGACTGAAAAAAGTTGGCCAATTCTAAGCCGGATGTCATCGTATCGACTTCCTGTGGCCGGTCTAAGAATTAGAATTTTCATTAGCTTTGTTTGAGAATAAGAAAATTGGGGCACATTCTGCTACAAAATCACGTGTGGCGACCACGTGTGTTGGATGTGCTTTTTAGAGCTTTTTAAGGTGAATTTTTTTAATTTCCGAAACGGTTTTTGTGTTCCATTTCTGATTGAATTCAAAAATTTAAATGAAAACTGAAACTCGTGGTCGTTGGTTGCCATAAATTTTAAATTTTTGTCACTAAGTCTGCAGCTTTCTCTCTGTTGGGCCCCCATGGATGACATTTGACACCAAACGACACCAAAATGGAAATGAGATTTTCCCTCTAATTCCCAGTGGAATTCTGAAAATTCATAAGTTTCCGTGAAAATTCAATTTCCAGGCCCTTTATTCGAGTTTAAAGATAACCTCGCCTTTAATCTCTTCACTTTATCACGCGATTTGAAAGTGTCGCCGATAAGATATGACCAACAGTGGTTGGGACTTTGACTTGTTTTTTGGGAAATTTTATATTTAAAAATTAATTTTTTATTTCCCAATAACTTTCAACCGGAAATAAATTGGAGACGCCGGAAGACAGATACGCTCGTGGAAATGAAAGTTCAATTAATTATTTGAATATTTTATTCGAATCCCTCGCCTGCACTTATCAAACCAGAAGTCGTCGGAGAAGCTTGAGGAATCGGGATCGATGAGTTTCATAACAAACCTGGAACAAAATTCTTAAAGGAATCCCAGGACTCCCAGTTGGCAGATGGTTGCAAGACCCTCTAGAAGTCATGTTAAGGACAATTCCCTTTTAGATGAGATGACTTGTTTGTAAGTTGGTCGAGTTGGTTTGTAAGTCATCTGGAGGAATGTAATTCATCCAGAGTGAACTTGAAAAGAACCATTGATCTGGTCTGCATGTACAGGATTCCAGAAATTGAACATTTCCCTCGGTCAATCTGGTTTCTGTTCAATAATCGACCAAAAGTTGAAGGAATTCGTTGAGGATTGGTCTCTGGAACTGGCCAAGGCTTGTTCACTGAACTGCTGGAAACATTTTCCACTCAAGAATGACTCACTCTCATGGCATTCCTAGCATTTCCTAGCGTCACATGTGTTCGTCACATTTTCAATTCACATTCAACACCACGCGTTGCATAAATTTGAACAACGAAATTCCTGAAACCTGGTAAATGGCCAAAATTTGTAGAATTTTTATATTTTGTAGCATAAAACGGTTAGAACACTTTGACGGAAGAGTGATAAGTGTCTGGTAAATATTTACTCGCATATTTGACATGATTTATGAGGAGTTGAGCATGTACAGCCATTTTGGAATTTTGTTGATTTGTCACGAGTTTTCCAACAAATTTTCCAGCGCGTCAATGAACTATTATCCATTTTAATTAATTTTCATTTTACAGCACAACCTTGATAAACGCAAATAAAGGAAACTTTGACTGAAGTTGTCGCAATAACCAAGTAACACATTTCAATGACTGGGAAGGAAGTGATATATGTATAAGTATACTTCTGCTATCACTCTTTATATCATATACATAACATGAATGAATGTATCTGATTCTTTGCTAAAAAAAATCTGAAATTTTCAACTGGGTTTCCTTACACTCTATGTGCTTGGCCACAGCTAGTTGCGTTTATCTAGGAGTTGCGACTACCAAGGGTTGCAATTGTCGAGGTTACACGGTATTGTCCTTTTCCTTTTTAAATAAATTTTCAATTCAATTCAAGAGTCTGTCAACTGTCAAATTCCATACATTTGCCGAGTGCAAATTTTCATTTGTTGAGATGGGGCCATAGTTCATTTTTTAGTGTTACTATGACTTCGCTTCCCGTCCGTCTGTCACAGGGTTGTATCTCTTGAACCATAATAGGTAGACACTTCAAATTATCACAAAGTGTGTACAAGTATGGCCGCTATAACAACAAATGGTACGTGGTACGGAACTCTTCATGTTTTGGTGTAACTCGCACTTGCCCACTTTTTTGGTTTTAATATTTCCCGATATGCGAATTCATTCCGGACACTCTTACTGCAAGGGAATTGAAAATTACAATTTATTCAAACATTTTTATTCATTTAATCTGAAATATTTGAAATACAAGCCGTGTTCTTTTGGTCATTCTAACAGAACAGAACTGTCAAATCTCATACATTTAACAGAACAAGTTTAGTTCTCGATAATAACTGGAACTAATTTGCTGTTCAGAACAGAATAGTTGAGCTAGAAATATCTGGATGGCGACATGGTTCATTTTCCTTGACGCGAACCTAAATTTTTCTTTAAATTCCACAAAATCACAATTTCTTCAAAACTTTCAGCTAATTTCTTCTGAAAATTTAAATTCAAGTAATATGTGAGGAATTCATGCAACCAATAAATGTGAAGTGAAGTTGGTAAAAGTTTGAAATCTATGGAGAACAAGTCCGGTGCGTTCTTTTGCGACTTTGGATTTGCAATCGATAGCGATTACCGAAATTCCCAAATTTACCCACGCAAAACCTGAAAGAAACGTCAAAAATGGATCCGTTAAAATTCAAACCTCCCCAAATTGGATTCGCCATTTCCAGGCGTTCCCCTCAGTGTTGTGGTTGTGTTTGTGTGTTCCCAATGGACCGTTAAATTTGTTTTGAATATTTCTCCCCAAAACCTTCACTTTCGGTTTTTGTTCAAACCATCAACGGATAAAGGTAACCAAATCAACGGAAAAAGGTATCAAATGTCATCGCGTTCGATATCGGAAGGTTCGCAAACCAACGCACACACATTGGACAATTCAACTTTCGCATCGTTCCTCGACGGAACGCAAAGAATTCGCAAATGCGACCAGCACGAACACACTCTCAGCCAAAATGCACTTTACGTCACGTGCCCATGTGTGTGGCCAGGTTTTTGTTGTTTTTGCATTGAATCATATGGCGACATGGAAGTGTTGGTGGGTTTCATTCCATGATTCCAGGAACACCACGCACACACGCAACATGTAGCACTTGTTTCACTTCGGTGTGTTGTGTTGGTGTAACGTCACTAAACGAACCGTGGCCATACTGGCACGTGTAAATTGCACTTTGCTCCGCTTTTGTTTCCTTATTCCACGTGTGTTACGTAGATGAATCGTCCGAAAAAGGAATTTACTCGTTTCTCTGAACATTTTTCAGTCTTCAAGGAAATGAAGCCAAGCTTGCTGAGCAGTACACGTACACTCACTCCCACACGCACACACACGAAGCACTCGAGTGCAAAGTTTAAATTCGTTTATTTCCGTTTTGCAACCCCCAAAATGGGAAATTTTCGAAATTTCCTTTAACTGATAAACAAATTTTTGAAATTTTTAATTAATTTTAGTCAAAAATTTGTTTTCAAGAATCGAACTTTGACACAAAACACACACACACAGTGACGGAGGTTCCCTCATCGTCCAGTCGAAAAAATTAATCACAATTTCCAATAAGAATAAACACGACCGGTCAAGGTGATGCAGGGCAGAATTTTTGTAATTTCCCCAACAAAATTAAAACAATTCAAACTACTTACATGAACTTGAAGCTTTACTTAATCCAATTGCGTGATTCCCAGTGAGCTGGTGCAAAATTTGCACTTAAAACAATAAAAACAAAAATTGATATTTTCCTCTGATCTTCACGTCACTGACTCAAATCAAACATTTTCCATTTAATCAACAAAATTCACTTAAATCACAAATATTTCTTCACGTGAAACTTGGTTTCGATGACAAACACAAGAGATGCACCCCAAACCACGGAACACCGATACGCGAACAGAACGGGAAATTTCAGTTTTAAACAATAATAAATTAAAATAACTTTTAAATTAAACAAAAATTAGTTAATTATTTATTCTCTGAATCTTATTTCCTTCTCCTTGTCAATGAAAAACGCCGTTTAACGAGGCAAAAATGAGCGACATTTGAAACCACCAAAGACTTCGACGTGTGGAACAGAACTGACGTGAGAAACGGTTTTGTGTTTCGTTCTCGTGTGGAAACATCAAAATGTGTGGAAATGAAATCGAAGTGAAGTTGGTCGCAGTTTGCTAATAATTTTATTTAATTTCTTAACAAATTTTATCAATTTCAATATTAATATTAAGTTTTTAATGTAATCTAAACTAGTTTTTAATGCAAATAATTAAAATTTAAATTATAAATTCACAGAAAACTTAACCTTATTCATATCACAAGTGTCACTAGATGTCAAACAAATATTAAATACTAAATCATAATTATCATAATTCTATAATTATCCTTAAATGATTTAAGAGAAAACAGCTTAATTTCTCGTAGAAATTAATTTAAAATTGATTTGTTGGATAATTGCATGTAAATTCAATTTGAAATTTGAATTTCCCTCCAAACTTCGTGTGCACTAAGAGTAAATTTATCATGAGCATCTTCACATATTCGTCATTAATATGAAATATTTAAATAATTTTCAAATGAAAAGCTTTTTAAGTTAACATTCTTAAGCTTTTGGCCACCCCTGAATGACAGCAAACAAAATTTCGTGTTTTGAAAATTGGTTTCTTCCTATTGACATTCTCCACCCTTGGCAGGTTGTTGATGTCAAGCAAATAAGTTTGAAACGAGAAGTTCTGAATAGAGTTTAAAGTGAGTTTTTGAAGCAATTTACTTGAATAATAATAAAAATCGCAATAAGGAAAATGTCTGCAATGCAAAAGAACATGATGAAATCAAGATTGCCGCCATCGGGATTCACACGTCCGTAAGTCCTTCATCGGCCCAATGATTTTATGTAATTAACAAAGATTTGCTTTCGACTCACAGGGATAACATGAAATCAGGACGAATGCGAGACTACAAGCCATCGTTGTGGGATGACTACTTTGCTGAGAAGGAAGACGTTGTGATTGACGAGAAGAATATATTCCGTGTGTATCGGTCGAAGAAGCCAAACAAACCTGGGCCGGTGCTGCTACTGTTGCATGGTGGAGGGTTCTCAGCTCTAACGTGGTCACATTTCAGTGTATTAATGATTTGCACAAAACCAACGCGTAGTTTATGACAAATTCGTTACAGATTGAGATAACCAGCATGATACACTGTCAGTGTTTGTCCATAGATCTGCGAGGCCATGGAGACACCATCACGGAAAATGACTCCGAATTGTCTGCAGAGACTCTTGCAACGTAAATTTTTGGAAATTTTGTATTCTTGAGTGGATAATATGTAACCTCACTTTTAGGGATATCCACAAAGTGCTAGAGAAACTGTATCCCGAAGAAATGCCGCAAATTTTGATAATCGGCCATTCAATGGGCGGTGCGATAGCAGTGCACTTGGCCAGTATGGAATTCGTTCCAACACTTATCGGTGTTACAGTAATCGACGTAGTTGAAGGTACTGCTATGGAAGCGTTGACCAGCATGCAGAGTTTCCTTCGGTCCAGGCCAAAATACTTTAAAAGCATTCCAAATGCAATTGAATGGTGTGTGCGAAGTGGACAGATTCGGAACGTTGAGAGTGCTAAGGTTTCAATGCCTGGACAGATTATCAAGTTAGTACGAGTTGAGTCAATTTGTGTATCTGTAATTAAACTATTCTCTTCAGTTGTGAAACTAACAAATTGGCAACAAACGAACTACCTCTAGATGTCGATGAAACCGACAATTCGTGCTCAGGGACCACTTTTGCCGATCCAATGAGTATATCAGAAGATGCTGAGTTAGATACATCCAATCTCTCGAATTTCAAACCTCCAGCAGCTGATGCAGCGTCGAAAACACAGAAAAAGTATGACACTCCAGAGAGACTATTAGCAATATCCCATTAAACCCATTTGATTGTAGGTACACCTGGAGAATAGATTTATCCCAGTCTGAAAAGTATTGGGTCGGATGGTTCGAAGGTTTAAGTGAAAAATTTCTTAACTTAAGAGTTCCAAAACTGTTACTTCTCGCCAGCATTGATGGATTGGATAGAACGTTGACTGTTGGACAAATGCAAGGTAAATCCAGGTTCAATGGAGTTTGACAGTCCATCCATGATCAACATTTCTACTTGCAGGCAAATTCCAAATGGAAGTGCTAGCACGATGTGGTCATGCAGTACACGAAGATCGGCCACATGAAGTTGCAGAAGTGATTGGCACATACTTGCTGCGAAACAAGTTTGCAGAACCAGCAACTGATTTTGCTCTTCACATGCCACAATGTTGAAAACAAGAACTCAAAGTTTGTTAGTTGACCATGTCCACATTTTTTACTCCTAAAATTATACGCTTCTAGCTTGTTACTCGTTCCTTCTCCAAATTGGTTTCATACTTCCAAAAAAGCAAATTATTAACAAAACTAAGAGATACAACTTTTCAACAATTTGTAGCATATATATTTTTGTGAACGAATCAAATAAATAGAGTCAATAGTGCACAAAACTTTTAAATAAATTTCGTTTAATTCAAGCCATCAGTGTCCTTGTCCTCCTCCACTTCGAGCTGTTTAATTTCTCGTAATCTTTCAGCTATCTGCAGCTTTATCACGTCTCGGTGCTTCTTACCTTCTCCGATTTGTTCCATGTCCTCTAACCAATCCGTCCTTTCCTTGATCTCATCAAGTACTAGGAATTGTTCAAAACTCAATAATGTCATTTGACTGAATATTTCTTACACTGATTAATTTTTTCTGTAGGTGTCCACTCCTTGACCTTCTTGGAGTCAGATTTCCTGAACGGCTTGAACTTTTCAAGGGATGGGGTTATTGTCAAGCCACTCATTTTTTCCTGCAGCCGAATTTTGTCCTTTTCAATTGGTGGCCGCAAATTCGGTTTCGGGTAATACCTGAAACATTATTGTTAGTCCAATGAGTTAATAAACATTTCGATTACTTTGGAAACTCATAAGCGCCACTAGCTTTTATAGAATCCAGAGTCTTCCTCCTTCCAATGCGTTTTGCACGTATCTTCTGCAACTCCAACAAGTGCTCCTTGAACGGATCGATTTTCTTTTCAACTGGAAGTGGCAGAGGCTTCCCATTCCGTAGATGATAGTTGATGTTGTTTCTATGCATCATTGTGAGCTTTGACTCTTCCATCAAAACTAAAATAAGAAAACAAATCGTTATACTTTGTTTACAATAGCAAGAAACCCATACGTTTTATCAGCTCATGTGTCTCCTTGCTGTACTGCACTTTTGGTGGATGGAACAAACCACCCTGAGACACTCTTTTGCTTGGCCAATCCATTTTTGAAAACGCACAACACTCGACTGCTCTAAAAATAAATAAAAATTATTTACAAAATATACTCGAATTGCGTGTCACTATTTTA
This sequence comes from Chrysops caecutiens, assembly GCA_963971475.1. NCBI lineage: Eukaryota > Metazoa > Arthropoda > Insecta > Diptera > Tabanidae > Chrysops > Chrysops caecutiens. Next base: position 71,003,442 of record OZ020568.1, read on the forward strand.
TGTTGCTAACTTCGATCAAACTTTGAGCGTTTCAAGGGTTGTTATGATGAATCCAAAGGGTTGATTGTTGTGTCTGGCTGGCATGTTTTGTTTAGCCTGAAGCTATTTTAGGTCTTCCAATGTTGAAGTCCATCAGAAACCACGAATTCAATAAAATTTGTTCTACAAGATCTACGTTTTGCATCAAGTAGATGGAAGTGACGACACAGAACGTAGAACCAAGTCACGGTCTGATTTCCTGCAGTTTGCCATCTGTTGGTTTTGTGAGCAACTAACCCTGTTTAGACTTGCCAGATGTGACCACTTTTCATGTGAAGTCCTTTTCTAGGAAGACAAGGATACTACAACGCATGACAAGGATCTATCAAATGCGTAAAATAATTTCCTCATTGTGATGTTTTCTTTAACCGAGTGAATTTAAGAAGTGCTTGTTCTATTTTAAGAGGTTTAAGACTAGATAAAAGCGAATTTAATACATCATCAATCTGTCAACTAGAAGCATCAAAGACGAATCACTGAGGAAAAATGAACTTCCAGGAATGGTTCAAGTCGATATCCTGGGTGCCGTTGTCGCCGAAGAATCTTCGAATCACAGCGTTATTGATAGCTATCTATCAAATGGTAAGGTAAAGATAATCATTTGCTACGATTTATTGCTATTACATAACTTTCAGCTTATTTCCAACGTTGTACTCTTTGTGATGCTCCTTGGGCTAGCCCATGCCGAAGAAATGAAAGTAATCCTGTGCGTTGATATTGCGGACCAAAAGCAAATTCAAGACTACTACGAGGTGGCCACTAACTCAAAAGGGGAATCGCTTAATCAGATACGCTTCCAATCAGCTAAGGAACTAGCTTCCGTGACTCTGTTGATGTTGTACGTTGGTACAGCGATTGCTTGTGTTTACCTGATTAGCTGCGTTAGTTTGTTCATTGGTGTGTTCAAGAACAAAGCTGAACTTATGCTTCCATGGATGATTCTTGACTTCATTGGAGTTATACTGGTCTTGGCCGTACTCGTATCATTCAGTACTGCAAGTTTGCAAATCAATTTTGTTCCACCGTCTCAGTATTGTGAGTCTCAGAGTCTTGAAAATCAAACAACAACTTACACTTCCCTCATTCTAGGGTTCATTGGGTTTGGATTTATCTTCATTGAAATCATCGTGTGGCTGGTCGTGCACGCCTATTACCTGAACTTGCGGCACATGAGTAAACTAACCGAAATAGCAACAGTAGCCATCCCGATGCCTCCACCAGGAACAGTAAATACTTTGTGAACTCATTGGTGAACAATTGAATATGGTTTCGTTTGTTTCCAGATTCCATTCCATTACAGGAAGGAGAACATGTACCTGGGAAGTGGAGGCTACAAGCATCTTCTGACAGACGGTGATCCGAATCAGGAAGTATAGAGTGGATAGAACTATTAAGAACAATCAAACCACAAATAGCGCAAACTAATTGCCACTAGCACAATGATAAGTAGATTAATATTTACGGACAATGCAGGCTTTATAACTCACCCACCTGCATGAAGGTGTTCGAACGAATTTTTTCCGTGTAAAACAATAATTAACAAACACACTGTATTATAGTGTAAGTTTTATTTAATGTTGATATCTTTAAAATATGCAAAGTATCCAAAATATTCCTACCCATGCAAGTGGTGCATGTAAGAAAAGTGTAATAAAACAAAATGAAATGAAAAGATGATAAAACGTTAACAATTTTTAACACAAATAACAAGCTATACCATACGAATTTCGTTATTTAACATTTTGAATATCGGAATTATTGATGTTTAAAAAACCAATCAAAAAATTTCATTAATTCATGATTAGATTTCGCCCCGCTGGTAATGAAAATCGATTTATTTATTTTACTTTCAAGTTATGAAGACGTTCCAAAATCATATGCAATAAATAATAAGAGATATTGGTAACCGAGTTGCAGAAGGGGATACAATATTTAAAAATGAAAATGTGTTGATATATATTTGAACGGATTCAATATTATTGGGTGCATGGCCTGTAGGGTCAAAATTCATAAAATTTTTACATCAATTTTGGAGCGTTTTCAGAAGTTCAATAAATAATAAAAACATTTATATTATTCGCAAAGGAATGCATGAATGATAATCTACACCTGAAGCAATGCGTTTTCTAACTTTTTAACCAACTGCAGTGGAAAACTATAAAACATTCAGTTAATATTCTTGTTTATTTATAATAATCAAAATCGAGAATCATTTATCGTGTATTGGATTTACTAATAACTGTAGGGGATATTCAAACAATCAATTAAGTGATTTGTTGATGGTAAACCTTTTGCAACAACCTACGCAGTTGAATCATATTGAATAGTTTCGTTTTATAGCGATACATGAATGATACCTTCAACATTTGCTTTATTTTTTTTATATATTTTACTACCTTCCTTCTGTCCTAATTGATATGTTGAAATTGAAGACAAGTAGCTCAGAGGATTCCGTAACAAACCTTCAAGTTTATAGCTTCGTTGGCATTTACGAGGGTTTTGATTTTGCGTAAATTTTTTGTTGACTGTTAAACATCTTGTTTCGCGAAAATGTATTCAGTTATTGAGGCGCTAAAATGTAGCTATCATGATGGCGACAGGTCAATCTAATTAAAGGTTCTCTTTCAGATGTTTCAGTGACCTGAAGGATCTAAAATTTTTGATAAAACAGAACAGTTGGACAGTTGTATAAACTTTCTTCGATTGCTTAGGTCACATGCAACCTGTTGCATTCAACATGAGTTGCTCATAACATGATATTGTATCAAAATATGATATACTATTTGGTGATTGAGTCTATTTCCTCCATCTTCCAGGAGACAATTGACCAGCTGGATACTATATACAAAACCTCTTGTTATTAGACTGTTTTATTTAATTTACTTTTGAATTTATCCTAGAACGAATTCTTAGTAAATACATTGAGGAAACTAAAGCAAATCGTTTAAGGAGTTTAGCCACTCTAGAATTTTCGAAAAATCGATTTCATGTTTTTAAATTGTCCCCTAAGACCTCAAAAATTATGGTCGGGAAAAATCTCTAACTACTCGGTTTTCGATTTTTGTTTCGAATGGCATTGCAAAATTATTCATGATTTACTACTACTCAAAACTTCAAACGCGTGTATCTCAAAATTGCATTTTTTAAGTTGGCCGGAAACATAACTCAGACACTTTTCAACCGATTTACTTGAAATATTGAATATAGGATTGTTGTTTATATTGCATAGTTCACTTGTTATTAACAATTATCTGATGATTTTTTAGTCAAATTTTTCACTTTCCACTTAAGAAGTGCGCCATTTGGCCAAAAATTAATAAAAATTCTACGTACTTCTATAGCAGTTATATAAAATCAAAAAAAAAAAAAAAATTGGCTTATTAAAACTAAAAAATTACAAGAGCTGTTTGCCCGGCCGTGGACCTAGAAAAAACGGAGACGTCATTGGAAAACGCTGGACAGCCGCCATTTTGAAATTAATCGCTTCAAAAAACTTTTGGTATACAGTCACTGACATATTATCCAATAAATACTCTTTGTTAGAATCTCAATAAATCAATTTAATAATAAATAATCTTTTATAAATCAAACGACACTGGGTTTCTTGAAACATCAGGTTATAGACGGTGGCATGTTCTGATAAATATAGTTTTAGTTTGAAACGTTCCAAATAGTTATTGCATAAGCCTTAAGTTTGTTGACAAAGCTGATCCTAAGTTGATCAACAAAGAGATCCCTTTCTATTAATCTTAAACGAATCTATCGAAAGGTGCATTTGGTGTCATGTATACCAAATTGGATAATAAATTATACGCAACTGTTGAACTAATAAATTCATGTAAATTACGTTGTTTAACAAGAGAAAAACTGATCACAACTGTCAAGTAAAAAGGCCAATCCAACAAAATTGAGTAATTGACATTCTCATTCACTTCAATTAAAAATTATTTGTCAGGTAATAAAAGCACCTGGAAATTTATGGTTTGTGCTAATTGCCAAGCAGCTACTGATGAAAGATCAATAATTTTCTCGTTAGACTTTTGTAAAAAGAAACTATAAGGTAAAATTTTGTAATAAATTAAAAACAGCCCGAACATTAAGTCAAAACATAAAAATGTAAGAACAGTGAAACCGAAAAATCGCTGAAGGAATCTACCTTCCGGGCTTGGGTCCGGGACGTTTAATTAATTTTCCAAACCTGTTCGTAATTATGGCGTGCGCTTTTTGCATGCCTTTTAACCAATTGCTGCAGTTTTTAATTGTTCTGCAAACATTTGCATACGTAGAAGATGTGGAAGAATTGGAAAATGTGCAAATGTGCATTCAGTCAGTGGATGAGAAAAAAATTTTCAACCGGAAGTCGATGTCTTGTCGAGGGTAGTAGGGTCTATTGCAGTTCAAATAGTTCTTCATTTACTTTCACAGTACGTACATGATATCAACTGGGAATTAGCGACAAAACATTCATCGATGCAATTGTAACACGTTTCAGGCGTTAAAATCAATAGAACCCCGAGGGTTGATTCTTTTGATTTCCACCCTTAGTTTACACAACATTTTCGACACAAAGTTTTACTTCCCTTAATTCTATTAGACCTTCGAGATGTTGGACTGTTGTATCCCAAAGGTTTGATTGGAGATCAAAAAGCGGGTGAATTACAAAACTTCTCCCAGAAGTGATTAGTGTTGTGCACAAGCGTTAAATACTTGACGCCTCAGGGTGAGTATCAATTATTCAGTTGAAGGGATTTTGTGTGAAACTAGGGACAAATTGACGACATGACGGACATTTACTTACAAATAACATCAATTTCCATTTTTATTTACAGGTGAGATGATCTGAAAATCACAAACATGAAAAACTTCAAAACACAACATCCGAAGAATCCTTTGCTTGCAACCCCCGAAAACAATACACCGTTAGATTTTTCAAACTCGCAAAAAAATTGTCAAACAAATGACTGTATGACTCAAGTACAGTCACTGAAGAAAATATGTCTCTACTTGAAGTAGAATTCAAGGAACAGTTTTCGTTTTGATGGATATTTGTAATTAATCAAAACGTATTCGATACCATTGACTCGATTGTATCGGAACGCGTTGATTAATCGAGTGTTTTGAGTTAAATTCTGCACAAACCGACTGGATGTAAATATTTTCATATGCAAATCAAGTGAGAACTGTCGAATCATTATGATTTTTGATATTTTGAGCTTTGAAATAATTTGATTCATATTTTTTGCTTCATGCTGTGCGTTAAAAATTTCCATAATTTCAAAAAGATATCAAAGAATTTCACGCGGTTTTTGGTTGATCGAAATGAAATACAAAAAATATAATAACAGAAATGTACTCGCAATCGACAAAAGTATCGATTACAATTGAAATTCGAATGAATATAAAATAAAAAATTTACGTATTCCCGTAGAAAGTTAACGTGGATACGATGCAATGGACCATAGGTCATCTTTCGACTGATATATATCGCCTGCTATCAATCACGTCTTCAAGTGGGAAAAGAATTGATCGTGAAGATTGATCGCTAGTTCGTTTTTTTGGGCCACACGCACACAACGCGGCACTGTCCATTCTCTTCTTTTGAACAATGATTTATGGAAATTGTGCGGGTTGGATACCCTGAACCTTTGAGAACCGCAAATCGATCCAAAACCATTCCCATAACGTGGGGTTTTCAAATATTTAATTTTTTAAAATCAAATTGGCGAAATTCGATTCTCAAACACTCGTGTACAGTTTCGTAAAAATTGACAGGAAGGGGAAATTTTCTCCTTATGAGACAGCTGTGTTTCTATTGGTCACTCTATTTTGATGTCATTGAAATAATTTAATTATTCCGAAATCTCGATATCAGTTGGAGTCCTCGTAAATGCCACAAGAACTTCACTCGGCGATACATTGTGGTGAGACAACGACGACGACTCGTTTAGGGGATTGCCTTTGAAATGATGGCGGGACCATGGGGCTTTTGATAATTACAGGCTCCCCACGACTTCATTCAAGACTTTGTTTGATATGTGAAATTTGTTTCGTGAGTCTTAAGTGATACAAGTCACTTTTGGTCGTGCCCATCGCACTTTGATGGCTTCATATGAGCATTAGGTGAGTCATGAGATTCTTGAGGTTCAGGTTGGAGTGAGTGATCATCTCCAGATGATACTTAATCGATTTGGTCCATTCATTTTGTTTTTTATCCAGCTGTGGTTTTGTTCAACACAAATGCCATTAAAACAAGCATAGCCACACAAACCTATGGAACATCTTCCTTAAAAATGACCTCTTGCCGAGTGAGTTGCGCCAATACCGCTGTGATCCACAAAAAGTTCAACTGGATACCGCTCCACAAAGAGAAGAAAATTCTAAAAATTTTAATTCCTCTCGGCACGTGCCAAAGACAAATGAATGACCGGAAATTTCTAATAGATAGAAGTCACTTGAGAACCGAATAATTTTTATTAAAGGAAAGAGAGAGCAAGAGAAATCCAGAGAAATGTGAAAAATGAGGAAGAATATTGTGCAGTTGCAATAAATTATGAATTTAAAAGTAACACCCAGCTTTTGCACCTGCTGTGACTTTATTAACGTTGATATCACACCTTGTTTGAATTTTAATCGATTTGGGAGACTGTCCGCCGATTTGAAAGAAATTGGTTTGTCCAAAAAATGAGAAAAACAATAATTGTCTTTGAGGTCTTAAATCTTCTGAGAAGTCGGAGTTTTCCTCTGTAGCCTTTTCGCCATTTTATATTCAAAACGAGTCGTTTTCTTTGATTTAAATGAAATTTATCCGACAAAAACAACTTCGGAGGTACGATGAGGAGCAAATCGGATGGAGTGTACCCCCAGTGGAGATGTTCCAACTACACAAATGGACACAATACAGACAATGGGGTGTAATTCAATTTTTTCGGAATTGTAACAAAGCGGAAAAATTTTTGTGGGTGGTTTGCATTTTTTTAAATGCGATTTTGCATTCATGACTAGCTCCAACTATTGTTGGGGGAGGGAATTATTTGGAGTACATTTTGAATAACAATTTTGTATCCGACTATTTCCGGTGGCATTTTGTTGTTTCCTGCAATCAGTATTTATTCAATTTCGAAATTACAGACATTTAAAAAAAAAAACAAGTTTTCAAAAACGAACGCGGAAAAAATCATTTAATTTTCAACAAACGCGCTCCGATCGATTAAGTCATCCTGGGGAAATTGTGATCATGGAGTGTTCCTTTCTCATTTCATTCTAAGAATTTCAAATTTCTCCTCAAGAGAAGATTCTTGTTCAATCAAGACTAACATTTTGAAGGGCATTGAATTGAAAATAGATTTTATGCCTTTAAGGCTATTGAAATAATTCCAAGCTTCCCACGACCGTTTCAATGATTTCATGCCTCTAATTCACACATTCCACACGAGTGACATTGAACAGGAATTATGTCGACGTTGTCCTTCATGAAGAATGTCCTTGTACAACGTCAAGGAAGTAGATAATCGAATGATTACGATTTGATTTGATTTTGATAGTCCATCCTCGTTGTGGATGAAAGTTCCTTTCCCTTTCAAGAGTTACCTTAACGTCTCAATGAATTTCAACAATTCGCCGCGTGTTCTTAATCTCTAATAATGGGGCGTGTAATTATAGGTCATAGATTCAATGTCTCAAGTGAGGGTTATTCAGATGACACTAAAGTCGAGGGTTAGTTTTATTAACTTTTAGCCACAAAACATAACAAAAGCTTCAATTGAACTGAGACGCGTGTGTGTCTATTAATCTGGAATTACGCAATGATGGGTGGTTAGGACTGCGATTGTTACAAAACTGTATCCGATACAGAACAGTGTGGAAATTATTTCCGTGCCGTACACTATTAGGAGTTTGATAAAAAACAAGAGTTGCAAGCTACTGTTCCGTATATGAAAATGTCAAGTTTGTTTTTATCATGGTATTGGTTATGTGTCAAATTATTCACTTACACATTATGTTTGCAGACATGTAGCCGAGTCAACTTGATCGAATCCACCAATGTGAATGTGGTGTCGTGCGCAATCAGCCATCTACCGACTTTTGAAGTTTGCCAAATTTTACAAACCAAAATTGACTGAAACGAATCTCTCATGCGAGTATCAATAAAATGTCATTATAATTTAATTCCCTGTAGACTTGCAGAGAATTCCACAAAAAAGGAAAATAAAGTAATTGAGCGGATTTAAAGTCAATGACTGAAGGTTTGCTGAAATTCCTATTCAAATTCGATTTGGAATTCTACAAAGTCAGCAGAAAGTCATTTGCAAGTTGCAAGTTGCCATTTCCGCAATTAGAACAAAAGCAGTGTCGTTCGCTTTGAATTTCCGGAAGAGAGAGATGAGTCGACGAGAACCCTTGGCGAATGTCCTTGGAAAGATGCACTAGACTAAGAAAGACGCCTTGATTATTAGATCTCGTGCTATTGTTGAAGAAACACAAGTTGGTAGTCCTGATTTTGTTTTTTTATTTCGTTCTGTTTTCCACTTGTCTCCGAGGACTCCGCAAAAAAATTCTCAAACTCATTCATGTGTTGCGGATAATCCGATTTTGTTTCAAAAGGAGCAGCTATATTTTTTTGTATCCAGCTTTGAATTGAACCCGAAAAAAGGGGGATGAACCGACGAGGGTTGATCCTAGCAAGGATTTGTCCTGTTCCGGGTGTTTCACGAATAACAAGTGTGCTGGAGGTATGTTTTTTTGTGTACATAGTTGGATGGATGGATGGAAAAAAAATGTGGGCTTCTAGGACGTGCTTGGCATATTGTATATGATTCCCCCATTTTTATTGTCTGTTTCAACTCCTGTGACGAGGTTCATGATGATAATGATGATGTCAGGCTGGGAAGGAAGCACTGAAGAGTGAAATTTGTCCAAATTTCGTTACCCAACAGAGCTAGAGCGCCTTATTTGCAACTTTGATTTCAGTTTATCTTTTGTTTAGTTCCCCGAGGGGGAGTTGAGAGAATGCTCCAATGTTGTTCCATCATTCACAATAACAACAGATACAACAACAACAAAATCAAGATGTTTGTTTTATTTACTTTTTGCTTTTATTATCTGTTTGCCTTTAAAGCTTTGTCGTGCAGAACTTCAAATTTTGGGTGTGGTCGTCTTGAATTCCAGGAAAACGACTTACAACTATTATTAATCAAAACATTGAATGAAGCATTGGCCAAAATTTGTGTTCTGAACTTTGACAAGTTTAAAACAATTTCAAGAAATTCACTTCAAATCGAAACGTGTAACAGGCATAAACCGGTTTGCAAACCAAAGCAAAGCAAAGTGCAGCAGAAGTGTGAGAGAATACAAGTCATGAGTTAAGCTGGATCCATTGGTACGTTCGGCGCGTGCCGAACTAATTTGCCGCGAAGAGAGTATCTTTGCTCATGATTCATTCCTTCGTCGTGAATCTGCCGCAGTTTTCAAAACAATCCACAAATTGAATGACGCGACGCGGAACACATTCACGGTGAAAACGAAAATCTTCCGCACGAAAGTTGATGTTGGTTCAACTTTGGCAGAGAGAGAACTGAATTCGCCGCAAAATGAATCCATCATGAGAGTTGTCGAATTTCCATATGAAAAAAACAGTTCTGTACGCGCCGAACATACCAATGAATCCAGCCTTAATCGCCACCAGAGTTGCAAAGCGATGGAAGTATGAGGATCCATTTCTCTCTAGGCACATGATATGGATCACTGTACAATGAGGCGCACTTGCAAATTTTCTCTTTGTGAATTGTCCAAAGGATCAAATTGACAATTATGGAAATAATTATAATACCTTTTGTGTTTCTATTTCCACAACAAGCTGCACCTAATAGTGCAGGTGCAGTCAGTGATTGTTGAGATTGAGTGACAAACGCCGGCAAATAGAAAGATAGTGGAAAGGCCACGATTGAAATCAGGACTAATTGCAGTGTGAGACAAGATCAGCGGTAGGGGAAAGTTAATTGGATGAAACCCTTTTATTTTTATGAATACCGCTTCATTGTGTCACGTTACGTCATATTTATTCATGTTAATTGAATTGTATCAAAAGAGTTGCGTATCAAAACATAACCCAAGGAAGAAAAAATTTTAAGCAGGATGTCAAACAATGAGCCAATAAAATGGTGTTGGCAAACATGTCAACAGAAATTACATGTCAATGTTGCCAAATTGTTTCGTTCCACCCTCGTCCTAAAAGTTTCAATATTGAATGCGTTAGAGTTAGAGTTGATTCAAAATTCGTGACATTTGTTTCGAGATTTCTGTCTCTCTGTGGCTCTGCATCAATCCCTCAAACCGCAAACATTTCTTTTTGAATCGAAAAAGGACCGCTTGTACACTTGGCCGTAAATTCGAGAATAATCCAGTTATGAATAAAAGCCACCCACAAATTTTACGCTTTACTGATTCATAATCAAATTACCGCTCTGGAACGCAACGTATTCAAAACTAACCCTACACGACCGTCTCCTGTCGAGGGTGAAACCTTTTCTTTGGAAGTCACTTTGACAACACTCTACACATCAAATTGATGCTGATTATTAGGGATTATCCTTACAGGATAAAGAGTTGCAAGGATAAAGAGTTACAATCTGCCACTTTTGATCACGTGAACAGTTGCTAATCTTGTGACGGAAACAAAATCTCAAGAAGCTCATCCAATGTGAAGTTTCACTTGAACATTGAAAGCTTCTCAAAGGAGTGCGATCTTCTTTGCTGCTACCAACTTGTGTCGATTCAATTTGCGAATTGGAAAATGTTCAATTTTTGACTTTGACAATTTGTTAGAGAACAAATTTCAGGTGCAAGTCATGTGGTTCCTTCATTCAACTTTTGTTGATTCAATTTTTTTATTGACAGTCGTTCAATTTTTGATTGTCTTATAATATTTTGCAATTTTCCCAACATTTTTGGAAATTCATTTCAAGTAAATTTCTTGAATAAAATAAATGAAATTGTTGAAAAAAATATTGTCCATTCATTCAACTTACGTTGATTCAATTTGTCAGTTGGAAATTGTTCAATTTTTGGTTTTTGGTCAATTTCAGGTGCGAGTCATGTCCTTTCTTGGAAAACAAAAACTAAATAAAACTAGATAAAATAACATTTTTTGATTTTTTGATTTTCACAATTTCCTTCGGAGCAAATTTCAGGTGTGAATCAGGTTTTTTCTTGAAATCTTCGTTCAACTTTTGTTGATTCAATTTTTTATTGACAGTCATTCAATTTTGGATTGTTCTATAATATTTTGCAGTTTTCCTAAGTTTATTGGAATACATTTCAAGTAAATTTCTTGAATAAAAAAATGAAATTATTGAAAAAAATATTTTCCTTTCATTCAACTTATGTTGATTCAATTTTTCCGTTGAGAATTGTTCAATTCTTGATTTTTGCTATATTTCAGGTGCGACTTGGGTACGTCTTTAAAATATCTAACATTTTCTGTTCATTCAACTTTTGTTGATTCAATTTTTTAGTTGATAGTCGTTCAATTTCAAGTCGAAATCTCGAGTTTTTTGGATGAAAAAAATTTAATTATGAAAAACGCATTTTCTCCTCATTCAACTTATGTTGATTCAATTTGTCGGTCGAGAATTGTTCAATTTTCGATTGTTTTGAGATATTCTTAGACTTTTCCTAATTTTTTGTATACAAATTTCAGGTGCAAATACCGTCTTTTGTAGAATAGGAAAAACACGTTCCCCGGGTTCTTTTGAAGAAAGCCGCCCCTCAGCCGGGTTGATCTCATTCCCATTATGAATTGTCTTTGACGTTCAATTTATTCGAAAATCATGTAAATGCCGGCGATATTACAACATGTCTAGCTGCATCTAGGGAAAAGGGTTTTCATCTGAACGTAACCTGAACCCGAACCCGAGCCAAGTGGAGTCGGGCTACTGCCGACATTTATTTGAAAAATATTCAAATCACCGGGTCCGCAGTGAGTGTATCACTTCGGCGTTCTTTGTACCGAGCGGCACCAATAAATTCACCTCGACTTCAATGTCATGACATTCACCAGATTGTAGAGAATTTGTCCACAAAACCGGGATTATCCCAGATTGGGCCGATTCCAGTGTGGATCCCATTCACCAGCACAAGTGGACCGTTCCTTGTGACCGCTTAATGTGACATTTAACTCAATGCTAGTGTCGTGACACATGTCATTACAATTTCTTCTTGTATTTTTTGTTTTGATAAAAAGCACAATTCACTTCGTCTTCATTAAATCTTTGTTTGTTTGTCTTCTTTCATCAGAGAAAGCAAACATTTTCACTTCAATTCTATGTGATTTACGTTTATTTTTATCTCGAAATGAGAAAAACACCCAAAATATAAAAATCCAATCCAGGTAAATCGACTTAACAGTTAACTGCAATCAAACGGCAGGTGATTACGATTCAACTTGGAACGGTATCAAATTGACGACTCAATTCAAAGCAAAGGTCAGTCGAACAGGTGCTGGAATCTTTGGGAAACCTTTAAGAAACATTTAAGAATTGTTTAAGTAATTTTCAAGAACACCTTTTGTGGAGGTGTGACTCTTGGTCTTAGAAACAAAAATTTCAAAACTCCAACTCCACGCAAGCATTGGAATGAAAACATTTTCTATGATTTATTTGGCGCCTTGAAAAATGATCAAAATTTTTGCGGACGTTTCTCGAATTGGAGCGTTTTTGAAGACCACAGATGATTTAAGACTCCAAAAGTCGTTAGTCCAAAAATATATTTTTATTGCTTTTAATTAGAAGCGTTTTGTCGCGAATTCATTTATCTAACGCCTATGGACGACCCGTGGTGCTGACATTTTTATCTTAATTAAATTTTTTGTTGACCAAAATATCGTCATGGAAAACAGCTTCCAAATGAGGTACTTTTCCAGAAGACTTGAAATTGTGGCTCCAAGGATAGTCAATTTCGAGACACTTTCAATTGGCTGCGTTTCAATTCTTTTCAGAATAAAGTGATCGTGATGCAGGCGATCAATTGAACAGTTCTGACAGACGGCAACGAGCAGTTGAAAGCCGAGTAGCAGATTCATGACCAGAGTTTTGATTGTTTCTGACTTTTAATTAAGCTTTCCCCATGAAGACCCCCAGCATTTCGCAGATGGTGGTCCCAGACCCCAAACGTCGAAGTGACGTCTGTTTGACACAAGAAAACCCGCCGACGCTCACGATTTTTCCTCAACTCCAATTCGACCCAATCACGGCTCAAAGTTGAGTCGAAGCGTTTGTGCTAACGATTCCCATCGTTAATCATTCCCCCCAGAAACGTCCCCAAATCCCTCAAAAATGAAAATGTTCCATTTTACGGATTCGTTGATCTCACGCGCGTTTCCAACGCCAAAAAAATCATTTTCGATTAAAATATGACTCAAAATAAAAAATAAAATTAAAAATTTATCAAAAATTATAAAACACAAAAACGGCAATTAAAAACGCTAAAAACGTTTTTTACCACATTCACGAACGATTTAAGCGTTTTTTACGAGCGCATTTAAAAATCGATTTGAATTAAAAAGTTAAAAAATATGTTAACTTTTTTTGTGTCACCACTATAACATGCTAATTACGAAAATCAGGTGATTTAAAATCAAATTACCTGGAAAAGTTGTTTGGAAAAAAATATTTTTGGGTGAAAGGTGTCTTTGGAAATTGATGAAAAATGTGTTTTTTATGGCGATTTTCATAAAATTTTATTGAGGCTCAATAAAAACAAATAAAATGGAATTTATTTTCGTATCGTAAATAAGAAATTTCAATTTAAATAATTTATTAAAAATTAAAAATTAATAAACACATGGCAGCGATTCAAAATTGTTCAACTTTCGAACGTTTATGACGTGGAACACACCATGACTCTTCTAGAGTGATGTTCGTGATTTACATGACTCCAAATGCAGCAGATTCATAGGGTTCAGAAGATTTAAAGGTTTATCGATTCCAAACAGATGCTCCTTTGAACCCCTTAAGAATAACCTCGGAAATATGCCCAAAATCACGGAGGAATCCTTTGAACACGGTCAGGTATAGTTCAAATTTCATGGTTCCCTCTCAAGAAAACGCAAATTTTCCTTCAATCGACGATTGGTTGAATAATTCTTCTTTACTTTCCAAATTTTTACTCTGAAAATTTCCCCCAATTTTGCCCTGAACTGGAAATTTTCCTGTAAATCCTTGCGTCATGGTTGACGTGACTCAAAATGCTAGTTACATGACACTCGTAGAAGTTGTTTGTTTTGTATGAATTGAATTCGATTCTCTTCTCCTTTGTAACACAACTAACAGATCAGAGAAGCTTCCACATGGGTTCCACATGGGTTCCACAATGGAAACCTTTTAAAATCCTGACCTCTACAATTAATTAAAGTTCGCGTCACTTTGAATGTGACTCAACTAGGAAGATACATGACACTCATTGAATTTGCAAAATTTCCATGAATCGAATCGCGTTTTCTTCTACATGATGATTTAACTAATAGATTAATAATAATAATAATAATAATAATAATACAGCCCTTGCTTCCGAGCTTTTGTTTTTGTCTAGCTTGCGTGTTGCTATGTTGGCTCTATTCCCAGTATGTCTCTCCGCTCGGTGTGCCTTAAGGCATAGGCCTCCTCCAATATCTTCCACTGTTTTCTGTCTGCTGCCACTCTTTGCCAGAGGGGACCTAAGGTCATTTTCAACTCGTCAACTAATAGATTAAGGAACATTTAAGGAGGGTTCAGCTTTGAAAACGTCCTAAATTTCCGTCGTCTACGATCAATTAAATCTTTAGGGTACACTCAATGTAAGTTACATGACACACAGTGCATTTGCGCGTTTAGTATTTATTTTATTGAATTTGTTTCTTCTGGATCCTACAACCAACAGATCACAGAACCTTCGGAAGGGCTCAGCATTGGAAACCTCCACAATTCCTGATCGCCACGATTAATCAAAGTTGAATTAACGAAATTTTTTCCATTCACGTTCCCTTCTGAAACGAAATGAAAACGAATATGAAAAAAGACTAAATAATATTAATAATTTCGGCACCCTTTCAACCGTCATAACTCACACCCAGATTAAAGTTTATTATCCCCGTATCGTTTTGCCGCAAATGATTTATTTAGCGCAAAATGTTCTTTCAGCTTCTTCTCGTATTCTTTGCGTCATAAATCAAAGGAAAAAATTTAAGTTGACATTATTAAACTCAAGACTCACGATTGAACGTGAATCGACCATAAATACAAAATTTGAATTTGAATTAAACTCGAGAAAATCGAAAATTTACGAGAAAATCGTCCAAAATGTCTTCGCAACATGACACCAACCTAATTTTGACTCAAATCGACTCAAATTGAGTCAGGTGAGATGACGCAAATGTGCTCGCACCTGTTCGACGACATAAATCTCTCATGGCACACGTGCAGGATCATCACGTGCCGCTGGCTAATTGCGTTCTCAAGCTGTTTTGAAAAAAATAAATTCTTCAAATATTTGTTGAATTTTTTTCCTTCTAGGTAACAGGTAAACGACGAACACCTTGATGAGTCCAATAAGAATTGAGTGATGACTTCAATTCCCATTCCATCTCGGGGTGAAAGGTGAACTGGGTGCAATTAATCTCATCCCCTTGGTTTTCATTTTTCGAATTTTTCCAATTCCAATTGGATTGACTCATTTGGCGATGCTTTGATGTACCGTAATTGGAGTCACGTAAAATGGCAACTCATTTGAATTTTACCTCGCAGTCGTTGGGGCTGGGTCGCCATCTTGTTTCAAAATGCCACAGGCGACTTTTGATGCTCATTCTACGGCTCCTGGTGCTTCTGCAGAAGTCAAAATGGAGTTAGAAAGCGGAGGCAAAATGGAGTCGTTCCGTTTGGTAAGAAGGTAACTAAGTCAAGTTACCCTTGAGGGTTACTAATTTACATATTTAAGCGGTTATTTATGCTTTAACGAGGGAACACTCTTGGGCGGTGTGTGTCTTGCTGGTTTTTACTGTACCTATGCGGTACGGGGTCAAGTCGTTTCACACTTTGAGACTGCCGGGTCAAATTTGCCGAGAAATGGGAGTTTTTCTGCAAGATGTGTGCGACGTGATGGAGATTTTCACCTTTGACAGGAGAGAAATGTGGAATTTGCGGGGATGATTCGGTGAAACTTGTTGAATTGTTTTGTATTTCCTTTGAAAATTGAAATTTTGTTGGAAAATGTGTGTTAAAAATGTTAAATTGTTTGAAGAAAAGTTGAATATTTGGGGAAATATATAATTAAAAAGGAGAAAGTTTTTAGAAAACTTCTAGAAGAAAGTGATAATTATATTTTGAAGTTCACGAATTAGGTAAGAATACTTAAACGTTTATTAAAAATTCTTGATAAGCAAGCAATTTTAAAATTAATAAAGTTTGAAATATTTAATTTAATAACAACTGATCAGATATTCTGAGAAAAAATAATTTCAAGTTTAAAATTTAATTTTAAAGCTTAAAAAAAAATCCAGGAAATTCAAACGAAAAATAAATGTGAAGAAGAGTTCAATGCGTAACGCTGAGAAAACGTCAACATTCGAATCTAATCTTTCAAACGCCTGTGGCAACTCAATGTATGTGGGAAGGTGGAAGGAAAAGAAAGTGTGCTCGCGGTATCTCAGTGGTCAGAGCATTTGCCCGGAAAGCATTCAACATTTTCTCCTTTCATGTACCAAGCGCCATCTTCATTCTGGAATTGAAACTCAATTTGTTGCCTCCTCATTCCATGGAATGGCAAATCGATTCGTTCTAATGAAAGTGAAGGATTTCCACCAAAAATTAAATTTGTCGTGCAGAATTTTGGATTTTAGGGAAATTCACGTGAGAATCTGAGACAAATTTTCTCTGGAAGAATGTCGGTGACGTCTGTTCTGCATTCGCCGTTTGTTGAAAAACTTTTCCACCTTTTCAAAACTGCTAGGAGTCAAAAACTTTAAAGTTTCAATATCCTTAAGGACTCAAAGGACTTTTATCGTTTAAAGTTGGACAACCAGAAAGTCAAGTCACTTTTCCCATCAATCAAAATTCCTGTTAATCTTGAAAATTCCATTCCCTGAATTCCGTAACTTTTCCAAGCACAACCCAAAATGCCAATGAACGAAATTTTATTGATTTTTACCACAGGCCTCCCGCACCC
The DNA here is from genome assembly GCA_963971475.1 of Chrysops caecutiens. Taxonomy (NCBI): domain Eukaryota; kingdom Metazoa; phylum Arthropoda; class Insecta; order Diptera; family Tabanidae; genus Chrysops; species Chrysops caecutiens. The sequence goes on from OZ020568.1 coordinate 71,020,671, forward strand.
CCAAACAACTCAGCGACTCCCAGTGAAAGGGAATGAAATTATTTTCCCGGAAAAGCTTTGAAAGTTTTTTAATTTAATCAAAAAACAAAAGAAATTCCAAAAAAATTTAATTTTCCCACAATTTGCAATTGCGCAAATGAACGGAGAATGTGGGAGGGTACTGGAATCCAGATGAAGTTCCAGTTGGAAGTTGTGTGCGCTTCATTTCAATTCGAAAATTCAAGAGGAGTGGCTTAATTCATTTTATCGTGAAGACGAGAGAGAAGTGTGTTTCATTTCGTTTCGTTCCATACATTCGTTTTGGTGGTGTAGTGTCGCTCATTTTGTTTTCCAGGTTCATTCGTCATCGAACTGTGGAGTGAGTCGCATGGGTGCGATTCGAGCCACGGGAATTCAAATTTATTCATGTTAAAAAATTGAAAATTGATTTTTACCCCAGGAAAACCATTTTTAAACAATTTTTGATTATTTTAACTCATTTAAATTAACACAAATTTAATAAAATGTCCTTGAACGATTTGAATTCAAGTGTGACGGTATTCATAACCTGAACAAAATCGAAATCAACTTCACTTTCAATTCCCGACTCCCAAGAAGAGTGTGAAATCGATTAATTAGTGTGGAAAGGGTCGCTGCAACTCAAAAGGTACAGCTCGCCGACACAATTTGTAAGGATTAACAAAGTCTTGAATCACACCTGAATCGACACCTTGACGGTGGTAAATTTCAAAATTTTGTTGGTACCTACTTAATTTGCATATCTAAGAAAGATTTGAAAATATCCTGGGAAACTCGGTTTCCTTTTGTTGATGAATTTGAAAAAACATGAATTTAAGCACTTTCGGGCGTCCAGTTGTGAAGAAAAGCCTCTGATGCGTTTTGACAGCATGTGGCGCTAGTCGCATTTGAGAGGAAAAAATCTTGACGTCTTCATATCAAAACTGGAGCGATTGCCAGACAACTTGTCCGCTTCGAGGCAAATCCCTCGCTCTAAGAAGATTAAAAGTCACAAAGAGGAAAAAATATTAAGACGCTCACACCGAGATTTCTTGGGATTACAACGACTTTGTAAGTTTGAAATTAAATTTTTTGTTTAATTTTTCCTTCTCAAAATACCTACCTATCATTTAGGGCACGCGCGTTTTGATGTGATTTTTATCAAATTTAATATTCAAAGTAGATCGACGTCGCAATTCGCGTGGATTAAGACGTTTTACCTACCTTTTTTCCCTTTCGAATCGATTTCCGTCTTAAGAGTAAAGTTTGAAAATTGTTTTCTTTTGGTTTTAGATACTTGAATTTATTGGTGTCATTTCGAATTCAGTACATCGAAGATCACTGGAGAGTGCGTCTGACACGCCATTCGGAAGCTCCATGCATATTTATATGACGTGAAAAGGAATTGGAATGGACCCCCGGTTGGGTTGGGAGGGCATCGTTGTTGTCCACAATAAATAAATGCAAGTCGCGTACAAGTGAACATGGCATATCGCGCCGTGTATCTCGTTTCTGTTCGATGATGTATTCGTATATCTAGCAGCAGTGTCACAAAATGCTCCATTCGAACTTTATGCTAATTTTCATGTAATAAAAGTGCATTTTCAGCTGCTGTTCTTGATGCTACTGCATCCACACTCTTTCTCCCTCTCTCTTTCTCTGTCCTTGGCTTACACCCCGCCAATTAAACACGGCTTCGTGTAAATTGATTGCCATGTTCTTGGTTCGTTTCAACACCTCACATGGAATTCGAAATGAGTGAGACTCGAGAGGGATTTGTCCGGTTTGGGAGGCAATAAATAAATCAAAAATTTCATTTCAATTTCCACGTGTCTTTCACTCATTTCTAGCTCTAGGACCACGAACTGCCAATCGCCCCCGAACCCTCTGAAACCCCTCAAAACGATACTACATCTACCAAACCCAAACTTGCCATTTTACCAATTCTCTTGTTCTTAATTAAATAAAAGGGTTTGGCCGCTTGTTTTGAGGATTTTTGTTTTTTAATTAAAACAAAACCAAATTTTTTCATCTCGTGTTCGTCTTTGTGTAATCATTAAAAGACGAAATTAATAAGAAACACGCCTGTTTCAGGCGACATTTGCATATACGAAGACGGTAGCATTCGTTGAATGGGAAAATCAAAGTTTTTAATTGTTTAAAAATTTTCTTATTAATTTATTTTCGAAAACATCGAGACACAAAGGTGGAGAGTCTGAATGAGACACAAAGAAATGTTTTCTTTTTTTTCAAGCAGAATCTTGTCAGACACTAAAGACATCCGCTGTTTCAAATTTTGATTTAAGAAAATTAATTTCCAATCAATTAATCACGAGTTCGGTGTGAATATTCAATGAAAACCACGAGGATTCTAAAAAGCTCTGAAACGATACAGGGAACACATCAAAACTGCCATAAATAATTAGAAGAAACGTGGAATAATTTTATGAAAAAATTTAATTTTCCAAAGGAAAAAGCTTTTTCAAATGAGCTTTCATCATAAGGGAGCTTTTGGCAAAATTTGGCGTGCATTAATTCATTTACAACCACAAGCAGAGAAATTAAAAAAATGTTTTCATGGTAACAAAATTTATTCCTAACGAAAGCTCAAAAAAGCTCATTAAAATCCAAAAAACTTTGAAAATGCAAGAAAACAGTTTCCCTAATATGTAACCTTTTAAGTACTCAGTAATGAGCTTTTCGAGTAGCAGAGGGGCATTCAGAAAGCTTTCGACAAAGTGTGGCATGCAAAAATCTGGTCGTTCCAAACCAAAGCTATCGCGACGGCCATGGCAGACAGTGTGGTGCCTCGCCTCCTCCATGATGACGTCAGAGTGACAAGACACTCTTGCGTCCCGACTCCTGGGAACGACGGTTGTCTTCTCATCAACCTGTCCACCGCCCAGGAAATGTCATCGCATAGTGATGTGATGAAGGATGGCCACTCTGCCGAAGCAGAAGTCAAGACGTAGTCTTCACCTCTTCGGCGACGAATTCCACGAGTCTTTGATCCATTGATACAGTGACGCTGCAAATTCCTGAACCTTTGAATCATCCAAAAGACCGGAAAAGGTTCCCAACTCGTGGAACGTTTTATGAAAGCGTCGTGTCATCGAGGGATTGTCTTCTTGTCGGGTTCTGATCCCGAGATTACCCGGATCATGTTTATTTTTGTTCGGGCACAGACGTTTGGGTCCGCGTCCAGTTCAAATATTTACCGAATTGTTTTTTTTTCAAAACGTCACGTTTTGTTTTTTTTTTCGAAATTCATTTTTGGTGTTGAATCAAAACTTCCCGGAGGGTAATCAATCAAAAATCCACACTCAATGAATGATCCTGTCGTCGCCTGGTCGTCTCGTGATGATCGAGCGCATCGTGGTTTTTTGTCGGTTCCATTTTTGAAAATTTCTCATTTAAAAAATCAATACGAATCAAACGTATGATGTGCCATCTGTGAATTGAAGTGCAAAACATAAAGCGGAAAAAGTACAGAACGATCTATCATTATGAAACATGGGAACTGTCGTTTACTGGTGTGACTGCACGCACTGGTGATGTTGTTGGTGTAGTGTCAATTTGACAGTTTCATTTCAAAATCAAAACAAACCGGTTTGACAGATTGGAATGCAAGTCTTCTGCTTGTCGAGGAGATCATCTAACTACTGAGATACAGTGACAACTCATGTCTCATATGTCACACGACTATACGAATACACACACAATTGCTGACTCTCCTTCCAGTTGGTGTGATGTCCGTCAGAGTGTTCACATTTTGTTGATCGTCATGTAGATGTCACTGCTGCACATTTAGATCCATGAATATAGAGAGTTTACCTTTTACGGTTCGCGGACAACAGGAATTTTAGGATTTGAGAACAAAATATTCTGCTGTGGATAGAACTTTCCGGATATAGTCACCTGTCAGTCTAGCTTCAATAAAAGCTTTATTAGCAAAACAAGTTTCTCAAGAATAGATTGGTAATAACACAAAATTGCTGAAGTTTATCACATTTTATTATACAATATAGTACACATATTATTTGCTTACAGACTAAGCTTTTAATTAAATTTAAATAAAATAGCAGTGGAGGGAAATTCAATAATTAAAATGAAAGTAAAACGAATAATTTGTTTAATTAATGTTCAATTTGATTTTCTAGTGTTTTCTTCAATAATTTTTTATTAATTTTTCATTAATTATTGACTTCTCGGTTAGTACATTTCGGTTGAGTTCATATTTGTCTAACTTAAAATTAATTAATTAAAAAATATACAACAATTTGATTTTTTCGTTAAATTACTAATTTTAATTAATTGTAATTAATATGAAATTTAATAATTTCAAACGTTTCAAGAAGTTCGGAATGTTGCAGAGCGCTTAGCACGAGAATTTTGAGGAATTGAGGCTAATTTCACTTGGATTTAATTAATAAATAAATAAATTAATTAATAATTAGTAGTACTTGTAATACTGTGACAGTAGTTAGTGTAGATCTACATATTTTTCTATTTGATTGAATTTCAGAATGTGAAAATTTTTTAATTTTTCTAAATTAACATTAATTAAAATTAATTGAAATTAATTAAAATTTAATATTATTAAAAATGATAACAATGAATCGATTCACGATTGTATAATTGATTTAAAAACTGACTAGGATTTTTCGAATTACAAAAATTAATTAATTAGATAATTAAAATTAATAAAATTAAAAACTTTATTTTACACTTCACCTTGCATACAGTGAATACTACTAGAATCCTGTGATAATTCGTCTAATGATGATTCTGAAAAGAACAAACCTTAATTAATCGTTGATGAATATGTCGATGTTCTAATTATAATTTTCTTAATTAAAACTTACCATGTGACGGAAAGAGGGATGTCTTGTTGTTGTTGTTCAGTTGCATTGAATTCTGTGTGTTGTTTTGAAATGAATACGTTAACTGCAGGTTTATGTGTCTAGCAAATGAATTTCCATCTGAATCACGGACTACTGGAAAGGCAAAATTGTTAAAAATTTTAAAAATTTTGGAAAACAATTAAATGTCTCATAAATCGATTGGGAAACTAGGAGGTAAATTATTTGTTTTAACAAAATTTCAACAAATAAAAATAAATTCCTGTGATTAAATTCACGTGGATCGGGTTTTCTTGGTGAAGTTTCTCGAAAAACAAAAACAACATTTTCGATGTCCATCGGAAGTCGATTCATATCGATTGGTATCGATACCAAAAACCGATTAGTGTAGGTCGTAAATGCGTTTTGTTTAATGGAAAAAATGTGTAAAAATAAAAATTTTGAATAAAATTTTATTTATTTTTTGTTTCAGCTCAAGAATTATATTTTTTTTGTTGGAAAAAGTTTCAACTTCAAAGCAAGTTTAGCCGCGTAAATCTCGTGTTAATTTATTTAATTTTTTTTTGTTTTTATTTTACAAAATTTTTGTATTTTAAATTTTTGTTCACTAAAATTTATGGTTTAGCGATTTTTCGGGAGGAATTTTTAATATATTTTTAAAGAAATTTTTTTCGTTGCTGTTTTACGTGGAAAAAATTATTTAAATTTCAATTTTTTCAAAAATATAGTCATGACAGTTTGGAGATAAAATCTGAAAACACGAAATAAAATTCGCCCGAACCAGGGGACGCACTAAATTCACAAAATCGATTGTGTTATGAAACTTTTATGCAAATCGTGTGTATTAAACACTTGAAAATATCATTTTCGGATGTTCATAAATCTCCTAACGTTGGCTGTCGCTACTTGACTCGTTTTATGGACATCTCTTATGATTTAATCGGTTTTATCTTGGAAACTTTATCTTTTATTCGAAGTTCGGTGATCGACCTTTTTGGATTTATGTTTTTGTTAAGCGACTTCCCGAACATATTTCATTCTCAGTTTACCGAAATGGACATAATCGATGGTATTTTACCATATTTAGTCAAATAACCATTTTGGTATTGAAATTATTAAAAAAAAAAATCATGAAATTATGTTGAAAAACGAGGAAAATCGATAAAATTCATGAAAACGAACGCCAACGCCATCTTCACGTCAGCACGAAATACCGAAACTCACTTTTACTCTTCCCCGCATGTATGTGTTTTTTCTGTCTCGCTCTGGAATTTTGAAACCAAACTTGCGTCACACGTTTACTAAGACCCGTCACAGAAGCGATTCGCTCCAAGTCCTGCCCGTCTGGGTTGCTGTCAATTTGAAAATTCGCCTGCAGGACCTGAAGTTGTTCCTCGGTGAAAGTCGTTCGCACTCGTTTCGTCTTGCTCTTGTGGTAACCATCACCGTCGCATCCCTCTGAAAGGAAGGAGTTGTTTCAATTTCTATTGAAACCACAAAATTGAATCGTCTCCATCAACTCACCATCACTCGACGTCGTTCCACCTTCAATTGTTTCTAAGTAATGCGCCTTACACAACACTCTGTCATCCATCAGGGCGAACTGCTCCCCCGTCGACAGTTGCCTCCCACATGAGTCACATGCGAAACATGCTAAATGAAAAACTAATTCTCTCGCTCGCCTCACCCAATCGGAAGCTGATATGCCACGACAGCACTTTGAACACTTTGCACCGAAATTTCTGCAACAAAAACAACAAAATAATGTTACTAACATTTGTACAACATGAATGAAACAATTAATCTACTTGCAACATGCACCAATATAAAACTACAAAGCTGGAAAGAGAGCTAGACCAAAGCTGAAGGTATATCTATATCCATTGACAGCATGAGGTTGGTATATCTACATACCTAGAGATGAGGTTATAGATATAACTACAGGACGATGCAGTTCTGTACTAGATATCTGTTATAGGTAGGTGTGAAGTGGTACGTAGATATGTGAAGACATGAGATTGGATTTAGAGCCTTTCCTGTTGCTTTCAAATCAATGGTTTGTGGTGTACATTGTCGTTAGGGATTTCTATTGAAAATGTCATTTTGACAGGATATGATAAATTTAAGGAATTCAAAATGGAGCGGATTTGAAACATTGTGTCATTTCACAGGCAGTGACAAACAGAAACCGAAGAAAATTTCTAAAAATCATCGCGTAATTGACGCGATCACGAGATGAAATCTAAGCGAACCAGGCGGCAATGTGAAGTTTTGGCCACTAACCACATTTGCCCGCATCAATTGTATTTATTCAAAATTACAATTGCATTGTCCAACCATCTGACCGATCTGATGAAATCGTAACAAAAACATTATGACAACTGACGAATATTTATTTAGGTTAAAGGTATGTCGAGCATTCAAGATGGACGAGAAGTCGAATAAAAAATCCTAATAAGAAAAACCCCAAAGACCACAGAGCTTGAATGATGTGAATGACATGAATATTTCTATCGATACTATCGATACGTGGAAAAATATCGTTGTGTCATCGGGGATCATTTTCAAAATCAAACCACTCAAACCACTCTCGACGATCTGGCGAAAATTGCTCGCTCATGATCCACAATGACGACGACACGCTTAACGAATATTTTTTTTTAATTCGAATATATTTTTCTAAGCGGTATCGATATGTATTCATATTTTATTTTTTGTCTGATTTCGGGCGGCAGCTCCTTGAGCGTCGCAAAAGTCATTCATTCCGTCAATGAGTCGAATCTATTCATCGATGTATCGATATATCGTCGATGGTTTTGTTGACTTTTCTACGATTTTCAATAATACAAATCAATTACGTTGAAACGCGTAGCAATTCATCTGTCAAAACAACGTCAACCTGGAGGTGAATCGTGTGCAGGTATCGATATATCGAATTGGACACACTTTGGAAGCCTTGTCTGGTAGAATGTTCAAATATTCTGTAAATCAAAATTGTTGCAGCCGATTAATCGATACTTAACAAAAAATCACGATTTGACAGATTGGTAATGCTCCAAAACCCAATGTGTCAAAGTAATTTGACACATTGACACTTGACAGACGCGTCGATTAAGTTTGAATGTCGCATTTTGTCCGGCAATTTGGATTAAGGCTTGACGGACAATCGAGCAAAGTGTCAAGTGTCAGGTAAGTGAAGCGTCTAGACGAGCAGGAACCACCTCGTCGCATCTGCGTCAACCAAATGGCATCTGTCAAATAATTTCCCAAAGTTTATTGTCGCGTCGAAAGTCGCCGCATCGAGGAATTCCACTTATCGCGGTAATTAGTTGTCGCCAAATCGGTTTTTGTGCAATTATCAGCTTAATTTATTTGCGTCTTTAAGATATCAAAGCCAAAATTGATAACAACAAAGTGGCGAATGGAACAGGATCTTCTCCGTGGAGATTTTAAAGGCGAACTTCTGGCAAAAAATATCGTTTTATTAAACAAACATTCGTGGGGGCAAAAAATTTCAAATGACGCCATTTTTTTCGAAATCGAAATGTTTTTTGGTTGGTGAAAAATGAGACGCCATTAATCAAAATTTTGAAAATTTTTTAATAAATCAATTTTGATAATTTATTGATCATCGTGATGCGAGTGGGACGGAGTACATTTGAAAGAGAAACAACTCATCTTCCGAAATGAGCAGAAAAATTTTACGAATAGATGTCGCTGAATGTACTATAGAGATGAGGATCATAGGAAACTGTACTACTTGCTGCATTGGAGCTTCTGTTAATCAAGTAGAAAGACGACAATTGTAGAGTTGTTTTCGCTCGGACAGTGAAGTGTTCGCTCCAAACTAGTACAATCCTTAAAATGTAGATACTAGTTCTGCATTCTAGTACAATTAATTTTAGTACATCGGACGGAATAAAATAAATATTTGATTTTCCTTCCTACTTTATGTGTGTTTCTCGTCAGATGAACGAGGCACTCGTGCTCTTATTCGTTCATTCTCCCGTCATGTCGCTGTGAGTGACGAAATTAAAGTATTTGCTGCTCTACAAGAGAATAGTTCGTTCTCGTTCACTTATAGGAATTCTTTCAATCTGGTTTCATTGCCGTCACTCATATTGGTGACCTTGGATTAGGACAACTGTATGTGTCCTTTCCTGTTTAAGCTAACCTTTAAGACATTTTTATTTATTTTCAATTAAGATTTTTAATTTTTAAACGAATTTTGGTTGAATTTCAATGAAAATAGTCAAAATTCAAAACAACATGTTAACAAATCACAGAATTCATGGAATTGTCATGAGGAAATGTTCTGCAACAAGAAAAAAATCCCCAAAATTCAAGGTGGGATGGGAAGAATTTATGTTTCCGAACAATTTCAAGTGACAAAGAACATGACACCAAGCGGATGCTACCGTTTGCTACTGTCCAGTGTTAAAGGAGAAATCCTTTTTTTGTTTGATTAAGAAAATAAACATTAATTTGGAATTATTTAAAACAAGATGTCGCTGGTGAATGGTGTTGAGGTGTACGTCGTACCAATTAAAAAAGCGACTTCAGCGAGTTAATGAAACATCGACAACACTGTCTTCCCTGGAGGTCATTTGGAGTGTTTCTGTTTCTGTCTTCTGTGTCCCCGGAAGTGTGTTAGTTTGGAGATTAACAAGTTTGGCCAACATTTTACAACCTAAAAGTCTCTCTAATTGAATCCGAGTCAGTATTTCTTGGAAATTATCATCAACAGCAACAATTCGGAGTGTCTTAAAACGTCTCAATCTCTTTAGCTTGTTTATCTACTCGTCGTTTTACAGATATTGTGTATCAAATCTAGTTACAATTCACGTCTTAAAAGATTCATATCATCTTAAGTACTCACTTTGCATAATCGGTTTTACAGTAGACTTGTCGCTCCCTGAGAAAACAAGATTGTTGTCGATCGAGCGGTGATAAGCATACGCAACATCTTAAACATGATCCGTGCCATGTGCAGCCACCTACTTCAAGTAGATATCGATCAGAGATTGGTTCGCCACACGCTGCGCAGGAACGCAACTCAGTCTGGAAGAAAAGTTAAATATATTTTTTTGTTATTAATAATTATTAAACAAAAACCAAAAACAAAAATGAAGAGTTAAAATCCCTCAATCGCTCGACAGGTGAAAAGCACTCGCCACAGATTAAGGAGAATCAACATTCTTCAGTTTGACGTGTAAGAAACGGATTCACGCCGGTTACCTATAACATCTCAATTCTCGGGTTGTTTTGAGGCTTGGAGAGTGTAGAACTTTCGGGATTATCTGGTTCAGTTGACTGTCAAGAGCGTTTTTTCATACAGAAACATTCCACCAAGTCAAAATGTGAAAAACTTCTTTCAATTCAATTCGTTCTACTAATATTAAATTTTTTGTTTGTTCATTAAACAGTTAATCAAATCATTTACTTGGTGGACTTTTAGTGGAAAATTTTAAGTGTTTTTCCAGTCGATCGCCAACTCGAAGATCAGTTTTTTGTCGTTTAAATCCAAGAAATTTATTTTAGAATATTTATGAGTTCATTTGTGAGGGTTTAAAACAGTTTCCGACTTTATAATAAACAACACAAAGTGATAATTCATCCAAAATCCCAGCGATGAAGGTTGAAAACTTAATTTCTCTTTGGAGGCAACTTAAAACGCTTTTCTGGTAAAATTTTATAACATCTTCGCTGTTAAGTGAGGTAGCTATCACAGAGAGTGTTTTAATAATTAGTTAAATAATTTAATCAAGTCACTTTGCTGCTTTTTAATATTTAACTTTCAAGACGATTAACCCATCAAATACTAGATCTTGGATATTCGTTTCGATAATTTTTTGAAAAAGAAATTTTCAAAAGTTTTACTTCTATCGTGAAGAATTTTCAAACTATTGGCGCTAAAACGTTTTGTAATAAATTAAGAGACGTGGGGGTTTTACTGAATTTTAATTGATTTCCAAAATTAGGTAGATATTGTTTTAGTGTTGTGGCTATTAATGCGGGCTGCCTAAAATGATCATTTTGGAGTGAATTCATGTTTTCATGTAAAATATTACGATAAACAAAATTTTCATTTTGGAATTACCAAATTTGTCACAGAATTCAATTCAAAACAATTTTTGGAAATTTATTAATTATTTTTTTAAATTTGATTTGTATCAAAAATTGAATACAGTATAATCTCGATAATTGCAATCCTCGATAAACGCAGAGAGTGATAGCAGAAATAAATGTGTAAAATGACACTATAAACGTCATTCGGTCACTTTCTCTCTTCCTTCCTAGCCATTGAAATGTGTTACTTGGTTATTGCGACAACATCCGTTATCGCCACAGCCACAGTTTCCTTTAGTTGCGTTTATCAAGGTTGTACTGTATCAAATTGAAAATACAACGAACATCGAATCAGAGCCAATGAAAATGCTCCATTCCACGTTCGAAATCGCTGTCAAGATGGATGCCACGAACAACTTTCCGTTGAATCAACAAATCAATCAATCAATTGTTTCAACCCACTCTGCACCAATCACAAGCGATTGCGTCCATTTGTCACACTGGAGCGAAACAAAAACAACTCACAATGGAAGCGACGAGTTGAGACAATGAATCGTTAATTGCGTCTCATTCCCACACACTGAAATAAGTCACACCATCGCCATTTGTTTGTTTATGATTGATGCGTGCCGGAGCGTGTTCGTGGTTTGTTTCGATTCCAATCGGTTCGGTGACAAATGGTCCGCCATCAATTGGAGCTTTTCTGTTTGTCCGCTCCATTGTTTCAAGCCGAGCGCCGTCCAATTGGAAAATCGTGCTTTATATTGACGCAACCCAACTGTAGTTGACGCAAATTGTTCAACGAATTGCGACACAATCAATTGCTTGTTGAACACGAATTTCACGGGTCGCTTGCGTTGATTCAGCTTGTTTGTACATGATATGGTTTTGTTCTAATAAGAAAATTCGTGTGGGGCAACTTTCAGTTTTCCATGAAAATGTCTTGCAACACGCAAAAAATCACTGTCAAACAAATTTGATTTGATCTTCAAGAGGAAAACATTTCAATTTCAAATCAACATTGTCGGATTTCAACGCATGATTAATTACCATCGCACACGTTACATAACCATTAAAGTTGACGCGTTAATTTTATGCAACACACTCAGCGGGGAGCGCTGCTCAGACGTGACGTGACGTTGCATTCAATCTGTCAAAATTATTTTTGACAGCGTCTTCATTTTCAGGGTTTTTATCAAAAATGAAAAAGTGAAAAAAATATTTTAAAAATTATTCCAACAAAATAAGGTCAGTCGACTCCGACCTCCTGGTGATACAATTTTTTCATTTTCAATTCAACTTTTCGGTTTTAGTTTTGATCAATTTATGAAATCTTGTAATTTTGGTGGAATTACTCAACGAGGACGCGCGTAATGACTCCATTTGCGTTGTGCGTTTTGCGTTTTGAGTGAGTGCGTCATTTGTCAAGTTGACAGGAGTCCACGTGGAAAAATATGTGTTCTAAGTCCTTGTTTCTTTCATGAATTCAAGACTTTAAGAAGCTTTTAAGCTTGAAAGCTCAATGGGAAATGACATGAAATCAGTTGTCTTCATTTTGAATTTTCTTACACGAAATGTCAATTGCCGGTCCAAATTTGGTGAAAGCTCCATAGCGTGAAAGCTTTTTGTACAATGAGTTTTTGTGTTAGATCAGAATAAAGAGGAAATATCCTTTGCCACAACTGACAAGATTCATTAACTCGCCATTATAAATCAAATCATGATGAAATCTCTAAAGCTTGAAAGCTCAGTCGGAGATTATTTCTAGTTAAAGTCTGTTTTCAATTAGGAACCTACATTCAATTGTTTACATGGAACAATTCTTCCAGATCCTACCATAGCCTACAGGTATTTTGAAATTTGTGAAAGCTTTAAATCCTCAAAGCTTACTGGGTGATAAGTTGCACATGGTATCTTCCTTAAATTATGGCACCTAAGTAGATTCGTTAGGGCTACCATTATAGACGAACAAATGCCAATTTTGAATGAATGACTTGCAAAATTATGAAAGCTCTAAAGCTTGAAAGCTTCCTGGATAATGTTTTTAAGACAGTTTTTTCTCAATTATGCTGAAAAGATTACTTGAGACTTCTGTACAGTCATTTTGACAAAGACCTAGGACTACAAAACTTATGAAAGCTCTTAAGCTTTTAATCTCAGTCGGATATTATTTGATGTTAAATTCTTTTCTCAATAAGATCTTCATTTGATAGTTCAAATGAAACAACACTGCCATGGAAGTCTATAGCTGCTTTCAAACTTATGAAAGCTCTGAAAGTCCTTAAAGCTTACTGAGAGACGAATCGTTGGTAGAGGGTATCTTAGCGGGTTGCCATTATAAAAAAGCAAATTGCAATTTTGAATGAGTACTTACCTGACAAAATTATGAAAGCTCAAAAGCTTGAAAGCTTCCTGAATGATGAATTTTAAAGTTTTTTCTCAATTAGGTATGTTAAAAAGATCATGTGAGACCATTTCGCGGAATTGTCATTTATGAAAGCTCTAAAGCTCAATAAGTTTCCTTCCAATGAAATTCAAAACAGAATCTCAGTAAATCATATCTCTCGGTTGCGGCTCATTTAACCGCAAGTATCGTTTCCCCTAACCGAATAGACGCAACTGCTTGTCGCCCGAACCATTTATTCCCATCAATTTTCGTTTTTACGACTCCGTTGTGCTGTATTAGAAATAAATTTCGAAAACATCATGTAGCCATCATGTAACCATCATGTAACCAATAAAGTAAACGCCCCGGTAGTTTGATTTAACCACCGGAAGCGGAACTGTCGAGGGGTGAGACGATAGATATGAGTGAATCGAATGAGTTGGTGTCAATTCAGTGGCGCTTGTAACATCTGGCGATTTGTTATTGGACGGGACGCGTTACGGTCGTTTGAGCGATTTGTCGAGGGTTCGGAACGATTTTGGTATCTGTCACAAAAAGGTTTATCGGGTAAATCTCTGCCAAACTCGGATCGTTTACGTTTATGTAGTAGGTATGCGGCTGGTAGAAGCGTTAGCGCGTGAACACGACCAGGGGTGCGAGTCAGCATATGCCACAACTCTCTGGTGGTGGTTTGGCATGAAAAATGACTTCTGGACGAGATGACACTCGAGGGACCCGTTCTCATTCATTGGTGTCAATTCGGTTCAATTTGATTCTTGTTCGTTCTTGGGAAATTCTGCAGTGATTTGTGGCGGAAGTCGAGAGGTTTCCATGATTGACAGCAGATAGATTTCTTATGAACGCAACAAGTAGGTACAAACGGTTGAGAAAGGCGACTGGGTTGAACTACCCTAAATGAAATAATAACCTCAACCACATCTTTGATGATGGTTTTTGCTTAAAACTATGAAATTTCTTCAATGTTTTAGTTGCTGGATTTGAGTAAAACCCCGTGAAACCGCTTCAAAGTCACGTGAATGCTTCCTCTGAGGCTTTTCAAATTCCCACCACTAAATCATGTCGATTCCATAGCAAATGAAGAAAACTTTTAGAATTAATGTTAAAATTATGTAAAACTGACAAAAACACCAACGAATTCCGCCTTTATCAACTGAAAAAGTACAAATTTTTCACGCAGCAGAGTGTCTTTTGGAAACCACTGAATACAATCGATTTATTCGATTAATCATTCGATACATCGTTCGATTGTTGTGTTAATCTATATTTTATTCAATAGTTTTGTATTCAATAGTGATTTTAAAATTGTCAATGAATCGTTTTTGACGAATGAATTCTTTTCTAACTTTGATTCAAAATGATTCCTGACTTATCAATTTTATTTTAATTTTTAAAATTTCACTTATATATGCATTCATTTTTAAATCGTTTCTGAAATTTTCATTAAAATATTCGAAACAGTTTAGCCGTAAATTGTATTTTTGTCAACCAACCTCAGATTCAACAATTTTCAATTTTGACGCCATTTTGATTGATATCTAGAAAACTTTTGGATTAAAATTGAAACTTTCAAGCTTTTAGAATAGAACTTTAGCGTTTCTTCTTTAATTAATTTGATTCTTGTGATTGTTAGATGAATTTTTAGGAGAAAAAGGAGTTTTAAATTTGGAAAACTTTGTGACGTTTCAAATATGGCGTCTTGGCTCAAAATGAAACGTCAACTTGACATGACTGCCTCAAGACACACTTCTAGTTTGTTTTGATCCGTCGAAGCACTTTCATTTCTCCGTATCTAAAGACACCATCTTCAAGAAACCCCAAACCTGTCTCAACGATATCTCAAAGAAATCCCAAAGAAATCTCAGTGAAATGGAGCTCCCGTTTCGGAGAGCAGTCAAACGACTTTGTAACGGACTGACACTCGAACATGACAAAAAAATGAAGTTTTCTTATTGGAGTTGAGTGTCGTAAATATCAAAACAAAAAAATATATTGAACAAAAACAAAATTTTACCGCTACATAAAAGTTGAATTGAAAACCAACAAATTGAACACGTTGAATGGAAAAAATCCACTTGTTTATGACGGAATAAAAAAAAAATTATCTCTCTCTCTCTCTCTCAATTTTAGTTCGAATCGAACAAGTGAACTGGTTCCGGTCCACGGGTCAGAACAGATCACCTCGAGGTGATCCCGATTCAATTCAATTCATATTCAATCCGTCGTGTGACGTTGGGAGACGGCGACAACAAGTTCATGTGTTTGTTCCATTTCGAAAAAAAGTCGAGCTTTTATCGAGTGTGTCGTAAAACAAAACTGTTTCTTGTGTTCTTTGGACCCAAAAAAGCTCAGTTATTTTTGTTTACGACACTCGTCTGTTTTTGTATTTTTGGAAATTTTATATTTGTCACTGTCACAACAACAAACATCAAATTTGTTTCAAATGCATCGGTACAGTTCAAATGTGAAACGGTACCGAAATTACACCAGTCGCCCTCAACAATTTCCTTTGAATTTATTTGTTTCTCTGGGTTGCAAGTCGTTTTCCTTTGAAATAACGACACCATCAATAGAATTTTGTTAATAACTTAGTGAATCTACAGTGGAACGGTGTGTTTATGTGTTTTTTATCGGCTAAATGCGTTTTGAAAAGGAGAAAATCCACTTTTTTGAGTGTGATTTGCATAAGAAATCGATAGATTTTGAATGGATGTGAAGGCGGCTAAGAAGAGCCTTAAGCTTCTATTTCACATGGTTTTACATTTATTCGTCATTTATTTTTATATAAAAGTAGGTACCCTTAGTACCATTTGTTTTTATCACTTTTATAGCGATCAATTTAACACTGTTTGAAAGAATTTGAATGAACAAAATAGTTTTAATTTCCTAGATGTCTTCTGCAGAGCAGCAATTCATCAATTTGTGAATTTTAATGAAAAGTTTAAACAATTTTTTATCAAAAACCAAAGTGTAGGATGTAAAATTTATGTTAAATACGAAGAAATATATACGAAAACCTTGTTCAGAAATTTGTCAAATCTTGCACTTTGGTTCATTTTTCTGGATTAAAAGCGCCACGCAATTAAGACGAGAAAAACCCACAAATGCCCACGAAAATCGTTACGTCCTGCTTAAGAAAATCGATTTAAATTAAAATTTTAGTTTTGAAAATAATATTATTCACCATGAAAATGGAGTTTCTCGAAAATTATAACACATCGAATTCGATTCGAGCTATGAAGATGGTTTGCCTTAATACCTTCCGGTTTTTGGAGGGATTTTGGTAATCCAATTGAAGCAAAATATTTATTTTTCACTGGAAAATTGTTTTATTTAAACAAAAGCTGTGTTTAATGAATAAAATTTCAGGAAACAATCTGTTAATTTCTTCTAGAGTTATTACACAAGAATCTGTGGCTTGAAAGCTGAAACAGAAATTGTCGTTTTTCAGCTAAACCTAAAGTTTTATGAAACTTTACGTGATATGAAGAAATTTGAATGGTCACTTTGGAAAAGAAACAGGAAAAACCGTTAAAAATCCAACGAAAGAAGGAGAAGAAGAGTTTCCAATAAGTGATCGATCACAAAGAACAGTAGAACAGTTGACGCAACTAACGAGTTTTTGGCGCGAATACGCACCACGCCGTGATTGATCAGCAACCGATCCTCTGGAATTCAGTAGCACTGGAAACGACAAATTAAGCTTTTATCAGATGGTAGCGCCAACAAAAGATACGCAGAGCTTTGACGGAAGCTTCTGGTGCTTCACAGCAACAAAAGAGTGATTAGTGGTAAACAAAAGCTCGGAAAAGATTTGAAATTCCCGCCCAAGTGATCCACCATTTTGAGTTCGATTTCGTTACATGGAATCGAACAATTGCAGTTCGAAAACATTTCAGAATGCACCGCAAACAAACGCGACTGGAGTACGTGATCAAGTTGCGGATCACAGGGATGCACCGCTTCAAAAGCTGCCGGTGCTTTTGTGACGCACCCAATGACATTTGGCAGGATGTTTGCTCAACAGTTAGCCAGTTGTTTGTGGCGCGTTTCTTTTGAAAAATAATTTTCTTAACAGTTGCACCGAGTTTTCTTCTTCTTACGGCTTCTAGGCATTTGAGGTTTGACAGCTCTGGTGTGTGACAAATGGAAGGCATTTGTTTGGCACTGGTGATGTTACCGGAATTTCATTCAGAATCTTCCACAGTTTACTGCAATTTTCATAAGAATGCACTTCCGTGAAGCGGAAAACTCACAAAATGAAGTTTTTTTTGAGACGCGTTTGTGACGATAATCACCGGGAAAACTGTGTTTTCCTCAAGGTCATGACGTTAGTGAAATTCAAAGCTTTCTTTCTTCAGCTTTAAGTGCTTTGAATTTCAATTGATCGCAAGTGTGTCAACCGTTTGTAACCATTGTAGGTAAGGAAATAAATCTGTTAATTTTCCAAGGAATTCCAAGGTCATCTAGGGAATTCCAAATTTTCTTACGTGTTCCCATGAACTTTTCCCTCAGTAGGCAAATGAAATAAAAAGTGTTTTCCAAAAGATCACTCTCACTCTCGAATTACGAAACTCGTGCACTCGAGGTCATGCACTTCCGCCCCGATAAGATCAGAAGTCATGAATTTTCCGAGACTTTTATTTTACCCAACTCAAAAAAATATAAAAACAAAATAAATTTTTTTATTAATTAACACTCGGTTTCGCTTTTTATCTCAAGAAATTTTGAAGAAATTTTCACGAAAACACTTCAACACATTTTCGCGTGACGCAACGAGATTTGGAAATTTTTTATTTTTCATTTTATTTTTTATTTTTTATTTTTTATTTTACACCGAAATTACGCAACAGAAATATTATTTTTTGTCATTTTGAAAAAACGTGAAAAATTTTTTAAAAAATTTTATTTTCCCGCTTGTGGGAACTTTTTCACTTTCACTAGAATCAGTTTCTTCCATGGGAAACATGACTCCAATTCGAATTAAAAGACATTTTGTCGTGATTTCAAATTGGAGCAGTTACGTGAACTTATCAAAAATTCACACCAACCGCGTGACGTTGGAGTATGGACTGTGGAGTCATGAACTCCACATCTGGGTCAGTTTGACGAAGGAACGTCTTTAAGACGAAAACAAAAACTTTTCAAAAGTAGCCGCCATTTTCTTATCGTCACTGGAAATTCCAATTTTCAAATTGACTTTGACGCTTTTCACGCTTTTGACGCTTCTTTGCGCAAGACGTTCGAATTATTAACTCAGGTGAGTTCGTCACCTGTTTACATGAGACGTGCTTGTAATTTTATTGAAAACTCTTTTCAGTAGCAGGAAGAATGTTTGGATGATTTGCATATCAAAGCTTCGTTGCCGACACATACAAATTTTAAGTTTTATTTTGTTTTGTTTGACGTGTGACGAATTTGTTCGTACAACATTCATTGAATGCAACAAAAACAAATTTCACCTGAATGCCCATCATTTCCTACCGCAACTGTCCAATTGGCAATTTGTTCTGTCCAATATTAGTTATCACTGTGAAACTGCGCCATCTATGTTTCAATTTGCATTTGAATGCATTCGAAGGAAAGCAAGACACTGCGAACGGTACAAAATCGAAATTTATACTGTCCCAGTAGTTGGATTTCTTCATACAAAAGAGTGTATTTCACGTTCCCATTGAATTAATCACAACAGGAATGGAAAATTAGCAGAAAATTTGAAACAAAATATGCAATCTGCTTGAAGGTACTAATTAGTTTCTAATATCTAACTGAGGAAATGAGGTCTTTTGTTTCATTCCTCTACACTGACAAAGGAGAGCTATAGGGCCATTCCTGTTGTTATTAGTTCAATTTTGCCAATTAACACAGGACTTACCTACCTAGGTTTCGATAGAATGCGTTCAAAATTACTTGCATTTTAGTTGAGTCTATAGAGTTAGTAAGTAGGTAGTGGTCCAGTCATACACCAGCCTTTCCCGACATTTTTAATTCAATGGTTGCTCACGCAATAGAATTTGACAGACTGAGCTACGAATTTCTAGCATTTATATTGGATAAACAGGTTAACTCATCAGGGTAGGTAGATTACAGGCAAGTCTTACCTCATTTACTCTCATAAACTTGAGCTACGACCTTTCCTGTTGTTAGTAATTCTCATCATAATCATACAGTACATTTTGCCAGACTACATATGGATTAATCCAGGCAATGATCAGTTGAGGCTATGATCATCAATTGTCCTTCACTGACAAACATCAGCTATAGGGCCCTTCCTGTAGGTTTTAATTCAGTGGTTACTCATATAAATCTTTATAATAGGCACTTGGCCCAGGAAATTCTAACATTTATGTCGGATAGGGAGGTACAAGTTGACACTTTTTACGCTCCTGAACTTGGAAAATGTGAACTGGAGTCATTCCTGTTGTTATTAATTCAATGGATATTCATACAATCGGTTTGTAACGCTTGAAAGAATGCTCCAGAAACTTCTATCACATGGAGCCCGAATGCCTAATGCCTTTCCTGTCGTTATTAATTCAATATTCCGTTTTCAACGATTCTTGTGACATTTTCCGAGGGTTTTCTTGAATTCAAATTAGAATTTCCGTTTGACATTAAATATTTGCAACACTTTAGGATCAATTTTAATTAAATTTTTCACTCTATGTACGTGAAATTAATTAACATTTCTAAGAGATTTCTGTTGAATTGATGGAAAATTTAAGTGGATTCAATTTATTCATTGAATCAATTTTCGTATCTTAACGACGAATTCCACTTTACCAGCGAAATGTCTTCCTCCCACACGTCCCAATTGCATTAAAATTCTGCATTTCATAAAAATACATCCTTCACAAACAACATGAACATGATCTCAAAATGATCGTAAATCAAATTTTTACGATAACATCAAATGTTTACGTTCAATTTTATCTGATTATCCACGCTACCAGCGTTACACAACTTTCATATCGACGTAATTGTATTACACCAACCACGTGATTATTCATTTAACGAATATTTTTTTAATTTTTTTAACGAAACCACTTCAAGTTTTCTTAAGTTTTAAGATAAAAACAATAAAATCGCGATAAGACGCAAGTGATGAAAACACACGGCGCTATCTCGTGTCTAATAGCAACAAGTTACGGTTGTTAACAAACCACTTTGAGGTCTAGTTGGATTTTATTATTTTTATGTTACTAACAATTTTCAATTTATTTTACCTAGTTAATTTTTTTAGCATTCCTCAACGTGTCATAAATTTCTGAATTAAAAATTTTACTTTTATTGCACTTTAATTGCATATCGCATTGCAAGTGGAAGTACTTTTTTATTAGTTTATTAATTCAAATATTTTTCTTAATTAATTTTACATAATTTTATAAAAGAAAACTATTTCCTGAGACAATCCTTCGTTACAGGACATCTGCTTTCTAACATTAATAACTTGTGACTAATTAATAGAGAATCGTACTTAGACATATCTGCAGAGGAACGATTGAATCTTGTATCTTTCTCGTCTATTTGATGTCAGATCAGAGCTTCCGTTCTATTCACACCATCATCTATTTGATAAATGACTTTTCACGAATTTTCGTCCGCCTTTTATAGACAAAATGAGATTTGTCATCCCGCTTCCACACATATTTGATGGAATGGCAGAAATGTCCATTGGAGAAAAGTCATTAAATTTGATAGGCCCAATTTGAGATGCACACACTCTCAGTGTTGTTAGCAAAACTCATTGAACTAGTTCTTTTTGGCTTCACTTTCGCTATTGACAATTGACAGCTCAATCCGGGCACACTTCAATACACACCTTGACGCCATTTGAATTTTCATCCATTTATGATTTTATGGCGATTTTTTCACAAAGCTCACCGTAATCAACATTTTATTCGTGTCACTTGTTAAAAATTTTATTTATTTTTTCCATTAATATTTTTATTTTAAATCACAAAAACAACACGTGACAGTTCCATTCGCTACGGTTTGTGTAAGGTGACAAGCAAGTCTAATGCCATCTGGTGAAAGACAAAGTTATTGTGTACATGATAAGCCATGGAAAGGTTTGCGAATGTGAAAGCTTTGTGAATGGAACAGTGCAATTGTGTTGATTTTGACAAATCGAAAGTGGGCCAGCGAAGCACAACAGTCCCACCACGTACGACGCATGATTTTCATCATCAAATATGTCAACTGAACTTTGTTGCAACTCGATTGCAAGCCCTGGTTGTTCCTATGGGATTCCCAGAACTTTATCATTATGAAGTGTTTTGTCTTCCACTTGTTCGCATTTAAAGAGACAAAACGAGAACACGAATAAATTCAAGGGGATAATGTGCAAAATATAACACGACAGGGAAATTTATTGAAATCGTAATTAATAATTGCCAGCGAAGGGATCATTTCGAAGGGGTTAAGGAATTAATTAAGAAAGAAATGCGAATGGTGACAGAGGGCAAAAGGGCGCATGTTTTACAAAAACATAAATAAGATTTGAATTTCTCGTGAATTTGAATATTTAAGAATTCTTTCAAAAATTTCTTCACACAAGTCGTTTGTGACAGAAAATGATCGTTTTACAGTCATAAAATTGCATCTTTCGGAATTAATTAGACGTTGAACTGAAGACACTGGCAACTCTGCACAGTAGTCAGGTGAAACGAGTGTTGTAGATAGGTGTAGTTGGTAGTGATCAAGTGTATGTCCGAGACCGCGTGTCTTCAGTACGTTTGGGAAGTTATTGTGAAGTTAATGACTATTTATTGTATGATTAAAAGATGAAGTCGACATTTTCGTCGGTTCTATAAAGGAAAATCGAAGACAACAACCTTATTTTCTTCATTTTCCTTTTGTTTTAATCAGATGAAGGTGCTTCATTTACATTCGGAATTATATCAACATGAGGTTATTAATTCTGACACGTTCGTAAATTACAATCCCATGGGAGGAGTCTCGGCAATTGAGTTTACTAAGTGAAGTTTATGTAAACTTGAGCATAAGTTTTTTGATCAAAAATTCCATTTTATGACTTCATTAGGGAACATGAAATTATTTTGTGAATTTTTGATTAACAAACAAACGTTGGAAAAATGTGCCGTCATTAAAGTGGTGTAAGACAATAACGCGTGACGACTGCGATGACCACCATACCCTCCCATCCACCCTTGTTCATAAACTGATCTTCACATAAAACATATTAGCGTCGATCAGTCTTGTTCCGTCGGTTATTTGAAATAACCACCAGGAGTGGTTCCTCAGGGGAGAGACTCTCTTTCTAGCCACTCGATTCTGAGAGTGGAACTAGATAAAGAAATGAAAATAAAACATTTTTTGTTTTACGAAAATTTCCAAATTTGTTTCGTTTATAAGAAATTTGTAAAATAAATTTCCTAACCTAAAAGTGTGTTTTTGTTTACATTTGAGCATATGTTCGCTGTTCAAATGTCATTTCCCCTCTTTCGATCTCAGAATTCCCCTCCATTTTCATTTCTTTATCTAGTTCCACTCTCAAAATCGAGGGGCTAGAAAGGGAGTCTCTTGCCGTTCCTCATAAACCTCATGCGACACTTTTCAAAGTGATTTAATTGACGCAAATCGCTTGTTACAAGTTATTAACGTCAATGGTTAAACGATAAAAACTTTATCCCAGAAAAAGCTTTAAAAGCTTTTAATCGTCAATCAGTCGGACGTTTTAATGCACTCGGGAGCAGTAAATAAAATTTAAACGGTCAGAAATCGTTAATTAAACATTTTAATGAAAGAAATTGTAACACGTGATTGTGCAATGGTCGCCATTTTACAAAATGATATAGGGAAAAATGTTCAAACAGAAGAAAATAAATTGTTTTTAATGTAAATCGAATAAAATATTATTATTAAATAAAAAATCGGTTTTTAAACTTAACGACACCGAACCGTTTCGTATGAAAACTCTAAAAACCTACTTATGGTAATTTAAACGTCGTTCTGGTTGCCAATAAAACGAAAAATATTAACGAAAACGAAATAAAAATTAAAAACCCAAAATGTAAAAATAAAAATAAATTAACATAAAAAATAAAAATTGATTTGAATTTTTGCACATTTCAGATCACTTCAATAAAAGAGAATTTCCGATTTTTCTTTAATAAAAATTTTCCGCCACAAGAAAAACATTTTTAATTATTTTTCTTTTATTTTATTACAAACAACAAAAATATTTTTAAGTGTTATTCCCTTAAAAACCCAAACTCATTAATATTCATGAAGTGTTTGTTGGCTTTTTTCGGGTATAAAATATCGATGGATCGGCAGCAATTTAATTTTTTTTTAAGTGTGTGAGGCAGTTAAAATAAAAACAAATAAAAATAAAAACTTTGAGATTTTTTAAGTTTTACTACTTTGGAAAAAGCGAGGAAAAAATGTTAAAAGCAATTTACGTAACGTTTTCACCTTGCAAGGTGTGCGACAGTCGCTCAATTCGCGTGGGGCTTCTTGTTTTAGCTTTTTGTTGCTGTTTTTGACGAGTTGGAAACGTTTGAGATGAGGAAACCTTCAAATTCAAATATAGTGATTGACAAGCTATTCGCATTCCACGTTGAAGCGGTTACAATTGAGATATCACTCAATTTGGGTAAACGAGATGTCAATAATCACAACAACAATAACTCCAGGAGTTTCCTAGTCCTTTTCCGATCCTCTACATCTCACTGTATCTTTATCTTTAGATAAAGCAATTTTTGCTCACTTTGTTTAAATTTTTGTTTCCGAATTTTGATGTTCATATGAACACTTAGGTATATCTCAAAAACTAAAAACAGGAGATATATGGTTGATATTCCATTAAAATTACAATATTTTATTCATGATAATATATAAATATTATATACATCCAATAACTCAGTTAAGAGTTATTACAAGTTGAATTTAAGGAATTTGGTCCATTACTTTTGTCAAATTCAATCGACTATAACTCCTCACACATTCACCTGATATCAATGAAGTAAAAACTCAAATAAAATTTTAGTTTTTCTTTCAATTTTACTTAAATAACCTAGTTAGCTAACGGTTACAGGATGAGATTTACCTGAACATCAAAAATTGTAGGTCCCTTATTCGACATCTTGAACTTTATTTGAAAATGCAACGTAAATAAAATGTTTAACAAAATTCTTATTTACGTATCCTTAAACAAAGGAAATATAGATTGAAAAAAAAAAGATTTGTCTTATTTGGGTTGCAGATTCATGAGATATAGCGAATTGAAATTATGAAAATTAATAAGTGATGGTAATTTTGAATTTAACAAAATTTCCAGTTTATTCGCTGCAGTTCAGGTGCGGCTGATGTTATTAGGAGAATGCAGTAGTTGAACGACTTCAAATCGGAACGTCAGTGTCACTGACCAGTGGCTTGCGTCAATTTATTTTTCTATAGATTTTCATTGTTTATGATTATCGCAAGATGGCGCAGGTGAATTTTCGTTAGTTAGGAAGCAATTTATTAGCGTTAATAAATAAAACTCATTCCAAGGGGTCACTGTTCGATAAGGATGTGGGAAAATACACAGATTCCCGATGAATTCGCAATAAATCCCGAATCATTTGTGATTATCCCACGTTTCTAACGATAATGCGCCATCACCATTAGACGGAAACCATCAAAAATTTAGTTAATAATAATTTCTCTATTTTATGTGACAAATTTACAGCATCCGAAATGACTTGTTTTCGATTTCGTGTCACATCAAAATTAAAAAATCGAACAAAATTTATTCCACTTTTGTTGTGATAATAATTTTGTGATAAAACCAATTTTTTTTATTGTTGAAAAATTCTTTATTTTATTAACAACAATAAAAATTCGATTTTTTTGCCGTTCACTAAAACACGATTTCGATTAGCCCTTTTTCGGGAATTTCTCACGATTTGAAATTATAGGTAAGTATAGGTATGAAGGTTTTCCCGTTGCCGAAAGGTTCATTTGAATTTTCTTTTCAAACATTTATTTATTATTTCTTCTACAGATTTTAAAATATGATCATCGTGCTTGACGCAATCATAAACGCTAAACGTTTAGCGATTCAAATGTGAAAAAATAGTCATTTTCGGAATGCTGAGATTAATCCAGGTAGCCGGTTAAGTGGTTGTTTACCTGTCAACTTTATCTTCCTCAACATCAAACAGTCCATTCAAATGTAAAACTGCGTTTAGAAACGAGAAGGTACTTTCTGTGACAAATTTATCGCTTCATTTAAATTTTTTTTTCATTTTTCTGTAATATTACTAACATTTTGATGTCCACCAGATGGAATTCGATCCAATGACAACGACATGTGACCTCCAATTTAGAGGGATAATTTATTTCGGATAAATCATTTCATAAAATTAGAATAATCTTTGAGTTGGACGAGCGTATTTCAGTGTTGGGTTTCCATCAAAAACCCGCTGACACTAATCGTTCGTTAAATCGTTTCATTAGCTGGAGACTTCGCATAAATTCAGGGATTAAACTGACACCTGATTCCTGCGGTAGCTACAAATCCAGCATTTCAAAATGGGAATCTCATAACTTCAAGATGACCTCGGAGATTATCTAAGAAACGTGGACAAACGCGGTGCATGTGTCCTTCTAGTGTGTACGAAAATTTTCTATATTTTTGTAAACGTTAGTTTGAGTCTTGAGTTTGATTTGGTTCGAGTTTTTGCTTCGCCTATTTTCTGCACATTCCAGTTTGTTGTTTTTTATTGATTTCAATTTGGAAATTCAAATACACTTTTTTAATTCACAAATTAATTGTCTATTTTGGGCTTAAATTTTTTTTGCACTCTTACCGAAGTTATTCACCTGTAAAATGTGAAAATCTATCGTAGGCGTATTAAAATATCATCTGAAAGACTTGAGCCTCATAAATAAACATGTTGGGACACTCGAAAAACCGAAAATGTTTTTATACATTTTTTCTGTTAGTTTTTGTCATTTCTAATTAATATCTTCGGCAATTTATTGCGCTTATCAGCAATTCAGATCGGATCGCATATATTTTTTTTATAAAACACTAGTATTTAATATCTCTTAAAATCTGTTAATCAACTTCATTTCGACATGGAAACCATTTCAGAGAGGATTTAAATATTTTTATTTTAGCATAACACGCTTAAATCACCAGATTTCGCTGCTGAAATACACGCCTTATTGTTTTGCGGCGAAAAATGTAATCCAAACTACAGTAGCACCACGATACATATTTCAAAGCAATTAAAAGTTGCATGTGTGATTCTTTCTTGCAATTGTAAAGTTTCTATAAAAACCATTCAAATGTCCTGCCCTTCAGGAGTGAAGGTGTTACGAGAAAAGCATACTGATGGTGCCAGTCTGATTTTGAGTTTCATAGATCAAATTTCACTGCGGAGACCATCAAATTGAGACAGGTTCTTTCTAAGATTCATCGCGACGTGGAAATATCGAATTTCATTGGTACCGTCCATGAAAATCGGTTTAACTTGAAAGCTGCCGATCAGCAGCGAACTTAATCATTCTTATCACTTGATAACACAAAAGTTTCATTCATAAAAACTATTATTTACGATTTATCCAATCTGTGATTTACATAATTTACGATCATAGCTACCACAAAATCTTTTGTTTCACGGAGCTTTTGAATTTCAAACGAAACTTTTGTTGCGATTGAATGAAGTGATAAATATTTGTGGAATTTCATTTAATTAGAAGGTTTTTTTGTTAATGACTGCGTATTTTCCTGTTTGCGATTAATCAAAGTTGGATTTTTTGGTATTAATTGAAAATTAATGGAGACGCCATTTTGTTACCGTTTGGAAGCCATTCTTTGTTCTTAAATTTGTTTAAATTAAAAATGAGCAGCCATTATCAGTCTTTTGTTCTGTCAGTTTTACTTGATCAGTTTCCACGTGTTCAGTTTTTCAAATTTCAAAAATTCGAAATTATGCAGTTCTCGTGGAAATTAATTGAATTTCCCTGCGGCCCAAGAGTCTCGCGTTGCATCGCAAACGCCTCCGCCGGGTCGCCTCCATGGAAGCCAAGATTGAGTTTTTATTGAAATTCGATATCGAAATTGAATAAATTTTCGAAAAATCAACCCAGAAAAAAATCATTGAAAAAATGCCGTCTTATCGAATTTTCTTCAAAAATCGATTGGGCGGAAAATCAAAAGCCGACAAAGAAAATTATTGATTGGGGTGTCAACCCGATGACAGCAAGCGTATGCAAATGAAGAATTTTTCTTCTATTATTACGGAAAAAAAATTTTAAATTGACTGTTTTCGAAAAACATCGAACGCACTTAAGAAACACGGAAAAGGTTTGAGAGAAAAATCGATTTTTTTTCGTTGAAACGTCTTTTATGACTCCCGCAACGAATTGAAGCGGGTTGTGAGGACGGGCAACAGGTCACGTGGATGGGAACAAAAAATTCAACGACATCTTGAAATTTTATTCACAAAAACGTGTGCATATGTCTTAAATTGTCACCTTGTGCATCAGCTAACCAGAATTGTGCCAAAAACTCGGCTTTGAAAAACGCTTGAAAGTCTTAAAGTCAAAATTCACATTGTGCATCAACTAACCAAAATTGCGCATCGACTAAAACATTTCCCCTTCAAATTGGTTGAGGAGAAATTGATCAAAGGAGTTTTAATTGCAAATTGAAGAGGTCGGCGACCATTAAGCATTTCGTTTATGAAATTTTCCAATTTTCGTTTTGGATTTTAATTTTTTCAAAAATTTTAGTTTTTCCAAATCGATTTTGATGAAATTTCATTGAAAATAAAAAAAGGGTTACCCTCGCATGTGAACCTGTCAAAAGGGTATTTCCCGTGTTCATCGTTTTTTGTGGACATCTCTTGTATCTCTTGCACATCTTCATCGAATATAAGAATTTTACGACTTTTTCGGCGATCGCACACCGCACGAAACCCGGTCAAATAAAACATCATTCCGTCGAACTGTTAGCATACAATAAATCTCTCGTCAAGAGAGTAATAAAAATCGAAAAATTATTACGTTCGTCCCTTTATTTACCAAAACTCATAATAAAACAAATAAATTATGAAATAAAGAACAGACGGGGGAACGCCTCGTCCGTTTGTCCATTTGTCCATTTGCCCATTTGTCCATCTGGCACTAAATTACGTCGCCCCATCAACTGTCAAAGTGCGCTTGACGTGACCACCAACAGGAACAGACGTGGCCATTTTGAATGTTCATCGTGTAAAACGTTTAACGATTATGTAACAAGAGACAGTCACAGATTAATGTGACACTAAACTCGGGAAATTATCGTCGGTTAAATTCCAGACACATAACTAGGTATTCATCGATTTTTATTATTATCCTTTACCTAAAAGCACAATTGAAATAAAAATCAAAACAAACCTAAAAGAGTTCTGTCACTTTGTTGGTATGATACAGAATTCTGTATGAAAGCTTTCTCACATTAGGAGTTTTTTGAAATTCTCCTTCAATTTGTGTTTGAATCCTTGAGAAATAAATGTTTGAAAATGTCTTGATAACCATAAAACAACTCTAGTTGATTGATAGTATCCCCAAAAAGAAGGTAATAAAAAGGTAGCATGTGTCCACCTGGTTGTGGCGCCGCGTCTCAAGTTTCAGGTGCGACGTCCGTCCGAGTCACAAAACCCTTGAGTGTTTTTAATGTTTTCCCGAAGTTTTAAAAGTTTCTAAATTCGATTTGAGTGTTTTAAATTTATCGATTTCAATGATTTTCCATCAAATTCCACAGTTAAATGTGATGCAGACGTGAGTGTCTAATGAAAACAAGAAAAAATGTCCATTAAAACACAAAAAATATATTAAAAGTTTTAACGATCTTCTGGAGATAATTGGGTTTTGATAAGGTTTTCTCAAAGTATCAATTTGTTGGAGCGATAAACGCCACTGGACACGTGGAGACATTCGAGACATTTAAGACGTGCAACGTGGATCGACTTGGAACTTGACGTTTTACGCTGATAAAACACACCTGATCCAGAATTGATAAGAAACAAGAAAAAGTTTTCATCAAAATACTCCTGGAACTGGAGTTGGTCCAGACCAGTAAGTACCAGTTCGGAATTAAATCCAGAATTTGATTGTAAGAATTTCCTCCCGCTGGGAAATGAGAGGTAAGCGGCGCAGAAGATTTCGGTTTTTGGGAAAGGTCAAGCATCAGATTTGGAATGGATCTGGAATAATTTCCATCTCCACGAAGTCTGAGTGGACCCTCGAGTGTGACCTTTCCGTGTTGGTGTTGTGGATGGAAGGTTCAGTGTTCACCTCCTCAACCGGAATCCGATGAATTTGATTATTACATCACGCCGTAAAGTATTCTTGTTATTGACCATTTTGACCATTTGGTGATGGTGTATTATTTTTTGTGATGTTTTCATGTTTTTATGTTTTCCGATATCCACAAAATACCTGACCGGATCGGAGAGAAGATGATAGTTCCCAAGAAGATGCGATTCGTAAAGTGGCCGACGAGGAGGCAATTTGTTTATGGAGATAACTCGAAAGAGATGCTGCGATCTCAAAGGAATCCACCGCCACATAACCAAAAACAAGAAACCAAACCGATCTGAACCTTGTTTTGTCTTTTGAGAAAATCAAAATCTCACCGACTACGATCAAAATAAACGTGTTCCGTGGTGCCAAATGACCCCCAGCGAGATGCCAGTTGCTGGCGATGAAATCTGGACGCCGTTTATGGTGGTTCACTTAAATGTCACTAGGAAGTTTGTTGTTGTTGTTGATGCTGTTGAAGAGTCTAGTGGCGCTTTGAGACTTTGAACAGGAACAGGATCAATGACTCAACAAAACAAATTGCATTAAAACGAAATTATCACACCCAGAAAAGTAAATGCGATAATCTAATTGACTTTCCACATAATCCCGAAGATAATGGCCGAAGGACAATGAGCCTGAAGTGTCCCGATTTATGTCCCTAGACAAAAACATCTGTAGTCTGTAGTCGGGGACAAAAGTCAATGGTCCAGATGTTTGGCGAATTCTCTAACTCGTGCCTTAACCTAAACGTTAGGCAAAACCAAAATTTGATGTCTTGTAAATGACACCTTGTAAACGCCATTAAACCTCGATACAAACCCAATCGGTTCGCAAACACTAAGACATCCTTTTTGTCTGTTTAAGGAAGTGTGTATCGTGGACAATTGGAAAATGATTCGATGCGCCCTTCAATTCCACAAGGTAAAATATGAGAAGAAACAACAAAACAAGAAACTACCCTCCTCGGACGTGAAGCCCTCTTCATTCGAAAATTCCCGTGAACATGATACAAAAACCATTTTTACCATTTTAACAACTGTTTCAAGAGGTACTTGAGGTTTACAACCCTCAAGCCTCAAGTCTCCGGTTTATTACCCGAAAATATGAAAAAAATTACCTTCGAGAGGGCAATAGACGAGGCACACCTTTTGAGTGCATTGGAAATTGGAACCCCTGTTGATTCTCATTCTTCGATTGAGAGAAGGACGTGTCTGTGTCCTTTTTGATGGACCGTTTTCTGTTTTGTGCAAAATTTCCCGCTGGAAAACTGTCTCTTACCTGGACACTTTTCACGATCCTTATTAAAACGCAATTTGCATTCGAAAACTTCCTTAATTCGAAGATACAACAAACATTCCTCGTGGGTGTCTTCGTAGGAACGGTGGGAAATGGAACAATTCATGTCGAACATTTTGATTGGAGACCTTTAACAAACATTTACTCCTGGTGGTCTCTATAAAACAACTATGAAGTGGAATAATGCCTGTCGAACATTTCAGTTCGAGTTTGGAAGATCAAAATCCTCAATTCAAGAGTCCTTCGAACATGAAATTTTGTGAGTCTCCAGGGGAACACAAGGAAACTGAAGTTCTGATGTCGAACATATTTGTTCGACGTCCTAAATTCAATGATTCTCCGCAAATGGCATTATCAGAGTTCCGTAAAAGCACAAGGAAACTGAGCTTTTGATGTCGAACATTTTCATTCGAGTATAAATATTCGAAATCCTGAATTAAAAAAACCTGAAACCTGAATTCCGTTGGTTTAAGGCTTTATCGGAACGCAAGGAAATGGAATGTTTGAAGACAAATACTTTTGTTCGAGTGTTAGTTTTGATTGAGTCCTCCTTAAGGCTTCCATTGTCTGAGTTTTCGTAGGAACACTTGTAAAAGAAACGTTTGACGTCGAACATTTCTGTTCGAGTATGGGAGTTTGAAGCCCTGAATTCAAGATTCCTCAACACCTTTCGTGGGAGAAGTAATAATAAAACAAATCAACGAAATGTTCGATATCGAACATTTCTGTTCGAGTACAAAATTTCGAAACTGTCAAATCCAATCAAGAATTCTCGATGATAGATTTTGTAAGAACATAAGGAAACGGAGTATTGGATGTCGAACATTTTAGGTCGAGTATGAGACCTTAACCGTCTCGACACAATAATCCTCCAACATTTCTTTTGCGGAAGTCTTCAATAGAATACAAGAAAATGGAATGTTTGATGTCGAACATTTTAGTTCGAGTATGAGACCTTAACCGTCTCGACACAATAATCCTCCAAGCTTTCCTTTGTGGAAGTCTCCAATAGAATACAAGAAAATGAAATGTTTGATGTCGAACATTTTTGTTCGAGTCTATGTGTTCCGACAGATGGCGATCTTGGACCGTCTTGAGTGGTTTCTCAAATCATAGCGAGCGTGGGAACGTTTCGCAGTGATTGTAGCCTTTCACTGATAAGCGACGAAAGCTCGTTAAACGTTCGCAACGGTACTTTTTTTTGACGCGCGTTTTCAAAGCAGTCGATGATAGTTGAAAGCGTTCTTTGAATGAAAACGTGTGTTCTGGGAGCGACTACTGGCGGTCAAAATGTTTTGAATCGAAGCAACGGTTCCATTGGTCTAGTTCACACGCGACAGTGTTTTGTCCAAACTTTTCGGTTTATTCGCGGAAACCAGATCGACTTCTTCATTTTTGTATTTGTGTAGAACAAAAACGCGATCGCGGTGCAAAACGAAACGAGGCGAGGCGGTGAGCAAAGATCGCAGAATTGAAACGGTATCAAGTAGATGTAGGCACGACAGTTTTTGTTCGACGCTTTCTTTTATCAACAAGTGTCTGGCAGCGCTTATCAGTGCCGTCAGAAACATGTTCCACATGTCTTCCACAAATTGCAGCTTTTCAACTCGAACTGGAACATTCACCGCCGCCTCGAACAGGTTTCAACTGAAGCAAGCGTCACGTGGCGAAGTTTTGTAGAACAATTCTGAGGGATTTAGGTATTCCACATATCAGGGAGTCGCCATACGAGTCCTAGCTGTGGGATAAATGGAAGGAACATGTTCGGGACAGACTGGTAGAATTGCGTCAATACAACTTTGATGGAAGTGACGGTCCCAAGGACTCCAGAGATGATGTGCACCTTCAACTTTGACCTTTGAGGAATCTAGTTTTTCGTAGGTAGGTTCCTACAATATTCTATTGGTAAGAGTGGATTCATCACGGAATTCTTGCATTTTAGACTTCAAGAACACTTAAAGCTTGATTTTCAGAACAAAAGCTTACTAGAGCTTTTATGGACTTTTTGAGTTTGAGTTTCGAATTCAGGTGACGTTGGAACGCTGTACCATAATGGATGATGAGGACAATCCTCGGGTTATAGAGTGATGATCGGATCTTGCAGAGCTTATAGCTGTATCCTCTTGTTCCAGGATCAAAAAGGAATGTGGAAGCTCTACGGTTTGCTGTTTCAGAAAAACCAGATCCTTGAAGCTTTCAGATTTCTGGAAGCTCATGGAAAGTTCTTGAATCGTTTTCATAATGAGAGATTTTATAATGTTTTCTTGTAACTGTAAGTGTGGTTCAACTAGAAAGCTTCGTTTAATTAACATAATTAGTTAACAGATTTGTCACATTTTTGACAAAACCACAAATCGATATTAACGAATCGATTGATTATACCTGACATTTGTTTATTTTCGATACATCAAAACTGAATCGATTACAATTTTTAAAACATCGAGCTTACAACGAGCTTTCATCGAAGTGTGTTTCGCAAAAACCATGTGAATTAATTAAAATCGTTTTAAAGTGTGTTAATTCGCAATTAACGTGACAATTAAGCAACGCACAGTGACACGGTGACGACTTGAAATTAATTAAAAATTTAATTTTTCATCGGAATTGTGTCAAAATAAAAATTTTTCCGCCTCAAGCGTCAGCCGTCGCTGAAAGTGTCAAAATGCGAGAGAGACCACCGCCGAGATGTGACGTTTTTGTGAAATGTGTTCTTGAAGTAAATGATCACGTTATGTAGCGCGAAATTTTGCGGCGTTTCTTGATTTGCATCGAGTCACGGTTAAAGGGATTAGGTCGTGACGAATTGGTGCACCTGACTTTCAGGAATGCATTCGATACAAGTGGCGTGGAGTGGCAATTTACGGACCGAGGTGGACTCCAATACTTCCTTTCATCGAGTGCTTGTGTGTCGAGAAGTTTCAATTAAGGATTGCTGACATTTTGGAGAGTTTGCTTTGTTTCTGGAATCCT
The DNA here is from genome assembly GCA_963971475.1 of Chrysops caecutiens. Lineage (NCBI taxonomy): Eukaryota > Metazoa > Arthropoda > Insecta > Diptera > Tabanidae > Chrysops > Chrysops caecutiens. Next base: position 71,054,577 of record OZ020568.1, read on the forward strand.
CAGAAGGGACACGGTGCATTTGTGATGATGTAACCTGAATTACAGGATTCTTAGTTCTTGAAGGATTCCAGTGAACTTTCGATTGGACACCTCAGAATAGACACGGTGCATTTGTAATGATGTAACCTGACTAAGATAGGAGTCATACCTTTGAGAATTCTTATGTCTCGAAGGATTCAAGTGATCTTTCCGAATGAATTTTCTTAAAAGTCACTCGTCCCTGTCTTACCTTTAAAACAATGTTCTTGTTCATAATAAAATGACGACCTGCTGGTGTAGAAAATCCATGCAAAGTTGAAGTGAACCGAATAATCTGCACAATTTTCCTGATTTTCCACCAAAACTTCCACTCACAGCATTCACTTCACTTGGATTGCACAGGATTTCGTGTTTAAATCGAGTTGAAAGTATCAAAAACACGAAAACTGGTGAAAATTCAATAAATTTTTAATAATTTTATTAATTTTTAAACTAATTTTTGTTGCATTTTGCGTGAATTCCGCTTAACACTTTGAATAAAACCGATTTTGAGTGTTTTGCAGCCACTATTCATGAAATTGTTTCGGTTACCAGCGAATTTCCGCGAATTTGCACCAAACACCCAGCATCCACTCGAAAACACGTGCCGAAAGTGAGAAATCACAATTCAACTATCGATACTCACACCGAATAGAAGTATTCATTGCATTGCTGAACTACTTAAAATTTAATTAATTTAAATTACTTTAATTAATTGGAAGAAAACCCGACGATTTCATGAAATCCAAAAAAATATCGAATAGAATCGACTCCGCACTCGGTACGATTCACTCCAAACTCCTCGAAAACACTCGAATGACTGAACCAAGTCCACCTCCCGAAGCGCCGAGAGCACAAGCATCCACACCAAAAAAGATGATGGAAAAAGGCATGAACCCCTCCTCCCGGGTGTTCCAACGAGAAACGGGTGACGACACAACAACAACAATACAGTTGATTCCGATTTGAATGAATTTTTTCACAAATTGATCAACGCGATTGGTTGAAACGAGTTGAATCAACTGAACCCTCCTCCATTGAAACGCACGAAGTGTTTATCTTCGTATCGATCTCGTGGCTTCGTTTCGTTCTCGCGTTCCACCCCACACACATGAGCACAAGGTTCATCTTTCACTAGTATTGGTGCATTTGCGCAATTTGGTGAGACTGGCTCCACCCTGCTTCCAGTACTTCCAGTCGCATGTAGCTACATAACACGTGCTGGTAGTGGTGCTGGTCGGAAGCAATTCAATGGAAGTTGAACAATCGATCGTTCAGCGGCGGCTATTCTCAGGTTTTTCGGAAAATTTGAGTTTTCAACTTGAAAGTCACCCTCATAATCCACCCCAATTGCCAGCAAGTCCCAAGCGACTGATATGACACTCCAGAGCTGAGGGTCGGATTTTGTTGGCAAATTAACGTCAATTGAATGTGAATTACGTCGATTGTTGCGTTCGAGTTGTAAGACAAAATTTTTGAAAAATCAAGAAAACCTCAAGAAAAGAATAAGAAAAATTTGAATGGAACGTAGGTAAGCATTTTCCATCTTATGAACTTTAATCCGCGTTTATTTTATTCGTGGCTACAAATCGTCGCTTTAATAGTGTCAACTTGAATTATACGACAAGAAACAGCGAGAACCGACACAGAACCGAAACAGAACCTAAAGGAACAAAACCACTGGAATATCGTCTTATATTTCGCACTCGCAAATAAATCACTTCCGACCAACAATGCGTTTTTATGGTATTTTATGAGCGGCGAAAAACGTTTCTCTTCCACATCCACCATCGCCCCCTCGGTGCATGTCTCCAGTTGCAGCTAATAAACTTAAATCCGTTTTGAGTTATGGCGATTTTCAGGCTTGTTCTTATTTTATTCTTATTCTTGAAATTATTGCAATCGACTCACCTGGATGTGTGCTGCAAGTAGCTCCAATTGGGCAGAGTGACGATCCTGATATTTCATGCTAATCAAGTGTCGAAAGTTATGGGGCGGTGTGTGGAATTACCAGGATTTCTAGGACCGCACTGGCGGCAAACTTCAAAGCTCCACAATCCATCGAGTTCAGTTACGTAGGTACCCACTTTTCCCCAAAAGTCACAAAAGCTAATTACGACGAACGCAAATGCAAATAAACGTCGAATGGAAGTGACGATGATTCGATAAAAAGAATTTTGGAGATTCCAAGTGGATCCAAGTGGAGGGTCTCCATTTTCAACTTTTCTATTCTATCCATACTCTTTCTTTGTGGATTCTATTTTGACAGACAGCGGTGGAATCGTTTGATGTTCATCGCCGATGATGATGACGCGAGTATTAATCATATCATTTGCTTAAAAAGGAAAATATTTTCGAACAAAGTGGAAAGGTCACAGCGCGAGGTTTAAGCGAAACCAACAAACCCATAACAAAAAATATGAAGGTATCTGTCATCCAGTCAAAGCACAATAAATCATCAAGTACCTAGACACGGTGTTGTAGGTAACTCAACTCGACTCGACCTAGAATTGTGATGTGATTGATTGTGGGCGATTTATTTATGCAGTGAATCATTCTGATGCGGTCACTTCATTGACAGACACCCGAGAGGGATGTGCCTGATACGTCTTCTTCAATTTCAAAGCGCGTCAAAAAATGCAACATCTGTCAGTGTGTCACAGACAGTAGCGAAACTGCGAAAAAGTTATAGTGAGGGCGATAATCCGTTTCCTCGTATTTGCATATTCTCTTCTGTACTTACAATCCAATTACACCTTTAACCCGGTCTTAACCCCGTCTTAACATCCTCCCAACTCGATTCTCGTCCCGCATTCTAGCGCGGCTTCTGTAAATATTTGATTTACGGATTTAAGGAATCCCTTTACCGGGTTGATTCAACTGGAAAGTGTTTGACATTCAAAAGTATTCGATACATGAAGTGTCGACCTGTTCACCGGGAAGTGTCAGACATGAAGACACCCGAGGGTGAGACGTGCTGGAGGTGACCAACTGTCGGAACACACCGCAGCCATTTTTCTTCCCTAATGACTGACGTGGATAAACCTAACCTGACTAAACACTACAAATTAAACGTGAAATATTTATGTACTCATAGGGAAAAAAATATTTTTAATGTCTTCATAAAAACAATCAAAAATAAAATAATTCGGACCGAGCTGTTGTTGTTCTCATTTGAAGACGTTTGGTTTTCTTAAGGTTTTTATTTATTAATCGAAATGAATCTTGTCCATCTCGTGGAATTAAGCAATCAAACAAAATTTTTTCCAACCCAAATCTATCGTAGGTGAATGGCGCCGTTTTGATGGCAATGACAAATGTGTGATACATGTAACCTTTGTAAAGGTTCTAACGAATCATTTTTAGTTGGGGTTTTTGAGTTAACAGCGATTTGTGAGGAATTGTGGGAAAGTTATGGGGAAATTACGGGCGGAAAGTTCAAGTTGGAACGGATGAGGGACCCAGGAGTGTTGGAATTATTCTTCAGGATATTTTATGATTCATCTTACATCAAAGGTTTAAATGTGAAGTTACAAAATCTATAACATGTGAATGTAATAGTATATGTGAGGAAATCATGCAACCAAGGGCTAACAAAATGGAAACAAGTCGAAGAAAGTTCATATAAATGTGAAGTGAAATTGGTAAATATTTGTAATCTATCGAGAACAAGTCCGGTGCGTTCTTTTGCTACTGTAGTTTTGTAGTCGATAGCGATGACCAAAAGAACACGGCTTATAAATGCGTTTAAATTCATGTAAAACCACAGGTAAAACTTGAAATTGAATCGAATTAAGCAGGATGAAGCGCCATCTAGTAGGGAATTCAAATAGCAGAGACACATTTTATAATTTAAAAGTTTCATCTCATGCGCACACCATATGTAAGTGTACTAAATTCCCTTCACGACTTAGCAGAGACAATAATTTTAGGAAAGTTTGTAAGGTTTTTAGCACAGTACAGGATAGGACCTGTTTCCCAAAGCTATTTTCAAAAGCTTTTGCCACGTGCAAGTAATCAGACATCTCGTCTCCATACTATGAGCCGGAAAATAAGAGGAGAGTTTAATGAAAGTACTCCAGTTCATTTATGATACTCAGATCGAGACAATTTCCGCTGCTTGATGTCAAAGTGATTTTGCAGCTTAGAGGTGATGTGCAGTAACCAGTAAATGGTCTAATAATAATTACAAAATTAGCAGCATGAGGAAGGGGATGCAGCGTCCTCTGATCAGAAGTCAACGACAACGCGAGATAAGGAATCACCAGTTCACGAGAAGATAAATGAAAAGTCAACAAACGGACGCTATTAGGGACGCTACCATCAGTAGTCGGCCGATCAACGGGATTGATTGACGAACGGTCCACAGTCGAAGTCGAACTTCATCCACGGAACGAATCTTGTTCGAATCCTTCTCTTTTAGTCGAAAAATCCATCTATTGGATTTTTCAAAAAGTTCTTCTCCGGTTCGAACACCAGGTTGTTTTCGCATGTGAGAACGAATAAAGTTGAATCTAACCAACTTTCCCTCGAAATGCATCGAGAAGGGTTGATGCATTTCCCATATATACGAAACGGAAAAAACCACTTGTACGTTCACGTTGCGATGTGAACCCCACTTTATACCTCCAAAGTATTACTCATACTGCTAAAGGAATATTATGCCATGAATAGGAATCGAATCCATGTCTTCTGCTTGCAGGTGCCCTTACGGAGAACTTACATACTCGTAATGGTCCCTACATGTTTTATATTTTGATTGGCTGCTAACTATTATATATAATGTCTGCCGAAGTTGCTGAAGGATTTCCAGGATTTCCAATCTCATTTTTAACACTCTGAGTAAAATTCACTCTCTCAAGTTGATTCGCGGGTAACTCGTCCTAGAGCGCTGAAACTTCCTAGGCATTCTGTGACTTTAACTCTTTGAAATAAAACTATTTTTTGAATGTATACATATTTTTATTTTATTTGATTTTTATTTTTTCAATAATTCATAACAAAAAAACGTTTCTTTTTTCAGAATATTCATAGGAAATGGTATTGCAAAGTGAAACCTTCAACTGACCAAAGTTCATCATTTCATTATCCTTAAAAATACACAAAAAAATGGAAAAAAACGTTCACAAAATTTCCTTAAATCGTAAGTTACCTTATAAAATACGAAATATCATTTAATTTATTTTCTGTGTGTATTCATAAACTCTTATTAAATTCACTTAATTCTAGTAAATTTTAATTAATTTAATTACAAGTTTAAATTGTTCTATTGATGATCATCATTTCGAATTTGACTATTTCTGATACGATTCCTTCAGAGCAAAGTGGAGAATTATTCAAATATTTATTAAAAATAATTAAATGTAACTTTTATTGTTTTTGTTGTTTTTGTTGTTTCTATTATTTCTGATATTTAGTTAAAATAAACTAGCTAAACGTGTATAAATTTTTAATTTTTATCACTTTTTCATGAATTTTTCTTACAATATGAATTTAAAAATAATTTTAAACACACACTTGAATGGACTCGACAATCATGAACGTAATTAATTACATAATTAACGCCAATTGAATTTATTTAAAATCTTAATTTTAATTATAATTTAAATTTTATTTACTTTAGAATAGACTTAAATAAAGATTTTATTAAATTAATTAAATATTTATTTGACTAAATTACATAACACCATGTTATCGTGATGATTTTACTTAATTTATTAAACTTTTAAATTTTTTAAATTTTAATTAATTTCATTAATTAAGATTCGTTTTAAACTTCATTGTAACTTTATTGTTTTCATTTATTATTTAATAATTATTGGTACAATATTCTTATTCAACAATTTCACCCCGTCTCCGTTTCATTAAAGCACATTTTACCGATCATCATCACTTCATTCATTCATTGATCCACACAAATTTCCCTTAAAAGCTCTCGTTTCTTAGTCTCTAAGCAATCAGTCCCGACATTTTATTCTTACTTACGACAATTAATTAATGAATTAACACAAAAATCAATTGATTCAAAACAACATGAACTATTGATAGTTTTATTTACAATTTGTATAATTTAATTAAGTCTTAAATCAACTTCATGCTGTAATTAAGAGTGAAAGACAATCAACTGAATTTTGGTATTTTGAAAAATTTTCTTAAATTTATTTTAATTTATTTAATTATTTTTTAAATTTTTTCAAATATTTTTCATAGAGCTTGCAAAACTTTCGAAACTGAAGCGAGAAAGCATTTTCCAAACAGTTTTATTTAAAAAGTATTAATGGAAAATGTTAAAAATAAAAAATTATTTAATGATTTTTATTAAAATAAAATTATTTAAATATATTTGGAAGACTAAAATAACAAAAATTTTTAAAATTCACGTGTAACTCAATTTGAAGTGATCAAGAAATGCTTCCCGCTTCAAAGTGTAGTAAAACAGTGTTTTATAATTTATTATATAAAATTTTTAAATATTTACAATTCTTGTATAATTGGTTTATAAACTCTGTTTCAAAAAAACGGTTTTGTAAAGGCGTTTTTCGTTAATTTGTATTTTGTCTGTTGAACTTTGTTGTCTCATTTCGGGGTGGAGGTTTGTTTAACGTAAATAAATTTTAAATTTTTATTTCTTTTTAACATTATAAATATGTTTTCCTTGTGTTTTCGTTAAACATTAACGCTTAAACATTCAAAGTTTCTCTTTGAATTAGCAAAAAATTCGGCAGTTTTCTCTGGTATTCGGATTATTTTCATATTTCCATAGAACATTAGATATTTCCATAAAACATTTACCAATTATATGTAATATATTGAATGAATTGTGATGCTTTCAAACACATATTTCCTTTAAATATAAATCACTACATTCAACTTTCATATTAATTGTGTGAAAAAATACTTTGGCTGGTTAACAATAAATAATTACTGAATTTTATTTTGATTGTAACTTTGTGTTGTACCTGACAAACTGGGTTGTGGTTCCAATTGTACCTGATAAATTTTTGTTGAATGACTTTAATATATTAATTATCAAATATTTACACGATTCACTAGATTATGTATATATATATATATTTTTTGTATATAATTTTTCATATGTATATCCATACAAATCTTACTTAGTTTGAGGTCCAAATGTTGTTTCCAAATCTGAATGAAACTCAATAGCACAATGAGTACGTTCATTTAATTTTGATGATAAATTTTTTATTAATTTATTAATTTTTGAAATGTTAAAAACGAAAAACTTCAATATTAATGTATAAATTTATTTTAATTTAATTTATTTTCAATTTATTTTCAACGTTAATGTGCAAGCCGTTTATACGATAAAAATGTGAATTTCAAATAAAATTTTATTTATATACCTTCTCATATTGAATTACACATCATTCTTAAGCAACAATTTACCCTTTTCCAGTCGTATTTATCACAATTTCTATTAAAAAAAACCTTTAATTTAATTAGGAATTTTAATTTAAAAAATTTACTTTAATTTCCACCATAGAAACACGCAACAAGCATTTCACATAGAAGGTGCTGCCACCTCTTGCGTACTGATGAAACAATCCTATTTAGTTGCATGCTTCTAGGCGTTTAAGTATATTCAAATTCAATTATCGACTTTTGGGATGAAAAATTTGAACTAAAATTTGAATTTTCTTTAAAAAATCTAAATTAATTTAAGTAAAAATTAATTTCAAAGTGATTCAGTCATTCCAAATCAAAGATTTCGCTACCAACAAATCGTTAATCTATTTAAATTCAATTTGTTCCCGAAATTCCACATAAAAATGTTTTTTCTTTAATTCTGTGCAATTTTCCTTAACTCTTAATTTAGCTAAAATGAAAAATCCATCGATTACATTCAAAAATAATTAAGGTTTTAATTTAGAAATAAGACTTTTTAACTATTTCCAAATGACAGTCTTCTTCCGAAAATTCATTTTGTTTTTTAATTTCTTTTAAATACGATTTTAAAATTCACAGTTTTCGTTTTTAAATCTTATTAATTTTTCTTGCTTTCAATCACAGAAGGTTACCATATTTTTTTAATTAATGAATTTATATAATTTTTATAATTTTTATAATTAAATTTTTTGACAGAAAGAAATTTCATTTCGATATATATACCTGCTTAACTGTGTAATTTATAACTTTACTCATGCAATCATAACACGCCCTTAACTACTTACTCTAAAATTTATCCTTAACCTCAATCGCAATTTTCTGGAAAACTTGATACCCCTTCTACACGCCACTTATCACAATCAGCACAGTAATGCCATTCAACACACTCTGCCATTCCTTACAAAAGTACAAAAATAAATTCATCGACTTATTCCATAAATGATTTTTAAATTTTTAAATTTATTAAAAATTGGGTAAATTTTATTTAATTCAAATTGGAAATTTCTGCAAAATATTCAAGAAGTACTCATTGCAAATTTTGTTTTTAATTATAAAAATTGATTAATTAATATTTTCATAATAAGACGATAAATGATTTCAGTCTTTCATATACCAGTGTTAAATTTTTCTTAAATAAAATTTGAAAACGTCAGAAAAATTAAATTGGAAAGAAGAGAACTGAAATCCTTCCTCTGACACAGCGCCTCCTGCTACACTTTTAGTGTCTTTGCTAAATTTGAAAAGAGAATCTGAAAAATTCTTTTCTCCATAAAAACTGAGGCAATTATTTGAAAATCAATGAAAGTCGATAGAGAATTGATTTTTCCCAGAAATTTTTACTAAAACTAAAACTAGAAAATCATGATTTTTTAACGATCAAAAACTGAAAACGTTTCACGTCGTCAAGACACACTTATTCAATGAATTGACTCAACCTACGTTTCTAATCAACATCTACTTACTCCAGCTAGTCTTATCTACTTAAACTTGACTTAAGAACAATTTCAATTATCATGTAATTCGTATAAGATGCTTGCCAATTATTAACATTTATGAAACCAAGTTGATTATTAGTTTTATTTAAACTTAATTTAAATTGTTTTAAAGTTAATCCTAGCTCTTATGTTATTTACAAGAAATTTTTAATTATTTTACATCAACCAGTATGAAAATTGCTATATGAATCGAAGTAGAGTGTGGCAAAGTTACCACATTTTGTGTTTTTTCATAATTTTTAATACAATCTTGTGACTTCTTAAGTTTAATTTTAATTATAAAACAAATAAAAAAATGTTCTAAATATCATGAGAATTTCAATCGTTTAATTGACAAAATCTTTCATTCATTCATTAACACTCCATTTAATAAGTCATTCTTATAATATCATTTCCATTAAATTAAAAACTTAAAAATGTTTTTAAACTTCCCAAACCAATAACTTTGTTCCTCATCCGTTTACAGCTGTGCTTGTTAAGACAAATGATCGAAATACATTAATATTAACTTTATATATCTTATTTTTAAAAATTTACTATATTCAAAGTCTTAAATTTTATTTTAAATTTTAATATTTATCGATAAAAAGCTCCAATAGGTCGATGTCGTTGTAAGTTTGAATTATTTTCACTCAAAGAAATGAATTAATTTCCAATAGACGAAAAATTTAAATATATTCTGAATAATCAATGTACAAAAACGTTTAAAATTTCGATTAATTTTAATGTTAAATTTAAATTTTACAACTATGAATTTGTGTGCACGAATTTTTTTACAATTATTGTTGTAAATTTACTGGACAAATAGAAGTGACTCCGTTTTGAATTTACATTTTTATGAAAATTTAATTGTTCACCTTTAAAACACGTGCAAATTCGTAGTAATTTAATGAATTTTTCAATTTTTTATTGATTTTTAAAAATTTTTAACCGATCTTATTCAAATTCTCGTTTCTACATGTGAAAAGTGTAAATTGGTTCGCAGCTTTGCTTTGCTCAATTCTCACTTGCATCACTTGCCCTTTGCTACTTACAGCACCATCTGCCGAACGTTGCGTTAGTGGTGATGGATGGTTGTGACTTGTGCTGTTGCATTTGAAATTTTAGCAGTTCGTCACTGATACTGAACTTTTTGTGATGTTTTTAAGATAATTAAATAAATTAATTTAAGTTCCATAGGTTTAAGTATTAAAAATTAACTTTAAATATTCCAATATTCATAAAATTACACGATTTTCTACTGTTTGTTTTAATGCTCTATAGTAGAATAATGAAAATTATTAAAACTGAATATTAAATTGATTAAATTGTAAGTTAACCAATTCTCATCAGCCAAAATTTTCAAATTTAGATCAAGAATTGAAGATCCTCAACAAGAAATCAGTTTTACGTTGATTTTAAACAAGTTACTATTAATGTAAACTATTTAATTTAAAAGCACAAAGATGTAAATTTAAATCGTTTAAACAAATAAAAACTAAAGATATAATTCATATAATTCATATAAAGTTACTTGCATGAAAAATTTATTTAAATTTAAGATGCACATTCGTTGAAATTAATTCAATTAAATTTAATTTTAAAAATCATTGAACTGCATTGATTTAAAATCAAATTTAGTTATTTTAAATATTATTTGTAAACACTATTATCTTGTATAATTCATATAATTCAATCGTGTATTATGAAAAACCAAGGTGATGAGATTAAAAATGGAATGTAATTTTTAGGATCACACAGATTTTAACCATTTACTCATAGATTTCCCACAAGAATTTCATTCTCTTGAAACTTTTCATACATTTTTATCGGTGGTGGACGGAAAATTCGATAACATTTCTTCTCGTTATTTTTAAACTAGACAATCTACATCAATCTACATCTACAATTCATCTACATCGTTTTTAAATATTTAATCAAATTACAAACCATTTTATCGTAAAAATTTCTTTCATTTTCAAGTGAAAACTTAAAGTTTTGAGGTTATTCATTCGTTTAACGTAAATAATACATTTTGCTAGAGGTTTAGAGGCACGTTACATGATATTAAACACTTCTCTTTGATTATTATTGATTAATAAACATTAAACATTTGATAGAATTTTATTTGAATAAAATTTTTAAGTTTTTGCAAACTCCAAAACAATAACAGCAGCCCAAACTCAAGAAACCAACAAACCAAAGATGAAAATCAGCGAATGCAACACAAGAAAATAAAGATAAATTAAAAAATAAAAACAAAATAAAATTTTAAATATTCCCAATAATTTTGTTTTTACTTTTTACTCCACTAAAAACCAAAACAATATCGCATTGAATTTGTTTTTTGAAAAATTTTTACTATTTTCTCCATCAGTAATACATATTAACAAATAAAATGATTTTCTTTTAATTATTAACATGCATCGAACGGCAGTTGAGTTTTTTGTTTAAAAAATCTTCTTTGTTGTAATTCATTTTAAAGACAATTTTATTATTTTTTTTAAACTCTATATAAACTTTCATTAAACTTTGTACATTAATTTATTTATGTTTTTTGTTTTGTTGTATTTAAATTTTTAAACGATAATTATTATCAGAACTATCCTTGTTTTTCTTTATCTAAATTAACTTGAATTACACTAAGTATTTTTAAAGGTATATTTAACGTTTTATTTCGTTTCTGACAGTATAAAAATATCCATTGTTCAAAGAAGTACTAAATGGTTATTGAATTTTATAAATTTTCATATCATTTCATTTTTCATTTACATTGTGAATTCTTGTGATTCCCATAAAAACATAAAAACTCCAACTGACAGAAATCAATCATTATTGTAATTATAATTACAATTATTATTATTAAATAATTAACCAATAGTTTGAAATAAAAACAATAATTACAGCAATTAAGGAATTCAAAATTAAACAAATATTAACAACTATTGAAATAAGGCAAAAGACGAAGAGGAGATATTCTTAATTTTAAATCGAAATGAATCACTTATTATAAAATGCGACTTTGTAATAACACAAAAAACAATTACTTAAATTTATATTCTACAATAAAAAGATCATTACATTCTGTTTGATTTCGTGTTTTTCTTTTTGTTTCAATTAATTAATTAATTAACTCTTAAAATTATTATAAACAATTACAGAAATTATCAAATCCGACTAAACTAAACTAATTGAGTAAATCCGTGAATAATTTAAACACATTCTTCCACATTTATATTTATGTAATATAAACTAATTTACAAAAACGAGCGAAAATTATTTAATTTAATTATTAAAATGAAAACAAAATTTTTCCCTTCAAAGCGATTATAGTTTGATTAAATTAAAATTATTGCTAACAAAACATTATGCGGTAAAAAACATACTTTAAATTAAATTTAATTTAAAATAAAAAAACAGGGCAGTGATATATTTTTTTTAAATTAGTGGTTTTATAGTTTTTCGTTTTTTTTTTTGAAGATTTTTAAATAATTTTCAATTAATTCAATTATTTTTCTAGAGAACAACGTAAAAAATGTACAACTAGAATGTAGTTTCTAGTTTCCTTAAAAATAAAATATATTTTAGTTAATTCTTAAACATTAAAATACAGTAAATATATCTCTATACATGTTTTACACTAATTAAAAACGTAAAACTAATTTATTCAACACTTATTAGCTAAAGCTTTAAAGAAAAAACAACTGATAGTCATGTGGGGGAAATAAATAGATTTTTGTTTGATTTTTTTGTTCATTTTTCTTGTAGTACGTTTTAAATATATTTTATTTTATTATTTTTTGTTTTAAGTAAATTTATTTAATATATATTTATTTATTGTTTAAAACATTTTCTCTCTCGTTTCAATTGATGCTACTAAATTTGATTAAAACGTATTTTTTTAAAAAGTATTTTGTTCGATTCGCTCTGTTACATGATAAAAATCAAATAATTTTGAATGTAAATATTTTAACAGAGTTATATGAATTTTTTAACATTTTTTAATATTTAACCTTTTGTTAAGTATAGAATTTATGTGATTTCCTTAAATATGTATGTATATACGAAAAGAATTGTTCATTACTTTAAGTTTTGTACAAAATAATGGGACTAATCATTTCATTTTCAAAGAGAAAATAATTAACAATTACATTTAATTAGAATTTTTTTTTAAATTTTTTTAAATTTTTTGTTGTTTTTCTATTTACGCTCCTGTACAATCGATTTCAACAATATCTTTGGGTACATCGACGAATTGATATACTAATCTTTGTCCATCGACTTTGGCAAGGATGCCACGTTGATAGTAGTATCGTAATGCACGTCCCATAGTTTCGTAATTCATGTCTGGTTTGTTTTTGTGCAGACCCCATAGCCTGGAGACAGCTTTGGAGTCGACAAGTTTAAAGACACCCTTCTCACGATTTGTCCATTTGATGTAACGTGGACAATATTCACGATCTTGGAGGAGTTTCAATAGGAATTCCCACAGATATGTTGTTGATCCTTCACGACTCTTTCGCTTCACTCCCATTTCGATCTTCGGCTTACGTGGTTTCTTGAGTTTACGCGGCTGAAAACCTAATTCGAGCATATATGATAAATCATCACTAACACTTGATGTTGCTGCTTGAATAACACTTTGTGGATGGAGACCATGTGTTGATCCTGGTGCTCCATTTCCATTTGTAAAGTGATGGTGATGATGATGGTGATGCAGTGCATGATGTGATTGAGCATTTGTTCGTGGTGGCGATGGGGCAGGGAAATGTGATGTTCCATAACCTCCACCACCTCCTCCTCCTCCTCCTCCTCCACCACCTCCACCTCCTCCCATTGAATGCAAGTAGTAGCTGTCTGGCACTAAAATGAGAAGAAAGTACATAAACCTCATTAAATCCGAGATGATACTAACAAATTTCAGTCATCTTAACTATTACTCAACATATTGATATTCGGCGCAATTCTGGCCTCTTTCGTTAGTTAACAGGTTTTCTGTTAAGACAGTTAACAGATTTGGTTTTTAACAGAATTCCTGAAGACTGTGTGCTAATTCGAGTCATTTCAGTACAGATATTAATTTCGAAATGGAAACGTCACTGGAATACAGTTTGAACGAAAAGTAACCGAGGGAATTGAACGAATTCAATTGTTTTGAGAGAATTGAACGAAAAGTAACGGAGGGGAAATATACTTGAAAGTGCTAGATGTTATTCGCGAAATTCGCTCAAGTAACTTCAAGCTAGTTGGAAAATCCTGTTCATTTGACAGGTGCATGCAACAGACGTTAGAAATTCAAATGTCAAATTTGTTTATGTTCGTTCATGAAGCTGCTCGAGGCTACTCAAATGCGTTTTTGTACTATTCGAGTAACGAGAGAGAACTGAGAAAAATTCTCCCAAATTGACTTTTTTCGAGGATATCAAATGTCAAAAATACATTCGAAATAAAATGATTTGGATTAGCACACAGTCTTAGTTGGTATTCCGGCCACAAATTATTTTCGAATCTGTTACGTCGGAACAAATTTTAATTTCGAAACCTGTTTGAAGCCAGATCTGTCAACTTGTTAACTTTTGCCACCAGAATACCGATTTCAACCGTAACAGAAGTTTACAAATTACGTCAAATTAACAGAATCTGTTACGTGCAGCCAGAATCGAATGTGATGTAAAAATGAGAAATTTTCAAAACCCGAAAATAATTTCAAATCGGCCGTCATTTTCAAGGTAGTTCATTAACTTTTCATTTTGTTGACAACTGTCTCATAACTGAAAAAGCGAAAACTGCTCCCAGACGCAATCAAATTGTTGCAATTTTGGGGTGAACGATTAGGCCAACCCCACGCGAAAAAAAAAAAATCTGTCGCCAGTTTTTTTGTTACGAATTTTTTCATCAAATTATATATAGATGTCACTGGTAGCGGATTTTAATGAACTTGAAGTGGTTTTTTCATCGAAAACGATTAGAAAAATGCGCTTTTTCTTTTATCAATCAACGAAAATAAGTAAAAAATTAAAAATTAAAAATGTTCTCTTATCGAATTTATAAATAAAATTTATTTTTCGTGTTAATAACTCAATTATTTCTTCAATTTCCTGCATGAGACAACGATTATGATGATGCACTCAATGCGAATTTCATCGTGACCTTATTTTATGTGAGCAGTTATGAGCGATATGTAGCTGGTATCAAGTGCAACAACCCCAACTTTGGACATTTGAATTAATTAAAGAAATTAATTATTGACACAAAAAAATTGTTTTTGATTATTTGTTGAGAGGAACTCTGGTGGCATGTTTTTGTGTGAGTCATGTGCCCTTAAGGAAGACACTGTCTGGTCCAGCAGTGACCACCGAAAACCAGAAAAATTCCTAACAATGTCTGGATGGTATTTGCGTCTCTCGTAAAAGTGGAAGACGGAAGGAGTTGAGAAGAAGAAAAAGAATGGTAAGTCAAAGAAGCAAGACTGCTTCGAATGATGACGGGAAGACTCCATTCAAACCACAGACAACAAAAGATTGAAATGGAAAAATAAGAACAACCCGTCGTCCTGTCTTTTTAAAACGAGGTACTTCTTTTTGGTCTTGTTGTGGTCCACAAACTGAAAGACATGATTCTGTTTTAAGGCACTGAAGAACGACAAAAAACGCACAGGAAATGAGTGAACTCCAGAACTTCAGAACTTCCAGACAATGTGGTACGAAGATGATCATTGAATCGTAATTGCAGAATTTCATGGAGTTTCTTCTTCATTGATGAAGAGAAAAATGTTGAATTTTCACTGATTTCCAGCGAATTTTCGTTATTCCAATCAATGATCAACAACACTTTCGGATTCAAAATTAATGACGCTTCCAAATTCGAATTCCATTCCGTGTTGAAGAAACATTTGAAGTGTTACGCAACTCAAATGTCATTTTCTACTAAGCACTATTTATATTTTTACTTATATTTATTTATTTATTATATTTTCATTACTTTAAATGAGTGAGGAAGACAATTCTGTTGTTTACGTAAATAACTGATATCAAAAACCCCATTTGAATTCCTCTCAACATACACTGTGCAAGCAATTATCTTATCAATTTCGTTAAATAAACAAGACAGGTGAGTTCTAAATTCACCTCAAGACCTGAAATTCGCCATCTCTGTCATTCACAATCAGAATAACATCATCAGAATATCCCGATTTCATGTGTTATAAGACAAAATTGATGTTATTTTCAAAAACTCTTTGAGAATCCTTTAAAAAGCGCCTGAAGATATGCAACAATGGTAGAAGTGAAACCATGAGGAAGGAACTGAAACGGAACACTTGAATTTAATTTAATCCACTGATTTCCACGGAAAATGCATTTCCCACCCTCATGTGTTTCATTCCATTTCGTTCCACTGCATTCCAGTTGGGAAGTGTAAATTTATCGCAAAGGTGACATTGTTCTAACCAGAATGCATTTGAAGTGCAATTGCACATAAAAGGAAACGCATTGAAAAGGACGAGACGATCAAATTACAAGGATCACGAGTGAGAGGAAACGGGATGGGAATGACTTGTTGCTGCATCTCGTTCCGACTCACTTCAACTGCACTAGATAATGATGGAAACACACACACGAATATGAATTAGAAATAAATGAATACATGTGTGTGTGTGTGTTCTTTTTTCAAATACATTCCATGCATGCATGCATGTGAGTGCACACGCGCATTTTTTGCGCCTTGTTTGTTTGTGTTCAACGCCATGACCTTCTACCGTACGATCACCCTAGAAATCCACTGACACCAACTAATCGCGCTGCAATTCTTTTTTCTCTCTTCTCTCTCTTTATGTTTTCATGCTTTTTCGTCTCTTTTCACATTTTTCTATTGCAATTCGTTTCACTTGATTGTTGTTGATTTTTTCCGTCATTCTGGCAGTCGTTTCACGTGTTCCATTTCCTACGGTTCATTTCGTCTTCGGTGGAGCATAATTTTTCCTTCTTATCAAGTTTCTTGCCCTTTTTTCCATTTTTTTCGCAAAAACGCTCCGTAGCAACCCTCTTGCATTCCGTCATACCAAGCAACTCAGTCTTCCGTTTCAATTGCATACATTTCGGGTTTTGTTGATTTAATTTTCAATTTTCATTCACAGATGGCTCTTTACACAGCAAATGCACACTCAATTGCGAATTGCTTGTTTTCAAGTGCAACAAATTTATCATATTCCCCACGAGTTTTTACAGGAAATTTTTTCGAATAATTCGCAATGATGACGAAATCTGTTCTGTTTGTTTTCACTTTCATAATGCGACAGTCACACGCTGAGTGTTAATTTATTACTTTTCAGAATCGCCATTTTCCATTTTCTTCACCCTCTTCACGATCGGATTGGATGAAGTGAGTAAACAAGGAAGGAAATGTAACAAAACCCGATAAGTGGAAACGAGATAAAAGATTTCCTTTTCTCACCGCAATTCTAAATTATTTCAGCGGCAGGCTCTGGACCAATCTGGAGTGTCAAATGAAAAACGAAGATGTGGCTTGAAAAAAATTCAAGAATTTCCACCATTTCCTGTTTACCCCGGCACGGAATCCATTTGCGACTGGTGGAAGAGGGTAGGTTTTGACACTTTCTATTTTTAGGTTAAAAATTTTATTACCTACCATAGCGTTGCATTTTGTTTCGAGTATTTAAAGACACTGCTCAGATATTTCACGTATGTTTGACAGTTCTAATGACACAAGGAATGCATTTTGCGCGGTATGGAAATCAAAATGGCGGACAATGACTTGAAGCAGGAAAATTTCTAGACAAAATTCAAATAAATTTTTCAAAATTAAATCACGAAAAAATGCAGAGTGAGCTTTCGTCTAGCCGGGAAGTGGAGTAATTTTGAAAAAATTTAAAAATAAAAAAATTTTAATTTCTCAAATAAAAACATGGCGACTAAGGGAAGGGAGGAAGGGGTTTAAAAAATTTTCGACGAAAATAAAATAAAATTTATTAGGAAATCAAGATGGAGGTCAGTGCAAGGAAAGCCTCGAATTGGAACTCCTTGTTCCGTTTCCATTTCCAATGGAACGGCAAGGATGCTCATGTGATTCATGTGCAACAACAACGAAATTTGAATAGAAACGAAGTTGAGACGTAATAAAAACGAGAGCAAAAGAGAGGTAAAAACGAGTGCATTTCGAGCAACAACAAAATAGAGCAAAAAAAAAAATTAGTTTTTTTTATTTTGTTTTGCTCCCCCAAAGAGAACCTGGTCATCGACACATCGTCTTTGCACAAATTGTGAAGGTCATACGAGAGATGATGATGTTGAGTTGATGTTGATGGCGATGACAAAACAACAAACGGTATAGATGCAATTTTCTATGTCCACACCGACATGCACACATGCACATGTTTTCAAAATGGCGGGGAGCCTCCTACCAAAACCCCCTGGATGTAGTGGTCTTGACTCGTGAATGAATTGAGGTGACTTGAGCTTGACTCGCAAACGTTTCTCTGTGTATGAGCTTGAATCTTTTTGGGAATCTCATTTTGAATTTGAATTTGAATTTGAATTTTTTCTTTTTGCATTGGAATCGTTTCATAATTTTGACGCAGACGCGATCGTGAAAAAAAGTTTTTTGCATCCGCTTACGGCAATTGCTCGACGGGGGAATTGAATTGTGTTTGTTGTTGTTCAATTTCAATATGAAATTGAATTGAATTGCACAAAACGAATTCAACATTAATCGATTGCTTCGTAAAATTTTCAAAATTCAAATTTCAAAATGTTACAAAATATCAAATATGGCGGAAATATTCACGAATTTGTGGAAAAAAAAAATGAAAAAAAATGATGTAAAATTTTATGCGTGACTTTGACTCGACGAAATTTTTGATTTTTCGACATTTTTTTGATTTTCAAATGAATTTTTTTGACTTTTCAACTTGAATGAGGTTAACGTGGTGATTTTGGAATGAGGAAGACATTTTGGATTGCGTTGCGACGCGTTGCCGCAATCGAGTGTTGGGTTGAGGGCTAGAGTTCATTTCAATTCAGTTTAAAGTTGAATAAATTTATTTGTTGTGAAATTTTGGCGGCATTTTGTGCGATTTTGGAACACTCATAGTGTTAACCCTATTAATATGACTTCACTGCCCGTCCGTCCGTCGCAGGGCTGTATCTCTTGAACCATAATAGGTAGGCACTTCAAATTTTCACAAACTCTGTACTATTATGGCCGCTACAACAAATAATATTTGTAACATGTCATTTCAGTTGCATTTTTGTTTGACAGAAAACGATTGACGTCACCTCCAATTTTGAATTTTTAGAATCCATTACAAATGCAAGTGTGTGCAATAAGGGAAATGCAAAATGAGGGGAAATGACTTGTGGCGAATGACGAATGAAGGTTGAATCGTGTGTCCCTCTCGTGACGTTTGAACTTTTTTCATTGTGACACTGCAAACAGAAGTGTTTAGTTTTAAAACACTTTAAGTGACTAAATCCGCGTATACGATTTTTAGACACTTAAAAGTGTTTAGTTCAACTAAACACTTGTAGTGTCTAATATTCAAGTATAGGTACTGAGAGAGAATTGAGAATTTATACCTGAAAAGCAAAAGAGAAAAACATGGTCATAAGGATTCATGAAGGGTCATTGGTTCAGGTCAAAACCTAAATTTGAATGCACCGATGCGTTTCGGAACTTATAATTTCAAACTTTTTAATTGCAATTCGCATGACGAATTACAATTTTGAAATTTCTATATTCTCAAAATAATTATAATTAGACAATTTTGTTTATTATTACATACGTATAATTAAAAAAATACATATACTAAATTAATTACATATTATTCAAATATTGAAGATAAAATTTTACTTGGTATAGAATAACTTGAAACAATTTATTATTATTAATTTATTGCATTATTAACAATCTGTTATTTTCTTCGTAGTTGGGTTGTTTTTTTTAATATTTTATATAAGTAAATATTTCAAATTTGTTTCATTTGTGAATCATGAAAGACGTGAATATGTAGGATAAAACACACAAATGTATCTTAGACATAAGATTGTTTTTGATATTATAATTACAAAATTATTGTGAATTAAAAAATCCACATTTTAGGCGTTTCGTTGAAAATAAGTGTCTACAAAAATTATGTGTTTTTTACTCTAAGTGTTTTTTTCATGAAAATGTGTTTTATTTTAAGACGCTTCTCATACATTTTCTCTCTGATAAAACTCTCTCAAAAATTTCTAAGTGTTTTGTATTTAAAAACGCTTAAAACGTTTACAAACAAAACACCCAAGTGTCTAAAATTGTGCTATTAAACACTTGATCCGTTTTATTTCAAAACATTTTGTGTGTAAAACACTTCGCTCTCAAACATTTTGTCCATTAGACACTTTAAATGTTTTGAAATAAAACACTTGCTAGACACTAGGATTTGCAGTGGACTCTTCTTCCTTTTATTCTTTAATATTTTTTGATGCGTATTTGTTTAATCTGTCTTTTGTCAATATCACAAATGAGAATTACGAATTACGCTTCAACTGCAACTTTAATTACTTCCTTGTTTTATTTTTTGATTTACTATTTTCCAACATCAAATTAAAAGTATTTATTTGACAATCATAAAAGACATTTAAAATCTTTTTCACTTCCAATTAAATGACAACGAAACTAAAAAAAATGTCTACGTCACAGCAGAAAAAGCGTCGTCTCAGCATTTTCTGGAAGCTTTAATTCACTTTAATTGAGCTTGATTTGTCTGGGATCTTAATTATTTGCGACTTCCTTGTTCTGGAGAATTTTTCGGAGAGGCGGAACACACGAAGCAACTGGAATTTTGCGTTTTGGAAGAGGATTTCATAAAATTCTTGTATTTACTAATATTTACTCAACTATAGATGGCGTTGGAGTGGTTTTACCGAATGGAGAAACAAGATATTTTTTTATATTTTGAATCAAATCAAATGACGATAGCACAAAAAATCGGATGATTTTGTGACTATTTTTAAAATATGCTACTGCGTCTCCGTTTCCGAGAAATTCACGACTCCAAGTCAAAGTCACTAAAAAAATTGTTGCGCTAGAACAGGCAAGTAATTGGTAGGCATTTTGTTTTTGGCGAGACGTAAAAAAAATGAAGATAACATAAAAAAAAAATAAATAATAGCGACACACAAAACCCACGCAGTGATAGCAGGAAAAAACGCCGAAATTGATATTGTGACGAGAATGACGAGCATATTAAATTCGCTCAAAGATAAAAATGTTCTAAATTTATCACGGATGTTATTTTTAAGACAAATATTTAAGAAAATCCAAAAAAACTCTGTTTTTTTCCATCGAATTTTTCCCCAAATTTTCTCGATCAAGTTCAACGCTGCCTTTGACATTGAAACTGATTCGAGACGATTTTCCCAAATAATTTTTTTGCGTCTGGACTTTTTTCTTAAATTTATTTAAAATTTTTATTTTTAACGACCTCAAGACAAGGAGATATGTGGACGAGATTTGTCAGATGTCGCAGATTTCAAGCGGATTTAAATGGGAAAATTTTTCCGGTTATTTTTTATTCAATTTTTGTTTATTTCTGTCTTTTCCTGTTTGTTTTCCAGACGACGTTTTTAATAAATTCACTTTTTCACGATGGCAATTTCCGCTCCACTTGGGAAGTTATGGCAACACTTTCTATTTTAATTTCTATTGACAAAAAGTGTGAATTAAAAATATCCAAAATAGTTATGAATGAAAATTGTTGTTGAGGAAAAATAAAAATTGACGGTAGGCGTACAACTACATTCTACACTCATACGAAAGTCATTCGCTGTCTCGAATATCGAAAACTCACCAACACTTCCGAAGTGAAGAAGCATAAAAATTTTGTTAAATTCAAAATTACCATCACTTATTGATTTTCACTGTATCTCATCAACACGTAGTCCTAATTGGACTAATTTTCTTTTATTTAAATCTACATACCCTGCACTTAATGACGCGTAGCTTAAAATTTTATTAAATACCCCATTTACGATGCAATTTCAAATAAAAGTTGAAGATATCATATGAGCAACCTAAAATTTTGACATTCAGTTAAATCTTGTCCAGTTACAGTTATCTTTAGAGTGTCAGAGAATCAAATTTCGGAAAAAGTTCATATTTTATTCAGCTTTTTGTTTGATTAAAATCGAATAAGGTTTTAATGAGTTATAGTCGATTGAAATTTACCACGGGTATTCTAGGTATTGACCTAATTGCTTTAATTCAACTTCCCATAACTTTTAACTCAGTTATTGGACTTGTATGATTTTAATATATTATTTTAACGGGCACATCGGTCTTTCGAAGAAGTTGTCAACCAACTTTTTACCATTTATAGTTTTTAAGATATGAGGGTTAATTTGAACGAGCGTCATGGGTTTGACGCAATGATTCACCTGGATTCGAATTTCCGTAAATGAAACTTGAGGCGATTTCCGTGATAAAACCCGGGAAAAAAATCGCACGTGAACAAATCTCTCGCAATTCGAACTTACGTGAATCCTTATCAGACAAATTTTAATTTCCTCGTCTTATCACATACACGACAAAACCGAGAAACAAGCAAACAACTAAACAACGATCGAATGTTTATTATCAACGACTTATTTTTGATGACCACCACTAGAGTGCACTTATCGTTTTGTTCGCATGCAAATTTTCTAGTGTAAATGCACTCTTATCAGTGCTTGAAGTTTTTCCGTCAAAAAGTTTGTTGCTTTGCAAATTTTTCGCTTGGAAATAAGTATTTTTTGCAAACTCTAATTAGAGGTCATTTCCGAGTGGTTTGTTTTGTGGAAACTGAGAGTTCATCATGAGAGTTTTTACTTTCAGAACTTCTGCATCGTGTGAAACACACTTTAGTCTTATTGCATTCAGAATGAAGTTAGCAACAAGTGCATGCCACAAACACAGTACTGTATGTTTCAAACCAAAAAGGAAATCGCTCATGAATTCCGCGGGTTTTGAAATTTTGCCAAATGTAAGCTACGCCATTTTGAAGTGGAAATGCGGAATTCTCGTTGTTAAGTGAAAATGAACTTGAAAACTGCATGGATTTGGATTTTTGTTTAATTTGCTAATTTTGGATAATCCCCAATCCACTCGTAATGTGATCCATTCCATTTGAAATTTCACACGAAAAACAACAAAATCCATGAGCTTTTTATAGCACTATTCGAATTGGAATTTTCTATTTTAATCGATTATTATTCATCCCGGAAAATCTGTTAATCCCACCACGAGTGAAAAACACCATTTTCTCTAACTATTTTTGTTGCATCGAGTGCAAGTGCATTGACACTTCCTTCGTTATCGGGTTTTTGTTAAGTGCTTTATTGAATTCACGTGCTCGCAAATGGAATTGATTAGAATTTGCAGGCGTTAACTAATATTATCTCAAAAAAAAGTAAAAAAATTAAATAGTTACTGAAAACACGAATGACATCAAATTCAAGTTGACGAAAGAAATGTGAAAAAAAATAAAGCAATTTCCACACACACACACACAACCCCTCGTTTACATAAACGATACGATATTTCAAACAGTCACAAACAAAACAAATCCGCCGTGACAAATTGGTTTCGAACTCAACCACAAATGGAGTGCATTGTTTCAGGAATAACAGTTTAATTTTAGATCTGGAATATATTTTCGGATGAATTTAACAAAAATGGCGCATTAATTTTATGCAACATCAGAAATCCGTCAAGTCATAGTGCAGACGTAGGCAGTAGCGTTTGTGGAAGCCTTTGAGAGTCATTTACAGTTACTATTTTGACAAAATTTCTTTTACGGAATGTTAGTACAAATGAGGAATTCAAGTGATAAATTATAAAAGCTTCATCGTCAAATAAATTTCAAATCAATTAGCGCTGAATAAACCATTGACTCTGTTACAAAACACTCATTTTTCAAAAGCCAAAAAAATCGTCTGTTCCATTTCCACCGTATTCACCCACGCGAAATTCGTTGAAAAGAAAAATTTAAATGTCAAATGATGTTTGTAGCGTGAATTTTCAAATTTAGCGCGTCCCAAAAATAAAAAGATTTTTATTAATTAATTCATGAGGTCGTCAAATGATAACAGAAAGTCACCATTCTTTTCTGAAAAATGAAAATTATCAGCCATGCCATCTGTGGAACGTGTGGAATTGATAGTTTATCAATAGAACACCCCAAAACGGGTCAACATCAAAACTACGCCAATGAAAATTTTGGCGCAAAATCGTCTCGAAACCGGAAATTGGGTTTTTGGCTAAATTTAGCACGGGAAAAACGCTCATCATCGCTAGATCGTTGAAATTGTTTCATTAAAAACGATCATTAAAAATTGTTTTATTTTAAATTCGAATTTTTTTTTTCTTGAAATTGATAATTTTAGAACGTTTAAATGGGAAAAAATGTATTTGTTGAGGAAGATCAGCACTTTCTTTTCGGGAATCACAAGTTTCGAGTAAAAATAACACGCCTACACGCAATGCGAGCAATTCGTTCTTCAAATGACGCCATATTGCTGCTGATTTACGCACGGAAATTGGTGTCAGTGCGGGGAAGTCGTTGAATGATTCCCAGGAATGCTCCAGAAAATTTGGCAATTTCCACAAAAATATTTTTCAAAAAGAAAACAACAAAAATGTTTACTTCAGAAATTAACAGAATCATGAGAAAAGAAACAAAAACGTCCATCCATCTTCAAACCAGCGAGGAAAAGATTGAAGGAAAATTGTTTGATCTTCAAGAATCAAAAACGCAAGGAGAACAATCAAGTTTCCCCAATTGCTGCGTTGCAAAATTTTCAATCGTTTATATCTCAATGTGAAAGTGTTGAAACGAACAAAAGGAAAAGAGAGAAAATGGAGTGTAATTGAAGAATGCAGAAATTATATTTGTTTACGTAACGGACGCCACAAGAGAGACAAAACAATTCCCAGGAAATTCGCCAAAATAGGAGAATCGTCGCCGTTGTAACGCGAAATGGAACATGCCGAGGAACACGTGAAACGGAGAACAAATTCTATACGCGCGTAAAAAACAGAAAAAAGTTCTGAAGATGGCCTTCAAATCGCTATCTCCCCATTCACGGAGTACAATAGCCCCGCGGTCGAAGCGGTTCCGTATCAATTTGCGGTATGCCCCATGTCCGAACTCCCCGCAACGATCGACGACGCACCGATCGAGAATTTCCTCTTCCTCGTCTTGTTCAAATGCGAATTTTGTCGCGTTTTCTTAGAATTTCGCAAGAATATCGACGCACGCACACTCTCCTATGAATTTTTACACTTTTATTTATGAAAAATTTCACATAAGTTGAACAATTCTGATCGATCGATTCGATTTCCGTGTGATTTTGCGATCGATTTCAATTTGAACGCATTCCATCGCCTCGCAACGGATGCAAGTGTGAATGATACGCATGGATTGAATTGGAGCGACGCGGACGTTGCGGTGCTGTTTGGGATGATCATTGATCGTGATGTTTCCGTAGGAACACAATAGAAATGCAGTCTTCACTTACTAATTCATTTGAGTCCCATACTTCAATCCCAATAAGATTCAACTGGAGTTGCTCCTGGTGCTCCATTTGCAACTGTAAAAGTGATCGTACGCCATGCAGAACCAAGACAACGCGCGAAAGTGGAGAATCTCACGTGTAGAATCAGGTTGGAACAAGCCACAGAAAGTGAAGCTATTCAAATTCCCCACAAAAGTGAAGGAGACACAAAGTGAAAGAAAGAGAAAGACTTTTCTTTTATTTTCTCTCTGCCCAACTTCGCTTCGACCTTGACAGTTTGACATGAAGTTGGCACGGATTCTTGTCCGCTTGAACGCGAAAATTTGAATTTCATTGCGTAACGGTAAACGATTCCATTTTATTTTGTTTCGTTTTCACTTTCGTTGCATTTAAAATTCAAAATTGCGTCACACGAAATCAAGCTTCATCTTTCTTCATTAATGACATGCAGATGGCTCTCGTAGCAATCGCTTTCAATAAAATTTTAGGAATTTTGCGTCTTTCGCGATCTTTTATCAAAAGGCAATAAAAGCAATATCCTGTTGATACCAAACACTGGAATACAATAAATTTCACTTTCTTATCACTTGGCAAAATCAAATTTCAAAGAAAACAGCGCCTGACATAAATGGAAGCCGCTTCCAAATTGTTCCTTATCGAAATCGACGCTTGTCAACCGAGCGTTTGAGTCCGTATCAACTACGACAACTTGTGAAATATTTCAATAAACGCTCCCTTGTCACGTGCCACTAGTGTTCTACATGAAAGTGTGGTCTTGTGGTGTTATCAGTCGAGGCATTCCGCGAAAAGTGAAAGCCCGAACTTTGACGCTTTGGTGCGTGACATGTTGCGAAGGGTCTTCCATGGGGTTTTGAGTGGAAACTCGTTTCAATTCAATCTTACATATCGCTTAATATGAAGGACGCATGGATACTGCAATTGCATTCCCAACTTAACTGTCACATAATTAAGAATTTTGTTTTGTTTTCGTGTGTGTGTGTTTTGCGGTGAGTCACATAATTCTCCGCGTTTGTTTGTCACTTTCCATTTGGCGGATAAGTTTCAATTTGTTGTTTTCAAATTGTAACTGATAATTTGCGCACATGTGATTGACAGTCGAATGTCGCGTTTAGTTTAAATTTAGAACATCGAAAACAACTTCCTTGTTCCACATACTTTCTTATATTTTTCTTCTTTCTATTTTTAAAAAACTATTAGTGACTTTAAATTATTTGAAATTTCAAAATTTTCGAAAAGTCCCACATTGACGTCTCCACAAAGTCCAGGGCGGCTGTTTCATTTTGAAGGTTGAAAAATTTTTATTTTCCTCAAACAAATTTTCTAAAACAAACAGAATTAATAAAATTTCCGCGTAAACTTTCTCTCATCTCCAGGATTTGTTTTATAAATCGCTAAAAATTATCGCTTCCCTTGTTGGATTTTTATGAGATGAAGAAATGTTTTATTAAAAATTTAGAACACAAAATACGCTGTAAATCATACGAAAATTATTTTGTTAATCAAAAAAATTATTTTTTCTAAATTCTTTGATAGCAGAAAAAATTAATTTTTTTTGAAATAAAAACATTTCCATGGAATTTTAATGGAGCCTCAGCTAAATTATATATTTTTAATTTAGAACAAATTTATTCGTTTACTAAATTTAGAACAAAGTGGAGACATGTTTTAAGTATTACTAATTTTTATATAATTTCTCCAAAACAACGTGCTAATTGTGTGCTAAAGAAACATATTTCAACGGAAGCTCGTTTCAAGTTTATTTATTGAAACGGCCCAATTCAAGTGACATCTTTCTAAATTTGCGTTGATGTTCCAAAACAGAAACGTTGTGTCATTCGGAGCGACCGTTGTCAAAAAGTTTTTTCATGATATCTTTGTGTTGCATTGAGCTTGAAAGCTGCACTGAGAGCTTTCGTGGATGAATGTGTGCTTTCAAGTTTTCTTCTCAACATTTCATTGTCACAATTTCGTTTTCACTTTTTACAAGAATTTATTTTGGTGGAATTATTTTTTTTTTTTTAAATTTTAATTTTTCACAATTAAAAATCAAAATTTTAGGTTTCGCAAATTAAGGGGTGTTTGATTAATTAAAATAATTTTTGTAAAAATTTACTTACATCCAACACTGCGATTATTCCAAATATTCCTCAGTGGTGGTGAGTTGTGGTAAAAATTTGGATGTAGAAATGTCCCTGGAGGCACATGTCCTTGTGGAGGACAATGCGCAGGCATACCCAATCGAGCCTTCAATTCATCACTACAAGGTTGTCCACCCGAACTGGAGCTATCAACATCAGACACACCACTATCAGCTGGACTTGGTGGAAGTGATCCTAGAGGATAGAAAAGAAAATAAATTAAATACATTAAACCCAGCCAATTGTGTGTTAAGGTGAAGAATGCCAGGATAAACATGCAGTTGACCTAATTTCCACGTCAAGTCCTTTGAGTCGTTTTTTTTCCTCCACTCATTTAAAAAGGAAACCCGGGAACATAAAGTCCTCGAACAGGAACGTACCTGAGCAATTATCCTTCTTACAGAAAGGATGAAATTCCGAACAATGGCCTGTTGACGACGTAGTCGACAAACCGTGTAACTCCTGACTGTGACTGACATCCATTCCATACAATCCTTTTTTTGATTTGTTCAATTTTAAATTTTACACAATTCCCAGCAAGGACATGAGTGCATGCATGCAACGGAAAAAAGGGATTTGATCCTTGCACACACGATGCAACATAAAAAAAGGGTTCAACATGCACCACGGCATGTGTCCAAGGAAGTCCTTTTCTTTGGCGTGACTCTATCAAGAAATTCGGGACAATTCCAAATGATGTACTTATCACAGCATGTGGATGCAAGGATACAAAACGTTATGTCGAACAGTTATAAGAAATATGTAAGAAAAAATTTTTATATAAAAAAATGGATAAAAATTTGATCCTTTCGATTCACGATATCCTTTTTGAAATTTGAGTGTTCCGAATTTGAAAAAGAATATTTTTTACACTCCCAGACCTTTTTCAAGTCCTCTACCCACTTCATCCCATTGATCGTGCAAGGATTTTTCCGTAAATGCGAATTCTCACAAGGATTCAAGTGTTTTTTCGAGGACGATTTGATCAAAACATTTTTTCTTAATTTTCCTCGTTAACTGTGAGGGAGGAAGTCGTGAAAAAACGCATAAAACTCTTAAGGAATCTTTGGAAAATCTTCAGAAATCAAGAAAATCCCAAAAATCAAAGGAATCTCAAAGGATCTTTCCGCCATATTGAAAGGATCGCTGTAAGGAAAATGGCTTCCACGGGTGAGCGCCATCTAGGATCGTGATTTTCCATCTGATTTCCGGGAGACGAGTATACTTTTGTTGGTGGTTATGCCGCATTCCTGGCATTTACAGTGACATACAACAAAAGTGCGACAGATGCGTTCTTGATTTTTATTTTTTTAAATTTGAATTTTGACAGTTGGTGATGAAGTGATATTGGCAAAACAGAAAAAAAATTTTTCCAAGGGTTATCCAGTCGGTATCGTCTTCAGACCGAAAACACAAAGGCGATCAATTCCGAGCGGCTTGAATTGAAACCGATCGATCCTTTTCAATTCAATTACTTTTGATTTGTTTACTGGCGGATTACCTGTTCTCATGGTTTCATGACGTATTTACCAAAAAAAGTAGAAAAGGGTTAATCACGGATAACCACAAACGACACAACATCAGGATCAGGTATCCGACACAGTCAATGCAAAACGTCAAGTCACCAAAGCATGTGCAAAATGTTTTTCTTTAACCTCGTGTATCCTTCCCGGCAAGGGTTTAAGGACATTTTGGTGATTTTGCAAATCTTTAATTCAAATTTGTTTAAGAAAAACATTAATTTTTTTTGGGTAAAATTCCAAAAATCACGATCCAAATTCCAAAATCGTGGGAAAATTTTTGCATGTCCTGTCGGATTCAGGACAACCAGACGTTTGTGTTTTGCCAAAGATGACATTTGTGTTCTTTTGTGTTTTGTAATTGGCCCGGATGGTTTCACAGACCACAATGACAGGCTTCTGGGAAATGTAAAAATTATAAAAATTGATTGGATATCTCCTTCAATACCTGCTGTCGATTAAGCAGTTTCCTTGAGTTTCATAGAAAACCCAGATTCATGAATCTCTTGAAACTTTCAAGTTACATTTCGAAAAGCTTTTGAAAGCGTTAGAGAAAATTTCTTTCGCGTGAACTTTTGCGAATGTCATTAAAGCTGGAGTCACTGGTACGTTCGGCGTGTGCAAAACTGTTTTTTTCATATGGAAATTTGACAACTCTCATGCTGGATTCATTTTGCGGCGAATTCAGTTCTCTCTCTGCCAAAGATGAACCAACTTCAACTTTCGTGCGGAAGATTTTCGTTTTCACCGCGAATGTCTTCCGCGTCGCGTCATTCAATTTGTGGATTGTTTTGAAAAGTGCGGTAGATTCACGACGAAGGAATGAATCATGAGCAAAGATACTCTCTTCGCGACGAATTAGTTCTGCATGCGCCCAGTTATTGAACCCAGTTATTATCGAGTGGCAATTTGCACTAGATAAATGTATGTGATTTGACAGCTCTGTTCTACTGGAGTGACCAAAAGAAAACGGCTTACATGAAATTCATGATTTACGAGTTGAGCAATGATTGAATAATAAAATAATCCTAGTCACAGGATGTGCAGGATACGGGTATCAGGATTTATTTAAGAATTCATTCCCTGGAAATGCATTCAAAATGCATCGGTAATAAACAAGAAAAAGGATATGAAGGTAAAGGATATGAAAAAGGACTTGCATAAAGTCATGCCCGCATTCTCACACTTTAAATGCAAATAAAAATTAATTATGGACATTTGGCCAAGTTAGCTGTGCTGGAAGAAAAAAAAGTGAGAAGTGATTTGAGAAATTTGTCCTGCACGGCTTAAGGGGTGAAAAAGGAACGGGAAATGTCACAATGAAGGAACCCTTTTCCTTTCCATTGTTTTCTGTTAAACACATCCCTTGACCATTTCATCCGTTGAATACCGTCAAAATGGAAAATATGGCTGGTAGCTAAATAATAATAGCCGGCAGGAATAATTTTAGATGGTCAAGGAGCGCACTGACCCCTAGTGACCTTGGGTTTTTTAATATTAAATGATTAATAGCATTTAGAGATTCACACACAGGACTGGTATTATCCTGATCTTGCCGCAGTCGAGGAAGAAGAACGAGTCCTTTTCCGAAGAACAAGGGATTTCCTCTTCCTTGAGTTTTTATTGACTGCTCTTGATCATAACTGGTTTCTGGACAATCCTGGACAATCTATGACAATGCAGGACATTCCAGGGATTCGAGGATGTTTCGTCTCCAAGTCAAAGAAATTGCCATGATGGAGTCCTTCAGGATTACAAGGATAATTCCTTACTGAATGAAAATATTTTTGTTTCATAATCTAACTCAAGTGTTGTACAACCACGCAGGGATTATCCTGTCACAGAAAGGACTGTAACATCTGCAATCCTTGTTAATCGATTATTTGCTGAAAGAAAGATGACGACAAAAGCAACCCACTCCTTTCAAAGTGCACCGAATCAATCATTGCATTTGGTCAAGGATTAAGCACACACCGATAGTATCCTTTTACCGAAAATTGCACAAAAAAAATAAATAAAATGTCCTTTGTCCTGAGGTTATTTAATTTTCGGTAACCACTCAACAGAAGGAGTTTCAGATGACAATTGAAAGGGAAAAAATTTTCCTTTTCATCATGGCGGCAATGGCGGCGGATGGGTTACTTTCATTTTTGACACTTTTCACACAAAAATGACGACATGCAGATGTTAATGAATTCAATAAAGTCCTTTGGGAAGGATTTTTTTTTCCCGAAATTGGGATTATTCGAATTTGGATGGTGCAAATGCCGTACTTATGCAACTTGACACATGCAGATGACATGTGCAAATAATGTCAAACCCTTTTCGATAGTAATCCTTTTCCTTTTTTTCGGGGATATGCACACACCTTGCGTGAGATGACGAATTATTGCAGCAGATGCAAAATACGCCATAAATCAGGACAATCAATTTGTTATCGATGAAATATTGAAAATTTCTTAAGTCACTGTACTGAATTGTTTACTAAATGAAAAGGAAGGATGTTCACATTATCGCTTATAACTTAAAAACCAAAAATCATTGAAATCTGGTTAATAGCTGATTAGAAAGATGGAAAAAATATTATACCAATATATAAAAGTTATTTAAATGTAACCATTAATTTTAAAGTTATGACAAGTTGAATTTAAGGTATCATTATAATCCTTTTAGTCAAATTCTATCGATTATAACTCTTCACCAAATTATCTCCGTTAATTGAAACAAAAACCAGAATAAGGTTTGGACTTTCCTCTAATTTTCACTGGTTTATACTATATATCTAACTGCAACAGGACGCTATTTACTTGAACGCACAAAATTTCAAGTCATGAATATGACATCCTGATCGTTTTTGATAATTGCGCTATAAATAAAATATTTAAATAAATTAAAACTTATGTGCAATTAAGAGTAAGAAATGTAGATTGAAACAAAACAAGATTTGTCTATTTTGGACTATGGATTGATGAGATACAGAAAGTTGAAGTTATGAAAATTAATAAGTGATGGTAATTTTGAATTTAATAGAGTGTCCACTGATCGTGAATCTTTGGTTGTCTTCAAGATTTTGGGAAATAGGGACCCAGTGTTGAAATTTGAATTGAAATGAAGCGGGAAATATGAAAAAATTCATGAAGTGCGTCAAATGTTTGCGATGTGGTTTTTGGAAAAACGCCAGAAATACCAGGTAATAAAAGCGCATTCAACGCTGGAAGGTAGAATAAGAAAAAACCAAATTCGAAAATTCAAAAATTTCTCACACTTTTGTCGAGCGCGTTTTTATTAACCACAGAAAAAAGGAAAGGGTTCGCCAATCTTGAAATGATCGCTGAGCGTAAAGGATCTCATCTTTAACTTGTTGAAATTAATTTATTCCGTTCAAAAGGGATTTCAATGAATTCCCGCATATTGCTCGTCTTCATAATTGATTCATCGCTTGACCAACGGTCATTTTGTGACGCAACCATTCCAAGTGCCTTGAATGTGAATCTCCCGTTTGAAAGGACCCTAAGGATAACGTCCAGTTTTTGACCAGTGTCCGGCATAAAATTGATCACTAAAACGATCTGATGTTTGAAAAAAGAAAGGGTGAAGAGTAACCCTTAAACAGGAAGAGACACAAATCGAACAAGACTGACACCGGAGACGGACATTGAAGACGGAAGGACTTCTTGAAGAGATTGCCACCATTAGATGAGAGGGACAATCAAATCCGATGACACTAAATTTGAATAAAAATGAAAACACTCAACCGGAATGGAATGGAATGAAACGGAACGACACTGATGTCGGTTGGCCTCTTATATTTTCAGATTATCATTATTCAAAAAAATAAAAACGGACAAAAGCTGGACAATGTCCTTATCTCTTCTGCGAGAAGG
This sequence comes from Chrysops caecutiens, assembly GCA_963971475.1. Lineage (NCBI taxonomy): Eukaryota > Metazoa > Arthropoda > Insecta > Diptera > Tabanidae > Chrysops > Chrysops caecutiens. The sequence continues at coordinate 71,087,593 of OZ020568.1, forward strand.
GTGTTTTATTTATTACACCCTTCTATTCAAGGAAATATGATCAAAGACGATCACTCAGAGACGGTCACTGCCTTGCGACGTCTTCCGCCATCTTGAGGCGCAGTCGTTACTGTTTGCGGATTAACCAAAAACCTGGGAACGAGTTTTTTTTAAATTTTGTTGTTGTTGTTGTTGTTGTCCAATTTGCATTTTGGGACACTCCAGATCGATGCTCTGATAAGTGTAATTATGCGGTCAATCTTGTTGATGCTGGAGACACATTTTGCGAGTGAGTCATCATTGACGTGACACGGATTTAGATCGAGTGGTGATATCAATCAGTCGTCCAGCTTTTTGGCAATCAAAATTCTTGAGAAACCCGATGACAGCTTAGTGGACAGTTTTGGTATTTGAGCATATGTCATGAACGCATCCACTGCCTTCCTTTGCAATTTTATAACCTAGACTTGTCTTGTCGCCATTTTGATGATTTGAATATTTTAAAAATTTGCACCAACGAAAAGAGACACGCTCCAGTTCATAATGACACGTGAAGTATTTATGAATTCCAGAGTTTTTCCGGTGTCCCAAGTCACGTGGGAGCTGTATCATGTCCGGAATTCGTGAAACAACTCACAGACGCTTCAAATAAGCTTTCATTTGGAATTTCCCCAGAGGGGGTTAGTGTCGTGACACGAAAGTTACTGACCACAGTATCAGAGTAGCATTGAGTAGGTGTATGAAGGCGTTGTCGTAGAAAAATTCAATTTCCCCTCGAAGCTCTGGGGATTAACGGTCACTCGTGGCATGCATGTGCGTGTTTGTGTGTATATGTGAGAAAATTTTTTTGCAACGGTTTGTGACTCATCGTTCGTATTTTTTTTCTTGATTAAATTTTTTGCGTTTCATTTTTCTTGGATGCATTTTTCAATTTTTGGGAAAGGCAAAATTTGTTTGTCGTGAAATTTATGAAAAAGGAGACTCACCTGTGCTGGAGGTGCAATAGTTCCTGTGGTACGGAGTTGTGTGGATTGGTGCGCCGCTGAGCAAATTGTGGAGCAACGGCCTGTGTTGGCTGGCAGATTGTTGTTGTTGTTGCTGTTGTTGCTGCTGCTGTTGGCTGTTGTTAGAAATGCCGCCATGATGTGACGACTGCTGCTGTTGTTGCTGTTGTTGTTGTTGTTGTTGCTGTTGTTGCTGTTGTTGCGATTGGGATTGCACTGTCGCTGCAGCAGCTGCTGCCGCAATAGCCGACACTGGATTGTGTTCTGACTTAATGTGGAGCGCTGCGGCAGCTACTGCTGCAGCACGTGCTGCTGTCAAAGACGTTTGATGATGGAGGTGATGGTGTGATGATGGTGGGGGACTTGTTGACTGCTTGATTATTGGAATTTCTGTATCTACTGGAAGAAAATCGAAAAAATTGATTATCGATAATTGTTTTTCACAAAATAAATGCTTAAGAAACGAATCAATGAAAATGTCATGAACAATTCTTGTAACAGCGAAAGTCGGCGCGGCGCCATTGTTAAACAAATAATGCCTCAACCGAAAACGGAACATCCTTGTGAATTGCACTGCAAGGTGTTGGCGCATTCGTGACCCACTTACGAGACTGCAACACAACAATTGCGAAATTCAATTCAAAATGCCGGATCCAAAAACACAATTGACGATATTTTGTTTAATATTTTGGTAATTTAAAATTCCCGCCACGTATCAAGAGGAACTTCATAAAACGACAAAATGACGAAAGTCTGACGTGCAGAATTTTGCAACAAAACGCGCGTTTCTTCGAAATTGCGCCATTTCCGGACTAAGAAACGCAGCGGGGACTAGCAGAACAATAAACCAGACAGACTTATTCAATTTCTGGCCCTTTCAAATAGAAAACTTGTTGTCTCTGGGTTTACGGACACCACTTTGCAACGTTACTGTACAGAATTCATTGAAAACAAAAACTTCATTCACCAATTGTCACTCAGAAATACATGGATTGTTTACAAGATGGCGCTGATGTGACTTTATTTTTTCTTCACTGTTTGTGATGGGTCATTCCTTTGATTTCTTTTTCAAAATTATTTCCCAAAATGATTTTTGAAATTTTTTTCAAAATTTTTCCCATCACGTAATCCTGCCAAACGCGAGCTAATTAGACTCGAAATAAATACTTGATGGAAAAATTCTCTTTTGCATAATTAATCATAAAATATGGCGTCTGTGACCTGGTTATTTCCACTTTGACAACATGAACATAAAATTTTGTTTTTTTTTATCTCTTATTTTTTATGAAAATTTAACGAATGTGGGCGGTTTGGAACATGAAGTGCGAAACAAAATTCACTCAAAAAAATTTGATTTTTTTCCCTGTGACAGTTGACAGCCATTTTGTTTTACTGTAAGGCAGTGGGGGGTTTAAGTTGTCAAAATTCAATTTTTCAAATTTGCATTCAATGAGACGATTCAAATTGCAAAAGAAAGGTTTGCTCACTTTGTGAACACGTGGCAAGTGGAACATGTGGAAATGGAACATGGAATTAATCAATTTGATGGGAAATGTAACTGTCAACTTATTAACAAATAGAAAAGGTGTAAATTGCATATTGTTCCATTCCACCATTTGGAACAATTGGAAACGGAACACATATCTTTAGTTTCATGGTGTTTTCCGCCATTTGGGGCACATTACGCTTGACACTGGCATCTTGATTTTATTAGAGTGGAAGTTCATCAATTAGCTCCACTGAAACTCCTTCTGACACACAGATGTCGCTCAAACCTCAACTTTAAGTAGAGCGTAAACGAAAGCAAGTCTTCAAGAAAAGTGAAACTCCATGTCACGGAAAGAATACCCAACCCCCACCCCAAGATCCAATGCTCCACAGCCAGAAACACCAACACGAAAAAAAAACGTCTAGCCGTATTGATCCAATTCCCACAGAGCAGGGTAATTGTGGATGGGGGTGGTTGGTTTCCGCCATTTTCCGAGCTTCTGTCGCTACTGTACAACTAAGCTGGAATGAACCCCTGCTGTTTACCCTTCACAATGATACTTAGAGGGTACAAAATGTGTCCTTTAGTGAAATGTATCCGTGCAGGGAGGGTTGAAACAACAGTGAAGGGTGAATCCCTGTTGTTTGTCAAAACAACTTTCTTTACAGAAGCTCATGGAAATAATTTTTTTTTTCCATTTAGCTCAAACAACTTTCACTGTTGTGAGGGTAGTTGCTAGGGGGTGTCAACTACACAACTCGTCACTGTTACCCAATCCGAGTGACAGGACCCAGTTAAAAGAAATATAAATCTTTTTTCCACCCCCTCACAACGTTGACGTCCTTCGGTATAGTGCGGTGACACCACGTGTCGATTATGTCGAAGTGCATCGTCCTCCAATTTGGGGTAGTTGATGCGACTAATCAAATTCAAATTTCCAAATTATCATAATAAGGGTGAACGTATCCACAAGATAATAGAGTGCAATAAGAGATGATTTGGTTGCATACTTTAAGGATGGCGCAAAGAATGAGGTAATTTATCCTTTTGAATTGCGCGGGTACTTTTTGAAATTGTTTTTAAAAACATTTCAACCACAAAAACAAAAGTGGAACGAAACAAAATAATTTTTAAAATATTGTGCATACCTTTTCCAGGTGACATGTGCAAATAAAGTAAGAAAAATTATTTTAAACAATTGCCGGAAAAAAAGTGGGTGCGTTCGTTACAAGAAAAATGTTTTCATGAAAAGTGACGGGTTTTTTTAAAAATTTGGGACGCCATTCAATTGGCAAGAGTGAAATTTGTGAATATTTTTATTATTTTTTAATTTTACTTTTATTTATTGTTTTGATAATAAAAACGATTTTCTTAAAGTCAGACGTGTTGGATTACGTAACTGACAGTTTCGAAATTTGAAATTTTCGTAAACAAAGAACGAACATGTAGGGGATCCAGTCCATTAAGGACGAGGATCATTATGCAGAAAATGTGAAATATTTTATGATTAACTCAACTTTGAGACGGGGAGAGGGTTTGCGCTTAGTGCATTCCAGTGCGTTACGCGCTTGATTTACTGGAAAAGCTGCAAACCAGTTGCACGGCAAGACAAGTTGAAACAGGTTGATGTAAGTTTATTTATTCGTTTCTGTTCCAAATTGAATCACACCTCACAACTTGTGACACCTGACGGTGAATTCAGAAATTCATAATTGGTAAAGGTTGCCATCGTGAGTGACACAGAAAACGAGTTTTTATTGTAACTGGAATAAAATTAATTTAAATTTATTAATTTCATGTTGCGTAATTGCGAATGATCGATGACATGGCGGGAAACATTCGAAATTCGAAAATTTTCACAAACCAAATTGTGGAACAATGAAAACGAAACAATTTCATTTTCATTTCTTGTAAACAGCAGCAGAGATTAACGAATGAAAGTTGAATAAAATTGTTACCAACATTCAAAAGATAAAATTGTTAACACATTGTGCAAAAGAGATAGAATGAGAAAATTGCAAACGACTCGAAATTTGGGTCAAGGCTTATTACGAGCGCGAGTGAAGTGTTTGTCGGTTTGTGCGTTGCGATTTGAGTGTGTTTGAAGTGAATGAATGTTTGAATGTTTGTGGCTGCGCGGATTTCGCAGAACGAGTCTCGTGACGATGCATTCAAGCGATCGAGTGCATTGCACAAATGCACGCACTCCATTCTCGCTGTGATCAATTTTATGTGTTTGAAAATTTGAATTTAAATTTGAATTTAAAATTAAAATTAAAATTTCAATTCACTTTCACTTCCGTTCCATTCCAGTTCGTGTCTTCTTGGGAAATGATTGTGTCATGCAATGACGACATTTTGAAAATCACAACGAAATCACGTGTTGATCGCACATGATCTCGACGACATTCAACGGCAACGATATATGCATGTTTCCATCGGAATTCGTTTTTATGTAACAAATATGGCCGCACCATGATTACAGGAAATTTACATTTTTTCCAGTTGACGTCACGGGATTTTTGACATTTCATGTGACGTATATCGCTCTGCAGATCGCCTTCATGTTTGGCAAATGCAAGATTGAAATGTTTCAGGAACAAAGTAAGACTCTCAGCAGTATGACAAGATGATCCTTACCTTAAGCAGCTTTACACTGATATCAAACTTGATACCACTTATCATATTACAATTTACACAATTTGTTACATTTTGCAGCCTCCCTCACTGTTGTTCGAATGACGTTTAGTTTGACAGTATGAACAAGACACGACCAAAGAGTAAAAGACACTTCATGTAATTGTACGTGTCACTTTTATCCGACCATGAGTGTGATTTTTCTGACTTCCTTCACAGGACAAAATGAATTCGACCAATCAAAGTGCACTTTAAACTGAAGTCCATCAAAAACGTACAGTAAATTTAAATTCTATTTATCCATCATGGAAAATAAATTGCAAATTACACTTTAAAGTGAAGTGCATTTGAATTGCATTGCGTGCCTCGTGGCTGTAGATCACATCACGGTTGGATGCTGTTTGCAAAAAGTTTTCTAAGCGTTTTGCGGTTGCATTCACCTCATTTATTGTGTGTTGCCGTTTTCACTTGAATTCTAAACTAACTAACTTTGCACACGACAACTACATCCATGATGATGATGATGATGATGATAATGATGGCGTCCATGGAGACCCTCCATAGAAGCACCTCAACATTGACTTGGCTCGGCTTGGCTACGACGTCGAGAGTGGCGACGTTGTCCTACTTACCTCAATTTATTTTTTTCCAACGTTTTTCTTGCCTACTGCACTTTTTCTTTTCTTTTTCATTTTGTTATGTTGGTTGCACATTTCAAATGCAGTTTTCATTTTCCTTGGCACTAGACTCGAAGTCATTTTTTTTTCTCTAATTTTTAATTCAAACGTTGAATTTTCTTTTTCTCATTTCCGTTTGTTCCCCTTCAACGTGAAAAGTGTGTTAGTGAAATTATTCTCGATGCAATTTTCTGCATTTCACTATTTTATTTTATTTTCTTGCTTCTTGAAATGACGTTTTCACTATTTATTAATTGCGGATATTCTATTACTCATTAATAGAGAGCGAAAATGAGGTGATGCTTTCAATTTTGTTCAGGTTTTCATTCATTCATGATTTCGATTTTATTTCAATCAAATAGAAAAAAATTTCTCGTTGCGTTTCCACGAAATCGATTCCAATTCTTATTCTGTCATTCTGACAACTTGATTCACTCCCGTCTTCTGCTCCCTTCAGTTGTTTTAAATGTTTCGACAACAATCTGGTACCTTCTCTGTGTGTTTGTGTATTCTGTATTCATTCTGACAACTTGATTGTAGTTCAAATGTTTCGACAACAATTTGCTGCCTTCTGTTTGTGTTAGTGTGTGTCAGAATGAAATCATATTAATCGATTCATTTTTGATTTTTCCCCATTCACAATTTGAAACATTTCAAATTTTCTCGAGTGGTTGATAATTGCTTTGACTGTCAAGTTCAGTAAACTTGATGAGAGAGAGAAACAAGTCAATCGAGTTGACAAATTGCGATTAAAATAATTTTTAAATTTCCACACAAACTTTCACATAAAACAAAAACATTTTCCACATTCTGAGAAAAAACTGCAACTCACTTAAATAGTCCGATCTCGTTTCTAACCGCTTCCTTTTCTTGTTGCACAAGAAAAATTCCACATTTTCACTCAATTAAATTCCATCGATGATAGCGAACGTTTTATTAAAATAGAGAAAAAACAAGAAAATTAGAAAATTTTACTTTCGATCTTGTTATGTTTATTACATATCAATTAAATTGTATTTAATTTCTTCATTACACGCTTTTATCGTTGCACGCACATGATAAGAAAGTTCTCAGGAAAGTTTTCATCAGTGAAACTGCACACGTTCAAAATGAAAGCATCATTTTTGTCTTTTTGAAATCTCCGACACGCTATCACTTGTTGATCGATTTGGACGAACTTTCAGGAATTTTCTAATTTGTCATTCATAAATGAACGTGCTTATGCCCAAAGGAGAATCTTCCTGTAAGATCCTGGGACATGATGATCAGTGCAAGCGTTCACAGTAGTTCAGTGGTTAGAGCATCTGCCCAGGAAGCAGAAGACTCGAATTCTAGCAGCATTGCAAAGTATTACAGTTCCTTAGTCAAACTAATTAGAAGGAAAGAGATAACAAACGCCGTCAGCCAACGCATTGAATCGCATTCACATTCACATTCCCATTGACCGAGTTTTTCGTTTATTTACATTAAATCGATTGTAAACAACGCAACCACACACGTACAGGTACGAGTTAATGTTAATAATTGAACAAAAAAAAAAAAAATCCTTAAGGCAAAAAAAAAATTTATTTCCGGATTAACATTTTTTTATCGGAAATTTTTTTATTTTTTTGCACAAGTTCACCTTCAACGTGTGACGTGTGACTGTTGTTGTTTGTGATTTATGCAAATGAATTATTAACCGTTTTTTCATATTTTATTTTTGTTCTGTAACTTGTAATGTGTAAAACATGATGTGGTTTTAAGGAATGCCAAATTTACAACGATCTACATCTCACAAGTGATTCATTCAACAAACACAAAACAGTTGGTACGACTGTCTAGTCTCGAGTGTTTTGATTCCCGTGTGGTTCACACTGATAACAACAAAAGCAACAACAATAAAACTTACAACAATTTTTTTTATTTAATATTTAAGCTTAACGCTTACGACAAAAACAACAAAACAACGATGAATAAAAAAAATAAAACACTCAACTTGACCTTGTCCCGAATTCAAGTGAATTTTTTTTTTGTTGTTGCTTTTTCTTCTTCTTGCAGTGCAACTTAATTTTATTTTATTCACTGGCTGCCATTTTGTTATTCAAAGCACGACTGGAGTTAAAAATAAAACGAGAAATGTAAAAAATAAAATATTACGAGTTGGAAATAATAAAATAAAATAAAAATTTTTAATTATGGCGGAGTCAGAAAGGAGTTGACCGTTTTTTGGAATTTAATTAATTAAGTTTTTTTAATTGGAGAAATTCGAATTTTTCGAAATATCTTAATTTGCAACCGAATCAAAATGCAAATGTTTTTAAAATTTCAGTTTCCAAAAATTCAAATTTCAAAAACTCGTCCGCTGAAAGTGATCACAACAGACAAACCGTAAACCAATCACACACAACGCATTCCCCAGTGCGCCTTACATGTATAAGAGGAGAAATCTTATTGAGAATTCAGATTTGCACTCAATAGCGATTACCAAAAGATATCCTACGAATCGAACCTTCACAGTTCTTAAGCCTTTATGAGGAAGAAGAGCGTGAAAACTCTAACATACCGCTCTATAATCGTGGTTTCTTCAACTCACTTCATAGAGTCATAGAGCAGTGGTTAGTTCCGTAACTCGATCTTCACTTGGTGTGTGGAATGGTAATGCTGGATTCTAATCCTTGACTTACGTGGCTGTATTCAAGTGATTTTATGAATTTTTGGTATTTTGAAAAATAAAAAATTGAATTTTTGGTATATTCAAAAATAAAAAATTGAATTTTCAGAAGAAAATAAAAGTCATCTATTAATTTCGAATGTAACGGATGTAAATTTTCCAAGGCTGTCCCACGAAAATTTGAAAAAATTAATTAAAAATGAAAAAATTTTGCCATCAAAACCGATCTCCAGGTGAATGAATCGCCTTGACTTGAAATTTCGTAAGGAAACAAACATTTCACAAAAACCTTAAATCCAAAAACATAAAAATTTCGTTAAATTTAATTTAAATTCAATATTTGAAAATTAGAAAATTCGAAAATTTTCATCACAATGACGACATTACTCGAATTATGAGTTTTGATTACAATCCCTGATGGAAATTAAGCAACATTTTTCCATATTTTCAATAGGAAATCCGTTTGTCGCAATGCTGTGGGCAACAAATGAAGAAAAAACCTTTTCTACCTGTTAAGGTGTTCATTCACATTCATTGTGTGAGACGGATAACATCTCCATAAAATATTCGAAGATCGTAATTTGTCTTGGGATGGTTTCTTAAAAAATCGTAAACTGGAAAAAAATTTATTCGACAATAGAAATGTTCCTTTTTAAGGAAATCCTTAAGGACATTCCGTTGGTTTTTATTACTTTACTGCTTGTGCATCCTTGACGCCATCTTGTCTTGCGTCACATGCATGTGTGACAGGTAATTTCGAACAGTTATTTTCCGTACTCGAACAGTTTGATTGTAATTTTCCACCGCAATTTACCGTAATTCATATTTATGATTTTCCTTTTATCCTGTCATGTCCTGTTATGTGTCCTGTTGCAGTTGTAAACGATTTTCGCGGAATTCGAAAATCCACGTTAACGGAAAAATGATTTATGATTAGGGAAAGCTGATGGAGTGAAAAGGATAATTGCACAATTCAGGGAGAAAAGAGAAAAAACAATTTCGAAATTCATTTTCGAAATTCGAAACAAAATTTAGAAAAAAATCGAAAATCCTTTGGATTATTCGGGACGATACCTATATAATTAGGGAAAGCTGATGGAGTGAAAAGGATAATTGCACAATTGAGACAACTTAGGAGGAAGAGAGAAAAAACAATTTCGAAATTCATTTTGACATTTGAAAGCTGCGCGCTCGCACTCGAATGAGGAATTTCGAACAAAAATCGAAAATCCTTGGATTATTCGGGACGATACCCTGAAATGACCCGCGGAAATTGCTCATATTTCGAAACAACGAAAAATTCGAAATCGAAAATGGAAAAAAAACATTAATCGGTTTTTATGCAACGAAATTTGAAATTTCTTGTTCGAATTTGACCGAAAAAGAGTTTATTGACGTTCGTAGATGTTTTTTCGTAGATGTGCTATAAGAAAGTCTTCATTTTTTCAAGGTTGGCTAACGCGAATTTCTGTTGTTTGACGTTTGATAATTGACGCGTGTAATTCGAATGAAGCGGATCGCAACAGTATTGCCAATCGCAGTGAGGACAAATGAAAATTTCGAGAATTTTTCGCACGTAATCAGCGATATGTCCTCATTTTGAATTTCGGGGAACGCATGGAAATGGAATGATTTTCGAAACTAATTCGAATGAAAGTGAATTCAAAATGGCGGCCTTCATGACACGTTCGTAGTTTTATGCTTTTCGTGTTTATCGAGAATTTTCCGCTGGAATTTTCGATATTCAAAAATGAAACGGAAGTTATGCATGTTAAACGACGAATGACGCATTTCCGGAGTGGCGTGGAAAGGGTCTGCAATTTTTCCTTGTACTAAAAAATGTGTGCTTAAAAAAAATTTCACACTTAATTAGTGCTAAAACGAGTAAAGCATTGGATCGAGTTAAGTAAACAAAAACAAACCGAAAAAAATTAAGGTTATAAATGGAAGGCTGCCATTGAAACTAAAATAAAAATAAAAATAAAAATAAAATTCAATTCAAAAATGAACTTCTTTGAATGGCACGTACTGTGTGCTGCAATGGCGGAATGGAAACAAAATGGCGGGTGTTGACAATTGCAGAGAAATTATTAAAATAAAAATATTTAAAATACAAGGAACTATCAGTGTCAGGTAAAAGTGACGTTTATGAAAATTTTGGTCATTAATATACAATTATGTACAAAATACGGAGCAAGTAATCAACTAAGTGATACACGACCGTTGTGGCTCCGAAAATTGGGTCAGGAATCGACTTTCAAACATTTACCTTCCATCAGGGAAAACTGACGTTTGGCTGAACTGAAACAATTTTGTTGGCAAATCATGAAATTGATATGTAAAACGAAAGTTTGGCGACAAAATCAATAAAACTAATGTTTTGTGTGAGTCATCAAGTAAGATTGATCAAGTAAAACTGACGTTTGATGAAGTGATATGTCAAAATACCATTCAGGAAGTGCAGATACGAGAAGTGCGATAACTGAAAGCTTTTACAATGAAACCTGCTTCAATTCGAGATTAGACTTCCTTTTAGAGGTCTCGAAAAGCTTCAAAATGGCGGACGAATGAATGCATTAAAACAAAATAATGTAGTAGTCACGAAAAATGCATTGTCAGTGTCAAGTTGGAAGCCAAAACCGAAAAAAATGAAAACAATTTGAAACTCAAAAACGCTTAGTCGGAAGTACGGAACGAGTAAATGCACTTCCGTTGATTGAAACGTCAGAAATTCGAAAAAAAGAAAAAATTCGTGGCCTACATCGCGCCGCGCAGCATAAATCCAATAAGAATTCATTGGAAACGATTCAATCAAGAGGAAAAATTAATAAAATTTAAAAAAATTTAAGGTAAAAATTCGCTTCACTTCCGGTACGATCACGGCCAAATCACAAAATGCCACCAGCGGAAACCAAAATGGCTGCTGCAATTGCATTCATGAAGTTACGAAACGAGATGCAATTAAACCGGAACCAGCGCCATTTTAATGGAGACGAGTGTAACGGAATCAATAATAATAAAAGTCGAAAAAATGATTTTTATTAAATTTGTTATTTAACGATTAAACAGAAACGCACCGAACGCGCGCTCGTTTCCGTGTCGAGGTCAACAGATCCAACGCCAACGAAATTTAAATTCAAATTCAAAAAATTTCAAAAAACAACATGGCGGTCGTTTCACTTTTTTTCATTTTTTTTTATTTTTTGTTTCTTGTTCTTGTCTGCGTATTCACTTTTGGTTTCATTCAAAATGCATGGAGCGAATTAAAAAAAAAATTCGCAAAAATTTGGGACAAGTGGGGAGACAAAAACACAAAGAGATGCGTGTAAATGAAAGAGATGAAAGAATGTGGTTTTCGTGTGCGCCATTCTTCAGCTCCAATCCAAACCCATTCATGGTTCCGGATTATTCCAATGAGCAAACAAGACACGAGACACAAAACACTGACAACGGCCGGAATTCAGTACACGAAAAAGGGAAAGTCATTTCCGATCATTTGTTTTTGGGGATTTATTCAACAGTTACGCAACCATTTTGATTCCAGTTGAGTCAAACTCCCAATGACAGTATGATCCTTGATCGTGGGCAAGCTGGAACTAGACAGCAGCAGCGGACTCTGTGGCAAATCAGGATACTTACATTCCAGTGACACTACAACTATCCACGATCACTAACAGATCCTTAGTTGCAGAGTGAGAAAAAACAAAAATCACTAATTGATTCTTAGTTGCAGTAGTCATCCTTAGATGCAGAGTGAGAAAAACCAACAGATCACTAACTGATCCTTAGTTGCAGAGTGAGGATAAGCAAGAGGTCACTAACTGATCCTTAGTTGCAGTAGTGATCCTTAATTGCAGTAGTGGTCCTTAGTTGCAAAGTTAGAAAAAGCAAGAGATCACTAACTGAACCCTAGTTTCAGAGTGAGGAAAAGCAAGAGATCACTAACTGATCCTTAGTTGCAGTACAGAGATCCTTAGTTACAGAGTGAGTAACAGCAAGAGATCACTAACTGATCCTTAGTTGCAGTGGTGATCCTTAATTACAGAGTGAGAAAAAGCAAGTTATACACCAGGCAACAACTTCTGACAATTTCCCAATAACCACGTGTACACCTGCTGTGCGATTAAATGGCGACCAACTCATTCATGAGGAATTTCCCTCTTATTGACACTTGTTGCACGAGAATGCAAAACGTCAGATTATTTTTCTTCTAAACCTGATTAAAAGTCACGTTTCAAAACAAGACCAACAATAACAGAATGTTAAATATAAAAACATTTTTATGTTAACTTCATAATTTACATGTTAACATTAAAGAAAACATTAAAAATTTGTTAAATAATAAATAAATGCATTTCAATGACTTTTGTGTTGCGTTCAAGTTGACCGCGCACTTGAAATTCTGTTTAATTCGAGAGAAAGACTAGAGTAATAAACAAAATTGACGGCCATATTGTTTTGTTGCGAAATTTTTCGGAACTAATTTAGCAACGACAATTGAACAACTTTTGTTGAAAGATCGGTCAATGAGTCCCAAAAGGATGGAACAAAGGAGACGTGCTGCCATTAGTAGGATTACAAAAATAAAATGAGTTCCACAACACGAAATCCAACATGTCTACCTTTTTGACTTTTAATCAAAAAATCGAAATGTCAAAGAAAATTGAGTAATTCCCATAATTTAGTGTGCCGTTACGCAGTCACTAATGATTTCACTGGCGCCACATTGACTAAAAGCCGAGTTTCATCAGAAACATGGAGAGTGAGATGAAGTGATGAACCAATCGGGGTGAGTGTCAATAGGAATGAGACGGAAAATAAATCACAAATTTGTAACATGACTCACATCTTTATTCTGTTCCAGTTATTTCTTTTTCTATGGTAGCAAATGCAGTTGACAATCTCCCAGTTACGTACGGTTAATTATTTGTCTTATGTTTACGAATAACGGTTTGTGGCATTCTGTGCATGATAGGGGAAGTTAGAAATCTCTTCCCCAATTGATTGTGACTTTCAAAGTCTCTCGAAGGAGGAATGCATTTTCCCATTTCGTTTTTCTGATTTTCATTTTTTGAATTCGAATTGAATTAAAATTTATTCAATAGCTTATTGATATTTATTAGGAACCCTCGGTTCGAGTGTCGTTTATAAGGGATCAGCACATCGTCAGCCATCTTGAAGTGGGAAAAAGGTTTAAAGGACACAAAACGACAAGGAATTTTGAGTAATTTTCGAATATTCCTTATTTGTCACGTGATTTACAACCGATTGAAGACGTTAAGCCGCGTAGTGTAGAACAATGGAACGATTCGTAATAGAAACGGATTTACTAAATAAAGAACAGTCCGGAGCTAGTATTTTTTTCCACGAGAGAGACAAACGCGAGACGTGCCGTGAATTAATGAAATAGGATAACTCAATAAAATGTCATCAATTTATTGTCGTTAATTCCTGCTACTGCCGTGTGATGGAGCGTTTAGGACTTATTCTTGTCGACACTCTTTATCTTGAAATCAACGCTTCTGGTGAGTGGCGTATTATTTTTTTCATTCCACGATGAATTGAATTAAAATTACAAATGACACAACGTGTGGAACGTGTTGAATATGAGTCACTTAAATTTGTTTTTTTTTGTGAGGAAGAAAAAAATTCTACTTCCGGTTTGGGGATGTACGCACGGTGAGTGGAATTCAATGTCAAAGTCACATTCGTTTTTCTTCACTTTACAGTGTTACCAAATTGTGCGTTTCCTTCAAAATATGTATCCTGAATTTGGTAGCTTTTGTTTGACGTTAACCACATTGAAACTTTTACGTTCCACAGCGACGGGTGAGACAAACAACGTCAACGTAACGTAAGCATCCCAGTCTCTAGTTTGCGCAAAATTCGTGCGAGAGCAAAAACGACATTTGAAAGTAAACATATGATTAAATGTAAAGAAAAATCCGCTTTGAGGTTTGAGAAACCCAATAAAGAAATTTGACCATTTTCATATAGATCTTACATTCATTCACACTTCTTCACTAGATGATACAATATCGTTCACGGTTTCGGTATCATGATATCTACAGATATCAGATGTCTGTCCATAGCATTAGAAAGAGATTATCCCTGATTCTTGTGGACCAACGTAGTTTACTGGCAACGGAGTCCTTGTCATTGTAGGAAGGATCGTTGTTGATCAATATCCATGTTGGTTACCTTTTCAATTCAATGACAACACATACAAATTGCTAAAGTATGGTGGCTGCATTCCCCAAAAGGCCTTCATGTTCCACATCGTACTCGCTCTCTCACACAACAAAGAAGCAATTTCCATCGGTCTCTTTCATTTTGCATGTGCAATGACCCAGAATACGAAACAGGAAGTTGCAAGAATTTTTTTTTGTGTTAATTATTTCACAAATTTCCCCCCACTGTTGTTGTCTCGTTCTCATTTAAGTGTTGTTTTGTTGCCAATCATGTGGTGTAAGCGAAAAAACAAAAGTTCATTCGACTCCATGTTGGAATGAAGCAATTTGACTTTTCAAAATGGCGTTTGACTTCCATTAAAAGCGCGGAAAGCTTCTTTTTTTATGTGATACTATTATTTATGCTTCCATTGACAAAATTTCTTAACGATTATTTTTGCGCAATTCATGGAACTTTTGTTGTTCAAAAATGTAATTCAAATAAATCAAACATCAAAGGCGCGCATTTCGTCCCAAAGTGACGCCATGTTGTTTTATGACAGAAAAATGTTTCATCACGTCACTAGTCACCGGTAGATGGCGCAAATTTCAAATGAGAACAATATAAACGTGTTTTCCAGCAGATTCTCACCTGACTTGATTTGGGTTTTCGATGAATTCCAATGAATTCCGTCTCGTTCTCGACCAATAAACGAGTCTTCACTATAAATTCAAGCTCAAAAAAACCCCAGACTGGGTCAATGAATTTAGTCAATTTAGCATGACGAAAATATTTAATTACATCATCAAAATAAAAAACGTTTTCTCAAAGTCAAACGAGCTTTTTCTTGTTATTTTTGCTTTACCGAGTTCTATTCATTTAAGCATCATTTTAGACTTCCGGAAGTTTATATAAGGAATGTTGGCGGGTTTTTTTTATCTGGATTTATGACTAATTTTTTTCTCGGTTAATTACATTTTGCCGGATTACGGAGTGTAGTGGACGTCAAAATGTTTATTGTACTCGCACGTCAAATCCACCTGACTTGGGAGTGATTCTTGAATTTTTTTAAAAATACACTTCGATTATGAAATAAAAACTCAAAATAAACTTCATGTCATTCTGATCAAAATGTTCACACAAACGCAAACACAAACGAGAAGTGAAGCTTCTTACACAAACATTGACACGCAAAGGAAATGTTTGTGAGGAAGGGAACAAATTGTTGTCGAAACATTATTAACCGAAAATATGACAAAGAATTGGATAAAATTAATTTATTCATATGCCGCAATATCATTAACCTTTTCTCGGCTACAAAACAAATTGCGTTGCAAAATCGGGAACCAGTATGTTGGGAAAACAGGAACTGGTATCGCTGAAACGTGGAGACATTTCATGGAACCGGTCTGGAACGGGATGGTTTTGTCTGTTGCTTGTTATAGTGGAGGTGGATATTCATTCTGAAAATGGGGTTTGATTTGAGAATTCTACTAGGAACAATTTGGAATAGAACAGTCAAATTAATGACATACCCACGTGTATAATAGTTTTTGCGGATCAAAAGTCAATAATTTATGAAAAATTTAAAAACAAAAACAAATTTCTCGATATCTTCCTGCGAAACCGGAAACAATAAAAACAAAACAATCGCGAGATGATAACGAACAAAAAAACAAATTCAATTCAATGAATGAGTAAGAAATTTTCAAATTTTCGCGGTTGAATGAATTCAAAAATTCAAAAATTCAAATTTGAATTTGAATTCGAATTTGCAAAGTGTCAAAAACCCAGAAGTGACACATGAGTGGCACGTAAACAAAGTCATGCGAACCACAAGAGACAACAACAACAACAGCACGAGCTATGAAAAATCTGGAATTGGAAAACAAGAATTCCAACACAAACAAACAAATGAACAAATGAAAAACGAAATAAAAATTACAATGAAAAATAAAATAAAAAGAGGCAGATGATGATGATGTGCTGGGCGTTATGTAAGCGTGAGCGAGATAGCGCGTTTATCTAGAAGACCTTGAACTTGAGACAAATCGTACAAACGGCGAGTGCTAATGACGTTTGCTGGCCACCACCACCATCGCATAATGATGTGTTTGATACTGGTGGAGCGAGGGGAAAGGATTGATTCGCGATCGTGTGTGCGAAAGAGGAATAAAAACAAAATTTTCTTTTATCGATTTTCACTTAAAGGGAATTTCAGCATTTTCACTTTCATTGGAGACGATTTCAAATTCAAATCCAGTAAAACCCTGATAAACGCAATTAAAGGAAACTGTGGCTGTTGCAATAACCAAGAAACACATTTCAATGGCTAGGCAGGAAGAAGGAAAGTGAATCATATCATACACATACATGCATGTATGTATATTCTTTACACTCTTTGTGCTTGGTCACAGCTAGTTGCGTTTATTGATTTGCGATTATCGAGGATCGAAATTGAATTTGACACTTGTGACGTTGAGTGAATTTGAGTGAAATTTGCAGCGATCTGGTTGGCTGGGACGTTATGAAAAAGGAATGACCAAAAAAAATCGTGTTAACTAGGTCATGTACTTTCATTGTGGTTTTGTTATTGTTGTTGTTCAATTGGTTGGGGAGCAACATTCTCCCCAAAAAAACCCACCACCGTTGACAAGTCACAGTTAAAAGGATTAAAATGTTTGTGTGCCTTGGTCAACTGGAATCGATGATGACAAGTTCCACTTTGTCTCCACTTAACGCGAAAATAACTAGTTGCGGAGAGCAAAAGGGGGGCGAGAGAAGCATTCTCGATTTTGCGCAGAACTCATCCGCACAACCACATGAACAAGCGTGTGAAATATTCACGACTTTATTGATTTGCATTCCTCTCCCATCAAAGTGAAGAGAGCATAAATATTGAATTTCCGGGAAAATAGGCCTCCACGAGAATGAGGGAGACACCCCAGTGCACACAACCACAAGAGCACGCTCCACATTGTTCACTGTGCCTGTGTGTATGCAAATGCAAAAGTGAAAAGACAACCTTGAGATTGCGAAATGGGTGATGACCTGAAAATTCTTCACGTTTTTTTTGTTTGTTCCTGCTTTTCCACTCTCCTTCTCTCACATGCTCTCATTTTTTCGTGTATTACTCTCCACTTCCTTGTTTTATTGGCGTGTGTTCTACTTCTCTTCTCCCCATCAAATTTGCTCCATCGCTCTCACACTGTTCGATTGACATCACTCGAATGTGGGTACAGTGATTTGCAAAATTTTACTTCAACGAATTGCAGTCGAAATTGCAGTTTCCTTTTGGGGAAAATTCCGTCCATCACTGTAGTTCGTGTAGAGAAAAGCTTTCATTTTCACAAGGAATAAGGATTCACTTTCCTTCTTCTCCCTCTCTCATTGTCTCTTTCTCTATGTGTCCAACACACTCTCACTTGAAACATTTTGAATTATTCATACGATGGAGCAAAATGTCTACCCATCATTACTTGCACTGTTGCTGCCGCCATTTTTATGTGGGGTAGGTTCGTTCGAGCAAAAGGGAAATTTTCTTTTCGTTCGAAATTTTTTCAAGGTCACTTCCTTATGGTACAAAAACAACAACAACAAAAGGGAAATTTATTGTATCCCCACCACCACCTCCACCAGGGAAATCGTAATGGCGGTGTTTTGACACGAAAAATTCCACGAGAGCACCGTGGTGTGACGGCTTTTTTTGCTGAATCGATAAATATTTTTCCCATCATAACTTTCGTCTGTGCCGTGCCGGCAGTCATTTGTCCATAAGCTTTTGTCGCTTTTCTTTAAGATCCTTAAACGTCAGGCGACTTTCTGGCGTTTCAAGTACGTAGTATGAAATTAGTAAACGTCACATTGACATTTACTTGTCTGTCACTTGAATTTGCTAAAAGCTTTGAAGTCTGAAAGCGATTTTGACACTTTGATGATTTTCTTTCAGTTAAAACGTCAAATTTGACAGTTCTCTCCAAAGTCAATTTTGACAGTTACTTCCGACTTGAATTTTGACAGTTCTTTCCGACGTCAATTTTGCCAGTTCTCTCCAACTTGAGTTTTGACAGTTTTCTCCAACGTCAATTTTGACAGTTCTCTCCAACTTGCATTTTAACATTTCTCTCCATGCTGAATTTTGACAGTTCTCTCCAACTTGAATTTTGACAGTTCTCCCTAACTTGAATTTTGACAGTTCTTTCCAACTTGAATTTTGACAGTTCTCTCCAAGTTGATTTTTGCATTTCAATGACGTACCATGTTCCACGTTGCGTCATTTTGCATTCTTTGCCGTTCTGTCTCCTTGTGTTTTTGTTCCTGCTTTTGACAGCTCTCCCACTTTGACAGTTATTTATTATAAATTTTATTACAAAACGTTACCTTTGCTATTTTCGTAATGTGTTTTGATATCATTTTGATATTTTCGAAAATATCATTGAAAGAATTTTTGAAATTTAAATTAAGATTCGTAAAATTAAAAATAGAAGCTTTTATCGAGAGCTTTTTAATAGGGTAGTCGGACATATTTGTTTGTTTATCAAATCAAGAAAAATCAGGAAAATGTTCCGTAAACAATTTTGTTTTGAATCGAAGTGCTTCGGAGTGGACGTTTTGTCTAGTCAGAAACATTAAATGCTTTGGAACTGTGGAAACGGAACATTTTCAAATTTAAAAAATCTATTTTTAAACCCTTTTGGTCTAATAAGTGGCACGGAATCATCAGAAACTTGATTTTTGTATCATGGAACAATGGAAATGGAACACGTTAATTACTTGAATTTTGACATTGCGATTTGCAGGGCACGAAAAGTGTGTTGGAACGAGTGAAACGGAACGGAAAAGTGGAAAAACTAAAAAATCCTTTTGACCCAGATTTAAGTTTTTTAAATTTTTTCCCACCAGCTTCCACGGCACTTTGTCAAGTTGGTACATACTTTGGGGAGGAAGTGCTTGTAGCTTTTCTTTTCATTTCATTCCGATGTGTTTGGATTCTCAGCCTCCATTTTGCTTTTTTTCCCATTTGACCCAACTACTTTCACTTCACTAAACACACACCAATACACACGCACACATCCGGTGAGCGTAATTAAATCCGGGCAAGGTTGCTGTTCTAAATAAAAAATTTTTTCAGCTCAGTATCCCCACCACCATTGGGGTGGATTTACTACTATTCCCCGCACTCGCACCCTGAGTGAATTGAGAATTTCCTCGGCAGCCCAGCTTTTCTCGGGCTTTACATCCGGGAAAGTGTGTCACTGACACAAAGTGAAGAACCCGGAGAGAGGAAGTGGGAGAATCGGGTCCTCACCACCTCCTTCGATTACGGCCAACATTTTTTTCTCTCCGTCTTCAGCTACAATCCGATATTAACATGCTTTTGATGTAATGCGGGTCACTGGGTTCTGTGTTTCTTTTCCGGAACGACTTTTCGAGCGTCAACTCTTTTGAGAGACGGAAAATTGAAAGGAAATTCAAAAGGAAAACCTTTTTTCCCAATGAGGGTTCGGGGTACAGGGTTGGATCCCTACAGGGTGTCGTGATTTAATGAGATGCAGTTCTAATTTTAACCCTCTTGCGCCGGGAATTCGGAATCAATCGATGAGAATTCAATAAATGTGGACCGGGTCGAGCACCCGGTTCTTGTGTCGTGCAATTTGACTCTTTAATGACGCAGTAAGGGACACCTTTTTGCGAATGAGTCGATTCCCACGATCGGTTTCGAGGAAATCATCGAAACGAACATTGGTAACAGAGACATTATCGTTCCATTTCCAATTGTTCCACGATCGGTTTTGAGGAAGAATTATGGATAACCGCTCATATAGTTGCATTTCCAACTTTTTTAGTGACAACCAATATATGACAATCGATCTTGTTCCGTTTCCAATTGTTCCACAAAAACATTTTGGTGATATAAGATAAATTTTTTAATAAAAATTGTTTTTTTTTTTTGGGAAATTTGAAAAATTCGCTGAGTGCACTTGCACTCAAAAGTAGTTCAAAAGAGACTAAGGTCTGATACTCACAATATCTCTTCATCAAACTCTTCTTGTACGCCCGCCCTTGTCCTTTGTCCTCGCCGCCACCGCCAGCCGAATCATCCGAGTCGGTGCCCGCCGAATAAGTCCGTCCACGGCGTCTGCCCATGGCAGTGCTGAGGGATAAATCCAAAGGCTTCTCCTCATCATCATCGTCCTCCTCCTCGGTGGTTGTGGTGTTGCACGCGCCACCATTTCTCAGCGACTGTGGTGACACTGTGCGCCTCTGGTGGTGATTCTCATCACTGTCCACGTCGTTCTCCTTCTCATGGACGTCGTAGTCCTGCGAGTCGTCTGTGAAACATCGATACGATGGAGTATTGGTGACATTTGTCTGCCGGACTCGTCCGTTCGACGAATGACAGTCGTCGTCTTCGTCGCTGCCAACCAAAACCGATGGGCGTGATGGCGGCGCTACTGTCGTCGACTGATAAAGTTCTTCTTCCTCGTCGATCTGGATCTGACGTTGATGTGGATGAGGTGGTGATGCTGTACAATGTCTTAAACTGTCACTAGTCCTACAACTACTACTGCTGGCGGTACTGTACGCCGGCGATCCTGCTTCTGGCGTCGGTGTAACCACCATCGCGGACGAGGATCCTCCTCGGCCCGATCCTCCAGGAGACACAGATCTCCTCTCTTGACTAGGTACTGGTGTTACCGCTTGCAGTGTGGCATTTCCGCACAGCGAGGACGAAGACGAGGACGATGACGCCGATGATGACGAGGAGGTCGACGTGGATCTACGTCTTATAACAATCGGCCTTTGTTGCTGTTGCTGCTGCTGCTGTTGTTGCTGTTGTTGCTGTTGGGGCGACGACACTGATGATGGGTTCGGACTTGGTTCCGGGATTTTCTGTCCAACAACAAACGGATTTGTTGCCATGTGCTGTAGCATAATCATTTTGAATTCGAAATTTTCTTAATTAATTTTAATTTTGTAATTCACAGTTCCTCTCAAAACGCACTCAAAAATCGCGTTTTTCTCAGTCCCTTGTTGAAGTCATTTTATAGATTTCCCAAAAATTTTCACTATCAATTCAAAAAAACACACTTTTCCTCAACAATTTCATAAACATTTCCTTCAAAAATTTTCACAATTTTCCTTAAAATTTTCCACAATTTAAATTCGACTAAAATGAAAAAAATTCCATTTCCACTTGTTCCTCAAGTTTATTTTGTACTTTACGTTTTTCCGATAAAATTAATAAAATTTTCCTATTTTCCTGAAGAATTTCCACAAAACCGGCACTAACACACTTTCCACGAAAATCGCGAAAAATCCAAAACCCGCTTGAAACCGTAATTTTTGTAAATTTTCAGTAATAAATTTTTGAAATCAAATTCAAATTTGAATTTGAATTGAAAATCATCGTTTGACTTTTATATAATATTTTGTTTTGTTGCGACACGATCACGACTTGCCTCTCTCATACGACAATCGCTACTGTTGCTGGAAGTTGTGCCGCCTTTGGTGTTTCTAGTTTTTGCGGCAGCAACAAATCACTTCCACCACAGAACACGCACACTCACGAAGTTGGTCGCGTTTGTGAATGAATGCAGCGTCAATGTGTTGGGTTGGTTAAAAGAGAGAGTAATTCCCACTCGCGGTTTCACTTTCTGTTTCATTTACAGTCGCTCATGTCTCTCTCGCTGCACGCACACTCACTCAATGTGATTTTTCACAAAATCGTCTCACACACACACGTATTTTTTGCACACTCGTTTCGGTTTTGTGCAATTCCGATGGTGATGAAAGAATGCAGCTGATCCAGGATGTGATGAAAATCCAATTGGAGTGTTTGTTCTAAGCACAGTGTTTCTCAAGCATTCAACTTTTGTTGAACAATTTTCCCACTTTTCCTTCACAATTTTCAAGTACTTGAGGTAGATACACAAAATCTACGTGAAACTCATGTTTTCCTTATTTACACCGAAGCACTTTCCTTCGTTTCCATTCTTTCGAGAACAACAGGAAAATCCGGCACACCGGAAATACACTTGGCAACAGTTTTCCCGCACGTAAAGTTTAAAGCTCTTCCATGACTTCCGTATCCTTTTTTGAATTTCCTTTTTTTTTGTTTTTGTTTTTGACACTTTTCCGGTTTCCGGTTGTTTTTGTAAAATTTTTCTTTCTGAGGTAGAGTAATTTTTGTTTTCCTTTCGCACACAAAAAATTTTCCTCTTTAAATTAAAAACAAAATAAATGAAAAAACACGAATGTGTGGAAAATAAAAAATTAACAAAATTATTTCCTTCTACGACACGCCACGATAACAAGACGATGTGAACCCGCCCCGATCTAGAGTCGGAATGACACCGGAGTCGGAGAGGACGAATGAAATCGAAAATACGAAAAGTTTTCATTTGTTTTTGAGTTTTGTTGGCGAGCGAGAGAGAGAGAGAATTGTGTCGAGTATGGATGCATGAGAGTGACGACGAACGTGGTTCGAGCCCAGCAACAGTTCACACACACACACTCAAGTGGATTGAGTTCTCGCTCTCAGTGGGAGGGGAAGTGGATGAGTTTTCATCGACTCACCTTGACTGCTGGCTGAGAGAGTGAAAATGAAATGGAGAGCAGTTTTACGGAATTTTCTATTTTTCATTTTCCATTTTCCCAGCAAGATGCGAA
The DNA here is from genome assembly GCA_963971475.1 of Chrysops caecutiens. Lineage (NCBI taxonomy): Eukaryota > Metazoa > Arthropoda > Insecta > Diptera > Tabanidae > Chrysops > Chrysops caecutiens. The sequence goes on from OZ020568.1 coordinate 71,110,876, forward strand.
ATTAGGTGTACCTGTCTCTCTTGTATTTGTGACACCATCCCCTTCTCGTATTCTTCTCTTATGCCCCTGTGTTGGTTTTGTGTTTTTGTGTTTGTGTTCGGAAGGATATACCGTCTTGTGGGCGGCTTTCGTTCCCAACCCCTTTCAGACGGTGTCAGTTTTACTTGATCCTTTTAATCTGCTTGAAGTGGAACTGAACCCTTGACGGGTGACTTTTTGAGGGTCTGCTGTCAATTCTGATTTCTGTCATTTTTTGTTTGAAAGGATTTTCAAAACTTAATGCACGTAAATCAAAAAGGACCTGCTCTTACCGCCATTTAAAATAACTTCTCTAATAACTAATATAATTCAAACTTAGTATTCAATAAATTATTAATGATAAAAAAATATTTTTGAAATTTTCAAAAATTCGAGAAGAAAAATTCAGGATACTCGGAATTGCTTCAAGAATCGTTCAGAACAAATTTGTTCCCCTACGCCAACGCAGTCATGTTGGGGAAACATCACAAGTGAAAAACCATCGGAACACTCTTCTGATTTTATGAATTCCATCATCATGCCGCATGCATACGCTTGCCAAACCTACACAAGCCATCACAAGGTGAAACGCGTGGATAAAACGTTGGGCTTGGTTTGTGCAGGTTTGCAAGCGCTTGCGGACGTTTCCATCGAGTGTCGGTATTTTGACGCAAATCAAGGGAATGCGCTTGTGCTCAGTTAGTTTTGTGGAGAATTGACGTGTCATCACAGAACAGACTGAAACAGTCGCAGCCAAACGTCTGTCGCACTTCTGAATGAATTTAATGAAAATCAAATTTCTCAATCATCAAGTGGACTTTAAGTGGAAAAATTTGTCCACCACCTTGCGTCACACTGAAGTCAGAAGTTTGGGAAAAATAAAACCCTTTGAAAGTGAATTTCTAGGTCACCAGGTCGACTGACAATGGGAAAAAAAAATGGACGTTATCAATTCGGAAGTTTACACAAAAAACAATTTTTTCCAGATAATAAAGAAATTCCACGTCTCGAATATATAACGCTGATAAGAAACGCAACAACACGTTACAGGTGTAAAGTAGCGTGACACTTATTTTTTAACTGTCTGTCTGGATAAGTGTCATGTGTGACAGTTCAATTGGGAAATTGTCATCATAATCGCGCGGTGCTGCTGAAACTTTCCTCATTCGATTTGTGACACGATTACACTGTGTAAACACGATGGGATCGTGTAAACATCAGAAAAATTGTTTAAAATTTTATTTTCTGTCTTTTGAAAACGTCAAAAAGTGATAAGATAACAAACGAGGAGACACATTTACGGAACCCATTTCCACGTCGGAATGCATTTCCAGTGTTTCCCAATTTGAGCAAGTATATGCGATGCATTGCAAGTAATTGCAATATTTGATTTTTGCGCTCGTCATGTCGCTGTGAGTGATGAAATTACAGTAAGTACTAAAAGACCAATTTGGATGCCTACAACAGAATAGTTCGTTCTCGTTCACTTATAAGAATTCATTCCTATTAGTACATAGTACATATACTACACAAGACTAGGGATGCAGCAAAACGATATTTCTATATACGTTGATATGCGATCAAGTCCCACAAGTCTCTGTTGCTCTCGGCACTGTTATGACTTTACAACGCGATGAACTCCCATCAAGTAGTGAGTCTAGAACTTTTCGCAATGCATCATGGACCAGCAAAACTTCACAACTCGTTTCCTGATTGGTTGACGAATGACATTTCTCTCACAAGTTTTTCCACACGTGTTTAAATGAAGGATTCATGAGTAAAATGCTTTTGGGGTTCTTACGGGCGTGATCTTTCAGGAAGAATTTCAACAGGAAGAAGAAAAAATTTCAAAGAAATCACGACGAAGCACGAAGAAAAACGAAGAAATCATGACAACTCCAGATGTTGGAGTCGAGGCAAAAACTGAGATAAATTACAGTCTTGCAATATTTTTGTGTTTCCTGTACTGATTGCGAAGTCTAACCTCATCATCACATCCGATTGCAACAGACTGCAGCCCAAGAGACCCACGATCGATTGAAAAATGGAAGGCGAAAAAAAAGTTTCACTTCGACTCCACTGTGTGTTGCATATAGTGACTTCTTTCAACCGCCATTTTGTTGAAGTGCCACTGGAGTGAAAATTCTAGATCACAGATCGTTTGACTCGCGATTCACCTTGAGGAAGTGCTAAAAAATTTTTTTTTCTTTTTGAAATTTTCTGCATTGCACTCGAAACAAAATGGCGGTGATCGTTGAATCAACACAGAAATCGTGAGGTACAAATCAAGTCAACAGGGAAACGCAGAAAATCTTGATTTTTAACCAGAAGATACTTGGAACAATTCCCGAAAATGTGGGAACGGAACGAGATAAATCACATTCACAATTGACGGTTGGCAGCAGTGCAACCCTCGAATTTTCATTCAACATTTTTTTCATGTATTTTCGGCCATTCTTTTCCTCCAACATTTTTATTCCCATGAGGACAGGACGTCTTCAAAGTGGGGGGAATGATGCAGATCGCCTCGGGGCAGCGGAAAAATGTTAAAAAAAAGTAAATGGCGGCAAATTGTGAACTTTTCTGCAACGCATACCGGAAATTGGTTGCGATCGTGCGTTGGAAGATTGCGTGGATGCAATGTCTGAGTGTTCCGTTTCCAGATTGTTCCAACTGCCAAAATATAATTTTTAGGTGAATTTGAAGTATTGAATGGGACAAGGTAGACTTATGTGAGAAAAATGACAATTTTTGGCATATAGGTGTTCCATTTCCATTTCGTTCCACATGCTCAATTTGACGTTTCGAGACTAATTTTGTGATTTGTTCAAGAAAACCAGCCTATATTATTGAAATTAAGGCTTTTTTTAGATGTAAACACGAGAATAATTGCGAGAGAAGGGGAGAGTTGAGTTCTATGCGGAATGAGAATGAAAAATTCAAAAATTATCAATGAATTTCCACTAGGCAAAAGCAGAAAATTGCATACAAGATGACCATGAAACCTGGAATTGCTGAGAATTAGAAGGAAAATTTATAGTTTTCCCAGCGAAACACGTCCACAGTTCATTCCCCCTTAGAGAAACGTGAGAAACTCGCTTAAATGTTTAGTAAATAAATTTTCTCGAAAATATTTTCACAGCCTCGACACTGTAAAAATGAAAAACAAAAAAAAAATTTGAAAATTTTTAGTTAATTTTCGTTCATTACCAACCGCAAAATAAAAATTCTTAACCACGTCGTCCAAACACTGCACCAATTGCAATGAAATGGAATTGGAACATTCAAGACGGCCATTTTCTTTTTCGTGTCAAACATCACGTTCCATGTTCGCGGTTTATTTGAGTCGGAAACGACAAAATTAAAAATAAATTCAAAATAATACGAAACTTTGGCCGTGGCTGCTTTCATAATAAACAGAAATTACACTTGGCTTCTGTAACTTTCCGCCACAGGTCGTGACTATTTTGAAAACATGTCGAGATTGGAAAATTCCAAAATGTCGTAATGGTGAAATGGGAAAATTCGACTGAAAAGTGAAAAATTTGACATTTCCTCGGGAAACACAGTAACTTCACATGGCAACACTGACAAAATAATGCCACCATTTTCAAGAAACCACATTTATCCGGTGAAGTTTCATTTTGCATCTGGTAACACCAATGACTTGCTACTCAAGGTTCTATCATGAAATTTCAATTTGACACAATACAAACCATTCAAATTGCATCTGGTAACACTAATCAATTTCAAAGAACCATGTGGTGTCTTTTGACCTTAAATGTCAAAACCATTTTGACAGCTGACATTTTCCGGCCAATTGAACAATTTCACAGCTGTCAACTGAAATTCCTCTGATACGCCATCAACTGACAGTCTTCTTCGTCAACTGACGTTAGGTGAATCAGTCTGGCCAGATGGCAATTTCCTTCAAAATGGCGGTTCATTATGTGTCAACAAAATGGCGCCAATTACAATTTTGATAAGATCAACCGCTTCTTTCCCGCAGCAAAACAGAAACCATCTTGAAAAAGACAATTTCACTTTTCGTCGCCATTTTGCCAGTATCCCCATTAAGCCCCAGTTGAACATTCACAATGGTGGACCTACTTTTGGCGGAGTTGTATTGTGCGGAAATTCAATGGAAGTAAAATAAAGTTTAACAGTTTGCTCACGGCGCTAGTGTCGTCGTCACACCTGTACAAGCTGAAACATTCAAAATGGCGGCAATCTGTCATGAAAATTTCATTCTTCTCCCTGAGAAGTCCAGCTGGCCAAAATGGCGACAACATCAACAAAATGGCGCCCATTTCCATCTCAAGTTCAGTTCAGGTGAATTTTCATTTTCATTTCAATTTACAGTCGAGATTTTCCTTTTGAATTTTCTTTGAAAACTTGCACGGAATTTATTGCAATTTTTTGTAGTTGTTGCTGTTGCTGTTGTTATTAAAAACTTTTTCCTTTCTTTTTCAACAATTTGCAATGCAACAAAGACGTTTGGAAAAATCTAGGTCACTAGCAGTAGCAGCATGCCTGCTTTTCTTCTTCTTCTTCTTGTAGTTTTTTTTGTTTTTTTCGAAAAGTTTTCTCTCCGCGAAACGCAACAAGTCAATTCAACTTTTGTTGCACTTGACTCGTGATTTCAATTCATTTTCATCTCGAACACAAATCGGGGTTTCTTCATTTTCACATTGAATTTATGAGTTATGTCGTTTGGAAAATGCTTTTTTCCAAATCAATCATATGTCCACTTTGCTTAAAAATGGCAATAAATGTTAAAATGTTGCTATCAACAATTAATCAAATTATTGTATTACAAATTTCTCTTCATTCCCAATACAAATATTTAACGATTTTCATGAAAATTCATCGTTGAAAGTCATTTTGCTAGATTCAAATTTGAAACAAACTCCTGCCGACCGCGACATTACCAACAGAAGGGATCTCGAACCAGCAACATGATGATGGCTATACAAGCAACATGATGATGGCGCCACAAGCAATATGGTGGCGATCATTACAGTAATTTTATTCTGGGAAAATTCAAATTCAAAACAAACTCCAGACAGAACCAACCAGACAGAAAGGATTTTGAATCAGCAACATGTTGCCACATGATGATGGCAGCACAAGCAACATGACTACGATCATTAGAATAATTTGGTTTTGGGAAGCACGAATTCAAAACAAACTCCTCCCGACCGTGACTATCCAAATCCAACAGAAGGGATTTTGAATCAACAACATGTTGATGACGACACCAGCAACATGGTGGCGATCAATAGAATAATTTTAATTTGGAAAATTCCAATTCGAAAGAAACTCCTGGCGACCGTGACTGTACCGACAGAAAGTAATTCGAACCAGCAACATGATGCCACATGATGATAGCGACACAAGCAACATTAAGTGATCATTAGAACAATTTTATTTTTGGGAAAATTAAAGTTTTTACCGCATATTCACGAAAAAAATCATATTGGAAACTGTGTCAAGAAAAAGGAAAATTGAAAATAGAAATTTTCCTCTTCATTTCACTGTCACTGTCGTCGCAAATTACGCGACAAACTGGAAAAAACTGGAAATAAAACGCACACCTTAATTTCTTCTTCGCATAAAACTCGCGTTTCTGTGGTTTTTCAACAGTTTTTTCCACAAGCTTTTCCACTCGATTTTCCTTCACTTCAGTTGCGTGCAGATTCTCTCGTCACTTTCCACTTGTTGCAATTGATGCATTTTAAAATTGCAATTTTCTTTTCTATTCAAACTTCCTTTCTTCTACCGTTGAGTATATGGTGAAAAAAAGTAGATCTTCATTTTGTTTTCACCTGGAAAACCACTTTTCCTTCACACATTTTCTGTTTCGAAGAATTAAATTTTCTTGAAACCACTCGACACGCGTTCCACAGGTCTACCTGTGTTTTATCACTTTTGCATTTTGTCCAAGAGCAACAAAATAACAAAACAGAACAACACCCTCTCATATTGACTGCCATGTGAATTTCCATACCGGCATATTTCCCGCGACAAATGTTTTTCCGTTTGCGGAAGAATTCAATTGAAAGTTCATGCTGTTAATGAAATTATTATTATGAAAACCAGAAGTGCATGCCTTTCGAAACGCCACACACATTTGACATATATGCATTGGCACGTGTCGCTGCATGAGTTGCATTTTATTACGGGGAAATTGCATGGAAATCCCGGACGTAACAATTACTCTCACGTAACGACCATTTTTCATTTGCTGTTCCACATTGTGTTCTTTTTTCTAAAATTTTATTTGACATTTCAGACTTTATTTTGACATTTCAATCCTTCAATTGACAAATTGAATTCAAAACCATGCTCATTATCTTAAATCTTACATTTCGTTTGAGAATTCAAAATCCAGAAAAGCTTTTCAACGCCATCTTCAAATTCAAAATGACAATTCAACTGCCTTTAGTTCTCGTTCTTCTTAATAGGAAAATTTCAAAAATAACGACTTATTCAAAATACTTGCGATTATGAGGATGAACGTAGCATGTCCTGCTTTTGATGACAGCAGCATACTTACCTGAAAAGAGACGGAAACATTATAAATAAGAAAATTCGCAAAAATTTCAATCACAAGAGGGGAGAGTGCAGCAGAAGGATTGCATATAGTTTGTGAATTGCCACTGATGAAGAAAACGTATGGTTGTCGAAACAAATTTGTATGAGATACATAAAAATAATAAAAAGCGTATAAAGGAACCACATTTTCATTTTAAAAATATAATTAAATTGAACGACAGGCTAGTATCCTAAATGAACCAACAAGGAGGGGCATTCCATCATGATCGGGAAGGAGTGTGTATCAAGGATCTGAACCAGATCGGAATGAAGTGAAGTTCGCCTGACGGTAACTACTTCGAAGATCTGCACTCATCAATCAAGTATTTGCGAAAAGCCTTGAAGCATTTACTTGACGCAAAGCAATGAAAAGCACATGAGTGCCGTTTGAAAAAGAAAAATAAAAATTATATTAAAAACTTTTGAATTTCATGTAAAAACAACCTTCACTCATATGCAAATCAATTGACATATTTACCAAAGTGCATTTAATGAATTCATAAGAAATAAAAAATAAAACATTTAAATGAAAAATATTGAAAAAAGCAAAATGTCTGTCACCATTTGATATTTTTCGCGCGCATTGGCTGCGTTTTGGCATGACATTTACTGGGTTCTATGCTGAATGCGTTTGAGTCATTTCGATTTTCGAATGGGTAAATTTTTCGACCTTACGTCATTTTCAAGAAGTTTTTGAAAGTTGACATTGACTTGGTGAAGCAATTGCAAGGAGGGGAAACTCATTCCTGGAGAAAGTGTTCCTTGGATGCGTTGTGATGCGTTAAATTGATTTGAGAGATTTTTCGTTCTTCTTTTAACAAAACAAAATGAATGCGTTGCTTTCCGTGTGTGAGTTGAGTGGGAATGATTTTTAAAATAATTTTTTCAAATTTTTATCAACGAAAATAATTTTTTTTTATTTGTAATTTTATTCCAAAAATATTCGCTCGGTTTCCGTAATTTGTTCCTTATCGCACAGTCGCCTGCATTTCGCCAGATTGCACATCATTCGAATGGGAAATCATTTTTCGCTTATCAGAAAAATGAAAAATTTTAAATTCACAAGAATTTCTTCGAATTCAAATCAATGTCAAAAGGTCAACATGTGGTTTTTATGCATGACAGATTAATTTCGTCGATGACACAATATGATGCATGGTTTATGAATACTCGGAAGTCATCCAGAAATTTGTTTATTTTAATCGGAAACCTTTCGAATTCAGAAATTCTTTTGAATTTTGAGAAAAATTCAGAAAATCGCGAAACGTCAAGTGCGCCTTCAATGCTACAATAATTTTCTCTTGGTTCGTTGAATGGCAGCCATTTTTGATTTTGAATTTTAAATTTTCCGTTAATGGAAAAATCGAAAATTCTTTTTCAAAAGCACGAAAACACGCTGCCAAAGCTAGACTCAAGTGGACAAACAAGGGACGCTAGAGCGGGAGGGAAGATGAGAGAAAAAAACGTTTTGTTTCTAGGTCTAGGCCGAGCATGACATGTTTTTATTTATTTTCATTTACAATCCAACTAGAATGATTATCTCGAAACTGTGCGGCGCGCCATTGATATTCACCAGATCACTCGTCGCTCGTCGCTCGCCACTCCTCATGCTGCATGTGCATCTAAATGGCAGTACTTAGTTTTCTCGTTTTCATTTTCTTTCAATTTTCTTCAAGCTAATGGACGTGCTTTTCATTCTGCACAATTTTCCTTCGCTAATCTCGCTTTCATTCTGTTAAACGGAAAAAGAGAAAAACCCGACAATGAAAACTCCAACTTTAGGAAAGTTTTCCACGTCAAACTGTCACTCAACAAATTTTCTATTTGACTGTTTGTTGTTGTTGCTTATCAATTTAAAATTTATCAAGTGACATAAACACAATTATAGGTCATTAACAGACGCACATCGCGATTAACTAGTTCGCGAACTTAAAGGGAGAACGATCAACGATGAGTTATGTTTGCTGAAATTCACTGCAGAGCTGGGAAGTAACAGAGGAGTCACCCAGGCATTTCCAGTTTTCACTTCGGCCAGTTACATAATAAAAAGCGTATAAGGGAACCAGATTTTCATTTCCAAAATTAAATTTTTTAAACGCTTTTACTAACTTCCACAAGCAAACCAACCCGATGAGAAGCTTTTAATTGGCACAGAAGAAATTTTCTGTATTGTCTCCAAATTACTATCAATTCCAGGACCCGTTCTATGTCCATCTTACATATGAAATATTACTCGATGGATCACCGTCATCAATCCGAGAAGAGCGTATGTCATGAATCCCATCAAAGTAATTCCGCAAATGACGTCTCCATCAAATGAAACCTGATTTTCGGCTCATTATTCTCGAGAAATATTCGTCATTATTCTCATTATTCTCATACAAATGTCACTTTCATCAATTTGATCACTAGACTATGAGCAATTAAGTCAGCACAAGATGATTAGTGGCAAACGATGGACGAAATGTATAACCAGCTCACGGTGAAAGGGTTGTCACATAAGGATAATAGAGAATTTTATTTCCAAATTGTCCAAGAAACATCTTAAGACAAAGGACAATGTCATTTTTGGTACAAAGGACGACCTGATTACTGCTCCAACCTAGAATATACAAAAACACTGAATTCAATGCCATCTAGTTGCGAATAGCTGAACAGGATTGGTTCAATCTGACATGAGAATGAGGTACTTTTGTTCAAAACATCAACACGATTTATGTGACAAATTCAGCAACAATTTTTCAAAATGGCTTCCCAAGGATAATACAAAGTCAACACAAGACTAGAATGTCTAAAACAACATTGATACGATTAAATGTATAACGAAGGATTTGAAAAGTTTTCCGAAACAAATTAATAAAAATTTGATTTTTCATATTTCTCAAATACTCTTAACAAATTGGATAAATTTCAAAAAGTTTTCGAGGATTTAAAATTTTCTAGACGATTTAAAAAATGAAACGAGAATAAATGGCGAAAAATCCAACAAGCAAAAACTTAAAATGGGTGAAACCGACGTCAATGCTCTCCGGGAAACTTCAAAAACCGATGCATCAACTCGACAAACGTGACCTTAGCCGTATTCTTTTGGTCATCGCAATCGAGTGCAAATTCAAAGTAGCAAAAGAACCGCTTGGAATATTACTTGATTTTAAATTTTCAGATGAAATTAACTGAAAGTTTTGAAGAAATTGTGATTTTGTGGAATTTAAAGAAAAATTTTCGCCATTTGGATATTTCTAGGTCAACTATTTATCCAGCGGAGTAAATTAAACCCAGTTATTGTAGTGCACGCATCAATATGGCATCCGTTGCAAGGCATGCGACGTCATATGTATAGTGACTGACGACATTTGTGTTAAAATCAAAAATGTTTTCCTTGACATTTGCCACCAAACGTCGAATATGTCAAAATGTCAAAAGGAAATAAATGACGGGGAGAAGAGGGAGAAGCGGAATAAATTTTTCATCGGATCCAAGTGAAATGAAAAGTTTTAAGCGAAGCAGTATCTCACAAGTAGACACAAAAACACGGTTATGCTGCCATCCGACTCCTGCTCCAAAACAACACATACACACACATGATGAACACGAGAAGATTCAGCAAGGTCGTCGACACACACACACACATACACACAAATACGAACGAAAATAAATCAGGCTCGTATCTGCCGTTATTTGGCGGCGAGATGTATAGTATGTATCCTGAATTTCCACTTAGCAACAGTAGAATGTGAATTATAAATCCACCTCGAGTGTACCTGGGCGGAAAATTTAATGTAGCACGGTTTTGGAGGTGTTGGGGGTGGAAAATTTCAAGGTTGTTTTTTTGTGGATTTACCATTGAGAGGAGACCGGTGAGAGTTACGAAATCAGGATTCTCATGAATTCATGCCGGCGAGGAGCAAATGTTAATCCACGTGAGTACTCGTGCACATGGAATTGTTACAACAATTGATCAAAAGTTGAACAAAATTGAAAGAGTCACCAAATGATCAACTCTCGGTTGTCATCGACGAAGACACACGACTGATGCACAGAATGATTTCTGGACATTCAAATTTAAGGGAGTCTTCATGGAGCAGTGTGTCATAAAAATTTACAAAAATCAAAAAACTTCTAAATGAATTTATTGAAAAATGCAGCTGACATTTTGAAACGACGCCATTTTGAGGTAGTATTGGAAGCCATTTGCTGCGTTCCATTTACACTGGTAAAGTGCTTGTTTGGTGGCAATCTACCCTTGCTCATATACGCGAGCAGATTGTTAGTGGTAGTTACGCGTCAGATTACGCTAACTGGATTTTGTTTCACAAAAATCCCCTAGATGGCTAAGCTCTTTTAAGGGTTATGAACAACGTAAAATTTTAATATTTTGTATGGAAATATATTTAATGTATGAAACCGAAGGAGCGTCAAAAAGGGTATAGACATTTGTCAAACTGACAGAACAAATGTACAAAGTAGATACAGTATAACCCCGATCATTGCAACCCTCGACAGTCGCAACTCCTCGATAAACGCAACTAGCTGTGTCCAAGTATATACAGTGTAAGAAACCCTAGTTGAAAATTTTAGATTTTTTAGTAAGGAACAAAATACATACATTCATGTATAAATATGACATATAGTGATAGCAGAAATATGTGTGTGTATAAAATGACACCATAAACGTAATTACGTCACTTTCTTTCTTGCTTCCTAGCCATTGAAATGTGTTACTTGGTTATTGCATCACCTCAGTCATTGCAACCGCCACAGCTTCCTTTATTTCCTGATGTCGGTTGGACAGAGAAAATTCAGATTAGGTTTTGCCACTTTACCGAAATTTGTGTTCCATTTTCCAAATACTCGCAAGTACTTGGGAACGAAAGTTTTAGGCGAATGGAGCGCAGCAATTGTTAAGGGGTACAAAAACAATTCATACGTCAGAATGTTATAGCTCGAGTTATTTTCAACAATTTTGAATTCAAAAAGATCGCGCCGGCAGCAATACTTCCGCCATTTTGTGATTTTCCATCAAATTGAATTGCGCGACTGACGTCAACGAATCAAGAATCAGGAAATTTCTAGTCAAGAATTTCAGTGCATGGAGAAGATTCAAATTCAAATTTGAGAAAGAAAAAATTTGTAAAAAGCAGCAAAAAAATATGGCCGAAAGTGATAAAAATAATCGTCTCCATCCACCAGCAGCAGCAGCAGCAAAAACACTACGACTTGTGAGTGACAAAGAGAACAAATGAATTTGCACACTTCCACCTGCATTCGAATGAGCGCAAAAGAGAGAGGGAGAGAAATAATTTTAAATAAAAATTGCACTTCGATCATCGCAACGCGATCTCGAGTGCACCGAACTAATTCAAGGCTGCATACCACGCACCAACACACAGTTGGGGAGCGTGTGTTGCATGCAACAAATGAGTGGTGCTGTGATGTTGATAGGGGAAGTTAACGCATACAAACGCGCACTCAGTGCAAACGTCATTCTGCGCGTCTTCCGCTTAGTGCCGATGTTGGTGCAAAATGCGATGGTGTGCATCGATTCGGGGAGAGTGTTTCGCGATCCAATGCAATGGCAACGTGCGCCACACAAATGTTTCTCGGAGCGAATTCTCAAAAGGGGAGTATCGCGAGAGAGAATTTTGTGTGACGCAAATCGACAACCACATTCAACTTCGCTCTTCCTTGCATTCCTTCAGGAGAATGTTTTGTTTCACATTCACACGATCGGTTGCTGTCTTCCGGTGTGTTTACAAACAAACAGGAACGTAATGGAATTGAAATTTGATTTTTTCTTGCGATAATGCCAGCAAATCGACTGCGTGTGTGGGGAAAGTGCATGTAAAATTACGGAATCATGCGTTTTCTGTCTTTGTGGTGGGGAAAATTTTCGGTTACGTCCTCATGGATGGAAATGATTTCTTGTTGAATTTTCCGAATTCGAATGATGCTCGTGAATTTTTTTGATTTTGAAATTTGAATTTCATCAAACAAAAATACAAAAATTAAATCAATAAATAAATTTAAACAAACTTTTAATCAATTTTCGCCTCGTTTCAGCAAAATATCATTATAATTTTGCGCCAGTGGCGTAGACTTTTGTTTTTATTAGTCGTAAGGAGCAGACGAAAATTAACATAGAAAAACAGATCCAGGTGTCATTTCGTCTGGTTGCTGTTTGAGATTTTAATTTCAGTAAAATTTTAAAGGATGAAATAATAATAATAACAATAATATTAAAAATCAAAATTTGTCTGCTGGATTATGTGAATAAAATTACATTCCAAGGACACTTGGGTTTCTCTCAGAGTGAAAAACATAAAAATTTCCAGTGAAAAATGCAAATTGAAAATTTTTTGAATATTTGCTTTTTGTGTTTTGTCACACAGGAAACAAAACGAAAGCGAAATTCTTTAAAACGGAAATGAATTTCCCGAATTCGAATCAGACGATCAGGAAGTGAGTGATTTAAATTAAGAAATTTTTATTTTATTTTTTGCTGCGTTTCATTTGAAATTCGCGGAATTGGTAATTGACAGAACGCGAAATTTTATGCAAATACACATTTTCGAGGAAATTCCACGAAAAATTTGCAAAACATTTGAAATATAGTGAAAATTTCCATTGCCCCTTCAATGATCATGACACTGATGACTCCGGAAATGTTCGAATGACACCCACACATGCCGTCCGCCATGTCATTGATGAACGTTAATTCGTCACCATGATGAATTCCATTGGAGCTTGCATCTCGCTCCAGTTCACTCAGCATTCGCAATATATTGCTTCCTCTTGACTAGTTGACACAGTGCACAAGTGAGTGTCCTGACTATCCAGGATCAATATTAGGAAACATGTATCATATTTGGGGTACAGGAGAAATCGTGAATTTCTTTTTTTTTTGTTCAGTCGTGAGTCTCGTGTCAAGTCGCGTGCCCGATCCGTTGGCATTTGTTTTATTTAACAATGCAACTGTTATTTTCATTTGTCAAGAATGACGTTCTCCCTCCACGTCTTTGCGGTTAGACGGTGCAACAGTAGAGACACCGGTAAGAGTGGCAGTGTGAAGAGATTTCCAGGACCCAGGAGGAAGAAGACGCAACACGAAAGATGCGTTTCATTGCAACACCAACAATGAGAGAGAAGGCGAGAGAGAGAAAGGAAGATGGAAAATACTTTCAATGAATAATTATTTGTTATTAAAAAGTTTCACTCATTTACCTACTTTTTCCAGACGTGTGCAAGTCTCACTTTTCTTTCCGTTTCAGGTATGAAATTTTCTTTCGTGTTTTTCTCTTAGTTTTTTGCAATGAATTTTCCACATTTTTCCGAGTTTTTAATTTTCAGTTTCACTATCAAAACGCGATTTATTTCAAGATCGCGCCATGACGTCATTGCTCTTCATCTGACCGACTGGCCGCACTCGAAATAAAGTTTTCAATGATATGAGAAGGACAAAGTGTGACGTTCGAAGGGGAAGTGCTCGCAATAAATTTCTCCGTTGATTTTTTGTTCATTCACGAATTTTAATTTGGATTTTGTCTCGTTTTCGTGGATTCGTCTGAATTTTCCGCGTTTGATTTTTGGATTTTTGCAGATGTTTTTTTGAGAGAATTTAGTTTCTTCAATTTTTATATTTTCAATTAACAGATGACAAATGCAAGTTTTTCAATCGATTATATCTCATGCAACGTCATGAATTAATTGATTTGGAAAATTCATTTTCATGGAGGAAAACATGGAAAAAAGTAGAAAACATGATTTGAAGAAAAATCCACAAGTGAATGGGAAAGTTGTGTTGCACTGATCGATTCAAGTTTGTCGCATTAATTTGAAACGCTACTGCACGTTTAACATTTTCAGAAAATCAGGTGAAAAATGCACAAACCCGAAGCGTGTTTCTTACCTTAAGCAAAACAAATAAATAACATTCATCGCAGTTCGAAATGCAGTCTGACAAGTCAAATTGGAAATAGTGAAAAAGAGGACAAGCAAACCTTGACTCTGATCTGACAAAATACAAAAAAAAAACACAAAATGTTGCTCACACGTCCGTCAAATGCATCAAATCGAAAATTGCATTAAAATGCATTTTAAAGTGCGTTTAGAAAATACGCACACATGCAACGCATCTTGATTAGATGCAATTCGACGAGGTCAACTTTGACGCTCTGTGGCAAGCGTTTGGGGGACGTGAATTGAAACAGCCTCCTAAATGCAGTTCCCTCAACTCCGTCAACTCGTGGTGCATGGAACGGGCGGGAGGTCGTTCGAGTTAGGCGCGTTCTAGATACACGCAAAGTGAAAAAATTAAATAAAATTTATTTTTATTTTTAGAATTTTTCGATGTTGATTTACTTGTCCGACTGACGCTACATGCTCTAATTGAGGCGCGATTAAATCGAGTTTTCCGTGTCCTGGGGAAGTGGCAAATTTCGATGCACATTGAATTGCTGCCAGTGCACTCAATTTTGGTGTGCCAAAAAGTAAAATTGTTTTTTTCATTCAAATTTAGACGATCTATTTTCCTCTACCGGATTTCGAACGCAACACAAAGTTCTAGGTCGACATTTTAGTGCAGCACAACGGAACCAGAAAAAATTCACAAGCGGAACACAAAAAAAGGGGAAGAAAAATGAATGAAAACGATGCTCACATTGTGTAGCGTCATCTGGGATTCACAAATGAAACTGAATTCATCACATACTCGAATCGTTTTGAAGGAATTCACAATTTTAGAAGCAGGACAAACTGAAACGTTTATTGTTCCATCAATAAGTGCGTCACAAACTGAAGAAACTTGAAATTCATCAGAAAAAGTCAATAAAAAGCCACTGAACTCTCGAGGTCAGATTCAAAATATCCGCTGCACTTTTGTTCAAATTCGTTTCGCCGAAAAATCGTGTTTCGTCAAAATTCAACGGATTTATTGATTTTTTTTCGCGTGTAAGATGTTTCATAACTCCGTTTGTTTTGAATTTTATGTTTTCTTAAAGTTTTCAACAAACTTTCCTCATTTTTCAAGGTTCAACATTTCTCTCAATACAACTTGAATGGTTTGTTACTTAATTTACAAGAATTACAAATTATTTCTTTGAGATTCAGGAGAAGAATTAATTAACACTGATTTCATTCGAAAGAACAACACGAGGGAAGACAAGTGATCAAATTCCAAAAATGTCCTGATCGTTTTCCAAAGTAAAAAACGCAAGGGATAGCAATTGATAACATTTTATAACGGACAGGAGCAAGACAAAAGCTCCTGACTCTACCACAAACTCTTTTGGTTCGTTCCACAATCAAACAGGAATACAAAAGTTCCTGACTGTTGTACTAAGAGCAGAATACAAGCGAAGGCAACTGGACCCATTCCAGAACAGGAGAAAGACAAAAATTCATCATCATTTCAGAAAGCTTCAAAACCCAAGGAAAGGAAACCGATCATGTTCCAGAGGGAACATTGGTGACACTTTAAGAAAGTTATAAAAGACAAGGATATGGAGGTGATCACAGCCCAGAACGAATAAGATCAAGGCACCTAGTGCTGACCGTTCCACGAAGCAACAGTTACAAATTTCCCAATCGCATCATCCACACAGTCGGATGTGAGAAATCACTTCCGCGATGAACAAATCTTAGCTTTAGACAAATACAACGACCACGAACAGAACGTGAAAGTAACAAATATCTCCGGGAAAAGCAAAACTAACAAAACCTGATGTAGATAATTTAGCACAAAAAATGCTCTTTCTGATAAGGGAGCAAATGTGTACACTCACACCAACTACATCGAACGGCCAGTCATCAATCTCTCTTTGACCATCAACGAGTCCACATCTCTTTCACTAATACCAGATGAAGCAGAAGCAAAAATAATTTGTAAGTTTGACTGGTAGTTGACCAAAAATTCACATTTTTACACGTCATTTTGGAACAAATGTTTACTAATCGATCCATTTGGTCAGTGGCGTCCATAAACCGATCACTTCGTATGACGCGAGAGAGGAATCCAGAAAAAATTGATTAATAATCCTCGCAAATTTCGAATCGGACAGAGATATTCGACATCAGCTAGTAAATAAAATTGTTATAAATAGAAACATAACCCGAAAAAGAAGAAGAAGAAGCAACGACGTCTTGAAGGAAGAACATCATTGTCTTTCTTGTCTCGTCGATGTTAACTAATTTCTTCGTCTTCCACACCTCTTCCTCATCTTCTTTTCCTTATGATTTTCTTTTTGTGATATTCCTATAGCCACGTACATAACTCCAACAATATCCTACCAGCATTATCCCTTAATACAATCACGTTACACGTTCAAGACGCGTCTCACGCTCATTGCGGCATGTTGTCAGCAACAAAAACAACATAGACAGCATAGGGCTGACGCTTTGTTGCTTCTTCACCAGGTAATTTCTAGTTACCGCGGTTTTGTTTTTTAATTTATTTCTGTACTTTCCGCGACTATTTTTAACATCCTTTGTGACGAGCATGGTTCCATGGCAGAAGCCAAAGAAACACATGACAAAAAAACAACCGGAGACCCATCAATGTATGTAGGTACTTAAGGCAAAAGGTTAAGGTAGGACCTGTTGCTGTCCGCACAAACCGGTTGCGATCAATTCGAATTCTTCAATTCTTCAATCTGGCATGCATGCCATTACCTATGCAGTTTTTTCCACTGCACTTCCTTGGAGGAAGCAGCTAGAGAGGCGAATTGTGCCAACTCAGGAAGTTGATTGCATTCCTTGAGCGATTTTTCTACGCAACAATGTAACAATGAACACGTGGTAGATGTGGAAGTTTGTGATTCTTATTGGAAACTTTGCAGCTTTTACATGAGAATCTGAAATGACATTTTTAATGTGTTCAAGCGCCATCTTTGAAAATGAAAACTTCTCTGGTAAGTATCTGTCAGAGGGCCTCTCAATTTCAAGAACTACTTTTGCGGTTCGAAAACAAGGATCAAAGTGGAATTTTTCTACTTTCTCTTTCGGCGAAAGAGTAGAAGTGATGCATGGGACAAAAATCACTTTCACGTTGACGTTGGGATGTGATCGTTCCGTTGAGCTTCACAACTCTTTCCTTCGTAGTTTCCATACAGAATTTCCTCATTTGCTCGGCTGAAGAGAAAATGCCCACCGGATTCATTCTGCAGAATTGTTCCTCTCTCATGGATCCATCTCGCTGTCATCCGTCAGCCATCTTCCAAGGCAAACCTTTCAAAGGCTAATGACTTCAAAATGACGGTTTCAGCAAATTCCAATTGAATTTTGCAAGAAACACGAATTTTCGGAAACACTAATGCGAATTTGACGGCATGCACCTTTTGAAGGTGATTTGAAAAATTGAAAAGCAGCCATGGACCGAAATTTTTTTGTTTTTTCGGTATTAGGAAATTTTTTTCTTGAGAAATTCCGAACAGAAAAAAATGTTGCAATTTTTCTTCTATTAGAAAGAAACATTTTGTTGCGTCAACTTTTTGTTTCATATATCATGAGAGAATTCAAATCAAACACGAGTCTGATGTTATAAATCCTTTTGATGTAACCTACCGAAGCAAAAGCCTCTTAATCGCGTCAAGGACGATCGTCCCCGTATCCATGTTGATCAACATATGTCAATTACATGAAGAGGATCGCAATCATGTACAAATTGTTGCATGTTGCTAGAAACATATGATATCCTTAATTGTCTGTCGATCAGAAACAAGTTGCAGGACAATTTGTTCCTCATCCCGTGAAGATGTTCCAATCAGAGAAGGAATGTGTTGCGTCACTTGACGCCACTTCTTCAATTGTTTCGCAACAATCATCTCTTTTAGGAAATTCAAAAGTTTTGTTCATGTTGGAAACATGATCACACGAAATAAACATAACTGTGTCAAAGGGGTCGAGAAACTTTGCAAAAGCCAGTCGTCAAGGACTTTTGCAACTTTCTCGAAATGAAACAAAACCAAAAAAAACTGCTTTTTTTCACCACCGCATAATGACGCGAAAAAGCTAAGCAACAAAATACAAAAACAACATGAAATCAACATGGAAACTGTAAATGCGACTCAATTGCAACTAATGGCGGCGTGAAAAAGTGTAAATAAAAAAAAATTTCTTTTTGTTTTTCTTTTTTGCTCAATTCAAAATTCGGCAACTCGTCCTTGGCAGGTTCGTTGACCAACATTTTTTCAGCAACGTCATGGAGCTTGAAATGTTTTCAACATGTTTCCATCTTTGTTACGTTCATTCGCACTTCGCTGCATGTGTCACTTTCGCTCGATTGGGGCAGTGCGAGACTCAGACGTGTTGCATAAATTATTCAAAAAAAAATTTTGTTTTGTTGGATCCATTTTTGGTTTTTGTTGTTTTTGTTATCGTCGAATGACGGATGAGTGCAAATTGGGGAGACGAGCAAAACCAACACACCGTCTGCGTGTTTGTGATTTTTGAATTTACCGCCCAATGGAATTTTATTTTTTAAATCATTTTCATTGGAGAAGCTGCTGTTCTGACATGTAGGTGGCTCTTGGTCTGATTCTAGCGTTCTTTTAACTTGTGAGATTTATTTCACTTGTGATTCTTTCTGAAGTTCTGAAATGTTGAAACTTGAAAAATCGGATTACAGATTAAATGTTGGTGTCATTTGAAAGATATCGATTTGTTTCGTTAGAAATATTTAAATTTTTCAAACTTGGAATACAATTCTATCACAGGCGGAGGAAAATCCAAGACAGTTACTTAGAAATTCAATTTTTTCGCCGTTTTTCCACTGTCAAAAGTACAAAAATCGTGACTTACAATAGGTTTTGGTGTCATATGAAAGATATCAATCTGGGTAGCAGCACTAAGAACATACCAGTTGGAACTGAATTGCGCTTTTCATAGAGGAAAATCTTGAAATGTTTCCTAATGTGGCGAATCATGTGGGAACATGAAAGGAAAGAAAATGTGCTAGTGGTTGTAACTCATTGGAAGAGCATCTGCACGGAAAGCAGAACGACGCGGATTCGATTCGCGGTCACAGAGCACTCAACATTTCTTCTTTCATGTTCCACAATAACAAAACTTGTTTTTTTTGGGTTTTCCCACTGTAATATGTGCAAATATTAATTTTATGAAATATAATCAATTCTATGCAATAACCACCAAAATCTAACTTTTCCTTCTCGGATTTTTCATTATAAAATATCCACAAATCCAGCGATCAATTTTAAAGAAAATGATCAGAACTATTCAAAAAGTAAAAAGAATCACATCGGTAATCCCTAACTTTTCCGTACCGTTGCCCGTATTTTTTTTTTTTCATGAAGAAAAAGCGATAGAACAATACATTTTCTAACAAATTTCGAAAAAATTACGATTTTTGACCAAAATTATACGAAATTGAGTTTTCTGTTGTTCTGAGACCCCCATTATTTTTGCAAAATAATAGCACTTTCCTCCGAAAAAAATTAAAAAAAATGCATTATCAGGGTACCTCTCCAAACAAAAGTGTCAATATTTTAATGTTTTTCTTAGGGCAACTACCCCTGGGTCATATCGAAAAGCTCATCTTCGAACTTAAACTAGGTTTTTGGGATACAAAACTTTTGGCTTTTACAGATTTCAATTATCTTCACTACTTTTCGAGTTATCGTGTTAGCGCACGCAGCTCCGACAACGACAACGACGACACACGAACGGAAAAGTGTCTCAAAAATGTGTTTTCCTTACGTTTCATGAGTTTTTATGATGATCTAAACTAATTCTGAAAAAAAAAAGTACTCGGGACCAATTCCTATACTACTCCGTAACACTACGTGTACGGAAAAGAAATATGAAAATTTTCGTAAACATTGGGATAATTCTCGAAAATTTGTTCGGAAATCCTTGATAGGAAATAATCAGGTATATTGCATTATCACATATGAAATTTTATATTGTGTTGAATTTCCTGTATATTAGATAATAGCTTTAAAGTTTAGTTCAGAAAGTTTTATGGTTTTCTGACTACTAATGCTGCAAAAATCGTTTTAATGATAAATTTTTGGTTTTATTACATACAAAAAATTATGTGAGTTTACTGAAGGAAACCATATTGATCACTACAAAACGCGTCAAAACCCTTCAAACGATCAGAATAAATCATATCGTCTCCCAGTTGACATTGATTTGACAGGTATCGGCGCCATTACTGTCTCCACATTGAACAAGGCGGAAAGAGCAAGAACACCGTCTTGAACTTGAGAACCCCGCGACAGGAAGAAGAGTTTTCAAATCGTGTTAGAAGAAAAAACAGAGTTTTTGTACTGCAATTTGCATAAATTTTCAATACTCCTCCGCCTGGTCCTTTTTCATTCAAGAGTCCACGTGTCAATCGGTACATCCGGTTTGTGTACAAGATGTCTGGTTTCTTCCGGCACGAAAAATTTGTTCATTTTTGAATTGAATTGAAATTTACACATCCGGTTCCGTGGTGCTTTGGTCGAAATTCAATCAATCGTAATGTCAAACAATTGAATGCCATCAATTGACAGCACGTGGGTGGTGGACGTTTGGCATCACGACGGAGACGGTTTAGTGGGTTTTGTCTTTGATATCACGATAAGAAGGAAAACACGACGAAAACCTTGTAATAGGCGCGGCAGCAGCCTACACAGGATTCGTGACGGCTCTCTTAGGAGGAAATCAAAATTGTCCCGCTTCAGTCTACACGCGCTTAATGCTCGGCACGTGCCTCCTCCTTCCTTAACAAGACAAGGTATTCAAGGAAGTCCTGCCGCCTCAAAGTTGTCAGAAAGAACGCTTCCTCTGGCGGTTCTTTTCATGATCATGTGGTCGGGTGGTTACATCATGCCAACCACTTTCTCTCAATTTGAATTTGAAATTTTCCATTTCCCAGTAGCATTTCCACACCGCGTTGGATTAATGTCCATTTCTGAGGAGTCCTGTTTGATTTTTTAAATGTTTAATTTATTTGAAGTGATTTTCCTTCAATGACTTTTAGTTTAATTTTCATTTTCCAAGTGTCCTGAAGTGTCAAAATTATCCCTTTTCAACACTACTATAATTCCCCCATTGCAGAAATGCCATTTTGAATTTTGCAAACATTTTACCCATAATTTTTTGGATAGAACGGATTCAATTACCATTTTCCCTCGTTGTCTGGGTCGATGATGACTTTCGACTGTCGCACAAAAACTACTTTTCCGAGGGCAATGTATGCATTTTGTCCAAATGGCACATACACACACACAAGAGAATGTTTCCTTAAAGGACATCCAGGACATTCACACTTTTGGCAAAGTGGCATGTCTCGTTTCAGGGCACGATTTCCGTGTAACTTTGTCTGCATTCCCTCACCCTGACATCTTTGATCCTTTCATTTTGTGTAGATGAAACTTCCATTTTTGTATGGATGCAGTTATGTGTCTTTTGTCCTTGAGATTGTGTCCTTTCCAGGACTCAAGGATAAAGTGACATTGGTGCATCGCAGGACGTTTTATCCTTCGGTAACCTCTAGCTAAAGATTTTCTCCGTCATTTGTTGGGGGTCCTTTTCCGCATTTCATTACGTGCACCTCCCCCCAGACCGCAGTTCCTTTGAATGGGTTGAATGTGAACTTTGGGACGGAAGGATAGTCATCATGTTGGGGTCTTTGTCCTTGCCCAAGGATTTGCTGCGTCATTATCACCGTTTCAGGGAGCTATTTTCGTGTTGAATTGTAACGAACCATTTGTGCCACCCGTCCTTTTCTCCCACTCCCCATCAATGCACTTCGTGTTAATATTATACACTTTTCCGTTCATTTGGAATTCCGTTTCTTGGAAATATTTTTAGCACGAAAGGGTTGCCATAATTCGGGTAATTCAAGCGCAATTCTGTAGAATGAATTCTTTGACCTTTTTAAAGGGTTGCACTGTGAAAATCGTGGCGTGAAAATTAGTTTCAAAAATGATCTCTTTATGAATTTTCATTCAATCGCCAACGAACAGATGTCGCTCGAGTGAGTAAAGTGGCAACAAACTTTATTTTTCTCCGAAGTTAAAATTAAATTTAGCAAGGTAATTACGTCAATTGAGAGAAAAATATTTAAGAAGAAATTTGAAATGATTCAATTGAAATGAACTTGAAAATTCACCGAGAAATTGGGAAAAATTCGGAAATATTCATGAAGAATACTTTTAACGGGATTCAACGCCATCTGTCCGTGAGTGCATGGAATTTCCCACAGTCTGAATTGAATTTGAAATTTCCGCCATGACGGTTTTGATAACTGCCAAAATACACTGGAAATATGAAAATGATTCGCCGACACGGCATTTGTTTACATGTGGTCCCCTTTAAAAGTGAAATTTACGAGTCAGACGACATAAAATTTTCATTCCCCCCTTTTCATCACCCCAACAAATGTGGAATGAACGGGACCTCACCTTCAGTCAATGACGACGACAACAATTGCGACGAAATTTATTACAAAACACAAAAAAGAATGAAAACGGAAGGACGAAAAGGACGACAGAAGGAGCAACAACAAAATGGCGATTTCCATGTCCTGTCGGTGGTAGTGAAGGTCGAGAACCTTCTCCCCCTTGTTGTGTTGTCTCCCCCGTCTCGACTTCCGATTCGTCTCACTTTCACTGCGGAACAGTTCGTCCTGCACGTCTCCCTCATCATGTCGTCCTCGTCGAGGATGTGTGCCGGATAAGCCGCCACAAATGGGAATATTTAATAGTTAATACAAAAGGGGGGCCACTTTGGGAATGGGGAGAATTGCTCGACTTTAATCATGAAACCCGAGTTTCATCAGGAAAACACTGAGTAGGTTTTTACGAGTCCTCCACGATAGGTCGCCCACAAATTAAAGTAGATCCCCCTCAATGGCTCCCCTTGAGTCCCAAGTGCTCCACGTAATTTGCATATAATCTGCAACTGATGGTTTTTTCCCTGAAGCTTATCTGTCTGGAAGTAGCGGCCCCAAGTGTGTTCCCTTGTGGCCCCAATTCCAGTGGTGTTGCCCTCATTATTGCTGTGTTGTCAGACATTTTGAATTTTTTTTAATATTCTGTCTTCTAATTCAATTTGTGTTGAAAGTCATTTGGGAAGGACAGTTTTGCACTGAACCAACTGTCAAATTTACGATTTTGACAGTTCCCCTAGTGCGGTTCTCATCTGTCAAATTTCGAACTCTACCTCAACACCAACACGATCTGTATGTGTGTTGAAAATTTCAAACTTCTTTTAAGAACTCCTTCCTTTAAGGAAATCTTCGACAATGTCCTTGAGAGCAGTTCCTGAAGGTCGCAGATGCATCGAGAACTCTAACTCTGCTGAACCCATGTCTGTTTGTCTCCCTTAGGTCCTTGCGCTTCGTTGACAATGTGAATACGCTTCATTATTGTTGAAAGGATTTAAAACTTATTTCAACAAAAACATTCCCAGTCTTTCATTTTTTCCATTTTATTATATAAGTCCTTCTGTGATACTTAACCACAAAAAAGGAGATTTTCTGAAAGTTTCAGTCGGCCAAACTGTCCGGGCTCATATGAGACCCATATTCCGGGTTCATTGAGTTGTAAACCACGTGTCAATACTTTTTCCAACTTTCTAAATTCATTTCTTGTGCCCATACAGCTTAAAATCAACGGCAGACAGTGACATCTGTGACACACTTGCAAAACTATCCAAATTGTCCCGCTCCCTGTGAAATGAATTTAAATCCAACCCGCGTGGAAACTTGTCTAGGCGTCCTTAGGTTATGTTAGGCCCAGTACTACGAAAAGTAAATCGTGCTAAGCTAAGGCCGACCCGACTAATGCCTAGACAGACCCTGAACGAAAATTTGCATTTTTATCTGAATTATCTGGTTGACTGTCTTTATTCGAGGGTAATCCTTCCCTCAAGCACATTGTGAAATGAGACGCCTTTGGTTTGTCCTTGAGTCAAAGTTGAATCCTTAATAGAAATCAAATTGATTTTGACGTTGAGCATAGCAAACTGGTTTTCTCAGAAAGGAGAATTATCCAGAAATCTCGAGAAGTTCACCAAACATATCCTGATACTTCCTTGTAACGAAAATTCTGGAAATATTCTGCCCACGAGACACGTAGATGACACGGACACTTCCCACGAGACACCAAGTGGATGATGAAGGAACTTTGTCACATTTTGATACTCGGTTCATGGACAATTCGTGGTTGAATTCAAAAAATATTTTTTTATTTTCGGAAATTGTTAATTTTGTTAACAATTTTATTTTTGACTTTTTAAATTCAGTAATCACTGACGGATCCACTGAATGTAATCCGTCATTTTATAGAACGGGGATATCATTCAACGTTCCAGGAATGATTTTGATGAATTCTGGAATTACTGAATTCCAGGATTCTCGAATCCTTTCCTTTGAACAGGATTTCCTTGAAAACGTGATTCAACTCCACACGGCCTCATTCGTGGGAATCATTTCGACAAGGACGAATCCCTGTTTTTTTGGATGTTTAAAATCTTTTTCAAAATCAGGTACAGCCATTTTGTTTGAATTTTTCCTTGACAAGGACATTTCGAGAAATTTTCTTTCTTCGTACGGATTAAAATGATCCAAATCGAATGCGATTTTTCGGGGATACAAATGTCAGTTTTTGGAATTTTACTAAATCCTTGGATTCTTGGAAGAAGCACTTGTGCTGGGATCATAGCTATTGGGGCCAGGGCGTGTCAACATTTAAATTCGTTTGACGTTTCATTCTCTCGCCCTCTATCTTAGTGTTCCACATTCACTACTCGTGTTGAAGAAATTTCAAGTTCTATTCTGTGGAAGCTTTAGTGTGACAAATCAAGCTTAAAGCTCTTACGTTTCATTCATCTGTTTGAGAGTTTTTGTCAAGTTTTTTTACTCACGTCTTTTTGTGATTCGTTCATCCATTATTCTGAGTCCTTCGCTCTTCGTTTTTTTGAAGAATTTTTAATTTTTTTTCTATGAATATTTTTGCCGAATTAAATTTCAACAATGAGTACAAATTTTTCATCATTTATAAAATAATGCTCGTGTCTTCTCGATAATTAATTCCAGGGTGCGCTTTTCAAGTTTAGCACCCTCCAGCAATGGCTGTCACTGAGTCCACTGGTCTGGAATGTAGGCAACTGCTTGAGGACCAAAAAGAAAATTTTCAGAATCGGCAAAGTTTCATTAACCCTTCCTCTCTTTCCCACTCTCACACCATTAAATTGTGCTGAAAGGAAACACATTTTCAAAGGAAATGAAACGAAAACTTTTGGTGGTTCCTTAATTACCAAAAATTTCTGTTCTGAACATTTAATTCTGAATAATAAGAACGGGAGAGAAAATAAAAGAAATAAATTAAAATAGGGAAGAGAACAAAGACGTTTTTGTGTAATAAAATAAAATTTTGTTCAAGGTGAAGGTGAGAATAACGAGTAAAATCAAGAGTAAAAATGAATAAATAACGAAATTAAATGTAAAATTTAAAAGAGCAGAAGAAAAATCATATAAATTAATAATTAAATTTGAAAAGAATGAAAATAAATTTTACTCGGGGCGCAACTTATAAACTAATGTAATCCTCATTCAAGGATGCACCACGAGCAAACAAAAACGAGGAAGTGGCAAATTATTATGAATGGTAGTGGGACTCAATTAGTTTAATTCATTCATTATCTTTTTACAATTTTCCTGAATCTTAAGAGACCGTGTACATGATCCATTTGGCAAAACAGACTATGCTACAACATATCCAAAGATAAGACAAACAATTAACCGTACGTAAATGAAAGTGTGAGAAAGAAGAAGTAGGGCTCATCGACACTCGTCAACAAGTCATTCACGAAATATTTTCTCTCTTCCTGTAAATCTCATGTGAGCACGATCACTCATGTGTTCGTGTTTGTGCGTGGATTTTAGTAATTTTCCTCATGTGCGGAGCTAATGATCCTTAGTAACAAACTGACATCACATTTATTGTCTTCATGAATAACAAATTTCGTTTTTCTGCAATTGTGAGTGAGAGGTTGTCATTTTTTTGAATCACTCCAATTTCAAATCAGAAATTCAAGGATTTATGAGTGAATGCATTAAGTGAGTGATGAAGGAACCACACGCAGCCACACCCAGTCAGAGTGAATGAATGGAAGTAAATGAATTTTTCTGATACAGTTACATAATGATGTTGAATCAAATTTAATTTGCAGAGAAACTTTTTCCAGTGTAGGCGTGATGACTGAAATGACAGGGGCTAGAAGTAACCAACAAACAGGAAGAATATCCATACAAAGTCCGAAAAACAAATACAAAGAAACAGTAAATCTTTGAAAATTAATGCCCCTTAGCAACAGGAAAGGACACTTCCAGAAATGTTCCGAACATAAAAGTTTTCCTTTTTTCCGTTTTTTCTCTTAAGCCCTCACATCCTGACCAGACGAAAACGTCAAATCACATTCAAGTCCTTTGAGCTGGATATCCTGAACAGTCGTTTTCATATCTTAAGGTGATTTTCGGGGATAAATAGGAAAATCACAATCAAAAATTCGAAGAAACTGTTTCATTTTAGTGTTTCTCCTTTTTGTTGCTACTTTTCAGCCCGCACGAGGACATCCTTGACCGAAAAGATCCCCAAAAGAGATGGTTTTTTTCCGAGGATTCAATTGAAATTTCCTTCAAGAGAATTTTCTTATTTCTGTTTTTAAAACATTTAAAATTCACAGAATCCATTCTAACAACAAATGCAAAAGTAACCCTTTCGTTCAAAAAAATCATTTTCATTCGATTGTAGAGAAGGACAGACATGTTTCTCGATAATTCAAAAAATCATTTTAAAAAGAAATTGTTTGAAGAATTGTTGAAGAAGAAAAGAAAAATGAAGAAAATTGAAACGATCAAGAAATGAAAGCAGAGTCACTTGTAGATACATGAGGAAAATGTGCGACGATCACGAATCGAACTCTTCAGCTTGCCGGGCATATGCTCTTACCACTGACCACACTTGTATTAATCCTCATGTTTCACGATCACTAAAGTAACAAACTCTCATCGATAGTTGATATACAACTTGGGGATATTTTCACAATTTTGAGTTTTGCCGAAAATTTTCTTTTTTCTGTTTTTTCAAAAAAGGATAGCCTGAGTAATATTCAAAGCAGACAGGAATTCCGGTGAGAGAAAACAAAAACGAAAAATAGAAAATTCAAATTTTCTTGTCGAAAATATAATACTTAACGAAGAAAATGAAGTGAGCGGAGCTTTTTTTATTTTTTCCGAAAATCTACTTCACGTGGAAAACTTTTTTTTTCTCTCCACCATTTTGTTTTGTTTGTCGAAGGTCGCCATTAGACGATGACTGCTTTTGAAATATTTTTGGGAAATTTTCGTTCTACCACGTGCGTGTCCTTCGTATAATTTTTGTTTTTACATTTGGTGCGAACATCAGCTGGAGATGGAGACCATTTGCGTTGGACTAGCCACGGGTTTGAGGACATCCGCAGTGCAGCAGCAGGATTTTCGTCGTTTTCGGGAACGCGCATAAAACAAAATATAATTTTTTGATAAACGCACTGTGGCCTTGGGTGAAAATCATAAATTTTCCCTTGAAATGTTTCTCTTGCTCCGGGCCTGTGTACCGAATCTGCTACGTGGCTTCGAACAGACGACTCAGGTTAAACCACGCTGCTTGATGAATGACTGCTTGGAAATCTGAATTTACGAGTCCATGAAAAGTGATAAGCCAAATTTTGAAGGGATTGGGGGCAATTTTTATTTGAGAAAACTTTTAGAAATTCAGATATAATTATTCAACCACGATTATGATCGTTTTATTCCTCACAAAATTTTCAAATTTAAAATGTGTTGGACGTCAATGGACGGGGAGTGGAAATGATTCTATCAAGGAGTCACCACTTCGAAATAGTAAGCCATTTTCGCCAATTCATTCAATGAAAAAGAATCTATTTTTTTACATTATGTTTTATATGTAAATAAATTAGTACTAGTCTGAAGGAGTAGGAGAAAGATATGTTTTATAATTTTTCAAAAAAATGGCGGTGTAGTGGATGTTAGAAGAAACCTTCTACTTATTAATGAACGACCACCTGCAGCCCAGGATTTTCAATTCAGAACAAAGACCAAGAAGGTTTTCAAAGGAGGATTTATGTGTCTAGTGAAGCGCAATAAGTTTAAAAAAAATTTTGATTTTAACAAATATGGCGTCAGTTTGAATGTAAAAAATATTTTTACAAAAAGTCGGTTATGAAATCGTCAAATCACTAGAGAATATCGTTACGAATACTAGGAATTTATGGTTGATCGGTTGAAATGTGAAAATACTAGGTGGTCGCCAACTTTGAGAAACATCACTTTGAGAAAAACGCGTTTAAAGTTTAGAGATACCGATTTTCATTTTGTCAACTTCTCTGACTCTCCTTCTTCGATTCCAAGTATTCGGCCGATTTTGAGCGCTGTCGTTAATTAAAAAATTTGGTTTTTAACAGAATTCTTTAAGTTAGTATTCTGGGCACAACTTATTTTCGAATCTGTTACATCGTTTGTTATAAAAAATTTTAATTTCGAAACCTGATTGAAGCCAAATCTGTCAACTTTTTTAACAGAAAACTTGTTTAGTTTAATTCGACGAATCTCGGGCCTGTTACTTGTGCCACCAGAATACCGATTTCAACCGTAACAAAGTTTTTCGTAATCCAACAGCAAAATGCATGGAATGTCAAATAAACAGAATCCCAGAATTGCCACGATTATTTTGTTTTTTGTCATTTGAAGCTGAGTCACAGTCTCCAACAAAATTGATCTATAAAAATGTTCATTTAATTGCCTGACAACACGAACAGTCTACCGAATTATTACACGAAATTTCCGTTTGTCATAATTTTCGTAAAATGTTGTCAGCCATTTTGAGGAAAATCTTTTTTTTATTTTTTAAGGAAAATATAAAATTTCCCAGCACGAATCGCATGCAAACGGACATTTTAATTGTAATGAACCATTTGTCCCTTGTCCATTTGGCCACATTTAGCTTTGAATTCCTCAAAACTCAACTTTAATTTGGTGAAAATTTGTTTTTTATTACGGTATCCTTGTTGTGTCCTTAAATAACTGTATTTTATATTTTCCACAAAACTTTCGTCACTCTCTACAGTTGAGTTGTGAAAAACTTTCCTTTTATTCGATTTTTACGTTTTTTTATTCCCTCGGTGACAGGAATATGTTGTGGGCGGAAAGTAAAGAAGTTTGGTATCCATTTAAAATCCCTTCGAGGGTCGTTTTTGTACATTTTCAAATGGAATTTCTTGTTCATCACATTGACAACTTGAGCGTCTCGTCATGAACGCCTCGAGAGACAGAAATCGACTCCTGCACGTCTAACCCTTCAATTACTCAGCGACTTTCTCGCCATGAAACATATCTTTTTTCTTTTGCCAACGTTTCGCAACCATTGCAGCGATTCATGCGTTCTTATGCGTTAGTATGCTTGTTTTATTTTTTCATGTTTCATTTTCCATTGTGAATTTTTGAATTTTTTCGAATTAACTTTTCATTTTTGAAATGAAAATTCGGAAAATAATTCACACAACAAAAATTTGTGGCGCTCGTGCTTGGTATGTTATTTTGCAAAATACCCTCAAAGCGGAAATGAAAAGGATCCTCTTCAATAATAAATCAAATTAAATGACTTCCTGTGTACAAGAAGCAAAAACCTCTCGTAATATCCTGAACCCAACCGTTAGCAAGGAGCATGTCATAATCAAAGGAAAAACGAGGTTTCGCATCAACCAGCCAAAAAGGATAACATACAGGATACGGAGAGGGATATGATTGTGTTACTTAGAATCTTGAGTATCAAAGGATGTAGGCCTGAAGGCACAAAATGTCCTCCAAGAAACAAGGGACGATTCCGAAATTTCCTTTCAATGTTATTCAGCTTTTATCCTGATTATGAGGCTAATAACCGTAATGAATATCATCAGGATAATGATAACAGTACTAGACAGTGTATTACATTGAGTTATGTGGCGACCATTACCGAAAACAAAATGGAGACAGAGAAAATTGAGGCGGGACTTTTTTTAATTTTCTGATTTTTCTGAAGCCAGTTTCGTTGTTTTCTTGCTTTATTCAATTGGACCCATTAAGCCGAGTGACTCTGACGTCATGAGTCTTAAAAATATAGTCATAGCCGTCATTTTAAACGATAGGATAGGAGAATTATGATAGAAAGTCAATTATGTATGGCTTTATGAAAATTAAAAACCTTCTGCCACACTAGCAAATGCTGTAGCTATTAACTCAAACTTGAAGAGGAATTACAAGGAATCCATCCAAATTAGGGACATAATTTGGCAAAATTAACGAGAATCGCCTGACAAACTTAACGAGTTCCTGACAAACTTAACTGCTTCAATAAATTCAGAATAACCCTTAAATTGTGTTACAGGAGCAAAAGGATACTCCAAATATAGCAAACTCAACAGATTCACACCTTTTTTATTGATTAACTCCTGAAGAGGATCGCCCACATACACAAGTACGCCTGGCAACAGTAATAATAATATGATGCCCCTCAAGGATTTCCAGGACACAAACAAGTACTTTTACCCTAGACAAAATCCTGGCCATGAAAATTGTAAAATGTTTCTTGGAAATGATTCATAAAATTTTTAATAGTACTGGGATGACATTTTATGCCAAATCAAGATGGCAATGTGATTCGAATGGTCGTCCTGTGGTGGTTATTTAAAATTCTAGGTTCCTACCGAAAAGTCCGAATGAATTATGTCCTTTCTCGTTCAAGGGCAACCGGAGGTCAGTTACAAGGACTACAGAACTTTAATCAAAATCATCAAAATGCCGTAAATTTTTAAATTAATAAAAGAATTCATCATCGAAAGTTCACAGCGACTTTGTTGAAACAGACGTTTAATACAAACGCAATTCGTTTGAATCTGGTGATTTGTGTTAGTGATTATATCTCAGCATACTTGTATGTAAGAAGGTTACACTCTATGTGGCCGGTTGTTTGTTCAAGAAACATTTCAACAATAAACTTCTTTGAAACTTCACAAGCGTCTCACGCAGTATGAGCGAGGAGAGATATGAGGTAAGAGAGCTAACAACAACAGGATAAATTTTTTTAGTGTCAAGCGTTTCATCAAGCTGTCAAACCAGAAATTCTTCTCACATGTGCTGCCATCTCTGATTTCAGCCGTTAAGTAAAAAAATTATTTCATTTCCGAATTTATATTCAAAACTAATTTTTCTCATCATACCTATGATCCTTTAATCTCTTAAGGATGACAAAAACTCGGATTCAAGGACACAGAAGTCGAAAGTTTCTGTTCCCTTCACACCGTAAACTCCAAAGAAGTTGAAGATACAGCACAAACAATACCATATAGGATAACAAAAACAAAGCAAAAACGACATTACGAAAATGTATAGCGTCTGCATGTACTAAATCAAAGCGTCTTGGGATCCCCGGAGGATTTGCGTTTGAGGAAAGTATCCTTTAAGACACTGCGGTGATTTTTTCGTTTCCATGCGAAAGGATAAAGAAAACGCTGAGGAAAAAAATTTAATTCAGGACATTGCCTCATGATAACAATAATAAAAGTTAGTTTTTATCGTCCTTGAATCATTGGGTTGTTGCAGTTCCTTGAAGGAATTCCATCAAGGACATTTAGAGTAAAATGGCGTCTGGAAGTGTATCACGTCTCGGAGTGATATTTTGAGGAAATAATTGACAATACAAGTGAGTCCTTGTTATCAGACATTGTTTTTATTTTTATTTTCTCTCGTCCTTTTTTCTGAGTGACGCCATTTTGTTTCTCATTCCAATTGGATTCCTTCACGTTGTCTGGTGATTTTATTTTTAACCGTGGATCGCCATGACGATTTGTCGCATCCGAAAAAATTGAAATGGAAATGAAAATGGCGTCGTTTCTTTTTACGACATTTTGGGGTAGAGACGCAAAAAAAGCATTTGTCGCCAATTATACAGTCTGATCACGTGTGAATTAGCTCTTTCTTCCAATTGACTGAGCTTCTTTTCGCAAACGCAAAAAGTTCGCGTTTCTACTCCATCTGGCGATTGGGATGGGAGCTGTTTGAAGGATTTATGTTTTTGACAATTGCTGTTTTTGGACGCTCTGGAGTAAATTTTTTACGCCGGTCAGTTTCTGTGATTCCTGGACCAGTGACTTGAAAAATATTTTCCATTTCTTCTTCCTTATTTTTTCGTTTTTCCTGCTTGAAGTTTAAAAAAGAATGAGATAGCGACACTTCAGTTTCACGATTCGAATTTTTCAAAATTTTTATTTTTTATTTTTGATTCCTTAGGAATCTTTAAAATGAAGCGAATGCCTAAGAATGATGGTTTCTTATCTAGTTTTGTTTGAGTGGCAAAAATACATGCCTGCGACATACGAAAAAAAACAGTTATTTAAAAAAAAATATCAACAAAAACAGAGCGACGATATTCAGAATAACGTTCCATCACTTTCCACTTTCATAAACTTACGCACAAACAAACACGCATGCAACGAGATGCGATGAGAAGTTGGAAACTGGTTTCGTGGAACGATGGGCGAAGAAAGAAACGAATGAGCGATGACTGTGTATATAGAAAAATAAACTTTTGAACAAAAGAACCGCAAGAACCGCTTGAACTTCTCTTCTCAATATCTTCAGTCATATCATAGTGTAACACTTATAATCATGACAATAATTAAGCAATCAAGTTCCTTTAGCTGGATGTTTATCACAAACAAAATTGACAACTTGATACGAAAACAAATATTCAATTCCTCAAAGTGGCGAACTCAGTAACTCAAACTTTCACTTTCGACCCAAACTCTCTGAAGGAACTTAACAAAACTTCCTTCCCTATCTCCCCATTACTCCACAAAAGTTTCGTTTTTGCATAAAATGTGAATAACACTATAGACGGATTTTATGGCCACCACAAAAAGGGTAAGAGGGTTTACTTCCTACTGAAAATGTCGGTGTAACTTTTGCCACTATCGATAGTGAATAATTCGTGTACATATCAGAATATAAAGTCTGACGTCATTTTGAAGGGAAGGCGATGCTCTCAAAAACCACAAGAATCACTTTTCCAGGACATGTGAACTCGTTTCCTCACGTCATCTTTGTTTTGCTTAAATTTTGTGAGAAGCGTCGCCATTTTGAGACAAATTAATTTCAGGATTTCAACAAATTCCAATCAAACTTGCTTCGAACTCATGTCAAAATGCGATTTAAGTGTCAAACTTTTGCAATAAATACAAAAAATTCATTTTAATCGAATAAATCATTTCCCAACTTGTCATCGTCATAATGGACGTCCGTCAATGTCCTTCGCATGCAAAGTCGCCACCTGCTGGCGAGTGTGTGATACACAGCGAGTGTGGGAATTTTGAAAATTTGTGTCTGGCGACATTTTCCTCTGCCTCCCAGAAGGAAGCATGCAAATGGCAGCAGGACGATTGCGATGACGACAGGGTCATCCGGGTGACTTTGGCCATTACGAGGATTCACTCGCCCAGTGAATGTGTGTCCTTCGCAATAGAAGAATTTCTCATTTCATCACTCATTTCAGCAACTTTAAATTTCCGCTCTAATCGTTGGACTACTGAACCTCTCCCTTCTTTTCCACACTGTGAGACTTTGTTTTGTTAAAATTCAAATTTTCGTTACGATCCCGAATGTTCAGATCCCAACGTCAAGGTGGAAAGTGATAGCTCTTCGCTCTTCGCTCTTCAGAGAGCATTGCGACAAAGGCAACGTGAGAGTGATTTTTTATCCCTTCCTCGTTATATGGAGTGAAGCATCAATCCTCCTCTTTTCACCAAAAAATCCATCTGTAAGAAGTGAAGTGAAACGCTTCATGGAAGACTGCAATTGTGACGCTTTGCTGACGTTTGACACAAGTTGTAAAATTCATCTGAAGAATACCAAAATGCAAGTGTTGAAATTTCTGCTTTGCAGGACATTTATTTTCCCATGGACGGAGTTGGAAAAATGTCTCCACTTTATTCAAAGCCATTTATTAGTCATTCATAGAATAAAATAATTTTTATTCAATAGCACATTGTATACGGCCTGAAATTATTAATAATTTAAACATAAATTTTTCATTGGACTCTTACTGAAAGATATTTAAAACTCATTATTTAGTTGACCAAAAATTAATAGAAATAAAAATTTTAAAATGCAATTTTGAAGAAATGAAATTACAAAATTTCAAATTGCATTACATCCCCGCCGACAAAGTTGAAATTCTCGTTGACTGTGAAGAAAGAGGACACAATCACAGAATCACACAATTTTTTGCTTGTCTTTAAAACTGGTTCAACTCAGCCACGAACCAAAACCGGTTTTGATTGGTAAAAACAAACAAATCCATTTTCTGTCGTTTTTATTAATGGAGAAGTAGGTTTCTGATATCCCAAAGTGAATTTTGATTGAATGGATTCGCAAAAAGGTGAATCACATAAATTCAAGGACATTTTCCCGAAATACCAAAAGGAAGCCAAAAATACTTTCATTTTTCCTTATTTGCGAATAATTTCTGTAATGAAAAATTGTGGAAATTTCCACAGTCAAAAAGGCAACCGAGACAAGTCGAAGGAGTGTCCTTTTTGTTTTGGAAAAAAGGAAGAAAAGGCGGAAATTTATTTTCAAAATCAAACTTCCGTTTCCTTGACGGAAACATATCCTCCGCTGGATGAATTCGCATAAATCAATATCTTTAAAAATAAACAAACTACGACATGGAAAAGGACATTCAGCATTGATATCGGGAAATAATGGACAATGCTTAAAGGCAAGAGGATATTTTTTGTAGCATAAAATTTAATTTAAAGGCGACGAATCACAATTGACGTTGTCCCGGCTGAATGTGTGCCTGTGTCTGGCGGCATTTTGAATGATGAAACTGATTTCGAAATGATTTCCATAGAATTGTCCCTTTAAACGAAAAAACAAAATTCACTCTCACTCTTTGGCCACCATTTTAACGTATATGTGTGTGCGCCATCCCTTTCCGTTTCCAACATACACACATACAGTGATGGCGAAATGAGTTCGTCCTTGAAGCGACCTTTTCAACATTTTCCCTTTTTCTCCCAAAGTCATGCCCGAAATAAAGTCTACACCAACACCAGGACATGTAAGGACACACAAAGATTATTGATTTTCCGTTATTATTCCATTCACCATTTTCGTAACTTCACAATGGCGGCTGTGGCGAAGTCGGCAAGTCCCCGTCCTCCAAAGTAATAAATTTCCCTTAGTTGCTGCGATAAAGACGAGTACCCTCCGGAAACGCCAGAAGTCTGCAGCACGGAGGAGGTTCATATGGATGAATGAACTCGACAGAATCCCCACACATTCTCCTCAGCCCCTCATCTACCGCTCGTGGTCGTTTCAAGGTTATTTGGTCGTTTCCCATTCCGAATCCTTTCACAGGAAGTTTGTTCAAATCTTCCCTCATCCCAGGACGCCATCTTGAATTGGCTTCAATTTGAAATTTCCCTTCGAGAGAAAAATCCTTTCCTTCAAGGACAACGCCAACACAAAACCGAAAACGACAGAGATAGAGGCATAATTTCGACTGGGACAAAATCTTCCCTAATTTATCATTTTCGTCGTCTGTATAAGGAATGTCCTTAAGCCTACCACAACTACTGGCATGTTAGGATGTTCCAGAAAACATCCTCTTCCATCCCGATTCCCTTGCGAAATGTTCTGTCCCTCTCTAGCAGCTAGAAAATCCATTTACAGTGCGTGTGGAAAATCGGCATTTCTACGCACACTCTCTAAAGGATTTTGGGAGAACGGGGAGACATTTATGTTATGCGTTCCGTAGTCCCTGTTGCGTGACAGACAAAAGTGCGTTTCAGTCGAGAGCAGCCTGTTGTCCTTATCACACACACTCTTATCCCTTTTTTGTGTGGGTCATGATCCGGTTCCAGAGAAACGAACCCCAATTTTGGGGTAGGCTCAGACACTGGACACATTTGAAGAATCAAAAAATCATTTTTAATTGATCATTAGATTCAAGATGGCGCTAGACTCGACGGTTCCCTGGTGAAATTTAAAGGACCATTTTTGGGGGACAAAAAAAAATCTCCCTATTTCCAGTGCCGACATCATATCAGACGTCTTTGTGAGTTCATTTAACTTCCACAGCTACTCAGTCTCTGGGGGGATGGAGAACAAATTTCAAGGACGACCATTTTATTTTCTCTTATCCTTTTTCCTTCTTTCCGTTTTTTTCACTTTTCGTCGCCCTAAGACCCCCAAATCCGGTCCGAAACGATGGGAAATGATTCCTGAATAGGGGACATTTATTTTCAAAGCCGACTAATGTCCACACACACTCAAATCTGAGGTTTCTCGCCTGTCATGGCGTCCAATGGCGCCATTCATTTTTGGAAACACTTTCACATGTTTCGCGGTTGTTTTTCGGCGATTTTCTTTGGCCTCTCACCGATTTTTCACGTTTTTCTTGCGCTTTCACATGTAC
Source organism: Chrysops caecutiens (assembly GCA_963971475.1). Lineage (NCBI taxonomy): Eukaryota > Metazoa > Arthropoda > Insecta > Diptera > Tabanidae > Chrysops > Chrysops caecutiens. The sequence continues at coordinate 71,148,012 of OZ020568.1, forward strand.
TTCATGATTTTGTGGTTGTATTGCAACACGAGTTTAAAGGATTTGAATGTGAATTAAGTCTTGAGTACGTCCTGATGTCCTCAAGGGGATAATTTGTTTGTCTCGGATTTGTGTCGCATTCGAAATGAGGAATTGGGGTTCATGTTGAGGGGTGAGAACATGTTAATCGCCGTCTTTTAACTGTTTTTTATTATTTAGGTGAATATTCCACTCTATAATCAAACATAAATCATAATTGTCCTACATAATCCTAAGAGAATTTTAAATAAGTAAATTTAATTTTTTTCATTAATTACATACATATATTATTAGGTTATTAAATTTTTTAATTACATATATGAAAATCAAATTGACGTTTCTCAAATTTCCCCATCCGCAAACGATCGTACTTCCCCAGGAAATTGTCATTCTGGAAAACCGAAATTTTCAAGATGGCCACCTTGGCAACGCAACATGAATTGGACTGATTCCAATTTCGTTCGACTGTTTCTCTACTTTACATAAGACATACTTCAAAAGAACAAAATTAAATGAAGAAATTCGAGTTCTTCAGGACGAAAATTGAAAATTCTTTATAAAACCGTGCAAAATCCTTTCAAATCTTAAAATACCGCTCGGAGCAAATTTTCAATCTGTGACATAACGACCGCCCATATTTGAAACATAAAACTGACTTTCACTTTCAAATCATTTTCTAGAACGCACGAAGTCCGCTAACGATCGCGATCCTAAGAACGTTCCAACGTCTCGCCATGACCCCACACGCCGTCGAGAACCGAGCACCGTGGACCGCGTGCGTTTCAAATTGCAATCACCAGCAACATGCTGCAGCAGCATTCTGTTTTGTCCAAATAGGATGTGACGTAATCGAAAGTCAACCATAGCACAGACTCGACGCAGACTACAAGGCTAGACGCGATTCTTGTTGAATCAAATAAGAATCGTTCTGATTCCAATTACATAACACACACGCGTCGAGCGACAAGGGGGACACCAGCGACAAATAGACGAACTAGAATTCAATGCACCCGGCCAAAACCTGTTCGGCCATTTTGAATGCACCACCATCAGACACCTGGAGAATGGACAGACAAAAAAAATGTTTTTGTATTTGTGTATCAATTCGCAATGAGCAACAAAAAAAACGAGCTTTAAAGCGTTTCCAATTAGACTTTGCGTTTTAAATGCTTCGACTAATTGATGTCAAGGTACACCGCTTCATTTACACACTTGCTGCGAACGGAAAATCAAAATGGAAATGTTCGTAAATTCATTAGAAAATGAGCAGCATTTGTCTGCATTTGCGTTTGTGTTGAACTGTTACTTACTTTGAGAAAAAACAAAAAAATTACTTATGAAAATCAAATAAATCACGCCATGACGTCACAACTGTCAAAATTAAATTTGAATTTGAACAGCAAATTCCAAATTGTAGTCATTTGGTATAAAAGCTACTAGTATAACACTTCAGTATGAAAGTTACTACATTTCGTTCAACCGTGAAAGTGACGCGTTCTTATCAGTTTTGGTCAGAAGTCTCCTTAAGTCTTCGGTCCTCAGTCAGAGTTAGCCGTTTGGAAATTATAAATCAGGTTATTGGGATTACGATCAGATCCGGACGAGGTATTCCTTATTAAGATATTCCTTACCTTCCTTATTAAGGTATTCCAATCAGATTTTCCTTAACAAGGTTTTCTGGTCAGAAATTGATCAGGGGTTAGTACGATATTCTGATCAAGTCCGGCGTTTGAATTTCTTAATATAAAAACTCGTTATTTCTCCCTCTTCACTTGGTTATTAGAAGATTTCATATGAATGTTTATTGTTTTCAGAATCAGAAACAGTTAGACAGAATTTGGGAACAGAGTTACGTCAGGCAATTCCGATCCGAGTCGGATCAAAAACCACAAATGATTTCTAGTCGGCCAGTCAGCTAGTCTTTCACAAGAAGCCTTCCGCACAACTTTATCCTCCTTCAGTACTCGTTGTTCTTTGTATTACTAAAGGTAATTTAAATGGAGAAGAGTTTGTATTGTTACATTTTCATGAACTCTGTAGCTTTTGATTTTGGGTCTGAAGAGACCTGATGTTGACATCAATCAACTCAAAGATGGCGTTAACTGTCATTCAATTTGAATTTTTCTTGAATTCACCTTCAGCGATCATCCTGAATCCGCAATGAAGTGAATCTTTTTCCCAACTGACATTTCAACCACATGATTTATCGTTTATCGCATCATATTAATATGTAATCATCATTTTAACAACCCAGCAACAATAACTCGCCGAGAATTTAAATAAGTTTCACTTTCATCGCGATTTGCAAGTGGATTCGGTTCTCGCTAATCTCGAGATCTTTGTGTCCGTGTCTCTCGTTACAGTGGTCGTCATATTAATTGCGATTAACCGATTATCACCGAATGATATCTTTGCGATTGGGTTTTATGCAAATCGTGGCGCATCTGCGCTGGTTATGAATTTTGATGAAGTGGCAGGAGGAAGTTTCATTTTATTCAGGAATCATCACTTCCCGTCACTATTCTAGGAAACACATCCACGCGATTCCGGAGAATTCATGTCTTGTTAATTTTTTACAATAGATGTAGTTTGAAAAAAATAAAATTTCATAGAATAATGCAAAAAAAATCAATCTTGGCCGAGAGTCGAACTCGGGACCTCTGGATTGCAAGCACACCCTCTTCACTATTGAGTTACCAATACATTTCTCCTTCGCATATTTCTTAAATTCCACTTATTGCGTCATAGAAATCTTTTTGCCATTTCCTTTGCCCAGTTGGATTTTTCGAAATTTTTCTGATTTTCTTTTGACTCACGAAAATTCTGGAAAATTTTGTGATGACGCTTTTCGTGAAAATTCCACTAGAATTCCAGTTGAAGTGTATTTCTTAATTAAAAGAACACCGGAAATTCATTTCCTTTTTCAATAGACAAAATTCCACCTTCCGAGGGAAAAGGTTTTTCCAACTGTCAACGAATTTATTGATTTGTAGGACGAAAAAATTGGCCCCCCTGACAATCCACTTTGTCCTCTTTTGAAATAAACCTCGTTACGGAAATTTTCCTTTTCAGCCGAACAAACCAAAACTTTTCGCAGAAGTCTAGTCCCCCTACGCACCATGGAAGTCCACCCCTCCCCATTCCATTTACCGTCTGGCTGGGTTCATTATTCCACGTCACTTCACATGACACCCAGCATGGCATGGTGGGCCGTCATTGGCACCTTTCACTAACTCACTTTCTTCGTCGTCCGGCTCCCCTTCTCGTCTGGATTTGTCAGTTCCTTGAGTGTTTTGGAGAGTATCTTTGAACTTTCAAGGTTAATCGAATCGAGAGGAATGAGAGAGAAAGTTCTCCGCAACACAGTGATGGGAGACGAAAATTCTCTACGAAATTCAAAAGGGGGCCGGATGTCCTTGACTACAGGAAACGGAAAAATATGAAACGAAACGGGGAGACGTGGTATCGAAGCCACATCACTCGGTCTAGACGCATTGTTTCAGGACACGTCTAACGAATAACCGAAAAAAACAGTTTCGGGCCTTTTTCCTGTTCTCAAGTCTGGCAGTATTTTTCAGGGAGACCTTCCCCTACTCTCTGAATGTTTTTCGTTTATTCTGCGTCGTGTCCTTCGCCTTGAATGCCTCAAAACAACAAAAAATCGAATTTGACTGGTTTCTCCCACACGCACGAAAATTTTCCCACGCCACTAGGACCCCCCCCTCAATTGGAGCCAGCCCAGAGCAGTCGAAAGTGTTTTGAGACTAGTCACAGACAGACAGAGAGAGAACGAGAAGGTGGAAAGCTTTTGGTGTGTATCGGAATTTCCCAACACGATTTTAACGTTTCCTCTTGGATTTCTTGGAATTTTCGGGGGTCTGGGGTCTGGGGCTGGGAGTCCCAGTTGGTCGTTTCCAATTTCATTTGTTCGATTATCACCAGATTTATTTGATTCAATCAAAATTCATGTGGCCCCCCATTTTAGCAGAAAATCATTTTCCTCTTTCCCCAAAAGTGACAAAAACGCCAGCAAACCCGACTCCAGGTGGTGGAGCATCACCCAGGATAGTGTTTCACGGAAAAGGATCAATTTGATTCGAGATTGAATTTAGTTGTGCCCGGAGGTGTGGGAAGGGAGATACAAAAACTTGCCCCCACATTCTCAAAAATTCAGTTTCTCCCCTTCGTGAGTGTGTGCGTGGGAGGGTGTTATAAACCCCAAACCAAGTTTCCCTATTGATTCCCTCGTCCTCGTGAAGTCACTTTCACTGAAACACTAGTGGAGAGGGATACACATCCGTTTTACGGGTTTCCTGTTCAACCCGCCGTCACTGTGTGTGTGTGAGACGGAGAAAAAGGTGTTTGGGGATGTTTTGAAAAACTCACCATCATATCAACCCCCTCGAAACACTTATGGTGGTGCAAATGGCCGCCTGACAACAGTAACAAACTGGTAAACCGGTTTTTTGTCATGACAATGTAGTGGTGGCGCAGACAAGAGGGGCAAAATTTTTATTTTCTTTGTATTTGTGGGTATTTCTGTTTGTTTCAGTTTGCCCTTCATATACTCGTGACCTTGGACTTGAACATTGCCTTTTTCAAGGGTACAAAAACCCTGTGCCTCCTTCCCCCATCATCAAAATTTCTAGACATTTTTAGTATTTTAAGAAATAATGGTTTGTTGTGCGTTATATAGGCATTGGCTGGGCTGTGTCGAGTTGGCTTTTTGGTTCTTGTGTATATTTTCCCGTTTTTGGGGGTTTAGCTTTAATAAATCCGAATTTCTAAAAGGAAATGCTCAAAGGACAGAAGTAACAAAACTGTGGAGAGGAAGAAAATGAAGGTGATGTTGGGGTTTTGATGGATATTTCCCATGAGCTTTAATGTCTCGTTAGCTATTTGGTACGGTTTGTCTGGAAGTCTGGTCCGTTGTTTATTGGATTTTCTGTCAATTTGTTTTTTCTTCCAGGAGACTTTCTAACGCTTACATGTTTTTCTTCTAAAAGTCTACACAAAATGAGGTGTCAGTAGAGGTCAATTTACTAATTGACTGATTTATTGCAGGATCTCCTGAATCTTCCAATGATATTCTCCACAAATATGTCTGCACATTCACCAGTGATGACTAAAATGTGAAAATTTGTATGTCCTTCTGAATGAACTGTCTCCACTTAAAGGCTCTTCATGAAAATGAAGGGTGAATGGTGGATATTTTTTGTAGACATTTTGTTCCAATCGATAAATTCATTTTTTGTATGTTTGAGGGTTGAATTTTATATTATCTGTTTTAATTTGGAATCTGGAAGGATCTAAGGATTCAACAAATTTTTACATAATTAGAAGAATTATCCTTTAAAATTTTTATTAAGAACCTCTGATGTAAACGAAAGTTATAGACATTTTTGTAACGGTACCCGTGTGCGAATCAAAACCAGTTTCTCTTCAGTTCGGAAGCATGATAAACTTTTGTTGAATTTTCTTTTGAACTGGTACAACAAGTATCTCAGGTTCTATTCGTCGAAATGCAATTACCATGCTTCGCATTCGTATATAGACATACTTTTCTCCAAAAGCATTTTCAGAAAAACGTCAATATTCTGACTTTGTTGATTACAGGAAGTATACAATCTATTGTACTACTAGGAAATGTAACTTTTAAAGAACGCCATTTGCTGCTGTAATGTAGAACCAAAATTGATTGAACAAAATAATATTATATACTTCAGAATATATGTTATAGCACTCTTATATATCATGATCACAAAAACCTTCTAAAGTTATGTGATATTGTTTGATTGCAATGTGATATTGCATGTATTTGAAAGATATGAAGACAAGATGGTGACTGATCAACTTTCACTTTTCATTGAACAAACCTGGGTAATACGTCAAAACATGAATCTTCTGTTCTTACCTGCAATGATAAGAATAAGACAAAGTCATTAATTAAAAATTCAAAGCACAATTGACGAGAGAAAAATAAACTTCCTGAGAACAACACACGCAAAATTCACGTGCAGTTGAATGTCAAGGAGCAGATCAAGGAAACGTAATGTATTGGCGGGCATTTTCAAAAGGCCCTCGTCACTCGGGATCGTTTTGAAATTCAAGACACGAACCGTCTAATCCCTCGGGGAGAGATTTGTGAATGAAACGAGCAGAGTCAGGTGAACGAAATGCAAGCGGCCATGTTTTTCACTGAATCCTTTTTTATTTTTTTGTAAATGTGAAACACTTGAAACTGAAGGGTGCCACAACAACAACAACAGAAAAAAGGGTGAACAACAAGCGGATACTGTTTTCGAACGAGAGGAAATTTGAGGAACAGGTGGAAGTCCTGAATAATCATCATCTGTCAAAACGTCGTAGTCCGTTGGGATTGGGATTTTACCGGAAGGTGTCGCGTTTTCGTATGCAACGCAGGCGTCAATGCTAATGGCGGACATCTTCGGTGGATGTTTCGTTCAAGATCGGTTGATCCTCGTGACTTGATGGAACTAGATTATGTACAAGGAATGTTTTGAATTGGAACAGGAAAAGAATTTTCAGTTATTTTTGGGAATTTCCGTGACTTTTTGGAACGTTTTTATTTTTTATTGGGAAATTCGTAAATCATAGTCAGAGAAGGGTTTGTCATCAGCTTGTTGAAATGAAAACTTCCAAAATTATTCAAAATCTCAAATTAACTGAATGAAGACATTTTTATGAAATTCATTCGAACATTTTGGGAAATTTCAAAGTTTCTGGTCAATTTCGTGTGCTTTGAGCAACACCTCGTTTTGTAACGAAGAATTAAGAACATTTGTTTTGCGAAACGATGGATTTTCGCAAGAAATATGAAATTATTCATAAGCCATCACAAGATCCGGCACTTCTCGCATTTCATTGCGACACTTTCCTCATTTTTATCTTGATAATTTCCCAACATCGACTTTTGGGAAGCTGTAAATAAGCTCCAAGTGCATTTCAAAGTCATGACATTCCCTTTCCCTCCGGATTCAAGTTGAGCTGCGCGCGGAATGTTACAAATTCAAAAGCGGAAAATCTGACTTAATCGCCATTTTCTTCAAAATTTATCGCCATTGTGAGGTAAGGTAAGTCAGCCATTTTTAATTTTTATTTTTTTTAATTTTTTTGAGAAATATCTGCCCGACCTTGGACGAGTTTTTTTCGGACAAAATGGAGGAAGAAAATGAGGGCAATTGGTAACACATTGAGAACCAGCGGATTGTTTCTTAAGCTGCACACTTTATTCAATCTTTTCTTGGAGAATTGAAAAGTTTTTGAAATTTTTTGAGAAACTTTTTCAAAATGGAAATGCAAATTTTGAAAATCCTAATGCAAATTTCTGCATGATTGCAAATTTTGGAAGATGGCGCCACTGTCACCTTGGAACTATGTATGACTCAACTTTTACGTTGTCGAATCTATACTGTCAGATGTTGCGTTAAGACAACTGTCAGATGAACTGTCATCAGAATCGTTTAGCCAACTGTCAAACTCAATTTCAAATGAAACGTCAAATGGGTTTCCCAGTGTTCTGTCACAGTACCTGTCACATCAACTGCCAAGAGTAGGTATCTTTCATGATAGGTATGATCCCCATCGGAACTGTCAAATGAGCTGTCAAGGGAACTGTCAGATATCTTCTAAAGTCTGGCAAAACCCTTAGGAAGAGAGACAAATCTGTCATGCCAGATCCACGTGGAATTACACTCGGCGCGATCTCTATCACGTTGGGAGAACTTATCTAACGCCATTTTGCAATAGTTCTAGGTCATTTTGAATGAATTAATGTGGACGAAAATTGCTCAAAATATAAGAACAAACGAAATGAAGTAAATTTTAAATGAATAACTGAAGTGGAATTAATTTATTTGTTTTATTTATTGAGGGAAAATGCGATTACGAGACTTTTCCAAGAAAGTCAAGGTCAATTTTATTGAATTTATGAAGAGTTACCGCTCTGAAGTGTTTTTAATTGCAGAAATTGCGGGTTTTTTTTCACGACAACACGCACAAATTTCGTGAATATGTAAAACATCCATCGGAGCGTGACAGAGCGTGGTCATAGCGTGGCGCCCATAACCGGAAGATGAGGAAATTAAACGGAAGTTTTGTGTTGCCAATACTATCATAGTAGCTTCATGACGATGATGAGCTTAGGGGATATGCGGTCAAAAATTAGATAAGAGCAAAGTTATGGAAAAGTTCCAAAAAGCCATGGGACAGCATGAGACTCCATGACAGCTCAACTACTGCTTGGTTGGAGTTCCAGTACTTCTTCAAGTTATATTGATTTTAAGAACAAGAGACGATTGACACAATTTCAAAACAAACATTTTCATGGAAAACCCGAGGAAAACTGGAAAAAACTAATTTTATTTACGATCATCGTATTAAGCGGCACATTAAGCGGCTTTCCAACTTTTTTGAGGCATTGTCCAGCGATTGATCACAATCGAAGCGTGGCGAATAAATTTCAAAATGGTGGCAACTTTGAGCAACAAGGAGGAGAATAAGCAGAAGTGTTGGCAGCACTGTTCGCGGACAAAGTAATCTATCCAGCGATCAGCAATCAATCAATAATTGCTAAATCGATATTGATGGATCCGCAGAGGATTCAATAGAATTTTCTACAGCTAATCTACTCAACAAAAAGCATGGACCCTGTACCGTTCTTAAGTTGACCGCAATGCAGCACTTGCGGCCTTGACAGCGCGTTCTTCCGGTCCACTGACCAGCCGTTTGCAGTACCTCTGTTTCTTTGTATTTTGTTTTGTCCAAACTCGGAGTCATGGACACGTGCTGAATTCTGACGAAATAAATTTGTTTTCATGATTTCTTTGCGTTGCAGTGTCACGCAAGTAGTGTACGCTTATGCGTTCGTATGCGTGTGTCATTCATTGGAGTGCGTGAAGCGAATGTGACTTTATTGATTCTTTCAAATTTCGTAGTTTCCTTTCTCAATTAATTTTGTTCAAACAATTTAAAATTTTCCCACAAATTTAGTGGAAAACATCACCTGCGGCAGTTAAGTCCTTTTCCCAAACATTACTTGGATCACGCCTCGTTAAGAATTCGTGCCGAAATTGAAATTTTCAATTTGTTCTCGAAAATTTCACCCGTTGACATGCAGTGTACAGTGAAAATTCCCAAAGGGTTGACTCACAGTTAATCCCCCAACAAATCACTTCCGGATGACGATGAACATCCTACGCAGAATGTAAATTCCTTTAAATGACTTTAACGTGTTTCCCACGACGGGGAGGAATCCACCTGATGAAAGGATGCAACAACTGTGTTGTCACAACAAGCTTTTCTTACGAACGAATACAGATTTTATTGTTTGTGACAGCATGCATGACGTCAAACCGGAAGTATCGATTCCCGGATATGTTAAAAGCAGAAACGCACCCCTACATCTGACGTGATTCAACCCTCAACTCAATTTTTGTGCAAGTTAAAAATACTTCATAGTCCTTGTAGAAAGAAATCCCTTTAAGAAAGTCTGAAATTACGTTTTCTATGAAAATTATTTAATGTACCTACGTCATGATAACATATGTATATTACATATTCGCAATGGTTATTTCTAACTAACTTCACTTACATCATTTTCTTTTCTATTTTGAATAATTTCTTTAAACATTAGTCTGTTTTCATTCAATGTTTGTTTTAACTTTGTTAGTGGGTTGTGATTCGATATTAACATATGTGGTAATAGCGTATTATGAAAACCGAGAAGAACCTAGTACCTACTAAAATATAAAAGTTATAGAAATTCATCAAGCAAGTTTCAAGTTATATCCACTTTAACCACTTACTACAATCCCTTTATAACAGGATATAGCAGGATCTAGATATGTTAATATTGTAGGTCAATAATATGACATTTCCAATTTTCATTTAAATTGCACCGTAAGTAACATATTTAATTTAATTTGAAGTCACATAATGCGTCATAAAGTGCAGGATATTTAGGTTAGAATTGACAAGATATAGTGCGTTGAAATTTTGCAAATTAATAAGTGATGGTAATTTTGAATTTAAAAAAAATTTCACGTTTCTTCACTTCGAAAGTGTTCGTGAATTTTCGACTGTGTTCAAGTCAGCGTGTGTTTCTGCGTAACTCTGACAACATTCGGTTATGGCTTGGGTCGCGTCTAAGTCCAAGTGGCTGTGTCACCGAAGAGAGCCTACGGTTAGATCAATTTTGAATTTGAATGACCGTTAACTGTTTCAAATTGAGTTATGACGAAATAAAATGTTGCTTGTCGTTGTAGTGATTTAGGAACAACGAGAAAACTAATTTTTCATTTTCTTCCATTCATCAAGAAAAACATATTTTTTTGGTAAGTATTGCCCAACATACCTCTGGTAATTGCAAAAAAAATAAATGTTAAGTAGGCCAAAAAAAAGCGATTCTTTTGTGTCAGTGATGACAACATCTCCAAAATGACAAGCATCATCATTACGACTTAAGTTGGCAACAATTGCAGTCGATTTTTTTTTTTTGGCTAAAAGCGTCATAAAAAATTATTTCCCGCACTTTTTTTGAATTTTCGAATTGCAACCAAATAAAGTGCGAAATCGTTGTGTCTACTTCACACGTGTTTTTGTTTCTTTTTTTCGAATTTGATGTGACCCCGATACGGGTTAAAACCGACAATTCACCCACACACACGGAACGAAACGAAATGAAACGAAGCGAACAAAACACAAAGGAACAAACAAAACGGAACAAATCACAGTGACTCGTTTTGGTTCAGTTCGTTCAGGTGGTTGCCCTTCTGTCCGCGCCATTTGCCATTTTTGTCGAACTTCCTCTTTGCGTTACATAATCGCCATGTTGGATTTTATTCTCCATCTCCCTTTCTCGCTCACTAATTCCAACTTATTCGCATGCCCTAGAAACGGTAAAACTCAAAACGCAGACACGAAAATTTCATTTTCGCTTTCAATTGCGGAATTCACTTTTAATCTTTTTTTTTGTATTTCGTTTTCAACGGAACGAATTTAAAATTGCCGCCACCATTTTAGCCGGCAGGTAAATTAAGCCCACAAAAAATAAATGATGGCGGATTAAGCTTTTCTAATTTTTTTCTTTAGTGGTTTGTTAAAGTTTAAAATTTGCAACAAAATGGAGACTTTTGAAATAAACATGAAATGAAGATCACCATCTTGGATGGGGAAACCTCCATCTTGGATGTTGTCAATTCAAGCAGTCACCATATGAACATGCGAAATCTAGCGACAGAGCGACATCATTGAGTCAAATGTGAAAGTCCTTTGTGACGTTACTGGAAGATCATTTGACGATGATCATGTATCCTTGGGAGAACTATTTGATCATGTGAGTCCTTTTCGGGTAATATTGTCTGTGCTCCCCTGTAATATATTGTATTGGACCTTGGATAGGGAAACCTCCATCCTGGATGTTGTCGATTCGAGCGACATCATTGAGTCAAATGGGAAAGTCCTTTGTGAAGCTAGTCATAGATCCTTTGATCATAAAAGAGCCACAATGATCACGGATCCTTTGGAGAACTGTTTGATAATGTGAGTCCTTTCTGGGTATTATTGTTTGTGCTCCCTTGTAATATTGTACTGGATCTTGGATAGGGAAATCTCCATCTTGCTTGTTGGCAATTCAAGCCACAGAACAACATCCTTAAGTCAAATGGGAAAGTCCTTCGTGACGTTACTGGAATATCATTTGACGATGATCATGTATCCTTGGGAGAACTATTTGATCATGTGATTCCTTTTCGGGTATTGTCTGTGTAATTTTCATTTTGAAGTGATCTTTGAAACTGGATATATGACAATTTGGTCGATCACCGATCCTTGTTGATTGTGAATGTCAGCTGTCACTGTCACTTGAATGATTACGAATGTTACGTAACAAGGAACGTGGATCACGAAGAACCACTCAATGTTATGAAGTGATCCGTTCATCACGTGCAAAATGACATAAAAATGAAAATCGCCGGGTAAATATTTTTTCGGTCAAGTGTTTGAACACGTTCGAATGATGACACGATCATTGTTACATGAACAAGTTAGCTTTGCTTTGCGCCAATTCCAACGACTTGAGTGTTATTTCATATTTCATCTTGACATTTTCAAATTTGAGATTGATACCAGTTGAGTTGTATAACAATCGGAATACCGAAAATTGCTGCATGTGTTTAAGGACATTCATGATATGGATTGCGATGCAACTAGTAAGTGTTACTTAGAAAACGTCATGTTCACCAACAGGAAATGACATTTTTGTATAAAAAACAACACAAGTGCATCGAATTGAAGATGCATTTTTCCCTCACTCGCTGTGAAGTGCATCTGAATTGCACACTCTGACCTCATTTGAAACCAGAACAAAATGCGACCACGACCGCTTACTCGGTTTCCGTGTAAACTAATACGATTGACACGCTTACCAATTTGCCTATGAAATGAAATGTGGCAACACAATACAATGAAAATAAAAATGTTAATGGCGACATGTCCAGTGTAAATGTGTCATTGTTGCTGTTGCTCTTTGCAAATCCAATTAGATGTTGTACACTTTTGTTCCTCCATTCCTCCATTTTGTAGAACAAAAGCCGGAAAAAGTAGATTTCCACCGAAGGTCGTTTCATTTCCACTTAATACGGAAGTTCACTGGCTTTTATGGGGTAGGTGTATTGTTTTTGGGTCAAGAATACTTTTCATTTTTCATCCCTTTCACAAAAACCTCTCACACTTAAACGATGATATTCACTTTCACTTTCATCCCCATTCATTGTTTAAAAACTTTTATGCAAAGTGTCAACTCGTCAAGCTAAAAAAATCTGTTAAACTATTTGTCTTGTTATAATTTCCGTACAACCAAGCGGAAAGAGGCAGAAGAAATATCGAAAAGAAAAAAGGAAGAATAGTCACCAGTCACTGTTGACAGTTTTGTAATTCCATAAAAATCCGATTGGAATGCATAAGAATGAAAGAGAGGTGAAGAAACCAATTAATCGATTATGCAATCCAACTCCACCCACGTAACCACGTAAATAAATATTTGACGATCGCACGCACGACCACTTCTGCATGTGTAACAAGGAAAAGAAAAGTGGATCGCCACTGATCTGTGCGTGCCAAAACGAGATACACTGTATGGGGAATGTTTTGCATCCGCAACGAAAATTATTTCCATCCCATTTGTGTGCGTGCGAGATCAATATCACTTGATCGCCAGCCTGTTCACACCTTTGACGTGTTGTATAATACGTAGCAATACCCCAACTGGTTGCAGTCGAGACATACTCGCACACAAATGATCCTTGACCGATTAATCTCGATTTTTGTATTCTTATTTTTTGATTTGATTAAAATTCTTATTGACTTCTTGGTGACTAGAAATGTTAATAATACTATCCGTCATAATTGCACAGAATAAATCATTATGCATACACTCCTCCTCGTCGTTCATGTTGGAGGTAGTGGTGGTGCAGCAGCCATTCTGTCTGTCATTGTTGAAATGTTGCCGGTACAGGTGGCCGCCATTTTATTTCAAACATTAATTTAATAATAAAGATCTCATTTCGCGTATCCTTTAATTAATTACGATTTATTTTTAACCCACTTCTCATTAAATTCAGTTTCTTGCAACTTTCTTGCAATTTTAAATTCTGTATAAAATTGGCAACGTTGCGTAACTGAATTTTTCGAATGACGTAATGCGGGCGGGAACTTCAAACTGAAAGAAATGCACAAGAAAGGAAAACGCATGGCAAGTGAAAGTCGTTTCCATTCCACTGTACAATTGGAAAATTTTCCCTCAAACGTCCCTCTGGACTTTTACACAATTCCAGTTCAAGCTTTTAAGACTTGCGTCACAATCTCTCCTGATGACACACACACTCGCATGATCATGAACATTACGTAGAACATTCGTCATGGCCTGAAGTCGAACTTGTGTTTTCTGTTTGCCGGACAGATTCTCTAACCACTGAACTACCGTGAACGCTAACTTTTCATTTAGTCATACGAATTATTAACAATGACTTTCTGTCACTATTAGTTCCTTATAAAGTAAAATGACATTCCTACAATCATCACTAATCATTTTAAAAGCGCATTTATTAAATAATCATATGTGATTCGAAAACAATCCACTCTGCGATTGGGAGTGAGTGCGGGAGCTAGTAAAAGCACTGGAAGTGCACCTTTATCCTTATGTCCCAAAATCATATTGAGGAAATTCTTCAAGGAAATCAGCAGTCCTTACAGAAATTCAGGAACGGAAAACATAATCTCAAGGAAAATTACGAAGTTCTTGGAGAGGAAAGCTTTTTCACGGAAGGAAAATTAATTAACCCTTCATCCGGATTGGAAATTTAAAAAAATTTAATTATTAAAATTTCATCTTCCTTAATCTGTCATGTTGTATATCATAACCACAAAAAAGGAGTTTTTCTTCTTCTTGATTTTACCGATTCAAGTTGAAATTTGTGTCGTCCTTTTTGCATGTTTCTCTTTTTTCTTATATACATACTCAAAAATGAAGCAATACCAAAATGAACCTCCGTCACTTTGAGTGACTTTTGGTTTAACCCCGTGAACTGAAGGATTACCCAAATAAAAAATTATTTAAAAAATAATTTTTAGAAATGGTTAAATGTTACATTTTGAACCTTAGACCTCTTCCTTTTGGCTACAAAAGCTTCTGAACTTCGGTAAACCTTGAATCCTTCTAAATAATTTTAAATTTGTTATTTCCCCCAACCTGAGTGTTGAAATTAATTTTTCAAGAACGAATACTTTGAAATTGACGTTTTGACCAAACGACAAATACTTGTGTCTCTCTTTTTCATTTCGTATTGAGTTATCAATGGAAGAAAATTTTGCAGTTCTGCCGCACATGTGTGTGTGTGTTCGCATTAGCGATTTTTGCGTCAATCATTTTTCAATTTCATTACTTCGAACTTTTTTAAGATTTTTCAATTTCCGACATTTTTATTTAAAAATTTTTTTTACATTTCAATGCAATTTCTCACATGTCTCTTTGAAATAAAATTATTAAATTATTTTGAAACCAGTAAAATTTCACGATTATCCTTTCGAAATGTCTCCTTAAACAAAATTAAATCCTTGAATCATGAACCCTCTCTCAGAAGTCACACACAGTGGCACATGCCTCAAATTGGATGGCAACAAGTTTGTGACGGGGACAATTTCCATTTGAGAAAAATTTTCAAAAAAAAGGAGTATGATTTGTAATGACTCCATTTGGAATTGGAAATGACTAACCTTAAAATGTGGTTGTGATTTTGTTGTTACCAACTTGAAAATTCATTTGAGTGTAAATTGAAGCAGGACAAAGTGGTCCCGATGGACTTGAGGTCGTAAAAAAGGGTATTCTCAACACACCATTAAAATCATGTCCTTTTTCTGTCGTTTTCCTGGTTTTTTTCTTTGTGTTTTTCCTGTTTTTTCCTCGTGGCTAATGTTAAATTCACACATTGAGTGGTTTGTACTTCTGTCTCGATGTATCCCGTGTCAAGGTTAAGAATTTACTCATCCACTGTCATGTACTTGACGTCTGGTTGTCATTAAATCCTTCAAGGATTCCACAAAATTGCGGTTTTTAATTGAATTTTGATGTTTTCCTTTCGACTCCGAGAGGAACATCCATTTTGTTTTGATGTTAATGAAATTTTATTCACTTGTTTATCCTATTTTAAAGGGAATATCCTTTGATTTCTCGAATTAGGGTTGGAAAGTGAATTTTTGTGTTTTACTCTTTAAGGAAATCGTAATGAGCGTCATTAGATTCCGATCCAGGAAGTTACATGTCGTCAGGGTGGAATGATTGCATACCTTCGGGATCAATCGGAATCCTTTCCTGTCGTTTTCAATTCGCAAGAAGATTCGCAATAATTGCGTTCATGCCAAGTTGAATCAACAACGATCAATCAATCAACAGCTGAATTGTGAAAGCTCTTTGAAAGAGTTTGAAATTTTTCAATCATCAACTTGACAATTCTGCGAAAATGACACTTGTTCAATCAAAAACCACGAAACCAATAAATTGAACAAATTCAAAAATTCTGTTTCAGGAAAAACATTTTTTTAGTAAACTTTAGAAAATGAAAAAAATTTTAAATAAATATTTATCAATTGTTTCATGAACAAGTACAGTACTTCCTCAAAAACAAAAAGAAAAAATTTAGCAAGCAATGTGAAATGAGTGTCTTGTGGTTTCTGGAAAAATATGGCGCCATGTTTGTTTTCGATTTGACACAAAGCACTTGACGTTGGAAGATGCAAGGGTTAGAGGTTTGGAGTGCTTGAGTTTACATCCCAACGTCAACGTGAAAGTGATATTTTATCCCTTTCTCACATATGGAGTGATGCATCTAGAAAAACTCAAAAGGGCAGACAGAGTGCGACTATGCGAAAA
Organism: Chrysops caecutiens; assembly: GCA_963971475.1. Lineage (NCBI taxonomy): Eukaryota > Metazoa > Arthropoda > Insecta > Diptera > Tabanidae > Chrysops > Chrysops caecutiens. Next base: position 71,164,474 of record OZ020568.1, read on the forward strand.
TGAGACACGAAAAGAAATGAATTGTCAGATGTCAATTGTTGCTGTCACTCTCACGTCACTGTCAAAAAATTGTGTAAAACTCGAAAATTAACAAGGCAACGCATGTAAAACCCTCTAAAATGTGATTTCCGTTCAATACTCTCGGATTTCGCACGCCAATTGCGGTTAAAAGCTTTGTCGTTTCGTCACAGTTGTGCAACACTTCCTCTATCGCCCACCAGAGCCCTCATTTCGTCTCCACTTGAGTTTTGTTTTGGTAATCTTCACCTTGAGGAACTTGTGACGCGAAACAACAAATTGTCCGCCAAAATTCGGTTTTTCCATTTGAAATAAAAATGGAAGTGTTGAGAAAGTTAATTTTTTTTTGTTGATTGATTGGTACACCTTCATTGTTTAATCGAAAAGTAATTGGTTAAAAATTAGACACGATTAAAACGGTGGATTGCAAATGTCGGTACATTAAATCGCTTCAACGTGAAGTTGGGTTTGTGTCAAAATTCGCACGAACTTTGTACGGATTTGATTCGATCTTATTTATTTACTTACTCATTGATCGATTGCTTTGTTGATCTGTGGTCTTTCGACATTCTTTGCGAATCATTTTCATTCAATTTCCAATCAATTTTCAATCAATTCTTGATGCAATCTGCAGTGATGCCCCCTGGACACGAATTGCGGCGTTTATTTCAACAGCAACGCAACCGTGTCCAGTGCAAGCGTTACGGATTTTTAATTTAACAATTTTACGCACAAAATTAGAAACAATTCCATGAGAAGCACTGCTTGAATCACCAGAATTGCTGCGTTCCATTTACACTGACAAAGTACTTTTGTTTGGTGGCAATTTACCCTTGTACTCATGTATGCGAATAGATTGCCAGTGGTAGTTATGCGTCAGAATTCCGCTAGGTCGCTAGGACAAACGTCAAATTTTGATATTTTGAATCGAAACTGGATTGAATTTTCTCAAAAAAGGAAGAAGGTAGCAGCAATTTCAGTTTATTAAAAATTTTAACTCAAAAATTTTATTATTGAAAAAAAATTTAAAACGTAAAAAACCGATGTCACTTGGATAGAGCAAATTTAGGTAAGGTTTTGCAAACAAAAAAAAAGTTTGGTTGGTTGGCAGAAATTATGGAACCATTGTTCCATTCATTCTCTCACAATGAGAGAAAGACCCATTCCACCATTCCTAGAACTTGGGCTTAAGGGAGAGTAACAGGCTAGATTTTGCTACTTTACCGAAAAGTGCGTTACATTTGCCAAGTTCCATTTTATGGAGTAAATGGAACGCAGCTAATAATACTAAGGACCGACATGTGACACCTTTCCTCATGGTATTGACAGCATTCGATGTGAATCTATGCAGAAAATAGCAGAAAATTTTGTTGATTTTGGATGATAATAAGTAAAAAATATTCAATAAGTTTATATAACAGATATTTATGTTAAGAGTATTCAAATTTTATATATATTTGCAAAATCAATTCTCTGTGATTTGACATAACTTACTTGAGATTTTAGAACGTTTAGAAGTTGTGACGAAAAATAAGCAAATACTCTCAAATGAATGCGGCAAATGCTTTAAAGTTGATAAACATTTTGCGAAACTTCAAAATGGCAATTAACCCAATTGGTAAGAATGACGACGGCTTCGTCACTTCCGCGTCCTCAACTTCACAGCACCTTCCTAATCACTTCCATCAGTGCTTCACGTGCAGTCATTGTGATCGTGCGTCATTTGTGCATTGACTTACAGAGCCGAATTCAAGTAAAATTTGTGGCTCAAGAGAAATGACAGCAAACTTGCAGAAATGCACAAGAGCCAAATGTAAAGCGCATAACATAAACATGTTATCCAACTGTGTAGAATAAAGAAAAATATACTGGAAACATGAAAATTTGTGGTTCCGTTCTGATGGGAAATTCAAAATATTTTGAAAAATGGCGCCTTGAAGTGATCACGCTGCCCGTTTCCTGATGAATCGTCAAACAAACTGCACATAAAACAATAGAAACATAAATCTCCATCGCATGCAACCCTGAAATGTTGTTTGTCACATTTCAATTACATTGCATCGCGTTGCATTGCGTTGAATAAATTATCTAATGTCAAACGCAACAACCGCAACAACATTCGCCTTCCGTCCGTTCAGTGACACGCACGACCTTGGTTTGGTGCGAAACAGAATAACTGATCACCATTCAACTGATCGTCATTCCAAATTTGAATTTGAATTTGAATTTGACATTGCAACGATTTTGTAGATTGTACAAATCTCGAAATTTTCCACCTGAAATCGAAACTTGACACGCAGCTTTTTGCTGCTTTTGAATTTTTCCTGAGGCTAGCAAACACATACCCCTCACACCGTGTTCTCTCTACACTCTCTCACACGCACTCGGATGCACTGGATCGAAAGTGGGTCTTAGAACGAACCTTTTTGCTCTCAGCATTTGCATTTGCTTATTTCCCTCAGATTTCACTCCACTCGGCCCGATCGCAATTTCAGACTTCTCTCATCTCGCACCTCGCATCCAAGGTTCGAGTTCGAGTTCTTGTTCTGGTCGTACTTAGATGTTATTTTTTTGTTCTCGATTTCACTGCGTTCTCACTTGAACTTTTTCCTTCGGATTAGAACGAACGCAGTCAACTCAATGTCGTCGTTGACTGTCGACTGTTGACTTCATGCAATTGACATAGAAACGGTTAATGTTAGAAACAAGCAAAAATGTTTCTTAGATTTGTTGACAAAATGGCGACACCTTGAATACATTCTTGTTTTTGTTGTTTTTGTTTGATCGATGACAGTATTGCTCGCAACATTTGATAAATGTTGACAGCAGCAAAACAAAAGGCAGCGTTTATTTTAAAATTCTAAACGAGACAGACATGCTAACCATGACCTAATCATCAAAGTCTATGACTTGTGACTTAATTTGGTCTAAACTTGTTAATGTTTTTTAGTTATTTATTTTAGTTATCTCATTAAAATCGTGTTTTCTTAACAATTTAACATTCTTTAATGACAGAACATGATTTACGAGACGTTTTGATGACGGTTTCTCTTATGGCGAACGGATATTTTGACCAAATTCGTAATAGAATATGATTATTTATTATTATGTACGACTGCAGAACGGTTTGGGTGAAAATAAACACTGTGGGAGTTGTTGCAACAAATTCATATTCTAACCCAAAATCTTCTTAGGTTGATGAATTTGCTTTTCCGGTGAATGACTCTGTTACTTATCAAGGACACATTTCATTGCATCGCATAATTCATGTGTCTCATTTCATGTGATTCTTGGATTTCTATAATTTTCTCAATTTTTATTTGAAAATTATGCGTTTTATGATTGTTTGTGCGTTAGTCGTAGAAAATATCAGTATTTGATTTAAATTTTAAATTACTGTAATTTGCAAAATGAAAATATTATTAATGAGGTCACATGATTAAATGCAGCAAAATTAAATGCATTCAACATTAATAAAACGAATTCAATTAAAAATGACTTCCCTCAATCAGTTCTCCTTGACAGCACGTGATTTGCCTCGTTTTTCACGTAACTACAAAAGTGAGTAATAATAAATAGTAAAAAAGCAACAAATAAGCAGTCAAACAAATAAATGACGAAATTAATGAGTTCCAAAAACAAAAAACGTTTTTATTTTTATCGTTTAAACGTTATTTGCATACAAATCAGGTGAGAATCGTGTAGAATCGTGTAGCGGCAAATCATTTGAGTTGTGGCAGCCATATTTGTTTTGAAATGCAACGAATAACGAGACAGGAATGTTTTCAAGATGGAAGTGAAGGTGACATTAAGCAGAAGTCACAAGATCAATTTGAAATACTTTGTGTTGAATCCATTGAAATAATAATAACAGGAATGAAAAATTGAAGCATAATACCCGGGGAAGGGTGCATTCTTGAAGCAATGGTTAATTCACTGCACTCACTTACAATGTATGAATAAATGTAAACTAGAGGCATTCCTGTTTTTATCAATTCACAGGGTTAGAAATTTTCAAATATCGTCGATTCGTCTTTTGTTTGAGCGTCACACAACTCTCGATTATCGATCATAGATTTACTGTCCTCGCACTATTTATTGACTTGCCGCACGGATTCAACGCATAGCTACATTTTATTTTGTGTTATCTATTTATTTCTTATCCACAGAGTGCCTGTTTGTTATTACACTTTTATATCCTGACTTACGCGATTTCCACTTAGGATCGGGATATTACTGTATATGCATATGATGTTATTATATATTAACGTTATGTTATTATGATGTTATTATTATTATATCCAATCAATCAAACTGTAACAAAATCAAATCGTGCGCATTCAGCTTAATGTTTATTACGAATAAAAGTAAAATGTCTAGCGAATACAAGTAATAAAATCACAAACAGCGAGCTGAAATTACAAATAAAACACAAGATACAAAAAACAACTCCATGCTAGACTCTTATTAAGGTGTATTTGACCTAAATTACAACGTCACGTTCCGGTATTGCAGAACACAGACTCCGTTTAAAATGTAAACATTCTCACGCACAACGGGTAGTCAAGATGTGAGACGAAGGGGTTTCCATTTAATTGCATTGTAGCCGGTTACATTGAAGAAATTGCAAGAAAAATAAAAAATTATTTTTAACAAGTTATTTTTTGGGTTTTTATTTTTCGATTTATGTTGATAAAAATTTCGTTTTTAATGCCAAGTTTTTGGAAAATCACAAAATAACTCCTTTAATTCAAAACGGACTCCCTAAACAACGTATTTGAGTGACAGATCAAGTTAGAATCTGGTTGGGATTCAAAGTGTCACATTTGATACATGAGATCATCATCAAGCTGTCAAAAATGATTTCAATGAAACTACACTCTCAAACCTTTGTCCTATCCCGAACAATGGGTAATGTCGTTAAAGTTGAGGTTAATAAGAAAGTTAACAAGTCCCAGAAACGAATAACAGGTTAAAAGAAAGTTACAGACCTTTTTAATTACGTAAACAGCAGAAAAATTCAAGACCTTGCCCAACAACATCTTATGCAATTGTGATTCAGCGGTGGTTTTTCCTTTGATGGAAGTTTTGAGATAACAAGAAGGTAAACCTTTCCTGATTTTCAGTCTGGCAGGTTTTAAACAAGCTTCTTTAGGAATTATGAAAGTTTTACTTAACACTAGGTCAGTGTAATCATCTGGGAAATAACTCAATCATGTTGATGAATTCATGTCCACTAGAACTATGACTGAAAAAATCATTTTGGAGGAAGTTTAACCTGATCTAAGCGATTCAAGCCATCTTGAGGTTTTAGTTCGTATAGAACCTTCTACATTGAGAAAACTAATTTGATTTCAACTTCAGAATGACAGTACATGTTGAACGTAATGTCACGGTCTGTTCACGTACAGCTTGACTTTACTAGAGTTTACTCGGCTATAAATGACCAATTTGGGAGGATTTTTCTAAGTTCTCTCTCGCTAAGTAACCTCGAGCAACTTCATGAACGAATATAAACAAATTTGACATTTGAATTTCTAACGTCTGTTACATGTACCTGTCAAATGAACAGGATTTCCCAACTAGCTTGAAGTTACTTGAGCAAATTTCTCGAGCAACATCTAGCACTTTCAAGTATATTTTTCCTCCGTTACTATTCGTTTCTCTAAAAACAGTACAAGAACACGAATTAAGTACGTGAACAGACCTAATATCTCATTGATTCTTGACTTAATTGTATAACTGATGTTCATTTTAGGAAGTTTAACGTTAACTTAATCCACAGATTTCTAACAATTTTTATAAACCAATTAGGTACTCTAAAAACTAACAATTGTGGAGGGAATTCTTGTATTTTTCCCACATAAATCTTAAAACTGTAATTTGGAAGGAATTTGGCAACAAATTTTGAAACATAAAACACGAAGAAGGATGTATTTGGTCTCAAATTAAACTCAGAGAAGTGTTTTATTACATTTCACTTTTCCGGTATAGAGTTTCACATGACGAATGACCACCAGCACAACAGAATGATATAGAATTATCCTTGAGGAAAGGCGTGAAAATTTTTGGGAAGTGTCGTGTTCCTTGAATCAATGAAAACATGTAAAAATTCCAACAGACGTTTTCAGGAACATGATCGTGTCACTCTAATTGGAGTGAATTGACCACATGCACTTAATCATGCATTAAAACATGTTGCCATGGTGGTATTTTCGTGAATCGTTAAAACACTGATTCAGTGACACGTGAACAACATGTAACAGACCAATCTATCATAGCTGCTCGTGTCTAGGATTATTTCTTTGAAATTGGGTGAATTCTCGGTCTAATATAAAGAAACCACTAAACAAAAGTGTATTAGCCTTATTGCAATGAAATGTGATTAACCTGGTCACTTTCTGTGCGTATGATAACAATACTCGTATTTTGCAAGTTTTACATATTTTAAAACAATAACAAATCATTTATAATTATTGCAAACTAAAAGACACGCCTGGAATCGTGATAATTTTGCACATATTTTTCCCACAACACTTTTCCACGTAATCCTGGTGTCATATTCACAAATCGGATGTAATTTAAGATTTTCTTTTGGAATTTTTGTTTAAAATAAACTAGATACACCTTATATATAAAAACGGATAGGAGCTTTTCAATGACTAACGATTTTTAACCTTTAGAAACGTAAAGTGTATCACATTCTGCTGCAGGTTGTTAACCTCGCACGTACTACAAGGAAATTGTTATTGGTTCGTTTGGGGCATACTATGGTCAACTGACTAATGATCACACTTTGAGCAGCTTGCACTTCGATTAGTGATTCGTTGTATCACTTCCGGTGGCATGATTTATGATAGTCACACAATGGATAAACTCTCATACATTAATATTTGCCAAAATCCTTAGAGATTCTTCCTGCTCTTTGATAATATCTGATCTTATCTTAAAGTTTTCTTTAGATATCCCTACTCTGTCAGTGTTCCTATCATTAATATTACAATTCTTGATCTCAGTCTTCTACAATACGTTTTCCTGATTTCTATATTACAACCTAGGTTCAGTACACTTCCTGAAGACGAATCAAATCGACTCAAGTTGCTCAAAGTGTGTAACCATATCAGTTGATTTACTCAGATGGAATCTCATACAGAAACATATAATTGCAATTTCATCTAAAATATAAAAACCATTAAAAATGTTTCATCAACAGAGTACCCACCTTTAAGATCTGGCGGTCTACCAGTCCTTGATCCTCCTATTGATAAGCTATCTAGATCATTGATTGTTGGAGATAATAGTTTTTCAGCTAATAAAGGATTTGCTGCTATCGAAAAACGATTTGACGATGAAGACGACGATGAAGATGATGTAGAAGATGTTGAAGATGTATAAGTTCTACTATGATTTTGTTGTTGTTGTTGTGTTATAGCTGAATTAGCTGATACAGTAGCTGCTAAAGCTAGAAGAGCTGTTTCAGCATTTGTTGATTGCTGTTGCTGGTTATTACTATTGGTATTATTTGTGTTATTATTATTTGAATTAGCTGTTGTTGGTGTTGTACTGCTAGGAGCCCCGATTTGCATTAATAAATTGCCATTAGACGGATTCTGTTGTGCATTTGTACATGCGGCAAGAAAGTTTTGTGTGTTATTCAATGAAGGCTGTAGATTTAAAGTGTTATTGTTTTCCTCCTGCTAAAATGAGAAAAGTTAATATATTTAACACATGCTATTCATGAGGATTACCTTAACTTCGGCAGTAAAATCTGATAAAAAATTATCTAGTTCAAATGGATTGTCGGTCAATTGTCGAAACAGTTCGTCTGAATCATTGCAAAGCGGATCAAGTGAATTCAGCTCACATGATCCGCTCGCAACGTCCGGATTTTGGTTAGCTGCTGCATTACCGGCTGCTACAGCATCCTAAAAATAAAAATTGATAGATATTTATGACATCATGTTGAAAATGAATTTCCCCGCTTGAGTGAATCCTGTTCTCCGGTCAATGAAATTCATTTCCAAGAAGCGGAGAGAAATTCATTCTGTGCTTGATCTACATTAAATGAATTTTCCTCGCCTTCAGAGACTGAATGCCATTCTCCATTAGGATTTGATATATATTATAGATAATTTAAAATGCAATAATTCACCTGCAAACATGTCGAAATGTCCACCATCCGTCCATCGTTGTCGGGGCACCATAGTAGTGCATCGTCGATAAATGGCATTGCCGCTAAGGCAGAGCCACTTCGGAGGCTTGTGGCTAATGCCAGCTTATCGAATTTATTAAAAATTTTTGTAAAAAATCTTTCCACCCCTTCCGGAAAATGGATTTTTTGATCAATTTTGAAGCGTTTGTACTATGAACGTTGTAAAACGCTTCGTTTTATTTGTTGTATATTGTAAAAGGTTTTGTTCAAAAATTTCAATATAACCAGAGTATATAATTATTTTAAAAAATTGTATAAATTTTTATTTTTAATTAAATTTTTCAAAATTAATTAATATTATTAAGCAATCTTTTCGTTTCAGCAATTTTATTCAGTCTTTCGTTTTTCGAAATTTTTATAATTTTTTGTTTTAATATTTTTGTTTCGTTTAAAATACTGTTTTCTAAAAGCTCCGTCAGACCGCGCTTGTATAAAAGCTTTGATTCAGTCAATTCATGAACCGCCAATCTCAGTTGCTAACCACTTGTCAAAATGTCTCTCCGTTTTTCTTGAATTTTTTTGAATTTTCTTAAAATTTTCTTAAAAACGTTAACATCAAAGGCACTTATGGATTCATCAACGTACTCTATGAACACAGTTTTACTTAAATTTACTAAATTTTTACACTCGTTTACTTAATTAGTTATTCCTGTTTCATTTGACTTTTGTTTTTCGTGTTAATTACGTAATTATTCTTCGTGTTTTTAGCAATTATTCACGTGATTTGTTATTAAAAACAATGATTTCAAAGTCATTATTTATCACTAAAGGACGTATATGTTTCAAAAAAGGTACAAGTTGTATACATGATTATGTGATGTTTATATCGCTTTTTGTACCGATATTTTTCGTAAATTATTCACTTTTCAGGTTTAGTTAAGTCTTTTTGTTGTTTTCTTTTGGTTTTTCAAAGAAAAATTAACGAAAATCCGTTCTTCTGAAAAATCGTTCTTGAACCTGAAACGAGAAAATGGAAATTTGTTCAATAAAGTTTGTGTCTCTACTAGAAATTCATTCTAAACAAAAACCAAATGTTAGTTTCTACACTGTTAATTCGCACCAAAGACGCAAACTTGTTCAGCGTGTCTACATGACGAGATTTATGTAAGCACTTCAGCGTGGGACATTCTCATTTGACGTTTGGTAGACGTCAACGTCAAAAGTGTTTTGTTGAAATTTTTAACAGATTTTTGTTAATTATAGCATATTGAAATGATAGTTACAAGTTAAACATTAAACAAATAATTATTTCTAATGAAATTGAATGGTTTTTGCTGCTAAACTACACAAATGTTGTGTTTTGGAATTTTTACGTTTGGACGGAATAAATTTAACATTTCTCTAATTTTAGTATTAAAAATGTCAGAAGAGAAGAGAGAAGAGTCAAAAGTGAAGAAGAAACCCAAATCCCCAACACTCGATTTCAAAAGCGAACGTTTCGATCCACTCAGAGCATTGTATGCAGAAGACTTAGTGCCCCAAAATGCGAAAGTCAAAATTTACGACAACCTGTCTTCATTCGAAGCTGCCGTGAACCGTCTAGGGTTGGAACACGTGGCGAAGCGGAAGCCACCCATTACAGTGACATCGAAAAAGGTTAAGGAAAATGTAGAGCAGCCTCAGAAGAGGGAGTTCTTGCCCCATCAATGTAAGTTTGTGTGGACTGCAGTTGGTCCATTGTGAATGATTCAAATTTGTAGCCTTTTAGTCCCTGTCAAAAGTACGTTCCAAATGAAACAGAAACATGCACGGAATTTGTTGTTACAATGTGAGAAAATGGAAGGACCTCTAGCGTTGCTCTCCAAGTACATGAAGGAACGGACTCGTGTCACAGTCTACACGAGGAACGAGCACAGAGTGCGGGGATACACGTCAGGATACATTGAAATGTTTGATAAACACTGGAATCTGGCACTGTCTGATGTTGTTGAGACATGGACACGGCGGAAGCACTACTTCAGTACAGCGAATGTGGTTTATGGTAATCAATCTGATCTATGTTTTGCCTTTATTGATTTCCTGCCTTTCAGATGGAGCTGATGATCAAAATGAATGTGATAAAAGACTAAAAGAACTTGGAATCAAAATACCAGAAGTGGAAGTCAAGTCACTGGATCGAAAATACGTTAGATGCACAAGGAAAGTGAACTCCTTGTTGGTACGTGGGGAACAAGTCGTTGTTATTACTCCAGAAGTTAGGAAAACTTCCAACGAGAGTAGGAAAAAGTGATTTCTGTGAAATCGAAAGTAAAATTTAAGTTCTATTGTACAGAAAAAGGTTTAAGTTCAAATTTATCATTTATCACTTTATTGGATTTAAAAATGTTCTGACTTGTATAAGAATCTATTAATCCTATAATAATCATCTCATAAACAGAAAACTTCTTTTTCTGAATGTATCTCAGTTCGACTGAATGAAAATGTAAAAGATAGTTTTTAATAAATGTTTTTGTTTACGATCGCTATAATATAAATTTTAAAAAAGTTTCATGCAATCAAAGTCTCTTTAAATGAACGAGCGCCCTCTGACAAGTGAATGGATTGTTGATTTTGCTGATTCAATTCAATTTCAACTTGTACCACAACCGTGGTGAAACGTTTCAATTTTTCCAGTTGAATGGAATTTCCGCGAAATTTGAAAACTGAATCTCAAGAATTTTCACATTTTCTTTGATTCCAAGACGATTTTAGTTTGAAAATGGGCAATCGATGTAAAATTGAAAGTTAACAATCGTTACAAGACCTTTACACCATCGATTAATGAAGATTTCATTAATTAATGTGCTTTAACTAAACAATTTCACACTGATCTGTTGGATTTTTACGTTTTTTCAGACTTTTCCCACTCGAACTATCGAATTTTATTGATTTATATCAATTTAATACCGAGTTTGATTGGTTAACTTAGTTAATTCGTTGTAATTACTTACCAAACTCAATTTAACATGACTTCCAGGTGATTTTTTCAAAGAAAAATTGGATTAATGACGGAAATCTTTCTTTCGTTCAACTTTCATTGATTCAATTGATCTAAAACTGAATGATTGATTGAGAAAATTGAAAATTGGTTAACAAAAAACCCAATTTCATCATTTTAGGTGCTAAAAGTTTTAGTGAAAGGTCGAAATGCTTTCTAAAAAATTTTTATTAACCGCGTTTTAATCACATTAACCTTTGACCAATTAAAAACAAAATTTGGAAAAACTCAATTTCCCGATTTTGATAAACGACAAAATTTTAAAAACATGGAGACAGATGCGTAGGAGACTACAAGACACCTCATGATTACCTGGGAAACAAAGAAATTAAGCTTGCCGTCAGTGTGTGTACATGTTATCACAGACTGCTGGAAAATTTGTTAACCAATACATTTAAAAATTATTTTCCCTTTCGTAATTGTGGGACGTGGTCTGTACCTTTCGCTGAAGGGGTAAATTTTGGGAAAAATGTTATCAATTCCTAAATTTTTCAAAATTATAAAATTAATCGCGACGAGGACGTTCACATTTTGTGTTCAGCAAGGTTTAGTCCCGTACCCGGTTTGTAGCGTGTATATAAATTAATACCGAAATGAAATAAACTATAACTAACGAAAATTTGTGATTTTTTTTTATTTTTAGAAGCGCTCCAAGCACAAGAAGAAGGAAAGATTTATCAAACAGCAGAAAAAAAGAACAGAGCGACCACAACCACGACGACTACGAGGTAATGACACTGGCATTAGATAGAAACAAGACACGAACGTTGGATCGTTGCATTTGTTGCATTTGAAATTGCATTAGATTGAAATGCAGAAGGCGAAGTGCAAACTTTCTCTTCTTTCTATTGCACCAGGCCTGGAAGGCAGGCAAGCGGTGCAGGCAGGTTAGCAAGGCAAGTTTTGAAGGTAGGCAGGCATGATGGTGTTGCAGTTAAAAGGTAAACTCGCTCAAACTCAAAAGGTAAAGCAAGGGAACAGACGAATGCATCGACTAGAGGTTCGCTTGGAGGTTGATTTTATTAGAAAAAAGGCACAAAAAAGATGTCGCAAAAATTGAACCGCATGACTCTATAGCGTCGACACGCTCGTTAAGTCCAATGACGTTGTAATAACACAAGCCGCATATTTTCAGTCGTATAGGAGATTAACTGCTTAGATTATGTGGCGTAGATTAGTGTGAAAAATTGTTTATCCAATCGTACCTTTCTCTGTTGGCCGGGAAATGTTCCTAGTAACGTAGAGAATTTTCTAAGCAACATGTTGCGGAAGGCAATATAGTATATCGTTTATTTTTATAATAATACTTTTGACGTTTCAAGTGTACTGATATTTTGAATTGAAAAGTAATGCGCCCCAAATTCATTTTAAAAGTGTTCAGTAGCATCAATTAAAAGCTAGAACGCAAATGAATGGAAAAAATTCAACAAGCATCTGCCAAAACACTGCGTGCAACGATATGTATTCACGTTCGGAGTGATTGGAGGGAATGTTTCTACTTTTTTCAAAGCCATCTATGAACCATTTGTAGAATGATTCAAATACATGAACCTGTCACGTCTGTGCGTCTCAGTTAAGGCAAATAAATAAAGTAAAAAAATTCATGCATCTCGTGCTTTATGATTCATTGAAGAAAGTGAAATGGAAATGTGGTAAAGCAAAAATCAAAACAAATTCCACAGAGAAATGCAACAAAACCAAACGTCAACTGGAATCACTCGGTTAGCACTCGCAGGAAAATGGCTTCCACCATTAAACTGTTATAAAACACAATTGAAGCGTGCTTCATCCAAGTGAAATGGAAAATCCACGCCATTAGAGAGTGCATTGATCTTGCATTAGAGGAAAGTGCAAGTGAATTTTCTTTTTTCCGTCTTTTTTTTTTTTTATTACGCCATTTTCCCAGTCATTATGTTGCCTCGGTGCACCGTGAAAAATTCAAATGGAAAATGGAAGTGATTGGCAAAGAGGAAAAAATGAAAAACGTTTTGAACTCAACTTTCGTTCCATTCACTGGCAGATGGCGTTTTTTTTTTTAAGTTTTTCTGGTTTTTTTTCCATTTTCACTAAATGCAATTTTTCATACTGCATCAATTTTCTGGTTTTTCCGGTAAAGGAAATATTTTTTTGCATTTGTTAACAAAACTTTATCGCATTCTGATTTTAATGGAAAAAATTCCAAAAATGGCGGGTAAATTTTTCAAATTTGAATTTATTGAATTAGGGGAAACTGCAAAATCTTGTGCAGCCGTGCGAAAAATCAATTAAAAATTTTTAATTTAATGATAGTTGGATTTCTTTTTTCCATTAAAAATTTGGTTAACGGAAGAAAATAACGAATTGAAAAATGACATTTTGGTTTTTTGGGTGACGAATTTGAGTGATCGAGCAGTCAAATGAAATTAGAAGAAAATTTAAAAAACGACGTCAGAAAGACGAATACGAAAGAAAGAAACTGTGGTTCCTTTTGAGTCTTGAAGAGTAAAAGAGATGCAAGTGAATCCTCCAAATTCCTCGGCTTGAAAAAGATTCATTTCTCTACACTCGAATCGCGGGGAATGTCAAAATTTGTGTAGAGGGGAAATTGTGACGAGGAAATGATCCTTTCTCAGAACTTCAGTGCATTTTCCTCGCTCCACAAAGTCCTATCGTGTTTACTAGGTATTAAGTTTGAAAAAGTTTTCTTTTCACTTTCAGCCAGATCCATTAGAAAGTGCATTTCCCCCGTGGGGGCTAAGAGCAAAAAAAAAATGGCAGCAACATGAATGAACTCTTGCGTTTTTCCAAGCACAGCATGAGAAATGGCACCGTGCCGGGGTCATGCACATTGAAATGCAATAAAACGCATTTAATCTATGCAATCTATGGAACGATCATTGCCAATACAATAACAAAAATAAAATGGCGGCTTGGATCTGTGAAATGCGATAAAAGTGAAGGTGGAAATCGGATCGCAACAGAGTGAAAATGCGCGGGAAAAAATTGCTTCCAAGCAGATTTTGGGCGGGAAAAGGAGGGAAATTCCTGACAGTTGCGGGGAAATTTCAAGAGGTTAATGGCAGCCATGTTTTTGGTTTTGTATTTTTCCCGCGCGTGCTTTTATTTAATTTATAATTTTAATATTTAATTTCAAGTTTTTCGACTCGTGCAATTACAATGGCCGATTGATGCAATTAATTATGCACTTTCACTGTGGTTAAAAGTGTTGCCAGTGTGACCAGTATAATGTTGCTTGGCGTGACAATTTTGCAGGAAAGGTTATTGAACTGAGTGTGGTGGTTAATTAGTAGCAGCACTATTAATTTGTTTCCGGAATTATCCTTGAGCAATACAAGAGATGGGCAATCAGACTGAATTTTTCCCCCTTTGCAAAAAAAATTAAATAGAAAATTTCTTGAAAATACAAATTTTGTATTAATGCGTCAATGGAAATTCACTTTTTTCTGAATTACAAAATGTGAAAGTTTTCATTTTCCAGCGTTGCATAAATTCAATTAGTTAAATTTTTCATTTTCCACTTATTTTAATTTTCATATTCTATTCAAAACGCATTCAAATGGCGTTGCGGCGTGATTCAGGTGCAATGAAAGTGAAAACAAGTTGAGCGAATCGATTTAATCACGCGAAACGTCATTGAAAGGTGAAAATTCGACAATCATCGCATTTGAACGCGAGAAATCTCCCACAAAATTCGGGAGAAATGTCAAAATATTAAAACAATCATTACGATCCGATGACTTACGACGAATTCCGTCGCAAATCGATGGGGAAATTTTTGTACAAATGTTCATTCGCATGATCCGTGCATATTTTAAAAGGAATTGAAAGCTCAAGCAAAAGTTTCTCGAAAAGTGCTTTGTTCGAATGAAACAACAGCTTCCGCAAGTAATGTGCATCACGGGATGAATCATTTTTTTGCTTGGAATTTAAAAAAAAAATTTTAAAACATGAATAAAACGAAGCGAAAAAGTTTGCCTTGAAACTTATTGAATTAAAAATGATTTTTAATGTTTTCCTAGTATGACTTGCTAAAAAATTGTTTATTAAAATTTTTGTTAGTTTTTTAGCATTTATAAAATGTGGGTAGCACTGCAATGTGATTTTTTTATGAAATTAATAGAAAAAAAATTTCTCTCCCACGCATTTTGTCGGTGGAAATTTACACAATTTACCGTCTGTCGATAATGGAATGAGTAAGAATTTTGAATTGCCACGGATGATCGTAGAAAATAAAAGTGAAGACGGTAGTAAATTTAATTTAATTGTGTCTAGCCAATAACTCAAGGTTAATCGAATCGATTTCTGTTAGTAGCTAGGGTTGCCAAGATCTGCCGTTTCATGTAATCGACAGAACGAGAGTGAACACATTCATCGTTGAAGCCGATTTCACCACATACTCGAACCGAAGTGATTACAAAAATCTCTTACGGACAAATGACTTTAGCCGTGGTTTATGATGCTAGAGCCGGATAGATATTTTTTCTACCAGGATCACGCATTGTTGTTGAAATACGTGCAAAAACCTATCTGGCTCTAGCTCAAGAGCATAAACACGGCTAATGCTTGCTAGATTTATAACTTTACCTTTCAACAGATGGCGCTTCCTCTTCGCGCGCAATTATCTCCTTTAGTTCTGGTTCTTCCTCAAAATGTGACGTCCTTCAAAATTCAAACCACTTCACATGCCGTTTTCAATCTCATGTGTTGCCCTTTCCATAAAAATGGTTCACCTCTTGTCAGTTCATTATTGATTTAATTAATTTTAATTTATAATTAATTATATCTTTTCCACGTCTTTTTGTCAAATATAAACGGTTCATGATTTTTCTTCTTCAAATCACTTATTCACTTTTAGACTTTTCTTTATTTTGTACATTTAAACACGAATTTTTGATGATGAAAATAACATGTGGCAACACTACCAAGTCTCCTCGTTCAATTTTGTCTGAAAATAAAAAGATAATCGTGATCAATTCACAAGAAAATCAAATAAAAATAAAAACTCCAAAGGAAAAATATTGTTTTTAATTCAATTAAACACATCACCAACAGATGGAGTGGTGATCGGTTAATGGTGCAAGAGAGGATTCAAGGATTTCTTCCCAATTGAAAAGTATTTTTTATAATTTTGTCACAGTTGAGATTTGAATTTTACTTGAAGAATATACTCGAACTCTTTCGCACAAAACGTTATTGCGAAGTTTCCTCTAACAACCAACAGATGGCGTGTTTTGATTAATTAATGGTACGAAAGATAATGAGAATTGAAAGACACCTTCAACTGAGAATTGAATTTTGATTGAAGAATGAAGTGTAAATGTACAGGACAACTTTTACACAAACAGTGAATGTGCACTTCCTCTAACAATCAACAGATGGAGTGGTGATGACTTTGTCGAATTTTCTTTAATCGAATTCTTTTATTTGTGAATTGTGTAAGTAATTTGATTTGTTTTTGTTTGTGACAATGGCCTTGTGGACACTTCCAAAGCTCTATTATTATTGTTATCGGATTTTCCGCATTTGCCAGCCTTACATAATAATAAATATTCATTACATATGCGTGCTGTTATCGTAAAAACATGTTTAGAATTAAATATTTCCAGTATAGTGCAGTGTAAATAGTTTTAACTGATAAAGTCCATCATTTTTCGAAAAACCTTTTTTGAGCTTTTTTCCACATGAGTAAACTTTATTGTTTTTTTATTGTTTCTTATTGTAACTTGGTTTTTCTTCACAAACACACGACTTACACTTCGCACCAACTCAAGTACTCCATGTGCTTTTATTGTTTTGAGTTAATTAATTTTATTTGTTACCCGCACGCTCGGAGCTTTTGCAAGGTCAAAGTTATGGTGACTATTATTCGAAGCGCGTTTGTTTTTTTTATTGTCTCTGTTACATTTCAATGTCGATTGTTGTGTTTGTTTTAAAATTATTTTACGTCCATTAAAACTATATCTCTGTGAGCTGTCATGTTCAGAGCACTTGTTTGCGTTGACACTTTGAACACTGCATTTGAACGCGAACAGGTAGTGCGTCCTTTTTCGCACCGGAGCTGTCATCATGGTGACGAAGTTGTTTTTCTTGAATTCATGTGAAGAACGAAGTGAGAAAGGAACACACCGTTAACGGAATTTTCCGCTACACTTTTTTTTGGTTGTGTGTTTGATTTTTGATTTGTGTCTCATCTTTTGGATTGAGAATGATTTTTATCAGGACGGGAGTAGACTGATCGGCTCCGTTTGCCTTGCAACGACGAGTCACACCATTGACAGAGGAAGATAGTAAAATAACTGAAACTTGAACTTGTCAAGTTGACACGCTTGTTTGCAAGCCATTGACTTACATAAACAAAACACCAAATGCTGATATTAGAACCCCTGATATCGAGTCAATCTTATAAACTTCAGACTATCAAATTGGCGGTAAATAAGATAGTCACTGGTTTGAAATTTAAAATCTGATTTTATTGGCTGGAAAAACGAAAATTTCTCCTTGAATATTCTTAAGAATCTAAAACATTCAACTTTGTTATATAAGACGTCACGTAACATTTCATTGTCATAATGCAATTATACGAAACGAGAAATCTTTTAATTTAAGCTATTCCACAAAGGGCGTAGACTTGAGACGGTTATTTGTCTGACAGCGCACCCTGCCCAATATCGAGCACAATGGCGGTCCTTCAATATATGAAATCGGAACTTCATGAAATATTCAGTCAATGGAGTTGGAAAACATTTACCGTCGAATGTCATTGGCAGAATTTTCGTTTTATTACGATTCAATGAGTTTTATTTTTATTATTCACATCGACAGTGAAGCAATCAATCGAGTATTTGAAATATTTCTGTAAACGTCAGTTTGACTATTGGATCATGGTGGTTATCTTTGCTAAAATCTTTGTATAATCTTTGCTTATCTTTGCTAAATAAAAGTGGTATTGCGTGGAGTGATGTGGAGTGGTCAAATCAAATTTGCACACGACATGTATGTGGATTTCTTGACTTCAATTTTTATTTTTTACAGTTATTTTATTTTTTAAAATTTAAAAGTTTAAAGATGAAGTTTTCATAGAACTGAAAGTTTTTCTGTATTCTTCCGAATTAATGTCAATTGATGTTCTGATAATTTTTTGATAAACAAATCCAAGCAGATATCTGTCAAAGCTCGAAGACGTGTGAGAATGATGTAATAAGAAGATAAAAGCAATAAGACATGTTAACCGGTGTGATAAACTTAGATAAAAAAAATAATGAAAGACGATGGCATTGGACTTTATGGAGTTAACGTATCCAGCTGTTGCTAATCAAGTTAAAAAAATTAAATTCAATTGTATTAAAATTTAAAACACACTTGAATCAACAAAGAATTATTACAATGTTTCCGTGATTACTGAGTTTATTTCAAAGAAAACAAATTTCAACCGTTGACAAGTGAGATGAGTCACAGCAAGTCAAAGTCCCCGATATGGCGGTTCGCTTGAGTCACACGATTTTGATTAAGACAAAACGAAACGAGAAAAACTGAAGAAATCAGTTCAGCACCTCCCAAATGTGATGCGCCAAGGCATCTCTCCTTCGTTAGTTGAAATTGCATCAAATTTGACGGAACGTCAAAGCTATATTCGCATGGAATTCGATTTCACGGCCACTCCCGCGTGAAAGTCTTGTTAATTATTAAGTTTATTCATTTATTAAGACACTTTTTGCCCTACAAGACATTTTCAATTAATATTCAATGAAATTCCAGTATAGCGGACAAGTCACGTCACATCGAATCGAAAATGATTAAGAGGTTTTTGTCACACAGTATTAATGTCAGAAATTGGTTTGGTTTGCATTTTTACAAGAATATGTTAAATACGGATAAAATACAAGATATTATCACGAGATTATTGAAAAGATTACAAGAAACGATTTCATTAAATACGGACATGAATTAAATTGTTGCTGTGTTAATTAATTATGAACAAAACTAATTAATCAATAAATCACAAGTAGTCGAAGTTGGAAATTGTTTTTTAAACTTTATTTTATTTCTAATTGGAAAATTACCCTATGATCAAGTACTTGTCAATTGATGCCGACTTGTTAATGTACATGAATATCAAATTCATGATTAAGTTTCAATAGAGAAGTCCTTGATTTTGTTTTGTTTGTGTTGGAAATGCATTCCGCATGATGACAAACATTACAAAACTTGACTAACTTGACAAACATCATGACAAATGCAACAGTATTGTCCGCTTCAGACGACGACCAGCGACTTCAATAATTCATTACATTTCAAATGAATTCAATTCGCTTCGATGTTTCCTTATTTCAAATTAATAATTTTATTTTATTTAATATTTTATTATTTTTAAATTGGAAATAGAATGGATTTGCATCGGAATTTCCATTTACAAAACGTCAAAATCGTGTTCCAAGCTGTCAAAAATGCACAATTAGGAAATGCATAAATTCAGGAGTATCACGTCGGTGTCTCGACTCATGAGAAATTTGTTCATCAAAGGATATTGAAATCCTCGACAGCTGTAGACGTTCCACAAAATTGATCAACTTTTGTTGATTTGCAAGAGAATGTAATTGCGTAAATTTTAATTTTAAATGAAAGAAAATTAATTAATGAAATTAATATGCGTCATAGAAACCACTTGAACACCACCAGACATAACACAACACAACAAAGACGGAAATTTCGTTGTTCAACTTTCAAGGCGATATTGTGAATCAACAGTTCTCCGTCAAGTGCAGCATTGCATTGCGTTGAATATCTTACACTCAGAAGCAACGCATCGGAATAAATTAGCATCGCGTCAATGAAGCGTTGCGAGACGGTTCTATGGCGCTCCACATCACAAACACAAACTCAAAACTCTCCCACGTTGTTTGTGTTAGCTTTCAGGAAATGCTTTTCTCAAGGATACAAAGCTTTTTTATTTGTTTTTGTTGTTTTCATCAAGTGCGCATTAGATTTTTGTGTTTCTTTCAAGTTGGCACGACTTGTTGATGATTTTCCTGCGCTTTTTTCTGAATAATTCTCGAAAATTTACATCAAGTACTGCAAGTGTACCGAAAAAACAACAAAAATAAAATTTTAAAACTTATTTATTACTAATAACTGAACGCTCGATTGATTTCTAATTGTTAACATTGAACTAAGTCCGTGTGTAGTTGCTGAAATTAATTAATTATTTTTTTTATTTGATACGGGAGAATATTTAATTGAAATTAAAATCATGTTAACTCGTCGACTCTTGACAGGGTGTCACACCTTTTAATCAATAATAATTTTTTATTGCGAATTTCAAAGGTCGATCACAGGAGAACGAGGTGACTTGCTAAACTATTAACTGAATTCCAACACGAGTTACCACCATTGTAATGGGAAAAACGCCATCTATCCGGAACATGCTGAAAAGTGTCCATGGTAAATGTTGGTTT
The DNA here is from genome assembly GCA_963971475.1 of Chrysops caecutiens. Classification (NCBI taxonomy): domain Eukaryota; kingdom Metazoa; phylum Arthropoda; class Insecta; order Diptera; family Tabanidae; genus Chrysops; species Chrysops caecutiens. The sequence continues at coordinate 71,185,133 of OZ020568.1, forward strand.
GAGTATTAAATTGATGATAAGGCAATCAATTCAAAATGATTATGGAGAGAGATTCATATACATTTAATCATATGTTTACTTTCAAATGTCATTTTTACTGTGTCACTCTCTCGCCGCTGACATGAACTTGTTGCCCGTTAAAATCTGAAGTGACATTGAAACAATTAAAAAACTTGAATTCGCGTGTATAACACATATGGTATAACACAAACCAATCCCACGTGATAATGAAGCAGTATCTCGTCCACCATTTCCAAACCGCTTCAAATTCGAAGGTCAATCGATTTTCGATTTTCGAATAAAGTTAAGCCACACCAAATCGACGCCCTTTACATAACATAATTTTTTATTTCACATGAATTTTTTTACATAAATATTTTTTTCTTTCCATTCTCATCTCGCAACTTGACCCCAACACGAAAACCACCTGAAAATCAAATCCTCGATTGACCGAAATATCTTATGTGAATTATGTAAGAAAAATTTTTTGCCAAAATTCCAACAGAAAATAATTCAAAATCAAAATCAAAATCAAAATTTACATGTATTTCCACACGTTTTCGGTTATCGCTTGTCGGTCAATTAAATATGGCGCCCTTCGTCAAGGCCAACGGGTTTTTTTTTCGAATTAAATTCGAATTTTGTTTCGTTACGTTTCGAAAACTAGTTTTTTCAGAGTTTTTCGTCTTTCGACTTTCTCTGATGCAATTTAGCTTCAGATTGAATTGATTTTAATTTAGTTATTAATCATAAAATTGCAGGTTTTCGTTTGATTATGAATTTTCACGGTGTTTTATTGAGAAAATTCACCGAAAAAACGATTTTATTTAGAATTTCAAGGCGATTCGTTGGAAATCAACGTGCTTGGCCGCCATGTTTGTTTGATTTCACTCGAATCCACATCGACGCCAATAGCCCTTTACATACCAAAGACATAAACCATCTCCTGATGAGTTGCAATCGATCGTGATGATACGTTCCACGACAAGTCATTCAGTTCAACGCGTGGCACAATCAACGGATCAATCAGATGCGCATTCAACAATGACTTTTTGTTACCATTAGTTCCTAATAAAGTGAAATAACATTGCTACAATCATCAGTTATCATTTGAAAAGCGCATTTATTAAATCAATCCACTCCAAGCTGGCATTGGAATCCCGCTTTAAAGGATCAACTTGGGAATGAAATTTCAACGTTCATACATTCCTTTCAACTCCCAACGACGCTTTGTTGAATTGAACTGAAATTGTATAACAGTTCAAACGTACCTACTTGTTTTTGATTTTTATTAATAATTTATTAGTCTTTGTAGAAAAATGTTTATGATCCTCAATTTGTTTTTCATTTGTGGGCTTACAAATTTCACAATGAAATTTCCCGAAAAACCCACAAGTTCGATGGCCTTCATTCGTGTAACGCAAATTTTACATCGTTTTATCACAAACAAAATAAACAAAATAAACTGAATAACACCTAATAAATGTGATAAACATATAAAATTTTACAAACAATTTTACAACAACACTAGCAACTAATAAAATATTAAATCGATAAAATAAAAATCTAAGAAAATATTTGTAATCAACATGGAAATCTTATCATTACCACAGTAATGACATTACCTTGTAATTATCTAATACTCAACGAGTCTACAGGTGTAACAACAGAACAAAATACACTTTTCGCATTACAATAGAAGTATCTTCATGCCAATCTGGATTGATGACCTCACTTTCGGTTATCGAAACTCATTTATTTTATTAACAAAATTTTAATTATCGCAAAAAGTTTTATCGAAGTCATTCTCTTGTCAATACGAGGAAGTTCTTGAAAATGTTTTCGAGTTTTCCAAAGGATCCACAGTTGGAGGGTTGTAAGTCTGAAGGGTCTTAGTGGCAAAAATCAAAAGTCAATATTTTCAAGAATACTATTAATATCCAAATGGATCCAAGTGTCTGGATATGTTCCTTCTAACAAGTTTACTCTTGGTAAGTGTCAATGCGTCACAAGTAGTAACAACTTGACAGTTGTCGTGCGTCTTGCAAAATTCAGGGTGTGAAGAACATTTTTGAATTTCTGAGGGTATTTTGCAACATTCTGTTTGGACAAAAGTTCCCATTTTGGATGTATTCCAAAAAACCGGAGAAAATTTTGAAAATTTTGTCAAAAATTTGTTCCATCCATCAACGGCACGCACCGCGTGAGTGACGCATGACATCGTACCTCAACTTCAGTTGATTTCGTTTTCACAAGAATTTCTTCAATTTTCACTTGAAAGTTTGCGAAATAATTATTTCAAAATCCGAAAAAAAAATTCACTTTAATTGTGACAGAATTTTGAAAAAAATTCTCGTTAAAAAATTTGAGTTTTGAAATTCTGTATGGCTCACTGTATGAATAGAGTTCAATAAATTTTTAAAAATTTCATTGCTTTTATTGAAATCAACTGGTTAAACTTTACTTAAACCATTTATTTAAGGGAAAACTCATTATTCCATCGAAATAAACGCCAATAAATCACATAAATCCCGACAATTCTAACAAAGAATCGGAAAATCGGCAAAAACAAAGGCCGAAGTACAAAGACGACCTTTAACTTAAAAATTTCTTGTAATTCTAAGTAAACTCAAGTTTGAGTGGTTATTTGTTGTAAAATATAAAGAAATTGTTTTAATGAAATCACTTGAATTGTTGCTTTTTAATATAGTGTGAAGATTCACTTGGAATTATTGCCTCATTTAGGTGTTTCTAGGTGCATGCATCGCTTTGTTTTAAGCGATTTTTAAGAAAGAAGCTTTTGTGGAGCAATCAAAATTCATTTTTGATTTATAAATTCACTTATTGTTCCGTTCATTTCTTCATTATTCCAATACCGAAACAAGTGCAAACCGATGTGTTATAGATAGCACATAAATGGCGGACTAATAGGGTTTAAACCTTAAAATATGGTGTTCCATTTTAAATAAAATAATTAACCAGGACTCTTTAAGACTTCTAGTTATTCTTGACTTGCCTTTAGATATCATAGAATTGTGCATCTGTTAACCAAAATTGTACATCTACTGAGTCGACAATTTCGACAAAGGGGAAATGTCGTAGATTTCCCCACCATGTTTTGATTCACATGACTTAATGTTTGTCCGTCATGACGTGATCGTGAGCACGAATTCAGAAAAGTAACGGATTTTAATAATTTTTTTGTGACTTGATATCTGCGTGCGCGTGTTGCGTTTGAAGGAGTCGAAGCAATGCCGCTGCGAAGGCGATAAAATTGAGAAAAAAATTATTTTTGGAGGATTCCTACACTTAGCACTTGCATAAATTTAAATAAAAAAAAACGCTTCAAAAATTGAAAAATCAAATTTTCCATCGTTCAAATTAAACCACTTATTAATAACTAAGTAAATATTGTAATAAATAAGAAGCAGAAGAACCCCGAAACGATTAATTAAGAAATATATACGAAAAACACTCAACAAAATGGCGTACCTGGCTGGCATTGAAAAATTATTTCACGCATTTTTCATAAATTCAATGTCATCTCCACCGCAAAATTGATGGCCTTCAAGATTTGAATGAGAAAAAAAAATAAAATTCGCCATTTTTGTCTAGTAAAATAAAAAAATAATTCGCTTGAAGCAATTCGTGCTGCTAAATTTGGCGAAAATTAAAATAAAACAACAACAACGACTTTCTTCAAGTACGCCATTTCCAGTACCGCCATCTTTGAATGCAGATCACCTGGGGAGGTGATCTTGAAATGTCAAACTTGAAAACGGTTACCTCACGAAAAAGACACAAAAATAATGTAAGAAAATCGCTTCCGGCACTTTCGGGCTCAAGTTATTTCCGGAGCAACAAGTGGTTTTTGACAGAAAAGTGACGTAACTTGAAGTCGGCCATTTTGTTTTTCGAATTTCTTCATTAACTGTCAAAATAATTGAGATATTGTCAATATTACTACGTAAATCTGAATATTTTTGAAATTTAGCGTGACATAGTGCCACAATCGCGAACAAGTTCGAGATAAGAACACCAGGAGGCGTTGTAGACAACCTTGCCGACCAGTAATTTTCATTTTGTTACAGAATTTATTTGAAAATCAACAAGTTTCGTATTTGAATATAATTCATTTAAATAAAGTTAAAAATAAAAATGAAGGATAAACGTAAAAAATGTTATTTCCTGAAAAACAAAAACAGAACTCGAACACGAACTTACTCGAACATTGTAGAATGTAACGTTTGTGGATTGAATTGAATTGAATTTTGTTTCAACTTTACCCACTGGAAGATAGGAAAAGGCTGGACGATTCAACATGTCCCTTGTGCGTTGGAATGCGTTGTGGAGTGTCGAAGAACAAAAGAACGAAATCAACGCATTGTAACGGTGATACCCAATCGATGCGATAAATCAATTCCCACGCACTGTATGATGCAACGGAATTGAACTGGGAAAGGAAGTGAGTGCTGTTGGTGAAAGAATGAAGGTGAAATGACGGAAATTTTTATTTTTAATTTCCTTAAAAATAATTTTGTTTTAACAAACGTCAAAATAACAAAATTTTCCTGAAGGCCATCGTTTTGTCTTGAAAGAATAAAACAAGTCGTTCCAGCTACGCCATTTTTGTTATTATGCTACGCCATTTTTTTCTTGTGACATTTAAATTGAACAACACTTGAAGAATATTTAGGAGGTAATTTTGTTGTAAATTTCAAACTACAGCAGACAGTGTCGGGTGAGGCTTGGTACGAGACACTGTTATGCGTGTCCCCCTGTACCCGCGCAAATGAGCCAAGTCTCGAGGTTTCTCGGGTACACCACTTGAATCGTGAATAACATTTGATAGTATGCGGAAATGGGAAATTTGAAATAGGCGCGAAAAAAAAATATTTCGTGTTTTTATTTTTATTGTTGTTTTAAGAACAGAAATGCAAATTTATTCCGAGTGAATGTCATTGAATTATTTTTTTATAACATATTTGTTTTTGAATTCGAATTCGGTTTTTTTTTTAGTTTTAAACACGTGATATGTCTTAAAATAGAATTTATTTTTTTTAATTGAAACTAAAATTTTCACAAATAATCAATAAATCAAAAAATAAATGCAACGGGAGAATGGTCAACATTTTACAAATTCAAACAACGAGAAGATTCGTGAAACAAACAAAGAATTCACAAGTCATAAGAAGTCACAAGTGCAAATTCGAAGAACACAAACGATACATAGCGTGCACAGATACACACAAGACAAAATTGATTCTACCTACGAAACGATATAAAAAGAATCGACAAAGGCAGGAAAACGAAAAATGAGGGGAAGTGGACTCGTTTGCAATCATGAGAATCTCCTCTCGTATTGAATGAAGTTTTAGAAATTATTTTAAAATAAATATAATGAAATCTGTCAATTGACATTTACATAATCGTGTGGCAAGTTTAATAATTTTGTTTAATAACACTAGAAATGACGTAACGATTCCATTAATCACATTCCGCCATTTTGCATTCTCAACTGATAGAAGGTGTTGCACAAAAGAGTCACTCTTTCCATAGAACACTAACTATTATTTAGTGTATTCATGATTAACTGGAAAATAAATTATTGTTTTTCCTTTTATTTGATTTTATAACATATTATTTGTTTTCATTTGATTCTAATTAGATTTTTTTCCGTTTTAGTGAAAGTTGTTATTGTCTGATTGCATAATGGAGAATTTCAATTCAATTATATTTATTTGTCGACGATAGCAATTGAAATTACCAGTTGCAGTGGTTATTAATAAAATTAACTTTGTTCTTTATTACACAATAATTAACATTTTACATAATCCATGTTGTGTAAATGTTATAACGAAAATATTAAAATAAATCTATCCGTCATTTTATTTCAAATAAAAATCCGGCCCGGGGCAGGAAGAATGTTACTTTGGGATTCCGGTATATAACCGTTATCAATGAGTCACTGATGAGATAATCATGAGTTATTGGAACAAAATTTTTTGAAGGAAATTGTCAAGATAGACCTCTTGTTCCACAACCCCTGCTCATCCCAGGAGTACTCCTTCTTTGATTCTCTTAGCAATTCGCTTGGTTAGCTCGGTTGGCTAAACATCAAACCAGGAACAAGGAGGCTTCTACCACTATACGTAAGCGGGCAACATTTTTATGCACATACGGGCAGTGGGTACAGGTAAGTAACGTTCTCCCTGGATTTAAAGGGAATGTCGAGGGAAGCGAGGGACACAACCACTGACTTTTAAAGACATGTGGGTTGCATATCCCATGGCGTTTCAAGTTGAATTTGAATATCTGGGTGTTATTGACATGAAATTAATGATTTAATTAAATATAAATTTAATAATTAAATAAGTAGGAAAACAAATTGATTAATTATTGATGCAAATATTCTGACAAGTCTTGAGTAATGGCGACAACCGTTAAAATAGCATTATCACATCAAAATAAATTCCTGTACATTATATAACAAAACAGTATCGAAAATAAGCAGTTATCCCGTCTAGTCGGTGTGTTACTATTTAAAATTAATAAAACACACATATCACATAATTTTATCTCAATTATTCCTGTTATACGGCGACAAATATTCAAATTATTCACAATTAATTGTGAGAAATTTCTGTTTAACGCCCTCTGGGTGCAGTTCGTTTAAAGTTGATTGAATTAATTTATCAGTGCTTTTAAAAGTGTTATATAAGGCAAGGGAATATAAGTGTTATATAAGGCCATATCGATTGTGACAGGTGACACGTTCAATGTTGTCTTAATTAATGTTACTTTTTACTATGGAAATTTTGAGTAACGATAGAATTATTTTAATTAAGGAAATTTGTTTAATTAAAAATCTATTTATTTTGATTTAATTTAGTTTTAAGCGTTTTAATTTTTATTTATTTATTTGTGTCTAGAAGGCCTACCTGACGCAAAGCGGTCTGGAAGTTGCTGTTGGCAAATAAATCTGGAAGAAAGAAAATTTCCTTAAAAATAAAGTTAATAATTTAATTGGTTTAATAATTAATCTCTAATAAGTATTTGATTTATTAATTTATTTTATTTGATTTGTCCGAAATGGAAATTGACCGGGTTTTTTGATTCATTGTAAGAAGATTGACAGGATATTGACAGGAAATTTAGAACAAAATGGCGGATAACAGGATTTTCATTCTGAAATTTTTTTCGTTTTTAATTGAAGAGTCTAATTGAGATTTTTGATAAAAAATTTGTTAATCAACGTTTTTCCAAAATAATTTGAGAGCAAATAACCGGTTTGATTTTTTTAATTTTGGTTTAAATTAAGTTTTAAAGTAAAAATTAAATGAAAATAGCTGAAAAACGATTTTTAATTAACGAAAATTTCTAAAAAATTTGCCATTTTTGCTTTGAAATAGTTCATTATATGGCAAAAAAGTAACGGCATTTTGTTTTTCATCTCCAAACGTGAAATTCTTCCAGTGCGGGTGAACCAATTTGTGTTAGATAACGTGAAATACTGTCAAAGAAATTAATGAGTTCGTTCCACCTTGCGGAAATTAGAAGAATCTTTGTATAGAAAAAGATTTTCTAAAAACAGATCACCGAATAGTTCGACTCGCCGCGTTACACTTCACTCATCGCTTAATCAAAGCGCGGCATGTCATGACAGATGTCTAGCTGGTTTACGGGACAACAAATAGTCTGGGGGTACTGTTCCGGTTATTGGGGCAATACACAAAAATGGCTGACACGAAATTTGAAAGGGCAGTGTCCACAATCCGTAGAAGACGTGGTCTTAATTTGCCATCATGCCGCTGTAATTTGTTTCGATGTCAATGTTTGCTGTCATTCCAAAATTTTTAGATTTTTGAAACTTTGCCAAATCTCAAAAAAAGAATAGTGAAATTGTAACAAATTCTCTCGAACTTTGTTGCGCTCAAATCGATGCCAAAAAAAAAGAAATAAATTCGTCACCAAAATGGAGATACAGAAAACCTGACTTCTTTCCACACATTTCTCCTCCAAGGGAATATTGCTACACATAACCGAATAACTGCGTTTGTGTGCGTCACGTCTCATCGGGATCGATGTCATTCACGTTTTGAAAGAAATATTCGCCAATCACGACTTGTTAACGATTCAATTTGATTATGTGGTCAGTTGTCATATCAATCCCAAGAGGTTTCGATTGCGAATGATTTGATTAATCTAGTATTCACGGGATCACTAGGAACTGTAGCGGAAGTGAACCGGAAATCGAAACGAAACATTTACATTTTACCAAATTTGATTTTTATAATTAATTTTTGAATAAAACATTCACGGAAAGTGTAAAAATAAAAATTTAAATAAGATTCGCATTAAAATCATAAAAATTTGCATAAAACGTTTCGACAAGAACGCCAAGGTGAGTTAGCGAGTAAAGGAGGCGAGAAGAAACTGTTAATATTCGGTTTAAAAAGAATCGCAAGAATGAAACCTTAGAAAAAAGCTATACGACCTCGAATTTTTGATTTCCTCCACTTCCGGTTTGTTGGTTTCCGTTTCAAAGCTTGATTTCGCGCTAATTTATCATTTTTGGTATTTAATTTGATCTTTTATTCAAATTTGCGTTTTTTAATTTTAATTTTTTGGAATAGAATGTTTGGCAGCATGCGTGCATCCGTTCTAATTCATGGCCGCCATCCTTAAGAAGAACTTCTTTGGAACACAAGCCAGTTTTTTATTAACCATTAAAGCACTGTTAAACTCAGTCACAATTTTGACCTTGCCAAAATTAAAATCCGCAAAAAATCACTCGAATTCGCCACGCAAAAGTTGATTTTAATGCATCAGCTGATAATGGCAGGCATTTTTAGGCGTTCTTTACGTTTCTTCTCACTTCAAGTGTGAATGTGTTAAAAATGAACGGTTCAATACGAAAAAAAACAAAGGTGCTGTGGTTTCAAGGTTGCCCACACTGTTTTCTGGTGAATTTCCGCGTTGCTTTTTTATGGTGCGCCGAAACTTTTAGCAATCAGTCAAATTTGACAAAATTCCAATGAATGTAAATGCGCATTCGATTTTTGGTATTGAAAATTTTTATTTATTTATTTAAGAATTTTATTTGAAATGTTTCATAACTTCGTGGAGAATAAATTCTGAGAAATCGGAGAAAATTCAGAAATTTGAATTTCAATCGACCACTAAGTGACTCACACGATCACTGCATATTCCGGTGACAGATTTCCGATACCAAGCAATGAGGAGAAGTGTTCGCGAGTTTGTGTGTGTAAACGAATTGTTTCTTTCTCACTTTGTTCTTCACGATTTCAAGTTTCGTGTAAATTGATCGAGGAGCGTGTTTCCTTGGAAATTTATTTTGACTGCTCCTCGATGTTAAATAAAAAAATGCGGTGTTTCTAGCCACATGAAAAACAATCAAATAATTTTGACTCAACTCAACAACAAGGAAGTGATGTTGAATCACAAATTGCACTTCTAGCACGTACAACTGCCCTTGAACCGCCGAAAAACTCACGCTGACTGCCAAAATTGCCAACCTTCAAAAAATCAGGAAATAGAAATGAAACATCCGTTTTATTTTGTTATTATTTGTTTCAAAATTCTCTCAAATGCAATGAACTCATAAAAGCAAAAAGAAACCAAAATGGCGATACACGACACGTGGAAATAACATGTCCTTAAATTTTTTTTTTTATCATATTTTATCAATTACTCACTCCAATGCAGGCAACCTGAGTAGTAAACAATTTTTTTCGTTATTGCGTTGAATTCAAATTAAAATGCGAAAGTCAAAGCAGCGTTCAAGGTTCACCAATAGAATCAAGGAGAACCGTTAGATGACAAGCAAAATGATTTCCTTCTTTCGAATTTCTGGTGTTGCGAATTATATTGAAGGGAAATGTTTCCCTGTGAATCGATTCTCTTTGAATTCAAAGGGAATTCGACGAATTGCTAATAGATGGCTTTGAGTAAAGTAGAGACACTTTTCATCAATGAAAATAATTGTCAAGCTACGCGGATATTGTGCAATACTTTCTTTCGAGTTTTCGCGCCTCCACATTCAATTAATTTGAATTTGTCAGAATGTCAATGGACTTTTGACACAAATTCAAAATGTCTATAAACTTGAATTAAATTGTCTGTATGTTTGTGGAAATAACAAGATATCTAGAATCGTAGACACTATTAGTAATTCATCTTAAACTCATAAATTACTAATTAAATGAATTTCAAATCAAATAAATTTTATTTAAATGAATTGAGTGTCATTTTAATATCAATGACACTCTGTAGACAAACATTCATCGTATATCAACTTCGTGACAAGCTCAGTATGTCTCTCATGGGGGATAACTTCTAAAACAAGAACTTGACGTTACTGTGAAAGTTTCAATGGCAAATAAACTTCCGGAAATTCTTGAGCGCAACAAAGTTGTGGTGCTTTTAGAAAAATGTTTATTTACAATACGACGTATATGTAAATAAAAGTATGTTTTTATAATCAAAATGTAGTCATCCTTGTTCATGTCCTGTCTAAGAGTAAAGTTCCAAAGAAATCCTGTCGGAATTTGAATAAAACAAATTTGTTAAAAAAATAGTATCGTTAAGTTGACTCCATTTCGGAGTTGTAAAGTCGAAAATAGAAACCACCCTCCCGCCGAATTGCAAATCGATACCATCCCCCATTGACCCAATTCCGATGGAGTAAATCCATAAATTTCCCATTTTTCCAATTTTTTTCTCAACATTTTTTTACGATTCCTTTTCCAATTTCCAATAAAACAACAACAAATCACGACCGGAAGAACGGGGGAAATGAAAATAAAAGAATTTTTCTTGTTTACATCCAGATGTCAATATGGCGGACAGAAGAAGAAAAAGAAGAAGAAGAAATTATTACGACTCCATTTTGAATGATTTACAAACAATAAAACGTCACTTCGTGTCATGAATAAATTGGCTCCATCATTTTTAGCACGTCACACGTCAAAATTAGAACCGAAAAACTGGAACACCCTGGAACGGAGACGGACAGAAATTGTTTGTCTCCCCTTTCCCCACGAAGTTTTCGCTCCAGAAAGCAAAACAACAAAATCAGGTGCGTGTTATCGAACTCAGGAATAATGGAAAAAAAAATATATTTAACAAATTCCATTCTCGCGTTTTTTGGTTGTAAACAAACTTTCGGTTTCGAAAAAGCCCCAAAATAAAAAAAATTTTGTTAATTTGCTATTCTCTCGTTTCTCTCGTTCACTCTCACTTGCGTTTTGTTCTAACCGTAACAAAATAATGAACATTTTCTAGTATTTTCGTTTTAAAAGTTTCCCTTTCATTCGAGTCGAGCTTTTTCGAGCTTTTTTCAAGTTTTATTTAAACATTTTTTTTTTCAATTTAGAATTTTGAATTTCGTTCGTCTCTAATTTGACGGAAATAAATTCGCACTCGACAGTTGGTTTTTTTTTTTTTGTTTTAAAATAGAAAATAAATAAAAATAAAAAAAAATATAAAAAAAATGTAAATAAAATTCTTGAAAGAATTTTCAACTTTTCGGGTTCAAATTCGAGAAATTTTGAATTCAAATGAATTTTGAATTTGAATTTGCGCGGGTGTAGGTACCTTTTGTTTGGTGGTGTGGAGGTGGTAGTTGAGGTTATCCAAACAATTTCAATTAACTAAAACACGAGTTGGGCTTTTTGAATTCACTATGATGAACAAAATTTAAATTTTATTTTTTGAATATTCCCAAATTTTGATAACAACATTGACACTGACACTTGAAGTTCGCGCGGAATTTTTAAATTTTTGAATTTTTTAATTTTTAAATTCAACTTTTTGACAGCTCCTTGATATTGTAACGGAATCAAATTTTATATTGTAAAACAACAAAACACGACAATACGCCATCAACCGACCAACGAGTGAACGAACGCATGACGATTCATACAAAATACACGATACACGATACACGACGCCAATGACCGATTCCGACCGGGTGAAAGACCTTCCTTGGAGCACAGAGGGTACGAATTGTCTCGCTCTCGGTGGATGTTTTTTACAAAATGAAAAATGAAATGGAAAAAAAAACATTTCGCAATGAAATTTTCGTTCCTATTGGAATGAAATGGAATTTCTCTCGTTTTGGTTATCTCTCTCCTTGCATTTGTTGGTTTTGTTGTTGTCATCCGTGCTAATGTGGTGAGCGCCAAAATTCTCTATCGAATGGAGTCATTCAAGAATGCGAATCGTGGGGAAGTGTTCCGTTGCCCATCGTTCCACTTCTCGAACTTTCACTCTTCAGCACATCGCGAAGAAATTTCTCTTCAACTACAACCCTTCGTTTTCTCTCATTTCTTCACTTTCTTTCACACGGTGCTCGTGTTCTCTCTCACCGTGTTAATGCAATTTGCGCATTTTTTCTTTCCTACGACAAAAACACGAAACTTCCATCGTACAATGGCCTCATGACTGCTGGTGGAAGTGGAAAAAGGATAAAATTTTGTTCTTTCTCTCATGTTGCTGGGGGATACAAATTGTTGTGGTGCAACATGTTGATTAGTATTTTTAATTTTCGAAAATTTTAGATCATTTTCAAAATGATCGGAGGGGAAATTCTTCCTACCCCATTTCAGTTCGGTGAATTTTCTTCTAATACGACTTCGCTGTTCGTCCGTCTGTCACAGGACTGTATCTCTTGAACCATAATAGATAGACATTTCAAATTTTCACTTTTTTTGTGTTTTCGTGCGTTTGTGAATGAAATTTAAGTGTTGACGCGATTTCGTTGACAGCAAGTTTTTCATTTTCGATTTCTCGTCGATTTAAATATTTTTCTTACTTCAACAAAATGAATAATGGAATTAGTATTCAAATTTGGCAAATTTTTATTATTAAAAGATTTATTTTAATTACATTCAATATAATTATTAGGCATGAAAATGTTCCACAAACAAAACCACTGACATATAATAAAACGCCATCAACAATAATTGAGCTATTATTTATGGTGTTGATGTACACGTGCCAAGATGTTCAAACAAAAATGCCCACAACCCCCAAAAAATGGGTGAATGAAGTTTGAACAAAAACAACAACAACAACAGGGAGGGAAAAGCTTTTCCTTGAATTTTCCTTTTTTCAAATGAATACGATAGGTTGCCTATTAGGGTAGTTGTTGTTGTTATTTTTGTAGAGGTTCTGTTTCTGTTTCTGTTTCTGTTTCATTCTGAAAACTTCACTTGACTCCATTTTACCCACACACATTATGGCGGATTTTGTGAACTCACCCCCAACCCGCCTTTGAATTACGTATTTATTATTCGTTTTTTATTGCGTAAAATAACAAAAATATCCTTGTGTGTTGGTGTTTTTCGAGTACTTGTCTCCATGACGTTTTGGTAAATTGCCTCGAGTGCGTTTGAAGGAATTAATGGATTCGAATTGGGAAGAGGGAGTGAGTTGAAGGTTCTTCCTGGGACTAAATATAAGTAACTGAAGGTCACTGGGTTTTCTGTACAAAATACACACGAATTTGTTCCGTGTGATTGATTGATTTGGGGCAAAAATGCTTACGGCAGAATTGTGCGTGGCCTAATTATGTTCATAATTTGTAAATTATTTTTTCTCTCTTGTTTTTTGTTTCCTAACAAAGTTGTCCATTCAATGGTGATTGGATCAATTTCATTTTTGGAGGGAAAATGCCAACACAATGAGTGATGAATGACAGGTGTTCTTTGTTTCCAACAGAAGTGTATTTGATAGTTGACGATGGAATACATAAACTTTAAAAAAAGACTGATCTACCTTACACTCCTTTTACGCGATCCTTAAATGCGTAAAAATTCGTCAACTTATAAATTCATACAGCTAAGAGACCGAGCGCTTAAACTATTCGACAGTTGTACCTACGAAATTCAGACACAAGTGCGACGAGCCAACATAAGTGGCACCAACACATTCACACGCATAAGACAAACAATTAACCGTACGTAACTGAGAGAGTGGGTGTCAACGAAATGAAAGGGAAATCACAATAGTGCATGACAGATGATGAAAGATGACGAAGAAATATGTTCGTGCGAGTGAAGCAAATTGATTGATGTGTGACAAGTGGACACAAGAGGGTTGCATGTTTAATTATTGTTGTAATTTGGTTTTGATTTAGAGAATGACTGTCAGTGTTGAATGGCGATAAGCACCAGAGAATTATTGTAGTTGTAGGAAGGACATGCTTGAGAGAAAAGGAATGAAAGAGAAATAGGAGAGTTTGAGAGTTGATGCTGATGTCATTGAATTAAAATGACTTGAATGAAATGAACTACAACTCCAAATTGGAGGGAAATTTGAATCATTTTTCTCATACAAAAAAATCAAATTTTGTTTGTTTTTGAATTTGAATTTAACTTTGAAAAATTTCATTACACTTCCAAATTCTGCCGCGTCTTTTCATCAATTTCTGATTTTTATTTTCTTCGAAGAAAACTCATATCTTCATGAATGTGGGTAGATGAATTTGATAAAACAACACAAAACAACACCAACAAAACAAATAATAAGACTCTGAGAAGATTACGAACCACCCTACGCCCACGACGAATTTGTTGAGGGAGGCTCCACTTCACCCTTGGCAGTGTGGCATGAGGTACACGTGTAACACGGATCGATCGATTCAAGTAATATGTACAACACGTGTAGCCCAGAAATTGTGATACACAAATGCGTAATTTTGTGTACAACTGCCTGAGTTTCTGTGTGTTTGTGCGGGTGTTATTCTCACTCGCAAGTGAATGAAGTTGGATGCGAGGCGAAACACGAACTTATTTATTTCATTTCTTTCACTTCTTAAATGAATTTTTCTTATTTTTTCCCATCTTTTTTTGCGTTTTTCGGATAAAATAATTTCCCGAACGCGTGGATGACGAAATTTTTTCTTAGCAGGTAATTGTATGTGTGTGTGTGTCTTCAACTGATTTGACTTCGAGGCCATTTTGGAACTTGCTCCTCAAGGCAACAGTACCACCTTGGCCCCATTTCGAGATGGTGCGAATGGTGGAGAGGAATGACTCCGTGAGGGTTCATTTTTTATGTTTTCTTCTTCCTTTTGCGTATAGTGGCTTCGTGGCAGAGGGGTTGATGGTGGTAATATTTTCGTTTATTTACTTTACAAGTTTACGACTATGACTCCATTATTTTCGGGAGAGGGTGTTGTTTCTTGTTGACGTTATCACTGACGTCTTGGCGAAATTGAATTCGACACGAATTTATGCAAATTTTATTGTCAAGTAATTTCTACCACCCTCACTGTTTTATTTTCCAACAATTCCCATAGAATTGTCGAATTCCGTGAATTGACACTTCCAATGAGAAGAAGTCCACGAATTCCTGTTGTTCGTTGATTGAAAACAAGCAAAAAATTGTTTGACGGAGGGGAAGTGCGGTTGCGGTAGTTGATAGATCACTCTTTTGAAAAATGACATTTTGCATCGAGTGCGTTCTCGTGACTTCGTGATTTACAAGTTTCAAGGACAATTTTAGGAAACTTTAAATTTTATTTGTTCAATTATTTGTTTCTCGTTTCTTAATTTAATTTATTTTGAATTTTGAAATTTTTCGATTTCGATCAAAACAAAAATTAAAAAACTTAATCACGTTAACCTCCAAAACTGGTTTAGGGTCGTAAATTTGAACTTAAAAAACAAAAATCTTGATTGTAGATACAGATAACCCAGCTGCAAGAATATTCGCGAACAAAAATGAATTCCTTATATGATGACGGAGTGTTTCTTTCTCACTTTAATTATCGAGCCTATTTGGGACAGATCCACCGTTTGCGATGAAGACAATAGGTTTGTTTGGTCACCATCGCATTTAAAACATTTTCTAATTCAAAACACGAATTTCGTTGAAAAGAAAGTGAAACTGATTTTTTTCTGGCACGTCAAACCGAAACAAAATGAACTTTCACGTCACCCAGTTAAAGAAAATTCTAAAAATACGGGAAATTTTCTTCGAGAAATTTCAGTTTAATTTTTTTTCACCAAATTTTAAAATTTCCACGAAAAAATTGAATTCGTCACTGCCAAAATTTAAAGTGCAAAGTTCTGTGACCTTTTGCGCAGGAACTAGTTGAAACGGAACGTAAGCAGCGTTTGACGACTTGCAGTATTTTTTGACATTTTTTTGGCAACCATCCCTTACACCAACTTCCTCAGTTTATTGACACTATTGAGTTGACTCAATAAGTTTGGTTTGCTTCAAGTCGTTCCCGTGTCACTCACCCCGATCGTTCAACTTTGTCGGTGACAACTGACAGATGATGCACATGTTTAACAAAATTATGGTTAATATTTTAAGTAATTCCACAACTGCCGTCATTTCTAAATGACGTCAACGTGATGTGACGTCAACATGAATAAGAAGAATTTTCTGATTGTTTTCCCTTTTTACGTTTCCACTCGCTTCTCCTTTGCCATCGATTGTGCTGTTTGCACTTGTTCATTGACATTTCGCGATTTGATTTTGGAAACCAAAATTTTCAAGTCGTTGAATTCGAGATAAAATCAATAATCAAAGAAAAACATTCATGTGAATATTTTGAAGTTTGGAATTTTGGTGTTAAAAATGAGACCACGACCACGAAAAATGAAAACAAAAATTGTGGAAAACGTTAGAAAAATAAAATTATTTCTGTTTTTTTTTTTCCAATATTTTACAGTTGGCCAAGGTCGTGGCATTAAAGAAACGAGAAAAAAAGACCAGACAAATGTTGCGTCGTATTTGAGTTGAAATCAAATGACGTTTCGAAAAAAAACACGGAGATTTGATTGTAGCCCGATCCGATCGATGATGATTTTTCAATATTTTCAGTAATAGAGGTGTGCAGGTGAAAATGATGCCTCTTTTTGTTGAATTTTTCAAAACGCATTAATTGTTATGCAATCCGAATGTTGAATGGATTTAAAACCTTTCGGCCTAGGTCACTTGGACATACATTCGTCGGTCAGGCAGACGAATCGATTGGTCAAATATGGTTTGCTTAATCAAAAACATTTTTTTTTCTTCTTCTTCTTCTTCTTGTTTCAACCGTTTGCGCAATGTTTTGATATCAAATTGTTGTTGCAACAAATAGTTTGGAAGAAGAAAAACTGATTTGAAAAAAAATTAATAAGTTTATAGCGTTAATTTATGAATAAGAAGAAGAAGAAGACGAAAAAATTTAGGACGAATCACCTGAATTCAAGTTGACGTGTGATGAAATTTTGAATTTTTTTCAAAATTTTATTCAAATCACATTCGATATTCATTAAACTTGAGTTTGTTTTGAATTATTACGGTTAAGTGTTCATTAAAAATCAATTTCATTTTTTATTCAAGTTTGCTTTTCATGCCAATTAAAAAATTCATTGTAAATCGTCACAAAACAGTAAATCTGTCGAAAGATAAATCAAGAAAATCAAGTCAATCACAACAAAATGTCAAAATCAGAACAAACGGATTCAAACTGTCAAACAGATTTCCCCTACAGGCAATAAGAATGTTGGCAGAATCCATTCAACATTCTTGCAATTGTAAAGTTTCTATAAATTTCGCTGGGGAAATAAACGTTACACAAATGTGTACGCACTTGAAAGAGGGGAAAACTCACCACTCCCATTAACGCATTTTAGTGGTGAGTGTTAACGCAATGGTTAAAGGTGCGTTTCCAATGCCAGTTTGGAGTGGAGTGTGTTGAAGCTGACACTGGCATTGAGTGAATCGTACTCAGAGTGGTGATCCTTCTGGAAAGGAAAAGGAGGACAGGATATATGGCAGGATTCAAAGATCTGATACCCACATACACATGACATTAGGCATAAGATGTATCAATTATGCAAACATGTCGATCCTTTTGTAACGCAAGGATGTATCCTGTCAAAGGTGCATACACGCTTCTGGATGCACATTTCAATGAATCTGAGTATATATTTAGATCCGTTTTCCGCGGAGAAGTGTTAAGTTAAAGAAGACAAATCAAAATGAATTCAATGCGTTCTGTCCCACTTATGGACTCACTTCATGTACATGTGTGCAAACGGGACAGCACTCACCACAAGCCGTTCAATTTTATTGCCACACACTTTTATGATTATGGCGTTGTCAAAACAATAAAATTCAACAAAAATTGAAACAATTTTTTTTTTTCATTTGAATGCGACTCATTAACCCAATTTTAGTTGAACTTCATTGAACACATTTTTTAGTATCACAATCAACTTTTTTCTTGTTTAGAAAATTTCGTATCAATTGATGACATTTGCCATTTCACATTTCGTTGACCGCCATTTTAGTTGATTTGAAATATTGTTACAATTTTTGTTTGAATTATGAATGACAAAGTTAGTGATAGAAAAATGAATTTTAAATAAATTTTAATGTCAATTAAATCAAACGTCTTGAAAATGTCCAACAATTTAGTGTGTGAAGAGCAAATGACTTCTGAAAATTGAACAAACCCTTCTCCACTTCAACCTAGACACGGATTTGATTTAAATTTGATGCAAGTCCATGCACATGCGCTAGAAAGTGAAAATGACATTTGAATAGCAAACATATGATCAAAACTAGACAAAAACACACATTGAGGCTAATAGCTGAAGTTTAAAATGTTTATTTAGTACAATTTATTTGGTTATGTATAATCGTCCTTATTAATATCTAACTTTGCTCGTGACACAATAAGACTGAAGGTTACAACAAAGGACCGAAAGTTGGTTCTCAGGTGGATTTCTATAAAGAACTGATAAGGAGGCGTCGCTTTACGGATCGCGTCTCTTTCAGGGTTCACCAAAGAATAGTAACACGACAGGGATAGACAAAATGCAGTAACTGTGATACAAACCCTGTTATAAAATTGACTACAGTAACAAATTTCACGACTGTCATAGAGCAAATGTCATTTTATTTTTTATAACTTACAAATGTCCATTATCAAAACCTGAAGCCTAGACAGAAAGTCTCTCTTGTTTTAAATAAAACTGTTATACTGAACTGTTATAAATCTGTGAAAAATCAGTTGTTTTTGAAATTTTCGAAGCAGAATGTGACGGAAACATTGATTCAACGGAGAGAAAATAGTCGATCTTGACATGCAAGCTGTCGATTAACATAAAGCTCAGTCCGTGTCGTTGGAGAGAAGTCCAGCAAAGACCACCCGCACGAGTGAGAGTCATCCACTTTGCTTTTTATATATTTCCAACATGACAGTCATCCATTTTACAATTCGAACAGTTTCAGCTATTAGTTTTGAATTATCATTACCCTCATAAAAACCTCGTGGCGTGTTGTTTCAAATTTTTTCCGTTGGAAATAAACTTTTCAAATGAAAGAGAAATGCATTTGAATGCGGTTTTATTGGATGTAATTCAATTTTTTTTTGTATTTCGACGCAACAGTTGTAGTGGTTCAGCGAAAGTCTTAGCGAGGTGTATTAGATTTTACTTGTTTTTCATTTCGTTTTCCACAGGTTTCATGTTACAAGTTGTTAAGCTACGAGTTTTCCGCAGAACAATAACCCCGGGTAATGATCATGGCGTTTGTGGTGTATTTTAATTACTTATTAATTATTATGAAAATATTATTCAAAATACATGAGTGAAATCAGGAGCTGTGAAAATCAACTGACAAAAATCTTGTGCAAAAAATTGTTGGTCCAAAAATTGAAACTTCTGATTCGTAAAACAAATATCAGAAAAGGAAAAAGTTTGATCGCCGAAACACACTCTACCACAAACACAAACACCACACTGTCCCAGACACATTTATCATAGACACTTCTCAGACACGCATCGAAGAGTGGAAAGGGCATTCAAGTGAAATTCCAAAGATCACTTCCCCTCGGAATTCCGTCATTTTGGTTAAATGAGAAAAATTTGACAATAAAAACAATGTTTTTATTCTCTTTAAAATGAAAACAAAGTTTCGAATGACAATGCCCACTTAAAAGCTTCTTTCGTGCTTTTTAAAGCTTTCCATTTCATAATTCACGTTTTGAAGTGTTTCGCATTGTTGGAAAAACTGCACAAACTCAAAGGAATAGCTTCAAATTGAAGAACTCTCCGTGGAGTTCTTTGGCCCAGTGTTGGAAAAAAAACAATTAAAAGCTTTAATGTGTACCACAGCCGCCATCTTGTCGATATTATCCTGCTGAATGAATGTGTGTCTGTGGAATGAATGAATTTTGTTGCATATATGGGAAAAAAATTGTTCTAAAATTTTCACACAAACACACTTTCATTCTCATTCACATTCACATGGGAACACAAGCATACAAGAAGCGAAAAAAATTAAAATGAGAGAAATGAAAAAAAATTAAAGAGTGCAACATAACAGCAACAACAACAACAACAACAACAAGAAATAAGCAGTGAAAGCCAACGACCTCAACCGACCTAGCTCAACATTGTTTGTGGTGTGCATAGTGAGTGAGTGAGTGTGTGTGTGGTAGGGCTGCATTCAAAATGACGCTCGTGTTGGGCCATTGTGTTTGTGCTCGTGCGACGGCCATATTTTAAAGTGCATCATCAAGTGAAGAGGTTTAGTGGCATTTTGTCGAATCAACGTCACACATTTTGCGAATATCTGATTGATTACGAAGTGATGTTGTCCCTCTCCCCTCGGTTCAACCATTTCGTCCCCCATTTTTGTTGCACACATTCTTGGAAAAAGATAAACACAAACACCGACACACTGGAGAAAGGTGAAAGAACAAACAAAGTTTGAAATGCACTCGCGGCGCGGGTGGGATACTTCCAGCAGCACGAATGAGAGGAAGATGGAAAGAGAAGAGAAATTGTTTTCCTTTTTGTGTACAGCATCTCACACATCTCGTTGGGAACATGTTGACCGACAAAAACAACAGTGTATGAAAAGGATGCAAGTACACTGAACGAGAATGACAAGAAAGAGAAGGGCACTATGTTGACTCCTTATCAAATTTGAAAATACCAAAAGATCAACCTATCGCATCCCGTCCCGTCGACTGCGATCAATCATTGATCAGTTGAATTCAATTTTGAAGTTTGGTGTAGTACAAAACTGTTCCATTTTATCATGAGAAAGTATGAGAGTTTGACGATGCGTTAGTTACAACGTAACAGAGTGCAACGCTAGAAGTGTCAAATTGTACTTTTAGTACAAAGTTCCACACTGTTCTGAACTCAAAACAAACGGACCGAATGCTCCCTCAACTATTTGAAAATGATATACGAAAATTTGTATGTCCGGAAACTACTACAAGTTCGGCAAAAAGGAGATTTCCAAAGTAATCTCCTTCGGGCTCCTTTGGAAGTTCAAAACTTTAAACGCGTTTTTCTCAAAACAATGATTTTCAAGCTGAGCGACCATCTAGCGCCTCTTCTTTTCAACGGATCAATTCCAAATTTTAGCTGTACCTTCGTAAGGATATTCTCTAGTGATATACCTGAAAATTCGACACACTCCACTACATCCACATGACTTCATTTTAAATTTTTCTACTTTTTTGGGTTCCGGTCCCAAAGGGTGATAACGGAACTCTCTTAATATGACTTCGAGGTCCGTCCGTCTGTCACAGGACTGTATCTCTTGAACCATAATAGGTAGACACTTCAAATTTTCACAAAAGATGCGTCAAAATAAGGAAGTGCATGGCATCGCATCGGTGAAGGAGAAATTTCAGCAACTTCCCAGTTCACCGCGGTCACGCTTGCAATCGCATCGCAACGCATTAATCACGAATTTTTTATTCGAATAGATTATAACCACATTCCACGCAAATGGCGATCATTAGTTTCACTTTTCACTCGCTCTCCCATTGAAAGTGAAAGAGAAAGAAAGCAACAAAAATCAAATTATAACCATACAATTATTAATTTCTCTTCTTCTCTTTCACTCTCAGCGTCTCTCTTGTTCCTTCCGCATTTCGCTTTTCATCTTCAAATTACTAATTTGAAAAAAATCACACTTTTTCTGTTGGTTGGAGAAGGACAAGAACAGTGTGAAAAGGAGAGAATTATCTTTTTACACGGAAGTAAATATGAAATTGATCAATTTGATACGTGCACAAAATGGCGTCGATTCAATTCAAGATCAACCGGTGATGAACAGTTGAACGTTAATTGAAATTTATCCACTTCTGGTTTCGATGCAATTTGCAATTATTCACATTTTTTGTTGTTGTTTTTCTTCAATTTCTTTTAATTGTTATTAAATAATTAATTTTCCTACACCTGGGTTCTGCTTTACACTTTCTTCGTTCAATTGACTTCCTGAATTTCGTTTGTTTTCCATGAAAATTACTCGGAAAAATTTTAATTGTTTGTGAAAATGAAACTGAAAGTGCATTCAAGTGCGGTGGAAAAAAAGGAAGTTGGAAAATTTTTAATAAACATATTTTCACGGCAGGCATGAAAATTAATAGTTTTTTCAGGGAAGAGCCAACGCCATTTTATTTCAGTTTCTTTCTTGAATTGACAGTGAATGTCTCACTGTAATGCCTTGGACAGACGGGACTGTTTGAAATCATTCATGATGTCATTATGACGTAACAAGTTCAAAGTTGTATGGAAGAACCAGTACAAGACTTGTTGAAAGATCCCAAAATTGTACCGCCATTTTTGTCTTCTTTTACGAAAAAACAAAGAAAAGTTGAAATATTCCTGGAAACTTTAAAATTATTCCGATATGTCTCCTCCGAATACCTTATCATTTCTTGCACCCAAATGGCTCTCATTCAAAATTTATTTATTTATTTATTTAAACTGTACGCAAAGGGATGGGTGTTATAAGTTTGACCGCTATGTGTGTTTGCCTGTGTGTCTGTCTGTGGCAGCGTATAGCTTTTAAACGTGTGCATCGATTTGGATGCGATATTTTTTATTTGAAAACAGGTTTTCTAGCGATGGTTCTTTGACTTGTTTTATCAAAATCTGTTAAGCCGTTTCAAGATCCACTTTTTTGTTAACTGCGGTAGGGATCTTAGACGCATAATGGGTATTTATTTACTTTACTTTCAAACAAATGTGTGATTTAAAATTTGTTGCGTTGGGGGTTTTTAAATTTTTATTATAATTTGACTTTGCATTTTCAAACAAAAATAGTAATTTCAATTCTCGCAAAGTTTCCTCCTCAGTTGTCAAAACGGTCATGACAGTAACTCACTTTCGAATAAGTCGTCTGTCGCAAGCGTTGAACCAATTCAAAAATGTCAAACTGTCTTGTCTGTCCAAGGCATTATGAACATGAAGGACAAATGGAATGCGCGTTCTAACAGCGCTGTGCTATCACAGACACGTTTCCTTTCCTCATATACTTCTCTCTCAAAATTCATCAAAAATTGAAAATAAGATTTGAATAGAAGAAGAGGGAAAATTTCCAGGATAATAACAATTCCCCGGATTCATGATGCAAACTCGGGATCAGGACGATCTAATATTTTAATCCACAACTAATTGAAGTCAACTTCCTTCTGTAGCGGAATTTACTCACCTGAAAACAGAGAAAAAATATATTATTTATAAATAAATAAATTTAAATTATTTTGTTTAATTAAATTAATTTTTTTAATTTTAACCTCAACCAACTTCAGGAGATAAAATTGCAAAACTGCTCGAACCAATCAAGGAAATCCACAAAATCGGATCAGGAACAGAATCAGTTCCGCCAGTGACAGAACGAGTCACTCACACGCATCAAACTACACGTACGTGTGTTTGCGTACATTCGAAATGACTGTTTCACACACACTCAACACCAGTTGGAGAAACGCACAAACATTGAGAGCAACTGACAAACGAAAATGGCGTCAACGTGATCGTCTATTGCTTCCCTCGAATTCATTTTTCGTGCGTTACTTGCATGAAAATAAGAAAATTATCCCGGAAAATGAGAATTTAATTTTCTCCAAAGAAAGAGACGGAATTTCCTTTGACACTTCAGTACAGTCATGTTGGGAAATATTTGCACAAACCGATATTTCGTGTTTATACACTGACGGCCCGAATCAAATGCCACGCGTCAAGGTAGGATTGTTATCTGACAAGGTATGCACCCTCCTGAAGTGTCACTAGCATTCTATTGTGAGTGAGTGAGAGAGAAAACACGAAACTTTCGAGGTGATACCGAAATCACAACGAAAACGAAATAAAACAACGCTGTCACCGACTGTACGACAGACAACATGCGTTCAGTCTCGCTCTCGTCTATTTACACGCAAAGGCCATGGACTTGAGATGATTACCGAGCGCGCGAGCGGTAGTGGTAATGCACACAAAACAATAATAATAAAAAACTAAAACCGAATTTGTGTCAGGGTCATTTGGTGTTCCAATTTTTCTCGTTTCGTTCGATTTTTCGTTTCAATTTCTTCTTCTTCCTCCAACACGAACACGAACACCAACATGAAATTCAAATTGAAGTTGAAATTGAAATTTTTGTGGTTTTGTAGTGCACTTGAATTGAAAATCGATCGATTACTGCTTCGAGGACATTTTGTCTAGACTGTCCATTTTGTTGCGACTCCTCCAACTCCTCCTACTTCCTGTTCGTGTGTGACGTTTCCTGGAAACATTTGAAGTGCAACTGTGTGGACTCAAATATGTATGGGAACATGAAAGGAAAGAAAATGTGCTTGTGTTTGGTAAGATCATTTGCCCGAAAAGCTAAACAACGGGGTTCGACTTCTGAATGTGTGAGTGCGACTGATGTTTTCTGACAATTGCGTCTCTTCTGATTTTGATTACTGAAGAATGCAAGAATCACGAACTGAACCGGGTATCCTTGCCTTCAAGACAGACAACAGCAAACGACAATCGAAGGTAACTGGCGCGAACATGACATTCACGAATTGCTGCCATTGAAGCCAAAATGCTAAAAAAAAATAAAGTTATCTACGTTGCGTAAGAATCAAGTTTCGTGTTCCTGTGTAAAGCTCTGTGCACTTGTGTGTGTTCTTGTCTTGAATTAAGCTCAAGCTCAAGGGCTAGAATTGCAAATGGCGGCGACGTTGAATAATTCGATCACTTACAAGTCAACCCACACACACACACAGACACATGTTGACAATTCAAATTTTCGCGGTCATCCATTTCTTTTCGTGGGTGGAACCGAGCGAACCCGATTCAATTTTATTTCTGTCGCACGCAGTTGAATTGAATGCAGTTCACCTAAATTCTTTCAATTCCTAAGGAAACCACCGTCTCCTCCACGCGATGGAGGCGAGACGAATCAGCACCGGAAATGGGAGCATTGTCTAGAGCTTTCGTGAGCTTTAATCGAAAATTTCGAAATTCGCAAACTTCCATCGAATATAGGTCATGGGAATTTCACCGTAATCGCTTCGTGGACTTTACCGAAAACTCGACACTCGCGGACGTCAAATGTAACCCACGTGTTGAATGTTTCAAATTTGAATTTGAATTAATTGCAGCGGTTAACAAAACCAAGCAAAAACCGTTACGCTACACTCGAGGCGAATATAATGAAACCGGCCAGAAAGCTGATATTCAATAGCAGGCCAGGGTTACCGAAAGTTTAATGCTAAAAGGTGCACCATTACACGTGTGACACGAGGACAACGTGTAAATTTCATGATTGAACCGCTGCACACAATTTTAATTCAATTCAATTCAATTCAATTCGATTCGATTGAATTGAATGCAACTCGAAATATGCGTCTGAATGCGTTTGTATGCGTTCGCTTGAAATGACCTTGCATGCGATACAATTTCAACAAAAACATGCGTTGCGTTCCGTTTCCTTGATGTAATAACGAAAAATCGCTTTTTGCCTTGTTTCTCTCTTTTTCGCATTCAAGTTCTGAAGATTAAAGCTCATGGCAATTTGACAAATGACATTGTGACGTCACTGGAAGTATTGTCAAATCACGACCGGCAGCATGTGTGTGTGTGTGGGAAAATAAAAACGCAAAACGACGCCAATGTATGCATACAAGTCTCGCGTCAAACCAAACTGTGTGCTTGACGTGCGCGCTTAAGTAAATTACAGCGTGACCCTGACGAGCTTTAGTTAGCTTTTTTAGCTTCATTACAATCTTATCTGAGTGTGTGTGTGTGTGAGTGTGTACTTTGAAAGTTTTCATGGTGTCGTTGTTTTTGAAACTTGTTCAATTGCACAGAAACGCATTGTTGACGCGTTACAATTTGAGTTTGAGTGTGAATCGGTTCGAGTAGATGTTCGTGTTCGTGTAGTGGTTTCTCATTGAAATCGACTGTGACCTAGGAACTACATTATGACTATAAAGTTTCGTCGTTCAAAGTTGCACAGGGTGATTGTGAAAATTCGATTTCTTTCAACTTCTGTTGTTCAATTTCGAACATTTTTCTTAGCAACTTTGTGAAGACGGTATTACACTTAATCTAATGATTTCTTTTTTGAGTTTTTGGAAAATAATCTGACATTTTCTTGCATTGTCTTTTTTAGCATCGAATTGTCAACAACTTGTTCGATGTCGTTCATTTTGTTATTCATTTCACCTTTGGAATGTGCGTCCCTGGAGGGAAATCTTTTCGGGTTAAGCGATTTACTTTTCTTGTTGAGAAAAGGAATGCTTGAAAATACAAAGTATTTTGTCGGGATCGTTGTACCATTTCTTATTAAATAACCGATATTTCACCTAATAAAGCGTTTACGCCTTAGGAGCGCGTATTTCACTGCACTTTGACATATATAAAACGATGCTGCTGAATCAATTTTACTTCTGTCTGACACCGGTAGATGACGTTTTTGAAAATTTTATGAATAGTTAGGTCTAGTATTAAGCTCTTGTAAAATGAAACAGAAAACGAGTTTTTAAATATAATTTTGTCGCATATAAATGTTTATATTTTAAGGTTCTGAATAAAAACATTTTGTTGTAGATATGAAATTTCACAATTTATTTCAAAATCTTATTACTCCACACCACTGTCAATGTTTTCACTCCATTTTAAATGCCCTGGACAATTAAATATCCGATGAAATAATGTGGCAATGAATTAAATTTGGTGGCGCCATCTATTAGATTTTACCGCAAACGCAAAATCCACCCTATATCTTACGCTTATAGTACTCGAAATGAAACATTTGTGAAAAAATTTCCACGCAGATTTTCATTTCACCAGGCTTTGATAGTACAGTTCTAAAGTAGCGAATCAATTTCATTTAAATTTTCTGGAATCGAAGTATTGGAACCTGAGATACTTGTTGTACCTACCAAATCAGAAAATAGTTCCACAAAGTTTCCACTTTCCGAAATTGAATAAGAATGGCTGTTCATACGAATACGTGGGTACCGTTACAGAAATGTCTATAAACGTCTTCATCTTTTGCATCTCTTGATAATATTGTTACACTGGGATATTTCGGTCGACGCCACGTGCATCGAGAAATTTAGCTAGTTGGATTCTCCTTCGATCCGATTTAGATCCAACGAATTACAAAGGTAAGGCGGGATCTGCTCCAGAGACATCAACCTTCGAAGCACTGATCAGAGTTAGTTGAGGTCCCACCCGAAATTCCCAACAGATGCCCTTCTTCAGGTTCCCAGCCGTTTTCTTAGCAATATTTTGCCAGGGTAATTCTGGGATGTTAAAGAGCATACATTTATAGAGAAGAGAAATCAAAAAATACACTTTTCGTGAACTGATCGACTGGATAACATATCCTAAAAAAGACTTTCCTTACAAAATATTCACACGTCCTGCACGCGAATCAAAAATTATTTAAGAAATTCAAAAAATGTTGTTTAATAATTACATTTTTTGCAAAATTCCACTCTCGAACTCGAAGACAATACAAAAATATCTCAATCACGCGTTTTGCGTCAACGAAAAAGTGTTTCTTTTATTTATACGAAAATAGAAAATTATTTTTATGACTCCATTTTGTTTTAAAAAAGGCCCACTAAAAAATTGTCACGCATTTGCAATAAATTTTTTTATGATCCACGTTGACAGAAAAGGACGATCGCTTACAGAACGTGGTGGCGGCTAAACGATGCATTAATTAGGCCACAAGAATTTTTGAAATTTTCACAAAACTATCTCATTTGTCTCAATGCAATTGGGTTGAGTGCATTTGATTTTTTATTGTTCTTTCTTGCATTGAGTCACAACGTGTAAAAGATTCACACTTTCATCGTGGACTGAAAGTCTCACTCGAAGCGGAGATTCAGAAAAGTTCATTCATTTTTTCAATTTGAATTTTTTAGGGGAAATTTCGACTTTCCCGTTTTTTCTTCATTCTTCATTTTGTTTGTGGTGAGGATTTCTTAATTTTCACTCGTCAATTTTTAAGGTTTTCATAATCATTTTGAGTTATGTGAGATGATGATTTGGTTTTATTGAAGTAAATAAAAATGTCGTTGATTTAAACACGTTTGATTCGAATTTAATCAAATAACAGCAGAATTTTATCACAATTATGTTTATTTTTTCAAATGAATTTTCAAGGTTCCCTACAGCATACCAACAATGAAAAATTCAACCTTATAAAATACGCTATGGTGATAATGAAGTTAAAGTGCATAGTGAATAGTTTTCCGCAATAGATTGCATTTCAATTGGCATTCATGGATTACGCACTAGCGTTAGTCATGTGACACATTACACAATAACGAAAAAAAAAATTGAAACAGCAACAAGTGTCGCATCTTTGCAATGCAATCAGGAAAAGACGTGGCATGATTTAATCAATTTGCAGTTCAATAAAACTAATAAATTAATAAAAATAAATAAATTAATTTTTTCCCAATGGCGACATTTTGCTACACATTACATTACATTGCATTACACCCTGTCAACGATTGAAAATCATTTTCATAATCACACTGTAGGTAGTTGTGTCGGTCAATTGAAATATGACGGACAGAATCAATATGGCCGACAGAATTGAAAAACTATATTCGCCTAGACATTGGCCATGATATGTGATGTGGTGATCGATCAAGTGGTTTCGTTGGGAATATATTTCATTGGGAAAATAATTCGTGATTGAAATTCATTATTCAATATCAAGTGAAATTCAATTAAATAATATTTTAATGCATATTTGTTTTGAATTAAATCCAGATTTTCATTCACTTGAATCAACTAACGTCATACTATCATCATTACTAGCAACATCTGCAGATCCACCCACTCACACACTCAGAAATTGATCAATTCGATTTGATCCTCTTTCGAAATGATACAACAAACCCCGTTCCATAATCGCGCACCCCAACAATATAGAAACAGCAGCCCTTGTTTAATTGGTTCTTGTCAAAAAACAAACCCTCAAGGAGATCCCAACACATGTCTCCAATTCAATGAAGGATCTCAAGGTGACTTCCAGAGAAATCTGAGGAGTAATTATTTTTGACAGAAAAGTTGAAAAGAAATTTGATAAAGTCAATTGCAAATGAATCGAAAAGAAGAAAGACGGAACGGACGCTATCCACTAACACTATTAGGTGAATGACACAATCACGCAGTGAAGTAATACTGTGGGGATCGGATACGTCGTGCTTGCACTCACGCTCAAGCTGTGTATTGATATAGTTACTGTACGGATATATACAAATAAAGAGAGACAATTATTAACAAGTGTGATTAACATTATTATCCACACTATCCTCTGTCATACAATGGCTTTCAACAGTCGATGAATCCTGTCTTTATTGTTTCAAAATTTCAAATTTAAATTTAACCACATTGTGCACTAATTTGTAATTTTCAAATTTAAATGCGAAAAAATGAAAATTTTGGCATTGCGCCACGCACTAATGGTGTCCCAGTGACATTTTCAAATTTGAATTTTGATTTTCTAACCGTTCGGAAAACTTTCATTACACTGTTGCATTTTGAAAAAATCATTCAAAATTGAAACGCATTTTGTTGAAATTAGCACAGTTGAAATGGGGAAAATTTGAAAAAATTGAATTTTGCGCGCCTCGTTATTGTGCTCCTTGGAAAAATGGCGTCACTTGCAGTCAAAACAAAATTTTATTTTTTATATTTTTCACTATTTCCACCAGCTAGACTCGAACGTTAGTCGCCATTACATTTTGTTTACGACTCCATTTTGAATTTTACGACCGAAAACGCAGTGCGGCTCAAATTGCATGTGAATTGTGCGTGGCTTCGATGACTCAATTCTATTCTTGACCTAATTCTGAGCGTTCCAAGATCTATCTGAGAGAGCGAGTTCTGCTGAAATTTGATGCTGCAATTGGTGTTGTTTAAATATGGCGCCACAACAAACTAAAGAATCAATCCGCGCCATCTAGCGACAAAACAAGAATTCTCCTAAATTTCCTAGAATTTTCTTGGAAATGTTTTTCTCAAAATAAAATTTGGCCTATTTCCCTTTCATCGCCAAATTGGCAGCACTGTGTGAGTTCCGTGTGATGGATCTGTCATTCTTCAACTTAACAAAGATGGATGGCGGGAAATTTAATTTTTTTTTTCATGTTTTCCATCTTGCTAATGACGTGGGACTGATATGGAGGCCGGAATTCACCTGAATCCGGTGGAAATGCCGCTTGAAATGCACCGCTTTGAAGATGACAGGAGATTCAAAATGACTCCTATGTTTTAATGAATTGCACCAATCACCGATTGAGTAATTTTTTGATGTTTTATAAATCAAAACCACCAAAATAAATAAACAATTAAATTCAGAATTAATCATAACAAAACCCAGAATTGGGGACGACCTAATTAAAACCGAAAATTTCAAAATTGAAACCGTGTCAGTGCATGTCATATGATTAAAAAATGTCAAATCGAAAACAAAAATTAACCTAATTCAAATTTTTTAATTTAATTCGATGATTCTCTTTATGTAATCACCAAACCAAACAATTAACATTTTGTAATGACCAATATAATGAAATTATTAAACTTGAATTTTCGTTTGCATTCCAGACGGTATGTGACAATTAAAAATAATTTTTTTTCGATTTTATTGGAAAATTAAAGCTTTAATTTGTGTTATCACATGGAAAACTGATTAAGTAATCGAAAATTTTTTGATTTTGCAATTACAAAAACAGAAACTATACTGGACAAATGTCGAAAAAACCAGTGTGACCAACATTGACACGAAACGAGAGGAGAAGTGCTGCCAATGCAATAAATCGAAAAGTAAACAAATTTTTATTTTTATTTCAACTTTTATTGTTATTTTAATTTTTATTTTAATTTTTATTTTAATTTTTTAAAAATACCGCCACACTTGCATTTCTCGTGGTTTTGGTGGAGTAATTAATTATGAAATTTTAAACAAATTAATAATAAAACAGAAAATATTTAAAATCTTGTTTTGGAATTGCTCCACAAAAATGAATCGAAAAAATCTGTGGTCGAGTGACCCAATTTGCACCGGGAACACGTGGAAATGAAACGTGTATCTCAATTTTGATGACTTTCAATTTTTCAATTTTTCAATTTTTTGTTTTCAATTTCAACGAAACTGGCTTTGTTCAAAGTTGAAAGAGAACGATATTTGATCAATTTTTTTCCAAAAATTCGACATTGTGTTGATCAACTCAAGCGTCCTCGCGACTCGATAAAAGTTGAAATATTCTCAATTTCAATTTCAATTTCAATTTTTTGTTTTCAATTTCAACGAAACTGGCTTTGTTTAAAGTTGAATGAGAACGATATTTGATCAATCAATTTTCAAAAATTCGACGTTGAAATTGAAAGCCACATTGTGTTGATCAACTCAAACGTCATCGCGACTCGATAAAAGCTTATATATTCTCCTTTCCAACAATCAATTTCAATTTCAATTTCAACGAATGTAGGTTTGTTTAGAAGTTGATCAATTATTTAATTTTTAAAATTTTAATTCTTAAATAAATATATTTCATCAATAAAGTTGAATGAGAACGATAATTGATCAATTAATTTTCAAAAATTCAAAAATTCCCATCAAACATGACGTTAGAATTGAAAGCCACATTGTGCTGATCAACTCAAACGTCATCGCGAGTCGATAAAAGCTCAAATGTTCTCCTTTTCAACAATCAATTTCAATTTCAATTTCAATTTCGATTGATTCGTGTGACTCCATTTTCAATTTCAATTTCAATTTCGATTGATTCGTCATTCTCGTATTGACTGAAACTTCCGCATTTTTCGTCTTACTTCCTCATGCGACAAGTCGTCCTTCATCAACCTGCCGTCACTGTCACACCGCCACAAACACATTCAAATTACTCACACTGTTGGCGTGTAATTCGCACCGAATTGAATTGAATGCATCGAATTGAAGGCAAAATTCTAACCTTTGAAATATTCGATTGCACTTGGTCTTGGCGTTTGCCTTGCATTTATTTTTTCCATGTGTCTCATGTCAATTTGATTGTCATTTGAGTTACATTTTTAAATTTTTATAATTAATTAAACACATGAGAAGTGCGTTGCAGTGCGTTAACCATAACGTAACGATATCACTTCAAATCAGAACATAAGGAAAGTCCTTTAATTGATCGAGTGTGAAATACAGTAATACCCCGAACTTACGTGATAGGTGGGACTGAGTGATAATCGCGTAAGTCGGGGTATAAAAATGTAATAACAAATACGCACTCCATAGATAAGAAACTGATACATACCACAAAAGAGTTGTATCTGTGTGTTCATTTCGTGCGACAAGTCCGAACATATACATTAACTGAACAGTTGTGTGAGAGCAGTAGGTCTATAATCGATAATCGAAGGTTGTGTGACGCTCAATCAGAAGACGAATCAACGTTTTGAAAATCGCGTACTCCGGGTGCGTGTAAGTCGGGGTATTGTTGGATGCATGTATCTCAATTTCAAATGTTGTGAATTGATCAACAATCTTAAATTGAAATAAAATTATTGTTAACAAAAAATCACTTCTGTCAATCTTGACAAGAGAAACAAAATTTTTTCCTACTCCGAAATTGATCAAATCAAAAATTTCGAATTGATCGCATGTCGACGAAACTTTCTTCTGTCATGTTGACCGCGCAACATGACGTTCATCAAAGGAATGCATCATTGTTGTAACTGTACTTAGAAAATCAATCATTGCAACACTTTCATTTCGATGCACATTAACACGTGCAGTGAGTGCAGGAAATTAGAAAAGTTTTCCCGAAAAAAATTCAATAAATCAAATCAATTCAATAGTGCGGCAGACATTTTTTGCTTTTTCCATGAGAACAATTTAGACACTTGACAGAAGGGGAAAGTTGAAAGTACACGTTACTAATTATTGTTCGAATTGTCTAGTGACCAACGCATTGAAACGCATTCAAAGTGCGTTTTTGTTACTTCTACTTCCAACACAAATTTTTCTTGCCTCATTTTTATGTGTTCCGTATATGAGGCACATAATTTCAAAACTTGCCATGTCCACATCCATCGATTTCGAGAAATTGGCAAATTACAGTTTTGCCTTTGCAATCCTGAATTTTCTTAAATGTTTTTTTCTCAATATATCGTATATGTAAAACTACAACAAAATTAGTTTACACTTCAGTTTTTAAATTATATTTACAAGAGACTGAGGACGGTTTT
This sequence comes from Chrysops caecutiens, assembly GCA_963971475.1. Taxonomy (NCBI): domain Eukaryota; kingdom Metazoa; phylum Arthropoda; class Insecta; order Diptera; family Tabanidae; genus Chrysops; species Chrysops caecutiens. The sequence continues at coordinate 71,218,684 of OZ020568.1, forward strand.
TGGACAGAATGCAAATTTTAATCAAAATTTAAATTTTTCTTTTTTTTTTTTAGACAACTTCCATTCTATACGACTCACATAGTGTGATGAATCTGAACAAGAAAATTTCTCTTTCACTTTCCGTTAATCCTTGATGCAGCGTGACGTTTCGTAACGCGAGTGACAAATCAAACAAAATGGCGGCCATCTTGTTCATGGAAGCGTTACTTTTTCAATTGGATTTTCTTGGATTTTCTTCAATGTTTCCGTAATTTTTGCGATTTTTCGTAATTTTTCGTAATTATTCACTTGAAAAGAAAGTGATTTTTAATTAAATTCAATTAAAACAAAACAAATTTCATTGAAAGCTTGCAAAATTTGTAGCGTAATAAAAAAAATACACGAGAAAAAAATTTTTTGGTGAGATTCGGAGGTTTTATTTTTTTTGGTTTTTATTTTTTTTATTTTCAAATTTTTAAGTTTTCAAGTTTCTCACACCTTACCGCTACATGTGAAACCGTGTTCTACGTCACTTTTTTGTGGTTCATCCATTGAAAACCGTTAAAAAATAGATTTGAAAATATTTTCAAATACAAAAGAGAAACAAATTTTCCCGCTTCTGTTCTTAATTTGATTGGAAATTTGAAATTTTCATTTTTAGGGAAAAGTTTTGTTAATAATATATTTTTGTTCGATTAGCGAAGACGCCACGAATTTGCCACTCATTAGCTAATGACCTCCACCTGATCTCTCCGTTTCTCCATCTCACGCTCGCTTAATTGCATCTCGAGCTCGACGACATTTTGAATGTTTTTATCTCCGACATTTTTAATTTCACTTTCTACAAGAAGCCGTTTTATGTTTTTCTCTCATTTTTTGTAGCTGTAATTATCAACAGTTTTAATTCGCTTTTATTTCACCGTTTTTTCGCACACAGCTTTTCGGAATTTTGTCTGACTCCTCGACTTTACAAGCTTTGTAGCGGACTGATCGTTAAGTTTTCAAGCTTAAAATTCACTTTTTTCTGGTGGTGAAACTAACATAAAACAGTTTTCTTGTGTTTACTTTTGATTTTCACAAAAATTTACAAAAAAATTTCCTTTTATTCTTAAGAGGTCTTTGACTTGAAAGCGAAATTTTCAAAGGTTTCATTGGAAATTTTCAATTTCTGAATAGACCGATTATTATGTGATTAAAATTTATTGTTTTTCAAATAAATTTTATTAATCCATATGACATAAAAACCGTCCAGTGAAGAAAGCTTCTTTGCCATATTGTTTTTCACTTAGTCTCTCGCTCTCAAAAATCATTTCAGTGCACTTGTATGCGTCTAATTCACTGCACCATCAACGCTTGAGTGTGCATTGCTTTGAATGCGCATCTTCATGTTGCAGATTCGTTTTCCACGCGCTACCGATTTCCGTCTTCGATTTTCCCCATTGAATTCACAAATTTTTTAATTATTTTTTTAAATTCAAAAATCCTTGACTTTTAAGAAACTTAAAAATTAAAATGGTGATAAACGGTTTTATTTGTTATAAACTTTTTAATAATTTTTTCATATACGGAAATGGTAAACTTTTTATTTTAAATTTAAATTTAACAGAAAACAAGAACCTGTTGTTTGATTAAACAGATTTATTAAATTTTTTTATGTTAAATTTTCAATTTGTTTTGTTTAATTTGAAAAAAAAAAAGTTGTCTAAAAATAATTTTGCGGAAGTTTTTTCAACAGAATCGGAAGTAATTTTAAATTCATTCAAAGACCCGTTCAACGCTGAAAGAAACGCAAATTTTAATCCCAAACGGTTTTTTCGCATACTGTCCTTGAACGCTGGAGGTCGCTCCTCAAGGTTCTTCAAGTTTCTTTCAAGTTGCGCGTTTTTTTTAATAATAATTTTAATAATTTAATAAATATGTAAGTTACTCATCAATAAACAATGATTACTTCTGGTTCCACTTTAATTTGTTTTAAAAGCAGAGAGTCAAGCAACTTTCAGCCGAATAATTCAAGGGTTGTAAGTCTAGAGGCTGTAAGTGCCAAAAAATCAAAAGTCAATATTTTTAAGAATATAGGTATGTACAATCTAAGTGCCAAGACTAATAATATCCAAATTCATCCAGTTTCTTTTGAAATTTCGTCCACACACAAATCAAGTTTTGGCGGGGTCGAAGTGTGTGTGTGGCTGTGTCACATGCACTTAGATTGTGTATTCTTAAAAATATTGACTTTTGATTCTTTGGCATTTAGACCCTTTAGACTTATGTATAACTCCTCAATTTTGAACGTGACTGTACACTGAGAACACAAAAAAACGCAACAAGTGCAAGTGTCAGCTACGGTATTTCCGCGTTGCTGATAAAAGCTTCTCAAAAATTTCAATTTTTAAACATTCCAAAAAAAAAAATTAAATAGAAATCAAGTTTCTTAAAAGTTCCGAAAAGTTATCACAAACTTTTGGGTGATAAAAAACTGAATTTTACTAAGCAAAACAAAACTCGGTTGGTTTTTTCTACCCCTGAGTGGCTTTTTTGCAAAATTGCGGCCTTTGAACTCATTTCCTTTAGCGGATGCAAACATTTTTTTTTACCTTTTTGGGGATTTTTGTGAAAAAACTTAGAATAAGTTTAGCATTTTTGTTGGTGTTTCCACAGATGGAGCTTCTTCCTGACCCCGAATTTGAATTTATTTTCTGTCAAATTCAAATTTGCTCCACCATTTGTTATCTAAGAGTTTAGCAACAACTTTCTTAGCGATTTTAATGTATCTAAACTGTAACTGTAACACTTCTTACGAATTTATCAAATACTATTTTTATTTTATCAATTCGAGCATGGTTTCGTCGCCATTACCATGGAAATAGAACACTGTACCAGTTGGTGATAGTAAAAATGCGAAATGCGAAATGCGACTGTGAGTCAATTGTGTCTCTGTCAATTGTGATTTCTGTTATCAGGAAATTTCTTAAATAGTTAAGATACTGGCAGTGTACTGAAATATTTACTACTATTTGTCGTAATCAAATGAATCACACTCCATCTTGAATTCATTCAATTCATCGAAATTTGAAATTTACAAATGGTGATCACAGGACACAACAAATCTTAAGCTATAACCACAAATGTCTAATATATTTTTTAACAATTGTGATGACACAACCTTATCAGGAACATCTTGTGAAATCTGATAGCTCCGTCTAGGATGTGCTGTGGACTGCCTGTATCTACAACCTACGAATCATTGGGGCTAGGGACATTGCAGAGCACCCAGGATGTTCATGTTCAAAGGACAAATTTCCAGTTATGAAAGTGTTATAAAGTGTATAACACTTGTGCGGCTCAACAAATGTAGGACAAAACAATTAAACACTTCAAATGTCACAACTTACAAATTTTTTTTACTCATTTCGAATGCAAGAAAAATCGCAATTTCTCATTTATTTTGAAAAGTTCATTGCCATTGAGAGAAACTCAAACGGATTTTTTTCATTTTTGCATACTTCAACCCCCACCACCACCCTCATAGACGTCGTCGTTGTCGTCTTCGAAGAAATACTTTTCATTCTTAAAAATTTCCACACTACCCCAAGTGTGTCGTACTCAACTTGAAATGCCATTGCCCTGGGAGCATTTTCAGTCACAGAGCGGAATTTCATTGAACTTATGCGAGGGTAAAAAAGCTTTTCAAGCTTTTCCGAGTTTTCTTCTTTCCGCAAAAAAGGAAGTTTCTCAAATATTTCTCGGTTTCGTGTCAAATCAATTAAATTACGATGACGTGCAATTCAATCAACTGCGTGACGACAGACTGTTGACAGGTTTAGACGTTTCAAGTGGGGGGAGACAGTTCATTGTGTCCTTTTTGCTAACACGCTGGGGAATTGATTGACACACTAACACAGAGAATCAACTTGTTAACGATTTTTTCTTCCCTTCCATGTTGTTGTTGTTTATCCGTTTCTCACTCATCTTGGATTTTCGAAATTTTATTTTTAATTATAATTTTTAAGGATGACTGTCATGTCTCACAAGGTGAGAAATTAGCAAACATTTTTCTTAATAGTTTTATTTAATTTCATCTAACTTAACAAATCCTTAACAAATTTTTCAAATTTCAATTTTAATCCAAATTTCGTGGTAAGATAAATAATTAAAAAGAAAAATAAATTTTTGAGATTATCAGAACACAAAACCGATTTATCAAAAACGAGTCGCAGAAAAGTAGAAAATAGATCCTCACACAAGTTCACGCAACTCTGCACGCACACACGCGAGTAAATAGGAAAGTGAGAAGTGGAAGCCATTTGAATGATATCAGAAAAATTTTCGGCATTTGTGACATTTTTGCTCTCCTTAAAATAAAAATTAAAACACTTACCAGTAAAACAATGATTTAAATAGTATCCTTGTGAAGCAGCACGTAGTCCTTGAAGTGATTTTTAGTAATCCATTTAAGAAATCCAGTTTACGGTAGGCTTTAGTGCGACAAGGACAAACTATATAGTGCATGAAATTTTACACACTTGTATGTTGTTAACACTTTAATCACAAATAAAATTCATCAAGTTAAAAATTTTTCTCTTCAACTTTAAACAAACACAATTGTACAGGATCTAGTTGGTAAAGGAATGGAAATTATTAAAAACATTTTTAAGGAATTATCCGCAAATGATCCGAAATTCCAATTCAAGCGATGATTCCCCCCTTTCATATTTTTAATGTTTTAACTCGTGAACAATTGTTGGAACAAATTTTATTGATTTTTTAATATAACGAAAAATTCAATTTTTTCTTGTTTTTATTTTTAATTTCAGAAACATTTAACACAAAACACACAATTTGTGATAAGTGAATTTAATGAAATTTATTGTAATTCCGCGCCAAACACAAAAATCCGACAAAAGTAAAAGTTAAAAATTTGATTGAAAAAACTGCATTCAAAAATTCAAAATCGCGCAGAAGAAATTTTTTCGGTTTTTTTGGTTTTGTTTTTATTTTTTATTTTTAAATTTTTTGTTTCTAATGCAATAAAAATCAGTGAAAGTGAAATAATTTCACTTGTAAAATGCACATCGATGTTTGTTTAGTGAATTTCAAAACATTTCAATCGAGTTTTTGTTTTTCAAATTGAATAAAAGTGCGAAAATGAAATAAAACAAAATGAACGTGTGTCGTCACAATGTACTGTCACTTACACTTGAATTTCAATTCAATTCAATTTCAATTTCAATTTCAATTTCAATTCAAACTTGAATTCATTTCAAAATTCAAATTTGAATTTTCTATTTTCGCATTTTTCCCTCACTTCACGTTTCTCTTGTTTGTTGATTTTTTCACCATTCCAAGCAACACAAAAAGAAAAATTTTATTTTATTTTTATTTAAAATTAAATTCGCATTTTTATATAAAACATAAATAAAAGTATAAAAATGAAACACAAAATAAATTGTTTTATTGTTGTTGGGATGAAAATAAAATTCACTTTTTCGTGCGTTGACAAATGGAAAATGTGAAAAATTTTCAAAACCAACAATTTTTTACTCACGAAAAATTTTACTTTTCAACTTTTCGTTATGAAAAGTTTTATTTTGTTTTTCGCGCACTTTTAAATTCAGACGAACGAAAAATTCAAATTTCCCGAACGAACGAACCGAATTTGGAACTGTCACTGTCACTGTCACTGACAACGATGACACTGGGCGCGAAACTTTTCAAATTTGAATTCGAAGTAAAATTCAAATTTGAATATTCCCTTGTTGCATTTATTCAATTCACTTTTGTATTTCCATTAAATGATTTTCGATTTTCCACTTTCCAACGCATTTCATTCTTGTTTGGTATGAAATCAAATATCGATCACTTGAAAATTTCTCGTCCAAAATACTTCAGATCGTCCTCCGCACGTGCGATCCAACGTACCGTCGACACGCGAATTGCAAATGGCGTAAATTCAAACGAACAACAACAAAAAATAGGTAACGTTCGAAAATTTAAATGAAAAACAAAAACGCAGTTCCAAACAAACCCGAACACGAACACGAACACGAGCGCGCTTTAATCATTTCCCATTCGAAGTCACTGACTGACTGAATCCGTATTCCGTATGTTCGAAGGCATTTTCCATTTCGTGAAGTTTTCTTTGCAGCAGCAGCTTTCGGTGTTGGTTTCGGTCGTGCAACTTTCGTGTTGCACATTCTCTCGCTGGCAGCATGGAATGTTGCAATGAAAGCTTGTTGTGTTGCATTTCACTCAGGAGAGGATTTTTGTTCCTCTCCGAGAGAATGAAACTGTGAACGACCATCGGAATTCAATGCAAACCTTGCGTTCTCTTTTTGTATTTGTATCTTTTTTCGTTTCGCGGCCACAACAACGAGCTGTCGCGAGCAACAAATTGAATGTGTACGAACGTTTCCAGCAACACAAGAGCACAAGAGAACGAGTTGAAACGAACTGCCTCGAATCGGATCGAGTTGAATTGAAACACTTCCCCTACATGCTTCTCCCTCTCGCACACATTCCCTTATCTCTTATCACTGGCATGCGTTCCACCCTCATCCCCTCTGCAACATTTGGGTACACGCAAATTTCGTGATTAAATGCAAACACGTGCGAATTTTCCATTTCAGTGCTGCCAGATGTGGTGGAATTCATTTTGTGGGGGGATGGGAAAATTTTATTTTATTTTCTTTATGTTGTCATTACCGTTTCAATGTTGGTGGAATTGATTTTATTTTCTTTTCATGTGGCGTACGTTAAATTTGGTGGGAACGCGTGGGCGCCATGATAAGGCCAAGGGGGTTGTTTTGTGTCCTGTAACAAACAAATATATCCTTGAAGGTAAGGGGATCCTGGAAAGAGGACAATTATGCAAAAAAAATTTTGTTTATTATTTCTGTAGCGTAAAGATGGAAATAATTCAAAATGGCGGATCTGTCAAAAGTGACAGCTGTCAAATTATTCAATTTCCGCTGCATAACTCTCTTATTTCTGTTTAGTATTTCAGTTGCGTAGAATATAACGGATATAATTCAAAATGGCGGATCTGTCAACAGTGACAGCTGTCAAATTATTCAGTTTTTGCGGTATAACTCTTGTTGTTTTGTTTATTATTTCTGCAGGGTAGAATATAACGGATATAATTCAAAATGGCGGATCTGTCAAAAGTGACAGCTGTCAAATTATTCAGTTTTTGTGGTATAACTCTAGTATTTTTGCTTAATATTTCTGTAGCGTAGAATATGATGAAAATAATTCAAAATAGCGGATCTGTCACAAGTGACAGCTGTCAAATTATTCAATTTCAGCTGTATAACTCTTTTATTTCTGTTTAGTATTTCAGTTGCGTAGAATATAACGGATATAATGCAAAATGGCGGATCTGTCAACAGTGACAGTTGTCAAATTATTCAGGTTTTGCGGTATAACTCTTGTTGTTTTGTTTATTAATTCTGCAGGGTAGAATATAAGGGATATAATTCAAAATGGCAGATCTGTCAAAAGTGACAGCTGTCGAAATATTCATTTTTTACGATATAACTCTTGTGTTTGTTGACGGAATTTAATTTTTCTAAAGAATTTCTGTTGATATTTCGATTCTAATTAGAATTATTTAAGAAAATTTAGTTAAATTAAATTTTTAATGTGAATTTCATATATTGCGTTTGATGCAATTTTCGAAATTGATTTATGCGGTTTTCAAATTGACTTTGAATCAGTAGAGAAAGATGTCGGGAAAAGTCAGTGTAACCTTAGATTGTAGGTACCACCTTGGAGCGAGTGGTTGCGGTTGTAACGGACAAAAACAAGGAAAAACACAAGAAAACCAGAGAAAATTTTCTTCATTTACTTCATTTACTTAATTTTTCTTTTGATTTTCTTGTGGAAAAAAGGGAAAACCTGAAGAAAAACGATGCAAAGTTGAATGCCTCGATATTGAAAAGTAAAATTTTTGTTTACCGGTTCGATAATAGTAATTACAAGCCACTGACTTGACTTGATTCGCTTGTTACCAATTGAAGAAAGTGAATTTTTCTTTTTATTTTATATTTATTTTAAATAAATTTTCCTTTAGCTGATAGGTATGCTTTCAATTTCATTTCTTGGCAGTTATTTAATTTATTTTCCACTTGCAATTCTATAATTTTCCCATTTTCATGTAAATTTTCAGTAAATTTTTAACTAATTTCATTAATTTTTTAACGATTTTCACCGGAATTTCCCAGTTTGTCTTCTCGATTTTTATTCTACACAGTTGGATAACATGTTTATATTATGCGTTCTACATTTGGCTTCTTTGCGTTTCATGCAAGTTTGTTGTCATTTCTCTTGGGCCACAAATTTTAGTTGAATTCGGCTCTGTAAGTGAATGCACAAATGACGCACGATCTCAATGACTGCTCAAGAAACACTGATGGAAGTAATTAGGATGGTGTTGTGGAGTTGAGGACGCGGAAGTGACGCGAACTTTGTTTTAGGAATCGTTATTTTGCAGTCGTAAATTTACGAATTTTTATTTTTCGTTCAAAAATGGCTGGTTTTGAATATGGAATTTTCAACGGATTAACGCAGAATTTCCCTGATTTTACAATCAATGGTGACATTCGAAGAAGATGGTGGTTAATTTAATTAATTAACATTTTTGAACTTAAGAAAAGTTCACTTTTTGCCCTCAAAAAATGTAGAAATAAAATGAAAAAGTGGAGAATTCAAAGAACTCTTAAAATTTTGCAATTTATGACTCAAGAAAATTACTCAAAAAACACGTTTTCCTCAACGTAAACGAGAATTCGAAAAAATTAAGTGCACGTTTACTTTTTATTTTTATTTTTTTCACAAATTAATTCGACAATCAAAACCGAACTTAACCTTGCAATTGAAGGTTTCATTTCGCATTGAAATTTCGCATGATTTTCGCTTTCGAATTCGACTTCAAGACGTTTTCCGATTGCGTTTCATTTATTTCGAGTTTTTTATTTTTGACATGTTGGTAATGATTTTGTCATAACACCAGCGCCCAGAGATTAAGCGTTTTGGAAATTTTAAAAAATTTTGTGTGCAAGTCACGGACTCGTCTCTTTTCAAGTTCACTCAAAATGCCCGACACTGAACTTTTCAATTATTTTTCTTCAAAAATTTCCAGAATTTTTGTTCAAATCTGCATTTGAGTGAATCATGTTTCTTATAATGAAAAATTTACATTCGTATGTGTGCTACAATCAGATTTGTGATAATTGCATATGCAACGGATCCTTGCCTTGAAGTGCGTTGCGTTGAACTCATGACAAAGCAATGACTCTTCTTCTTCAGTTTTCCTACTTTTCATTTTTTCATTAATGGTTTCATAAATAATTATTTCCACAAATGTAATTTTATTTGAATTTCATAAACCAAATGCTGCTCTATCGCCTGGTCAACCTACGATGAAAATAGAAAAACACGTTGTGAAAATAGAAAAACAGCAAGTAGAAGAAAAACCCAGAAGAAAAAATTTTCGAATTTTCAAAGTCTAATGCCAAAGAACTCGCCAAACGAGATGAAAGTAAAACAGATTTGAAGTGCATTTGAACTGCATCACATGCACACAAACGAGGCGAGTGCATTCGGATGTGCATGACTTCAATGTGATATAGATAATCTTATATAGGATTTTTCCACGTTCGCGTTTGTGTGTGTTTGGCTGTGGTTGCTCCAAACGCACAAAAAGCCAACGACATTCGATGAGAGTTTGGGAAGGACTGGTGAGGGACGGTTGGGTTTGAATTTGAGTTCATCGGCGATTTGTAGGCAGTGCAGTGGAGTGAAGTTGGTTGTGGTTTTTTTTCTTTTTTTGTTTCACTTCTAACAGGCATTAAGGTATCAAGATGGAGTTGATATTTTTCCAATATGCGGTAAAAGGTGATGAGGTACTTTATCCACATGCATTAATCTTTCATTTTAATTCTAATAAAACATGTTTTCCTTAACGATCAAAAAACAAAATTCTGAATTTAATCACTCCAAAACGAAATGGAGAAAATACTTTCCACTTCCACCTAATCATCCAAATTCCCATTGGAACACAATGTTTCACATTAGAACACAAACTTTCAAGAATTTGTGAAGAACAGAGTGAGAAAGGAATAAATGCACCGAAATTCATCCTGTGAACAAAATAAGGAAAGTTCCTTGCATACAATAAGGAGTTGAAACTCATTGCTCTGGTCCGCAATTAATAAAATGAACTCATAGAAACGTCAAAATGAGAACCAAACGTGCATTAAAATCTGAAATCAATCAAAACGAAATTCTTACACGTGCCATTCAAATACAAAAGCATCGCCATTTTGTATTAAGACGAAAAAAATTGAGCTTTATTTTGTTGTTGTTGTTGTTGTTACCATTCAGTGTATGAAATCACACGGCCTTGCTTCAAGGTCATAAGATTCCCATCAACTTTCACACTTCATCGTCATCATCGTCATCGCCGTCATCATCATCATCATCATCATGATTGCTTTGCGGTTCGTCATCGTATTGTCGTTTTGTAACGCGTTGATATGCGTTTACAAATTTTCGACGTAATCGAAAATGAAAATTATTCAAATCATTATCTAGTAATGGGGATGGGGTGCAATTACACAAAATGGTGGCAACGACCCTTAAAACTTTCTCCCGAACCGAAATTGACTTCTTGCAAGAATAGCATGAAGTTTGTTGTGTCCAATTGAAAATTGAAAAATGTCATTTCGCCAACATGAGAACACTTTTTCAAATTCACCCAAACAAGAGTAAATAAGTGAAAAAGAAACGAGACAGCAACATAAATGAAACGTATGCGAATGAAAAACAAAAACAAAACAAACGCATGTCGACGATGCCGGCGATGACGCCAACGACCATATAAAAGCGGAATGTAGGACAACAAACTTCGCAAAGCCGGGGCAACATATCACGAATACATAACGAAATTAGCCATGCATGTACACGCATCTATTTACAATACATGCACATGGGGTTTTTTTGGTTTTGTTTCTTGTCGCATCACATGCTCCTTGTGCTCCCGAAATAACGCAAAAATCGCACAAGTGGGAGCAGGCAGCAACGAACGTCAGAGGCAGAGCACATGGTGTCGAGAAGAGTGCACACACACACACATGAAAATGCAAAATGGACGTGAAAATTTTAAATTTAGAACGAAAATTCGAGTTTATGGAGTCACAGTGGAGTATATAAGAAAAGGTTCTCATGCCCCCCAAAATCAAAATATCAAATTTGAGGAATTCTGCGTAATGGAGGTCAATATCTCTTTCGTGTTGTTGCTGTCTCTTTTGAAATTTTGACATTTTTTTAAATTTTTAAGAGAATTCCCTCTCAGGAGGAGGAGAGTCGTTCTCAAAATGGCGGAAAAAGTCAAAACAAACACACACACATGTGCTCTCGTTCTCATTCTCGTTCTCGTTCTGGTTCTGGTTCTGCTTCTGGTTAAGACGGCGAGATGCGTTGTGTCACGTTTTTTATTCTTAAGAAAATTTCACGATTGCATCATCGGAACAAAACGCAGCGTTTTTGTTACCTTCTTTTCATTTGCTTTTGCATCATTCCAATTCCAATTCCAATTGGAAATGCAGAATTTTCGCATCCATTTTGATGTGCAATACAATGTGTGAAGCACGTGTATTGTTTCTAAAAACGTCCTTAACTCGAACGAATTCAATGCGCTCTCAATTGAATCACAATCACTTCCTAGATTGGCTAACTATTTCCTTTTATCTATTTCGAACTGAACGAGTTAAAGATAGACGAAATGAAAATGTCATTGTGAAATATTTTAAGAAACTTTTCAAAATGTCTTCCGTCTGAACAAAGTTGAAAAGTAAAAGTCCTAAGAAATTTGCAGCTCAAATGTGTGTGGTTTGGGCTAGAATTCTTCTTCGAACCTGACATTTACCTGACATCAAACTTGTAGAAGAAAATCCCGAAAAACTTCCTTATGGCAGCCATTTTGTACTCTTAAGCCGAGTTCTGTCAAATCACTGCAAATCTCAGTGTCTAGCAAGTGTTTTATTCCAAAACATTTAAAGTGTCTATTGGACAACATGTTCAGAAAGGAAGTGTTTAATACACAAATAGCCGTATTCTTTTGTAATCTCTATCGACTGCGAATCCAAAGAAGCAAAAGAACAGCCTGGATTTGTACTGGATAGATTACAAACTTTTACCAACTTCAGCTCACGTTTATATGAATTTCCTTAGATTTTTGCATAAATTCCTCATATTTTACAAATGAAAATCGAAGTTTTCAAATGGAATTAAGTGAAAGTTTTGAAGAAATTGTAATTTTGTGGAATTTAAAGAAAACTGAACCATGTTCCCATCGGGATGTTACGAGATTAACTATTTATCGAGTGGAGTAAATTAAACCCAGTTACTATCGAGAACTAATTTGCACTGGATAAATGTATGGGATTTAACAGTTCTGCTCTACTGGAGTGAGCAAAAGAATACAGGAGAAATGATACTTTAAAAAAATGGATTAAGTGTTTATTAGCACAATTTTACACACTTGGGTGTTTTGTTTCTAAAAATAAAAGTAAAACTATCAGAAGCGTCTATAGTAAAATAAAACGCTTTTTCACGAAAACATGAACAAAACACATAATTTTTGTAAGCACTTAGTTTCAACTAAACGTCAAAAATTTGAATTTTTCAATTCACAATCTTTTCATTATTTTAATATTAAACTACATTTGAGTGTTTTATCCCATAAATAAATTCACTTCGTTCATGATTCACCAATGAAACAAATTACGAAAATGTACTTTTGGAAAAAGTTTCAGAAAAAGCCTCCCGACTACGAAAAAATAACAAATTGTTAATAATAATACATTGTTTCAAGTTATTCTATAGCAAGTACAATTTCATGTTTAAGTATGATAATAATTAATTTCATTTAGTTTAATATTTATAGTTATAATAAATAGGATATCCCATACATTTTTGCAATACAATCCATCTCTGTAACAAAGTTGCTCCATTCGATAAATATTTGAACCAGAAGTATTGAAGTGGCGCCGCCATTGTTCATTTTCTTGTTTGAGTCAAAAAATGAACTAAAATGTGAATTTTACATGTCAACTGAATTGTTGGTAAGCGGTGTTCAGGGATGCCAACTTTTACTATTTATCGAATGCAAATCTGGGATGTCCTTTTGAGACTTTGGATTTGTAGGTACTTGATAGCGATTACCAAAAGAGCACAGCTGTTATCGACTGCAAATCTTAGGAATTGTCTAGGAAATTGCAGCATCGCCTAGAGATGAATCTTCCAGAGACGATCATTGTTTCTTGAGAGGAACAAATCATGAACATTCTGGAGTTCTCAATTTTGGAAGAACTTAAAAACAAGAAAATTCCGTGTAATTAACAACATGAATTTCACAAAAATTTCGCATTCAATAACCCAACAACGATCCAGTATCGATTACCAAGAACCAAAAATTCCGGTTTATCTAAAAATCCCGAAGTTCCTTGTAGGAGTATCCATCAGAAGGTGCCTCCAAAGAAATTTCTCCAATTTTATTTTCTTGTTTATTTCTTAAATACCAAATGAGTCAGTTCATCAAACTATGCACTCGAGTTGCGTAAGATTATTACCCTTTAATGCGTGTTACCATTCGATGGATGATTGAAAAATGTACTAGTGATCGTATTGGATAGGATCCCATCGAAAGTATGAGTTCAATCACAAGGAAACGAAGAAGACGATCATCACGAGATGATGATGATGGTGATGATGATGAAGCTACAAGATTTTGCTAAAATAAAATCAAATCCACAACGTCCACCACGTTTTACATCAACTTACAATTGCAACAAAAGCAACAGCAACAACAGGAACAGCGTCAACAATGCAACAACCCCGACAACGAACGTATAGTATAGAGCAATGCACCCAAAAAAGAAATTGTTTTACTTTCAGCAGCGGCTACATACGAGTACTATAATGCAACACAAGAGCCTACAACGAGGTGGTTTGGATAAAAGTCAAAGAACTTACAAAAGAAAAACACAAAAACCAACTATCGTCGAAGAAAAGTCAAAGTAAAAGAAATTGAGGGAAAACAAAAGAAAATTGGAAAAACGAAAACGAATGAAAAGTGTGTGAATGTTTGATGCAAAAAGATGCATTACATCGGCCAATGGCCAGTTACGAGGTTAACGAACGCTATGCCCTACACATACAATAATGATGAAAATTTTCGTTTACATAAAACCGAATGCAATACATACTAGTACTCAAAGACGACCGGATTGTTGTTAATTCTTTCGTTCTTCATCTTTATCCATTTTCTCTTCTCATCTTCCTCCATGGAATGGATGCAACTCATGTTGCACTATAGTGCATCATCAACATCAACATTTTGTGAAATTTTCAGTAGAAATTCTTCAATCTACAATATGTACGTTCACATATTCATGTCTGTTGCATTTGTTTATGTCAATTTCTTTTTGAGATTGCAATAAAAATTTTCTATTTTCTTCGTTATCTCATTGAATCACTTTCAAAATGTCTGATTATTATTAGTTTCAGTTTGCACTGCATTATTTATTACAGATTTATTGCATACACAAGACGCGTCTTCTAATTCTTTTTCAATCTAATCGCAAACAGCATCCAATACATTTAAGTAGTTTCTAAGGAATTTCATAGGTTTTTCTAATCTATAGTTGATAAAAGGAAAAACGAAAGTTTTTGAAGGATGAAAGCCATAACACTGAACTCTTACTCATACTATACCTATAACACTTACCTGTACACATTTCATATTACACTACACAGGTCGGTGCACTGCATTTTGTTGCATTTGAATTTGTTAGAAACGACAAGAATTTAATTGGTTTGCTTTTGTAGATATACGAGTAATATAAGAGAAAAGGAAAGCGAAAATTAGAAAGCACTAAGAGCGGAAACAAATATTTATGATTACAATGTAATTGAATGCAATTGAATGCAAGGTGTAAGTGGCCTTTAGTAATTTTTCATATCATGCATTTCATGTTATACTCATAGGTACAGAAACTTCAACATTCGATGGCATTTGTTTAATTGTATGGAAAACAATGCAACGTAACTCGTATTCCGCTTTTACTTTCATTACATCATTAATCAAGCACCTGATTCACTGTATTTTTATACTTTTTACATTCAATTGCATTGCATGCAATGCTATTCGCAAAAGGATTACATGTGAAATGTCGTTTACCTGTCGTTGCATTTCAAGGTACAAGACTGTTGCACAATCTTGTAAATGTCAAGGTGATCATTTCCTTGTTACACATTCAAATTCGCAAATCTTAATATATGAAATCCTAATAGTCGTGAAGTGGAGAATGGGTTTCACTCTCTGAAAGCGGGGAAAATTCATTTTCTACATGACGTCATAAATATCTATAAATTTTATTTTTTGCCCAAACAATGCGAGATTACATTTACAAACGAAAGGGCTATACTCGTACGCATACAATTTCAAATATGCGTAACACCGACTTAAAGATATATTCCCCGTGCAAGGTCCATCAATACCTACTCAATCAAGGTAAGAAAACTAAAATACAATAAAAAATATTTCATTTTATGTGCCATTGAAAACGGGTTGACCTTAACGAATATTAAATTTTCCATAAAAATTGTTAACAGTTAAATTTTACCAATGAGAAAATGTGCGTAAAAAATTTTACTTAAAAAATTATAAAAACTTTTTTTTTTGCTTTTACCATTAAACTGCTGGAGATTTTTAAGAAAAAGTTTTTGTTCTTGAGATGCAATTTATTGTCTACACCCACAATACCAATTTTGTTTTCAAGCTGTAAGACAATGAGAAAATTTTTAAGTTTTTTTTAAATTATTACGAATTTTATCATTGAAATTTCCGACATGCGTTGACATTGAACTTCGGCGGGATGACCTTAAAAAGTTTTTCTGTTCATTGTGCGTGCAGTACCTACAATACAAAATATACCTCTTAAGGTTGACATACACACCTTCATGAATTGAAAAAATTTAGCTACGATCTCAGACTTTTGGCAAAATCGATATTATCATACCTTAACACTCGACAAATAACTGACACAACTTAAATGGTGCAACCTCATCAATCGTGAAAAAGAAGTAAGACAGCTTCGCACTTCCCTAAAATCGTACAGAAATTCATGAAATTGCAAATATGTATAATAATTTTACAGTCGTATATACTCACTCAAATGTCAAAATAAACTCACTTAATGACTAGCATGTCACCAAAATAGAACCAATTCGAGAATGTCAAATATGACATCATGAACTAGTCCAAATATAGTCCCGTTTTAAGCAAATACATATTTAGTTTGTGACTGTTGGTTGTAACAATGTTATTTGTTAAAGTGATTGCTTTGAAATTGTAGGAATAACACTTACACACATCTATAGTGTACGTGAGTGAAGCAAAAATGGAGCACATCCCGCAGACTTCAACCCCTACTGTATGAATAATTGATAACTTCTGATCCCGAACGTCAAAACCAAGTGTTTTGATTGGTGATTTTCCATTTTGGTTTGTATTGATTCTTCTCATTTGTAGTATTGTTTGGTCCCAACTGTCAAAATAAACTGTTACCAGCAGTGCTCATTGGTGAAATTCAATGTAATTGTAGGAAGTACATGATGAATATACAGTGCAACCTTGATAAACGCAACTAAAGGATACTGTGGCTGTTGCAATAACTGAGGTAGTTTCAATATAGGAAGGAGAAAGAAAGTGACGTTATTACATTCATAGGCTCGTTTTATACATATATTTCTGCTATCACTCTATATATCACACATATACAAGAATATATGTATCTGATTCCTTACTAAAAAAGTCTGAAATTTTCAACTGTGCTTGGCCATAGCTAGCTGCGTTTATCAAGGAGTTGCGACTATCAAGGAGTTGCGACTATCAAGGGTTGCAATTATCGAGGATATACTGTAATTCAATACAGTACACTGTAGCATAATAACAAATAATGGAAATTGAAGTAATTTAAAATAAGTATTTATCTAATTTGCGGTTGGCTTAAAAGTCGTATTAAAAAATAGTTATGTGTAATTGAACATCAATCACAAATACCTCATGGTTCATTGCGCTTTTAACTTCTTTGATGTTTTCCTTGTTCAAACGATCAGGTTATATCCTCGAAAAACATACAATAAATATAATAAATTAAAATTCTAACGTTTATTTGGCATTTGAATTGAATATATTTTGGCAGTTCACGTTCACCCTTGAACCGCAACGAACTTCATTTGAGTACGTGAAGAACAGAGTGGAGTCAGAGGGGAGAAAGAAGTACAGACAAAAATTAATCTAATAGAAATGTAATTGGAATTAGTGTGTGATCGTTATTGAACTTGTCAATGATCGTATGACCATGTAAGCAATGATTGCACTTCAACTCGTCGTACTCGAAGAAACGTGAATTTAATTTAATTTATTTTTCTCTTTTAGAAAAAACAAATAAACTTTAAATTTTCATTACCACCAACACCATTTCAATTCAATACCTTATAAACGGCCTTCACTCCAAATCGCAGACATTTTGCACTCATTCAATGGCGACAAGTTAAAGCAGTCAGGTATTGCTGGTGAATAAACGTTATTAATCCACCCTTACGCGTTGCATTATCATTAGACAAGTGATTTCTCATAGTATTCAATATGCTACAACTAATCTCTGCCTCAATGCCAATAGTTTTTGTATATAGAAATCACCTTCCATCTGGTTTTTGTTGCGTGAATTCACGGAAATGCTAAAATTCACTGACATTTTCGTTAGACAACAAGATTTCTGCTAGGTTCAAGAGCGTTTCTATCTGATACCGGAAACAAATCACACTTCCAGTTAAAAATGCATTTATGAACGCACTTAATCACCTGAAACTTTAGTCTATCCGTTTAAAACGATTCCAATTAACAACATTTTTTTGTTAATTTTTTACTACTAATGAATGACCTTCCTCTTTGTAGAGAAACATTCAATTTTTCTAACTTCAGTTGAAACTTCCTGGTTCGAAGTTCTTGTTGCTATTTTGAAGGATATTCTCTTTGTAAGGATTTTGTTAAGTTTTCTTTGAAAGTTTTGCTGGTAACGAAGTTTCTGATAAATTCGCTTGTAAACATTTAAAACATTTGAATTCTCTTTTTGGAAAACCAAGATATCTACTGTATATGATATTACACAGAGTATAACCTCGATAATTGCAATTCCTCAATAAACGCAACTAGCTGTGCCTCGCACATAGAGTATAAAGAAACCCATTTGAAAATTTCAGATTTTCTTAGCAAGGAATAAGATACATACATATATTCATGTGTATGTATATGCTGCGTTCCATTTACACTGGCAAAGTACTTTTCTGCTGGCGATCCACTCTTGCTCATGTACGCGAGTAGATGGCCAGTGGTAGTTACACGTCAGTTTTCCGCTAGGTGGATTTTGATAATTTTGAATGCAAACTGAAATTAATTTTCGCAAGACAGGAAGTACATAGTAGCAATTTCAGTTTATTAAAAAATTTGAATTCAACAATCGAAATTTTATTCTTATTCTAGATGTGAGACAATACAGATTTTTTTTTGACTGATTTGATTTAGTCTCTAATTAATGAAATAATTATGAATTTACTTATTTATATAATTTTTGAGAATCCAATTATGTGCACCGCTACAAAGCACAGCACAAAGAGGACCCGAAGATAAAAGGAAACACTGTATATGTCTATTCTCTCTCATTCTCTCGCAGGCTTTGTCCTATAGATGTATGTGTTCGTCTCTTTTTAGTGTCGTTTTTTCGTTTCATCGATTTTCAAATCATAACGGTGCTAAAGAAGTTTTCGCTTCAAAAGAAAACTTAAAACAAACAATACTCAGGTTAGGTTTTGCGATTTTACCAAAAAGTGCGTTGCACTTCCGACCAAATTTTTGATCAATTGGAACGCAGCAATAAAGTGATAGGATAAATATACGTATATTATATATACAACATTAGTTTTTGCAGCAGCCACAGTTTCCTTTAGTTGCGTTTATCAAGGTTGTACCTACTGTATTTGTTAATTTTATTAGATAAGTATCTTTCTCGGAAGAACGTCTTATTGATCGTCTTGAAAGCTACAATAAAGAAATGTTAATAAGCTTTGGCATATGAAAGAATGATAATTGTTCATGAAAACCTGCACTTGTTTCACAGGATAGCATTCATGAATAGCATCTCTACAATCCTCCGCGAATGCATTTTACATAGTAGCAATGAATCGTCTCCCTCGTTATTGCAAAATGGTTCATGTTAAAATGAAATCGACGGAGTCAATCTTAATGACACTTTAGAGTAGCTTCACATGGTGTTTCCAGGGGAGAATCTTCTGGTTGTTTCTTCCCCTACGCAAGGAAATGAAAGTTGTGGTAATATTTATAGAGAGATGTAAACATTTTTCCAGAACGTGAAATAAAATTCATTCATAAATTCGTGATGAAGGAGTTGTGAAATGAATGTTATTCCTAGTGTTTCTTTGTTACGTTCTGGATTTTAGAACGCTTGTGGTTTCATTACGGAATGTGTTAGACTTTGAAGTTTATAACGTGTCATCAAAGCTACAATTTCATTCATAAACTTCGTTCATTCATTCACAAGTATTCACGATTCATTCATAAAAATATAAAGTATTCCTTGTCCCCTCTAAGTGGGCTCCATCATTCTACACCGGGTTTTACGCTTGATTTCTACGGAAACCTACTACAGCCTGTGCATACAAACAGACGGGATTGTCACAATAACATCGCATGACAACGAAATAATAATGACAAGAACTCATGCACTAGAATTTGCTTATTACAATACCTCGAGAACACTTCATGAAGTCTCAGCAATGTACCCTAGTTGGAGTGTAAATCGTAAACGAACGTCAATTGTCTTCAATTGTTCACAATTCAAGGCCTTTCTTTCGTGACTTTTTAATCAAAACACCCCAACATTTGCGGGATTGTTGAACCATCTTGGTAACATCAAGTTTTCATCATGGTAACCATCTGGGAGATAAATATCTAAAACTAAATAAAATCACTAGTTATTATACCACGATGAAACTCCATTTAGTAGGAGTATTGCAATATGTTTCGAAATTGGTGTTTCTGTACTCGCTCAAAAAATTGTCTCGCGAGAATTTGACGAAAAGTAACGGAGGGAAAATATACTTGAAAGTGCTAGATGTTATTCGAGAAATTTGCTCGAGTAACTTCAAGCTAGCTGGAATATCCTGTTCATTTGACACGTACATGCAACAGACGTTAGAAAATCAAATGTCAAATTTGTTTATGTTCGTTTATGAAGTTGCTCGAGGTTATTCAAATGAATTTTTGTACTATTCGAGTAACGAGAGAGAACTTAGAAAAATCCTCCCAAATTGCTCATTTACAGCAGAGTAAACTCAAGCTGCACGTGAACAGACCTACTGTAATTCTCCTTCAACCATGACCTGTCCTAATTCCTCGTCATATCATTTTGAAATTTTCATTAAGGTAGGTTCAAATGATACGACAACAGATTAATTAACAAAATCCCAAAATTTATGGCGCAGTAATGCATGTCGTTCGAATAACAAGTACCACTAACGAGAAGCTATTTTTCCAATTAATTCTTTTGTTATCGTTTAATTGCATTTGTGCAATATGCATCAAGTGATAAGAGACGGAATATTACAAATATTTTCAGTTAAACTAAAACAAAGAGGTTTTCGCCACAGTAAGCTGAAAATTCATGAAATTCATGTGATAATAACTAATAAAAATGTGACGAAAATTAAACGTATTATCGTTGTAATGATAAAAATTCATTCGTTATTGTTTACAATGGTCTTACATAGTTTCAGTTTTGGAATTACGCGATGATAAAACTATAAAATTACATTTTGTTTACTACAGAAGTTACTAATTGAATTGTTAGTGATACTCCAGACATCTGATAATGTTATCAGAACAGAATTTTTCATTACATTAAAATCAAAACATGAATTCAAGAATTTCTTGTGAAAATATCTCAACGAATATCAGCTTTCTAATCAATATCCAATTCACCGATTTTATCATAACATGAAAACGCTTCACTGGCGTGTTATTGACCTAGAACTCCTGCCTGGTTCACATCAAGTCATTGGAAAAGCCTCAATTTCTAGAGGAAAAAAATTTATTTTTAAAACCTGAAATTTTCCCTCAAGTCAATGACTTCTCCATCATCACCGTGCAAATAACATTAGAAAATTCACTTTCGATTTTTCTTTACGTAAATAAGTTTACCGAATCATTGAGGTATGAAAATCTTAATAAAAACAAGAAAAATAAGGAACTAGTGAATTTTTATTTTCGTTTTCCATTGAAAATAGAAAATTTGAAAAAGTTCAATCACACCTAGGTGATTTCTTTTCACTTTCGTGAAATCCACAAGGAAACGGATTTTCCCGTTTTGTCCTGAAAAATTAAAAATTTTCATTGTCTCTAAACTTACAATGAAAAAGTGTGTCGTGCCACAGTACAAAAAAATTACTTTGTTGTTGTAGCGGCCATAATAGTACACTCTTTGTGAAAATTTGAATTGTCTACCTATTATGGTTCAAGAGATACAGTCCTGTGACAGACGGACGGACAACGAAGTCATATTAATTGGGTTCTGTTATCACCCTTTGTTCCGGTTGGCAACTGAACCCGTTTACTAATCCCTGGTTATTGTAATTACCAACCAAGTCGCATTCGATTTTCATTACCAAATAAAACTGAATCTATTTACAATGCCCAATAACAAGTACAACCTTACTTTAAGGCTTAAAAATGTAAAAGTTACATCGTTTGAATATGGTCGAACTCTGTACGGGTGGCTAAAAACCTAGACATTAAATCGATATAGATTAACAATTAATCGCTAAGACTTAATATTGTAAATAAGTTCCGCATGGTTATGGAGGTTTGTGTTATCAAATTTACCTTGGAGATTATTATAAAAGGCTATTACGAAGCATAAACAAATTTGTTGTCTAGATCAAATTTGTTAAAATGCTATCATTTTCAATTTAATATGTATAAAGGAAATTTGTTATGTAATTTACTTTATAAAGAATCTGTACGAATGATTAATATATGCGATGCAGCTTCATACGAAGTCTGAGACCTACTCTGGACTTCATCACGTCTGATGTATTCTTGAATTTATATAATAAACTCGTTATTTTATCATCATCATTACAACCATCTTCCAATAGCTTCATATGGTGATTCCGAAAGAAGTGATTTGATTTTAATCCAGGAAATTATATACACTATAAACTTAAAATACCTTGACTCATTCCGATACGTTAGCAAGTGATTTCAATAAGTTTATCGAAAAGTGTTACAGGGGCTACCAGGATCCTCCAATTCACAGAGCCTTATTCAATGAGTGTTAATCTAATTCATTTTACTTGTACTTAACAGCTATATTGATCCTCCAAAGCAAAATTAAGATACATCACAAGGGAATGATTACTACCAGTTGAAATTGATCAGATTGTACAGCGCTTGAGAATTTTATTATATATTTCGTGACAAATTTAAGGACTAATCAGTAAATTATTGAATTATTATTGTCTTAAACAAGTTAAGAGCATGTAGTAAGGATGATTTGCATAGTGAACATGGGGAATCATCGGTTCTGTTCACTTTAACCATTCGAACCCAATTCGAATACAGCACTATGAAGCCGCTCTTGACGACAGGGCCATGAAGCTGAAACTGATCTGGTATAATTTGTAAATCAGAAATCATATATTTTGTTGCAGTTAGTCAATTCCAGGATCAGATGTCACTACAAAAGGAATTGATTACCAAATTAACTATTTGATAATGTAAACAAATAGAATACTTCATTGATTCCAATGAGGAAGATGATCCCTCCATCTGATGGACTCTGAAAACGCTACTTAAGTTCTAGATCGAACTCCATCAGTGCTGTTGTGATACAATTCGGCTTCATCAGTCTTCGGTTCTTGGACAAATGAACATATTGAAACTAACTTGAATTTGAGGATATGAATCCAAGCTGCTTTGCATTGGTCTACTGAATTCAAACATCCTCATCCTAAAATGTAAAGTAAATATTGTTAAACTTAAGATTTATGATCGTAATACAGCTTCTACCTTTTCAACAGGAGTGTGTTAAGGCCGGCTTTCTGCATTTTTCATGATTTTTTCATAATGATGTTTCCTCTTGATGATGCTTTAATAATGTAGACTTTGAGAAGCTATCAAATGACACAAAATATAGAAAGTCCTTATAATATTCTTAAGTGTAAAATACCTTTTAAAAGTAAAAATCCAAATAAACAACGAGAATGACAGAAGGAGAGTGAACCGATAGTTACCCCATTCTAAAGCAGGTGGCAACCAAAGAAATCGTATTGTACACGAGACATCACAGATGTCACAATCATAGAGATGTCTGTTTTTATGGTTCCAGGTGGTTTAGGTAAATATAATTGAATTTCAACTATATTGTTATTAAACATAAGCTCGTAAATGTATTACATTTATCTCAAATGGTATTATTATAGAGAAAATTAAGTTATAAGGTAAAAATTTAAATTGATAAGGTCCATAATCAGTCGAACTGCAGCTACCTTCACTCACTCATTTCGTCATCGTCATCATCACGCTGGTTGAGGCTACGGCTTCGCCTTCCCTCCATTTTGGAAAGTAATTTCGAGCAATTGAGGTGTATTACGTGCATCCAAGTGAAAGAGTAATTATTGTGGAAAATTGTTTTAAAAAAAGTGAAATTATATTGTGAAAATCAAAATAATAAAGGGCTTAACCCTTTGAAGCGTTAAAATTGAAAATTTTTATTATTTTCACCGTGTTTTTGAGTTTAATTTTGGTAAGAAAATTCGCATTTTTCCATCTGCAATAAATTTTCTCTTGAAAATGTGTCGAATTTCTGCGTCCGCCATATTGGATTTTTTCGATTTTCACGAGAAAAATCTCGTAAATTGCAAAACCCAAGCTTCATTTTCGCAGCATTTTTCGTGTTTTTCGCATTTTTATATTAATAACATTTATTTGTGTTTACTTTGCACAGATTCCTCCAAATGAAAATGTCTCGGTATCGTGAATGGGATTTGCAGTGCAAGGTTTACGTAGGCAACCTTGGTTCATCAGCATCAAAATATGAAATTGAGAATGCCTTTGGTAAATACGGACCATTGAGGAATGTCTGGGTTGCTAGGAATCCTCCAGGTTTCGCATTCGTTGAATTCGAAGATAGACGTGATGCTGAAGATGCAGTACGTGGTTTAGATGGAACGTAAGTTGAAATAGAAACTTCATTTATTAAATTAATAAATTATAATTTTCAAATTTTCAACTACAGACGATGCTGTGGTACAAGAATACGAGTAGAAATGTCCTCAGGACGCTCAAGACGAGATGATCGCAGACGCGGAGGTGGTGGACGCCGTTACAGGTAATTATTAAATTTTGAAAATTAATTTAAATTTGTTCCCAGATACAATTAACATCCCTTACCTTGAATGTATAGATTCAAAACAAAATTTCACATTCATATTTAGACGATTATATTGAGAAAATATTTCGCTAACCATTTGTTTTTCACATTTGAATCATTTAAAAATTGTTTATTTGACGTTTTAGGAGAATTTAGATTAGAAAAGATTCATAAATTATGTTTGTTGTTGACAGCTAGTCCGGCTACACACGGTGTTACAGAATAGAATTGAATCAAATTTTGAATTTAACTATTAGAGAACAGAGAGTTTTTAGAAATTTGATAAAAATATATATAATTTTTTTTAATTATTATGAAAATATTGATGAAATTATAAATTAAAAAATTGGTGTGTGGTGATAAATTTCAGGGCCAGTTCTGCTTCTTCTTTCTACTGCTTCTTCATGAATCACTACTACTACTACATGAACTACAATCACGACAGTGACACAACTTCTACTTCATCTACTGCGATTTGTTGTACCAACAACGAAGTTACTCCAAGAACACCATTGCCGTCATTTGAAAATTATCAAAAACGAATAATACAAATTTCTCTTAGAACAGGCGAAATAATTAGAAAAATTCTATCTCCTATCTTATCGCTTTTTCCGCCATGAAAAAGGAGATTTATGGCATTTGAAATGAAAGCTTAAAGTTTCACCGCGAGATCAGTACGTTTTTGTAATGTTTCGTTTCGAAATTTGATGCACTTTTTGCGGTACAACACACACACAAAAAAGAGAAGCTGTGAATTTCTGTCACAAAAATAATGATGTGGATCCAATCAACACCACCTGAATCCTAAAAAAAAATACTCCACTAGAATCACATTAACAGTTTAGGTGAAGAACAACATTTTCCTACCAACCACCACCACCACCATCTGCCCACCAACCAACCAACCAATCAATCAACCAACCACACCACCACCACCAACATCGACATTCGACTTGTGGCTGCATGTTCAACCCACTTCAAATCAAAATATATTAAAAACAAAAATCATCCCCTGACTTCTTGCTACTACAGCTACAACAGCTTTTATGTCATCAACGCCGTCATCTTCTCGAACTTCAAAAATTCATAGAACGGGCTGTGTATCTTTCACTACTGCTTCCATAAAACGTTAAGTAGAGTAGAGTAAAATTCTGCCAACCGCAATAATTGTGTGATCAGCAGGAAATCATCTACTACTTCTCGTACTTCTGCTTCATCCAGCAGGATAGAATGCAACTTTCTACTACAATCAAGACTACTGATTGACTTCCAAGATAGCATTAAACGTGCCATATTAATTTTGTTATGTCTACTGCAACTGAATCACAAAACAATATCCATCCACAATATATAAAACTACCACTTCACTATATCAACCATCACTACCATCACCACCACCACAACCACCACGTTCATCATCAACAAAACCAAAATCAACCAACTAAGCAACTACCACCACCTATTGTGTGAGCGGATATTGGGCTAAAAGTTGACATCGCCAATTCTATAGTGGCTCATTCACCATAAAAATTTCAAGAAATCAAATCTTCAACGACAACGCTCAAAATGAAATGCAATCATGATGGGGTACATATTTGAATAAATTTAATTATAGAAAAATGATGGTGTAGGTTCATCGGTTCGTCTTCATCCTTCACAACCTCGCTAGCTCGTCTTGGTATTGCATCTACAACTGCAACTCCTCGATTTCAAAATTCTTGTCTACTACCTGCTACCACAAAAATCACCACCAAACAATTGTTAATAAAAACAAAAGTATTTTTGTTAAAAAATAGAAAATACCACCCGCTACTACTACTTACTACTACTACTACTTCTACTACCATCCTCTACTAGTAACTACTACTACTACTACCACCACCAACACATCGAATCAACCACGGCATCCATTAGTGGTTTGTTTGTTCTTTCATTAGTTTATTATTTTAATTAAGAAAAATTAAAATTAACAGTATCATATCATCATTTTCAAAATTTTTGTTTTATCCTTTCCAAAAATGCACTCCATGAAAGTGTAACAGATGATGCTATATGCGAATCTCATCTGTTCGTTTTCATGAGAGTAACACTTAAAAATTATGTGTTTATTAATTAGTAGAACTTTTATGAATTTTTATTTTGATACATTTAAAAATTAGTAAATTAGATAAAAATGACATATGTGTTGTGCACAGTGAGGAAGAGTTTTTCTATGGAGTATATGAGGGAGTTTCTAATGCAGAACTTTGATTAATTTATAATTTGTTTACTTATTAATCGTATGAATACTTGTATTTGTTTTAAATATTATTAACTTCTTGTAGATCACGATCAGCACGCCGTTCTAGATCCAGATCACGCAGTATTTCTAGAGACCGACGAAGCAGGTCAGATTCACGTGATCGTCGTTAAACGGACAAAGCGGATAAAACGGATTAGGATACAATCAAAAATAAAAATGATAGTGTTACGAAGTGTATCTTTTTTTAAATTATATAACAAATGATAATTAAAGTACAACAAACAAATAACACAAAGAATACGAAAAGAATTATGTCATCCAAAAGAGAATATAATGGAATTTTTTCGGTTGAAATCGATCAAAACAAAATCATATTTAGTCGATTATAAAGTTAACTAGATTTAAGAACATGATTAAGTATATATAATAAAAGTAAATAATAGGATCCATATACAACATTCATCTAAATATTGTTTTTCTTTTGTGATTTTGCAACAATTAAATTTGAGGAAAATTTCCCTTTAACCATCCATCCATTCGCGACTTTATTCGTAGACTTAATTGAGATTGTTTCAAAAGAAATTCACATAATTTTTAGTAGTTATCTTATATACGCTGCAATGTTGTGTATAAAGCTTAATAGATTACTGTAATTTTTCTTATTAAGAATCTAGAATATTATGTACTACGTTGTAGTCTGGATGATCCTTCATGAAATAAAGAGGATGTACTATAAACAATTGTTTGATTGAATTCAATTTATTTATTTAGTGTTTTAACATTTATCACTTAACAGAACAGAACTGGAATGATTCTCAAGTACTCCAACAGTAGTAAGCACAGTCGAGAAGTAAAGCTAGTGAACGAATGAGAAGTAGTAACGTTTTTCAAGAAATTCAAATGCTAGGTATCACTGGAGTTGTATTAGTTCTGTGTGATATCCGCGTCGTCGTTTGTGGGACTCTGAGGATTGCTTGGTGGATATGGTGTTTCCATTCGAACCCTGTTGTCTGAGTGTGTCTGAACTAGACGTTCAATATCATCTTCGTCTTCTTCGTCGTGACTGTCAGAATCGTCGCTATCATCATTAGCTACAATAAGATGGTTTTTAAATGAATTCAATTATTGCTGCTAGAATAACCATCTTCATCATCTGTCTCCGGTCCCACCATTGTAGAGACTTTTCCTATTGGAGGTAGATCTGCTGCTGCTGTTGCTATTGTATGTATCTAAAAACATGTTTAATATTAAAAATGAACTCAATAAAGTTAAATAAAATGTAATTCAATGCACCACACCCAGGTATGATGATCTCGTTCTAATTGCAGGATGTCTGCCTCTTCATTGCACGGTGCGTCTACTTGGAACCATATGCAATTTGCAATTGCTGGCTTTAAGGACGGAAAAAACGGAATCATAGACATTTCTCCTTTGAATTATAACTAACAACTTTAATTTATTTCCTACAATATTTTAAATTTTCGTATTTTCCGTCAATTTGTTTTGACAACCAACTTCTATCTATTTACGTATGAAGTTGGCTTTATTAGGACACGTTGGTTTGTTAACAGTGTAGCAAGGGTTCGACAAAAATGGCATCCTTTGCGGTAAAACCCAGTTTGAGGACGTAATATATCATATCAATATACATTTGGTTTTAAAAGATATTAATTGTAGCCTTCTTGTAAATAAACAAATCTATAAATGAAGATAAAGTGAAACCACAACGAATAAACCAACTGGATTCCCTATAAGTCCAGGAACACCAGCAGAATCCTCAGGTTATACTCACCATACAGGATATTTCAGGTTTATATATCGTTAAATTGAAAGTAATTTCACGTAATTGAAATCAATTTATTTTATCAGGAATTTATTGAAGACTCCCTAACATTTATGGAACGATTAAGTGTAGTATCAATCAAGATAGATCATGTATGACATAACAGCTCTATAGCACGAAAACCATCAACTGAAAATTGAATACGTAAACTACAAAAATGTTCACATATTTTTCTATATATTTCATCTTTTTTATTATTCATTTTCACATAAGAATATTACAATAGGAGTGTGTTTTCTGCTATACTTTTATTTCTTAAATTATTTGGTTTATTAGTTTTAATTTAAGTTTTACAATTTTCTTTTATCTTTTACTATTTAATTTCTTATGAGTTTTGAAAGTATGTCAAAACATACGTTGATTTAAAACCAAAAATAAATAATTTTATTTTTAAACGTTCTTTTAGAGAGAAAATAAAAACAAATTGTTAATTTTAAATTTATCATTTTCTTGTCTTATTTTTAATTTTTTTGGATCTTTGAAGGAATGTTTTATTTATGTTCTTATGACATGTGAATTTATGTTTTGTTTTAAGACAGATTCCTTAAGATTTAGATATTATAAACATAATTTGTTATCGTACTGGAGAGATTTTAGTTAAACACCGTCAAAAGAAATGTTTTTAAATAAAATCGGGAACAGGGATTTGTAGTGAAGAAACAAATTTTAAAACAACATTTTCGACAAATACCTAGGATGAACCCAGGAGTATAATATGATTTTTGAATATACAACAGGATAATTGTTAAAAGGAACTAATTAATTACTTTTTGTTAGTTAACTAAAATCCCTCAAATCTTTGCTAGAATAAGTTCTTTAAGTTTATCAACAAAACGTTAAGTTAGTTTTTCTGAAGGCAGATTAACTAATCATTCTACTATTTGCAGTAAGTTTACTTAGTTACTTAGTAAAATAATATATAATACAGATTCACTATACGCTTGCAATGTTGTTAGAAAGTTATAATTTAAATATATTAACGCGGACGGTGTTTTGTTTTTATTTTCTTCAATATATTTAATAATTTCTTATACAGTTTATGATAGTTTTACTAGAATTTCATTTGTTTATAGATAAGAACATTATTTGTGTCATTTATAATCAATTTAATTACGTTATTTCTTTTACGATTGTTGCTAAATTTATAAAACATGATAAATTTTTGTTCGTGGGCTTGTTTGTTTGAAACAAAAGTTTGTTTTAAAGAAACTTTTGAGGGAATTTAGGTATTACTGTGACCAGTTTAATTGAATCTTGATGATTTGATTTATGAGAGTCTCGTTATTGGCACTTCTCTAACTCCGTTTTGGCATTTGGAGAATGTGTGGCAAACCGAATAGGTTGCTTTCATCTTTGCTTTGTTCCCAAATATCTGGCTTATTTTATTTTCTATAACAATTCTTAAAACTTGTAAGTGATCTACGATTAATTAACTTGATTCGCCAGCAAATGGACATAAAATTGAAGAAGTTGTCCGCTTGAATTTCCTAAACAGGTCACAGTAATTCCCATAAACTCTTTCATTTAAAAACTTGCAAGTATTATTACAAAAGGGTAAAGTTCAGGTCTATCGGTTACAGATTAAGTCTTTACATTTACTTCAGTTGATAAATTTGGATTTATTAATGTTTAAGTACAAAAGAGTGATTCCGTAAATTGCAGGTGTTCTAGATTACTTTAGAATTTGAATTCCAATTTATTGCATTTTGTTGTGTCGTTCATTATAACTTAATTTTAATGTGTTAAGGATCAAGGATAGAGCATTAAAGCACTCAACTTTTTTAATTCTGATAATATGTTTACATGAAAATATTTTCTAAAGTCTTTTTGATTCCCCTTTCATATGAGAATTTCCACTTTTTGTATTGCAAACAAAACTAAAAACAGATCAGTGACTAATTCCGGAGTATGTGATAGAAAAGGTTAATTTGTATTTTTGTAAAGTATTATAAAACGAAATAAAATTTGTTACTTTATAATATTTCTATTCCTGCCATAATATTCAATTCAGTCGGTTGTTTTGTATAGAGAAAAATTTCGTTAATTCTATTCTTACGGATACATACTGAAGGAAAGTATAAAATTAACAAAATAATTAACAATTATAATATGTTAACAATGATTATACGTATACGAATAAAATAATTCTAAACTAAAATAAACAAATAAAAGTTTATTGAACACACTTGATGCGTCGAAAAAGATTTTTCCATTTAAAAGTTATAGTTTCTCTTTTATCTTGATGATATTAATTTTAAAAACACTATGTTGTACATGAAAATTTAAGAAATTTTTTTCAAATTTTTAATATAATAATTTTGAATTTTTCTTCGGCTTCGGCTTCGGTTTTTACACAAATTACCATTTGAATTCATTTATTTTATTTACTATTATATTTTGCGCACGTACACAGTTATTATTACAGACTTAACATTTTGTAATCAATTAATATGTTTTTGTTTTAACTCTTTTAATATTCATAATGAAGAACATTTTGTTTCAAATGTTAATTTTACTGTCTTAAAATTTAATTCTCTTATAATATATTTACTTTGAGACTTTGGTATAAGTTAATAAGTTCCATATGATCGAAAAACAAATCAATAAATAATTACAAAATAATAATTATTAAATATTATTATACAAAATTCACTTAAATTTAATGCTTTTCTTTCACTTCATTATTCATTATGTCGTCGCTATAATTCATTTCTTTGGATGCTGTAAAAATCAATTACAATAAATTACTCGTTCTTAAATTTTTAAATGTAATAATTATATCTCATCTGTTCAAAAAACAATACTTTAACTTATTAAGACTATTTTTTTATTTATATTTAAATTAAAAGTCTAGATATCACGATAACTCCTGTGAGTACTGGGTCTCCAGGGTGGGCCTCCTAGCATTTCTCGGTTGTGTCCGTAATGGTGGCCCTGGACTGCCATAGCCTGCAGCATATAATTGTGAACAGGAGTCCTTAATTAATTCTTGTGTTTCACGAATTTGTCTTTGCACTTGCGGTGCTAAACGATTAACACTAATTGGTGGCGGAAAACGATATTCTGGTGCTGGTTGTTGTACCTAAAATAATTGAATTGTTTATTATGAATAAATGTGTGTAGTATAATTTAATTTAATTTAATTCAATTTAATGAAACGTGCACAAGTAATTAATTTTTTGATTAATCATATTTCTGATTTTCCTGTAGCAGTACGTTGAAATACTTATTTATCATCCTAAGCATACTCTTTCTAGCATCCAAGGAATATGTTTAGCAAATCATGATGCATGCAAACTTATTATTATTAATAAAAGCATTCCACAAATTTGTGAAAAAATATTAAATTAGCCATGATTCAATCATGGTTTGAATTAAAATAAAATTGTAAAATAAAACACTGTTTCTTTTACCGAAGAGGCTGTATATTTTGGTAATAGCATATGGTGTTAGATTGACAGGGAGAATCCTTAACCCAATGCTTTCTAGGGTTAAGGAACTAGTAAAGTCGTTCCAATTATGATTCAATTATGGTGGTTTGTGTTTTGTTTAAGATTTAGGAGAGGTTTTTAGTTTTGATTTAATTGTGTTGTTTGTCTCATTCGTTAAAACATAAATGTAGAAAATAATAAGAAAATTGTTCGAATCCGTTAAAAGCAGAAGTAACGAACGTATAAAGACAAATCAAAGATAAATATAATTAATTAAAAGCAGTCGTTGAAATTAAGGCTCTATTGATTTTTTTATGTTTTGACAAAAAAATCTCATTTTGAAACTGCTAAGACAATTTATGTTACCTGCATCGGATGCAGAACTTCACCAAAATAAGATTGAGGTGGTGGATGGCCATAGTATGCCATTTGCATATGAGTGGGTATACCACCAATTTGCCTCTGTCGTCCGGCAATAACAGTTTGCTGTGATACACCATACGTTTGATGAATAACGGACTGAGGTAATAATGTCCGTCCGTCTGGAGCACGTTTTGGACTTAAATTCGTTTTGCCTATTAATTGTGTTTGTGGAGATCCTATAACTACAGCTGCTACAATTGGTTGTTGTACCTGTGGTTGTTGCTGTTGCAACTGTGGTGCTAGCTGGATTTGTTGGATTTGTTGCATTTGTTGGATTTGTTGAAATTGTTGTGCCTGTTGTTGCTGCTGTTGCTGTTGGATTTGATGGAATTGTTGTGGTGTTACTACTAGACCACCTCCAACATTAACTCCAATTCCAACGCCAAGACCAATACTTGGCATCGGTTGTTGCTGTTGCTGCTGTTGTTGGGCATTATGAGGTAACAATTCTGCACTTAATGGCTGGGGTGGTATCGAATTCATTGGATGACGAAACGGTGGTGGCGGTCTTATTGGCACTTGTCTCACAGGTGTTGTCTGTAACGAACGACTTGCTGATGAACACAACGATGCAGTTAGACTTGCTGATTCCCAATGTTGTACTAATGCATTTAGTCGTGCTTCTTCTAATGCTATCTCGGTTTCACTTGCTGAATCATAATCAGGACCCTAAAAATAATTGAAATTGTTAAAAATTCAATTAAATTTTGTTTAATTTCATATTTACTTCTTCGATTTTCTGATCCAACATTCGAAAAAAATTCTGTTGACTAGTTGATATTTCTCTGTAAAAGTTTATGTTTAGTTAATAATTTAAGAATAAAAATATATTTAAAAACTTTGCGTTAATCAAAAGCTAACGTCGTTAGAAGTGAAACTTTTCATGGTGTCTAACGGCTGTTCTTGTCATCTTCTCTTTGTGCGGATTTTCGTATATTTTCCATATCACTCTCTTTCTCTCGGCAATAAGTAGAGGACAAGTATCTTAACAGATTTTGTTCGATGCTCGATGATTTTACGCTCAATTACAAATCTTGTGTAGTGACCCGTAAAAAGTTTCACTCCAATGATAATTGTGTGCGATTAGCGAGTTTGTGGAAAATTTTAAGCTCGTGAATCACATTAATTTTGACAAATAAAATAAATTTTTCAGAACTTACTGGCTTTGGAGTAATGAAAGGTTTTTGGCTCGTAACAATGAAACCGATATTTCACCATTTGGTGGTTCCGGTGATGATTTACCATCGGACAACGTTGTTTCCTCTTCAATTCTGTCTTTATCTTTTCCAGATTCCTTTTCACCACATTCATCGATATGTCCCTCTTCTTCATCAGCATCAGCGTCTGTGTCGGCTGAAAAGGAAATGAAAATGATTTAATAGAATATTATTATCAATAATTGACAAAATTGTTCAATTTTCTTCAAATGTATTGATTTTCAAATTGTTTTCTAATATGTCCTTTTAGTTAGTTCTATTGGAAATTACCCTTAAATGCTAAATTGTCTATTTGTTCTTAACTGATTAAGGGATAATTTCAAAGTAATGAATACAAATTAAGCGGTCAAAATGGACTTTTGCCAAAGTTACAAGACATCAATTTGGTGATTTACTATTTGAAGATTCAGTATGTCCTTAATTAGTCTAGATTCCACTTGACCAAGTCTTTGGGCTTGTACCAGTTGGTCTCAAAGAGTTATCGTACAAATAAACCTTGAATGACCAACAGTTTGGTTTAGGAAACTTCGCCAAAACCCCGCCTTAAGGAAGTCAAGTTATGCCCTTAGTAAATTTAGTCCCTTCCAAAACGAATGCCAATTAACATAAATAATTTTCATGGTTTGCAACAAATAAATACATTTTCTGCCCTACAGATATTTTCAGGGTTGGAAAACCCCCCGAAACTATTCCGATTATTAATCATTCCGATAAATCTTACCATGTCCAACCCGGTTATGATGAAAATTCTGTTTGATTAATGACCAAATTTTGATTAGACGGAAATGGTTCGGATTTTGTTGTCATTTGTTTGCAGACAATTTGTTTGGGCAAAAATTATTTCTTTTGCATCTCAATAAACTGTGTAGAATGTTTGATTGATTATCTGTGAACCGGATGTGGAGGAAATCCGGTTTATTTTGGAATTAACACGAACTGGGTGTCTCTAAAATTTATATTTTCATTGTTTTCAGTTTGTTTTCCCACCCGACAGCTACAAGCAGCAACAGGAATTGAAAATATAGCTCTTTTCACGTATCATATTGCAATATGTTTCAATCTCAAGATTAGCCTTTTTGTACTCTCTCAAGCAATAGTTTTGAAAGGATTTCATGCGACGTCATGGAGGGATTTAAAAGCGTGTTTGAGTAACAGAGCGAAATCCTGTCAAACCTCTCATTTTTCTCCGAGTAAAGTCTAGTCAAGTCTAGTAACTCGAAAAGTACGTGAACAGACCGTATACTAGTAGTGCTACCAAACTGTCAAACGGATCGATCTGATTGGTGACTTATGTTAAACGATCATTATAACAATATAATTCTCAACTGTAAACAAATATACTGTTATAACAGCATGAAGATGAATAGTTTCGTTAAATTTATAATTATATAACAGTTTGTAGTACAAGCAAATTGCGCTCTTTGTGAGAAATTACATACTTTAGCTTAGTTGGTAAGCCTTTTAAGCCCTTTAACTCAAATAATTCTAAGTAAAATTGCTATACAGAAACTCCTACTTCCCTAATAACAAACAAGGATAAAGGATCCATTATAATACAATTACTCTAATCCTTTCTAGAATGAAAAGTTTTTGGAAGTCATTTTCCAAATGATGTTTTACAAAGAAAGACATCATGTTGAGAAAAATTTCATTTAAAATTCTCGTGTATGTCAAAAAGTGGGAGATATGAAAATATGTAAAATAAAAGTGACAGTTTCGTACAAAGGTAGAAGAAGGAAAATGTGGTTAACCATTTTATGGCACTGTTGGTTGGATGAAAAATCATATTCGCTTGGCGTTATTCTGAGTAATGAATGAAATGTTGTCGAATTAGCTTGAAAAAGCTCAAATTAACGTCGTTTCTGTGTAACACACACTAATAACTGGTAAAGGACTAATTAAACCATTAAGAAAACTTTGTTTTTTATCCCGCCGCATAAATGCGGTTTGACATTTGACATGAATTGTCGCCATTTTGAATTTAACTTTGCTCGAACAAAGAAATTTGTGTCAAAGTTAAGAGTTTTTCAAAAGTTTTTCTTTTAACAAAAAAACATTTATCGTAGACACTTGTCGCCTAAGGACTCTTAGAACAGGATGTAAAATATGCCGAGGAATGTTTCAAAATGACAGAACAAACTGACGCTTGGAAAACATTGGAATTAAAAAGTTTTGAATTTGTCTAACTTTTCCTCATAACGCAAACTTCATGTTTATCTTGTGTGTGTGGCAGGAAACATTTGTTTTAAACTCCAGATGGGCGGAATAGAGATTCAACCATTTTTTTCTGATATCCTTTTCAAAATCAAAGCAAGGATATCGATTTGGTGGCACTGAGGCTTGAGGAATACTAAGTTGATTGATTCGGCTTCGAGGATAATCGAGCATTGATGTAAAATTCGGACTTTTGTAGATTTGGGGGATTTGCAGAGCTTTCAAATCCACTTCCTTTCATATTTAAATGCAAATAAAAATCGGATTCTTAAATTTATGTACAGGACATCATTTTCATTTGACAGGCTAATCTGCATTTGACAAGTTTAAGGCACTCCGCACATGGAGCTAAACAAGCAAACTAAACGGTTTGGTAACTTGCGTTACACTTGTTAGCGACCAGGCTCCGTACACAATGCTGCTATCACCCTAAACTCATTAGAAATTTCAGATGCTAAGTTTGTAGCATTCTATAGAATGTCCAAAGAAAGTTGCAAACTTTGTCGTAAGCGACTCGACATGTCAGTCCGCTGGTGGATGACTACAAACCGGTTTGCAAATAGTAGCGCCGTGGCGTCTCATTTGTTTATATGGGAAATGATTCAAAGGAACCTGGTTACTAGTTCGAATCGCTTATCAATTGCTTTCCGTGTACGGAGGGCTTACTAGACTACTGATTTCATGGTGAAGTTGGATTCATTCGGTTTTCATTACAAAATTTTTATCTCATTTCCTTTGATTCAATTCCTTTTGAAGTAGCGAATGCTTGATTGGCAAAAATGTAAAGCTTTCGTTTAACAAAAAGCACTGAAATTGTTGGAATTTATGGTAAGTAACGATAACTTGATCGTAAACCTTCCAGAAAACACTGAAATCAAAAGGTCAAAGTTCATTATCCTTTTCTGTGAAAAATTAATTTTGATTGGTCGACTTAACTAGCTTTAAAATATGACTGCAAGGAGGGTGAACGATACCAATACTTGCTACAAGTTTGAGACAGCATGTCGTTGAACTTTTCAAATTGATTTTGTCTCCTCCAAAACCATTTTTGTCTCACTTTAAATTTAAGGATTCTCTTGGTTGCACGGGTATTTTATAAGAATGATAAGCTAAGCGCTTTTCCCCCGCATATCTTCGTTTGAGTACCATGGAAGTAACATAAGTCCCTTTCAAAGGACGAACAATATAAAACTTTTCATAACTTACAACGGAAGTCTTAAAATCAGGATTCCCTGTTTTACACAAAGTAAGAAAGTAAGGAAGTTGTTGAGTTGACAAAGGACGACATGATTCCTGAATCAGTAAACAGGCGTCTTTGATGGTATCGTTGTAGACGGAATGAAATGGATACTAAATCAACTCGTGGGTTTTACAGTACAATGAAAAGGATAGTTTTAACAATACAAAATGGACGCCATTTTAAATTGTCATTCAAGGCATTTTGACGGATGCTTTTTGTTTGGCAGTACGCAGTTCCAAACGGAGTGCAAACAAGAACATGTCATTCAACGAACGACAATTATGGGGATTTATGTAAACGCTGAAACTATGACAGTCGAAATGTCAACAAACGTGAAACGTCAAAGTTTCATTTGAATTTCTCCGATATTTTTGTCTACACACAATTTTCTTCTCCCGATAATATTTCCTAATTTTATTTTGAAGAATTGATGAAATTTTCTGAGGTCGATGTTCTGTCAAATTGAATAAAACAAAGAAACAGATGCACATTAGAAGTTACAGAAGCAAGAAATTAGCTTGTCTGATATAAAACATCCCCTAAACCGATAACTCCTCAATAGTCTATCGAGTTAAGGACATTGATTTGTCTAACTCTCAACAATGGCGGAGACAAATGGTTCTGCAGGATAAAACCGGATAATGGGATGACGTTGAAGGATTTCAGCAGAAGTTTATCATTAATCTTAATTGTTTTTGTTATAATTAAATCGCAAAACTTGAATTTATAGCCACAAGTTTTACATCAGTTGCAAAATCAAATTGGAATTGGTGGTGGCCGTGGCAGCCATATTGCAGTTGAATTTGACCCGAAGGGTGTCTGCTCAATTACTTGGTTTTGTTAATGATGTGTCAGCGTCTGGGAATGATGGACAGAATATTTGTGGAATGAACTCATTCGAAGGATAACATTATTCCGTTTGCAGACATGGCAGACATTCTTTATCCTGCCAACAAAAAAGTGTAATTAACAAAATAACGATTAATTAAAAATTGTTTCTTTTAATTTTTAAGTTTATTTTACGATTTCACGGGATTTACATCAGACGATATTGGAGAACAGAAGCTTTTGATGGATTTCTTCTCGACATAAAACTTTTGTTTATTTTGGAAGCATATAGATATCACCTGCTAAACTCAGTTTCTGACGTCGATTTGTTTATTCATAAAAGATTTTCATCGATTCAAAGCTTTTCCAATTCTGAAACTTTAAACATTTTCCTATGAAGAATGAAGAAAGTGACTATCGTACAATTGTTATATATGAAGGACAAAAACAAGATTTTGAAAAAGCATTAGTGATTGGAACAAAGTTGTCTGTCACCTAGAGAAACTGAAGAAGTGTCACCGGAAACTTTTTCGCATCATTCAGGTAACTGGCAGAAATTTACCTGAACCACGATGGCTGGAAACTCCCTAATTGGCTTGAATTAAGTATTAAATTTGTGAAAAACTTTTCTAAAAGAAAAGCAGGAAAATTCTTTTACCTATCATTCCTGAATTCCTCCCTTCTCTCACCTGTCACCGAACAAAAACTTAAATAATTCAGTTGCAAAAGAGCTTATTAAAAGTTTTACTTCTCGTTCGCCGTTGCTGGGTTTGTTTTTCCTTAAATGATTTTCCTCATTTTCCTGGAAAATATTTGCATTTTCTTACTGCACACTCACACATGTGGTGCCAAAGACGTAGGTACGTGTACAGGGTAACAAATTAGATCCAATTAAGGTTGGCAAACAAACCCCGAGGTGGAGTGGAAAAATAAAATTTTCCTTGATAAATTGAAAATTTCCTAGTGGAATTAAACAATTCAAACAATTCTCATTACAAAAATTCTATTATAAATAACAACAATTGAATTATTTTAATTTTAATTTTTATTTTAATTACAATCGGAAAGGATCAACGTGTTCAAGATGAATGTGCGAATTGTATGAGTACGGCAAGGCAGTTCTACCCTACAAAAAGGAACGTGACTTGAGATATTCCTACATATATATATTACAACGGTAAGCGCAAAAGGAAGCTTTTCAGTTGATTTGCCATTCCTGTTTGGTTTGTAGAAAGCTGCCAAGTTAACACCAAATTGCTGCATAATCATAAGGCATTTCATGGACAACGTACGTACCTTTGGACATTCCTTAGACGTTGATTAAATTTGTTTCAGATTGATTTATTACAGAAGTCCGGAATTTGATGATTAAATGAAGTGAACACTTTGCTAAAGTCAAGATGATATTTTACCGGAAATGTGAACAACTCATCTGTCTTCTTGGGAAGACGGAAATAAGTTTTCTCGGATGAAATTAATTACATCAACTTGATGATGTCTATTACACAAGTTTTATGGTGCATTTTGTATTATCTGTAAATGTTTATTTTTTCTTCTTCTTCTTCTTCCAGATGGAAACGGTTCTTAATTATATCCTTATCAAGGAGCATATAACTTTTATAGCAAAAAAAAGTTTTGAAAGTTTTGGAGGTAGTAATAAAGTTAACAAGACCAGACTAACTTATTGAACAAAATTTCGTGGTGTGGAGAAATGCGAGTCTTTGTACGAGTCCTTCTACGAATGCGTCATGACCCAGTGAAAATGGGGTAACGAGAAAGAGTTATTACAAGAAAGGTAACAAGAAAGAGTTATTTTACACCTGCGGTTTATACAATAGTTTATGCAACAAATTCGTAGAATCGTAGAGAAGTTGAATTTGAGATTAATCTTCACACGAATCTGTTACATAAAGTTGTACCTTACACACAGTCACTTGTGCGTGCGGTCACTTTAAGCGTCACTCTACACCCTTGATACATAAATAACTATTATTTGAAATTCACTCAAGAACTTCAAGAATGCAAGAATGGAAGAATGGAGAAATCAGCCAAATATCAGAAGATGAATTGATGGCGGAGTGTTTCTTTCTCATTTCTGCAATAGTACCTCGAGATTTTTGAATGTCCACCATGGAATAAATCCAATTTAAGTCATTACAAATCTTATCTTATCATGTTAATTTCCTTTGTAATCCAGCCCTCTAGATAATACTCAATCCCAGTGACGTAGAAACCGTGCCAGTGGCAGAAATGTTGGAACACCCGATTTCAACCAATATAATTCTGAATTGTAAATATTTTATGATGAAAAAACCAAGTTTCTGCTAAGAAGATGCCCTGCAAGATGTATCTAGAATAGTAATTTATTTTATTCCAAGAGATAGCGAATATTCTTGTCCTTCTTATCAACGGTTATCGCAA
Organism: Chrysops caecutiens; assembly: GCA_963971475.1. Taxonomy (NCBI): domain Eukaryota; kingdom Metazoa; phylum Arthropoda; class Insecta; order Diptera; family Tabanidae; genus Chrysops; species Chrysops caecutiens. Next base: position 71,259,091 of record OZ020568.1, read on the forward strand.
ATACGTGACCATAATTCTGTGGAACTAACACTGCAGTCTTACAAAATTTTACTTCTGTTATCAGTCACGAGCGAAATATTTATGGTCTTCTTTTGTTTTATTTTTCGTTTTGAAATAAAACAAAATGTCCAAGGTGTCGTAATTTTACGCGCACTTTTGAGATTCCTTGTTAAACGACAAACTGATAAGGATAATCCGCAATTTTTTTGAAGTTTTACTCGAAAAGTCAAAGAAATTATCGCGTAAAATGTGATTAATTTGAAATTATCTCGTAAATTGGGAATTATGAGTTTTCCGGTGAAACAAATTTGAAAACTCAATAAAAACTTTCCAGATAATTTCTTTAATGAATTCCTTTGATTTTTGATTTCGACGTGATAAATAAATCTCAAATAATCCTGGCGTCGATTTGATTCAGAAGAAATCTGGATTTTAAATTTGATATTAATCCTTTTAACGATAAAAAGAAATTTAATTAGCGATAAATTTTTATTTGCAAAGAATAAAAATTAAACATGAACCGTAATGCGTAAAAAGATTGAAAAAGCTTCAATGTCACTGACACACTATTGCATTTTGAAAAACAAACACAATTACATCATTTGTCAAAGTAAATGTGTAGCATTCCCATTAGAATCTGATAAGATTTCAGCACTTTGATTGAACGAAAAACTTTCACTTTGATTGAATTAAACTTGATCCGAAAACTACAAAGTTCTACGAATACTTGATAGTATTTCGGGATAAAGATTTTGTCGACCATTTAATTCATTCAAAAACAAACCTTTTGATTGATTAAAGGAAGAACCCTTGAAAGTATGTACAAAATCAAGGAAATATCAACATTCGTTATAAAAATACTCAAAACAGAATTAAATTTCCGACACTTTTATGTTAAAAATTTTCACGGAAAAGGATAACAATGTTATTGTAAGGAAGAAAAATGAAATGCCAAAATCATTTTTGTTTATTTCTTCAGTTATACACAACTTCCGGTTTATTTAATTCCTTTTTTTTCACTCTTGAAATTTTTTCATATCGTTTAATTTCCTCTTGGTATATTTAGTTATTTATTCAATTTCGTTTATTGTTATCATTAACTTTTGTAATTTACTTAAAAAAGTTTTTGAAATATGAAGAAAGTTTTATATTGTCGAGTTTAAGGAGGATGCCTGGAACCTAATTAGGTCAAATTGAAGTGGTTTCGAGGATAACAATGATTTTTAAGTGTTTAATTTAATTAAATTTCCTTTTAATATCAAAATTACTTTTACATTATTTATACAATTTTGTTGTTTTATAATACGCCGTTCTTGCGGAATTCAAGCGGAAAAATTTTATTCATAAAATTGCTCACAAATGGCTTTGAATAAAATGGAGACATACATACCTCATTCAAACGTGAATAACTGTTGTGCAATTGGAAAATTTTGACAGTTGCTCACTCGGTTCGATTCCAGGGAGTTACAAAAATTCAAAATGTCAACAATCTTGAAACGTCAAAACTTTAATAAAGTAAACAATAGTACTATCACATAAATCATCCATCTGTCACTTGATGCAGATTGTGAGATTTTGATTCTTCCAACCTTCACGTTTTTATTTGCACGTCATGTTCAAAAATGATTTGTTTCTTATTTGGAAAATAGAAAAACAACAAAATTTCCCTTGTGCACGTCAGATCAAAATGATGCCATCAAACCTAGATACACATATATAGCATCATTCGCCATTACCATTTGTTTATCTAATTTCAATCTTGAAACTAATTTTAGTTTTTGTTTGACTTAAATACCACAAACAAGACCAATTGGTATTTAAAATGTCATGCCATGAATTTGTCATAGTAGATTGAAGAGATAGAAAGAGAAAAAGAATAAAACATGGCAGCATTCGAGTTGTTATGAAGCAATTTCGGGATTCTTTGGAAGACACGGATTTATTGAGGAATTTATTCGACGAGAAGTGACAAATCCATGGATTAGGTTTGTGGAAACCTTTCACTGTGCGTTTGTCAAGTATTTGTCTTTAAATTTGGGGCAAAACAATTATGTGCTATAATTAATTTTCTACAATTTTTATTTGGGTTGAAAATGTTTGAATAAAATTTGAAAAATTCATGGACAACCCTTTGGCGGTTTTGTCATAATCGTCAAACTTGGAAAGAAAAATTTCAAGCGCCATCTTTGAATTGGAATTAAAGTAACAAATGTCATTCGATCGAAGTGTCCCTGAAATTACGAAGAGAATTCGAAGAGTATTCCTTTCTCACTTTGTTCTTCACATTCCTTTCTTTTCCACAAGGAGACGTCCGAGAGGAAATAGAAAAACATTTTTCGTCTTGTTTCTCTTCTTGAACTTATTTTTCTCGAAAGGTTTTCAATTTTTAAATCACGAATATAAGACGAAGAAATGGACGACAAATCGTTTTCAATTAAGAATTTCATGAAGATTCCATTAGTAAATATTCAGTTTTTGCTGATTTCAATGTTTTTGCAGGTTTGAAATAAGCGTTAAAATTCAGAATTTATCAGTGTTGAAAAAAAGGGTTTTCTATTTACTTTGGAGCATAACATTTGTAGATAATTAGCTGAAGTTTCACTGGTAATTAAAAACAAATTTCTGTATAAAAGGAATTGAGCAAACATCGAATCCCGCTCAAAAAAGGGATGATAACAAAATGAAAATCTCCCCCAATGATTGGGCAAAAGCCCTTTTAGTCCTTCTATGCCTTAATCCTTGCATTGATGACATGATGATGGTAGAGAAAATTGAGAAAAAAGAAAATAAATTTATTGAATTTCATTTTATTATTCGATTTCTTTGGTTATTGATTTTGTTTTATGAGTGACAAAGGAAACATAGTCTCTGTATTTTCTACAGAAACGAGACAATTCTTTGGCCGTACAATAATCTTCTCTTTTGGGGATATTTCTTAATGGCTTTTCTCCATTTCAACTAGCATCAAATTAATATTTCGACATAGAGAAACGTGGAGGATGTAGACTGTAGAGGAACAAAGTACCAACACAACGGCAATAATCGTAGACGAGGAAGTTTCTTAGAATTCAAGTTTTATTTATTCCTACGTGGAAGTAACTTGCACGTTCCAAGAAACTTCTTCCCTCAATACAACGAGGTACAATACAAAAAAATTGATGGGGATGATGGAGAAAATGGAGGCAAGCCCGACATGATGTTGTGCATTTCAAATTGTTATCAAGTTTTTATCGCTTCGGGTTGATTTCCAATACATGCAATAAGGGAATGCTGAATGGATTCAAAATGGTGGAAATATGATTTCTTCTTGTCGGCCATTTTTATTCAGGACACAAGAAAACATATTTTCCTTTGTTTTTAACCCATTTCGCAAGTCCGACTCGTCTCAGGTGGAAGACATTTATGGAAATTTATGTTTCCTTAGTGTATATGTATACGTGTCATTGTTTATTTGCAGATCATCCGATTCCCTTCGAGTCTCCATTACTCACAAAAAGTGTAATAAAATATTAAAAAATAAGAGATCGATACAATTCGAATTGAGCTTGGAGAAACGTTGTCCGACAAAACTAGGGGAATTGCATTGCGTGTGTTCCTTTCTCACTTCGTTCTTCACAATTCACAAGTAATGAATTTCTCATTGGAATTCTGAGTGACATTTTTGTCTTGTCATTTACTCACTTTTTCCCGATTTCTTCTTGCTGATATTTTGGAATTGCCATAATTGCATTTGTTTTTAATTTCAAATTACAAATATAAATTTGTTATTCCACTAATTATCCTGTTGTAAGAGAATTTGAATAATTTTACCAACCAAGCACTGCCAAAATCCAAAAGCTTTATTCTTCAATCAATTATATAATTAACACAATTCAAAAAAGTGTTAGTAATGAATTAGTCTTTCAGTAATGAATATGTTAGTAATAAATTATTCCGTGCAACTACCCTTTCTAGTGGCGCTGCTCGGATTCACATGTAGCTGTCAGCAAGTCCATGTGTCTGTCTGCCTGGGAAAAACTGCCTTTATTCCACTTGTAATCTGCTTAATTGTGTCACCTTCTTTTTTCCGTTTACATGACAATTTGACACGCTACAATGCTCGGGTGTGAATTATTCAATTAAGGAAGGAGTTATTTACACTTTGTCGCTTACAGTAAATTTGTCCGAAATTAATTAATTAGGATGTTTCGGTATAACAGGTACTTTCGAACACTTTTTGGGATCGATTAAATGGAATATCGAAATTTGCATTCCACCAGCAATGATTCCATGCCCGGAGAATAACTACAGGATTGGAAAAAACATAAATTTGGTTTAGGAAGTTCCAAGGACATCTTTAGGATCAGGCAACGCAAATTCCCAAAATTTGCATAAACTTTGCACTTGAATTGCCTATCCTGTAGTTATGACTTTGATGGTATGATCATTTGATTAACGAAAATGTGACATTTGCTTTACAGTTTAGTCCGAAAGTGGTTGTCATTTTCACTAATTTTGTATTATTTTTATTAAAAGTCTATTAAAAATAATTTTGTAAATTACTCTTAAATATGTGGGGGGATAAACAAAATGTCTCCCATTGTTTCAAAACAAGTCCCGTCATACTGAAGCACGTGGTGATTGAGTGATTTGCCAAAAACTGTTCAAATAGTTCTCGTCTATAAATAACAAAATAAGAAATAAATAAACAACATTTAGTGTTTGTAGTGTGTTTGTTATAAAAATATTTTCTTAATCCACCCTCAAAGTTTTCGACGAATTTATGGGTTTAAATTTAAAATTAAAAAAATTTGTTTACACTTCAGGACTAAATATTTTTCGCAATTTGTTACGTGCGCCGCCATTAGTCATCAGAGGAATGATGGCGGGCAATTCTAGGACTAGAGTCAATTGTCAAAGTCATCTAATGGGATGTGAAGGATCCCTTAACAAGTTCATTGCTTTGAAGGCGACAGGGTTTGGCACCGAAACGACCCTTAAAAATGAGGTCGTCCATTAACAGCTTCTTCTTCTTTTTCGTGTTCTTCTTCTTGTTCCTCCTCTCAGTGGATGTCATCCATTCATTCAGGATGATTATTACGTCCAACACAACGTTATCCTTATTTACATTTCATTAAACCTGAATGAATATTCACGAGACACACATTGCAACAACTCTGAAATGTGAAAGGAAGATGGATCCAGTTCCACGCATTTTTGAAGGACTTCTATTCAAATCAACCCCATCCGGCCACCATTCTGTTACAGTCCTAGTGGAGTCCATTCAACGGAATTCACTTGGGGCTGATTCCTTTTGGTGAAAATTGAAATCTAGAAGTTCATCATGGAGTCAGTGCTGTGGAGCCATAATGGCGGCATTTTCTGATGTTGTTCCTGTACATAACAGTATCCTTTTCCTGTCTGTACATTTTTTTTTCATGTTTCATGTTGTACACATCCTTTGAGGGGATACGCTCGAACATGTGTCCCTTAATCTTTAAGCGTGCACACTTAAGTGGCACTTTAGAAGAAAAAGGACTCACTGGTAAATAATATAAACGCAAAAAATTGAAATTGAATCCTTTTTCGCTGTTTGTGTGTGTGTGTATTTCAGCATGACATGAAAGCTGTTCGTCTAGTTTATGCAAATAACTTTCGGAAAAGCGTATTCAAGATGGCGAAATTCTGAAGTTTTTATTTTCATTGGCAAAAATTTCGCCTTGTAAAAATTGAATTTTTGTGGTTTCATCAAAACACCAAAAATAAATTGGTTAGAGTGAGATAAAACATCAGTTCGCCTCATGGAATTTTCAGAATTGTCAAACAAGATAAACGAAATCAGGAAAATTGGAAAAGTAATTTGAGGAAATGGCATACTGTCCACGAAGGCTAAATGAACTCGATGTGACCCACACTTGTGCGTCTGAACTTGTTAACGAAAAGGAGAACAAGGGAAAAGCAAATAAAATTTCCTAATTACAAGTTTGTGTTATTTCTCGTTTTTCTTTTAACAAAACAAGTTAGCTCATTTCTTTTACTCATGAGGTCATACATGAGGATCAGAATTGTGTTATTCAAAGTGAAACATTCTTATTTTGTAACTCAAACATATAGGTTTATAATATATTTATTGACAAAAATTCATATCGTCTAGCCGTATACATATATATGTCTTATGTTTTACCCAAACACTTTTCAAAAATATGTTTAATGGGTTGTACATTTGGTCTAAGGGCGATCCGCTAAAAATAAATTCGACGTTTTCATTTAATTTTCATAAATCAAATTTGATGAAATTGTGTGACCATAGTTCAAAGGAAAATGAATAAATTCTGTAAAATAATAAATTGCTGGTTTACATAACTTCCCAAAATTTTATTTTTAAATTTAACTTTTCTTTTTTGAAACGATTAACATTCACTTCCTGTATTTTTGTAGGGCGTTTCAATAAGAGCGCATTTTTTGAAATTGCTAGCCATTTTAAATATGTTTCTTTAATAGATTTATTATTGTACTATATTCATGGGAAATAAATTGAAGTTATTATAAATGCAGTGTTACATAATAAAACCTTTGTAGTATCATTTAATATTGAAAGTGTTTAAAAATTTTGAATGAAATATTATTTTTAACTTCATGGCTTTATTGATTCTTTGATAGCCGCAATTACCACTGTACAGAATATAAAAAAGTATGAGTCATTAAAGGTAGAAACATTTATTGCAAACATATTTTCTGTGGTATCGTGAAACACAGAATAGAATACATTCATACAAAATAATCATTTTCAGTTTTATCAAAAATGGCGGCCATTTTATGAATATGGTTGTTGGTAAATGATTAAAAAAATTTTATATTGAAATACCGGACTCACGTTCTAGAAGGAGAAGTGGAAATGACATTTGAATAGCGAACATATGATAAAATGTAAACAAAAATCATACTTAGGAAGTTTTCAAAATTTATTTTTCGAATATTTCGTAAGTGAAACAAATTTGAGAATTTCCGTGGAACAAAAGTTGTTTTATTTTTATTAATTTATACATTTCCTTTGTTAAAACCCCGATTCATTCTGATGTTTTGCATATTTCATGGCGTAATCTCTGACAAGTGTCTTGCAACTGATCACGGAAAAGGGAAGAATGTTCCCGTGTCGAGTGTGCACGTGAAGTATGATAAAAGTAAATCACGTGATTGACATTTATGACTTTTAATCCATAAAGAACTAAAAAAAAACCCGAGCTCATGAATAAGTGAAAAATACAAAATGTCGACGAACGAACGACATGTGAAACGTTAATCGCTTTAAGTGTCCACTCAAGTGGATTTTTTCAGTTTCCCAGTTTTTATTTTTGTTAATAATGTTAACGCAGCGTGTAGATCACAGTATCTAGATCTTGATTGCAGTAATTATCTTGTAATTTACCTGGGTACATGCACTCGTCGAGGTCTAATCAAAACAAACATCGAAAAACGGATTATTTGTTCAAACGGTCGTCATTGACAATTGAGTTTGTGTTCTTTAAGCTTTAAGCTTTCAGCAATAAACTTCGCAACAATATGTACTTCTGCAAGTTGAGTTGTAAGTGATAAAACGAAACAACGATTGAAAAAAAAAAATAAAAAAGTAGTGAACTTTTGAAACTCAATCAATGGAAGTCGTTGATAAGGAGGCTTAAGGTGGAATTTCTTAATTAACTGATTTTTCAAAATTCAAAAAAAAAAAAAAACTTAATAATTTTGTTTAATCATCGGTTCTGCCTGCACGGACAATATAAAAAGACAGTCGAGTCGTGCAGCTCTGAGCAGTTGTTGAATGAACTTTTCCAACACACTGCACGCGGTACTGTTTTATTTATTTATTTATATTTTCTCTCTGTAACTAAAAGCTCTCGTCCGGATACGTAAAGCTTTACGAATTGGATATTTAATTGTTGCTTTTATGAATGAGTAAAATGGTGTTGCTTAAAGTTTTATGTGCAGTGCTGGTTCTGACAACTGTTGCAGGTTATCTTCAAAAAGGTCGGTTTTGTTTTTCAAAATGGTGGCTGGTTGTTTCGTCCGTTGTAATTTTTGATATTTGCGTCAGAAGCATTCAAAATCGAACTAGAGCACTACGTATTTTCAAAATATCAAATTCGGTTTGTGCGTTTTTGAAATTATAACAATAGCAAGAGTGAACTGTCAAAAAGCCTTCATGCATCACATCCTGTTATACTACATACATACATATGTATATTGGCAAATATTGCGAAATCTATTTGACAATCAATGCGAAGTTGACCAGAGTCCCGCATCATTGTTGATGGACATAAAATGCATTTGGATTTCTTGGTCGTTTGTCGGTACTTGACAGGAAAAATTTATTTGAAACATTTCAAGTTGAATGGCTTATGTCTTCACTGTTAACGGTAAATTTTTTGCATGCTTGTCAGTCTCTTTCAAGTGATTGACCTACAATTTTAATTCCTATACTACTCATCGTCACGGATAACAATTCCGGTTCAAGAAGCAAGTCTTGTTAATTTTGTTAATTTAACTCTCATAAATTTGGATTAAGATGAGTAAGGTCGGGGAAATTTATTTTTATAAAATTTGTGCTAATTCTTATAATCTTCACAAAAAACTGGTTTATGTCGTGGCTAAACAAAAATGAACTTTCTCAAAGGGTTTAGCAGAATTAATTTTAATTTTATTCGACACATTCCGAAGTGTTCAATTTGGTGTTCACAAATGAATTCAGAATATTAAAACCGCTCTGCTTCGTTGGTGGCCTAATTTTCCTCTGCCGACTGTAACTTTCACCATTTCCAATTAGAATTATTATTTTCGATGCATATGATACCATGAGAGTGAGAGTGAGAATGGTAGTGAGAGTTGAAAATGACAGTGATATTGCAAGTATAACAATCTGGTGTTTAATGATTCTTCCAGGAGTCTTTCAAAATGAGTACAGGAACTACAAGTCAACCGGAGTCAAGTCGTCATCCTTGAAAACAATGACATCCCGCCTTCAAGCCCCATTCGACTTCCGGCGGAAGGAAGTTGACGATCTTCAAACAAAGGAACAGACCCTGGTGTGCGCTATATGCAGATCGGCAGTGGGTGTTCTGTTGCAGTACAGACGAGAAGGGAAATCTGAGGAATTCATCGGGCAAGTGGCTAATGACTTATGTACATCCCTGAACATTGCCGAGCCGGATGTTTGTGCGGGACTCATCGAAAGAAATTTGCCTATTCTGGTGTATATCATAGACAATCGCCCGAATCTGACGGAGTATTCGGTTTGTGGGCTTGTCCTCCAAGGGAGCAGTTGTCAATTTGACGATGATTCATTTGACTGGACATTGGAAGTTGATTCGAACATGCCACCATTGCAAAACCACAAAGACGACCCCATTAACGAAAACGCTGAGCAGTTGACGGTTGTCCAAATATCTGACGTCCACTATGACCCACAGTACCAGATTGGAGCACCCGCGGAATGCAAGAATCCAGTGTGTTGTCGAGCAGACTCCGCGAGAAATGTGAGTCTCGTTGCCGATGGAGCTGGCACATGGGGAGACTACAGGTCCTGCGACGTCCCTTGGTCAGTGTACGAGGAATCGCTGAAACACATCAAACAGCAGCATTCTCATATTGACATGATTTACTTCACTGGAGACATCATTGATCACGGTGTCTGGGACACCTCAGTGACTGGAAACACGGAATCTATCAAGAAGGTCAATAATTACCTGAAGGAAATGTTCCCAGATACACCAATCTTCCCGCTCCTAGGGAATCATGAAGCGAATCCACTCAATGTGTAAGATGCTCCTCAAAACTAGTGATAGCTTCATGTCTCATGAGTTTCCGTTCCACAGGTTCGCTCCGGATTATGTAGACCGTGATGACTTGTCCACCAAGTGGCTTTATGAATTGATTGCTGAGGAGTGGGCGAGCTGGCTGCCAGAAGAAGCTCAGGCGACTATCAAGAGGGGAGGATTCTACACCGTCACCCCGAGAAAAGGATTCAGGATAATCGCCTTGAACAACAATGACTGCTACGCCTACAACTTCTGGATCTTGTTCGATCCGGGCTATGTTAGCAACCAGTTGAAATGGCTCCATGACACTCTACTGGAAGCAGAGAAAGCTGGCGAGCATGTGCACATCTTGGCTCACATCCCAGCTGGGGAAGGAAGTTGTTATAATGTGTGGGCTAGAGAGTTTCGCCGTGTTGTCGACAGGTTCCACAAGACAATTAGTGGAATTTTCAATGGACACACTCACAACGACGAACTAGAAGTCTACTTCTCGAAGACAGAGCCATCTTACGCCGTTAATGTGGGATGGAATGGCGGTAGCCTGACTCCATTCAGTTTTGTCAATCCAAATTACCGCGTCTACTCTGTGGAAACGGACACATACGTAAGTCAATGAGGTTTTCGTTAAATGTATAACACATCGTCAAATTAAATTTTCAATTGCAGCAAGTCGTCGAGCACGACACGTGGATATACAACTTGACGTTAGCTAATCAAACGCCCGACCAAGTTCCTGTTTGGTACAAGGAATACTCCTTCAAGGAGGAATTCGGAATTTCCCAACTCAGTCCAGCTGAACTCGTTAAGTTCGTTGAAAACTTAACGAAAGACAAACAACTCTTAACGAAGGTACGTTCTGAAATTCAAATTTTGACGTTTCAAGCTTGTTGACAAACTTTTGTTCTTTTTTCAGTACTGGCAGTACAAAATGAAATCTGGCGATGCTGCACTTACAACTGGCTGCGACAACGCTTGCCTGGTGAAACACTTGTGTGAAATTGTTACGACGCAAGCCAATGACCGCACACAGTGTGACAATTACAAACCGAGCTTTCAATAATTTAATTTTGAAATAGTCATTCAATTCATATTGAAATAAAAATAGTTTTTAAGTTTTTACACGAATTTTAGTTGAAAGTTATTTAAATTTTCGTTGTTCCCAAAATGAATTCCTTCAAAATTGCAGACGCACTTGACTCACACTCCTTTCTGATTTTCCATTCCAGTAGTTATTTGTTCAGTGGTCCGCAATAATTCAAAGTGTCTAAATTTCGTTTTTAATTTGTTTTCAAATTTTGTATTTTTCGCGTATAGATGGCTCTGTTTCGTCAGTAAATCGGGTTTGCAAAGTCATTTTTAAGGTTATGTGGTGGAACTTCGTCCTGGAATGGATGAAAAGGAATCATCTGAAAGCAAAACAACAATTTGAATATGCTTTGATGAAAAACATATTTCCACGTGGAAAATAATGTCGCCATTTTGTCACATGTGGTTCGATATGCTTTTGAAAAAAGTTTCTGTTGAAATTCAAAAATTTAAATTCAATTCAAGTCGACATTTGCATTTTAATGCTGGTTTTCTTAGAATAAATGCGAACAGGATTTTTCAAAAGGACGAAAAACGACTTCAATTTTTTTTTACTTTAATCAATTTGGAATCGATGTGGCGAAGAAAAATAAAATTATTCTTGTAAACTTCCACAGATATCCTTATAGCAAGCAAGTCATAAGGATAATTTCGTGCAGAACTTTTCGTTTGAAAGTCTGTTATCTTTCATTTGTTTCCTTGGTCCTTGCAGGTCTACGTGCCACAGAACTTTGTCTGTATCTTTGCCAGAAACTTCAAATATGTCCTTATTTAAGTGAACTTCGTAAGAAAGGACATGGTTACAAGAATCTACGTTCCGAAAACTCAATAAAACTTTGATTATAAATTTTACACTTTCATCCTTCGAGAATTTTTTGGATGCATTCGGTTTTATATCCTCATCAAACCCTATTTTTTCGGCAATTCAATTCTCATAAGTCTGTCATTTAATTGCACCCGATTTCATGTCCTTGTCGAGAAGGAGATTCAAATGAAACACATTCAATATCAACATTTTGCTCTTGACCAAATGCTAGAATTCGAAATTATGTCAAACAGGCACACACGTGCTTAATCACACTCTTGTGTCCTTCGACGCCATTTTCTTGGACATGATTAATCAATTTTTCTCTACCTCATCTTTTCTTCAATAAAGTAACAAAACAGGACGAACAGTCATTTCCTATTATAGTCTTTTCTTAACCAAAATGAAATGGAATAAAAGTTTTTCTCATAAAATATTCCGCCATGCTGTTTTCCTTTCGCCATTTCATGGACGTCGCCATTTTACGAGTTTTCTTCATGTTTAGTGGCGGAAAATTGTGTTAAATACCGAAAAAGGGATGTTCTCATACTAACATGGTTTTATGCGTTAAATTAATAAAATATTTCTTAATTACAGGCAGTTGGGTGTTTTGTGTGGAATAAGATATCCAGAAAATGGAAGCCACGTCTTGTGGTGAAAGTTACAATAATGTCCTTTATATTAATGTCGCATTACATCGTTGATACAGTATTAAATTTTTAAAAGTATTCACGAACTTTCTAATCCCTGAATTCCGTAATTGATACTGTGCGGTATGCCACCAAAGTGTGGATGATTTTCGCCAAATTGCCACTCATATCTTTAATTTCCACTCATTCTCTATTGATCTGCTTCTTCCATTCACTTATCTTAATATATAAAATCCTAATGGTGGTGAAGCAGGAAATGAATTTCATTCACCGGAGAATGGTTTTCACTCTCTGAAAGCAGGGAAAATTCATTTTATGTAGATCAAACACAGAATGAATTTCTCTCCGCATCCTGGAAATGAATTTCATTGACCGGAGAATGGGATTCACTCAAGCGGGGAAAATTCATTTTCTACGTGACTACATAAATATCAATCAATTTTTATGGTTTGCCCGGGCTTTTTTTTCTACTAGAATTATAATTATCAAAATGGCGTTTGATTCAAATCTTGCGTTCTTATTGTAACACTTTTGATGACTTCCTACTTTGTTTATCTATTTACTTATCAATTATTTAATTGAGAAACATCCTTATTATCATCATTGAATTAAAATTTAAATAAATGTTTTTATTAAGAAATATACAAACGATTTTGAAGAAGGCAGATAAATCCTGGAGAAAAGAGAAAAAAGACAAACGTTAAAAAATTCATTTCTTAAAAATTATGAACAAACATCGAGAACATGGAATTAATTGAAATTTTTGAAAATTTAAAAGAAACAACAATTAAAATAAAATTTGTGCAAGAAAAAGGGGAAAGAAATTTATATTGCGCCGTGCATTATGCAATTTCCTCAAACGTCGCATTTTTGAGGTTTTGGTGTGATTTTCTACTGCACTTACAACTCAACGAAGACTCAAATCATATTTTTCATCTTTCACTGACTGTAGATGGCGTAAAACGCAGGACGTTCTGGTTTTTTTAGGAAATACCACGAAATACCAAGCTTGTGACGGTGCCAATCACAACATTCACCAGAAATTTCCAACACTTGAAGGTCATGCTCGGACAAACAAACGAAAAATTTTAATTCAATTTCCGGTGGAAAATAACAGGCACTTGTCGGAAATTGATGAATAAAAATTTTCGACCGTCTGGATTGTTTGGAATAATTTTAAAACTATTTTTAAAGTGCAACAGTTGCCTTCCATGAATCCATTAACATATGCCAGCAGATGCTCCATTATGGAAGAGGACATTTCTTCGAAATTCAATTTACCGAAATGAAACTACAGGGAGGCAAACACTCTCATCACCCTGTAAAGTCCGGAGCACAGTTTGAAACCGCAAATTGATACAATTAAGGGGCAGAAGCAAATGTTTCGGACAGTGATGGTGATGAAAATTGGCGGGTTATCAGTTGGAATTATCCCTCACCGTCAGAGTAATTCTGAGAACAAAGTAAAAACGGACAATGGGCGGTCGTAAATGAGTTTGTATTGATTTCATCACCCTGTGATGGGAGTTTTCATCCGCATCGGATTGCCCCAATTTTCCACATTCGAAGGAATGACTAATCGCACTCATTACGGCTGGAAGCACATTTTAATTGGATTTCGTCCCTAGGCATGCTTTAAGGATAACGTGACACCATGTAATCAAGTTTCTGTCAAAAACTGACAACTGACACCACAAGACCACATTTTGATCCTTAAATCATCTTCAAAAATGGTTAAATGTAAACTTTGGTTTGAGCCTTGGATTTCAAGTGATGTTTACGAAAATCTCCACTGGATGGCATACATTCAATGTGTGTCCAACAAAGATGATTTAAGTTGCCTTTTGATTTTGTTGACAAAATACATTTTTCATTTCTCAGAAAAATCAAAGAAAAAAAAGTTTAAAAGGGTTAAAAACCTTTGACCTTTGTGCTAACGATAAGAATCTTATATTTTGTCAGGCGAAATAAAAAATGGTCCAATCCTTAAGTGGACTTCATCGAAAAGAGCATTTCATCGTCTTTAATCCTGTTTGAATTGGTGAAAAGGACGAAAAAGAATTTTTGTCCCTTCAACTGGTTTTTCTTAAGGAAAACCAATTATTTTTTGATTGGTTTAGAAAACATACACTTCTTGAAGGAGGAAAAAATTTAAGGACATTTCAAAATGTCATAGATCCTTTCAGGATTCGTTTCTCTTTGTGTGCCTTGCAACAAATCGATTTCTTTATTTACAAATTATCCTCCAAATTATTATGATTTTTGATTTTTTGTCCTTCGTCATGTATCCTCATATCCTTTTAGAAGTTGAATGGAATCCATGACGCGACATTTTTACGAGACGTCAGACGAAAGCACTTGACGCAATTTGGTTCAATTTCAAAATGATGTCGATGTGGGGTTTATTATGGAGTTTCTTCAACTTATTCCTCTGGAGTGAAAAAGGAAAACTTTCTCAAACAGAATTGATGTCCTTTAATGGCAAAAGTCGTTTTAAATTCAATCTTTGATTACCATCGACTGGCGCCATTAATGGAAACTTTTCGAGTGTTCATCATAACTTCCTGGTTTCTCTTCGTGCTGGAACAGGACTCGATTATTTCCAAATGATAAACTATAATAAAATTTATTTCCCTTTTTGCAACATTACGTCGTGGTCCATTTATTTCTCGGAAATATTTCTGAGATTATTTATTTGATTCAGAAATAAAAATTTCAAATTTTCAGCAGGGAACTACTGCCATCTATCAATGAAAAATGAATTCATGACTGGCTCCAACGCAGTAATAACTACTCCATACATTTCACTACCATTTGTCATGGAGACACTCATGACATTTCAAAGCAATTGTTGTTGTTTACTAGAAGACGATTTTTGTCCATTCCTCTTTCCAGTGCATTCGTTAAACTTTTACTCGCAAGTTCTCTTGGTTTTCATTTCGTGTAGTTATCACTTCGATTGTGTTGCTTCAGACAACACGACACACAGGACACCCAAAAGTATTATGTCCAAATGTCCTTAACTGAAAATTAAAAGTTGATAATATTTCTGTAAGGACGAAAATTAAATTAGACTCAAAAGTTCAGTAGAAGGACATTCACGAACGTCATCGATTTTCTTTTTTTGGATAATGAAAGACAACAAAATATCCTCCGAAAATATGTTGATGGGCAATTGATATAATGTTTATAGCGTGGATTTAATGGCATGTAATTAAGGGAGGTTATGAAGGGGGTTTGGAATTTATAGCACACATAAACAAGATGACTGTAAATCGGGATACAAAGGTCCTTAGCTAATTCCTATTCATATGACAATACTTCCAGAGGGATAATTCTCTCATGAAATTTTGTATCTGATAAATGTCGACCATATCTCTTGGCGTAATTGCTTGTTTTATGTTTGTGGGTAGATAATTCGCCAATTTTGATGTTATTATTGATTGGATGTAACAATTTTCCCTTCGA
Organism: Chrysops caecutiens; assembly: GCA_963971475.1. Taxonomy (NCBI): domain Eukaryota; kingdom Metazoa; phylum Arthropoda; class Insecta; order Diptera; family Tabanidae; genus Chrysops; species Chrysops caecutiens. The sequence goes on from OZ020568.1 coordinate 71,274,888, forward strand.
CAACAGATTCCAAATGATCTACGACATTGTGTGTCTCCGTTTCTTTACAAGATGTGTATAACAGACATTTTTCCATTTAAAATATTTTTCGATTTAAAACCATCATTAATAATTTTTAAACAATTCGAGTCCTTTTGGGTGTAGTAAAGTATAATGCGTCTTAAATTATGAAAAATTGAACAGTTCCCCGTGTATCCTGATAAGTCAACAGGGAATGCGGAGGAAAGTCAAATTTTTCACTTAGCTTAGGTAGATATGATTGATTGCTCGGAGTGGATGTTTTGTTGAAATACAAAAAGTTTAAGTTTCAAATAATGCGTTGATTATTAACAAAATAATTTAGTTAGCAAGCTTATCTCTGTGTGAAGTTAATAGAATTCTATATAATTCGCATTTTGGCAAACGCTTCGAATCATTTTGTTGCCCATTAATCACAGAAATGTTTTTGATGTCATTTTATTACATAATACTCGTGTTAACAAAATTGTTAAGTAATATCTGACACCAGGAACTGTTTGGAAGACCACACAAAGTGGCGTCTGAGTTTTAGCTACCTCCCACACAGGACGATATTCTTCAGTTTGGCTGAACAATAAATTTCTCTGAATTTTCACATTTTCATTGCTTCCATTTTCAATTAAATGAGAACACTCAATCAAATTCAATACGAAATGCAAGAAAAAGTTGGTTCTAGATTGATTTCCCTGGATAATATGTGTGACCAAAACCGGTTCCCAAATCTACCAGAGTTCAGATTTGATTGGACGTTAGTCTGTCAATTTTCCACTTAGAATCAAGATAAATATTTTATTAGAAAGGGAATTAAGTGTAAACTCTAAAATTTCCCTAGAAATAGGTTAACCACTCTTCCAAATACACACTGGCAGACTAACGTGACATTTGAGGACCGATATTGGCGTGAATTTGGCAATTTTCAATTTCGGTTAATGTCAAAATTTCCACCAGACAATGGAGACGAACAACTTTACCTAAACACTGAATCTATTGAGGTAGAAACAACAGGATATGCTTTCCAGTTTCCATATCCTGCCATTTATGGAACATCAACTGACAGGATTCAAACAAAGCATAATATCCTTGTACGAAACTGTTACTGTACGACCTTGTGCCTTAGCGTGAACAAGAGAACTTACTCATACAAATTTACAAATTTACACCCTCTATGAACATTCATAATACCCCTGTGTCTGATGGATAAGCATTGAATTGCAAATTTTCCTGAACTCAATAAACCGAGAAATAAATGTCTTCACATTTCGAGGTGAAAATTCATTGATAGTCGTTTCGATTTTGTGCTGTTTCGTTCGATTAAGGATATCGGATATGTTTCCGTTTTTGGTAAGGATATTATAATTGAAAAATTAGTTTCCAGTTCGGTATGATTCAATTGATTCGTTCTTATCACGTTTATTTTACTTTACGAACGATTCTACTGAATTTCGAAATGTCATGAAACGACATTTGAACAGTGAATGTTGAAAGCTATTGAAGTGTTTAGGTCTTGTTCAAACTTGTCGATGCACGCTTAATCAATTTCTTCAATAAAAAACTCAAGATTTCATAATCGATTTCAATAATTAATTAACAATAGTTCATATTTGATTTACAATCCGCACTTGGATTCTCGTTATATCTTCCATTTTAAAACAAAACAGAGTGAAGGAAATCCTTCACACTCTCTTGATGATCGTATCAACTTAGTTACAAAAGCTAGGGACTTTAGAAGTGAAACTTTTTATGAAATGGCAAACTGTGTCCAGTGTCTATTCTCGGCATCTTCTCTTTGTGCGGATCTTCGAACAATTTTTCGAAGTGCAAGTGGCTTAACAGATTTTGTTATCTCGACAAGTTAACTCGCAATCTGGAAACTTGTAGTGTAGTTGTAGTGTGACATGAATACTTTTACTTCAATTATTCATGGAGACACAGAATGCGCTTGCTTGGTTTGGTGCATCAAATGCATTGCTGTGCTGAAGGACTGTCTGTGGATTTCCTACTGTTCCCACCCCAAAATCGTGGTTTCCGTGCCATAATCTCATTCAGTTTAAACAATCCGGAAGAATTAAATTTTTAACGAACTGCATTAAATGCACACCCACGATGCACATGCACATAGAGTGCAACAATTTCGTGAATGAACAACGGAAGATGAAAATAAAAATAATTTTCCATTCACCTATTTTAGGTCAACTTTATAACCAGCTGAATAAAAGCTCTTCCTTCACATTCAGCAAGGATTCAGCTTCATACCTTGGCCGTAAACAGTTTTGAGTTTTAATGAACATTTAAAATACAATTTTTTATCTGTGGAATATATTTCTTGAGCACATTAAGTTCCAGAAGAACGCGCAGAAAGAAGGATTTTCTTTTCTGTGGGCGACATTCTATAAAAAACAAAGATGGCGAAGTTATTTTCGCTAAAAGTTTAGGAGTCGAATTTATTTATTCACCGCACGTACCCGCGAGATGAGATGAAGTCTAACGGAATTTGTGTTTTGTCAGATATGCCACGTGGGATGTCCCCAAATATGGCTCACGTCTCTGGAGGACTGCGTGATTGATGCAGACAAAATGGAGTTTATTTTGATTACAATATAAACAAGGGTACGGGGTCACGTGAAGGTTTATTTCGAGTTTGTGGAAGAGTCTTTTTTCATGTTTTGAATTTGAAGATGGCACTTGACCACTTAAATGTTGATTTCAGTAAATCTTAAATAATAATCTTAGAAAAAATTCCATTAACTTAATGTTTCGGAGTTCGGAGAAAAACAGATTGAAGAACTTGATAATCTAATTTTCTCTCAGCATGAATCCTACGAATCGTAGTACGGCTTCCACAGCTTGAGTTCAAACATATCCTTTAATTAATCCCCTTAACTCCATGATACTCACTGATGCTAATGAATCAATGGAATCGATTCTAAAAATAACAGATTGAGTTACCCTACCTGGGATTATGGAAACCAACTTCTACACCCTGTGGAGTGTCACAAACAAGGATGAAGTTTTTATGTGGTTTTAAATACAATATTTTTATGTCCTCGATCCTGAAAACTTTAAAACTAATTAATCTTCATTGCTGTATTCAGTGGAGCTATTCTCGGAGACTCCCTACAAGTCTTCGACCTGACGATAAACATATCTGGGGTGCAATGTTTTTATAAACATTTTGAGATGACGAATTTCGCGTTGTTTACGTCACGATATTCTTTCTGAGATAGACACACTCCATATTCACAGACTCCGCAAATGTCATAAGCACCCAATTGATCATTTTCCATTTCTCTCTTGATTCGTTTTCGTGAACTTTTTACTGTCGTATGATTCAAATCTAACACATAAGCAAAAGAGACAGATCTCTTTAATCGTTTTTTGTGAATTTATTCTTTCTGCAAGTTACAAGTTCATTGACCGACTGTTAATACTTCGTTTCGCTTTGCGTATGTGTGTCGCCAACGGTTGATTCGATTAGTTGAAAAAACTTGCGACACACTTGCAAGCAAACTCAGTCCAGAAGCCGCAATTTTTATAGATTAATCTGAGATTTGGTGCTACAATTTCCCTCAAATGTCAGAGAGACACAAATCCCTAAAAGGGAATTTGAAATATGAATACGCACAGGTGGATCCCAAACCTGTTCGCCCTGATTGATATACGGCCGAACTCCGGACGAGGGAGTATCCATTGTAGGGCTTCCTGCTTAACATGGAGTTGAATAAATAAAGCGATTTGTTCAGGGAATACATCGTAAATTCAGAGGAAGTTCTGTTATACATTTTCCCATTTTTTTTATTTAAAACCTCCACGTGATTTGTTTGCTGCGAAAATATTTAATTTGTTGAATATATCTCTGTCGATAAATCATTAAAACTAAGCAGATTCCAAACAATCATTTTTTATAAAGTTTCTTTTTTTACTTCAACCCGTTTGCACCCAATTGTGTGCCTTCAACAAAAGCCATCAAAGTGAAATTTGTTAAATTAACAAATTCGAGGGAATTAAGGAGCTTTCATCGATTGTTTCTCTCGACGCCAACGCGTGGGATTTTTTTTTTGTGATAATTTTATTAAAAATAAAAATATATTTTGTTTGTCATGAATCGTTTTTATTTTTCCAAGTTTGATTGCTGAAAAAAATTTCCGTCGAGAATTCGGTTGATTTGATTTACAGAGTGGCCCCAAAATATTTGACGTGAATTTTTGTTTGAATTTTTTGTCTGAATTTATTGAGATCAAGCTTCAGTGCCAAATGGCAGTCTTAGTCAAACAGGAAGTATGGTGTCGACGAGTTAATTAAAAAAAAATTTAATACAGCGACAGGGTGACGACTGCCACTCAGATCCAACCTTACGTCTCTTTTTTGACAGATGGAAAACTTTATCAAACATGTACGAACACGCACCAACACAAAATTTCTACCTTTTATGTGTATCACGTCATTCGCACGATATGCATCTGGAGGGGAAAACAAGTTTCGCCTCGTGTAAATTAACAATCACGCTGGTGAGGAATCAATTTTCTCATTGAAAAGTTCCTTTCCCAATTCGTTCTTCATAATTTTCAATTGGAAGGTTTATTTCCATTTCATATACAAGAGAAGCGTGTGAAAGAGAAAACAGAAACTAATTTAACTGTTTTGTCTGTATAAGCGCCGTGGGTTTTTAAAATTAAATTTAAATTGGATAAACCCTCTCAAATCCACATCCACCCAAATCGCTTAAATGAAAAATTTAAAATACCTGTCGAAACACGACAGTCGTACTAAATAAATCACAAGGATTTGATGAAGATAGTCGAACACATAATGTCTGCCTAAATTTACATTTACGTGTCCACCATAAAGCAAGGTCGTCTCCATTTCGTGTGCTCCAAAAATTATGGCTAACGACCCATTTACATGCCTTTACGTCCCACGCAAAAGGATGAAATTGAAGTTTCAAGAATCTTAGACGTGGGCAGCGACGCCACGAAAATGTCGTCCTTTGAGTCTGTGGAATTAATAATGAGGAATGATTTTTATATAAAACTTTTATGAAATAAACTCGATTTAAAGGACGATTCCGTCGAATGCCAAGCATGAGGCGACGTTCAAAAGGAATCATGATTTATAGCTCCTTTCAAAGGACACCCTGAGGATTAGGGACGGTTCAAAGAAGGATAAGTAGGTCATTGTTTTTGTTGTCTGTAAATAGGGACCCGCCTCTATTCCTAAATTCGTTGTATCTATGATAAACGACTCCAGTCTATCTGGGACAAATCTAATTAGTGTCATGCTAAAAAGTGTTTTCCTGACGTCTCCGTTAAGGATAACAAGCTGAAGGTCAGAGGGTTTGTAAATTGTATACAGGCGAAAAACTCGAAATTCACCTCGGAGACGTTTCAACAAAATGGCGGCAGTGTAACACACAGTGGCTGCCAGCAAAATCACATTCGTACGCAATATGGAGTCGTTCTCGAGGATTTCTTGTAATTACAAAGGCTGGGAATGGAAATAAAACATGAAATGCGTTGGTTTGAGGATCCTGTACACGTTCGGAATATCAATTCAATCGTTTCCGTATAGCAATGGTTGTTATTATTGAAGATATGGAAGTTATGGTGCTTTTATTGCTCCCAACAAAGTCATGAATATCCTTTTTCTGAATTTAAGTCACGATTCGAAAAAATGTTTCTTTTTCTTCTCGCCGCTTCCTTATTCCGCCATTTTATCGGTGATTTATTGATTTCAAATCATCACCGAATCAATAACAACAACAACAACAACAGGAACACAACAGCAAAAGTGCCACAGTTCGCTTTCTCGTGATTAACCTTTTTCAAGGTTCACAGGAAAGCCAAACAGAAACGAAACGATATACTACCATTTCACTTTTCTTCTTCTTCTGGCTAATTTTGTTAAATTCTTCTTTAAAACATTTTAATTTAAAATAATTTTTAAAACTCAAATTCTCCCGAAGCAGGCAACACTTCACAAGGCTTCTACACAAAAACGGAAGGTTCAAATTCAGAAAATCATTTTCATGAAAACATAGCGTGAGCATAGAAGTTTTTAAGGAAGAAGCTTTACAATCGTGGTTTCTTTAACTCGCTCCATAGAGTCTATAAGTAGACCAAACATATTTTTCTTCTCTACACCATTGCACACAATCCCCACTATATAGCCTGAAACTCTCACTCCGAGTTTAGAGGAATCGACATCAATGTCAATATTAAACTCGCCCTTTATTCTCTTCAGCAACATCTTTGACATCATCTTCGATTTCATTTTGTAATGTGTTCCTTTACTGTTTTTCGAGGTTAATACTCACGAAGTGGGTATTTCTTCCTCAATGGAAGGTTATGTGGGACAATGGTTAGTTCTATAACTCGGTCTTCACCAACCTTTTCGTTTTTCCTATCTATAACGTGAACAAAGCGACGTTCGCTAACGTGAACAAGGAAGGTCCGCTCGATTTCGGTTTTCTTACAGTAATTATAAATGTATCTCGAAAACTTTGTTCTGTAACATATAATTTTGCATACTTTCCTTAAAGGTGATTCAATTATCTATCAGATGATGTAAATTTTTCTAACTTTAATTCACTAGTAGAAGTCTAGCAGCTTCTGAAACTCGTTTAGTGACAATGATACATAATTGGATATCAATGGTTAAGGGTTAAAAGAGTGATAAAAATTCGAAATTAATATTCTTGATTTTTCAAAAAATTTTCCACCGAAAATCCCGAAAATCCCAGCAATTAGTCAAACATTGAATTCCGAAAATAAAATTTTCCGCCTTTCAGCATCATCAAACGTGTGAACGGAAGAACATGTGAAAAATTATTTTCTTTTTTATTTTCAAAAATATCCCCTCAAATGTAAACAAAATTGAATAATGATTTTAATTTTTATATATTCTGGTTCAACAGATTTGTTCTACAGAATTTAATCGTTTCTACAATAAACACCTGTTTCTCATCTCAGTCCGTTGGGAGACGCGCTAAATTCAAATAAAAGCTATAAAAACTCATAAAACTGCGTGAAATGTAAACAAAATTCGATTTTTACAAAATTTATTCAAGTTTTAGTGGATTTTTTTCGGAGACTAACTTACTAGGATAATGTAATATACAAAATATGGAATATATAATAAAAACTACACAATTTCTTAATTTTAAAAACGGTCGGAATTGGATTCATTCGAGCAAATATTGGTAGGACGGAATTAGGTGAAATTCGGCATTTTGCCTATGACGTACGTCGCAATGTACCTTGCCGGTCAAAAGTTTGAGACTATCATAAAAAGGGTTTTTGCATCCGTTTTAAATCTTTTTTTAATTATTGTTGTGTTCTATAATAATAAATAAATAAATAAATAAGGATATTTAAAGTTTTTTCGTCATATGACTTACATTTTAAATTTTATTTTGCACGATGTATAACGATAGTCTGGAACTTTTCGCCAGCAGTGTACATTATACGGCGGAAAAAGTGGACGGAATTAGGGCGATAGGCAAAATGCAGGAATGAACCTAATTCCGTCCACTGGACGGAATTAGGACTAGTCTGTAATTTCGATGCCCTAATTCCGTCCACTTTATTTTATTGTTTATTTTGCGTTTAATCTATATATAGTTATATATTACTACATTTTCTCAAACCTGAAGTTTCATAGATACAGAAAAGTCAGAAGAATTGATCATAATCCTTAAAAATCTTTCAAAAAATGCTTAGAACCAAAACATCAAATTCAAGGAGTTTGACATGATTTTTCTCAAAATATATAATTTTCATCTTTATTATTTAATTAAAAATAAACTATACGCGTTAGAGCCCTGAAATTTTCAGTATATTAACACTAATTAGTCAGGTATATGATGTCCTAAATTGCATCTCCATTAAATGCCCCAAAAAAAAGTTATTAGCGAAAATCAAAAGTGGACGGAATTAGGAGGGTGGACGGAATTAGGGCATTTTACGTTAGATGAATATTCTTTGTGGTTTTCCTCAAGGATTCAGTTCTCCTAAAGGATCAAAAAACTTACAAGAATTGGTCTCAGAGTCGATTGAATTGAATTTTCGGTTTTAATAACGCCATCTCTGTTTGTGTTTCTGAAATTTTCAGTTTGTTAACAAAACAAACACAGACATACAACTTAGTTCCTCTTCAGGAAAATTCAGGTGCATTTCCACCCAAGATAGATGACGCAAAAATGTGTAGGTTTGTTTAAACTTTCTCATCTCAATAACGGCTACCATTTTGATGTTTACTTCGGAGTGAATATGTTTATTTTCGGAGCAAAAGTGCAGAAGTCGATCCAGTGTCAAGTTTAATGGCAAATGTTTGTTTTTCTACTGCAATTGGTTGTTGTGGCGTTTCCAAATATTGAAACTTCTTCAATACACTTCGAAAATTTGCAGACAGGTTGAGTAAATAAACTTGAGTGGTTCTTGGGAAAACTTTACAATTTTCTCAGCTTTCAATGCATCTGAAGTCAATCTCAAGACCATTTCACATGCCAAACATTACTTCCGAAACTCTCCAGAATATTTAATAAATTATTTCTTATCAAACTCCACCGAAATGTCATATGATCCGGCGGCCATATTGGCACAAAACTTCAAAGGGTCACCAATTGACTTCTCCAATGATGACAACTTACTCCGAAACTAATTCCTTAATGGAAAGTTCACATCCCAAAGTAAAATCTCTTTGCTCTTCGCTTTTGGAGAGCGTAGTGACAACGACAACGTGAGAGTGATTTTTCATCCCTACCTCAGATATAGAGTGAAGCATCAATCCTTCTCTTTTAGCAAGAAGTACTTTTTCAGAGCACTTGGTTCAGAGCCATCTATGGGCCATTCGTTGAATTACATGTTTCTGCTGACACTACTCCGTGTGGTAGTATGTAACTACTGTCAAATGTGGATAATTTTTAGGTTCTCTACCTGAATGTAGACATGGGGTTGTGTGGCAGTGCGTGTCACCTACCATAGGAGACATGAACCGAACCCTCTTAATTTTACGGTTCCCGAAATACGTGACTCATTTCATTTATCACAACGTGGGGTGTGGGTTGGCAAGAACTAGAAATAGAGTCTATTTTCGTTGGAGACAAAGGGTACGCGTGGGTGTGTAAAGTGAAAAATCAAGTTCCTGTAGATGAGCAGGAAAAACTTTCAGGACTACGAACAGACCAAAATGGAATACAAGAACCTAACCTAAAATTCTGTAATCGAAAGGAAGCCATTTTTTGTTTGTGAAGGATATTCTAATTTTACAGAGTAACTTGAATGGGAAAAGAAAATTTTTCTTAAGGATGTGTGAATAGAATATTCGAGTGAAATTAAGAAAATTATATTTTCCGAGTTTCATTTGTTTTTTTTTTTGTTTTTTCGGTTTTCTACATTTTAAATAAATTACCCACTCCTTGAAAGTCCTTCGAAACACTCTAATTACGCCGTCACTTTTCCTTGTAAACAAAATTTAAATCCTCACACTAATAGACACCATTTATCCTTCCAGACTTAAACTCACATGTAGTAGAGTTTTGTGTTTAACAAACCGTTAAGGATTCAAATTCAAATTGAAGTAATTCATTTAATTAGTATGAGAATTAATTGAGTTTTTGTGTAGACAAATCCTTTTAATTGAATCATAATTTTATTTAATTGAATAATTTATTTATTTGTCTATCAAAATGGATTCAAACACGACTGGTGCAAACGTCACATTATGTCGGCTGAGGAAACAGTTCACCCTAAAGCGAAATACAGTAATACCTCGACTTACGCGAACCCGGAGTTACGCGATTTTCAAATCTCGTCTTTTGTTTGAGCGTCACACAAGTCTCGATTATCGATTATCGACTGCCCCCACACTATTGACTTGTCGCGCGGCATCAACGCACAGCTACACTTTATTTTGTGCTATGTCCTTATCCACGGAGTGCCTGTTTGTTATTACATTTTTGTATCCCGACTTACAAGAATTCGACTTACGCGCTCATCGCTCAGTCCCAACTATCGCGTATGTTCGGAGTATTACTGTATACCAAACGGGGAATGAAACATTTCTTCTTCACCCACGATCACGATAGAACAATTTTTTGCTTGTTTTCACTTAGAAGAAAAATTCAAATTCAAAATGGCGTGCACTTCAAATCATGCCAATTGGCGGGAAAAGTTGAACACATAAAATAAAGAAAAGCACACTTTCACAAAAGAAAATAGGAAACATAATTAAAGAAATTGAAATTCTGTACTTACTGTGTCCGCTTTTCTTTCCATTAGCCTTGCTTTTTGATTTCCTTGGATAAAGATGAATTTTACTTTGTCCGCACCCCATGATTCAAACGAACTTTAACCGTTCACACTGTTGCACACAATTTTATTTTTAATTATCTAAAAATTAAATTTATTTTTTTTAAATTTTCACTTCACTTTTGATTTTTAAAATTTGTATTTTTCAAATTCTCTTAATTAAATTCCGACACAAACTGGACGAAGACAACTTCGTATTTGATAATTAAATTTATTTAATTATTTCGTAACACATTTCCAGCATTTCTGTTTGATCGTGTTGAAAAATCTGATTATCGCCAACCAGTGAGCGACTTGTTAATTAATTAAAACTTAATAAATATCAAACTGATCATTGCTTCGCTTTGAAATGAAACTTCAGAAATGAAAATCGAAATTAATTTCAGTTTCTGTTTAAACGAAAGCCCCCCACACACGAACACCACTGCCACAAGGATCAGTTGACAATTTAAAATGAAATTTAATTTTGTATCATAATGAATTATCGATTTCACACTGATACAATAACCTAAACCACATGTTATGGTTTCATTTATACCACTTTGACCTGGTTATCCTTAATTTTGTGTTCATGGGAGAATGTCATCGACGTCACTGTGTGTCAATTGTCGCCGTATCATTATCACAATCAGTAATTTTGTTTTTTATTTTATTTTAAAATGGAATCAACTTAAATTGCCAACTTCGTATTATCCTTTATCACGTCCAGGATATCGACATTTCCTTTTGTTTCAGTTGCCTTTTGCCACCATTTTGTGAAACAAAAACCCAACCTACACACACAGTATTCCAATTCAATATGGTTTTCAATGTTTATTGATTTATTTTCATTCATCCATCTCCTTTCTTTTGTTCTCTATTTCGTTTTGTTTTGACTCTTCAGATTCACGGAAATCCAATTAAATTTTAATGATGTCCGACATTTTGGAAAATGTTGCCTTTCATTTTATTATATTTAGTCTTGCTTGATGCGAGTTTCCAATCGCTTTTCACCTGAAACACAAGAAAATTTATGTAAAACATTTAAAAGTAAATCGATTTTTTAATTTCATTAAGCACTTAAGAAAATTAGCGTTCTTAATTTTATTGAAGGAAGAATGAAGAATTTAACAAGAAATTCAAGAAAACATTGCAAATAAAAATTTGTCAAGAAACAAACGAGAAAATAGAAAGAAAACCAACAACAGAAATAAACGAAAAGTTTGAACAAATTTTTCTCGACCGTCCACCTGACGTCACTCACATGCCAAACGGCAGACGACAGAAAATGCATTTTTCCGTATTCAAATTTGATTTGTCTCATTGAGAGTGTGGCATTCTCTCACGAACACAGAGAGATAAGAAATTCATTTAAATATTTTCAAAATTACATAAAAGGGTATTTCGAAAAGCGTTTTAGAAAACAAATTTACAGAAACGGGGGGTAATGAGCTTAAGAGCTTTCAACGGTATAATGCTGAGTAGTCGTGGGTGGTTGGAACATGATTTAATTTAAAGAATTCAATTCTTACCCGTTCGCAAGCCCTTCCACATGACCTACCCCAAGATGTGGATCATTTCAAAGGAATTGCATATTGAATTCGTAGCATTATACCTCTTGATCCCTTTCGCCGTTAATCTCCGACCCATGTCCTTAAGTCCTGTCATACACATATCCTTTACGTGGTTATGCACGTCTGAACAACACAACTGGGATAGGATGTCGTCTAATAAAAGCGTGTTTTATCTATTTGAGGACGTGTGAAAAGTCATTCTGCCTGCAACGTGCTGCAGTCTAACCCCAACTCCAATCCTAGCGACGTGGAATCTGCAGTCTATAGAACAGGTCGAACCAACGAACCGATGTGCTATTGAGCACATAATACCCTGCTTAGCTACCCATGCCAGTGCCCCATTCCTGCCCCATGCCAGTCCTAGAGTACAGGTTATTGATCCGGTCTCTTTCATGTCATGAATAGCATTACTACCCTTCCCTCAGTAAACCCCATTTTGTAATCTACACCGAGCGATTTAAATAATAAAGGAAAAAAAGATGGCGGAATAGAAAATTTAAAACCTTTGCAATAACAGCGGGAGCACCTGCTTTAACAGAAAATCACAAAATGAAATTCGAAACTTAACGTTTCCCTGTCACTGCAACGTGAATGAGTGGGACAGAAGACAGGTAAAACGTTGATAAATTATTTAAAAAAAGAAAATTCTGTTACAACGTCTTATATAAATCACGGCGTTTGTCTTAAGTGTCAATAAAAATTGAAAATGCAGTAATGTCGAGTAATGGTTTCGTTTAAATGATCGTTTTTAATATTTACGATCGTTTTATCATTCATATTTTAGTTATCATTAATAATATTACGGTTTTTACTTGTTTTAAACGTAACATTGTGAGAGTTAAAAATAAAACCTTGAAAATGTTCCCACCAGCGAGACAGTTGTAGGGTTTTGCACAATGACGAACTTCAACTTTAAATTTTTAACAATTTCACGGTAGTTAAACATGTTTTAGTAGATTTTTTATATTTATGGAATTTTTAAGTAATCATTCATTAAAAATCCGTTTGTATTTCTTCAACAATTGTCTGCCAAAGGTCGATAGGGTTGAAAACGGGATATTTGCATTTTCGTGAATTTGTGTGTTCCATACGATTCAGGATAGCTACTGAATCCTAGATCCGATTTACACACGGGATATGCCATTAGATAGCACGTTTGATGTCCTTTTTAATTTATATAATTGATTTTTTGTCAAACATGTATTTTTGAAGAAATCTAGAAAAATGTGTCCCAGTCCAGACCGAATTGATACTCTGGTATAATATGCAATAACTTTTTAACGAAAATCTTAATTTTAAAAATTATAATGTCATTTTATGCTAAAATATATGTCCTTTTTAGGAAACATCACTTATTTCTTGTGAGAAATTTAGTGTCTAAGGTATTCAAGAAGATATGACTGAACATAAATCGGATTAATGCTAAGGTTTGATTCACAATAACTTCTTGATACAGATTTTGATTTCAACATTTATAACGTTCCACAATGAGAATTTCAAATCCTTTTTATAATATATAATTAAATTTTTGTATTAGTCCTTCCGTTATGGTGACATCCTGGAATATAAGTCGAACATGAAGATAGGGTAGGTGTTCGTACAAAAGGAATGATATATTCTAAATGCAAACTTTGATTTAGAGATGAATTACACCAATTGATAGAGATTTAATTCACCTTTCAGGGAAATATAAAAAGCTATTTGTTATAGTACGAAACAACCTAGCAATTGCTTCCAATATCGAAAGCAACCGTGTTTGACATCTCATGAAATGAAATTCTTCCGTTTATTTAAATTGAAACGTGACTTTGTGTCGAACATTCTCCATCGATATCAATAAATATGACTTCCAATAACTTCTGTTGTTTTCTTCCTCAAACCCTCTTGCACCCTCTTTGCAAACAAAAATTCGCTACTTATCATAGGGAGGACAAAAAAAATTCATACTCATGTAATGCAATGAAAAAACGCCGATAAACTCGTGATATATGAGTGTTTTTATATCTATTTATGTGCTAAAACATATATTACATTCATCGAAATAAGATTTTATATAAATATGAACGAAAAAATACGATATTCACAGCTTAAATCTGGTGATAAAGCATGATATCCAAGTGGATTTTGATTACAGTCATTTTTACAGCCGGGTAAATGTAATAACCGTGAATGATATGAGTAAATTTCTTCTTCTTCTTCTTGTTCTTCTCTTTCTTCTGGTTCGTTGAGTCCAATAAAAATTCTCATCAATGCAACACAAGAGAACATTTTAATTCCACAATTAACACTGGATTTAGATGAACAACGTTGAATTGATGAATTCAATAACAGATGGCGTCGCATTCGTTTATGTGAATCACTCAGTGCTTGACTCATTCTGTTATCTGTGAGCTGTATAATTTACAACACCACTCCACTTGAATTAACTTCGTCATTAACTCAAACGTCAAACGAAATCTGCATAAACCCTTCGTTCCAGTTGATTTCTATATCACCAAATTTATCTACATCAACTGTATGAATTTTGCACCCCTCTCTTCCATCTGACGTAATTGGATTTATCAACTGTTTTTTGTGAAGTAACGATAACAGCCAAGTGAATTGGGTGTATTATATAAATATTGTGATAAATCCTTTTTGGTGTTATCAGGAAATGTTCGTGTTTTGATTGACACCTGAAACATTTTATTGATTGCAACAGTGTCACCTTTTGTCACAGACATATATGTATGTAGGCGAATACATTCAGTTTGACAATTCAAACAATTTCCGGTTGAGTTCTTTTTTTACATGTATCACGATTTTTAACGCATTCCATTATTCAGCGAAAATGACACCATCAGAATGATTTTTATTTTGATTTTAGATGGTTCTTGTCTACCACAAGGTTGTGGAACAAACTTTGGAATTCATAGTAAACCCATCGAGTTAACAAAATCTAACAGAGAGCGATTGAACAAGTATACGAATATCCGCACAAAGAGAAGATGCCGAGAATAGTCGCGAGGAATTGTTGGTTTTCTCGGGGCTAGTCACAGTTTGAACTTTGAATGCTCATGAATTTTAGAGTTTGCCCAAATGCAAACAGCACATTCATATAATAAGTGCGTTAGACTATAAAATTTCGACCTTAGTTGTATAAAAAATATTTCTTTTTCCATATGGAATACACAACTAACAAGGCCAATCATTTTAATTTCACCTGAACAAACAAGTTTTTCCTTTTTTGTTTTTTGTGTATTAAAAAATTCCAGACATTCATCTGTTTTTCATGACCTTGCACCTCGCCTCAGGGTCTTTCATTAAATTTTCCTCTTTGGGACAAACATTATTCGGGCAAAAACCCACAAAAGCCAAAGGGATCATGACTTTTTAGTTAGATCCTAATTTTTTAAAGGACTCATTTCAGTTTGCATACTTCCAGGATTTATCAAATTGTCAAACGAACTTCACTCCTTTCTTCTTCATTTTTGACGATTCCCTGACAGTTCATAAATGTGAAATTTTCGGAGAAAATGGAAAAAACAAAACGTATATGTACTTATGTCTCAATTTCCTCTTGCATACTTCCAGGCAATTTTCTTTTTTCTTCCTTTTGACAACTCTCTGACAGTTCATGAACATCAAATTTCTGGTGTTTCCAAACAAAACATTTGTATGGATTTACTTCGTGCTTTCAGTGACGTTTTACCATGCAGTGGGTGAAGAGAACACATGAGAAGAATTTTCCTTTACTGTTAATTTGCTGCGTTTCCCTTCGAGGCATGCACTGAACTTTGCACAGGACATTGACCTCAACTCAACTCGTACATGACATGCATGACAAAGCAAACATTACGTGCGCCATGGAAGTGTTGACGAGCGAGTGCTGCCAACATTTCAGTAAGTACCTTATACACTTCCTTGTAAATGCGTTCGTTGCTAGTGTCCTGTCGAATAGGACAATAGTATCGCGAATAAATCGTGATAAACGTGATTTATCTGTTTCAACTTTTATCACTCGAGCGACATGTCCTTGTTGTCGTTGAAGGACATTCAGCCCGTACAGGATTCTGATCCAATTTTTCCATATGCAAATCCCAATCGGTTATGCAGTTCACGAGTAATTCATCCCCAGTCGATTCATGTGCAGGTTCAATTTAAATTGATTCCATACAAGCTGTGCCTGGATTTGGGTTTCGAGTTTCAAGGATGTTTTTTGGCTTGGGGCCGATGGGAATTGGTTTTTCAAATCAATGAGAGGAGGAACACTGGAATCATGAATTTTGTTTTCAAATTGCAAAATTCATATCAACTCAATCTGGTGCAGACACTCGTTCATGTGTACTGCATTCACTCGTAAAGTCATGCCAGGACGAGGTCATCCATAAATATTATGTTCAAATAAAAATGGTAAATCAAAATGAAAAACAGGAGCCGAAGGATTAAGTTCAGAACTTGGCAGCAGCAACTCCATTTCTGATGTGAAAATGAAACGACTTGTTTCAAGAGCGAACCTTCAATCAATCGAAAAAGAAACCACAAGGATGACGCGTTCAGACTCGTAACAAGAAGTGCATCGAAATTGTCATTATTCGTTTTCTGGAAGGACATTTTGTTTAGTCCCCTATACAGGCAGAGATGCAATCAACAATTTATTTCTAGGGCTGACCATCCTTGTGGAAAAGGAGGAATTTGACAAATGTTAGTGTCCATTTGCATTCCTGTAGTTACTCTCGATGTTTTTCGGGCTCGCAAATCAGAAAAAGAGGATTCAAAGCATGAAAACTTTTAACCCCCAAACTGACATAGATGGAACAAATGCAAAGAACCAAAAACGCTATCAATCATTTTTGTCAGGACAACGCACACTTGAAAATCCCTGCTGACAAGAACATTTAATATAGGTCAACTTTGAAGAGAGTCCTTGTAAACAAAGTGGGACACATTTAAGAATAGCCCAGTAGGGTCGAATGCATTCCCCCACGAAGCTTGATCGATTGATGTCCTGGAAAAAATTTCTGACAAAGGGTTAGTCCTTCATTTATTCAAATACAAAAGGACGAAAATATTTCATAAGTGAAGTTTTCATAAAAATGATGTTTTCAGTTAACTTCAGTCCTCCCACCATTACATCCGCATCCCTGCTATTCCGCACGACGGAGCACTCATTGACATCATTACAGTAACGCCTCGAAGAGAGAAATTGGCAAAATTGGCAATACTGGTGTCAGGACTATGAGGTTCAATCATTAATTCCAAGAATCCTTTCAATCACAACGAACGGAAGTGAATTTTTTTACCATCGATTTTACTTCCTGTTCCCTTTCACTGCGAAATCAATAGAAAAATACTTAAGGATTTGACTTTGTTTGATTTCGATTCACATGGTAGGAGTCAGGATTCAGGTGGGAGACGTGTAAGGATTCTTTTGTGCTATGAAGGAGCCAGCTCCTTGAACCGGATGTGATTCGAAGAAGAATCTACTTCAGGAGAAAAAACTTTGAAGACACTTTAACAAATAAAACAAAGCCACATAGCACACAGGATGGAAAAAATGGCGTCAACAGTCAAATTCAAGATTCATTCCTCAAAATGAGTTCGTCCTGAATTTGTAAAGACCCACACAATAAGGATATAGTTTTCGGTTATCCTATATCTAGGCCTCTTAGCACATACTTGAATTTGTTTCGATGGTATTTTTGAAAAGGATATGTTGATCCTTTTGTTCGCGTCAGCGTTTGAAAGAATCCTATAAAAATCACTTAAGAAATTGATACGAAAATAACAAGCTTAAATATTGTTATCGATATCGGATATCTTATACATATCGTTTTTGGGGGTTTTAAACGTTTAATTCTGACGGTTTCTGTGTTCCAAAACATAAATCCTGTGTGTATGCAAAGTTGATGGTGATGAAATGGAATCAATTTTTTGGTCAATTTCTCCCCTTTTTTGTAAGGAATTCCTTCAATTAACCATGATAGTGACAGTGATGGTAGTGGTACACTTATGGGACAATGTCTGGAGATGGAAAAAATAACGCCGATGTGTATGCAAAATTGATGGTGATGAAATAAAATCAGTTTCATTGTCAATTTCTTCCCTTTATTCTGTAAAAATTCATTAATGGTTCCTTCAATTAACCTCAGAGTGGCAAATGTACAATGTCATCCACAAGGACTAATGCTGGATTCAATGGTCCGTTCGGCGCGTGCGGAACTGATTCGTCGAGAAGAGAGTGTCTTGGCTCATGATTCATTCGTTCGTGATGAATCTGCTACACTCTTTAGAACAATCCACAAAAAGATCGACGCGACGCGGAACACATTCACGAAGAAAACAAAAATCTACCACACGAAAGTTGAAGTTGGTTCAACTTTGGCAGAGAGAGAACTGAATTCGCCGCAAAATGAGTACGGCATGAGAGTTGTCAAAACTCAATATAAAAAAACAGTTCTGCACGCGCCGAGTGAATCCAGCTTAAATCTGGAGGAGGAAAACATAACGCCAGTGTTGATGGTGATGACATAATATCAATTTTTTGGCTAAAATTCATTTAACGTTCTTTCAATTAACCTCAGAGTGTTATGGAAAAGTACAGATTCTCGGCAAAGATTATTGAGTAAATTGGAACCATTTGGTTGTATCATCGCCAGCTGTTATTCGTGGAATTAGATAAATAAATTATCTGTAGTCGAAGTGATCCTTCCATCTTATCCGAAAATACTTCCATCAATCGATTTTCTGACATCCGAAAGACGAACAGAAATAAACTTCAACCTAAATTCAACAATCACTCAAAGGTCATTCTTAGGTCAAGGTGTTTGGGATCCAGGAAATCATCTTGATGACACTTTCCAATTCCCACTGAAATCTTCTAGGCATGTCCTTTTTCACTTTCCTCCCTTTGGCATGAATCGTTTTAGGCAATAAATCACGCGACATGGAAAAATCGTCTGCATGTGCCATTTTGGTAATCATTTCTGTCAGGATTTTCCACCTCAAAAGGCACAACATTTTCCTTCAAACGAATTTGTGGGATATTTTTATGGGGGATAACATTATGAATATAGTAATATGAAATGTAACAAGTTAAAGTAACATTTCCTGCATGCATCGCTGGTAATTTAATTTAAAATATTAAATAGAAAATTTTAATTGATTTCAAAGTCAATTTGTACCCATTCAATACAGAAATTAATTTTTCAAGCGCTATCTTCAATTTGAAATTTAAATTTAGTTTGATTTACAGAGAAACCCACTCAAATGTCACTTTGAAATGATCTTCAGAGATGAACTCATGGCATGCATACACGAACGAATTAGTGCATGTCACCGGGTCTAAAATTTATCAGGATCAAAGTCACGTGACAGCGTCGACATCACGGTAGACCTAATGTGCCCTGCAGGCTAACGATGTATCCGACACAACCAAGCGCAAAAATTCCTCCCCAACAGTGGCGTGTACAGAAAAAGGGAATTTCCAACAAAAAAAAGGACATTAGGGAATTGGATTTTTTGAATTTATTATTAGAGCACCGCCAGAAGGATATTATACTTTTTCCAAGGGATAGAATTGAAGTTTTAGTGAAGATAAGCCGAAGGATGGACAAATACGAGAGGAAGGAATTTAATTTGAATTTTAGCCACGCCAGGATTCTAGCGTTGACATGCTATTGGTAATTTTTGTTGTGGGGAGAATCACATTTTTCCTAGTATCAAAAATCCAGTTACTGTAAATAAATTTAATCAAATCCAATAATTAATCGGATTTTTTTGGTTTTTAAAATTTGCGGTTCATTCACAATGGCGTCCATTTCAAGGTGTTCAAAATATTTTACGTTAATCACGTTTATAATTAAAATTAAACTTTTTAATTATCATAATTCAACTTGCGTTATGCAAATTTCGATTGAAATGCAAATTCAACAAATTTAATTTATTCGGGAAATCAACTCAGAAATTTGAAAGTTCTGGAAGCCATGTTGGAAAAGTTCATGAATCGTCAAGTGAAAATGAAAATTTCAAAATTCACAAATCCACGAATAGTGGCAACGGAATGTTCCTTTCTCATTTTGTTCTTCACAAATTCAGGGACTTTAAATCCAAAAACTGCAATGGAAAATAAAGGAGGATTGGTGATAGCGGAATGATTCTTTCTCATTTTTGTGAGTGGGAGTAAACTGAATCAATGTCACATGAAAATACGTTGACATTTTTCTGGTTTATTTTGACCCTGACTCAGGCAACAACCGGATGTCCTTAGGAGAAAAATTGTTATTAATAAAATAAAAACATTTTTCCTTGTGAAAAAAGATAATTTTCCATTTTGTTTTTACAAAACTGGAACCTTCAAATGAAATATTCAAGATAAATTGAAATCAACTCCTTCACAAAGGATTCATGTAGAATTCGTTCATGTATTTCATGAGCTGGAAAAGGACTTTGTATCCTTTTCATTTTGAAATACAAAAAAATAAAAATCATTTCAATTCCATGATATGAATTCCTTGATGAAATGTTTCGAAGTTTTTCCTTGATTCACTTGACATTTCCTGATCCTGTCAAAAATGGAGCCTTGACTCCAAGGATACGTTTTTCATATATTTTGTTTTTTCATCTTTCTCATTCATCTTTTCTTTCATTTTTCATTTCCGCGTCATTTGCTCGCCATTCAAATTGACTTTTGTCTGCTAATGGATACAAATATGAATAAGTTTGTCCCTCTTTCCTCGTATACTCCTGCTTGTGTTCATTACGAAAACTGGATCATATTCACTCGGATTTACATCAATCGAATTTGACTAATGAAACAGAGATGGCGCTGACAACATGACGAAGGAATCCTTTGGTATTTTAAAATATTTTGTTTCAGAATTTCTTCCATTTTAAAAGTTTGATATCGAAATAAAAACCGTCAGGACGATATAAATCAAACGCATATCCTTGGATTTATTGCCAGATACAACGATGAATCATTTTTAAATCCTTCGAAACAAGACAAAAAGTTCATTGAATTTCAGATGAGAAAATATCCTTGAAGGACTTGCACGTTTTGACTAAAATTTTTTTTATCGGAGGCACGTATAAAAATTACAAATGATTTATGATGAAATATTCCAAATCATCCGAGTATATCCTTTTCTGTCCGAAAAAAGTATTGCCTCAGACAATATGGCGTTTGATGGACTGAATGGAAGGCTACAAAACGGACTTAACCTTTACCCTTTTCCATCGGAATGTTTCATATTTCTGCAAGGATTTGCATTCTTAAAAAGGGACTTTTCTCGCTCAAAGTAAACCCAATAAACCGCACAATTTGATCCCACTTTGAGGTCCTTTTAGTCCTTAACGACATCAAAATATGAAATGATTTGATTTTAAATGTGAATTTCTTTGTTTCACACAACGTACAATATCATGACGAAAATGTCCTTAAAAAACTTGTAATAGACAAAAATGCACAATGTGTCCTTTTTTCCAAATATGAAAATAAATTTTTTGTAGCTATGCAAATGAAGTTGTAACGAAGCGAATAAAAAAATTCTGATGGAATTTTTATGCTGCAACAAAATTTGTAAATTGCATTTTTTAAAGAGGTCGTTGATCGTTATCCTTGGCTTGAATCTAATTTGATGAAGATGGATGTAAATGTGGGATGAACAATTTTTTGAATATATTTTCATATTTTCCACATTAACACACATCCCATGGTCGTGTACATGAAATTCTGCTACTTGAATCGCCATTTTCATATTTTCAGTTCAAGGATATTGTGAAAATAAACAGGATTTCAACGTCGAGACAAAATTAAGTCGACAATTTACAACATGCCGCACTTCATAAAATCACTAGAAATGTCATGAAACTGAATTCAGGATAATATCCTTGTCCCAATTTAACCGATTGGCTAAATGTCACGTTCGGTGAAAAACCCTTTTAAGCGAGCAATCAAACACAATCCCAGAATACATGACCTCGAAACCTCGACTCATTTAACAATTCAATATCCCTCGAAGAGAAAAGGATTTCTTCTTGGAAAATGGAAAATAAAACAAGAAATTAATTGAAAAGTGACAAATCTATTTCCACTTCAGGTTATTTTGTCCCTAGAAAATAAATACATAAATCGATAAAAGTCCTGGGAAAAAACATTCATTCAGTCATAATCACTTTCCTGGTTTGTCCTGTACAAACAACTCAAACTGCCACCTGATGGAAGAACGAGAACGTTCCTTCCTATTCCTTCAGTTCCTTCCTATCCTGGATCGTACCTTTTTCAATTTTTTGACGGATTGCTACAAAATGGCAGGCACACATTCTGACAAAATCAAAATGGCTTCACTCAGAGATTTCGTTTCTCCAGCATTCTTAATGGATTTACTGTGAAGGACGTGATTTTTCTTTTTGATTAATTTCAGAATCACGTGGAATTTTCCCAACTCAACCCAATTTCCAATTTTCCGAGATTCAGGTATCGACAAATTCACGGAAAAAGGAAATTTTCTATCGATTTGAAATTCGCCTTGAAGTCTGCCATTTCACACAAACACAAACACCTTGAGATCTGCAATTTTAAAAAACATCAAAAATTGAGAGTTGGTAGAAACTTTTTCACGTTCGAGTGGTTTATCCCGATCATAATCGATGAGTGAAGGATATGAGCAGGAACAATAAAGAAAAAAACCTTTCAAGGGTCATAAATTCCAACAAATGAAAAACATCCTTTCAATTTCCCTAATTCCCTGATAAGGGAAAATCGTGTGGGAGAAATTTTCTCGAATCAAGGACACGATCAAAAATTACTGAAGGTTTATTAAAATTAATGAAGGTTAACCCTTTCAATACCCGTTCAAAATGTAACTCTCCAATTCTACACAAAAATTTTTAAAATAACGGACAATTTGTATCAGCACTTTTCAAGTCCTTTCTCCTTTCTTCCGTGTCAACTTTGAATGTCCTTAATTGATGTTTTAATTAAGTTAATTTTTTAATTCACTTTTAATGGAAAAAATTTTTTAAAGGATAAACAAAGTTCTGTCTTCTTCCTCACTGGCGTCCTGGCGCCATCTTGAGGAGATTTTGAAACTCTCCACTCATGCTGGTGTTGAAGTTTAACACTTTTGTTTTGAAATTTAATCAATTTCCAATTTGATTTTCATTTTAATTGAGATTTTAAAAAGATAATAATGAAACAGAAAGTCGACAAGTGTCTTTGATAGAAAGGATAAGAACACTTTTAACGTCACACAAAAATGTCCTGAAGAAGTGACCATTAACCCAATTCCTTTTATGCATCATTGCGGACAATTTTAATTTGCCAGTAACTAAACAGTTGCTTGTAGAATCCATGGTGTAACGTGTAATTCAGCGAACAGCTCGTAAGTATCTTAGGAGACATTTTGAACGTCAAGTCCTTTTATTAATATAATAAACGTAGTCTGGATTTCAAAATGAATAGACTCTTCGAAGGAATGCCGAATGAATCAGAATATACTATATTGAATTGAATCAGGATGTTCCTTGTGATCAGGATGTTTGCCCAAGGATGTGACCACCGGATCTAGCTAACCTTTTTCAATTAGAAATATATATGGGGATAATTCTATCTTCTCCTTGGAAGAAATCAAAAATTGTCCAGAATAAACAAATAGTGGTCCTTCAAAAGGACTTCAACTTGAAGGATTTTGTTTCTCGTGTTTCCAGATCAAGAATCAAGAAAAGGGGAGACACCACCACCATTTGCCTAAACAAACAAACACGCACTGCACGTCACTTGGCATAAAATTAATGTCAAACGTATCCTTAAAAAGTTCCATCATGTCCTTAACAGGATATCAACTACAAAATAAGCTTAATGTACTGAAACGAAAGTCTGACAAAGTTTGCGACGTTTTATGGCTGCCCAGGTTAGCAAAGTAGGTGTTCAATGTACTGAATCCTTGCAAAAGTACATGCTTGAAGTTGTTTATTTTAAGATGTGCAATTAGGACATGTACCTGTTATATTAAATTTGACTTAAGTCACATGAAATCTTGGGATCCTTTGATGACATTTTCCTTCATCCTTTTGATCTCAGAAACTCTTGGTGGCTGACAAATATATCTCAACAAAATATTGTCAATGTCTGCAAAAATGTCGTCAAGTTTATCACAATCCAACATGTTGTGATAAAATTTTCTCATTTCGCAGGATATTTTTAGGCATTCAATGTGTCCCTATGACGAATCATCAAACCGAAATTATTGATCGTAAAATTCAGTTCAAGTATCCTTTTTTGCCCTTCATGCATAAAATTTCCCTTTTGTTCCCCCCAAAAAATATTGGACGAAAATAGAACTTGAAATGTTAGTCCTTGTCAGGATAAATCCATTTTCTACGCAAAAATGATGACTCTGTGTTCGCTTTTTTTGAATGAATCTCTTTGACGACGAAAGAAAAATATTTTTTTTCTAAGGACATTTTGCAGGACAAGCATTTATCCCTAAGTAAAAATGAATTGACTTTCTTTCAGTCCAAATATTCATTCTGTCAAAAACATGAATCCCTTTATCCGTTCTCAATTTATCGAGGGACGATTTAATGGAACAGTTCTCACGTCCTCCCTTGTACCTTGCGAGTGACCATGTAAGCGCAGATTTTTTGTATGGAGAAATGAATTTCACAAATTCTTTTCCCTCGCATCGTGGATGGAGGGGAAATCTTTTTCTTGATGCGTGACAAGTTTGACGAGCATTCGTGCTTGACATTTCAGGAATGTGTAGAAACGCATTAATCGTTTATAGAAAAATGAAGGTTTGCTTGCTGGTGGAAAGACGTGTCTAACAATTTGGAAAATGTGATTCATTTCGTTCCGCCTTAAATTTGGCAGCGTTTGCAATGACGCAAACCCGAAATTCGTTGCTAAATTTCTCACTCATCTGAAATAAAAAATTGAAATTGTTTACCACCCTCTGACGGTGGAAAACATAAACAATTTGCATTTGATTTGTAGTTAATTTTAGCGATTTCAAATTCATTACATTTGAAGTCGAATCTACAGAACAGTCGACCAGTGCTTTATTAAATCACAGTTCATTGAGAATTGGCAGTTGGTATTCATTGCATCCGCCCCCGTTTGAAATAAAACGAAGCCAAGGTCCAAACCAAATCAATTCGATTCACACACAAAATGGCGTCATTCAAACTGCATTTCCGACCCAATTTAAACGAGGGAAAATTTTTGATTTAATGAATTTGGGCTAACACTTAATAAAACAGTAGCACTTTTCTGCATGGGGGATAAATTCCGGAATCCCCTTAATGGCAACTTAAAAGCCAAATACCCGTGTAAGTGACTGTGTGAGATAAAAAGTTAAGAACACTTTTTTCGCACTATTTACCCCGATCCCCGGTGGTTATTTTTAACGACGCTATAAACCAAGCAACAGAGTGTTGATGGGCATGTTTTATTAATTGAAATGTGTATGGAACGGTGCAAAATTGTGCCCTTAAAAAACTGTACGTGCCCGTTTTGCCGTATTTGTCTCATCAAACTTTTACATGTGACACTAAAAACCACTTTGTAGAGGTTATGTAAAGTTACAAGTCGATTTTTACATCTGAGAAGGTGCTTGTGCTTCAGTTTAAGTATCACCCTGTGGAATCCCAATTTCCCACATACACAAATTACTCTCGGAATGATAATTATATTTCCTAGGGTCAACCTCGTTTTCATGTGTATCCTTTAATGATTCTCACAGTTTTGATGAGTTTTGAACCAACGAAGTAATTGCTACAGGAACGACAAACAATTGATGTCACACTTTCAAAGGAGGTGGCAAGTGTACAAATGTTAATGTGTGTTTGTCGCTTCAAAATTCATTAACTCCTATTTATTTCCCATTGATTTGTTGTGATTGTCAACCAACTAAATAAGAAACTTAAAAATAGCTGCCGTTTTAAATCTTGCGCTCTTATTGAAACATACTCCATAAACATCCCACTCTCGACATCCTAGTTCACCTGACATTGGAGTTGTTTGGGAAGTCTCCACAAACCGAATTTCATTTATATCCTGAGCTTATAGTGTTTTCCGCGAAATGGTGGTAATTCAATTTATCCAATAATTAAGATCACTTTTTGATGGAGCAAAAATAACTTTTTATGTAAAATTAACTACCAAAATCTGTATTGATTTTATCTGCTGTCGTCCATTTAGTTAATGTCAAAGCCATTTAACTTTACTACACCTCGTTTAATTTTAGCTTAACACACGAAAATAGCTGAAAAAAATTTATCTTTATCTCCTCTAAATGCGACGAGCTATAAATATTCATTAAATTCGTGATAGTTAATAGAATTTCGAAATTAGTGTAGTTACTACAATCTAAACATGTTTTTTTTGTGTGTGAAATTAACAAAATTTATCCTGGTCCCTCATGATAACCAAAAGAACAAACTTTTTGCGGCATCCCGAAAACCTAAACCGCTGCGTAATTGAATGCGTTAATTATAAAACAGAGCCTTAATGGGAAATATCCTGAGACAGGATAATATCCAATCCAACCGGCAATGCAGGGTGTACATCAAAAATATGTATTTTCAGGTCAATTAAATTTCATGGCACCACCAGAACCAGAAGTGGTGTATTCCTATTTTCTCATTTTGAAAAACGAAAAAAGAGAATAGGTTTAGGTTTAGGTTTGAATGGTATTTCTCGTTAATAACATAATTTACCATCGTTGCAAATAGTTAGGGATAAATTTTTCACGAATTCCATTAACAAAACTACCCCCATCCCGGAATTCACAGAAGGTTTAGGGTTTAATCTCAGTTCCAGTGGTGCCTTACGGCTAATTTGGTTTCCCTACGAATAGTAGTGGGTGGAAGGAAAAGTTTCCGAGATAATATTATCTCAGGCGAATAATTCACCTGACGACAAGTGATCCGGAAAATCGTGTTTTAAAGCCAAGCAAATTCCATAATTTGAATATTTCTCAGTTTAAATAAACTCCCACACACAGGAGTATCAAAGCAAGTTTATAAGACACATTCCTTTCACTGTATCCTATTAATTTGAATACCATTTCATGATTTTCGAACCTTGTAACCACACGCCAAACACACAAAAGGAACAAAACTCACATAACACATGAAATTCACTAAACAAACGTCAAAATCCTTCAACACTTGAAATTGCATACTTTCCGGCTATTGATTATCTGTCAATTCCAGTTGAATTGAATTGAAAATGTGGATTAATTCAAAATGATTTTCAATTGGAATGATTGAATTCTGTCGGTTAGCAGGTGTAACATCATTTCAAATAAACCAAAAATTGAAATTCAAGTATTTTTAATTAAAAATTTTGCATAGAAACAATGCCGCACAAAGCGTAACTGGGAATTTCTAAACAATTCAATTACCAATAGATGGCGGTATTCAGTGGGATAGTAATGCAGGCATTTCCTGGTGAATTTTAGTATGTGTGTAGACAAAAATTTTGGAGAAATTGATATTAACTTTCCAAGTTTGCTGACGTCTCGAATTCATTTGAAATTGTTAAATGGGAAAGAGAGACCAAACCTCATTTGTGTAAGTATTTATAATATTCTGGCCACTATCGTTAGTTAACAAAATTTCTGTTAAGAAAATTAAAAAATTTGGTTTTTAACAGAATGCTTTAAATTGGTATTCTGGACACAACTTATTTTCGAATCTGTTACATTTAAATCGGAACAAATTTTAATTTCGAAACCAGTTTGAAGCCAAATCAATAAACTTTCTTAACACTTAGGAACTCGCGCCCAATTTTTTTTTTTATTTTTGTTAATATTTTTTTAATTATTTTTTACGCCACTCGTCGTGCTACACTATCGTAGAAAGGTACTAAGAGCGGCAACGTTGCAAACGTCAAAACTGAAAAGTTATTAAACATAAAACGAAGGACTGGGTTCGTTAGTCCCATTAGCAAGTCCTTAAGTGTTAAGTTTAAGTCGACGAATTTCAGGCCTGTTACGGTAAGGGATGCTTAATAGATTTTTAGCAGAAAACCTCTTTCGAAATCTAACAACAAGTTACACGGGATGTCAAATCAACAGAATCTGTTACGTGCACTCATTATTTGAAAGTTTGACTCCACAAGAGAAATTCAAAGCCATCTATGAGCCATTTGTCGAATTACATGTTTCTGTATGCAAGGATCAAAATGCAATGGTTTATCTTGACTTGTGCATGACAGTTGCTAGTTGAGCTGTCTCTCTCCCTGGTGACATTCACTAAATCGTTTCCATTCCAAAACCGCAGACATGTTTTATTTTTTATGAAACCCTCATTAAGTTTTTATTTTCTGCACTTTGGCAGCATTGATTTCATGACATTCACCCTCAGCAGTGATAATTCAGTCATCCAAATGAGCCACATGAGGTTCGTGTCACATAACATTGGCCAGTTTACAATTTTCATGGTTTCATGATTGTCATCGTGTTTCTACGACCCGCATTGATGTCCATTTGAGTGGTCATCTTAAACTGACATCTGCTTCAATTCCACAAAAAGGACATTTTGTGGATTAGTGATTTATCGACCAAAAATTCAATTTATTTTAATTTATTTTGCAATAAAAGCGTCCAATTCTTTTGAGAGGCAAAAATGTTGCTAATTTTGAAAATCATCCCTTGAAGAAGTCGCCAATTGAAATTCTGCTAGTCACGTCATATTGAACCAATGACTCACTATTGACAAACAAACATTAAAAATTTTAAGGGTGATAAGTTAACTCAATTAACACGAAATCTAAGAGCACGTGGTGAAATGATAGTTCCCCATGGACACGACACGAGTGATTCCCTGGTCACGCACTAACTTCAAGTTAACCCAATTCAAGGATAACACTTCTATGAAACTGAACATTGTTGCAGTTTTAAAATTGTTGTAAACATGAAAATCTAAATTTGAACAATTATTTACATTAATTTGTAAATTTCCAAGCGTAATTCAGTGATTTACATCCGAAAATTTCAAGATTTATTCGTTCTACAGTCGTGAATCAAAATGTCGTCACAATAGAAATGTTCTATTAAAAGCCAACAGACAAAACAAACAAACAAACAAACAACAAACATTAACAGACAAAATGTCTGCTTTACACGTTTCGATTTGAAAATAATTTCATTAATTTTAGCAGCAACAAAGGGTTGATTTGTTTCGTGTCCTTTTGTGGAATTTAAAACCACCATTAGTGAATTTTTAATTTAGTGGATTGTGTGGATAAGAAATGTCGTCCTTTCGTCTGACATTCGATTTGAGTGTATATTTATCCCGACTCAAGGGTTTCGGTTGCAAGGAGCAAGTTGTAAACGCTCCTTCAGACAGTCTTATACAAATTTAACATGTGTTTGTGTCGATTCCTGTGAATTTGCAAAGGGGGAATGGATGTTTGTATGTACACAGAACTCGCATTTCAGCACATCTGAAAAGGGAGTGCTTTGCGCAGAAGATTCTAGGGAAGGAATCCTGACACGAAAATCCTGGAAAAAGGACGAATTTTATACGTGAAATTCAAATTCACTTCTCACCGTCTCAAGTAATCCTTCAAGTTTGACAGGTGTCAAATCGCGTCCAACTTCACTCTAAATCCGATTTTATCCTGGCGGTGGATTTGAAATTTTGAATAATTTCCAACTGAATTTCGAAATGATTTCTAATTAAATTTGGAATTTCAAAAAATTAATGAAATTATTTGAATTAAATAACAAATACACACGCGAAAACGAAAGAGAAACAAAATCGTTTGTTCTCTTTACGCGCGCGCCGTCATTTCGTCTCGTCCTGTCGTGCGAACTTTTGTGGAATTTTTATGTTTTGTGTTTTCCACTTGAAAATTCCTTAGTTTCATGCGTAAAATTTTACATATCTCGTGTCTTTCTAACAAATGACACTTGGTAGACCGAGCACAGTCGCACTCTTTCCCACTCGCATCCTTTCGAGACTGGAGAGAATCGCATCTGCTCCTGTTTTTTCGTGTGTTTCCAATTTGATTTGTCTACTTTTAGGCGATTTTGATAATTTCACTGAAACGATTTTGGAATTAATGAATTTTTTCGAATTTCCAGGCGACAAATCGCTCACAACACTTTCACATTTTGTTTTGAATCGTGCATTCGTGCGTAGGTATACACACGCGATTAGGAATGACAGCGAATTGAACGAAATTTCTGATTCTTATTGGAACTAAACAAAATAAACTGCCAGGAGGCAAATTGACGGAACGAGAGAGAAATTTTCTGTTTTATGTTGATTGAAACAATTTCTCAATGTATTTCCTTTTGTTCTCATTTATTTTCCACGGAATAACACCAAAAATATCACGATTTTCCACGCGAACGCTTCGTCACAAACGCACCGATGGAAAATTGTCGAAAAACTAAACGCCAATTGGGAAATTTTGTTTGTCTCTCTTACACATGAGCGAAATTTACCCAGGAAAAATCCCTTCGTATTTGTGATACTGGTGCAACAACAAAACACGTGCAAAATGATTTGGTTGTGTGCGAGAGTGATGAAGAGAAAAATGTTTTCCCTGAGTGGAAAGGTGAAAATGCGAGAGGAAAAGTGAATTCTCTTAAAAACGTTATAAGGACATTCTAATTTGGGATTTTTTCTCATTGACTGATAACGAAGCGATTTTTTCTCTTCGGGAATTTGACTCTTGTGGGATTTTTTTGAAAACTAATTCAATTGTCGGTTTTTCAACGGATTTTTCCACGGAAAATTCTAATATTTTCATGGAAATTCTTTGAGAAAATTATGTTTTTTAAATTACTTGGTATTTTCCATTTTTCTTTAATTTGGCGACAAAAACTTTGCAAAACGTATAAAACTGACAAGATTTTGTGACATGTAAATGTCAAATATATTTTCATTTAAATTTTTATCATAGTATTAGTTACATGCAAATGCATTTTATAGCTTTTGTAAACGTTTTCGAACCTTTATCTATTTTATGAATTCCTTGAAAATTCTTTGACAGTTTTGGTCAATTTGGCGACAAAAACATTGCAAAACGCATAAAAGTGACAGAAGTTTCTGTTCAATTGTATCATTTTCTTCATTTATATTTTTATCATAGTACTAGTTACATGTAAATGAATTTCATAGTTTTTGTAAGTATGTAAGAACCTTTTTCTATTTGATAAAATTCCCTCAATCCAAACAACTTTTTTATATTTAACCTTGTTTTAAAATTTAACCTTGTTTTCATCCTATGTATGTACATGTGTTGTTTTTTGAACTAACAATGAACGTAGGATGAATTTAAATTCATGAAAGTTATTAAGAAAATGTTAAAGAATAAATCCTGAGTTATCCCCATTTAAACGACATACATTGCATTAATCCATCTAAACGTAACCACTTATAAAACATTTCTAATCCCACTTATTCGCAATTGAACCAGATTAAAGGCTAAATGATGCGATCTAAACGACAGTGTTTCCCTTCTAAGCAAGATACATTCATATGTTTCCTTTGGGTCATTGCCTTAAATCAAAAGGCAAAAGGAAAAAATACGTTTCTTGGTTTGTGTCTATTCCTTGCATTAAAGTCAACTTTGTGTCATTTCCTCTTAAATGATGCTTTACAACATGGTCGAAAAAGAGGCTTTAGAAAATTAAAGGATCCACAACGGAGACAGCATTTGTTCCACAAAATTGCTTATCATAATGAATAAACAGTCTCCGTTGTCATTAAGACATCTTATTACAATCACCATTAACCATTTGGTATTTATCCTGCTGTAGCCCGGTGTATCCTTGCATTCATTCTCATTTGGCTGATTAAAATCTACTCTATGACACAGCAGAAATACAAAAAATATCCTGAATAAGCTTTATTTATCCACATCCTCGTACACGGACATAACCTGCGAGAATTAAAATATCCTTGAAAAGCTTATGTTGGCGCGAGACATTTTCAAGTTGGATCCCCAACGAGGTAGGATTAGTTGTGGATTTTTTAAACAATTTTCCGGGTTTTTTTTTCAATCCAAACTTTTGCTTTATCACTTTAATTTGTTTTTCCTTCAGTTTTCCACACAGTTTTCCACCTTGTCATGCATTTCACGTTATTGTTAAGGTATTCAAAATAAAGTTTTTACATTTTGAAAAACATGAAATGGAAATTTCTGGGAAAATGTTAAGTAAAAAATTCTTTTTTTCTAAGAGTCAATGCGAGGTAAGTTTACCTTGAATTTAGGTACTGTCAGAATGTGATACTGCTACTTTTCAACTTGTGTGGAAATTCTTCATTAAGCACTTTTTGCCAGGTTTGTAAGGGAAACTTTTAAAAGTTTTGCATTTCAAATGAGGGTGGAATGAAATTGCAAGAATAGCTATTTATGTATCAAGGGTGTAAAGTGACGCTTTCTTGCATTCGTGGATTGCAGCATTAGTATAAGGTCCAGTCGCAGACGAGTGGCGCGAGACGAAGTCGAGTCTTTGTACGAAAGCGTCATGACCGAGCGCAATTGCAGCAACGACTGCAAGAAAGAGTTATTTTACATCCGTGGTGCATACAATAGTTTTTGCAACAAATTCGTGGAAAGTTGAATTTGAGATTAATCTAGTGAATATAAATAATAAGTTGCGGTAAAATAAGATAAGTTTAGTGTGTTTGGGAATCGAACGTTTTGTGCACGCAAAACGCACATCGAAAATTCAACTTTCGAAGCAAGAGATCGTAAGAGATTTTATTCTAACTTACGAAGGTCAGGAAGTCCTCACACTAACAGGATAACGATAGCCGAAAGAGAACATTAGAGGGATCTTGTGATTCATAATTATTCAATTTTCATCATCTTATCAACAAATTCATGGGAAAAATTCTGCAAAAATAGTTTTCCTCGTCTCTTCGAAGTTATTTCAATAATAATTCAGGATATAAAAACTTTTTAAAACTTTCATAATGTCTGCTCACTTTTTAATCGATCCTTTTATAAAAGGAAATGCTTTTAAATAATTAGCAACAGACAGACATGAGAAAATGCAATCAATTTTCTAATAAACGAAACTTAACTTGAAATGAAAGTGCATTTTTCATCCCAGCCATAAGGGAAAACAATTTAAATAAAGTCATAAATAATTGCACAGGTACACCACTCCCTGGAATTCCATTTCCACCCCAGACCGTACGAAATTCCGAAACTTCCTTACAATCTATGGAAGCTCCATAAATCGATAATCACTCCATAAATCGTAATTTATCACAGGACACTCAAATTCTGTTTACCAAAGTCGGTTTGGAAGGAAGTGTTGCGTTCGTCTTCATGGTAGTCGTCCTTTATTTCGTGTTAAATTAAACAAAAACTTTAATTCAAGTGCTGATATAAATTATCCTTATCTGATTGCACTGATGAGGAATTCTTAAAACGCACGACTATCCTGCATTTTAAGGATTAAATTTTAAATTTATCTTTGCCAGTTGAGAACAAAAGGAACATGACGAAAGTTCTCGTGAAGTTTTTAACTTTTGTACAAGTTTATATGCTTGTTGCTCTCGTTCATGGTTTTCTGTTGTTATTTTTGTTTATTCTTAAAGTACATGACACCAATTCGGAAAGTTTCCTTTTATTCTTCAACCACGAAATTTTGTTGAGTTTGTTTGCAGAATGAAGTCCTTACCATGACATGGTTGCATGCCCAGATGCAGCACTTTATGCGGTGAAGTAGATTTTGCTAGACCCATTCCAGGGGTTCCACTAACATGACTCTTATTCTAAATCAAATGGAGTATCAGTAGAGTCCTTAACATTGCAAACAAATTTGGTACACCACTGTCGATATATCGACTATCACTCGGAGTGAGAGCCATCTGTAGGTGAACAATAATCAACGGAGCTAATTTCGCAACTGACACTCTTCGTTCCACTGAACTTGGTGCTCTGGCAGTTGCTAGTCATCATAGAAATCTCATTCTGTAGCTGTCAAAGAAGGTCTTGTTTAAGTGAAGAAATCGGCATTTTTGCTCCATGCCATATTTAGTTAATAAATAAATAATTTAATAATACTATAACCTCCCCCAGGGATTAGAGGAAGTCATTCAAAATGTCTGTGAGAGTCATCAATGATGAAGCACATTTCCAAGCTGAACTATCAGCGGCTGGTATTCGTTTGGTTGTAGTTGATTTCACTGCAAGTTGGTGAGTAATTCACCGTGAAATTTCACATTTTGAAATTAAAATCCAAAAATAAAACAATTATATATTTTAGGTGCGGCCCATGTCAAAGAATTGCACCATTATTTGATCAATTGCCCAATAAATATCCACGTGCTGTGTTCTTAAAGGTAGACGTTGAAAAATGTCAAGAAACTGCTGCTGCTCAAGGAGTCTCAGCAATGCCCACGTTTATCTTCTACCGCAATAAAGTTAGCTCCATATCATTGTTACTGTGAAAGATTTTATAAGTGAATTTTTAGACAAAAATCGATCGTATCCAAGGAGCTGACATTCAAGCACTTGAAGCTAAAATTCAGCAGCACATTGGAGCTGGAGGAGATGACCAAGGTGAAGAATATGGACAAGGATTGGTTAGTTTGTGAATTTCTTATTTCATCAGATTAGATATAATATCGTTATAATATCGTTAGATGGACTTGAGTACATTCATTACAAAAAATCAATGCGAATGTCTCAACGAATCCGATGATCATCCAATGACACATTGTCTCACCAAGGAAGGAGGATTCTTACAGTCGGACGTTGATGAACAATTGATTCTATCGATAACATTCAATCAACCAATGAAAATTCATTCGTTACGAATGAAAGCACCACTTCAGTTAGGACCAAAGGATATTAAAATTTTTATTAACCAACCGAGGACAATCGATTTTGATATGGCCGAATCATGCACTTCAGTACAAGATTTTTCGTAAGCACATTGTTCATGAAATTGTTATAGTAATATTATGTTTGCCCATGATTTCAGGCTAGAACAAAAAGAATTAGAAGGGAATCCAATCACTTTGCGATACGTTAAATTCCAAAACGTACAGAACATTCAAGTCTTTGTGAAAAACAATCAGTCTGGAGGTGAGACAACACAAATTGATCATCTCGCATTTATCGGATCTCCAATAACTGCAACAAAAATGGAAGATTTCAAACGTGTAGCTGGAAAAAAGGGTGAAAGCCATTAGTTTCGTCAATGAGACCTCTTTTCTTTGTAACATTTTTTTAATTAACTTATAAAAACAAAGAATGTATTAAATAACGAAAGAAATGCGTTTGTTGCATAAAACTGAATCATGAACTTGGATTCAAATCCTTCATTAACATATCCCAGGCTTTATTAGCTTGTTGGTTGGAGAATTCATGGCTCCAAAGTGAACAGAATATAACATTCGATCTTTTGACAACTTCTTCATTATCCCATTGTGCACTTAGTCTCTGCTTGGCATGCTCTTCAGTTACAAGATTTCTTTCCATGATACGTTTGATTGCCTCACTTGGCGGAATAATCATTGACCACACTTCATGACACTCCGCATCCCATCCAGCTTGAAGCAGAACAGCTGCATCTAACATTACTACTTTGAAGTTTTCCTTCTCGTGGGCAATACGGATTCTGTTCTTGGCTTCCATCAAAATATAAGGCCACACAATTTGATTTAACTTCTTCAATTGCTCTGCATCGCTAAAAACAATTTGGCCAAGATTTTTACGATTTATTTTGCCATCCTCGCCAACAATTTCACTTCCAAAATGTTCCACAACACTCTCATAACACTCAGTACCTGGTTCATAGGCTTCATGTGCCAATTTATCACAGTCAATTATTTTTGCTCCGAGATTTTCAAATCTTTTCGCCATGTGAGTTTTACCAGACGCTATACCACCTACAAGTCCGATTATGTAAGGTTCTTTTGCCAATGTTGGTCGAGGCTGAAAATAGATTGATTTTGATTTAAATGATCACTTCGTAAATCGCATTTGTGTTCACCTCTGGTGCTTTTATTCGTGTTCCGAGGAGATCCATTCTAGCATTGCTAGAACTGACCTTCAATTCCTTATGCTTCTCTTTTGAATCGAATTCAATCAATTTAATACAATGCACATCCACTTCCTTCAGCCCATTC
The DNA here is from genome assembly GCA_963971475.1 of Chrysops caecutiens. NCBI lineage: Eukaryota > Metazoa > Arthropoda > Insecta > Diptera > Tabanidae > Chrysops > Chrysops caecutiens. The sequence goes on from OZ020568.1 coordinate 71,310,862, forward strand.
AATACTCTCATTTCATTGACTTTGTCTCCGCCGCGTCTAGTTTCCGGACTGACAACAATCATGTCCATGTTAGGATCAGACTTTGTGGGTCCGTACATATCTTGTATTGGCACTACCTCGTAGAAAAGGGTATTATCAATATCATTCAGAAACTCACAAACGTCCTTTACCCTTTGCTCTACTGGCAAGATCAGTTCGGGCAATACTTTACCTACAATACGAAATGGTATCAATTATATCATTGATAATGTACTACTGTTCTTACTCTTCAGCATGTTTGCATCAGTCACTCCTACGACCAACCGTTTCTTGGCTCGAATCACAGCCTCAGTCAATAGAACCTTATGACCCATGTGAATGCGATCAAAAGTCCCACCCAATACTACATTATCATATATCCTACATGCATCAATGCTCTCAGAAATTTTTCCATTACTGGAGATATCCGAATGATCATCTAAGAAGATGGACTTTGATTCTATTTGATATTTCCTCCGTAAATCATCAATGTTTTTCACGGATTTGTGATCACAGAGAAACACATCGATGTTCCTGTTTAACTTTGAAAAATCTGCTGTTTTTAAAGGAGTCACAAGGATTCGCACGTCTATATTTGTCGAAGCTACAAGAACCTCCTGGTAAATTTTAGATATCAAGGAACTGTAGGTGGGTGCCGGTGGTCGTTTCTCTCCATTACTAACTAATAAATGCACGTATAAAACACGATTCACATATTGCTTCACAGCGGACAAAGTGGATGTTATATTTTTAAAATTAGAAAGCACCAAAAGCCCTGTTGAACTCATAATTTTTAATAAAATTTTAAAAATTTCTCGCTGTGCTATCCCTTGTTATCAACAACGTTGAATGACATCCAATTGGAAGTGTCAAGTACAGTCCCCGTCGAAGTTGTACAATGCTAGCAAAACAAATTAATGTTAAAAATCGTTAAAAACTCAAAGAATTTAATACATAAAACCCATCAAAATTACAATTAAATCACGTTTAAATAAGAAACTTTAAAACAAATGTAAGATTTTTGCTGTTTTTAAATTTATTTCACTTGCATCAGGTACTGCCGCAATTTTCATGTCAATATTCAGTTTGAGGTTATGTGTGGTTAAGTAAACTTCAGTAGGAAACTCAGTTTGATTAAAAAATGTTAAGAATATTTATTTCAAACACTATCCGACAAAATCACATTTTGATAAGACAACTATCACAAGTAGCAGCTCAAGTCCAAACCAAGGAAAAGTGGGATTTGTACGCTGGGGTTTTGGTTGAGAGACTTCCGATTGTGTCCAAGAGTCTGACACCATTTGAAAAGGAGTTCCAAGAGGTTCTTTGGAGGATTGAATTTGAAAACAGTTTAAAAAACGATTATGAGCTGAAACATGAGCGGGATTTGATCCAGGCTGAACGCTTGAAACGAGGAGAGATCGAAGTAGATCTAGATGACAGCACCTCCAAACAGACAGCTCAAGATATGCGAGATGCCCATACAGAAGAGCTCAATAAATTCAAACTAGCACCAAGAGTGACTGAAGATGACAAAACGAACAACATTAAATCCATTAACCGAAAGCTAGAAGACACTCTTTACCTCCTGGTTGAACAAAAACTAGGCAACAAGAGTCACTTCATATTGCCCCAAGGAGTACGTCAGGAAGGAGAGTCAATGAGACAAACCGCGGAGCGCGTACTTCGTGAAAAATGTGGTGAGGACATCCGTGCAACGTTCTACGGAAACGCTCCTTGTGGCTTCTTCAAATATAAGTATCCCAAAGAAGCCCGACAGGATAGTTGTGGTGCTAAAATATTTTTCTTCCGAGCTGTTTTCAAAGACGGTCAAGTAAATGAAAAAGTAGCTAAAAAATATGGATGGTTGGACAAAACCGACTTGATTAGCAAATTACAAGGGAACTATTCAGAACGTGTTCAACAGTTTTTATTATGAACGAAAAATAAAAGTAGTTTAATTTAAAACCAAAATATTACATTAATTTGCATAAAACCCTTTTTAATTACTTTAATCCACTTACTAGAGCGCCTCACATCCTAAACCACATGTTAACAGATCGTTAAATTTAAGGGAAAAACGCTGGAAAAACGTTTTCAAATGATCTGAATTTCCTTGACCGACACATGTACACCAAATGAACATCCTTGAGTATGTTGGACATATGCGTAAAACACCTAAAAAGTCTGGTTTCCCAATTTGTTGATTATTTAAACCGGGGAAATTTCGAGAGATATCCGTGTGTTTATCATCATCAAAGGATTAAATTCGAATCAATGACTTGATAACAAAAGTATGTGAAAGGCTAAGAATAAACAAAGGTTGTGTAAGAACCAGTAATACACCTATGTCCATAAATCAAACCACAAAACTTCAAAACTCATTGAATCCTCTTTGAATAAATCATGGTGAACAGATGGTCGTGGGAAAACGAGAAAATCCGGAAGTTCCATAAAAGAAAAAACCAATTATTGTCCCATTTGTGTGGACATTCCGTTTATTACTATATTCGTTTGATAAGGAATTGTATTGATTATTACTTTTCCCAAATTCTAAATAATTAACCACCCCAAAAATCAAAACCAGCCATTCTGTTCTTGCAAAATCCCATATTTTGGAAATTCCATACCAGCGAATTTCTCGGAATTAGGGTTCAAATCGCAATATCAAAATCCCCGTTGAGCTTATCCCAATATGATTCAGATGATGAGTTGAAAGCCCCTCTCGTAGCACGAAGAGTATCACGAAAACGTATTTGAGTGACGGTTATCTCCTAAAAAGACTTCATTCACGATTCGAACTCATCGTCGAGTGGTTATCAGGAGAATTATTGATTTCAAATAAAATTAACATTTCTTAAAGTAAATTTTCGAGTGAATATTGTAAAATAATAATTGTTTTAAATATGAAAGTGTCTATTGTTACATCAAATAAAAACAGACAAAAATTGTTTGTTGATGGATACGATTTTCATCTTAGATCGGTTAACAAGAAAAACGAGCAAAGATGGTCTTGTGCTCAAAGAAAAGCTCATGGCTGTAAGGCTATAGTTGTCACAGTGGAATCAAATGGAAGACATGATGTAGTTCAAGTACTAGAAAATCACAATCATCCAGTTTCGCAATTCAAAGAGGAAGTATGGGAGAATAACAACAAACTTAAAGATATGGCTAGTTGTACAGAACTGGATCCAGTTCAGATAATTGACGACACACTTGCAACCTGTTCTCCAGAAGTTCGCGATCATTTGCCAAGCAAAAGAGCTCAAAAAACTAAGATTTGGAGAGCTAGACGGTCAGAGACTGCCAATGACGCCACTTTTATGGATTACGAAGAGGTCTCATCTGATCTAATACCGGAACCTGTTTGTAATTTTACGTCATCAAACGATAGTCCGGATCCAAAGACTGAAGAGTCTAGTTCCGTAAAAATTCCCGAGAGTGTTTTCAATATGTACCACATCTACTACGAAGTTTCATGAGAAAATGTTGTTACTAATAGATGAAGCGTTATTAATTAAGTGATTCAATTAATTTATTTACTATCAGTTATTAAACAATGTTAAGTTAAAAAAACAGATCTCAAAAACGTGATTTTAAAATCAATCACGATCGATGATTGATTTTGTGGAATTTAGATTAGTATCCGTATATGAAAGTTTACTAATCCTTTGCATGAATCATTTTGAATTTTCTTGCGAAAAGGGTAATACTCATCCTATATCATGTATCAATACTATTTATTAAAATTTAGTGACTAAATTTACTTGTGATTGTTATGTATCTTGTAGGGTAAAAATTAAACTAATTTATTAAATTAAAATACGAATGATTTTTCATTTGCAACAGTCTTATCGTCTTCAGTGGAAGTCATTTACTCTAGGAAATTGTCCTATTGATAATTGCATCGACCTTGTACTTCCGCTTACGTAGTTTCGCTCCCGAACTCAATCGATAAGAAATACGCTGACAGCTACAATTTGTAGCACACTCTACTATGTTTCTAAGAACGTGGAATTGGATAATGAAATGATGTCGAGGCATATAAAGAATATTAAAACGATGTATTTAATTACGGCATATGTTTATTGAAAGTTTTAAGCTTCTGTTTTTAATATGCGTGCTCTAATAAATGTTTTAGACAAAATCGATTTAAAACTTAATATTCAATATCTTAAACATGATATAAGTCATGATCCTAGCAATATAATATCCTCTAAAAGTGATAAAACACTCAAAAATTAATAGTGGATAAATGTTTTGTGTATATTCCTAAGATTATGTTGCCATTATGCACACATTCTAAGCGAAAAATGTATAGATAAAATAAATGCATTATTTATTTGCAATAAAATTTTTCAATAAAAATAATTCTGTTTGCTCTTAGAACATTTTCTAGTTTTTATTTTTTTTAAAACATTTCTTTTTAGCATCTTCGTGAAATTGCTTAATGTTAAATACTAAAAATAAAATTAAATTAAACTTTCTTTCATTTGTTTTGTTTTTAAATATATTAATCTGTTAAATATAACAAACAAATATGAAGACAATTATATCCGAATTCAGGTTTAGTTCTGGAACAGCGTTCGCGTAAACTCGATGTAATCGAGGGCGCCTGTAATGGGGTGGCCTGTTCTGGGATCATTATACGGTTTCATACGTTGTACACAATAATCGGCCATATCCTTTGTAAGATTCTATAGATGATAAACGTTAAAAAATTTGATAACATTAAAAAATTGTATTTAATTCTTACGCAATAAAGTTCTTCTTTGGTGACGTAAGGTCGATCTGATGCTGTAATCGCTCGGAAGGCATTTTCAATTTCTTCATAGCTTTGAACATTTTCTGTTTCTTTTGATATCATAAATGCAATATATTCTTGTAACGACACATAACCATCCCGATTTGGATCGACTACATCCAGTAATGCCTCAAATTCAGGATCGGGTTGACCTTCTTCCACCATGGGAAGATCGTAACCAAGAGCACGGAGACAGGATTTGAATTCTTGATGATTTAATTTACCACTCTTATCTTTGTCAAAGTGTTTGAACATCATAGAGAATTCTTTGAGGGAATCTTCTGATACACCAGAATGATTACGGGCTTGAATTTGTTGTTCTAGGTTATGTTGCATTCTCATTGATAATTGATCTAATTGATCCCACTGTTGTGCTAAACCAACTGTTGAATGTTCTGTGTATCGATTGTCCAGAATAAGATGTTCTTCGAGCAGAGCTCCTAATTCTTCTATATTCTTCAAATCAACACGACGGGCTCGGACTTCGGATGCCTTTTGACTTAAAGCTGCCAATTGTTGTTCCAGGGAGCCAGTTCCTTCCATCATAGAGGTTCTAGAGAAATAAACAACATTCCATTAGTATCGCAAAATAAGTCGTACATCATTAGATATTAGTTTAATTATGTTTTGTAATTTATAAATCTGCTTTCATGCAAGCAAATATATATTTAAAAGCAGCTCTATTACGGTTAAGCGCGATGATGTAAATAGTTTTAGAATCTTCAAAATAATATAAGTTATTTCTATTAATTCTTCTTGAAGTTAATTCACTCTGAGTTATTTGTTAGAGCTTTGTTTTAAATAGAAGCGAATTCGTAAAACCAATCTTCACACAACCAACATTCGCTTTACCCATTCTTATCCCAACCGAGCATATAGAATCTAAAATTTTTTAAAGTAAATTTAAAGAAATGAATAAAATTTTTGTTTGAAATGGAAGGTGATGGAAGTGAAATAAAATTGAACAAACCTGGTCTCTGTTAGCCATTGATGGAAGAGATTAGCATGTTTAGCGAATTCCTTCCGTAATTTATCGTTTTCTTCTTGACGTTGGGCTTCCTTAGCAAGTTCACCGTCACGTTCTTCAATGATTTTCTGTAGATTTCTCCATGTTTCTTCAAGTGCTTCCATTGTGAACCATGTATATGGATTTGGACCAACATTGAAACTCTTAATCTTCTGATCTAGTTCTCCTAAAGCTTTGAAATCAGCTTCTGCGGATGATAGCGAGGCTTGGAATTGTGAATGTGCTTCACGAAGTGCCCGAATTTCTTCAATGGAATTGCAACGTACTGGATCGGTTAAATCTTCTTCAGCATTTTCGAACCATGAATTAAAAGCTGAAGCTTTCTTGGCAAATGTCAAGTAGAGCTCTTCAATTTGTCTGAACTGATCCTGCATGTTCAGCAAACGATATTTTCTTGCTTCAGAAGCTGCACGAAGTTTTTGCCAGCGAGTGAGAACGTCTTCATGACGTTTCAAAATAGCTGGAGTCTGGGCATGATTCGCACTGATTAGTTGATCCTTCAAGGTAGTGATGTTATGAATTCCCTCTTGTTCAAATGCAGCGAGACCTAAAGGAAATAAAGTGTTACTCGCTTGAACTTACAACATTTATTCAAATTTACTCACCAGCATCGAAGGTCTCTTGTTTTGTTAGCAAAGTTTGAACAGTGGACAAATCCCGACCGTATTCTTCTGATCTAACATAATTCTCCTTATCGGCAATCCAACTTTCTACTACATCAGCCTTCCACATGAATTGCAAGTACGCTGAATTGTCCAAAAGTGCACCCTTGCGACGTGCTGCCAAAGAATTAAGATTCTCCAGTTTGTTCTGCAATTGATTGCATCTTTGTGCAATTGAATCGCCATGATGATTCTTGGCTTCAACCAACTGGGATCCTTGTTCGCAAATCAGTGAACATCTGTCACGATGAGCAGCGAAATCAGTTTCGAATGCATCATGTTTCTTCAACAAGCCTTGAACGGCAGCCATGGAGTCGCCATAATCTTCAACGGAAAGCAACTGTTGTTTCTCAGTAATCCATGCTTCCTCTTCTTCGACTTGTGCTAAGAACTGTTGATACGTTAGTGATTCATCGAGTTTTTGTCCACGAGTAGCAGCTAAATTCTTCAATTCAGCCCAAGCTTGATTCAATGCCTTCAAACGTTGTTCGATTTCTGGAACTCCCAAATTGGACACATCCATCAATTTCTCGCCTGCTTCTTGAACAGCTTGAATTGCAGGTTCATGAGAACCCAATTCAGTTTCCAGACGCTTATGCTTCTTTTTCAAATTCTGCACTCCAGTCAAATCACGTCCATAATCATCAGAACCAACGAGCAACTTCTTCTCCTTAATCCAACTTTCTTCATCAGCAATGTCTCGGAAGAATTGATGCAAAGTCAAAGCTTCATTAAGACGAGCTTGACGATGAGCTGCCAAATTGCAAATACGCTCGTAACGTTCATTGATCGATTGACGCTTCTCTTGAATTCCAGCACTATCGAATTGTCCACTGTCAACCAGAGAATCAGCTTGATTGTTCATATCCTTGATACGATCTTCATGGGCTTGTATATCCGCTTCTACAAGTTGGTGTTTCTTCATAAGATTTTGAACTGAGGCAAGATCTTTTCCAGAGTCTTCAGTCGTCAACAAACTTTCAACTTCTCCTAACCAGAAGTCAAGATCTTTCACAGCAGCAATGTATGTACGTTGCTTATTGGCTTCTTTCAATTTCAACGATTTCTCAGTTGTCTTTTGTGTCAAGTATTCCCACTGATCAGCGATTTGAGTCAATCGTTTCTGGACAGCATCCTCAGATCCACTGCACTGTTTCTTATCAATCAAATTTCCACCCATAGCCAAAACACTTTGAATACGATCAGCATTAGCTGCCAACTCAGCTTCGAAAGCCTGATGTTTTTGATGTTTCGATTGAATGTTTGCTGGATCCTTGTAGCTCTCTTCTGTTGCCAACTGAAGTTTCTCAGCTATCCAGTTCTCGATTTCATCAGCATCACGACTGAACTGTTGCAAAGTTTGTTCATCTCCAAGACGTGATCGTTTCTCAATCAAACCTTCTTTCAAGTGACGCCAACGTTCCAACACTTGCTTGCGTTTATCGTCAATCATATTCGTAGCGTAATTGTTCTGGCTAATCAAAGTATCAGCCAACACTTGCAGAGCAGCAATTTTCTCTTCGTGACCATTGATGGCTTTATCGAAATCTTCATGTTTCTTAATAAGAGCTTCAACATTGTCATTCTTGGCATCCACTTCATCAGAATTCAAAAAGGCTTCTCTGGCAGACATCCAATTCTCAGCCTGTTCACAATCACGCAAATACAACTGCAAATCCAAATTTTGTTCCAATTGCAAACGACGTTCTGTCCAAGCACGTTCAAGTTCCTCTCTAGATTTAGCCAATTCATCAATTTTTGATTTGATATCACCCGAAGCATAGTGCATAGCCTGAAGAAGTTCATTTCCAAATTGTTCAAATGCTGCAAATGTTCCAGCACGGGCATCAATTTCTGTACGATGTTCCTACAAAGTCAAAATTTTCATTTAATTCAAGTTCTCAACAAGTTTTCGCCAATTTTAGTTTGAGCTCGTATGCAAAATATCCTGATAACAATAAATCCAATCAAGCAAACATATTATTGCTATTATACGGTAGTTATTGTCATCATTATCGATTGCAACTAACTCATTGGTGAATAAGTACAGGAAAATATACATATATTTATGTGATTTCCAGTGTGACACTTAATGGTGAGATATGTTACAAATTTGATGATATGATTATGCGCATTCGTGTATGATAAATGTTTTTGTTTCTTCAAGCCAATCAGTTTAAATGTTTTTAGTTAATCTTTTAGTTTTCTAGTGTAAAACAAACACAAATTATGTTAGATTGATTGTGTAAGGTTCTAATCTGGAGGATTGACCTGGGGCACTGTATGAGGAAACATTTGAAAATTCTGTGAAAATAAAAATGTTGAAGATAAATGTTCGTCTATGATATATATCATGCATCATGGATGTGATAATGGCTAATACGTGAAAAATGATTAAAAATTTCTTTGAAGTCCTCAAATATTCGGGTACATCTACTCTTGTTCGCTTATAAAAATTTCAGGGATATTGCATTGTGATCATCTATTTTCTTCAAAAATTTACATTGCAAAGGGTTGATCTAAATTTTTGCCTTTTAAATAATAACTGACTCTATAAGTGCCAATAAGTGAACCTATTAATATTCCTAAGGATTTCATTTATCTAATTTAAGTTTAATTGTGGAAATTATAAACACAGATCAATTAAAAATTAGTATAGAGCCACAACATCGAAATCAATTTTAAAGTGAAAGTTAAACAAAATTTGTTTTTTAAAAGAATTAATTAAAATTCAAAAACAGACTTTATGCTGTTGAAGTTTTAAGTAAAGAGACAAACAATTTTAGTCTTTTCAACTAGATCCATGAAACCAAGTTTGTCTTGTTTGTCTTCCGGAGGCTTTTCACTTGATTAGAATTTAATTCACATGTTTTTGAATTCCGGAAGATCCGAATCCGCGATCATCTTGGTTTCATGGAAGTAGTACAAAACTAGAAGAAAAATAAGTCATTAAAAATCTCGGAATTAGACAAAAATGAAGGCTCAGCACGAGTAAAATTTCATTTTGCAAAAATTTATCAGCATTAAAAATTATTTTTTACATGTTTTTAAGAAGAAAAATAAAACCAATAAAACTATTTTGATTCTTTGTTTTTAGTTTGTTTTTTTTTTGTTTTGCTTGCAATTTAGCGAAAATACCTGAGGAATTCCATAACGGAAATCAATTTCGCCTCGATGGTTCTAGAAATTGTAAATTAAATGGAACATAAGAATTGGACGTAAAATGAGATTCTCTTTTTGGATATGTAAATGCAATTGCAATTTAATGGATGATATTGAAAGAAAGAAACGTTCTAACCTGGTGACGTTCGATAAGGGCTTCAGCCCCAGTTACATCATTTGCAAGTTCTTCGGAAGTGACAAGACCCATCATAGAGCTGATCCATGCCATTAGATCACGGTAGTCACTGAGGAAACGTTGTAGATCGTACGAATCGAGAAGTTTCTCCTTTCTGGCTGTAGCTTTAGTCATGATTTGATGCCACATCTCGTTGATTTCCTTTTGTTTCTGGTATGTTTGTTCAGCGCTATCAGGATGTGACTGCATTAGACGATTTGCTGTTTCATCCAATTGATGGATTTTATCACTCAAAGCAGCTAGATCACGTTCAACTCCTTCATGTTTGCGTTGCAAGGTTTGTACACTGCGTAGATCTTTTCCCAAGTCGTCGTTGTTGAGGGCATTCTCTTTTTCAGCGATCCAATCTTTAGTTTCATCAATATCACGATGGAAACGTTGTACTTCATGGGCTGATCCAAGTTGACTAGCACGTTCGGCAGTGATTTGTTGCAGAGATGTCCATTTCTCATTCAAATCTTGCATTTGAGTTTGGATTTTGAATGCGGCTTCAGTTTGACCGAGCGATGTGAGTTGAACGGCAATTTCATTCATGTTAGCAAGACGGACTTCGTTCGCTTTCAAATCATCATTGAAATCATCGAATCTCTTTTGCAGTACTTCAACTTCTTCTAGATCTTCTCCGACATCCTTGATTTGAGCATGATTCTCTTTGTCCTTGATCCAAGCAGCTAAGTCAGCTGCTTCACGTACTAGCACATAAGCCTTAACAGTTTCGTTCAGCTTGTTCTGACGTTCTCTAGCCAATGCCAGCAGATTGTCATACTGCGTATTGATCTGACTTTGACGCTTCGAAATTGAATGACCATCGACAAGGTTCTGTTGACTCGCACTCAATCCAGCCTCGATTTTCTTAACGTACGCTGCTGGAACGAAACCTTGACGATCATTAACTTCGACTTTCCACCAATCTTTGTTGTTCGAATTGAGGAGAGTCAGAACGTCTCCTTTCTTCATGGATACTTCTCTTGGAGACTTTTCTGTGTAGTCGTACAAGGCAACAACACATTCCTTTCCTGTGATATCAACAACTGGAGTCTCTTGTTGACGACAATTCTTAGCCTGTTCTTGTAATGCTTGAATTGTATTCCCGAAAGCTTCCAAATCAGAAACGAGTGCTTCGTGTTTCTTCAACAAGGCTTCAGAGGAATCTTCATCCTTTCCATAGTCATTGCTTGAAACGATTGGTTCTTTCTCACGCATCCATGATTCAGCTTCATTGGCATCAGCGAAATATTGATGAGCTTGTAGAGAATCTTCAAGATCTTGCTTTCGTTGGAAGGCTTTCTCTTTCAACGATCCCCATTGGTCTTTCAAAGCATCAACTCGTTTTTTGATATCTTCACTCGCAAACGGTTGATCCTTGAGCATTTGTTCGCCAGAATTGACAACATTAACCAATCTACTTTCGTGATTGTTTACTTCAGCCAACACAGCCTGATGTTTCTTTATTAAATTCTGAACACCAATCAAGTCACGACCACGATTTGTTGATGCTGCAATTGGTTCCTTCTCACGAATCCAGGCAGCTTCATCTTCCAAGTCACGGAATAGTTGTTGAACTTGTAGTGAATCTAGAAGTCGTTGTTTACGATCTGCCATTGGTGCTGCTAATGCTGCATACCGAGCAGACAGTGCACCCTCCTTGTTTCGGATGTTGTCGGAATCGAAATGTCCGGCTTCAATGAATTTTGTAGCTGCAACTTTGATACTCTCAATACGATCCTGATGTGCCATGACATCAGCTTCCAACAATGCATGCTTCTTCTGTAGATTCTGTACTGAAGTCAAATCCTTTCCATAGTCCTCGGACAAGAGTTGTCCTTCAATTTCACTCAACCACAATTCAATGTCTTCAATTGTACGATTGAATTGCTGTTGCTGTGAAGCTTCTTGCAACTTGCAGCCCTTCTTGTCAGAAGCCTGTACAAGACTTTCCCACAAAACAACAATTTCCTGCATTCTAGCATTGATCTGGTCTGATGCGTAGTGCTTCTTTTCAATCAGTTCAGTGCCAACGTTGGCAATGTCTTCAATTCTTGATTTATTCGCGTTCAACTCGTGTTCGAAGTTCTGGTGTTTCTGCATTTTGCCATTCAAGTTGGTTGGATCCAAGTAACTGTCGTCAGTGGCGAATTTCAATTTCTCACTAATCCAACCTTTAGTTTCGTCACAATCACGTTCAAACTGTTGATAGCGGTTGGAGTCTTCAAGAAGCATTCTGCGTGCTGATGATTTTTCTTGTAGAGCTGTACGACGAGCTAGCAACATTTGACGACGCTGAGCGACATCATCGGCGGCATAGTGCTGTCCATCAATTAGTTTCGTGGCAAATATGTCAAGAGCTTTGATCTTTTCTTCTTGAGCAGCTAAACTCTTCTCGAAGTCTTCGTGTTTCTTGATCAACGCTTCAACAGAGTCTAACGAATCACCCAAATCCTCATTTGCCAAGAATGCTTCTTGCTTAGCCATCCAAGTGTCGGCTTGTTCAGTATCACGGTAGAACAATTGAAGATCCATGCATTGCTCGTACAAGATACGTCTGTCTTCCCACAATGACAACAATGAACTCTTGTCGTTATCGAGTGCTGCCAATTTTTCTTGAACTTCTGCTGCAGCGTAGTGTTCACGCTCCAACAGTTTCTGTCCAGCTTCTGTTGTTAGTTTGAAACTATCCTCACGAGCATCAATTTCACCTTTATGTTCTTGGTGACGCTCAATCAAAGCTTCAGCACCAGCAACGTCTTTAGCTAGTTCATCAGCGGAGATGATTGCTTTCATACCATTGATCCAAGACACGAGATCCCGGAAATCAGCAAGGAATCGATGCAAGAAATATGATTCGTCCAATTTCTGTTTACGTTCCTTTGCCTTTGCAGTCAAAGATTGCCAGTAAGCAGCGATTTCTGCTTGCTTATCCCGAATTTGGTCACTGTGGTCAGCATGGATTGAACACAAACGTTGAGCTTCAGTTCCAAGTGTTGATACTTTGTCTTCCAAAGCTGCCAAATCACGTTCAACCCCTTCGTGTTTCCTCTGCAAGGCTTGAACACTAGCCAAATCTCGACCATAGTCATCGGAAGACAAAACGACGTCTTTTTCAGCAATCCATGCTACTGTCTCATCAGCATCACGATTGAAACGTTGAATTTCATGAGCACCGAAGAGTTTCTCTTGACGTAAAATGGCCAATTGTTTCAATCTCTGCCAAGCTTCATTCAATTCTTCCTTCCTCTTGGTAATAGTATCCCGTTCTGGATGACCATCTTGAATCAACTTATCAGCCAATTGATTCACTTCAGTTACACGATACTCCTGCGATGCCATATCCTTTTGGAATTCATCGAACTTACGTTGTAAAACTTCAACGTGCTCTAAATCTTGACCAAACTCATCAGCTGTGACAAATGCTTCCTTATCCTTAATCCAGAACATAACCTCTTCGCAATGACGAAGGAATTGTACCAAAACGAGTGCTTGCTGCAACTTCTGTCCTTTCTCAGCTAACCGAGCTAGCAGAAGTTCCCACAAACGATGTAATTCATCCAAACGTCGTTGGATTGTTTCAGAAGCAAAATGCTGTTGATTGATCATTTCTTGTCCAGTATTGTCCAAGCTAACAATGGCATTACTGTGAGCTGAAACTTCAGCTTCGAATGCTTGATGTTTTTGTATTTTAGCCTGTAAATTCGTTGGATCACGATAACTCTCCTCGCTAGCAGCTTGGAGTTTCTCGTGTATCCAACTCTCCAATTCATCAGCATCTCGTTTAAAGTACTGGAAACGACGTGAATCTTCTAGTTTCGCTCGTTTCTGGCGTGTCTCCTGTTTGAACTCATTGTACCGGGATAAGACCTGTTCACGCCGCTCCTGAATATCTTCTACAGTCTCTAAAATCCGCACTTCCTTCGGAGTGAATTGCTCCATCGTTATGTTTTTATACTCTCGTTCGTTTTAGAATTTATTTTATTTTCTAAAAATAAAAACTTTCATCTTAATCATTCATTATGAATTTTCAAATTACTTACAGTTCTAATGGCAGTTTCTTGTTATAATCTTAAGTAGATCCAATTAGGGACGAAACACTTTTCTAAAAATGAAATTTTATCTCGTATTATTATTTGTTACGTAATTTCATTCCATTTGATAAAAATTCACTGAAATTAAATTTAAGAACAATTTTCCCATGCTATCATTCCACCACACCCGATAAGGTTGAGTGGTAGCATGTAATATTCAATAAAATAAGGGAAATCTATGAAATTCTTTAAATATTCTTATCAAAAATTCGCTTCTGACCAAATGCAAACGATGAGATCATCAAGTTTTTCGTCAGTCAACTGGAATCGAATTACTTCTGTGACACTTTAAACTTTAAATTGAATTATGTTCTATCATTTATCATGTCACAAAGAAATTGAATTGAATCCAGATCCAGGTCGAAAGGGTTTGACTTCAATTCAATAGGGAAGCCATTGATGGAATGTTGAGTTGATCAACTAGCCCTAGTTCTGATACGAATTTTTGTGTTTAGCATACTTTTCGGCTTCGGGAAATTTCTTTAAATTTAATAATGCTGTTAATGGAATATGATTTTTTCGAAATAAATTGCACCAAATGTGAATGTTTTCCGTCTCTGTCCAAATTGAGTCACTCGACAAATTTATGTGAATGAGAAAATCGTCCAATTGGACCATAATATGTTCATACTGGAGTGAGGGCGGAAGAAACTAATTAACAGAAAAGACTAATACTAGCAAGAACAGCACAACACATGCAACCGACAGAATTGTATGGAAATGATGTAATCTATGGAATTTTGTAAACAAGAAGCGGTAGTTGAAGAATATCCCTTTAGTTGGATATGAAATAAATTAAAATTTTTCACAAAACTTTTGAGTTAATGTTTTTGACATTTGAGTGGAAAAATTTCCGGAATTTTCATGTTTTTGTTATTGATTTATCGATTCCACTGGGATTTGGTTGGGCAATGATGACGTCGCCATGTCGCCGGAGAGATGTCGAACAGAAATTGGTCGACAAATTTCTCATCTCGTTTTTCGGAATATTTTCACTGCATTATGTTATTTTTAGCATGTTACTAATGTTTTATGAAATACATGTTGAGTGATTTACAACTTTGAATCGTTGGAAAATGTGTTTCAAACGATTTTATCCAGTTGGGTGTGGTTGGTCTAAATTAAATAATTTCACTTGTTTCAAGAACACAAGCACTTCAAATTTTATCCAATTGAGAATTTTGGTTTTTCTTGAACTATTGACCATACTAACTTCATTTATGATGTTTCACTGTATTCTTTATTTTATTTTTGATTAATTTTTCTTCAATTTGCTTTCTTCTATCACTTGCACTTCAACATAAACGAAATATTTTCACCTGACCATTTGAACTTTTCGAAAGCACTTCACAAAATGGCGTTAGTTGAATGAAAATTATGTAGACTTTCTGAAGCATAAAATATGCGGGGCAATGCCAGATGAGAGAAATTTTGTTTATTGTTGTTTTGTGGAGATTTGTTAAATTTAATTATTTCCTTATAAAAAATGAATTTTATTTATTGCAAAATCACGAAAATGTGAAATTAAATGTATAATTTTCAATATTTTCTTAAAAACTGAACGCATCCGAACCAAAACAAACTTGCGTTGACAGCTGCTGCAATGACTGCATTGAATTTGACAGAAGAACGAGTCATACATCTGCATTGAGAGAAGGTTCGCAGTTTAGTTTGTTATTCTTTTGGATAAGAAATGATTCCACTGGGAAAAATACCAAACCAAATCGGTTATCTAGTACTAAACGTAGAAGGAGATGTTCTCGAATCCGGAGGAGAGCTGGAGAACGATGAAAATAGTGCTCAGATAATAATGGGGCTCATCCAAATGACAGACAGGTAGAGTATATTTTGTGATTATTTCAAGATTTTAATAAATCTATAGTGTTTTATTAGTGTCGATGAGAATTTCATACCAAAAAGTGGATGTGAACGGATCTCCTTAATATACGATGACCACAGCTATACAATTTGCCTTTCCAACAAAAAGATATACGTGTTGAAGCGAAGGCACATTCATACTGGCCTGCCTGAAACCGATGGAGCAGGTCTGATGGCGTAAATTATCATTTGTACATACACGAAATTAGTTATAACGTTAAAATTGAATTTATTTCTCGAAGAATACATTCGAAATATTCTGTTCAAACAGTCTGTTTGCTTCATTACTTATATCCATTAAAGTTGCCTTATTATTATTAACAATAACATAAAAGTGTCGCCAATTTGAAGTTTTTTTGACTATCCAGTAGTCGTTCAATGACTTAATAACACATTCCTCTGATAAACCTTTCGAATCTGGTGTGTCTCTGTCGTACAAATCTGTGACCAAGTTCATGACAAACTGCGGAACAAGAGACTGCTTCCTTCGTCTGTTGTCTAAGTAAATTGTGCCAGTATGTTGAAGGTTTAGCTCATTTATAAACAGGAACTTGGCACTTCCCTCGTCTGTGTCTTGTTTTAGGTTTGTACTACTGGAACTTGTCTTCGTGAACGAATCTCCTATTTCTGAAGCAATGCTTGTCAATTGGGGGCCCATAAAAGAATGCAGTTCTTGATAGAAGTCGTCTAACACAGATACTTGTTCTAAAATCGAATAACTTACTAATGAAAGTAACAAATTGAAGAGCAAAATCTTACCATCAACGAACAAACATATACACGCTCCCAAAGCTCTATACACAACCAGGAAAAATGAAGTCAACTTTTCTTCATATGTTATATACACTTTTGGTATTTTTACACAATTCTCAAACGCCTCCGGTCCTGTTAGGAACGATCCATAGTGCGAGAAGTCTGAAGAGTAGCTTCTCGGTATTGAGCCTCCTTGTAAATCGGAGTGAGTTGCCATTGGAAAAAGTGTCCCCATTAAATACTCGTAGATTGAATGCAAGTCAGAAGGACTGACTTCACTCCTTGATATTGAAAATAAATTAACATTTTCTCTCAAATATTTCTCATTGTCAAACTCACCATACTAATTGTTCATTGTACAAAAATATACAATTTTTAATAACTGGGAATGTTGCTTCAATCATGTTTATGAAATTATGTACACGAAGAAAGAGAAATTTTGGTAATGGATGATATTGTAAACTTCGAACAACATCAAGTATATCACATGTTTGCAGCTTAATTGTTAATAAATACTGAAAACAACCAGCATTATTTCTGTATAAAATAAAAGAACTGATTCTTTAACAAACCTTTGAAAAAAATAATTTCAGTTTTCCCATTAAATTATGAACTTTGTCTTCAAGTTCGTTACCAACAAGGTTCATCTCAAACGTTCCAGCAAACAAACGAAACATTTGATAAGACTGTTTCAACAATGCTCGATATATAGTCTCGTGGATATCACCTCCACGATATTCAACCACATCTGTACCATCTTTGTTTTTAATTTCGTGTGGGGCGTTTATTGTCTGTAAAATTATTTTAAAAATTTCCATTTGAAAATGATTGTGTCTGTACCATTATCATCCAGAAATCTTTCTCAGGTTGATGGAATATTTGGACTGTTTTTTGTGTGTGCAATGATTGACATGAGTCTCCAGTTGTGAATGTACTAAAAATAATATTAAATATAATAAATTATTTTCAATTAAACAACAAACAAACCCAGCAAATTTAATTATAGCTTCACTAAGTCCTACATCTTTCACTTTAGTATCAACATCCACACCTGATGGATAATAAAACAGAATTTTCTTTTCCTCCTGAAATGATAATTTATGAAATTTAAATTTTCCCAACATTATTCAATCCTTAAACACTCACATCTCCTTCTTTAGGCCCGTAATTTGAATTAAATATGTAAAAACTCCGCAAGGAAATCTCACTTCTTGTTGCCATTATTGACAATTTGACATTTCCAAATCCACAGTTCGTGTGTTGGGAATGCATACGTCAACCAACACATTTGAATGGTTTTAATGCGTTCGCTGCATATGGAGAGATGAATTCAATTGTTGTGAATAAATTGAGTAATTAAAACTGCCAGACATGTCTTCAATTGTCTTCCAGAATGTTCGAAAATCTTTCAAATTGAAAATTAATTAATTAAAAATCAAAAATTGAACAAATTACGAGTTCATTGTTCTCCACATTCCTATCATCTGGCAATACATAATTCGTTTGCGTGTAACATCAAGACCTGACAACGGTGAATGGGAAGTCAAAACGTTTACAAGAATTTTTCCACAGAGTGCTGAGTGTCTGGTGTCACTGTTCCACTGTTCCCAGTCGTGTGTTCGTTGATTGAGATTTTCCTTGTTTTTCATTTAAAAATAATTACACAAAATGAAGCAAACCGATGATGTATCACATCAAAAGCTACCAATTGAAAGTAGTACCGATTTAAATGGAATTATACTTGCATTGATTTTAGTGATAGTCGCAGGTGAGAAAATTTTCGTTTGAAGGTTAGAAACATGTTGATTTCAATGTATTCTATTTGATTTTTCAGTTATTTACTTTCTTTGGAAAAGAACAAAAACGTCACAGAGAGATTTCTTAATGTTAGGATTGTGTGATTCTGGAAAAACCTCGCTTTTCACACAAATAGTTTACTCAAAACAGTCGGAAACGTTCACTTCCATCAAAGAGAACATTGGGGAATATGTTTGTGGCCGGAGCTCGTATAGAATCATTGATATTCCTGGCCACGAGCGCATACGTGGAAAATTCTTTGAACAATACAAACCAACAGCAAAAGGACTTATATACGTAATTGATAGTTCCACTGTACAAAAGGAGATTCGGGATGTTGCCGAGTAAGTATCACTCACTTGAATCCAACATTGCTTCTTCTTACAATATTGTAATTTATTTTAGCTATCTGTACACAATACTGCTGGACAGTGCTGTAAGCTCCGTGCCTGTGCTGATTTTATGCAATAAACAAGATGAAACTATGGCTAAAAGTGCTGTTGCCATCAAAACCTTGCTTGAAAAAGAAATGTAATTTCTATAACTACTTTCAACCCAATAGTGGTTTTGTAAAAATTTTCGTATTTTTAGGAATCTGTTACGAACCTCACGTGGAAATCAACTCCAGTCAATTGACAATACCAAAGGCAGTAACACGTTTTTGGGCAAACCTGACAAAGATTTCGAATTTTCACAATTATCCCAAAACGTTCAAGTATTAGAAGCATCTGCTGCAAAGAAGGAATTGAATCACCTAAAGGACTGGATTGATCGTGTTGTTTGAATCGCTAATAAACTAAAAACAAAAATTTAGATTCATAACTTAACGTACTATTTTTCTACCTCGAATTTTATTATGGAAATTATACAAAATATCTTACGAGGTATTTTTTAAGGTAAATGGCTTTGTGAAAATTTAATCCATTCTAAAAATTTGTTGCATTGTTTCAAAGAAGATATGTGAAAGACAAAATTATCAAATTATGTGAAGAAAGTTTTTCATTTTTGTGTCGTTTTTTTTTAGAAAATACATTAAATAAAAAAGTCTGATCAAAACGAGTTATTGCAGTTTTTTATTCCAAGTGAAATGGGCAGGTTAAAGTTTATTTTACGGTCGTTGCCTTCTCATTTGCCCTCCAAAAATTTTCGACGGTCAAAATTTCATTCCAGTGACATTTGCAGTGTTTTGTTTTTATGATGAAAATTAAATAAATTCATAAAATACTAAATCACTCGTCATTAATTAATTTAATTTTTTTTAATTACTTGCACTTAACATTTTTGATTTATATAATAATCAAATATTTTTGAATTGACATTGAAATGTTTGTTCCTCAATAATTATTTGATTTATGAACTAACGAGGTAACGATTAATTAAATAGTTCATTAAATATTTAATCATAATTTTTAAGTTCTTTTTCATTTGAGTATTTTTTGGTTTATGTTGTTTCATGGTAATTAACATATTTGATTAGTTAAATAAACAAACGCATACTAATTGAATTTGTACGGTTTGATGTTCAATAGATATTTTAATTGAATCTTGAATTCAGGTTAAGTTAATTTGTTTATTATAATTTGTTAATATCCCTTATATTATTCAAATGAAATTTGTTATATAAGGTACGTTATTTATTAATAATATAAACAAAAATTTTACAAATGGAATTGTATAGCTTGTCTTTCAACTGTCTTTTCACTATTTTGTATGAAAAACCACGAAAAACAAACAAATTTTAAATGATGATGATTTCATAAGTAAATCATATTTTCTACATTATTCATAGCAAATTGCACATATTATTTACCATGTGATTTGTTTGATTTATATAAAATAAACAAATATGTGTCACGTGGTGTCACTCGAATGTGTAAGGTTTTTTGTTCAATTGTCATTATTCAAATCCATTGCAGACTTTCAGGCGTAAAGAAAATTGAATCTTCCCTCAGCGTCCACTTGATTTGCTACCAGGAATAGATGGTTACTATAATTATAAGGGATTATCTTCAAATAAGCGAGTAAACCTTGTCAATGTTCAAATACTTTGGTTCTTACCAACGTCAAACCACAAAACTTGATAGATACTTCTCAAGTCTTCAGAGAATATATGTATGTAAATTTTGAGCAGAAAAAGGAAAATTTCAAAGACTTTGCATCGATATGGTTGTAGATAATTTCTGATAGTCACCCTGTATTGAATTCTCTTCACCCTTATTAAGTAATCAATAGAACATCCACAATACCAAATTCCCGTGTCATGTTCGAGAGTTTAGAAGAAATGACTTCCTGAATGCACTCGAAATTGCATCACATTTCATTGACATCAAAATAAAGGGTTAAAATCAATAAATTAAAATTTAAAAATATCTATTACAAAAAGAATAAAGACTCATGAATATGCAAAAAAAATTAATTTCTCTCGATGGTTGCATTTTAATGAAGGGCAATTTCTAATGATAATCCAATGAATTTGCAAAATATGAATTTTTCGGCACATACTACATGTTCTGGCGTAGCCATTTCAGCCGCATCACCTCGAAAATGAATTGCAAGATGAACTTGTCCCGCAAATTGATCATTTATTGAAGGTTTGACTGACAGGATCTTTGATTGTTCCTTCAGAGATTCCTGCATCATGTAACCCTTTTATTGGGATGCACTTTAATTCGCCGTGTCATGGAATCCGTTACAGACAATTCCAAGAAATTTCTCATCAGATCTCAAATCTCTGTTCTTCAGCATCGTCCCCTTACCTCGTTGGCGGCTGGTCTTCTAATGAAATTTCCATTGAAATTCAAAAATTCCATTCATCGCGTTCAATTGGAACGATATTTTTTCCGCCAGCCTGCCAAAAGCCAGTTGTTAGTGATCTTGAAGCGAATCAAATCAAATTTGAATGGCACAACTAAATTTGTCCGAGCATCATGTGACTTTGATGTGATCCACATGTCAAAATGTTTGTTCTTTCATTTTGCATACTTGATTTTTCACGGCACACGACTAATCTGTGGATTAGTCTCTTAGTGAGACACGGAAATAAATGGCGGATATTTTTAAGAAATTCAGAATGACAAAAATTGTTTTCTTTTTATAGAACTTTTTTCAAACATTATGCCGCAGTGGATGTGATCGTTGTAACGGTTATATTCGACATCTAGTCTTTTTCGCTTAAATTGTGTTCCGATTGAAATTCAATATGTCTCCACTCTCTGGGTAACACACTTCACGAAATGACGGTTTTACAGAAAAATTTACAGTTTTTGTTGTTTTTCTACTATTTCCCCTCCTTTAACACATTTTTTATGGAGAATTATCACTTTCTGTCCTGATTTTTGGCAAACTTTTTTGCAGATTTCCTCGACATTGCTGCTGATCAATTTCTTATCTCATCAAACTTGCATTTCGAGTTTTGCTGATAAGTTCTTTTGACCATTCCTCGATGATTTAATTATTCAATCTTCAAAATGTCAAACATAACATCAAATCCTTTTTAAACTGTGAGTTCGACTTGGATATCTCCACATTTCTGGCAATACTGTACACAATAAGTATACACAAAAGTTTTACAGAAAAATTTACAGTTTGTGGTTGTTTCCCCACCTTCTCCTGATTTGGGATTCTAGAAGTTTGATTCATTTTACGTTTTTCTACTTTTCATTCTGGATTGAAATTTGTGTTGGTTGTCTTACAGTTGATAGCTTTCATTCATTATTCAATGTAGGGATATATAGATACATGGGTTATAGAGACATTTTTCGGACATGGTTTTAGTGTTAATTTTGAATTTTAGCAGATCATTTATTCACTGAAAACAAAAATGAGTTGACATGGACCGAATTCATTCATTTCGAATGCAGTTAATAAACCACAACGAAAAAGGTGATTTGTACCTCCTTTAAATCAACAACATCGTCGTACCATGATAATTGCTGCTTCTTGTTGTTTATAACCCCATCGAATGCATCATACTCGGAGGTACCGATGTGAACGTGAGCGCATTTAAAGAAGGAAACACACGATTTCGTTGTTGCGTGCATCATATTCATGTGAATCGAATTCAAGCATCAAGCAACAGGCCAGAGGCAGTGGCCTCCCACGCGACACGTTCCATACTCTATCCTTTCATTTCATTGAATCATTCTCACATGGACGTCTCGTGGAATGGAGGCAAAGTCGTGTACTCGGATTTCGTTTATTTCTGTTTATCCCACGATCATTCCACACAGGATCCATTAATTCATCTTAAGGATTTGTTCGCATGCACGAAATCCAGGCCATGGGATCATCTGTTCTGAAACAGAAATTCCATGAAAAGTCCCTTGGAGGCAAAATTTTGTTTGATTTTGAATTTATTTATTTTTTCAAAAAGATTTCATTTTGATAGACGGGCTACCCTCTAAATGGTTATTTAATTTGCCTAATTCAGGTTGAGGATTTTGACATATCATTAAGTAATTTGGAGAAAATCCTTCAATATTTAATTTTGTTCATCTGATAACCTGACATTAACCCGAAATTTCTCGTTTTATTTTCTACAAAATTAAGCTTTTGATGTTTTCTCTGCGAATCCCATTGGGACAGGGTTAGAACATATAAATTCTGGTGATTATCTTGTCCCTAGTTCAAGAATTATTTCCACATATTTCTGTTTTGAATGAAACTTCTTCACGATTGTGCCTGGAGGGTGTTAATTAATTGCCAATTTTATTCAGTACTGATGATCCTTAATGCACTTTTCGTGAAGATGATCCCAAGGACGGGGTGAAATTTGAAAAAATAAAAATGACTTCTAATTTGTATCATTTATTTCATGCTTATCTCCATTTTTGTTTTTATAAACCGCAGCTGATACTCATTTAATGATGCTAATTAAGTGCTTTTAGTGTTTTAATTTGAAAATGCCGAAATCAAGTTTCACAAAGCAGGTAATATTGTGGTCCATTTGGTTCGTGACAAACATCCCCAATTAGATATGAAAAATATGGCGGAAAGTCGCAGAAATTCAAAAACGTTTTAAGGAGTTTATCTGCATTCTTATCCTCTATTCAATTTGCTTAATTCAGCAGTAAATTTCATAAAAATTAAAAGATTAAAAGGAGATCAAAAATGGCGTCCTACATGATTCATTGCAAGTAAAAGGAAATTAAAGTAAGTAGTAACAATTCACTTAAACGTAGTTCAAACTTATGAAAAATATCAAAAAATCCTTATTTTCTATTAAAATATTTGAATTCAGGAGTAAATTGCATTTAAAGAGAGTAGGTGGAAATCAAAAATGGCGTCTTCCTTGCTTCTTGATGAACAAAATGAAACGGTAAGCAATGAATATCGTTTGAAATACCTACAGTACAACCTTGATAAACGCAACTAAAGGAAACTGAGGTTGTTGTAATAACCAATAAACACATTTCAAGGGCTAGGAAGGAGGAAAGAGTGACGTAACTACATTTATAGTGTCATTTTATACACATATTTCTGGTATCACTCTATTGAATTCCGTTCGGAAATGGTCCGCACTTTTTGGTAAAATGGCAAAACCTAACCTGAATTTTTCTGTTTCAAGTTTTTATATTTGCGTTAAGTTTTTCTTAAGAATAAAATTTCGATTTTTGAGTTAAAATTTTTCTTCCTTCCTATTCGCGTATATGAGCAAGGGTAGATTGCCACCAGACAAAGACTTTGCCAGTGTAAATGGAACGCAGCACACATACATGTATATCATACATATACGCGAATATATGTATCTTATTCTTTGCTAGAAAAGTCTGAAATTTTCAACTGAGTTTCCATACACTGTATGTGTTTGGTCACAGCTAGTTGCGTTTATCGAGAAGTTGCGATTATCAAGGGTATTTCCGTCCTTGTCTACCATCGAGTCGCTTGAATATCTTACATCTAAAACCAGCCATTGGGGTGAAACGCCAATTGTCATTTGGTTACTAACGAACGCCCAGTGATCATGCAATTGCAGCGCAGATGAAATGTAATTGGAACCTTGGATCAAAGGTTCTCTCGACAGTCCTTCAATATTTGCACTCTTCCAATTTCCAATTTCCATTGTCATGTCGGTGATCGTGGTGGCTCCGAATTCCCAGGAATTCCACGAGACTTGCATAATTCACGAGACACTCGGATTACACAATGACAAGCGACATTTGCGTGTTACGGCAGGGGGGAAGCACCACGGACGTTATTTAGTTAGGCAACAAGTGCGACTTCTCCCCGCTCAAAACCCCCTGCTCGTCATCTGGTGAAAACAAACAAAAATTAGCATATTACGCGTGCGCCAATTGCCAACTCGTGCATTGACAGGCCGTGACAGTCCATTGTACTCCGAGTTCGCCAGTTCTCTTCCCAGAATTGTTGTGGTGTCATTGTGAATTGTTGCTAGTCAACGGTAGGTTCGCGGCCATTTTGAGGTCACCTAAATGAATTCAAAACGCACCACACCGCCCCGCACCGCAACAAGCGATGAATCACATTTATTGACTTCTCTAAGCTGGCGGTCTTATTGTGCTACAACCATTCGTCGCCTGGCGCATGTTTTCCACTTTTTTTTGAATTATCGGCCACGCGAATTTACTACAGACACAAATTCAAACAACGCGGCACCATGTGGAATGGAATTACTGTTTATGCAAGACTTTAAGCGATTTTTTATGGCGTTTTTTGCGAGGTAGAAAAACAGAACGCTGCGACTTTGAGAGGCCAATGAATATTTAAATTGTCAACTTGACTTGACTAGTTCCGGATCAGTTTCAATGAATTTACAAAAATGTCACTTTTCTTGTGACATTTACCAGCACCTGCCTGTTTCGCTGGTGCTAGATTGAATTGTGAGCGCCATTTTTGTTGCTTGGAATCAGTTCCGGTAAATGAGATTGATTCGGATTTAATTGCATTTCCGATTTTTTTATTATTTCCGCTTAGGGAGTGCCATGAACTCGACGCCATTTCGTGCCAAAATTGTCATGGATGCGATTTGACGAGGTGAGGCGGCGTTTTTTGGAATAAAAGGCGGTTCGACGCGTGTTCTTCTTATTGTCCTTGGAACAAATATGTTTGCACATTTTACATCCTAGTCATTTTGTGATGAAACCGAGACAAACCTGAAAATGAAGAAAATTGTTAACTATCAAACGTTGAAAATCGAATTTTGTATGAAATGTCACCAAGAAAAGAGGGAAAATGTGATAACATCGACATCGTTTTGTAATGACAACTGCTGACGCGGAAAACTTTATTTTGTATGAAATACCACCAATAAAAGAGGGGAAATTTGGGAAATTTTTATCTGTCAGAAAAGTTTCATTGAAGTTGAGTGGATAACTTTGAAATGAGTACGTGCCTCTTGTCAAGTTGGCAAGTTGGTTTTACCAAAAATCTTGTTCTAGCTGACGCTGCACTTTTTCAAGACCTTTTTATAGAACGTGCCCTCAAACAGTTACAGTTTCCCGTGACTCGTCAAGTGACTGATGGTCTTTCCCGAACTCTTTAAGAATTCCCGTCTTTGCAGTCGCAGCTAATTCGAATTTCTGAACTTTTTTCCGCCTTTCCAATGACTCGTGTATGAAAAGTGGCTTTTGGACAAAGAAGTGATTGGAAAAACTTGAATTCGCCATCATCTCGCAATACCACACGCAGTTGGTGATAAGATTTGCAATAAAATATAAAATTTTATTATAAATATGCAGACGGTTAATATTAAAAAACAATTTAAATTAGTAACACTGAATAATTTAATCGTTAAATTTGAATTTAAATTCTTTAAACCTTGAATGCTTGTTTGAATGGCGGCAATTTTCTTTCGCCAAAATGTAACTTACCTGATTCCAAAATTCAGCACGAATTTATTATAAATTGACACAAATCGACTTTTGTAAGTTATGGGGTAGAAAAACATTATACTAAAAGCAAATCTGGTTTTTAAAATCAACAAAAATCACGCCCACACGTTTATGAACAGAATGGAGATTAATTTGTTGGAAAACTTTGTCAAATTCTACATAGTAGGTAAGTGTCTTTTAAAGGTTAGAAACTTATTAGGTCTTTTCACGTACTTGCTCGGAACATAAAGCTAAAGTACTCGTTCAAAAAATTGTTTTTAGAGAATTTAACGAAAAGTAACGAAGGGGAAATATACTTGAAAGTGCTAAATGTTACTCAAAAAATTTGCTCGAGTAACTTCAAGCTAGTTGGAAAATCATGTTCATTTGACAGGTGCTTGTAACAAACGTTAAAATTTTGGCGTTTAATTTGACAGTTCTCGTTCCGACAGCATTCGCACGTGTTTCAGTTCAACATGACGACGTAAAGACATTTTATGTTTACAGCCTTTTGATTTAAGGTTTTTTAATTTTTGTTAATTAAAAACTTGACATTTATGACTCCAAGCGGTTTTACTGAAGAACTCTCTTTCAAAGTGGATTCCTTAAATTCCACAATACAAAACGTGGAGCTTTCGAATTAATATCGTCTTTTGTTATTCAAATGACAACAAGTGGCTACCAGAATCTATCTGTATCCAACAATCAACGATCAACGATCAACGATCAACGTCCAAAGTCGACGCACGTGAAAGCTGTTCCAAAATCCAAGATGTCTGCTCCCCAGTTCAAGACCAGAATGGCGGCATTTTGGAATAATTAAATTCTTAAATCGATTTATGCATTTTTTATTGAATTTATTCACGTGAAACATATTTTGCACAACAAAGACTCAAGATTTACATAAAAATAATTTTAAACTTATCCGCCATTTTGTTATCATCTTCACATCATGGCGTCAACATCAAAGAAAGCTTCATCTTTTGTTAATTACTGAAAAATACCTTTTTTCCATTTGAAATTCATAATTATTAGACTAATAAATGAACCGTGGAACTGCCTACCAATCACTGCCTCGTTACTGATCGTGTCCAATTCGTTCGGGACAATTTGAACAGTTGGTTTCATTAATAATTTTTTTCGGAAATTTAATTTTATTTTTTGAAAATATTTTCTAATTTTCCCCATCAATGCCTCGTTACGATTCGATGCGGGATTGTTTTTTGAGAAAATTTTTTAGAGGCGCCATGTAATTTTGATACTCCATTTTGGATTCATCAGGGACACATCTGGCATAGATCTTGTGATCTTGAGGAATTGGTACACCTGGCTAGGAATTAGTCTAGGCTCCATTTGAAACTTGAGCGTTGTTCCTCGGCGGTTTGTCTTTTGATAAGATCACCACCAGATGATGGAGGGACACAGATGGAAAAGGCACAAAAGTTTCCGTGAAAATTTGGCTTAGATCAAATGGAAAAACTCATTCATCCAAAGAATACTCGGAATGTAGTCTTAATTTCCACGTGGATCCATAACTGCAAGATCACCTGGAGTCATTGGGATCATAGGGAAATCAAAGGACACCTGTCGAAAAGTATCACTTTATGAACATTCCGAGGAATCGATCTCCCTGGATCAGTTCTAATCGATCATGTTCATTGATGCCCTTATTTTTTACCAGGAAACCCTACAAATGAATTCCGATACTCTACCCTTTTGAATAAACTTTTATCCACGTGCTGATCCCGTATCCATGATGCCACGAATTCGGACATTAATGTTGTTCAAAATTCCTTGGATCAGCAAAAAATATTGTCATGTCAACAACTCCATTTACAAACAAAAGATGCCGCCACATGTTTCTTATGATTCCCAATGTGTAATCAATGCCAGATGGTCAACAGGCGATTGTCGCATGCGGTTGAGCCTTTAATGTCAAAATGGCGGAGATGTTGAACAAAAATATCAAATTCAAGTCGGACATTTCACGGGGGGCAATGGGGAAATACGATATAATCTTGGAAATCGGGTAAATAAATTATTTTCGATTTTGGAAGTCAATGAATCCGACATTTGTGTTTTGCGGAATCGGGAATTGGAAATTTTGCGGAACTTCCTGGAAATCGGAATTGAACTTGACTACTTTCACAAAAGCAAATGTTT
Source organism: Chrysops caecutiens (assembly GCA_963971475.1). Classification (NCBI taxonomy): domain Eukaryota; kingdom Metazoa; phylum Arthropoda; class Insecta; order Diptera; family Tabanidae; genus Chrysops; species Chrysops caecutiens. The sequence goes on from OZ020568.1 coordinate 71,339,230, forward strand.
TTTCAAATTTGTCACTTTGAACTAGCGGTCAGTGAAGCTTTAATGAATTTGAATCATAGATGTCACTACAAGATGCCACATTTGAAAATGGCTACACTGATAGCGGAGAAATACCTATATCAGATTCGACGATCCTTTTTATCAGAATGATCACCAGGGTAAGTTGGTGTATTCAGTGTGTTCGGCAAGAGAGTCAAACGTTTGCGCAAACTTCATGTGAGAGTAAAAATGACATTTGAAAGTAAACATATGATTGAATGTCAAGAAAAATCCGCTTTGAGGTTAGAAAATTTTGAAAATTTTTTTCCGAATATTTAATCAAATAAAGAAATTGGAATCCTTTTATTTTGTATAATTTAGGTATTTCAATCATTCAAAACAACATCGATTCTTCGATTGAAAGAAACATCTGTGAAATCGAGTGAAATGAAATTTTCCTGAATTTTCAACCAACGAAAAATAGATGTCGCTGCGTAGAGTCGATTAATGTATTTCTGAAGAATTTATGCCAGTCTGTGAATTAAGAACAAACTGTTTCCCACGTTTTCTTCAAGTTTCGCGACAAAGATTCAAGGAATTTTTTCGGCGTGCTCGTTTATCAGGAATCAATTTCGAAGAAGGCAAATTATCGAACCCATAAATATTTGGCAGTGTCTGATTTAGCAGTGATACTAGCGACATGTAGAAGAACTGTAGAAATGAATGAAGATGAGGAAAAAAAATGGGAAAAAAATGGCCACGAGCTAATCGGAAGACGACCAGTGGGATGTTGATGATCATGATGATGATGATGGCACAAGAGCGACGTTACCCATTAAGTGGAAGAAACTATTCCAAGAACTGTTAAATGATTCATTAGGCATTATCGGATAGAAGGCGTGCAGCGCGTTGAATCCATCGTCGTCGTCGTGGTCACTGGTCATCCAGACCATTTCAGCTCTGTCCACGACAGGATGGGACGGGATGGAACTTGTGACTTCTTGTCTCATCGATAAAAGCGGCTCCGCCATTCTGGTTTGGCATCTAAATTAGCGTCGAACGGAAGACACTGCGTTTATTAGCATTAAAGCGTTTCTGATAAAAACGTAAACTGCATCCGTCCATTTTTGTTTTTTCTACCCTTTGTTCCATAGTATAGTTGCGTCATCATTCATCGATGTTGCCCTCGAAACGGAAACTCCGATTTGGGGCCACACAAAATGAACTCCAAATCGAACATGAATTCGGGAAGTTTCCCCACAAAAACCCCCACACAGATATACACTGCCGCCATCTTTGAGATTGATGACCATGAAGTTGGTAGTAGGCGCGATACCTTCGAGGAGGTGGTAGTAATATTGATCGAGTTTTTATATCCCTTTCAAAAAAAACTTAAATAAAAATAAAATAAAAATAAAATTTAAATTGATTTCCTTAACAGAACAGTCGCCATCTTGAATTCGATTGGGATTGCGTGTGTGGGATGGAAGCACTTTTCAAGGAGACATTTTTTTTTTGAAATTTTTTGTCCATGATTCAAACCTGAAATCCTTTAAAAGTCGAGTGTGGGAGAAATTAATCGTTTTAACTGATCAATTTATGTTGATTTAACGATGGAACCGGCCCCAGCCGGGTTCACGTCCACAATGGCGTCGTCAGGCCTCAGAGATTCGGTGTGAACTTTTCAATTATCTTTCTGACGGTGCATCGAGGCAAATCTGTCCTTATTTTTATTTTTATTTTAGTTTTTGTTTTAATGAATTTGTTTAATGGCCGTCCAATAAAAGCCCACGAAGTTTTTTGCATATTTCCACGGTTTGACCGTTTCAGAATTTCATTTTACGAAACAAAGAAGTATCTTCTCTTCTGACCACATCTTCATTTTCATCTCAAGACTGATCTTCATCTGCATCTTGGGGAGAATTTGTTTCAAGGCCATTGTCTTTGCAGATGTACCGCTTCGGACAATTGCATTTATTCAATATTGCGGTGAACATTGTGATCCCTCATTTTTGGTTCAGTGGTCTGTGAAAAGAATGCACTTTAGGAATGTGGCCACCATGTCATTATGTCCGTGATGTGCTGTGTGCTGCTTTATGTTGTGGCATGCATGGTCTAGACTAACCGAACAGTCAAGGTGCACTTTAAATCCTTACCCTTTCTAGGTTTACATGTCATCAAATATGGGAACTTATGGTTTATGTGGATATGACCAGTGGTCGGTGGTTGGTGGTTTGGAAACTTATGCAGCTTGAGTTGAGGTTATACGAAACGATCTTCCTAAATCAGTGGGTCTTGAATCTACGAACATTTGTATGTCATTTAAAAATTATTTTCCGACCAATTTTTTTAATAAAATATTTTCACAACTAAAATCAAATATCAAACTACAGTGGTACCTCGAAATACGAGTGCGAATCATTCGAGATATTTGAAATACGAGGGACAGAAATCTGCTTGAACAGTTTTTATCCGGCGAAAACGGCATGGACCAGTGAAGAGAAAAGCACTGACTAAAATTAAGCATACAGTAGCATTTGAGTTGTGTGTAAGTTGCATTTGAGTGACCAAAATACAAATATACAAAAAAAGTATTTGCACAAACGCAAAAAACGAAAAATTCTGCATGACGTACATGTGTTAGTGTAAAAAAGATTGGTAGCAGTGAATCATCATGTGACGATGACGAGACGTTTAACGTCAAAGATTTATGATCCTCCCGTATCAAAATGAACTCCCCCAGGGAGCGGGTGGGGACGATAGCATGTCTTGCTACAAAAATATTTTGACGAGTGATTGTCTCTGTCGATTACTTTCTTCCCACGGATGGCACCTACTCCAATCCCCTGGAAATGGAAATGGAATGGCGTTCCATGAATCGTGTGGAACGAGTGGAGAATTTTAAATTCAAGACTTTGCCGGATGGAAGAGGTACAAAAACAAAAATGTGAAATGACCGGAATTTATTAGACGGGAGGAAATAAAAAATCTAATAAATGTTGGAAAAATTAGATTCGCGGGAATTGAAGAATCTCTGGTAATTTGATAATGAGAGAATCAGTGATCTGGGTTCTGGTGTCTGATGTCGGGCATGGTCAGTAAACATAAACATTACTTGGGAAGCATTGAGTGACCTGATCACGTACGTGTCTAGGTCTGAGACAACAAGTTGAAAAGAAGATGTTCTGGAAGTGACTCCCGCATCGTGAGACGTTGATCCCTCAACCTGAACAATGACAATGCGTTCCGGCTGGGAATGATCGGTCAGATTCCACGTTCAATTGTGAATCAGAACAAGAAGAACGCGGGATTCCACTCAAAGAACTATTATTCTTTTTGTTGTTGTTGTTTTTCGTCTTTTTCTTCTTATGGACTCATTGACATTGATCGCACGTCGACTTGACAGCATCATTTTTCCATTCAACGACTTTAAGTGGCTGTGGCAATGTGGGAGACTTGTCGCTCGTCGTCTGGTTTCTTGAAATCCAGCAACAACAATAAGATGAATTCCTTGAGTACGCGTGCATGCAAGTGCAACGTCTTGGTGGGTGAAGTTCATCTTAATAATTTTTTTTTTATTTTTTTACATACCGAAAATGAGCTGATCCGTGGCGAGCCCATAGCCGCGGGTGGCTGTCACTGTGTCATCCTTCAATCCGGGAAATGCATCTACCTGCACTGTTTCTTTTTCTGTATTTTTTTTGAATAACAAAAGTTTCTTAGAAATTCCTCAACACGTCAATGCACTCTGATCGATTGACAAAACGTCTTGACATATTTTCACGAATTTCTTGAGGTTTTTTTTTCAATTTTCCTGATCTTGTTGAATGAATGAAGAAACAAAATTTCTTAAACTATGGACAAAACTAAAACTTGCCTCGTATCAATCATCGTTATGGTATTCCATTAGTCAGTGATTAGTTTACCACCATTAGTCGGTGGTTATATGCTCAGCAGTTGGTCAAGGATTCGAGGGAGTCCTTTTGAGGACAAGGCATCGACGTTTTACTTGCTCAAAGATGTCACTCAGGTCATTCTGGAATGCAGTAAAATGTCAAAATTCAGTCGCAAATGTGAGAAATGTGGGAAATTTGTTTTCTACACATGACTAGTGATCAATTTTGAATCTCCTGTAGTTTCTTATTCATTGGAACCGACAGTGGCAGACGTACATGGTGTCGCCTGTTGCGGATCATATGGATCATGGATCAGCATTTAACCCTACTGGAAAAAAGCCCGTAATACAGACATAACCAGGAATTTCCAGGAAGCGTAGAGAAATTCAATCTGTGTTTGATCTACATAAAATGAATTTCCCCCGTTTCAGAGAGTGAATCCCATTATTCGGTAAATGAAATCCTTAGGATTTTATATATTAATATACGTGTGTATGTCAAATGTCTTAATTTCATCTTTGACAGATGATTTGACAGCAGTTAGATTCGTGATTGATTCAGAGTCGGCGATTTTGTGAGGAACAAATGAAATGTTGACATTTGACGAAGAGAGGTGATGGCGTCAATTGTCGCGCATCGAGAGTGCGGAAATGTTGTGATCATGACAAGTGTTAGAGTAATTAAACTGGCATTACGCAATAATGACGGTGTTTGACGATGCAAATGATGTTAGTCATGATGGTGAATGTGTTCATAATTGTGCGTTAATGTGTCCTTTGTGGAAGAAGAATGAAGAAGAGGAATCTCAAGAATTCATTTGTTCTCCAATTGAAGTCAACTCGGAGTCATTTATTTCCATACCAATCAAAGTGGCATCATCTAGAGCCGATTTAGGATGAGAAATTACGACACGAGATCAATGATGACCAAAATGGCGAAGAGCTGAGAAACAAAGAAATGCTCCAAAGTTGCCAGCACTGGTTATGGCGAGGCAAGAACAATCGAATGAGGACGACAACGACGACTACGACGACGACGCGTCAGATGAAGAGATGATAATCTAGTGAGTCAGGAAGATCGAAACTGGCCAAACAATTACCATTACAAGAACAACATTGAACCACCAACGGCTATGCCATAGAATGATCGAGTGCGCGTGCATTTCCAGAAGAGGGCAAAAGGCCAAGAAGCCACGAATGCGAACAGGTTTACCATGAAGATGAACGTCAAGCGAAGACGACGTGTGTCTCAAATGTAAGGAGAAGATGAAGAAGAAGAAGCAACTCGGCATAAAGCCGACTTTAGCCATAACGAGCGATTTACAAACGCCTTATCCAGTCTTACAAAGAGAAAATTCAAGCGTTATTCCACCGTATCTGGAAACGATAAGATCCAATTATCTTTACATCGACAAACGCCATCCACCACGATCCACACCACGACCACGACCACGATCACGACGAAGACAACGAAGAGGAAGACGAAGAAGGTATTTCCATTAATGTAAAGAAGCACAAAAAACTCCCCGACAAAAGTAACAAAAGCAGCAGCCAGCCAGCACGAGCCTGGGAACTTGTGGCAACGGATCGTTCTCACGGCCTTTATATGACTCGAAAATAAGAATGCCTTGGCTACAGCTGATCCATACCTATAACCAGGTACAGGCAGAGGCACGTTCGAATCAGTGCTGGCAACATTTTCAAGAACAAAGCGATCTCATTTCATGGACCTAGACTGAATTGAATTGGATTGGATTGGATTGACTCGATCGAGTCGAGTCGAGTCAAGTCAAGATCGTCGAGCGCTCCAAGAAAGGTTAAGCAAAAAAAAAGCGTCGAAGCTTTATCGTCCCAGGGGCACGATTTACACACAACACGAAAAAAAAATTCGATCCACTTAAGGCAAATACCTGGTGAGAATTGGTTGCAATTCTGTCATACCGCCATTTTGAATTCTTTCAACTTGACGTGAATCTTTTCCTGAAAAGTTTTTGTTAACATTTTCAAAGTGTCAAAATTTGCTTTAAATCGGGGCTGTGTCCCAGTCCCGTGTTCGGTTGTCATTGATTTGCTAATAAAGCGGAAAACTCGCAAAACGATCATCGGCACGTGCGCCCTCGATCGAACCCACATGGACCCCACATACTGAGTGAGCGAAATTTTTTTCTACAAATTTACCAGCTACATACTACTCGCAGCCACATCGAGATCAGTGATCTGTTGCGACATAACCGCGCGATCAATAAGCGGAAACTCGTAACGATCGGAAAAACCCAGAGACTGATCACTAATTGCATGAGAATAAAAAAGTAAAAAGAACATTGACAATGGGTAGTGAGGGGGATTGCGCTGCAAAATTCAAATGCATTGAGGTAACACTGCGCGATCAGATGCATCGCGTGTGAAGGTCAATGAAATTAAACGCGGTGAGTTGGCGGAAACTTTGACGCGCGACTCGGTTTTGTTTTGCGCTGAAATTCTATGCGAAACGAATTTATCCAAAATGCGCCGAGACGAATCTAGGTGGCTTGGTGTGTCGTGACACTTTGTTCCTTGACAGATGCAAGTCGAGCGAATTACTTCCGAAGTTTCTCGCAAGAGTTAAATGTCAGAGGTTGTCATGACATTTCTAGTCTCGATTCAATCGAAATTCTGTTCTTGGAACGTTAAGCTAGGGTTACTATGAGTTCTGATCAACTCGTGCGAAGAAACAAACGCTTGCTTTGTGTTGCGAGTGGTTACACTGGCAATGAAGAACACGAAAGAACTCGTCATAACAAATAGGACTTTCAAATCGGTTTGATTTTTGACGTACTCGTCAGAACAAATTTTCGTACCAATTCGCGTGCACAGTAACCCTAGCCTTATGCAGAGAAGATGTTGAGATGATGTCGTCTGCTTCAGAAGTGCCTTTATTCCCAACTCTAGACTTGTGACTCCAATAGATTTTAGACAGCCACAATCTACTTACTCAAAGAGAATCCGGGATCGGTTCAATGTCATTCTAGGAGCAATTCTTGCCGGATACATGGACCCTCCCAAGCGCTACCAATCCCGTTCGGGTTAAGGTGTGAATTGTTTGCGTTTATCCAGAACCGCCAGCATTTGTGTGCAGTTCACACGAAAGTAAATGTTCAGCAAACAAGGACAAGTTCCGTTTGCCTCAAATCCAAATAGAAGAGGTGGTCCACAGTTACCGTTTACTGGACAAATTTCTTGAGAAGCATCCAAACCTATAAAAAAAGCGCCGACAAATTCCCGGATTTGAGGTAGTCCATCACATTGGGCAAACAAAAAATAAATTTTTTTTAAGAACTTTAGGTGCATGCAACAAAGAATTTTCTTAAGATTCACTTTTTATGGTCATGTGCCGATGGAAGCTATCAGGAGCGGCACGGCACGGCACGGCACCAGACTGGCATGCCGTAGCGCCTTAATCAAACAAATCTGTTTGCATTTCCCATGGAATTCCTGAACGTGTATCGTTGGTACCTTTTTTATTATCTACTCACCTTATTTATTCGTTCTAGATGCAAGAGAAACGATACCAGAACCAGAGACAAAAAAATAAATAAGAACCACTCCGCGCTCAGTGCTCAGTACTCGGTATCTCTAGAGGCGAATAGTTAAAGACTTGATAGAGCCCATTAGACCCAACCTAGACTGGATCTGTTATGGTGTGGAGGTGGTCAGATCCGACACCAAAAAAACAGACAAGACAAGACTCACTTACGTCTCTTGGGGCTAGTGTCTGCACGCGCCGTTCTTTAATGAACCGCCAACCGAGCAGCGTTCTTTGGTCGTCTTGTTTTCAAATGACTACACAGAAAAATTTGTTTAAAATGGAAACAAGCTGAATATCCAATCACCTTGAATTAGTCACACTTCGAATTTTGTTGGAGATTAAAAAATCACTGACCACTGGACTGGACCGGCGACGTCAGCTACTTCTGGACATTCGCTGAAACGAATTGGGAAAGAAGTTTCTGTATCGCTCCGCTCGAGTCAATTAATTCGGTTAATAACATTTTGCCAAATTCTTCTTCTTATTATTATTCTTATTACAATTCTTCATCTTCTTGTTTTTGTTGCTGTTGTTTTTGTTGCGCATGAAAAGCCTCAATGATTAATGACATGAAACGGAGCAGACTTTTGACACAGGAGTCGTTGATGCCACTTTGTTCCTAAGGTCTTGCACCAAAAATTTACTACTATTATTCAATGCAAATTAAAATTAAACTGAAAGTTGCTGAAATTTTTAGTTTTCTAGAGCTGCGTCCATATTAATAAATTTGTGCGTTGTGCGTTGAATATAACTATGCACCGCAAATTTTGCGGGACAAATTTCTATATTTGCGGCGCATTTCCCTGAGTCCTGCTCCAGTTGAGTTCTTAAAGATACTAGTGGTCCTGGTCAGCTCTCCCAGTCAATAAAGGAAGTTTCTAGACTGCTTCTTATTGATTAGGGAAGCCGGCAAGAAACGCACTCAATGAATTTTTAACGATAAAATTATCAAGAACCCTTCAAAAACTCGTTGAGTACTCTGCGACTTTGTTTAAATCTTGACGAACATTTTTGATTGAATTCGATCAAAAACCGACAATCGTCGAATACCATGCGTGGTTCGGCACAAATATTTGCGTTCGTCGGAGCGTCCACATTGTGGTAAATTTTAACGAACTGACGAAAATTTGGTTGAACAAAATGCAAGTGCACAAATTTATTGATGTCGACGCGGTTTAGAATGAAAATTTTCAAAAGTGCCATCTGTTGTTCATGTGCTCAAACTTGTTCAAACGAATTCCATACGTGTAAGGACTTTCCTGTGTTGTTAAAAGTTTCACAAATAACTACCTGTCCAGTGTGGGACGAGCAAATTGGAAAGTAATTTCGAACGCCATAACACTGGTGTACTACCAAAAAATAAAATACTTTCACGTAATACCCGAATAAGAAAATCTTAATAATGATTGAGGACAAAATAAATTCAATGGACTTTTGATAATCCAGTTCAGTGGAAAACAAAAAACAAGATAAAATTAAAAAAATTAACAAATTCAATTAAGACGAAACGACAACTGGCGGCAAGGCAGTCTTTTTAAATTGCCCTTAATCGATGTCATCGATGTCTTCGATTGTAATCGATGCTGTTGAAGTCATTTGTCGGTTATTTGCTTTAGTTATTTGTTAATAACTGAACGGTTATTTCTGTAGTTATTATCTTAAGCCTCTGACTCGTTGGATTTGATTGACAAGTTAAATGGGAAACGCAACGGTAAAGGGATAAGACCAGGAGGAGGACAGAGCAGGAAGCAGAACAGGGCACAGGTGGTCCTCCAGTGCGGGCGACAATTCAGAATCTGGCTACTACAGAGCAAATAGAAACACTTATAGCTAAGACAAGTTGCTCTTCTAGACTGTATGACTGGAAAGCATGCCGTGATCTTTAAGGATCTGTGTGTGTCCTAACTATCACTAGAGATATTGATAGAGAATCTGTGATCATTAAAAATGGAACGAAAATAAAAATAGGAAGAGCAGAGATATGATGGTATCCTATTCCTGACTGGACCAACAAAGATCGTCACAGGGATCCTCTAACTGATACTCCAGCAGACGTTATCGACAAAGATCAAGACAGGGCGACTGGGTCTCATGATCTTCACGATGAGAAATGTGGTCATTGCACGATCGATCAGTACCAGAGGTCACTATTGAGTCTTCATACCCGCAGATTCCCTCCAGATTCACGTTCGCAAAGTATCTGACATTTGTCTGACACCCACGTTCCGATGTTCGCGTGTTAATGTGGTCACGATTTAGGCTTCCAACCAGAACCACATTCAAGTCCGGAATTATGACCAACAGAACATCCCAAACAGCATTCGCACAATCGTCTTCGTCCTTCTGATCGTCGTTGGTCACTGAAGCATTGCGTACGTGACTCAAGGCTTCTGGAACGTGAACGAATTATGACAGACCGAGAATGGAAAGGTCACAGAATGTGATCTTTCAAGACGAAAAATTTCGGACCAAACTTTTTCCTCCATGGTCCCTAGAACATTCATACTGTCGTCTTCGATTCCCTCCAAAGCGGAAAAACTGAATCTTAATCCCATTGGAGCGGTATCAAATTTCGCCTCCCATCGTCATCGTCATCGCCATTTCCATTTCCATTGCCATTGCCATCGCCATCGCCTTGTCCCATCATCATGTCAACGATTTACGCTCGATTAAATTATTTTTTAAACAGCTCGGCCGGACAGTATCGAATTTCAAAACTTAAAAAATTACAAAAAAATTAAATTTTCGACTTTTAATCGTCGCCATTTTGTGCCGACAAACAAGAGAAACAAAATCACAAAATGTCCGTGCGACATCTTCGAGAAGTGCGCATTTGGTAATCTCCTGCCGTGACCGATGCAGCTCAGAGATTTTTCATTAGTCGGCGATCGAATTCAAGAATTTAATTTTAGCGCGTGCTTAAATTATTCATGAAAATCAAGTGAAGTAGAGATGTCGCTAGAGACGATAGGTAGGAATTGATTGACAGAAATTTTTCTCGATTTCCTTGGATTTGAAGTAGACATGTCGTTAGAGACAGAATGAGTTGATCAACTTTTTCTGTTTTGAAAATATTCATTTTGCAAGCATGATGGTGGTCATGAATTAGCATTTTTCGAATGAGTGCAAAAATGAAGATGTGTTTTATGTGTTTCTCATGCCACTGGTACTCAACTGAGAGCCATAACTTTTTTGTTTGACTGGACATTAATGGTCAGTTCAATAATTGATTTCCCATCAATACAAATTGAGACGAGGTTCGCGTTGAGCCGAGGTGAGCCTTGAAAAGAAGAAGCAATTTTCAGAAGGTTTCATTACAAAATCACGTGTCCAAAGGAAATTATGAACCGCACAAACTCACAGAAACCTGAGGAATCTGAGGAATATGTGCCAAATGATTGACAGGCAAATGATTAAATTTACCGAATGGTAAGACGTCCATTTGATTAATTTGCGGTTTCATAAATTTATGACATGGCCTTCCAAAGGTGTGAATTTGCATGTGAAGTTTTTTGTGGTTTCTCATTTAATTCCTGGGAACCACACCTTTTTTCCATACACTTCGCACATATGATTTTAAAGTTAGAATTGGTAAGAAGCCAATTTAGTTGGTGTCATAAATTAGAAACGAAATAATTCAGTTAATTTGCGTTCCATCGTAACAATTCACACGTGTATGGAGAGACAACACGTTCCCACAAGTTGGAGTTTTCTTGAATTTCCTAGACCAGCTACGTTTGTTAATTAATCCATGAACTTTATGTTCAGACATATAGCCCTGGGATAGAGTAACAATTCACGTTTTCTCGGCATTCCTACCTTGTCCCGTCTTGTCTTAATTTCTCACTAATTTTTCACATTTCACAGTTCTAGTATTCACGATTCGTTGAAGAGTGTAATTGAAACATACAATTAGCCAAGCAATTAGCAAAAGGGAAAACTGCATTTTGTTTCAAATAGAATTGAGTAAATCAAGACACTTTCATGACACTTCTTTGACTGAATTATTACTTCAGCATTGCGTCTTAATTGCTGCAACAGTCTGATTGACTTGTCATTCCCATATCGGGAGTGTTTGTTGGTTTGTCTTGGAAAAATGCATAAAAACTAAAAACTGGATTTTACGTGGATTGGCATGGCATGGATGATCTTTCTTCTTTCGCTTGGTTTTTTGATCAACCCACAATGTTGGACGCCTTCACAACGGAAACTGACGGCAATCGTAGGATTCATGTCCGGAACTTACGAGTTCAATTTGCAGACAACAAGAAGCTAACCGTCCAGTTTTATGGCAACTTTCAAATTTGCCACGTTTCTTATATTCACCCTAGTCACAATTAAAGCATAAATTCAGCAGCAATTTACTTGAATATGTCACACCACCTCGTCGCGTGTGGAATTGCCATAAATTCAAATGTTTGTCACTTCAACAGTGGGCTAATCAAATAACTATTGAACCCACAATTGAATTCCATAAGAGCCAGAGAAACAGCCCACAGACGACGGCGACACCAACGACACCGACAATTGTTGCCATAAAAAGGGTACTTTCTTATTTGGGAAATGTGTCCCTCCCCCACAGAAAGACGTCTCCACTTGAATTCCACTTGAATTTCATTTGAACTGCTACCGTTTTGGAATGTCAACGTTTTTTTGATTTTTCATTTTGGTGACATGATGATGTCTTGTAGGTGTCTCAGAGATGATGATATCTCCAAAAAACCGTGCCGCCAGTGATCCATCATCGTGTCCACACAGACCTCCATGACTTGAATGGTCAGGGAGTGGCTGAAATCCTTCCAAACTCGTCCAATGTCCACAATCCCACTCTGGGTGGTTTCATCCGATGACAACACGATCGATGGATGGAATCAATGAATCAGTGAATCCCAGATGAATTAGTGAACTAATTGATCAATTTCGCATGGAATTCTTTCGTAATTTGCATAATTGAACCAAACGCTCATGACACGGTATCAGCACCAGTACCAGTAGCAAATGCCCAATCTCCAACACTTTGGAGGTCTCATGAAGCTAGCTTCCAATTTGTTTCGCACAGGTGGAGCTTGATTCGTTTGTAATTACAAATTTACAGCTACGCTTTGAATCCATCACGTCCTCCAGTAATTGACTGACCAAAAATTACCTCAAATTTTGTTCGAATCATAACAAAAATCGAAAAACCAAAAATTGAAGGCTTAAAAATTCCTCATTTCAACGTTCGATGCCCATTCGGGCAGAATGCATTCATCATTTCACGTGTGAATGCGTTTACAACTTGATTAATAACAGAACATGCGGCCTGGGCCTTATGCTGCCATTAATCTGTCACTTGAAAATGCCAGAATGGGTACTCCTTGTGCCTGGAAAAATAATTGCTTGAATTTTGGGCCTTTGTTAGGATGTGCCCTTGTTAATTGAGGTGATGCAAAATTTTGTTCCGCCACTGGGCAATTCTTCATTTCTCATTCATTCCAATTGGAAACATGAAGGCGTCTGTTACTCTTTCTCTTTCTAACACATGCGTAGATTCAACAAATCACCGATAGATGGCTCCGTACCCAAAGGGTGATAACGGAACCCTTTTAATATGACTTCGCTGCCCGTCCGTCTGACACAGGGCTGTATCTCTTGAACCATAATAAAGTGTGTACTATCATGGCCGCCATAACAACAAATAAAAATTTTTCGACGTTTAGATAGTTTTGACAGTTTCATATTCAAACTTTTAATTCTACGCGTCATTCAAGCAGAAACACAAGAATGTGATTTCATTAGATGTTCAAAATAGCATTTCACGAAATCTTGAACAAACTTGAAACGACAAAATTTTCATTTCTCCAATATTATTGTCTACACACACACGCACGCATTTTCCTTCGTAGAAAATGATGCATAATTCGCACTCGCTCTTTCTAATTGAATTGATTTGTCAATCTGTCATTTTGCAAGCACAGAATAAGAAAAATACATAATTGATCCGCCATTTTCGCATTTATCAAACGAATTCATGTTTGAACATGTTGTCCGCCCAATTGACTTAAATTTAATTTAAAAAAAATCGTATTTTGAAAATATTTTGTCTGATGGCGGACATATTTAACAAAATACATGAAATGCACGCTACATCGCATGCATAATTATGCAAATTGAAACTCGAGAAGAGGATCAAAAAGAAGAAGAAGAAGAAGAAATTGATTAAATTGTTTGCACATATTGAATATGCAAATTAGCCAAAATAAGGTCCCAAAAAGATTCTCCAAAAATCCTCGCAAAGTTCTCATAAATGAAATTGTAATTTTTCAAAATGTCTACCTAATTTTTGTTAAATTACAAAAAAGAATAGTGTTACCCGATGTGTTGTGTGCGTGATTTACAATAAACTGACATTTTCATAATTATTTGCATGGGAATTATGTCATTACCTGGTTGTACGTGTAAATTGTATTAGTACAACTGAAATTGTTCCCCCCAAGCAATGTGCGCTGGCAGGCAGCCATCTTTGCGTGGACATCTTGTTACAACGTGACTTGTGACGGGTTTCATATCATTATGGTGGTAAAATTTAACTTTTTTTTAAACTCGACTCCACTTGAATTTAATTTGAAATCAATGAAAATTATCGAAAGTTTATTAATGGTTAATTTGCATACGTAAACACGTGTGTTGTCAGATCGTTTTTTGTCAGTTAATTGTGGTAATTTTTGTCGATAGCACAGCTATAGCCCGTTGGGGATTGTGGATTGGGGATAATTTTTGACACTTTGAGGTGTTCGTGATGTCTTCCTAAAAACGTGTCATTAGCATTTTCATGACGTTCATGATGGACGAACTTGTAACTTTCATTTTCCGCTCCAAAGGTAAAGTGTCTGTGATCCCTGAAGGGGGCATTTTTAATTTTTAATGATTCTTGTGAATAGTGCGGCTCCCCAAAAGTCATTGATACAAAACGGAGTTGGAGTCTTTTGTTCTCAAAATGTAATCTCACTCTTGCGCATCACTGAGTTTTTAGTTAGCCATCCACGTTTATGACAAGCCTTGTGTCTAGAGGCAGGAATTGCGGCCTGTTAACAAGAACATTTCGCTTGATGGAACTTAGCGCTGCGCTCAAGTGAAGCTTAAAGCTCAAATGGTTTGCCTTTGTTGCGTCAATTTGCCGGGAAATTTCTATATTGATACTCACATATGCTTGAGCAAAAATACGATAAAGAATTTGTTGATCCTTTGATGAGGATTTTACTCTGCACTCCAGGGTTATGACTCTGTATCTCTTCATATGGTCTTCATTTTGGTATGGCGGGATTTATAAATCATACTAGAAAAAAAGCTCGTAGTGCAAAAAATAAAAATTGATGGATATCTATGACGTCATGTAAAAAATGAATTTTCCCCGCTTCAGTGAATCCCATTCTCCAGTGAATGAAACTCATTTCCAGGAATCGGAGAGAAATTCAATCTGTGTTTGATCTACATAAAATGAATTTTCCCCGCTTTCAGAGACTGAATCCCATTCTCGGGTGAATGAAATTCTTTTTCTGCTTCACGACCATTAGGATTTTATATATTAAAGATTCCTCACCCCAATTGAAATTTTGACCTGTAGTCAAATCAAGCTTAAAGCTTATATGATTTTGAATTTATTGCTTTGAGTTTGGCGGGATTTTCAAACATTGTTCCCTGCAAAAAAAAGTGAACCCAATTACCTGGAATTCCTGAGGGAAAATACTTTCAAAATTTATTGATCCCTCAATTGGGAGTTTTGTATCCAAAACTTTGCTGATCATTCGCAATTAATTGCATCTCCTTGCCATCATCCATGAAACGCCAATTGCCGATTGAATGCAAGCGGGCGGCATGATATTTCGGTAGAGTATCCCCAATCGATTGTTAATGGAATTCGATTTAACTTGATGTACACGGAAGGAAAGTTGCAATAACAGAGGTTTCTTCAATTTCCAAAAGATTCCAGTCCATCCGAAATTGGGTAAATTTCTTTTCAGGCAAAAATGTTAATAACAAGAAAGATTTGTTGGAGAAAGATTCGGTGTAATCAGACAGAAAGTACCATTGAAGAAATTGCATTTATTTGGGGAATGAGGGGATCATGATTTCATGATTTCATGTGACCATATGCCACTTTGAGGTTAAGCCATAATCCACCAGAGGCCAGGAATTCAGCAATTTTTCACGTTCAATTACGAATTACGAATTACGAATTTTCCTTGGGTCTTTGTGGAGCCATTTTAGTCCTATGGAATTTGAATTTTTTATATTTTTTACATTGGTATCAATCGAGTGAATGTACCGTGGGGCACTCTCATTATTTGTGAAGGCTTTTGTGGCATACGACATGGCCCACATAATGGGGAGAAGAGGAGAAAAGTTACGATTATCATGTGAATTGGTCGTTCTTTTGCGGTGCCTGATTTGTAGTTTGTGATTCGTACTGAAGGGGGATATTTTTTTTTTTGCGTTTTTGGTTTGAAGATGGCGACAGCAGGTGATCACCTACCTTCGGGTAAATAAGATCTTTGGTGTATGTACTTCAATTGAATGGAACCTCAGCTTTAGCCTCATCAACAATTCTTCTGTCCGGCAAAAACCTTTACCTTATCGCGAGCCTACAATCAACAGTACCTCCTCAAGTGAATTGTTTTCTGTTGCAATGAAAATTCAACATAATGCAGTTAATATATTTTTTTTGGGGAGCCTTGTAGCGGTTCAACATTGCATTGTAATGCAAACTACAAGAGGGAACATGTTCCCCCAAAAATTGTAAAAGAAAATATCCACTTTTTTGTGAATTACTTTCATCAGTCAAGGCTCAAGGCGACACTCAAACCTTTTCTTGTTACATATTTTTTTGGGCTTGTCTCTTTTATCGTTCGACATGATTCAGGTACATGCCGAAAAACAATCTGGATTTCATTCCCCAAAAAGGGTCGGAATGGAAAAAAGCGGTTTTTGTAGATTGAAGGTTTTCATCCCGTGCCTAGATCCATGCCACTAGACCACCAGGTTTAACCTTTTTTCTTAATGAGATCAAAATTATCCTCAAGAACTGTGTAATTATCCCATGATGGCGTGGATTTTGAGGAAACCCATTAAATTCAAACCCCAACACGACTTAATCCTCAATTCTCAAAGTTAATTTCGACTTTCTCAAATGAATTTTTACAGTTTTTGATAGTTTTAGCGGACGAAGCGTCCACAAGTGGATAAAATTGAAAATTTGTTTTTAATGTTTTCCACTACTTTCTCCATGGAAAGTGGTGTTTTAAAGGTCTCATTAAATTCAGGGACATTTAATGATTAGTGTTTTATAAGTGTCCAACGAAATTACAACAATTCAAAGTGGAAAAAGGCTAATAAAACTCGAAGGTTTTCGACATTCACAAATCTCTGCATCCAATTAAGGAAACTTTATTTATACCTTGAGATTCCTGCCGAAGAAAATGAAAAAATAAAAATTATCATGAAATCAAGTTTGTCCAAGACATGAAATAATTTCATGCAATAAAAGTCGAAATTATAGTAATTGGTCCAGTGTCCAGAAACAAACATTATTCACTAAACATGGTAAACATGGTTAAAGAAATTTTTTTTCATGTGTCCACCATGGATGGGATTGGGACAACTCATGGACACGAGGCATATCTGCCTCTGCACGAGATACATTAAATCGGGTAAATATTTTCTGAGATAAGTGCATCGGGATTGTCTGCCTTCTGGAATTGAATGAAACCTTCCCTCTAGGCATTCCACCTTCGCCATTCTCACCTTCATGCAAAAGTCCAACCCTTGTCCAAATCCAATCTTGTGGTCTGCTAACGGATTCAGTAGCGCATTTAATTGACGCATTTATTTGATGCATTTCATTCGATTAAGGCTCTGCTAGTGGTACAGGTACAAATGTCCAGAACATTCGGCCTGTAGCTCTTCCCTTGGATCACCTGTCCCGAAGCGTGGTTAACATCATTCCACGTCGTGTTAAGTTACCTTGTGCTTGGAATATCCGGTGGCACTTCAATTTTATGTTTCGAAAAGTTTTTAAATGAAAAAAAGATTATTCAATTTTATAATCCCAAATTACCTGAATACCTCTGCCAACGTTAATTGACACCAAAAGTCTGATGATTTTTGTTGAACAACATTTTGTTTCTTTTTCAATGACTTTTGTCCACCATAATTGAGTCAATTAAACTTGGAGACATTCCTGGAACGCTTCAATCGTTTTCGTGCTTCACGAGCACGTTGGCCGAGTAATCAAAGTGTCAGCTGGACAGTAGAATAGACGTAGATGTGTTCAAAAACACTTGCCGAGTGATTTGCCAAATTCCAAAGACGTTCCATTCAAATTAATCGATGAGAGGGAATGCATAATTTAATATAGACAACAATAACACTTATCTCCACTAGACCAGACGCCGTTACAGGGATTTCAGAAGTTATCAAACTTTTAGAGTCATAAGGAATCCTATGATTGATTAGCCAATCCTGTTAATTTCCACTCTTAGGTGTAAACTAAAGAAGAAGTGACAGGATTCACGCTGCGTCCGATGGACCATCCTGTTACTTTGCAATCTAAGGTGTAAAGTAAAGAAGAAGTGACACTCATTTTCTTAAAAGCTTCCGAAGCCACTAGCAGAAACAGAAGTATGAGAGAAAAAAGAAGGGTTCACACTGCAGCCGATAGCCCATCCTGTCAGTGTCTTATCAAAGGTATAAGGTGAAGAAGACCACCGAAGAAATCAATTTTTGTTATTTTACAGGAGTCGCTAGATGTACTTGCTGTAGATCCAAGGCATTGAGGTGGAGAGAAACACAAAGGATTCACACTACACCCAATGCCAATCCTGGTAATTTTAACTCTAAGGTGTAAAGCAAACAACAAGTGGCGCCAAATGCAATTATTTTCTTAAAAATTTCAGAAATCGGGTAGATTGGGCGATCTAGATCGATCTAAAGAAGCACAGAAAAAGGTTTCACACTGCAGCCAAAAGCCCATCCTGTCAGTTTCATATCAAAGGTATAAGGTGAAGAAGGTACATCGGAGAAAACGATTTTTTTAAATTTTCAGGAGTCATTGGAGGTATTTTCCGTAGATCCAAGGCACTGAGGTGGAAAGAAACGCAAAGGATTCACGCTGCATCCCAAAGCCCATCCTGTTAGTTTGAAATCTAAGGTGTAAAGTAAACATGCAGTGAAACCGAAGAAATTGCATTCAAGAGACACTGGAAGTATTTGCCGTGGATCTACGGCGCTGAAGTAGAACAGAAACTAAAGTAGAATTAATGGAAAATTCATTCAACAAAAAAATGCGGCCCATTAAGCCCTGAATTTGAATTTATGAATTCGCAACGTGTAATTAACTGAAATTCGATCGGAGTTCTCGAGTTACGTCAAGTTGGCAGCAATTTTTTTGTTTTGGAGCAGCACGAGTTAGGCACGCACTGCGCACTGCATCTGGGAGTAAAAGATCGTTTATATAATTTTGAGTCTGGCCGACGTAACTTAATTCCAAGGGTACCAACTACCAACTGAAATTTTTCATTATGTATTTCCATTTCGATTCGCATATTCGCAATCGGTTAACGAGCGGCCATTACAATAGTCCGGACCCAGTCAAGCGGTCATCCATCCATCCGAAGCGGTATCTATGGATTTGAAGAAAAAAGCTCAGAATAAGGTCAGGAGGTTTTGCTAGACAAGAGATGCAAATTAGTTTTGGGAAGGAAGTAGTATAACAGCCACGATCGGATGCAGTCGGATACATTCGGATACATTCGGTTACATTCGGTTGCTTAATTCCGCGCACGACCGGTGGCGCGTGTACACATCAAATTCGGCGGACTGTATAACCGCCATTGGGGAGATGTCTGTTGGGGAATTTTGTTATTTTTTTGAGGACGCGTGCGATCAACATGTCATTACCTTCGATTCTGCTTGGCTAATGGAGAGTGTAGAAGTGCAGAAGGGGCGATAAGTCATGCGGGGCGAAAAGTTAGCAAAGCCTTATATACATTTTTTTGCCAGACTTCTCAAATTTACATAATCCAAACCCGAATCTGAAATTGATTTTATGCAAAATGGAAGCCATTTCAAAATGGCGGTGATTTATTGCATTCAAAATGTCGTCTAAATTTTAATTTCATGTTCGTTGGGAGATTAACAGGCAATTTGTTTTTCTGAATGGAATTCGAGAAGACAGCCAGACTACCTGGACTACCTGACGCGACCACGAGACGTTCAATTTTTGTTTTTTCAAAATTAGTTCAAATTTTTATTTATGAGTCTGGCCTGCATTAATTTCTACCAAGTTCCAGTCATTCGGAGGGAATGCACAAACATCAGCTAAATGAGTCGCCATTTTGTTTGATAAATTTCTATTAAGTAAATTAACATATCCATAAATCCACATATTTTATCAGCTTCCAAATGCTTTTATTCAGACGAGATTCATGAAATCACCTATAGATGTCGCCATTTTGTAATATACTTTTAGTGTGCTAAAAACTCATATAACAGATGGCGTTGCTTGTAGTTTTTTATAGTGACTCAGATATATGTGGGCACATGGAAGGAAAACAAAATGTGCTCGTGATATCAGTGGTTAGAGCATCTGCCCGGAAAGCGGAAGGTCGCGTGTTCGATTCCCGTTCACGAAGCATTCAACCTTTTCTTCCACCACGTTCCACATTTTGACTGAAATAATTGTTAACAAAATTAGTTCAAAGTTTTCCTCCAATTTTTGATGATTTCTGATAATTTGAGAAAGCTACAAAAGAATGCCGCGGAGAAGTCGGCATTTTGTTTGATAATTGTCTAGTTGAGTGAAAACTTGCATATTTCACAGATGGCGTTGCAGGTAATTTTGCAATTTTTCTTATTCCAAAATGTAAAACTGAAAATTCATTTTATAGATGGCGTTGCATGC
Source organism: Chrysops caecutiens (assembly GCA_963971475.1). Taxonomy (NCBI): domain Eukaryota; kingdom Metazoa; phylum Arthropoda; class Insecta; order Diptera; family Tabanidae; genus Chrysops; species Chrysops caecutiens. Next base: position 71,359,606 of record OZ020568.1, read on the forward strand.
ATTATTTGAATTCTTTTGATTTTTTTCATTTATCTGTCGCCACGAAAGTCTTGGATCGAGAACCTTCACATCGAAGAAGGCAAATATGCAAATTAGGCAGCTTATCAGAGACAGAACATCTCGAGATGAAAGTCTCGTCTTGGACTGACGTCTTGTGGCCAATAAATCTTATGCAAATTGATTGGCGACAACTTTCCCATTCTGAGGTGTCTCCATGGTCGCCTAAAAAGATTGAAATGTAAAAACTTTGACACCATTTTGGCTGAGAAAAAATTTCATTAAATTAATGTCCACCGAACTGTGTTCATCATGGTGGTGGTCCATTTAAATTGATCAAACAACTGATAAATGTCCCTTTTGCAGATACCACGTGATAAATGACACTGGCCATTTTGTGTACCAAAAATGTCATACAACGATAATTTCAACGCCATTAATCAAAACGGTATCAATGATAAATTTTGTTACATCTTATCAAAAAAGGAAATGTCATTATCACATCCTGGGAGGTGCATGCTCAAAGTTCAAGGGTACTCTTATCAATGACAAGTCAAATCATAAAGCCATTACTCCAAAATGAACGGCATGATTTCGGAAAACGAATCCAGAAATGACCCTCGAATATGGTCCTGAAAAACACTTCTCGAATCTAGGGATGATTCCGTCCTTATCTTGACATGTTCAGTTCAACATACCAGCGCTCCTGGTGGTCTTGACTCTTGATTCTTTTTTTGTCCCTCAAGACGTCATTTTTTTCTGTTTGGACAAAAGAAGACATTACCAGAAAAAGAAAAAGGGACTTTTTACTCTAACACAATTTTCAAGGGCTAATTTTCAAATTAATCCAGGGTAAATGCACCGAAAAGACGGAAATTTTTTTAAGGGACTGGCCTGGCATTAAATCAAATTCCGCCTGATCGTGTGCCCGTCGCTGTCCCTATTTTGATTTGGGTTGCTTGTCAAATCGTGTTTATCTGATTTTGAACAACTTTTAATTTTCCTGTTAAGTACTTAAATATTTAATTAAATCCAGTTTAGCTAACTGCTCACAGATGGCGTTGTAACTTTAAGTTATCTTGATGCAGTTCAATTCAGAATTAAAAGTCACTGGATCAATATCGCCTCTTCACGGATGGAGCTACATGAAAAGTCGTGTAGGAGGAATGATACTCATCCTTACTCCATGGAATGCCACGAGATTTATTGAGGAGATTTCTAGGTAATCCAAGACATTAGAAGACACCTCAATAAATGAAGACATTAAAGCCATGAAGAACACCTGCTTGACACTGACGCGTGTATTTTACGCTCATATCTCGTTAGAGTGTCACGAAGTCGACTTTAGAGCACGATTCTGGACAGGAGAATCTCCTTTAATTGAACCACGACACACCTGGAGACGAGCTGGTGTGGGAACCATTTTGAATTCCATTCTTCCATCTTGTGTTCACGTGTAGGCGGTTGAAGATTTTAACAGAAGATCCACATATTGGCTATTTTGTGACACTTACAAGATCATCATTCTTAGAAGTACTTCATTTTGTGATGGTCATCTTGTGACGGTCTTAAAACGTCAGCGTTTCATTATCAGACGTTGGCAATAACGCCATTAACCTAGTTACCATTTTGTGACGCTTGTGTCATTCCAATATCTTATGGTAGATAGCGACCATTTTGTGACAATTAGCTGCCATATTGTGACGCTTGTCATTTCATCATTCTTCAAACATATAGCAGGCATATATCGACGCTCGCCTTTTCGACGAGTAACGTGACACGATCACTTCAAATTTGGACGCAAACTGGTCGTCCGAAGCGTCATCCTATTAAGCATTACGTGACAGTCTGAAAATTTTCAAAAACTTTAAAAAAATTCTATTTTTAACACAAAAAAAATTATTTTTGTTTCTGACCTTCATCACGGAAAAACATCTTCGCTGTGGCATGGGTTTGAAAACCAAAAAACAAAAAAAAAAATCTTAAAAAATTTAAAAATTTTATTTTGCGATTTTGGCACAGTTGCATCTTAATTCGGTTTCAATGTCACAAATTTTGTTTTTATTAAAAAAAATGTAAATTTCTTAGAAAATTTTATTATCATCCATAAATTATAGCGGATGTCTTTGAAGCGGTTCAACGCGTCAGGTTCAGGTTCAGGTTGTGTTGAGATAGGCCCGTAGCTATTTTCGATGGTGACTTTTATGATACCAGTTTCGAGCGCTTCGATCACGGATGTTTTGATTTGGATTTTTTGAAATTAATTAATATTAAATTAATTGACGCCATCTTGAGACATATCGGTGGAGTCTGCATGACACCTGACTCAATTCACGTCGCTCTGATGGGAAAAACAAACGTGAAAATTCACACAAACATAGCCGAGTCACCTGAAGTGGTCATTTGGCAAGCTCCCCTCACTCCAAACTGCTGCGACAACTCCACCATCATCTGTCACATGGCATGATAATTGAACGCAAACAAATTTGATCAATGGAAGATTCCCAGTCGCACGTCCGTCAAAACTCCGAAATCTTCAAGTGACTAATTGTCCCAACCGGAGTCGCTCCCAATTACGACGATAAGATTAGTACCTGATCTCGTGGACAAATATTTGCCGATCGTCTTATCGCTTAAGTTCACACCTCTTGGCCGAGGGCAACGTTGATAGCCATATTTATAAAGTTTTTAGAAAACTGCAATTTTCAAAAAATTCCACTCTTAATGGCGACGCAAGACGCGTGCTTTTACTTTGACATCTAGTGTTGACGTGTTAATTGGACAAAGTGACAATTCTGGGGAATAGCAAACCCAAATTCGCTGCCACGTATGTAGATGGTGGACGTGCACTTGTCAATTTGTGGCCACTTTGTTTTCATGATTGGGTCGTGATTCTATATTAATTCCACCCGATGCAGTGGAAAATTTACGATCGCGTGGACATTCTCTTGATTTTGAAATTCTAATTTTAGTCATTTGTGTCACAACTCAACTGACAACAAATCGGGTGCAGTCAAACTTTTAATTTTGACATTTTTTCGTAATTCCTCTAACGAACAACAAGATGGCGTGCGTTTTACTGTGAAGTGTGTATGTGTATGCATTTTCAATACAGTTTTTGACTTTTCCTTTGCTCGTTTTTTTAATTTTCTATTTCAACTTCGTTTCTTGGTGATTCTTTTTACAAACGGGTTGATGGGGTATGTGTGGTTCCTTTATTATTCCTCTAACGAACAAACAGTTGGCATGAGTTTAAATACAGAGCGCAAGTGGAAACGCACTTTTGACTGCTTTTATTGTTCCTTCTTCGTTCTCTACCAAATAATCTGACCAAAATTTTTGAATATTGTTTTGGAATTCCTCTAAAGATCAACAAACGGCGTGATAGTATTTAAGACGTTTAAGTGCAACGTCGATAGGAGTGGTTGTTTTCGATTTCCCCATATTTCTTTTGTTTTCCTACCCTTGTTTGTCAACCTTAATTCGATCCGGAAAGCGCGAGGAAGGAAACGGGATGAAATTGGTGTTTTTAATTTTAGTAAACCATAAAGATGAAAACAAAACAATTCTAATCGCTTTAAAAACTATTTCGTTCGGTATTTAAGTTATTTTTAGTCACGGAATTCGCTCAAAATATCCGTCAAAACAAAAATCAAAATGTCAAAGTAGTATAGGGTTCCCCGAAAAATGGTAAACACATTTATTTTTGTTGAAAATTTTCAAATTGCGACGCACGATAAAATACAGAACATTTTCGAATTCGAATTTTGTTTTTCTCGTACTAAAGTGATGTTTGCCAAATGCGTGTTATTTTCTTTAGGTGCTAAAAATTTACAAGACGACACTTATCAAATTGCGTCAACTGGGAACTGATAATGGGTAAGGTCACTGGACGACAGGTTAAAATTTTTGACTTAATTATGGAACATGTTCCACACGTGATTTGTTTGTGGCGACATACTCTAATGTAATGGAAATTGTTTTTAGGCGATTATCTGCGCGGCTTATCTGTTGATTTTTTCCAAGCACTTGTTTGTGCGTCTACCGCCTGGGCGAAACTAGTTCGAACTGCTTCCTTGAGTGATTGTCTCGAGACAAATGCGCACGAGATCTTAGGAGTTATTTGGTGTTGTTCTTCTGAATGATTCCCATCTGATTTTTGCGTTTCTGAAATTGCCAAAAATAGAATTTTGCCTCAAATGGTAAATATTTCGTTTTAAATCTATTTAAAGAAGTTATCCAAGAATCAGTCGTGATAAGAAGCCACCAAAAAAACAACAACAGTAAAATTATCACGTTCACGCCTCAATTTTTCCGCCTGGCCTTAATTCGATTTCTCCATCGCCTGAGTGCTTATCAGTTCACGTAATTTTTGTAGGAAATTTCCATTCGGTCGCGAGATAAACAGGTGGCAAATGGTGATAATGAAACTTACCCGAAAATGTCTCCAAAACTTCTGAGGGACTGTTGCACTGGAATGGCCACAAAATGGGCGATTCAACTCAAAAGTTAATAAATTTGAAATTGTCCAAAGCAACGCCCATTCCTTGTCCGAGGGATGATGATATTTGCACAAATTTATTTCCATCATGATATTGCCCTAATTCCACGGTGTGCCCGCCCCAAAATAAATCGATTTTTAATTTTTCGATCAACTCGAACTGAACTTGGAGTCTTCCCCACACGATCATCGACAACTCATTGCGTTGATTGTCCATTAAACCGCTGTAAATAGATTTGAGTGTGTATCCTTTTTGGGGTTAATTGCGATAACCCAATAATTTTGATTTTGATTGGATTCAATCGACTGGAATTGCCTCCAGTTTGATGGTGGCAATGATCGCCTCAAAATGAATGTGTTTACCTTGAATTGAGTCGTAAATAAATTAAGAATCCCTAATTAATCTTATCCGAAATTGATTGTATATTTTTTTTCGTTTGTGGGCAAACGTCCTGTTACTTCTGCTCTTATCTTGTGCCACAACCAGTTCCCTCTGGTTTTCAAGAGTCGATGTCGAGTCACGCGAATTGATAGTCGCTCGAATTTTATTATTTCGCCAATCTGTCATAAATTACTTTTTCTACGTCTCACACCAAGTGTCCTTGAAAACAGCGGCACGTGCCCATAGTTAGATGAGATTCCAGTACGCCATTTTCAACTAATATGAGTCAATAGAGTCTAGGAGGGTTTGGAGATAAGCTAACATGATAGCAATGATGCTTATGTGTCACGTGATGCGGTCCGTGTTATTCTAAATCTAAACGAAAGAGAGGGTGGAAAAATCAGACGGAATTCGATCGGGAATCAGACGGAAAACTGAAGGCAAGCGGAATTCAATCAGAAAATTTTTAACAGACTGAAATCAGACGGAAAAATGTTCAATTTTCTTCAGCTTAAAGAACTTGGAATTAAAATCTAATAAAATGGCGCCACTCGTTGATTAAGAAAATTCAGAAAAAGGAAAATTTGTCCGCGTTGCACACCATTTGCGTTGATTTAACTCGGACAGTATTTCGGCTAATTTCATCCCCATTGTTTGTTTTGCAATTAATCCGTTATGGTACAGTGCCATTCATCAAAGCCTCCAAAAAACGCAAAGAAGTCACGGTCAGCAAGAGACGTCGCCATGTGTCCACGCGTGGGAAGCCCACAAACGGAAGTGTCTCGAAATGATTCAGATTTCTTGTAAATTGCAGAAGCCCGTCCCAGTTGAAATTACCCGAAAATTGTTGGAAAGTCCAAAGATGTGTCGTTGACGTCTTAAAGACGCTTTATTGTTAACCCACGATGTTGGTTTGGTACAGTGGGTTTGTGACTTGTCACTCGTCACCGTTTGGCCGGCAATGATTACAATAACGACAAACGAAACCAGAAAAAACTGACGCCTACACCCACCAATATTTGAGTGTGGTTCAAATTTCATTGACCAAAAAATTCCACAAAGTGTCCAGTGTCCATCAACCTCTTGACTAATTGTGATGTCACGTACGCGTGTGAAATTTGACACGACAATGAAGTTCCAAGGAATCCTCAATTTAAGGGTGGTCCGAACGTGCTTTAGAAAGATCATGTCCAGAATGACATCAACATGTTTCCTGTAATTGTGTAGACACAAAACAAAATGACTCCGATCGAAATCTTGTGGTCACTTGTGGTCAGACTGTGGCGGTCTTCAATCGAATTAGGGACAAGACTCAATTTGCAATTTCAATCTGAACAGAAATTGGTTTCTGCTAATCTGGGACTCTTTAGGCTACTAAATCCCATTAGTCTTGTAACTAACCGAGACAAGGTATCAGGCACAGGTAAACTGTAAAGGTCAGATGTCTATAATGAGTCCGAATCGAAATTGGATGGCCACCAAAGACGCGCCACTCATCAAAAATCTAATATGAAAATAGCTACAGGCTTTTGCCCCATAAAAGATTCTTTCAAAAATTCCACGTGCATTTGATAACCACAAAATTGCCACCCTTGACGGTACTATTAATCTTGAGACAGAGATTTTTGAAGTAAGGCCAAAATGCAAGAGTCGTGTGCGCCATGCCATGATTCACTTTTATTTTGGCAACATTTTTGAAATAAGGCCAAAATCGACATTCGTGTGTGGCATCGAAGTGGGTTGGTCCGATGGTACCTTCTCTAATCCAAAGCATAAACGATAATTTCCCCAATTCGAAAATTCGGGCTACTGATTGAATTTCAAATTGCTTAATTTCTGACCATCATCTCCAGGTGGGGGATTCTTTGGAGGATTGCCGGATTCCTTTATTATTTACCTTACATGGAGGGATTTGTTGGACATCATCATTTGGATCCTCAAAAAATGTAATCGTTCATGCTTCGATGGGGTCTATTGTTTTTCTGTGGTCTTGCACGCGATTCTCTGGGGCCTGCTGGTCGGTTTTTGTTTGCCACACAAAATTGCTTAATTGGTACCTCTGGAAAATGATGGGTTTCATTTTGAAAAAGTTCCAATTTATTCAACCAAATTGTCCTCTGTGTCACATTCACTGCCTCACGCAACGATCAAGAGGAATCAGATCGCCACCAGATCGCAGAAAACTGTCCCGCCTAATTGTGTCTACGATGCGCGTCTATACTCTTAACAGAATAAGGGATCTGGGGGCACTTATATTAATACATGTCCGTATGTGCAACGTTCCTTGAATAATGCCCAACATTCTCAGGAGTGGAACTGTTGAATATCCGGATTCACCAAAGGGGATTTAGGGATTCGGCGACACTTACAATTTGACTAGTCCAAAGGCGTACGTTTTAAACTGTGTCCAAGGTATCTGGAAGCGCACTATTAAAATATCAACCTTTGCAACGACTCTAGGGATACTTTTCAAGCTTATTCTCAAACTGTTTTCAATGCTTCCAGATACGAAATGCAACATTTTCGAGTTTCCCTGGACTCAAACAAAGTATCCCCAAAATGGAAATAGGGATACGTCTGAAAGACATTTTCTGGCAAAGGCACTTCCCTTTGAAGTAGGAGTTTCCTGCTTCGTCCATTAGTAGGCTAATCAGTTAATTGGGGAACTCCCGATTGTCCCTAGAAAAAAAGGACTCAAGGACCGGTTTCCGTGAATTATTATCAGGCGCCTGTTGAACGGTTCCAGGAAAGCAACAATCCCATGAAAACAAAAGTACCTTTGAAAACAGAAATCCGTTGAAAGTCAATTTATCTCAAAAATTTAAAGGACAACATCGAATTGTCCCTTTTAATCTACTTTGAAGAGGTGTGGGAAAGTAAGGAATTTGTTGAGTCAACTCTGTAGCATGACGCAGCATTCAGATAAGGAGGACAACATTAATTTTCCAGAGAAATGGAAAAATATTTAATCCATCGATTTAAGGGACATCCCTTTTTTGTTGTCGTAAATTAATCCTGTGCCACTCGAAACACAGTCAATATTTATCATTCGGTTTTGTAACAGATTAAGGGAATATTTCAGGAATGAGGCATCGTCCCTGATCCTTCTCTTATCTTCGGAATTGTGGTTGGTGCCACTACCTAAAACAAGGTTTTGTCCTTTTTGCAGGTGACCACTTTTGATAAGAAGGTTTTGATTCTACTTAATCGTCACGTCACGACTTGAACCCCTTTTCCTGATCTTATCCCTCTCAGAAGTGTCGTCGTATTTTAAGGACGATTTCTTGATTTTTGATGAATTGGCGAATATTTTACGCCTCAGACTGGACCACACACAAATGTTGGTTGCCGTGAAAAATCGCGGCAAATTGAGGCGATTTTGCGGTGGGAAAACAAAAGTCCTCTGGGAGTTTCTGGAAAGACAATCGATTCCAATGTTATTAGGGACAGCAAATGGCAAATGTAAACGTCTCCGTAAAAGATTGAAGGGCTCTTCTAGCCGACATCAGTCGGTCCGTAATTAATTAGCGAACCAGGTTGATTGATGCCTCGACTTGTGTGTTCTTTAACACACTTTTCCCGGTTTCCTTCAATATCTCTTCAATGTTGCTTCGAAATCATTGCGGATTCAGAGCATGCCACGTGATTGATTTATCATCTTCTCAAGTTACACTGAATTGACTCATTTGGCGGCATGTTTGATGACTTTGTTTTCCTCATTTTTTTTTGGTTTTGAGAAAAACAGTGACCACTAAACGTTCATTTCCACTTCGAACTGCAATTTACCTGAATTTCGTTCGGTTGATCTAATAAATCTTCGTCAGAATAATTTCCATGTGAAATTACAAGAAAAGTTTTAAATAAAAATTCAATCAGACAATTGCATCAAAATTCTCTCGATGCTTTTCTAACGAAAGCTTTACTCACTCAACTCTAATGAAAGCTCAAAAATTTCCCATAGGAATGAAAATGGGTCCGGTAGCCGTCATGTTGACTCCATGATTCACAGTTCGCAAACGAAATTTGTAGTAACGTCATCTAGTGGTGATTTACTAAGTTAGATTCATACCACTATGAATCACGTTTAGATTGATTTACCCCCACGTGGTACACATGACTCAAAGTCAATAAAATGGTAGACTCGGATTGATGTAATTCAATCACGGCCAAACAAAGACAATTGGCAGCACTGAGTCTAGAATTACCCAAGCCAGGTTCAGGCTAGGCAAGTAGCAAATGACACTTGATAGAATACGAGGCAAATAATAATTGCATCGATTTGAGAGACACCGCCCGGTTGCATGGATGGCAAACCTGACACCATGGCACGAGTATTTTTTTACAAAGATCAGGTGCAGGTTTTTTACGCTCCGATTAGGTACACTATTCATTTTTTGTGAGGTGGCACAATGTTTGCCATAGCGTGCGTTCAAATTGTGCGCCAAATTGAAAAATATGGCCCCGATCTGAAATGCGTAACTCAATACGCGTTCATGAGAGCGTCATGTCTGGGTTGGAGAGGTTTGCAGCAGACGCTGTAGCGGATTCTCTCGATGCAACGTGATCGCCAGGAGATCTACGGCCGATAGTGATTTTTTCTTGACTACAGTGACAGCTTGTAATCGGAGACACCCTGTACCTGCCAGCCATAATGTCGTCGCAGCCGCGATCAGTTTCAGTTTTAATTGACAGTCTTTCATTTCTCAAACAGATGGCTCTGGATCCGTGTTAGATGCAATCTCAGCTGGGATGACCATAAATCCCGTGACCTCTGAATTCTGTCACTGGTGTTTCAGGAAACCTATGGTCCAGCCATTTCGGTGCTGTTCCATACGCAATGCGTGTCAAATTCAGAGGTTGCTCTCATAGGTTTAACGCTGTCTCCAGTATCCAGGAACGCATCCTAGTCCCATGTTGGCTACATCGTTCAATAGGAATCTGATCATTTAATTAGGAATCTCCGGTTTGTACCTTGAAAATGATGAATGAAGGACCAGTTTGAGGAATGAGATCCGTTTCATTTCGGAACTGCAACAATCTTGCGACTCGAGTCAAAACGTTTTCCAATTAAATTCCAAAAAACCGCTACAGGTGAATCAAATCGCCATTTTGATTAAGTGCGCATATTCAAGATGGCAGCGTTTCGCCTTAAATCCGTTGCATTTGCGCACAAGTGTGGGCAGTGGTTATTGATAAAATACCACGCGATGAAAATGCATCCAACCTCCGGATAAAAATTCAATCATCGCCCAGTTTGGTCATAAATTAAAAAAACATTGGATCGATTTTGCCGCCTGATACGCAGCTTTATCGTCCCCGAAAAAGAAAAAATTTTGTATTTTCTTGATTTACCGATCATTTGATTTGCGTTAATGATCACCTTCATTGATTATTATCGTTTCTTACCTGGTCTTTAACTGGTACACGGTCACCTTGATCTTATCGGTGTCTTGATTTGCGTAGGCCCTGGACGCAGTGCGGCCAACTTGCACGGCATTCGGTAAAGGGATCAGTTCTTGTTAAAATCACCTTTTTCAATAACAAAAATTTAATTAATTGCAGCAACTGCACGTCACGCAAAACTTTTTAAATATAAAAATTCGAAAATGCAAAAATGAACTTTCGAATTGAGGGGAAGTTTAAGTGAGCTTTCATTAGAGTTGTGTGAATCTTTAGAGCTTTCATTCAGAAAAGCATAAAATTCTTTTGGATTACCACCAATCATTCACGGAAAATAGAATTTTCATGCGAACTAACAAAATGGTGGAATTTGAAAGTTTTAAATTTTAGCGTTTGGACAAAGTGCGTCACACGCAAACCGACTAAGAGCAAATTTCCAAAGAATTTGATAGAAAAAATTTCATTAATTGGAGCTACGGTTGATAAACCTCCAAAGGCGGAAATGCCAAACGCGAGGTTTCCGATAATTTCATGAAATTCTCGTTCGTCACAGAGTGCGCATCGAACTGCGCTTATAAACAAAGAACGGTTTCTTAGAAATTCAGGATGGGGTTCGAGATGCTTCCGTGCCACTTGGATTTTCAATCTTGACGCATCCGATACGTCACAGTGTCGATCGCCGCATCTGGGCTAAGGAAGTACCAAGAAATTCGATTATCAAACTCTTTATAAACAAAGACTTCTGGTAATTTCTTTAATTACCACGAAATTCACCAGACTGCGCTCGTGACCGTTAGATATTGACTTCTCAGAAACTGAAATTTGACGCCTTTCGACAACTTGTCGTTGATAAGAACATTGCGAATGGCGGCCAGTTGTGTCCATCACTAGGAAAAAAAATTACATATATTTTTATCAAAATATTTACTCAATGAATTCTTTGATTAACAAGTGCTTCTATTGCGTCATGATCGTGTCATGTCGGTGATAATTTTGTTTGCGCGAATTTCACAGGAATGCGTCGATGTTTTTCTATTCAGTTCCCAGAACAGGACGGCCATGATACTTTCCGTGGGAATGTCGGGTTTCTGGGAAATTCCAGGGTGGAAATCCGTTTTTGTAACAAGTGGATCTTCAAAATGACACAGATGATATTCCAGGCCTGCTCTAGTTGACTATACGATCAGTTAGATCTCCTCAGTTTGAATTTCTGCTGGCAAAGTTGACAAACAACGAATCAATTCGGTTCGCATTGATTTGCACAGAAAAGTGTCAAATGTCTATCATCTTCCTTCTTAAAGCACCATTTAGACGATCAGTTTCACTTCAGATTCAACTAACTTGTAAATGGCAAAACTGAGACTGTACCTGGTGGGATTCGTATAGGTTTCAGATTCAGTTTATGTGAAACTGATGAGTAAATGCGAATGCGTACCCATATCAATTGCCTTATTAGTTGCAACTGAAATTTTAACAACAAGGGAGGACTAGTACGCACAATTTAAAAAGGGAAATTTCAAAAGCTTTTCAATGCTTAACTGAAGGGTGAACGAATTTTAACTGAACTAACATCTCAACTGAAACTGAGACGGGACTGATAGTCTAAATGGGCCTTTACACCTTTCACTGAGAATTTCATAAAATTTTGTCAAATTTCTTGAAAGTTAAATGATTCTCGTGTTTGCTCGTGACTTGGAGTGTCTGGGAATTTCATGAGCTCACCTCAAACCCGTGAAATGTCACAAGAATTCAAGGAATTTCTTCCGTATTTCAAAGAAGCATGACGCTATTTCTGTGAACGTTTCTATCTAACGGAAGAGAACTTGACCACGAGCACGTCGCAACATTTTTCATTAAAACGAATTCCGTGAAAATGTCTCGCGATAAAATTCGTCGAAACACTCCAATCCGGAAGTTATCAAAATTCTCGTGAGTTTAGTCGAAGTAAAAAATCACCAAAAATGGAGGATTTTTCGAAAAACCAGCGAAATGAAAAAATCACCAAAAGAATTTATCAAAATTCAATAAAAATTCCCACAAACAAGGGATTAAAAATTCCGACAAAGTCAAGTGTCATCATGACAGCGCGAAAAATGCAAGGCTCCTAATCTTTTCGCCATTTCCTTCCGGACTTCAAAATGGCAGCGATTAGACAAACGTCAATTGAGAACTTTGCACTCCTGGCGTGGGAATTTTTTCCAATCGACCGCGCGTTTTCTAGCACTAAGCGACTGAGAGGTAAATTTAGCAAATCGCTTGCCATGACGTCAATGAGATAATGAGCGATGAAATTCCGAACAAGGAAAAGCGTGAATTTTCATTAACGAAAATGTGGAGAAAAGTGACGTTACTGTCACGGACACATTGCTCACCTGTCGCAGACTTTGTGAGTCACACGATTTTAATATTCATGGTCGACCCTTGATCCGGTTACGTGACTGTGAAAGTTGTCGATGTGCTTATCGCCGGAGTATGATAAGCCCCAAATCCCCATGTGTGACGCAATCGATTTTCACTTGACTTTCAGAAAGCCAGAAAATAAACTTTGACCGATAGATCTGGCAAAATTCAAATGAAACGTGCGCTGCAAGTCAAGAGGCTCTAAAATGAAGTCTTGAGCGCTGGACGATAGAATGTGTCGATTCAATATGTGAGAATAGAAAAATGTGCCGTGGTAGCTTGGCGTGCCCGGAAAACTGAAGCACCTAGGTTCGATTCCTAATCACGGTTAAGGCGGTTAAGGTTTGAATATAAAAATTTTCACGACAAATCAATGGCCTCCATTTCAGTCCAAGTGAGTTTCTGTCATTTTTTAACCCCCGATGCAAAAAGAGGTGTGTTATAAGTTTGACCGCTATGTGTGTCTGTCTGTGACACCGTGTTCGACTGGATGCGATTGTTTTTATTTGAAAACAGGTTTTCTACCGGTGGTTCTTAGACGTTCTTAGTTTTATCAAAATCGGTTCAGCTGTTTCGAGGTCATCAGCTATTTTGTTAGCTGCGGTACGGATCTTAGACGCATAATAGGTATTTACTTTACTTTCAAACATACATATGTGTGAACTAAGGCTTTTTGTGTTGGGGTTTTTTACATTTTTGATTTAATGGTTATTAAAGCATTTTGAAGGGCGGGAAATGTTTTCTGATCTGTTGCCGATCGTTTGGAAATGGCGTCCCATCAGCAGGATCCAAGATAAAGTCGTCACTCGCTTTCTTTCAATAGTTTCCACAACGCAATGTCAGCCTAATCCCTTCACTGAGGATATTGGCTGCACAGATTCAAAAAGGACATATATAATACCATCTTGTTCCAAATGTCTTTACTGTCATTTCTTCCAGTTTGCCTGCTCCCACTTTCGCTCATATTGTTTTCGATCCGAAAAAGTAGTTCTTGAAAAATCCAACAGATAGATTTTTCAGCGAAAAGAGAACGATCCAGGCATCACTCTTTACATATGAGAGGAAGCGACAAAAAATCACTTTCACGTTGGGATGTGAACGTTTTAAGAATGCTGGAAGAGTTTACCGTTCTGTAATGTAATTAGATTTCCACGATACTTTTGTCAACAGGTTTTGTGAAATATTTAAAGAATATCCGAGGGGGAACAGAAACTCACCGCTTTGTTTTTCAGTTCAATTCTCATCTCAACTTGATTTTAATCGGTTAAAAGCTAATAAAACCAGCACGCGCCGCTTATAAAAAGTGTTTGCCTTGCAATCGAACTTGAAAAGCGTTAAACAATCAAAATGGCGATGTTTGTGTACAGGAAATGTTGAATTCGGGAAATTGTTTCACTTCCTGGTAGCAATATTGTGCGTTCTGGAAGCCATCACGCATTGTAGCGAAGTGTACCAAGCGTTATGTTGTTATCATGAAAGCATTGACATGTTTTTGTTTAACAGTTGTTATCAACATGGCGGCAAAACAAAAAAAATAAATCATTGAAGTTGGAAAAATTTTCCGTAGCCAAACCAAGGAAAACAAAACAACGACCGACAAACCTTGTCCGGCTAATCAGCGGAACGTGACACGAGCGACAAGACAACACCAGTAGCCACAATAGCAACAAGTGCGTCACATCGATAAAATGCGAGTGGCACATTTTTGTGATTCTTCAACTGCTACCGAACGATGCGTTTTTGGGCTGTCACAAGAAAGCGCTCGATCGCCTGGTAAACAAAATAGTTTCTTGTTTACGCGAAAACTCCAAATTCCCAATGAAAGCTTACAACACGCGCGCCAACAGCTTCAGATTACTGATAAAGCTTCGATTCGTAATGAAAGTTGCCATGTTGAATTTTCGCCTTGTCTGGCGAATAAATTCAGGCCAAACTCCCTCGCGTTATGTCACAAGCGATTTGTGATAAAATATTTATTTTTTCTGATCAACAAATATTTGTTTCTATTTTGTTATCAATCGACAGTGGCTGGTGGTCGGTACTCATCGCCTACGTGACAGCGTCTGCATCCACAAAACTTCTAAATCGCCCTGGAGACAAAGTTCGGAGAGAGTTTGACTTTTGATACGGAGCGGCACGTTTATCAAGCGTCAATGTTTTGTTGCTTGTCACTTCGGGAATGACCGGAAATGCAGAATACCGCAAAAATAGAAAACGCTAAGTGTCCGGAGTCACGTGGCGATTTGTTGGAATTTGGAATGTTCTGTTTGTCGCCTCACAAATGCCGGACTCATACCCGGGATTCGGTGTAATTCGAAATGATTGAATGAAAATTATCAGGAATGCCGACAATAATTACGCTTAACCATATAACACCCGGATATCGCCTGAAGTTTTGTCGTTTTGATGATTCCGACTGGAAGGGAACAATTTAGACCAGGCGGCAATGCGGATGATGGAGTCTAATTGCGTCTAGACGGTGGACGTTTTACTGTGAAGCTCATTACCCTATCGGAATGTTGCGGTGGGAAATTTTGTTTTCTAGGTCACACTGTTCGATTTGGCTAGGATCAACGGTTATGCGCGAAACGATCGTTATGTGGCCGTTAAGGTGGAAATATAATGCAGGGCGTCGCGTCGTGAATTTAGACCGATGCATTTCAATGGCAATTGTTAAACGCGACGCCTCATGACGCGTTTAATTCGAACCGGTTGGAAATTTCCACGCGTTACACGTCAATTGACGCCTTGCATTATATTTCCAGCTTTAGCTGTAAGCATATCAGACGTACCAACAATACCCATTTTCCGATTTTGACGTTTTGAAGATCATCAAACTGTCAAAAATGAAAGAATCAATCAGTGGAGTGGTTTGTGTCATTGTGCAACCATGTTACCTTGACCTCCATGTCTCCGGACTATTTCCGGGAATTATGCCCTTTCTTTAGAATTGAGGACCTCTTACCGTATTGACACCACAAGTCCCGAAAAGATCACGTCGTGGTGTAAAAAAATTGAAAATTCAAGACACGAATTTTTGGGGGAATTAATTCGACGCCCGTTTCACGATAAATTAAACCTGGACGCCCTTTCATGTCCGTGTTCTTGTTATATAATAGTGGCATTTAATTAAATTTTGTTGTTGTTTTTTCCCTTAAATCGAAGAACAATTTTTCGCCTGTTCCACAATCCACAATTTGTTTGTTTTCTGTTTGTGGAACTTCGAGTGTATTTATTTGGTGTCTGCATGTGCAGATTAAAATCAACATTGGAAAAATTAACAAATGGTGGGGAAAGATGGCGGTTAAGTCAAGTAAAGTCAAGTCAAAGAGAAATAAAATAAAATAAAATATATTTTGCGTTCACCTGTGATTGGAATCAAGATGGTCTCACGCCCGTACTCCAACTCCAGCTGTGCTTGAGTTCAGAATTGTAGCTCCCCATTCCAGCATTGCGGTTCATCGTCGAATGGTCATCCATCTTGAAATTGGAATGGATCCAAAATTGAACTCTGATCCAGTCCTCGGTGAGTGGGCGACATTGAGAAGATGCCACAGAAGATGAAGCGATCGCGATTACCGATTTGGCGACTTGTGTACATTCAATTTCAAATGTTTCCCCTCTTCTTCTTTTTCTGACTACGACAATAACAACAACAGCAACATGAAGATGGGGGCCTTTCCACGATGATTAACTGTGCCCCCAATTGTGAGGCCCAATCGAAAGGGTATTGCACACGCGCTTCGCAGGTAAACGAGTAAATTAAAACGGCATTCAGGATTTATGGGGCATTGGGGGCCAACTGGGTAAATCGTTCGATCATTTTCACATTTTACCGATGCGACCGATTCATGATTTATTTTCGGATTTTAATTAAATTTAACATTCACATTCGAGTGTCTGTTCCCAAATATGTAATTGAAAATCTGCGAAGCAGTTTGCAGTAGCTTGAACCGGTTGAACCCGACAGAAACTCCCGAAATTAAAATGTGTCACCTGAGCCTTATCAGGCAATTTGTTGTGATCGTACACATGATTCAAAGCTTCAAATGATTTATTGGTTAAGTGCAACAAAGAACATAGTGGAAAGTTTTGATTCGGACATGTTGGATCAATACCCGGTAACGAACCGATAAGTGAACCATTCTACCGCCATTTTTTCCTAGCCTCATGAAGGTCAACCTCCGCTCGAGGTTCAGCTTATCATGTTTACCACAATCCCATAGCCGCTTTGCTTCTAGATAACAGTGCGACTGTTCTCGCTCATCTCAGAACCGCATGAGATCGGGTTTGAAGCGGTAATTTTGCTGCTAGCTTTATTTTTGGAACGTAGCGCAAACAAGCTGCGCCATTTTGATTTATTTTTTTATGATTCACTATGGAAAATTTCCAGACCAGACCAGCACACGACCATCGCTATCACGTGCCGGTCATGAGAGGAAAACCTCGTTTTGATAAAAAATTCGCGCGTTTGCGTGAACTTGATTAAACCGCGCGGAAACTGTTTGGCCTCAACTACAATTAATTTATTTTTTTGTGGGATCCAGATAATATAAAAAATATATTTTTTTTTCAAAATGGAAAAATTTCTTTCCACAGCAAAATTGCTTTGACGTCAATCCGAGGCGCTTATCTCGAATGAGAGGTTAAGATGCTCCATGGGTTCAGGTTGTGCGGGTGATATCGCCACAAGCAGACGACCTGATTCCAGTCCCTGCCATTTTGAGTCATTCGTGGCTTGATAAAATGCCTGATCTCCTTTACGACTATTTCAAAAACAAATTGCTCCTTTACTTTTTATTCCAATGTGGCTACGTGTTTCTGTTTCATTTATTTATTTTTGTTTTCGTGGATTAGATTTTGAGATAAATCCTCTCTCGGGGAAATTCCCGCGTAAACAAGACACTTTCCTCGTAGGAAGCCATTGACATATGAGCGATTTAAAAGAAGAACACTTTCACTTAATTGATTTTGATAAGAGGCAACTTGCGATGAGTGGTTGGTAACAAAAATCAGTGAAAATAAATTAATTATTGTTTTTAATTCCCTTCGAGTGCTGATAACGTGCGGCTTGAAAACAAATTAAGATTTTGTCTGAGAACTCCTGATAAACTCGAACGTCATAAGCTGCAAGTGGAAAATGAGATCGTCATGGCGGCATTTGCCTTTTGGGCACGTTCATATTAAAGGCCGCGAATAGTCTCCCTTTGGGTACGGAACCCTACCTAATTAAAATGTGCAGTGCCGAACAAATGTCAGAGCTACGGCAGCATCGAAGAAGAAATGAAAAAACGGCGCAAAACAATAATCTTGTGATTTATATATTCTGTAGCCGTACTACTCTATAATATAACCATTGCATCAAAGAGATTGATTAAAGTACATACTTATAAAAAACACTTATTTCAATTTTATCCCGACGTTTTCACGGAAAGTCGATGGCGCGGACCTTGACTGCGCCTTTCGATTTTTGTTCATTAAAAGTTTATGTCAGGCAACTATTCGCCGAATGTCTAGCTATTATTCGGTATTCGACGAGTAACAAAAAAATGTCGAGTAATACCGAATACCGAATAATAGTGAGTATCCGCGGCATCTCTAGTTATTATCCCATCGTCAACGCGAAAGTGATGCGTCACTTCTTCTCTTTTCGCCGAAAGTGAAAGTGGAAAAATTTCCGCTTTGATCTTTGTTTTCGAAGCGAAAAATTAGTTCCCGAAAAATCCAACAGATGGCATCACTGCATATCTGAGGAAGGCACAAAAAATTCTCACTTTGACGTTGGGACGTGAACGTTCTTTTAATGTCTCCAATTTGATAAGATCCTGCTGCCTTTCGGAGAAAGTGAACCAATATGGCGATCTCAAATTATTCCGAATTTCAAAATTTTGTCCTCAAAATGAACTCAGACTTTGATTTCTATTTCTAAAGCGTTTAATAGCAATTTCCGACGCAGTAACATTTCAAGTCGCGCTTATCAAATTGCGACCTGTTGCTGATTTCAGTCTGTTAGTGATTAAGTCACTAAAAATAAATGCTATAATTAACAAAAAATTATAGATTCACTCGAAGCAGTTGTGCGCCATGCCATGAGTGCGATTTGAAATGGCCGCACGTGCCATGCTTTTTTCCTGATTAAATGACGTTCACTGTTCTTTATCTTTCTGTCGCTCAGAGGAAAATGTCACAAGTCACAGGAATGCAGAAATCTATTTTCGAAATTCAAAATTTTTCTCGCTTTCTCTTTCTACCACAAATTCAAATCCTTCATTTTGCACTCAGTAAAAGTTCGAGAAAGTTTGCAAAAAGCTACAAATTTTCATTGATTCAAATCAAACACACGAAATTTCCCGGAATCACTTCACTGGAAATAAGCAGTACAGTGTTTCGCTGGAAGTGTTTAATAAAAATTCCCATGAGCTTTTGCCATGTGACAGAACATGCGTTGAATGTTGTAAACAAGAAAATTGTTTTTGAAATTCCCGGGAAAAATGTTTACAAATCCGGGCGTCTGAATGAACGTCAACATAAATTTGTAGCAGTTCAAGGCACGTGCCGCTAAACAAGCGCGACATTGATGGAGTCACGTAGAGTATTGTTTTAGTCGGGGGTCAGCTGATGCGGCCCCAATGAAGTGTCATAGCTCCGATGCAGTTTTTTGGGTTTTCCCCGAGGTGATCAACCCGATCGCCGGAAATACTTGACTGCAAATAAATATGGCGATGTTAATTACGAGTGTTGATCAAGAACAGTGGCTGAGGTGATCTGCCAAATGAACGCCAACTGACATTCGATGCGAGACTTGAATGGGCCGGATATTTTTGAGACACCAACGAGAGTAGTCTTTTCTAGACGAGCTATTTAGCCCACTCGGTATCTATTTTGGGCGCACTGTGAGACACGACTCACAACAGAACACGAGGTGTTCTTTGTTTGCCAAATATCTTTTCTTATGTTTGCCACCCGCTAAGCGTCATCGACTTTCTAAAGTCACTGCAGGTGTCGCTATTTGCTTTAGTAGCACGGCTCCACCTAGCTGGCATTCCACTACGGCTTCGGAGAAATTCCATTTAAATGGGCAAGTGTCAGAGTGACACATTTCTGCCTCCTATTCGACATGAATTGCGTATGATTGATCACTAGTTACCGCCATTACCGCTGTGGCGCGTGGATTGTCATACCAACACTGGGCTTGGAGCGTGCGGTCATACTTCAATGGAGTTTTGTGCGGAAAACAAGATGTGACGTACCCTAAAAATTGTCTCATATTTCACGCGGCAATAAGTGATCGCTTCAAGCGGTTTCGTGACTTTCACTCGCCGTCGTCCATGTTGTGTGGTTCAATCTGGAGCTTTTGTTGCAACGACAAATTTTGCATTATCAATTCTCCTAAGCATTTCCTGTCACCCTGACGAGTACACGGGATTTCCCAAAACTTAATTTTCGTCGCGGTTCGCGGTCATTCATCAGATGACTTGAATTCAAAATGGCCGCTTCAGGGAAACGTCAAACCGCAGAGCGACATTCCAGCAATTGTGGCGCCTTCAAATGATTCCGGTTTGTCGTCGAGAATTTCAATGTGGCTCGTTGTGGCGGACAACCCTGGAAGGTTCTGTGGGTCAACGTGACTTCACTCTACTTTGAGTCACGGACGCGATCATTTGAAAATTTGAAAAGATATCATTACCAGCGTAAATAACACAAAAAACGATTAATGTGAGGTTATGTAACCTTATTTGATTTTTAATATATTAGGTCTGTTTACGTACTTTTCTACTTTAGGTACTAGACTTTACTCGAGGAAAAATGAAAGGTTTGATACGACTTCGCTCTGTTACTCAAATAGTAACATCTAACTAACATCTAACTTTGACAGATGTCAAAGAATTTTTCAAGCACCTCGACTTTACTCGACCAAATTGTCTAGTAAATTTTTTTTGCCGAGTCACGTGTTGCCCCCATCTTGTTTTTAGTATCTAGGTAAGTGAAGTTCGTCGAGAGATTGTTCGAGGGGTGGGGTGAAATAAAAAGTAGTTTTTTTAAATTTTTAGTTAATTTTATTAGAATTGCTCAAATTCTCTGATTTTTTCAAAAATTTTTCATTTTTTCTCATATTTTTTTCTCCAAAAATTCACAAAAATAAATTCCTTAAAAACTAACAAAAATTAATCTTAAAAATAATTCCATGTAAATTAATTTGAAAATAAATTAACACAAAAAATATAAATTTACACGATAATTTTTTTTCTCAATAAATTCAAATTAAAAATTTGTTAAAAATTTTTTCACTTTGATTTTTATAAATGAAAAAAACTTCCTGGAAGACAGTCGTGATTGTTGTCGCGCTTTAAGAGCAAAAAAAAAAATTAATTTTTTATTTTTAATTTTTAAACTTAATTTTTAAAAATTTTATTTACAAACTTCTTTTAATGTCACAAACAGTTTTTAATACTCAAAGATAAAACTTTCACAGCATATTGTTTTTAAGATTTAATAGGAAAATTTCCTTAAAAATTCAATTTCTTCCTTAAAACAAAATTAATTTTAATTAAACTTAAACTTAAGACTAACCTTGTAGTAAGCGTTTGTTTTTATCATTTCAAAATTTCCCAACTTGTTCCGGTGATTTTTAAAAATTCATTTTTCCTTCTATTTTAATTTTTATTTTTAGTGTTTTAATTTTTTGTGCAACTATTCATCAGGTACGAATGTAAAGCATTTTTTATTTTTTAGCTTAAATCATTTTTAGTTATTTATTGAAAAAAACACACCTTTTTCAATTTTAGGAAATTAAATTTTTTGTCTCATCTTTGTCAAATATGGCGACGATTTTTAATTGTTTGTGTCACGTGCATTTGTGCAGCGTGAGAGATCTCTGGTGGACGTTTTGTGAACTTTTCTTTGATTTCATTCTATGGCGTTTCATCCACTTTGGAAGCATGTCAAAGCTTCCGTGTTTCCTCGTTATGAAGCAAACTCGGTGCAGATGTCCGACATCTTTTGCACTCCTAGCGGCTACTCATTTTTTATTTTGTTGTTGTATTAGTAGTAGCGTCTCTTTCACCACGGCCTCCAGGGCTGGTCTTCCTCCTTGTTCTTCTTAATGACGAGGGACAGAGGAGCTGGACCAGGACTGTATGAAGGTTGGACGTGTTGGTGGTGGTACTGCTGCTGCTGGAGCTGGTAGTGCTGTTGTTGTTGTTGCTGGAGGTAGACGTCATGTTGCATCTGATATTGGTGGTTCGCTTCTGGAGACGACGATGCATGGCGGATGACTGAAGGCTTGCAGTCCATGGCTTCGTAAGAATTAGCCGGACTTGGTGGGGCATACAGAACAGATGGGGAGACAGCAGTGTCGCGGGAGATCCTTTCGTAGCTGGAGGTTGATGCTGCTGAATGTGTCGATGAAGTGCGACTAGGGATCGGCACGAGCATTGGAAGTTGTTGGGTTTGTTGCTGCTGTGGCGGGAGCACTAGGGCAATGTTGCCATTGGGGAGTTTCCCTGGGATGACTTGCATTCCGTTGGATAGGAAGTATCCGTTTCCGGTGGCTTGGATCTGAATGGTTTGTGGTAATTGTTGCGCCACCATGTGCTGATCTTGTTCCGGGGAACTTGGTGGGGATGGCAATCCGTGGGGCGTTGAATTGTTTCTGTGTTGCTGTAACTCAGACTTGACGCCATTGATGCAGTTGCTCAAGTGTTGCAACAATCTCCGCTTTACTGCTGGATCCACGCCTGGGAATCGACTTACTTCATTCGCGCACTCGGCAAATCCAGCTTTGAATTTGTTGATGATCTTTGGATCTGTCGCTTGCGACATAACTGCTTGTTGTCGCTGGAGCTCTTGCAAGTGTTTCACTGTTTTCTCCAATATGTCCGCCTTCTCCAATTTGGAGTGTCTTGCTGGCTGTAAATTGAAAAAATAAAAATAAATTAGTATTATTCGTTAATTGAATCCGTATGAGGGAATAGGGTAAAGGGTATGAATTCTTGTGGACACTTACGTCTTTCTTAGTCGCGTCCAAAATGAGAGTCTTCAGTTCATTCAAGCAGTTGTTTATTCTGGCTCGTCTTCTTTTCTCCATGATCGGTTTATTGGACTGTAACAAGAGAAAATAAAAAAATTAAAAAAAATATAATTAAAAATCTATTTTAAGATTTTTTAAAAGAAAAAATGTTCCTTACACATGACAAAGATCACTTGCCAAATTTTTGAAATAATTGAATGCGCGGGCGATCGCGTGCTTTTATAAAATTAGCCCTGGCAATCATACGAATCAGGTTAGAGAGACAAAAATAGTTTTGTGGGATTTATGATGACACTTAAGTGTTCTGATCAACCTGCGTCAGAGTCAGAGTCTAATAAGGAATGTGTCACTTGTGGTGGTGGTGACCAATCATCGGGGCATGATCACCTACAATTCATGATCGATTCCTATTACGAACAGTATCTCCTGTTTTGGACATTATTAGTTGGCGTAATGAATGCCACATTGTGCCTATATCTGGACCATTGGACGGACATGCCACTTTCAAATGATCTAGCGATCGGTCGCCTTCAATGACGGCGTGTGGTTTAGTTTGGTTTGTAACTCAAAATTGTGCCCACTGCCAAGAATGATCATGTCATGAATGGTTACATGGAACTTCTATTTTTGATGTGTCTGGTTTTGGAACAGGCGGGAGGTTCACATTCTCCTCAAAATAGATCCACACAAAATCTTTGAGATCTGGGTGATCTACCACCACCAACGCCGTCGCAATTTTATCATGTCATGTTGAAGGAAACCTCTTAAATTGCATGACACGATTCATGATCGCTTGTGGAGGTTGGGAATGATCTCCTAGAAAGTGCATGATCGGAGGCAGTTAATTTTTCTCTGATTAATGTCGCCTACAAACGATTTTTGATGACAACCAATCATGATATAAATCGATTTTAATCAATCGGATCGTTAAAATGGTAATGATCGGGTTTTTTGTTGAATTTTCGTGGGACGATAGCGCGTTTTCATTGACACCCATTAACGGCACACGCTTCCACTCACTTCCAATGAATCCCAATTAATTAATTTATCAATCCAAATAAAACAACCACGGAAACGTAAACATAAAATATTTTTATGAAAAATTTAAAATAGAAAAAAAATTCAAAAATTTATTTTTCAAAATCGAATTGGGAAAATTCTAAAATTTCGCATAATCAAAGAAGAGAAGAAGTGATGAAATAACTTGTCACTGACGAAACAATTGTTTGAGAATTTTTAAAAGACCATAAAATAAATTCCCTCACAGGGAAGGGAGTTCTCTCCCGCAAGGACTCGAATTGAAACTTACCCGACGATCACTTTTAACGGGTTCCTTATGTGGAGCTGATCCATTAACAGTAGCCATAATGTTCGGGGATTGTTGCTGCTGCTGTTGCGCAGCTACACTGCCAATACCGGTAACCATTGTAAAGCACAAATTCTTTTTTAATATAACTTGATTTAATTAAGTAATAGTTCACAATCCTTTTCCAAAATATAGTTCACTTAATCCTTGCTTGTCGGAATTCACGCAGAACACTGTTCAAAATTTTTGTCACTAGATTTCACTTCTTTTATTTTAACTTGTTAATTTTGCTTTAATTATTATAATTTGTTTAATTTTCTGTCATAATTCAAATTTCACTTTTCACGAAATCAATTTCTCATGTTTTCTAACTCAAGACAAATTGTGTCCGATCGCTACGACGGTTCACGTTCTTCTGACGGATCAGTTCGCTCGTGGCAGTCTCTAATACTCAACTCAATTGACGATGACGGAATGCGTTGGAATCCCTTGCGACTTGTTTTGGTTATGTGTGTGTACATGTGAATGATTTTATCTCTTCGTTTCGTTGTCGTCTGCCCGACTGCGTGTTCGGGTTTTATCAATCGGAAAATTCGTCTTCGCACGTTGAACGCCCAAATACGTACTAACTCGCTTGCCAGTCGATCACTAACTAAACTCAAATCTCTATCTCAGCTTCATCGCCAGTGATGCCTCGGGATCACACACACTTTCAAAGTAGATAAATCAACAAATGCATTCAGTGCAGAGCAGAGAGAGAGAGGAAGCATGATTTGCGAATGAAATCGTCTGTTATCACTTGTGAGCGAGGCTGTCTAAATTTGCCGCATTCCGGCAGTAAGCAACAAGTAAGTTTCGTTTGTGTGCGTGTCGTGTGTGGCGTGTGCGATCGATTGCGATACACTCGGAGTGGGGACTGGCGCGAGTGCGTTGCAAACTGAATCGACGCGTGCTTGAACCTGGAAAAAAACAACGAGATTTGATCGATGCACGTCGCGTTAGTGAGAGAGAGACGAAACTATGTACGTCATCAGATAAACTGAGAAAATTCTCTCTTTGGCTGCAGTTGAAAAATTCCCCTCCAACAGAATGCTCTCGTGACTATGACTGTTCAATCGGAAATAGAAATTGATCAACTAGGGCATGTTGAAACCGTTTCGGGTGTTTTTAGTTGAATTGAACTGTAACTATGATTCAACTTGGTTTTCGTTTTGAATCCTACGGGGGATTTTTGAATGTTAATTTTTAACTGCTAATTGCTTCTAAAATGGCAATCGATTCAATTTCAATTATTTTCACCATCAGAATGGTTTTCAAGCTCTTCAACCTTTCTTTATTTCTTCAATTTTGTGAAGATCGAACTGAGAAAGCAACACTACGTCCTCATGTTTTTGGCAGTTGATCAATTCCTGAAGAATTTTTAAACTTGATTCATTCCTTTTGGAATCGTTGCAAATCCTCCTATGAGTTCATAAATTTTCATTTCTTTAAAGATATACATGAAAAGGAGGGGAAGTGTGTCACCCTTTTTAAAAGTTTGTGAAGCACGAATTGAGAAAGAAACACTACGTCATCAAACAATTGATCCATTCTGTGGCAAATTTTTGAAAGCATTTGAGTTTGAAACTGTTTCGCTCATCGAATCTTGAGAAATGTATTTGTGATAAGAAAATCATTTTGCAATTCGTTATAAACGTCTCCAAAATCCAGGGGAAATACTTTTTGTATGGGAATTTTTTAATTTCCCAATAGCAAAACATCAATTTCCGCTACCGGAAACGACTTAATGATGATATGAAATTCGCAAAATCACCGATTCAACCTTGACTCAACTGGATTTAGTCACTTTACAGCTTAATCAAAGTGATTTTCATCTGCTATTCTCATCGAGAAAAAAAAGAACACACGCAGCTCACGTTTATTTTTCTATTTAACAGTCTACAGTTCGAGTTGAACGTGACTCTTCGGTGACGTCAAACGGTGTTATTTTGCACATGACGTCATATGGATATCAGTTGATTGCTTTGAAGCGATTTCACCATATTCCGAGAGACGGACATTAGCCAACCGCATGGAAATTTGGCGATTAAGGTGAGTTTTGAGGGAAAACGAGTTTTTCTGAAAAAAATAAATTTAAAAAATTTTCCACTATTAGTGAGTTTTGTTTGCCTCGGGTCGAGACAACTAAATGTCATGTGAATGCGCTTTTTCGGTGTGCGTCTTTGGTTGATGAAAATATTTTCCATTTTAGTTAATGTTTTCCGGGAAATCGTGTGTTGTAAATCAGAGCAAATGCTTTTTGAGTTTTTGATAAGATTGTGTTGTATGACATTGTTCTCACGTTCCTGGAAACAACGAGGCCAACTAATCGTTATCACTTGTTACATAGCTATATAGATACATTTTGCAACAAATAACAAACACTGCACAAAGTGGGATTGGCCGTGGACGAGACGTGCTACTTAGTGCATTCACCGTTGTCGATCAATATGACTTCATCCCCTGTGTGTAATATCCGCTCAACCTGACACACCTGTTATATCTGAGTGCATTTTGATATGACACCAGAGCCGCTATTGTCGAGTGTCGTCAATACAAACCTTTCAAAAACACTTGAAAATTAATTGGAAAAAAATCAATTTTATTTTTTCTGGTGATAAGAAAACCTTTTTTCCATTCAATCAATACATTTGAGGTAAACGTTCGCCGAAGGTTGTTTCAAAATGGCTGACTTCGACGAGTCGGTGAATCCATTGCCATTATCTCCATGGGGAGCGGACATTTTTCGCTTGTCATGATATCACGCTTGAAGGTGTGCACCTTGTCACATCGCCGACACATCAGGTCTAGTGTTTGGCAAATTGATAAGCATTTCACGCGGTGATTCATGGCGACTGTCAGTAAACTCTAGTGGCTTTAAACATCGGCCACACGATCGAGGTTTTGGTGGAGCATTATTTGGAACCATTTACTATTTAGCTACTGTCATTGAACTATCAGATTTCCTGATCAAAGCTCTTACACACGATCAATTGATCGCAGTCTGAGACGCTACTTTACGATCGGTTTCAATTTGTCTCAACTTGTTCGCTTCGTGGTACAATTCCTACTTGGTGTGAATAAATTAGACCAAACTGGGTATTTGTATCAGATCTAATAAAACGAATTATTTTCAATTTAGTTGGAATTCTTTGATATCACAGAGCAACCATTTGCGTGCACCAGACAAAAGTTGCATGCATGCAAATTGTAAATTTGCACATTAAGAAGAATTAGTAGGTGCACTCGGACAACGTTTTGTGATTCATTCACCTTTAAGAACTGGTGAACTGGTGCTGTGCTAATACGAGTATTTAACCAAATAGAAATGAAAATGTTTACACTGAAGTAAAGTGTATTCCAAACACAGAAGACAGACGATACAAAATATGTTCAGGTGAGAACACATTCACTGCGTGTTCATTTTGAAATATAAAATTCATTTTAAATTGCATTGACTTTAAAAACTTTTATTTTCTCAGACTTTAATTGTGAGTAATTAATTGCTTCTCGTGATTCCACATAGTAACAAGTTGCCGATGTCGAACTAATCACACGCTCAGCAACTCCATTTCTCAGTTTAGGAGGAACGACTACTGATTGTCGTTGAGAAGCTGTGCGACTGGATGTGGCACTGGCATACACGAGACGATATCACAATTTAAGCCACACGCGGCGGTGGCAATCATTCCAGTTTTCAAGACTAGAGGTAAAATAGTGTCTCTAACGAGCGATAGTAGGTATCTGGTGTCTGGTTAGTTTCCAAGTCATTAGCCTGATTTGCTAAAAACTTAAATAGAAAAACAAATCGAAACGCTTCAAGTTTGTTTTGCGTTTCAAAATTTTCTAAGCGTTTTGACTTTTGACATCATTTTCAAGCTCATCACACACGATCGCGTTCGATAAATGAAATTTTCAATTTTTCCCATTTTCGATCGACAGGAAGTTGTCACATTTACGAGACACAAGAAATGAAAATAAATACGAGTAAAATATCGGTTCAACAAGTTTCGGATCTTTGGCTTTGATGTCGCATACAGTTTGTTGAAAACGCCATAAATTCGGTGGATTGGAGAAACGTTAAATCCTGTTGTTTATGTGCATCTTCTTGAAGATGATATGATTGTCTGGCATAACCATTTTTGGCCACGCGATTACATTTGGCAAGGCAACAGAAGCAACTGTCGATTTAAGGTAGCCAAACACGCGATCCAGTTCCAGTTATGGACAGAGAAACCTTTTCACAAATGCCATACCTTACTCAATTCAATAAACAATGGACGTTTTATTAAAGACCAATGATAGGATATGGACCATCCGACTGTACGACCATCAGACCATCATTCTTTAAAATGATCTTCATTCAAGGAGAATCCACTTTGTGGGGTTTTGTTGAATTCACTGGAATTCATAGTCGCCATTGACTGAAATTTATTTCAATTGTTGAATGCAACCTTGCAAGGTAAATTTGATGGTCTACATATCCGAGACGGACAAGAGACAAAAATTATTTTCTCACAATTCCCAATATCCTTATGGAATAAAATCCATTCAAATAATTTTTCATACACAGTTGAAATTCAAATTCAAATTCAATTTCCATTTCAAGCGCCATCTTCAATACGGAATTGGAAATGTTTCTGTTTGTGTTTGTGAAAGCTTTTGCATTTTCACTGCAAGTCGTTAAGAAGATGATCATTTTTTATTTTCGAACTTTTTCTTAGAGGCGTCACCTGTGCGTCATTTGCAAATTGAGAAATGATTAATTCACTTAAACAACTTAGAGACTTTGTCAGGATTTACGTGGACCTTAGCCCCTCAGCACTTGTTGCAAAAAGCTTGTTCATACGCAGGTACATGAAGCGATGAATTTTGCCCCCTGGCTAAGAACACATCAGCCGCACATGGCAAACATGGCTGCCCTCTCACATTAAATGTGATTTATTGTTATTGTTATTAACAAATCCTTGTTGTTGTTGTTGATTTAAGACTCACTGAGGTTTTTAAGGTTTCGTACAGTACAGTGGTTCACCTGCTTGAAGTGGTCATTTTGATTTGTACTTTTAGTGTAAGTTTTTAATTGAATTGCGCCGATATTTGAATATTCTCTTAAACAACAACCCACTGATCGTGGATGATGTTGGACAAGATGTTGGCAGGTTGGCCGCTCGGTTTCATGTATACCGCCTCTGCAATTCTGCAAATCAACATTAATGATCTTGTATCTGATGGTTATGCAGTTATTGATTTCCGCGACATGACTAAGTTGTGTTGAGGCGTCACAAGGGAATGATCATTGATTCATGTGTTTGGCCAATTAACGAAATTCCAATGATCAAGTGCTATTTTTGACGCAGATCACCAATGATCGCGCGCAAAACGTTTAAAATATCGTTTGGCTACAAGCACTAAACAATTTGATGCTATTCTGGGAACGGTCACACGATCGGTCAAATTGAAATTATTTTTTTTTTTTTCAATTTTTTTTCGTCAATTGTCTAGTCTGATTCAATACCTTGAGTGGTTGATGATCATGATGATGATCACACGCGATCAAAAATGGCGGCTGAACAAAAGATCATGACAAGGCAAAGGCAAAGGCAGAGGCAGTCGTTGTCGTTTCTCGATGAGAAACTGATCGTGATCATCTCTCAACATGAAACGTAAGACATACATACCTCAACTCAACTCAAGATCAGGTCGACTCAAGCTCGGCTTGAATCGGCTCGACTTGGATCTGTGGAAGGTATTCACTAAAAGTGTGGGAACTAAAAATCTTTTTCACTGAACTCTTTTCACATAAATAAGGGGCATGCCTTTTGACCGTTTCTTTTTATATCTATCACGGTTTTTGTGGGCAACAACAGCAAGCGGCAACAAGCGGCAGCAGTGTCAGAAGCTCTACACGAGCGGATTCAAGTCTTCTTGAGGTAGCATCGTTAGTAGTCCATCCATTGTGGAGGTGGCTTCAATGCTGGTGCTGGTGCTGGTGCTGGCGGTGGTGGTGATGGTGAAGTAGAATCACGATCATTGATCGTGTGGTCTAGATCATTGTGGCATCATCCAGGCTTCTCTTCATCCACTCTTCCTTCTTCAACTTCTTGTTATTTTTTCCTCCTTCTTTTAAATAAGTGAATAGGAAAAATTTATTTATTGGGATGCTGCCAGGTAGATATGAGGGAAACGATCAAGACCTGATCTGTGGGTTTTATCAAATAGACCAAAGAATGCCCGATCTTTAAGACACTGAAGATGCCTGAAGATGGTGAAGACGCAGTCTTAAGAAAACAAACGACACTACGAGAATTATTTATTAGGGAAAATTTTTCACTCAATGAGTTATAGATGGGCAACGTTTGTGTACATAAATTCAGTTAATATGACAAAGTATAGATTGTCGAGGGTGATTTTGAATTGAAAAAGGTTTTTTACTTTGGCGAGGGTCAGTTCCATTGTTAGAAGGTTCTTTCGTTTTTGGGAGGGAACGACGGCTTCTTCGGGTGACCCTTAATGACATTTCATATTGATTAACTTGTGTCAAGGATTCAGGATCATGATTCTTTCCAAATTAGGGAGGATTTGATTTGAATCTAAGCATTGTCACAAAGGAGAGACAAATTCATAATGTTCGGTTTTGATGAGAAAGTGTTGAAGTGCCCTTTCTAGACACGTGAAAGGCATGATCGCGTCCAATATACAAATTAGGGACACATCAAGATTCCAACACATGATCCTTGAAAGTGTAACTGTGATTCACTCCAGTTCATTTGAATGAGACTTCGTGAGATGGGCATTCATGTGGGAAAACTACACCTTTGGGGAGAATTTCCGATGGAAATCGCCATGACTGGGACACATAGTGGTTTGTCCGAATTCAGCCACGTGATTCATAAAATTCATTTAAATATGGCGGACCACTTCGGAATCCGTTTTTGGGCACAAAGCCCCAAATAAACAAATTCTATCAAATCAAACCATCCAAATGGGGATACAGGCATGCGCCACAAATGAAAATAAATTTCGCCATTCAAAAGGCCCCAAATAGAACTTGCGTGTTGGCGTTTCTGAAAAAAATTTAACAGCTTTGCAATTTCAATTGAACTGTCAGCTTTCTCCCCTTCATTTGTTTATTCGTCTCTGTTCCCCCAAAAAGGGGATCAAAGTTCTATTTTCGCCCGGACTATGCTTATTTTTAGACCATCCGACTGGGAAATGCTTCTATTTTCGGCCACATTCATGTGGCTCAATCTTAAATCATTTGGCCTCATGTATGTCGGCTCCCCAAAACGGGGGAAGACTGCCGCTTGGCTCTTTATCATCTGTAGATTGGCCAACTAGAAGGAGGTCGTTTTGTGGAGGTGTGCGGCTATAAATAATCCCGAAAAACATGATGCCGAGCCAAACCAAACAGTTGAGGCCGAACGAGTGATGCGAGGTAAACCCACCGCCTGATCTATTTTGAGGATGGAATGCTCCAAGGCATACCGGGAAACCGGGGAATTGAGAAATTGAGACACTTTGAAACTGGGAGACGGAGATGGAGAGTCTCAGATACAGGAAACTCGCGGAATCTGTGGAATGTAGGCTCATAGATCTTGTGGCACGTGACGCACGGTCATGTCTTGACGCAGGCGTTGTTTTCGCGGAAGGAGTTGGGAATAACACATTTTGTGGCTGTCAACATGGATGACGTTGACGTCATCAGTAAACTTCATTTGATCGTGAGCAAGGCAGAGGTTCCATGGTGTCTTAAAAGGGATCATCTAGTGAAGATCATCTGACTTCAGAACCATCATCAATCTGTGCTCTGTCTGGAGTCCGTGAACTGTCCTTAGAAACATCAAGCGATCATTTTCAAAAATACTAATACTGATCCTCATGTGAGGATCACTTGGCACTATTCTGGATCACATATCTCTGCTAAGGTACTAGGCTATAGACAATATTATTTTGGTTTCTGCAAATTGCCCCTAGAAATTTCCAGGAATCATATACTATCGGAACAGACGCGTCATGGACCTCGTGCCTTTATAGCCTGATTATTGCTCATGAATCCTGTATGTCCGTCATACTCAGCGCGTCACGTTTGCGTCAAATATTTTTTGATTTTGCAACAGAAATCGAATAAATTTTTTAAATTTTTTTAATTTTACCCGCGATGACAACTTGACACTTTTCAAAAACTTAGAAGAAAAATTTAAATTCTTTTCACCTTCTCGTCGCGGGTTTCGCCCATAACTCACCCGTACGGACTCCACCGTGGGAGGGTCCTGATTTTCCCAAGATCAAATTCGGGAATGTCTCCATTTTTCACCGAATCAACTCCCCCTCGGCTTTCGGGCTGTCAAAATTAAAAGAATTTTGAAGAAATCGACAAAAAATTTTGTTTTTGAAATTTTCATTTGCACGTCATCACACCTGACACCGATCACAGTGACGATGACGTCATTGATGCCCCAATTCGAGAGCGTTTAGGCGGTGGGAAATTACTTTATTTTGCCTCTACGTCTTTACTTTGGAATTTTGTTTTTGATTTTGCTGCAAGGATTTGCGTAAGTGTGGATCTATTATTGGAATAAAAATAATTTTAAATAGAACTTTTCGGGAAAGCATTTTCGGGGGATTTTCAGCGAAATGGAACGGACAGATCTCTAAAAATGGGCAGACTATTCGCTTGAGAGTGATCGCCCACTGGTAATTTCCATTTCAACTGAAGTTTCTTAGAAGCAACAACCTGACTCACGTGGATACTTCGTTGGAAACTTCATGACTATCTTGCTTTATAGGGACAATCTTAAAGCTAATGAGCTACAAAGCTTAACACACCCGAATTCAGTTGCTGAGCGAGTAGACTACGGCACATCCTTGAAATCAATTGATTTGCTTTTAGGGACAATTCTGTCCCTGGTGAATTTACGAATAATCTTCTGTTTCACGGGGACCATTTTGTCCCTGATGGATTATCAAAGTTGGGACACCTGGATTCGGTTCCCGTTGATCCCTAGTCAACTACGAGTCGTGAAATTTGAGCCGCGTCACGTACAAACATACAAAACACGAACCAGATAATGAGCATCCTCAGTAAACATAATTTATCCCTCATAAACTGAAGATATGCGATAGAGATCACTGATCCTTTTTTAGTAGGAGCATATAAAGAATGTCCGTGTTACCTCACTGTTGCACTGGAAGGTGTATAATGATAGCCTTCACAAGATACGCATACCTCGCACGCAACAAGTTCCTTCGTTCAATATTCAAGTTATGCTGCGGCACGGATTACACCCTAGCCTGAGTGCTGTGATCAAGTGAGCCAGTCACCGAGGTAAGATAATCAAAGCTCAGGTGAAGAAGTAAAGATCCAACATACCTCGGATCGTGTCCATACATTGCACCTTCACGTACAGGCGGAAGATAAATTCAGTCTGGGAGTCATTAAAAACAGGTGCGCATGGAACACGTTGTCTTGCTGTGTCCGTATCGTATCACTGTCGGTTTTGTATGCCGAAACCTTTTTGGTGCGTTACCCGCGTTGTCTGTGTCCATTAAAATTTAATAAAATTTTTTTTCCAAACTTATCCATTCATTTACTTCTTAATGCATTTTCTTATCCTCAAAACAAGTTCAAAATCCCCACAAACGATATCTTTCGTGTGTCATGAGTGCGCAAAATTCACGCGCAAACATTAACCGCTCAAAAACAAAAAATATAAATAAAACGCTTAACAAATCGCTGTGTTTTATGGGAAATGCAACAAAGAAATGCAGTTAGTGAATGCAAGCAAACTGAAACCGGGAAGTGCATATTTGTTGGTTCGACAGAAGACACGAAAAAATGGTTCATAAGACGACCCCCGGGGCGGATATAACACCGACCGACATCTTGCATGGAGTCATATCAAGGTTCGTGTATAACCAGTAATGTACCATGGACTCGTCAGGTTTAGGCACATAAAGAAAAGGAACGTCTCCAATTAGGTGAGGCGATTGCAGGTTGCAGGTTGTAAGTTGCAACTTGCCGAAGGTAAATGGGTTTGTGAAGGTAATTAACGAATCCCCAATTAAACTGGCTCAAATCCTTTAAACCATAATAACTTCTCGGATTATTCTGGACTTTATTATTCCAGGATGCACTCAATGCACTCATTAATGCATTTTTCTTGAACTTTACCCGTTTGCAGATTGAGTTGGCTGCGGAATGATCAAGATAAGATAATGACATGCGCAGAATCATGCGCGCAGATGCGAAGCTATTTTGAAAGTGGAGCCGCCATTTTGTGCAGACATTCCACGGTTAATGGACTGCGAAGTTGGTTTTCAATTTTCAATTTTCGATTTTAGTGCTGCTATCAAGTGTCAACTGACTTGAAGGAGAGTAGTATCGGTATGTCTACTCTGGATACTTGGTATGTCTACTTCCAAGTTTATACCAGCTTCGAGCTTCAAATCGTGTGAATATAGCCCATTTCTGTGAAGTCCCACAAATTGCCCATTGATCATTTGAAATTCATTTGGCATTGTCGCTCGAATGCAATTCAGGGTCTATTTTTAGTTGGAAGCGTTCTGCTGCATTTCCGGCTTTTGGATTCTTTGAAACCGCGCCGCTAATGAGCCTCCGTGCGGTTAGTACTAGTAGGCATCAAAAGTCGCACGTCTTGTCCATTTCAAATGACTCCATCACCGGCTCAACTCAGCAGCTACCAAATACAGGAAGTCCCCCGCATGGCTGCCAACTGGGCGATCAAACTTTGCCGCTTGTCGATAATTATTCCGATAATGCGTCCGATGTGCTCCAGTTGAATAATTCAGTGTGACATTTGGGAGGAAGCCGCTGCCATAGAATCGCAAATCATTTCACGCCAACATTCGCGTGGTCTATGAAAGTGGCATTAAAATGCGCATAGTAACTCAGAACATTCTTCAGTTAAACTATTCTAAGCACTTCACTTTACTGTCATGTAACACTGTTGGATTTTGCATCCTTGGAAGGACACCACCCAAGACAGGATGTCATGAAGTCCCTTTCAAAATGGATTTGGCATGCGCTACAAATGTGTCCGTGAAACAGCGTCACAAATCGCCACAATGGATCGTGACTCGATCGTGGCGAATGAAATGTTTCACCACAAAAAGTCCATTTAAGGATAATTCGAAAACATGTCGAACACATTTAAACACTGATCCTGGTTTTGGTTGTAACAAGCGCGAAGAATCGATTATGACGACGACCACAGAATTCGGTGTGGAATTTTTGGACACACTTAATTATCCCGAATAGTGTTGTTTTGTGTCGTTGTCGGAATATCCTTGAAGGAAACGATTTCATGGAACAGAATTTTTGAATTCTAAAATGGCGACGCTGACCGTGTTGAGTGTGATTATTTTAATTGGCCAAAGTAGCCATAACCTCCAAGTGCGTGGGAACATTTGAGCTCAAGATCAGTTCGAGATCAGCTCGAGATCAGTTTCAGTCCGGAGGTTAAAGATGTGAAGGTCAGGAATCACCTTGATCGCTCTCGACGAGGCATCATCATCATCATCATGTGTCGTGACTGTAGAATCTCAAGATCATCAGATCGTGACCTGTTCCACATGACCAGTGCTGTAAATGGGGAAGATTGTTGTTGTTGGAAATGTCTTTGAATCTGTTGGAATCTGTTTGGAAATCTGTTGGAATCTGATCGTGGCTCACTTTGCACTGAGATTTTGCTCGTGATCGTGATCGATTTGTTAAATACTCCGAAAGGAAAAGGTAAATAATAGTTTGTCTAGTAGCTCTAGCACATCCAAAATGGCGTACCTTAAAGGATCACAAATTACCATCCGTAACACTTTGCGTGTTGCCTTTGGCACGCTTTCAACCGATCGTCGCTGTCCTGATCATGTTGATCGTGATTTTTTCAAATAACATGAAAACCCCATGCATGTTTGGTTCATGGATCAGACGTGGATGAAGATAAGTCACGATCACAGCAAGAGACATACATAACACACAACAAAACAAAATGGCTGACTTAAAGACGACATTTTCAACGCTTCAAATATTTAAATGAATTTTCATTAAACGATCAACAACAAAATGGCAGCGACATTAATGGATTAATTACGAGTTTACGTAAATTAAACAATTTTTCGTTATCATAAATCAAAAAAACTGAACATTTGCGCATGTCTTACGAGATAATTACAACAAAATGGCCACAGGAAATATGTCGTTCAAATCGGTTCGGCTTTTATTACATGTAAGAGAATAACGAGTGCTTGGACCTGTGCTTTTTTTATGACTTCATTTTGTTGTGGATCGTTAAAGAATACCTTCCAGGTGCTTGAGTTATACATTTTAAGGTTGAATCGGCAACAAAACGTTAATAATCTTTTGAGACGTGAACTCATTTCTCTACAGCGGAACGTGTCTTATGAGCCGCTGGTTTTTCAAGCGACAGAGACACTGTCTTGATCATTACCTTTAGAATGATGTTACCAAGGACATAATTTATTCCTTCAAAATCTTGTGATCATGAAAAGTTCCGAAATTCAACAAAAGTGTGTCAATTCAGATCCGCTTTTGTTGTACACGTTTTGAGGGAATGTAAAAGCCATAGAATAATGTGTACTCAAGTGTCTAGCAAAAGAACACTCGCCCAGACACCGCCTTATCGCGCTAGACGCTTTAGAATTTTAAACGCTAAACACTTCATTTTGACAAATATTCAACTCCGACGTCAATTCCAGCACGAATGTTGTGAAATTTTTAAATAATCGGGAATTAATTAAAACTTTTAACAAAAAATAAGCGTGTTCTGACATTTTTTCGTAAGAAAATTGGAAAAAAAATCGCTTTTAAAACGACTTTTTCGTGACTTGATTTGGTTTAATCAAATTTCGAGTCGCCATTTTATCTCGAATGCAACACGACGCCATTTTGAATTCATTTTGTTTAACAGACATCTACATTTCCGGGTTAAAAGGTTTCGTGACAATTTCCGGGACAAATTGACTCACGTTTCTTGATAGAAAATGAAGTTAAATATTTGACGCATTTCGAACACCAATTAAACAAACATTTATCGCCTCTAGATGGCGCATAATCGAATCATTTGGAACGTCATTTCCAGGAAGTGTCAATTCGAGAAAAACGTAATCATTGAAAGGAGTTAAAATTTAACGATTTAACCAAGAACATCCCTAAAATGGTGTTTATCTGTTTATGACAGTCAAAACGTTGTCCCTTTTCAAATTTTCGTCCTTTAAACATATGAAAACTCTTTTCCACATCGTAAAACCAAAAGACAAACTACTGCTACTCATGTCATGAATCCTTGCGTTTAAATGGATTTTGAAAATTTTCAAAAACAGGTAAAAGGACATGGGATAAATGGAAGGATTTAAGGGAAAAGGAAGAGTTCATGACATCCTTTCGGTTTAATGACTACATAAAACAATAAAAACACGAACACGGTTGGGTTGAATCCTTTTTTTTTCTTGTATTCATTTGAACGCCCAAATTTTCCGCCATTTTTACGCCTGCGCTCACTTTCAAGGATGTCTCGAAAAAGGATGTGAATTTTGAAAGTCATGTTTTTTAAGCATTTTTAAATTGCGCATGAATTTGCAATATAACGGGATAATTCCCGGTAGTGAGTTGTGCCAATTAACCGTTACCCGTTACAACAAGGTTGCACATAAAGATGGAGGCGTAACGGGATTTCAAAGTGTCATGGCGTAGTGATATTTTTTACAACTCTTTTTATACATTTTCCCTGGAAAAACGGCAAGGACAGGGAAAGAACTGTACTTTTTCGAGAATTCAACAAATAACGGGTTTTTATCGGAATTAAGGACATTTTGCGTCAGGATTGCTGTAAAATGTAACGTTAGTGACATTTTTAAGGAAATCCTTGGAATGTTAGGATTCCAGGAATTCAAAGAATTTGCTGGCGAATGAAAATTCAATTCATGAAAGGGTTAAGATCCTTTTATCCTGAAGTTTTGGTTGACTTTTATTGTGTACAGTTAACAGGACACACCCTCAACATTTCCAGTTAATCCTTTCTCAATAATCCCTTTAATCGATTGGATCATTGTTCGTTAAATAAGTTTGACCAGACAGTAGTTGCTGCACATCTAACAAGATTATCCCTTTTTATATTGAGCAGGATGCCTTCCACAAATGAGAAAGGGTTAACCCAGAATCCTTTTAACCCGTTCGTATTGTTATCCTTTCTGTAGAAGACCAAATCATCAGTAGGCGGACATGAAGTTAAAAGGATTATTTCTTTATGTCTCTGTGGCTGGGCAAGGACCAGAATTTGCATGCTGACACGTGAAGGATACTTGCTCGAGTAAAAGGGTTATCGTGAGGTTTCTTGCTGGAAAACCGTAAGGATTCAACACTGTTTTATGATTTCAAGGAATTGCCAATCGACTCGACTTGTTGCCAGTATCCTGTGGAATTTTATTTGTTTGATACCAAACACCGGATTTACTCAAGCATAGGAGGGACTTTTTTCTGGAATGAGATTCAAAACTATAGCTCCTTTCAGCTTCCAGTTTCTACAGTGATCCTTGTGGAAGAGGGACAATTGGTGATTCCTGGTTAAATCATTATAGAAACCTTTTGGAATTCTGCCCATTAGAGTTGTCCTTAATATGAAAATATTTTCCTAAACTTGTAGACATTCTAAAAATAGATCCCTCGTTGCTTTGCTGATATCATAAGTGGGTTTTGCATAAGAATCGTCGAATTTCAGGTTCTAATGGAAGTCGGAAGCAGTTATCATTCGACGGTAATAAAACCAAAAATTTTATTTTCGACTTCTTCCCCAAAGAATGACAAAGATGTCTCCGACCAAAGACACCATGAGGGCTCGTCTTATCTGAATTTGTTTTCATAATTAACTCGATCCCAACAATCATTAGGTTGGATTCTGTAAGATCCACCTGCTGGCATTTGGCTCCAAATTGGAGTTCTTCTGGTCGTTATCACTTTGCCTACCGCAAACGGTCTACCGCCGTGAAAGGACATGTTGCTCTTGAGATTCATTCCAAGACGATCGAAAGGATTACAAGAATTCAATGAATCGATTAATCGATACCAAGCGAACGGTATCAGCTGCAACATTTGACTTGACAAATAAAAAAACTAAAAATTTTTATTTCAGGCATATGCAAATTGTACCTATTTTCGGTTGCTGCTTCTTGGTGGTGTCGTTAAGGCACCAGCAGGTTCTGAGCATCATTCTCAGGACAGATCGTTACTTTTTATACCAAAGGATTAATCAGTCTCACTGTGTAACTAGACTTAGATACATCCTGTTCCTGATTCATCTCAAAATATGGAATTCGATAATTTATCATCATTAACTCGCGAAGGATCAACAGGAACACTGACAGTCACTGTGACACCCTAATGACAATCTGTCCCTGGTTTCATCATAACTGATCATAAGATGATCGTGATAATATGCAAATAACTTTAAATGATCTTGTTCACAGTCTACCCTTGACTTTAACCCTAGAATAAATATTTACCCTGAATTTATTCAAATGATCCCAATATGCAAATTAAGGATCAAATCCATACAAAACTCTTGTTGACTTCCAGTTAATAGGTTTTGAAAAGGGTTCACACCAAACAGGGATAATTGATGATCATCAACGAAGGATTAATTGATCTCAAGGAATTTCTGTTTCATTTCACTCCAGGACTTCAGGACAAGGGAAAAAATCCTTTTTTGTGGTTTACAAGTGTGAAGGGTTAAGTTTTGATTGTAATTTGGTAAACAATGATATTCGTGGTTTTACATGATGATAAATGATCCCTCGATCATTTTTTTCTTAATAAAACAAATAATTATTACAAATACCTACTGAAAATATTATTTGAATTTGAAATTTTCCAAATCATCCAAAATTGACAAAATCTCGAAAATGTTCAAAAATTTCACATGCAAATGGTTGCTCTAAATAAGGATGAAACCATAATGGATGGGCGGATCCCTTGAAATGACAGAAGTCTTTAAAAAGTCCTCGGAATTGTGACATTCACCCTGATGTCCTTTAAATAATAATTTTAATGATCGTGTCCTTTTAAAAATTGTCCCAGAATTTTTTCTTCTCTGGACATTAGACGTGGACCTAAAAACCGAAAAAATCAGAAACCGATCGTGCGCGGATCTTTTACGGTTTTCGGTTTTTCGGAACTTGAACAAAAAGGAACCGCCACCATTTTACGGAACGTTCAAATTTCCTGGAAGACATTATGATGTCCTAATTTAAGAAATTTGACTTTTTCAAAATGAGCACATTTTTAGTAGGTATCGATATATATTTTTTTTGTTTTTACTTTTATTATGCCATTAGCGAAATATTTTTCTGTTTTTCAATTTTGGTGGTCAATTTTTGCCTTGATCTTTCGGTGTTTTTATTGACCTAGAATTTGAAATATGCGAAAAATGAAGACAAAAAGTCAATCGTTTTATGAGGCAAACAATTTTTAGTATTTTCAAATTAGGGACTTCTCGAAACTCAGGATCATTTGCATTTTTTCAAGGACTTGGTCA
Source organism: Chrysops caecutiens (assembly GCA_963971475.1). Taxonomy (NCBI): domain Eukaryota; kingdom Metazoa; phylum Arthropoda; class Insecta; order Diptera; family Tabanidae; genus Chrysops; species Chrysops caecutiens. The sequence continues at coordinate 71,400,223 of OZ020568.1, forward strand.
TTTTTTCCAAAGGAATTGGTCATTGTTTATTGACCTGATTTTAAAAAATAATTAGTTCAGTCCAAAAATTATTGTGGACACTGTCTGCAGATCAGAGGGAGGTGTCAATAGATCGCTTAGTTATGTTTGTTTTTTACTTTGTAGTTTTTTGTCCTTTTTATGAGACTCCTGTACTGCCTCTAGATATTTTTGTTTGCTTTTTCTGATGATGATGATCTGCGCGTGTGTCCATTATCTTTGATTAGGACAATTTTGGAAGTGACCGTTTTTATGGGCAACTTTTGAATTTTATTGAATCGTGTTTGTTTTTTCCGGACCACTGTTTGTTTTTTGACCAAATCCAGACCGATGTGACATTCTTGGAAGGAACGACGTTAAATTTACGGTAGCCATTGTCCAGTTCTCAAGAATTTCTTCACACTTCCCTTTTTAACAAATGAACTTCTTAATTTTGCTGTTTTTCAAAAATGGGTTAACCTGCCTCATGGTATCATATCCCTAATCACTGAAATGTTAAAAGTGTTATCCCTTTTTTGATAAGGAAAATCCTTAAACTGACATTTCTATCTGCCTGATTTAATATAAATAAAGTAGAGGACACAGAAGGACATGACATGATCCCTTGTGCCATGAGTACACATTTCAAGGGGCAATTTCATCCCTAGATTTTAAGTCAGATTTTCCTGTTGTATTAAGCGACAAACTCAAACAGTTAAGAGGACAGTAATGGAACATGATACAACATTCAGTTTTTTAAGGGACAATTTTGTCCCTAGTTCATTGCCCGAGAACTAACACACGAATCGGTCATGTAACTAAGTGTCTTGTTTTTGAAGAGGTTATTTTGTTTCTCTTAAGTTAACTAAGAGGGCAGTGTCCAGAAACTTCCCTTTTGAAATAGGGAACGTTGTTCCAGGAAAAGATTCTTGACGTTTCCAATATCTGATTCAAGCAAGATTTGGTGGCTCTAAAGGCCACTGATTTCTTCCTGTAATTTGTAGTTCCTGTTGACTCTAGTGCGGGACACGCTTGTGGCTCCAAGAGTGATCTTTGTTGCTTGTTCAATACTGATGCGTTTGTTGAATCATAAAGTCGGACTGGCTCAAAGCCAAATGTCAGAGTCATTAAAAGCATAGCTACAAAAACTACTTGACTCAAAAAACATGAACTCAAACAGCACCTAATGGACGTTTAACCCTTTTTTGTCGGCTTGGAAAGGGTTACACAAAATCACGTTCTAAAAAAACAAACACGATCATAAAACGTTAAAAAACAAATGAATACCTAAAAGGTATAAAAGTGAAAGGGTTAGAGAAAACCCTTTTCGAGTTGTGTTATTAATCAACACACAAAAAAGTGTTATAAAATTGTGTAAACAAACGTTTAAAAAATAAAATTTTTTTTACAACATAACAGTAACTGTTTTTTATTTAAATTTAAGGATATATTTTTTGAAAAGGAGAAACAAAAAAGGGTTAAAATGATTATACCCGCAATAAAGAAAGTGTAATCCTTTGGCGGCACAGAAATCAAACAGTTACACTTTCTAACTCCTGTCCTACAGTGTGTGATAACCACACAAGGACGTGAAGAAAAAATTGAGGAGATAATAAACCAAGAAAGGATTAGGTACTGTGTCCTGGTGAAAGGTGAAAGGGTTAGAAACAATAAAATGTTGTACCGTGACGATTGTCACTTTTACCGTAAGCATGAATTTTAATTTATTCTATGAGAATTCAAGGATACAAGGATTTAAGGATTGTCACCAAAATGCTTCGTGTCCTTTAAGATATTTTTTGTTTATGAAAATTTTAACACTAATTGCGTAGAATATCCTTGAAGGATTTGTTCCTCATAAGAGTTAACAGGACATTTATCCTGGAAGTGACACTAAATTCATTTACGGTACATTCATGAGTCATAATTTAGTGGAAATGTGACAACGACATTTTGGGGTTTATGATACAAACAAGATGACGCTCCAATTCTATCTCATGATCTGAATATAAGTACTAGAGGGATAATTTTTGATCCAGTCCTGATGAGGAGCGTAGGTGGACAGATGATATCCAGCAGAAGGTATTAAGTGTCTCACAATGACGACACCACTAATTACAAACCTAATCACTGAACATTCCCTGGATTACGGTTTGTTCTGGACCCCAGATTGGGAAAAGGTGTGCCAGTAGTAGACACATGATCATTTTAAATTCAAATTAATTGCCAACAACCAGAAAAGAGTCATCATGGTGATGGTCATGATGATGTAGAATCTTCTGGTAAACGTTTTTTAATTTTTTATTTTATTTGGTTTTTTGAGAAAACCTCCTACTTTTCGTAACGCATCAGAAATAATTGCTTTCGTAAATTCCAACAATTTTGCAACGATTCCAGTGTTTAATGGCAGCAACATATTCACTTTAATTGACTTGTATTCACTTTTTATGAGCATTTCTTGGATTCCTTAACACCATCATCATTGAGGAGATACTCCAATGGTGATGATACTCCTTATATGATTCGAGGCGTTAAAATACAACGCAGACAATTTACATAATCTCACTGTAATCCCTGATAACGGACAACGGTTTAATTAACCAATTTCTTTTTACGGTGTCACATTTTTCAACACCCTGTGTAAGGAAATTTATTTTATTTTATTTTATTTTTTTATTTAACTGCATTTAATGAAACCATTAAAAGAGAATTTGCTGATTCTTGACTACTAGTCAATGCCCATTTCGAGATTCTTCTAGTACAGCTTCCGAGACATTATGATCCGCCAGCTACCAGTGGCTCATCAAGTAGCAACGATGAATACTGGAAAATGGCGCAGACGGCCATTTGCAAAATCCATTACTGTAAATAAAAGTGGTACTTAAAATCATGCAGCTTCCAGTGACCTTTTCGGGCAGATGTCCAATGCAGCAATTCATAAATTCAGCTCCGAATCAAATGTAAAGTGAAAAACTATATTGATCGACATTACAATAATCGTTTGTTGAAACTTTGACGCTTTGAAAAAATAGTAAACTTAAAAGCTTATTTGACAGTTCTCCTTATCGAAATTCGGCTTAGAACAAATGTTCTGGAAGAAGTATTTTTATAGGAAATTTGCGAAATTTCCTGAAGTGTACATCAAACTGAATGCCATGAAAGTGTCCTTGAAAAAAACGGCAACATTTTTTAAAGGTCCTAACCCGCAATAATCGCTCAATTTTACAAGGCTTGTCTTCCAACACCAAAAAGACCGCAACAAAAACGCCCGGCAATTTTTCGAAAGAGTTTTATTTTCGCAAAATGCAATTTTACCCCTTTAAACCGAAAGAGTTGGCAAAAAAGGATTCATGTCTTGTAAAAAAAGGATTGCGAACAATGCGAGTGTTTCCACCCACCGCCCAGAATGTCCTTTTGGCCGAAATGGCAAAATGCATGTTTCATAGAATTTATTAGCAAAGAGTCCTCCCTCAATTTGAGTTTAAATGCGAGGGCGAATTTTCAAGGATATTAGATACAATATTGTGCGAAAAGGATTTTCGCGTCATCTTTGATGGGAATTTTTTTACAGCCAACGTCAGTGTCATTTACAAGCGAAGTGACATTAAAAAAGGATTATACGATCCTGTCGTTAAGATATTAAGTAGAAATGATTTGATAGCACATGGAAATCGTAAAAAGGATACTATGATCCTTTGCATTTCAATGTCGTCGGCAAAAGTGCATTCAAATGAGTTGCAGAAAGTGAAGCCGGAAAAATACTGTCAGACGACTTTTCGTCTGTTTTATAGCTTTGTAAACAGGACGCCCATAAAATCCTTGAAAATAAAGAGTCGAATTAGTTTTAAAGTAAACAAAATTGTTATGACTCGAAATGGGTTATAAAATCCTTTTTGCTTTCGTTAAAGGGATACATGCATGTCTCAAAGGATTTACATTCAAAGAAAGGATTTGTTTTTAGACATCCTGGCCAACTAAAGGGAAAACAAGTCATAAAGCCATTACGGGAGTGAATTTGACGCGATTTGAATTTCCAGGATTTTGCAGTTATTGAGTCATTATCCTTGAATCCTTTGGATGTGTTGCCTTGCTCTAGTTTTGTTTCAATTTTGTGGTAATTTACACATTCCAAGGATCTTCACGTTCTTCTTCTTCACATTTCAATGGCAATTCCTTGAAGGAGCTGCCGCTGTCTTGAAGGATGAAAGGATATTTGCATTTCGGCAAGAGTTCACTTGGAAATTCACTTTTTTCTGGGTCAATTCCAGGATACAGATTGTTTCCTAGAAATATGCCGAGTCTATCTTCATACATGATCTGTGGAATATGTTTTTCAGGATCTATCCTTTCAGGATGAAGATAATGCCAATGACACCATTTTTTGAATTGTTGGGTCACATGGACTTTTCAAACACTTTGGAGACTCCTCGAAAGTATAAGATTCCTGACATCATGGTCCTTTTTATTAGAAAATGAGGTTTTCTAGGATCCTGCGAAGTTTCTTTATGGTGATAAGTGTTACCATTATCATGAATATTTTGATTTTTCAAAGAATGTTTCAAAAAAAGGACAATTAAATATAGGATGGCCAAGAAAATGGGTTTGCAACAAAGTCAAAAGGTTTAAAAGGTTTCAATTTCGAATGGCAAACAAAGATTCTTTACGGAATCTCATCTCGGACTTTAAGAGGCCAATAAATCTTGTTTAGCGATGAATATTGACAATGTTCCCAGTTTAATAGAATGTCGGCACAAAGAAGTCTGGCACAATTTTATGTGGTAACATTATCCCTGATTAGTGTACAAAGGATTTGTGTTTGTGACTCCACAGTGATGCTAGCATGTCAGGTGGTCCCAAACACAAAACTTAAAAAAAACAAAAACATCCCTCAAGCAAATGGGAACACACCCTTCATGATGCCAAACAAAACTAATGCAGGACAAATGTTATGAGGATTTTAGGGACATAAACTTTTTATCGATAGCCTGTTCGTCTTTGACTTTTTGACGAATGATGAATGATAGTTTGTAGTTGGACACTTAAAGAGGTTGAGAGTTTTATCCTTAAAGGAACAAAAATAAAACGAAATTTTATGCGTCTTCGTAACATAAACAGGACATCAACTTGACTTGGTGTGCGATAAATCAAATCAGGGATCATTTGAATGGCTCAACTTTTATTGGGTTTCTTTATGCTAAAGAATGTTTGCGAGGAATTCTTTAAGGCTTTAAGACGTCTTGGTTCTTCGATGAGAAAATAAACAATTAAATTACAAATAAACGTTTGTCGTAATAATTACAACGACTTGTAATTTTCAAGGGATGATTTATGAGGCACTCTCGGCTACCCGGAATCGCGGGGCATTAAAAGTTTTAAACCACATTTCGGTTACAATGTGATGCAACCACAGGGGGTACATTCGATTCAAACCAGTCATCCCCGAAAACCCACAAATGTGACCTACAAGGCAAACAGGGACGGGCAATTGGGGCAACAGTGCCATGAAACAACAACTGCTGTTCGTTTTTCGACTGCCAAAAACATAAAAATCAAGGTAGCATCCCAGTTAGGGTTTCGTTCAAAAGAGGAATGTTTCTTTCATTTTGAAATTATAAAGTTTACCTACTATCCGACATATTGGAAGTTTGATGGAGCAGAAACTATGAGAACTTCTTTCAAACCTTGATGGATATTTTTCTTATTTCGCGCACCAAAAATTCAAAAATTGGAATAGACTATTGATTTATACCTCATTTTGTAGATATTTATCTGCTTTTTTAGTGAAAATAGAAATAGTGACGCCATCTCTTGCAAAAACATACTGGATGTAGGTAATTTTAGGGTCGCATTCCATGAAAATGTCGTGGACAAACAATTGAGACCGGAAGTAGATTTGCAGTGAGACATCCGATACAGGTAAGTGTTTTCATGGAAATCAGAATTCATTTAATTGCAGTCCCTCACAGGATGGATCACCGCACGAGCCCTGGGAACACTTGGATTGATAAAAATTCCTGCAAAGTCACAAAAGCCACATTCAGGTGGATAAAGAAGAAGGAAAAAAATGGAAGAAAAATGGCGGATTCATAAGACAAATTGAGAAAAATAAATTATGTAAATGTTTATTGCATTTGAATGGCCAAACACCATTCACCAGAAGTGCAATGAGTTGAATCTATTAGGTGCGTCTCCTAGGAGGGGATAACAATGCGCACTCCATGCCTAAAGATTTAAGATTCAAGATTGAAAATCCCAGAGTTGGTGCTGTGGTTCTAACGATCTGCATGGAGCCAAGATAGGCCTCTGTTTAACATGCTGTCCAGATGCACTAAGTGTGCACTGGTCATTTGAATGTGGACAACAGCAACAGCAACAACAACAACAAGAAACGACACCAAGTCCAGCAAAACGATTAACCCGAAGTGAGTGCACACAGGCCCCATCTTGACATTGGCCAGTGATGGATAGTACGAGCCACCAAGATACAAGCTACATGCTACACGGTGCTGGGAAATGAGATTAAATTGTAGAAACTCTTGGACTTTAACGAGCCTACAAGAAGCCAATTGGCTAACCATTTCAATGTCAGGCCAATTTAGTTGCCAGTCACTCGAAACGTGGCTACTGTTCTGTAATTCAATTGTCATCGTTTTGTATTCATCAACGATTACATGCCCCACCATATGTCCAGGTACATATTCTGGTTGTAACCGGAGGGTAATCTGACGCCTTCTCGATTCCAAGGACTGGATAGCCTTGGTCCTTGAACAAATCGTGTTTGCACACAATACAGCAGCTAACACAAAAACGAAATAGTAGAAGAACAGAGGAATAAAAAAGGGATAACAAAACATACCAAATGATTTAGGTGTGATTAGAGGTATCCGAGAATAAAAGGCTTCTACCCGTGATTCTTGTTACCCCGGGACATTTCCACCTGAATGGGGCATATTTATCAAAATCATCTTCTTCTGACACTGCTTGTTATAATAGACGAGAAACCCATCTACCTGGGTTTCGTTTCACGTTGATTGTTCCTCATTTGTTTGAAGGTGAAAATCTGATGATGTGCCACAAGTAGGTGCCATCATGATTTTGGGAATTTGTCCAACAAGGATTCAAATTTTGCGCAGCTGAACCTAAACCTTAAGGGCTTGTTAAGAATCCAAAAATTATTTACTGAATAATAAACTGTTCCCTTCGACGCCCAATTACCCTAAATTGATGTTATACACCTCGTTGATGGGCCACATTATCTCAACTGAATTTGGGCCTATTTTGTGCGGCATCTCTGCTTGTGTCCTTGTTAAGAAGACTTTTGCAACATTTTCTGATGTATTTACTTTGTCCAATGCCTCTTCAAACTGAACTCATCAAAATGTCAAGTAAGGGTTTTTGGAATCATTTAAGAATTTTATTAAAAGAATTTCGCGGAATTTGAGGGAATTTGGTGTCATTAAATCGCGGACACTGGAATTTTGAAGTGTTTAATGTAATCAAGACTTTGAAAAAAGATCCACTCCTGTGTACCTCCATGAAACTCAGGAAGACTTCAATGTAGTCTCGAAATTTTCCTAGGCAAAATGAATTAACTCCAGTGGACATGGTCTTGAAAATATATCGTCTGCGCTTATGCCCAAATCAATTTCAAAATTTTTAGTCAAATGGAAATGTAAATAGAAATTGAATATTTCCACTGAATGTCCAAATTAATTTGAATGGAATGTGTGGAATGTTAATTTTGCATATTGTTAACCAGAAAAATGACGCGGTCTGGAATTTCTTTAAGAAGCTGTGTGTCCAATTCCACAATCATGTCGTCGACACTGTCCAAGAAGAAACGTCAGAAATGCCGACACTAATTCGTTTCAAACATTTCTATTATTAACTAAAATGCAAATGTATCTTCGGATGCCTGTGGTTCTGAGGTCATCACATTTCAAGATGAAAGCCTTAAGTTCTGGTTAACTTTAACCTAAAGGCTTAAAGTGATATCGTTGATTGTTATATAATAACAACAATTCACCTGGAAGCGTTGATGATTATGACCGCATTTTGAAACGTTTCGAAAGGTGACGCTTTCAACGAAGTAAAAAAAATTATTTTCCCACATTGGACGATGGGAATTTTTCTGGTTTTCTTCAAATTAACTAAAAAGTCTATTCAGAGACGTTGATGTGGATGTAGATGAAGATGAAGATCGGCTATTAGAAACAGCCCAACGGGTTGTACAGTCACTCTCTAATGTTGCTTTAATATCTAAAATTGTGATCCTCGGATCATAATGATCACGACCGAGAAGACTCACCTGAACTGAACTGATGATGATCATGATCACGATGATCAATGGATCAACATTTATGGTACGGTGCATTAAGAATTCAACAAAAAAAAAATGTTTTTAAGACGTACAGGGGGAGCTACATGAATCTGAATCTGTTTGAAATGCGATCGCGCACGCTGCTGCTGCTGCTGTTGCTGCTAGTGATCAGTGATCGCGATGCCATTTATCACCTGAAAGTGTTTTGTGTTACCTTTCGAAAAAAAATAAACGTGAAAAGGAAAAAAAACAAGATCAACGATCACCTCTAATTTGGTTAGGAATGGAATTCCATCCACAGCACTTGACGACGTTGACTCGATCGTCGACACGATCGTCGAAATAGCTAAAAGCCATTAAAGCGAAAGGCTACAAAAATGGAGGCCGACATCTTTGAGTGATCTGAGCTGAAGATGATACTGAATAAAGGTGCAGAAACGGTAAGATCACTTGGATCACTTGGATCACACTCTGACGTTCCACACTTCGCCAGAGATTAACAAACATAAATTTTTAGTGAATTTATGATCAGCTCCAAGTCTCAGCCTCGGCTCGAGCCATTTGCATATCAAAGGTATCGCTCAGCCTGTCGATCTGGGTAAGGCCAACGATTGTTGTTAGAAGACAGAAGACGGCCTGTCGATGGTATCAAGTTTGCCAATCCCAGACGAAGACGTTTTCTGTTGTTTTTTGTTCCAGTTCATTCGTTATTCAATTCTTTAGATAAAAAAGGAGATTGGCCATTAGAGAGAGACCAATCAAGGCCGATTCTAATTTTTTTTTCACACGATATTGTTAAGCCGTATTGCCTTGAGTCTGTCACATCCTCATTTATTTATTTTTTATCCGAATAATAGCGGAACTCATCACAGAGCTAGGTGAGCGATAAGGAAGTATCGTCGCCGAATGATAAGACACTTATCATCACTGGTTTCCTGCAACTCACATAAAGCATTGACCCATTTGATATCGTAATTTATCGATTTTTCATTTAATTTCTTATCTCTTCAAAATGCAAAAAATAAAGTTATTTATTTTTCATTTTAAAAACAGTGGAAAATTTATGATCAACCTGAAGCACAAGGTGATTTCAATCAAAAGACGCGCTTATCAGTCTTCGGGTATCTCTTTGATAAGTGTGCCCGTTTTGACCCCGTGGGGATTGTCACAAATAAATCACAGCGCAGGGAAATAGCATGATTTCATAAATTATTGAAAAAATGAAATCTGAATTCGAAATTCGATAGTGAGTAACTTTCGTTGAGATCTGTGACATCTATCTGTCAAATTAATTATTTGGTTGTGATTTCATGAAATGGCGCATTTACTTTGAAATGTCCATTTTAATAAAGTCTGTAGCTTCGTGCGTTGTTAACAATGATACCAGAATCTTGTTGTGATTCCAAGAAATGGAGTGTCATTTGTATAAATTCATTCCCAACGTCATGTTTTCGCTAAACGTCCTGTAAGTTTGTTTGATGATTGTGTTTAATTTTAAAACGATGAAATCACGAAAAAACCTTGTCGATAACAATATCCAGATGATTTGAAGTAAACAACAGTATCCCAGAAGTGTTACAAGGCATAGGAAAAAAATCGAATTCAGTTGCTAACCCAAAAACTCTTTCAGATAATCATCAGAAATTCCTGTTACAAATTCCTTAATGAATGCAAATCCATTCCGAAGATCAGCAGAAGGTATTTGGATGGACAAGGCGCTATTGAATCGAATAAAGTGATGATGATACCACGAAAATGAGTAGATTGTATTCAACGATTCAAGTCACATTTGCATAGATTATTCAAGGAATTCTATTGACAACAGATCACCTCTATCAGAGATCAATGTGTGACCAACACCACACGCGATTCATTTTGTCTATGATAATCCTCTGAAGTGGACAAACAGCTTCCAGTGGTACAAAAAACTGGACACAACCGTATATCAACATTTTCTCCTCTTGTCATGATCATTCCACGGTAAATTACTTATATAAGAAATTCATTATTAACTCGTTAAGGGATTAACATTCTGTTACATGGCAATTACGAAAGGATGAACCAGATTCATCTCGAATAAAAGATTGTCCCTAAAAACTTGCAGGAATCATGATGCTTCCCTCATTCCATTCGGTTTGGTCACACGGCAGACAGCACACAGAACACAGCAGGCGGTAATTAACTGCCTGTTCTAATGAGACCACGATCCCCTTTTTGATTGCCTCCGAGATGACCTGTTTGATTGCTCTGAAATCCCGTGGGTTCGATCCATTCATTCATTTTCAGTCCAGTCAAACAAGTAATTTCTTTGCCCAACTACGAACTGGTTTCTATTTCATCTATGGCATCTACGGAATCTTTTCAGGACAAATTGCTCAAGTGAACTTATGAATGCATTCATCAAATCTGTTGAGCGATTTGTTGGCAATTAAGTCACAAATAGTGGCTAATCTTGTAATCTGACGATTATGTATGATCGCTTCGGTTAAGTCCACTTGTCCGCGTTTTTGGACAACTAAATACCGACCAGGTTTTCATATTCACGTCGGAGAAATTAAGTGTCCAGATGAATTCGAGACGGAAATTTTATTAATTAGGTAGCTATTAATTTTGTTTGAAAACTTTTTAGGTATACATTAATTTCTTAAATATTAATTTATTCAAGTCGAGTTTAACGTGTATCAGAAGATTCAAGAGACACGTGAAATCTGCACATTTGCAAACTTACCTCAATGCCGCCATCTGTTGCTAGTGAGAGGAAACATTTTTAAATCGAACAAAAACATTCGAATTTCATAACAACTTGATTTATTTCAGCAACAATATCTAGATAAAAACGAAAACGAGTCTGGAATTATATCCACGACGGAATTTTAATTAATTACCAATTGATTTCGTTTGAAAACGTTTTAATTATAAATTAATTATTTAAATTTTAATTTATTTGAATTCCTCGAAAATTTGCATAAAAATCATGTTTCACGTGTGCCATAAAATCTAATAAATTTCAAATTTCCTTAACCTGAAATTTAAAAATTCTGCTTTCATTTGTTCGAAACGCTGCCATCTATTGGTCGTTAGAGGAAGTAATTTTAAATTGAACGGAAACACCTATATATAACTATTTGTTGTTTTGAGTAATATAACATTCAGACAAAAGTCCTTTATTTAATAAAATCCATTTAAAACTTTTTAATTAATTAACAACAAAACTTTTCTTAATTACGTGTTAAATTTTTAGAATTTATTTTCCGCTTCCTGAAAATCCATCAAAATCAAATTTGACATGATCAACTTCATGGCTGCTCACTGTTCGAGATGTGGAACATGAAAGGAGAAAATGTTGAATGCTTCGTTACTGGAAATCGAATCCGCCACCTTCCGCTTTCCGGGCAGATTCTCTGACCACTGAGCTATCCCTAGCACATTTTCTCTTCCATGTTCCCACATATACATCTGAGCTGCCACACAGGCATTTGCAACGCTGCCACTTGTTGCCCGTTAGAGGAAAATTTCTAGAAATCAAAGAAACGTTTAAATGTACCTAATAGTGACTTAATTTTTCTCATATACCCATCGTGTATCTTCCAGCAACGACTGAAATTTTACATAATGGCACCACCGCCACCTGTTGCTCATTGGAGTAGATTTTCTGAAATTCAAAATAAACATTCAAATGCCATACTGACCTCATTCCCAAATGAACCCGCCTCCGTAATCGTCTTTCAGGCATTGTTCCAGGTGTCTTGCAATTTCCTTATCCCCGTAATTATGACAAGATTTGTCCGCGCAGATTGTGTAAAACAGCAGCAGCGTCTATACTCATTGTGGCTTTCTCGTCTAAACGAATTGATCCAAATGAAAATTAATGATCCTCAATTTGCTTTCCCCGAAGCAAGACGATGATCTCGAGCAGTGGTGCCGTCACAGAAGTGTCAAGAAACATCCATCAGGTCATGATGGTGCAGCATAGCCTGCACTTGTGCACTTGTTATTCCGAAAGTGTACCAGAAAATCGAAAGTTCCATCATCAAAATCAACAACATGGTGGCCATTTTCTACGTGCCTCGAAAAGGTTTAATCTGTTGCCCAAAACCGCTAAATTTTGTTAATTAATCAAAGACAAACTTTCAACTTACCTGCATTCCATGATTCGTGCAACTTTGTAGCACAAGAAAAGTGCATTTATTTGGCGTCATCTGCATTTTTGGGACATACATCTTATATTTTCTTTTGAAATATGGTTGCCATTTGCTTTAATTGGGCAAACTTCACAACGCTTAATCCTTGATCGATGAGGGTACCATTGAATGATACCTTGATTGATGATCATTGCTGCGATTATGATTATCGTTTTGCATAATAACCGATTAATATCCCTATTCGATATCGTTCCATTTGCAATTCTCTTTTCGGGACAAATGTTCCCTTGATCGTATGGCATATTCCATCGATTTGACTAATGGACTGAAAATGCAAATGGCACCGCGGTTGTATGTTATATAAGACAACATGATTTGCGATTGTGTCACAACAAAGACGACGTTGCCCTAGTCCCTGAATCGTGTCTAGCAACTGTTCGAGGTGACATTATTTGCGACAATTTTTTTGCGACTATTTTGTGATATTTTTTGTGACATTTTTTGTGACATTTTTATGTTATTTTTGTTCCAGACTTCAAACAAAACCCATAAAACCTGAATTTTTGTTGTCAAATTCCTAATTTTAGGAATCTGATATTCACTTGATTGTCTCGACAACTGATTGCCCCCAGAATGTTTAAATTTTAGTACATTTTTATGACTTTATTTTTTTTGTCACGCTCCACTTGATGGGCAGCACAACAATATAAATGTCCAAATTTATTTTTGTTAAAATTGTTAATGTCATTTGGACATTCCGTAGAATCACTATTTCACAGATGACATCTTTATTGCGAATGTCCCGGATTCGTTTGTGGAAGTTTTATGCCCAACAACAGAATCTGACTTCATATAGGAGTCAAATTGTGCATCGGCTAAAATAGAGTGTGTATTTACTAGGCATTTTATCTGTGCAAATCGAAATTTTGCATCAGGTAATGGTGGAACTTTCCAGGAACTAAAAATTTTCATTTATCGGCACGTGAACCAGGTGAAAAGGCGTCCCTCTAATTCCTCGCTTGAATCACACTTTGCGCTGCAACAAATTCCCGATTTATCTATACAGTTGTGTCATGTTGCCGCACCCTGGGATAGAACTCCGGGATTTTGTGCTGTGTAACGCAGTTCGTTTTGTTTAGTAGCCACAAAGTGCCTGCGTGGTGGATTTCACGGCTTGTTGCTTGGATTCGATGCACTCAAAACAGATTCACCTTAGCAGGAGGTGGGATTCGGGAAATTCCTTGATCGTACCTAGACACGATTTGATAGTCATTTAGGAATCATTTGTCCGTTTTCTTTGAGGCGTTAAATCGAGTGATTGATCTGGCAAGAATCAGTGTGTGTAGCTGTGTTACCAAATGAGATCCCTTCCGGATTTGAGTGTCTCCTGCTTGGACCTTGTCCTGATTTTGATTCTGTGTCCGAGTAAATGCATTTATGTGGTGAACCAGCTGTCTGCATTTAATTGGATAATTAAAATCCGAGATGTGGTTTTCAAGGAAACAGTGCAAACAAAAAATCGCAGCGCAAATTGGGTCAATTTTGATTCTTGCGGGACAACTGTCGAGGAAGGGAAATAATTGAAAGTGATTTTCTTAAAGACGCTTCAATTAAACCTTATTAAACCCGTTTGGGAACCTTGTTGAAGATTTTTTTCTCGGATTTCAGATCGTAGCTGACAGATGATGTGGTTTGACAGATGCTCTATTGCGTCTGGTGAAGATTTTAACCTTTAGCACCTTGAGACAGGTCGGGATTTTGATGAAGTTGTAAATGAGAGAAACAAAATGTTGTCGGAAACCGCAGCTAATCAAATTAGGTAAAGTTTCAGAGAATTCTGGAATTATGGCGAATTGGCATACGAACCCTTTCATGTCAGACAAAGCAGAATCGTAATAAATCCTGACAGATTCAAATCAGATCCTGTCACGCAAATCCGGGATGACCCACGGAGTCAAAATGTTATCCGAATGAGTACCACCAGCTGCGAGACAAATAAGCCAAAGATGAGGTTTGTTGAGAAGAAGCCACAAAATCACAAACCTTCCTGCACAGTTGACTCCCGTTGATTTCGTGGCCAAAATATTTTTGCGTGTTTTCATGTGAAAAACATGACCAAAAAACTGTCCACAATTTCATTTTCGAAAAATTCTTCTCTCAATCAATGCAATCATCTTCACGGCCAAAAAATTTTTAAAAGAAACAATTCACAACCTTCAGAACCTTGAAAGAACCTTCTGTGTCCTGTCATTATCCTCTTGTCCATGTTGGTTCATGGCTAATTATTTCCTTTCAGTGTCTTTTGGGTTTTCGCAGTAACACCATCGAAAATGTGTCCTATTTATTGCCCTTTTTCCCCGTAAACCAAAAACAGTCCAACAATTCTGTCCTTCATCCTCGTAATAATGATGTCTCACTCATGGACAAAATTATTTTATGATTTTTTGCTTCGAATAAGATGTCCCTGCAACATTCCCTGACATGAAAATTATCCTTCGTGTCCTTAAATACGTTTTATTGGTGCCATCATTTCGTCATAATTCAATTATGACACTAAAGGAACAATTTGCAACATTGTAAAGTCGAAAATGTGGAAATCGTTTTTAAAATTTCATTCTGACTCCCAAGGTTTTGGGGATTGCTAATAAAGTTTTAGTTCTCCAAAAGGGACAATTTGTGGTACTAAACCAAACAAACTTGAAGATAAGGAATCTGTAATATATAGGTATCAGGAGCTACTTTCGTATTGAACAAAAATTCCCATTAAAAATTAAACCGCCTAAATGGTGCATTTATCTCAGATCGAATTTCTTGAAATAATTTAAAGAAATCAAGGAACAAAATCTTAAACAAAACGAAGTCATTTTGAATTGATTGCCTTAATTACAACAAAATCAAAATAAATTGCCAAATTTTAACTAATTGGTGTCCATTAGTCATGAAGCAAATTAACTTCAACAATTTTGCTGGATTTGTTGTAATTTTTGTCCAGGTGTGATAAATATTCAGATTGCCAAAGGGGTTTTTATAAACAGAGTATCGTAAGCCTGTTTTATGTTATCAAAAGTTGCAAATCACAAAATGATGCCAAGTAGCTGAATGGGAAACAAAATTAATGGCGTTGGAATTGAATGGGGGAACCTCAAACCAATTATATGAATTTCTTGCAATTTTATTCCAATTTTTTTTCCTTGGGACTAATGATTTAAAATATGCTCCCCAACCAAATTAGGCTAGTCGAAATGCAATCGGAGAAAAATAAAACTAAGGATACCCAAGAAAACTGAAGAAACCCAAGAAACCCCTTAATTAGCATCCACCGACATGACACCGTCTTGGACACCAGCTTGGACACTGTTTTTAAGTTTTCCCTTTTTAAGGCCACGTTTGAACCTTAATTTACGCCTGCATCTCTCACCCAAAAACGACAAGGTATCAAATTTTGCTTTTATTTATTAGCACTGCTTCACTTTTTGGAAAATGCATGACTCCGTGACTTTAAGACGCACGACTCAAATGATTCGAAATAGGCCACTTTGGACATTGTAAATTACAAGGCACAGGTCACATTAAGGTGCAATTACCTCGTTATTATGATTGCGAATTAATCGAATTACCATCTGCCTGATCATTGGCACGGATTTTGTGATTTTGTGATTTTGTGCCGGAATAACAAGTCGTCAAGTGCTCATGGAAATGTGACTAATAGCTGTTTATGACGCCATCTTCCGGTGGATTTTTATTGCCAAATTGACAGGTCACTGAACAAGGTAACTCATTATGGATCATTAGATAGTCTCAGCTTACAATACAAAGTTCGCTTTAATGATTCTCAGAAAGTGATCCTCATGCTTTTGCAAGATCGCGTGCAAGATGTTGTTCCTTTTATCATGATGCAAGTTTTAAAAATTATTAACAATTTTTTATCATCTGCTACACGATCTCAAGTGTCATTTTATTTAAATTCCCTCTTTAAATCGAGTGATTAATAAGTTTTATTGAATTTCAAAAAATTATTTGTGGATAAACGCTCTTAATAAACGCGACAATTTGTCACCTCGGAACCAGGCTTTTGGTGTCTTTTGGTTGGATCCATTGATCTTGTCGTGAAACTGATCAGATTGATTTTAAGGAGGGACTCATTCTTCCTTGAATTGGAGTCATGGCTTAACTCCACTTCACACCGGAAATGGGTAGTTTAAATGTTTGTCGCCCCATTCGATTCTGGAAACATTCCCTGGAATAAAAGAAGACCGGTCGGTCGCATGGAATAGACTTGAGAAAAAATCTTTGCCAAAAAATTCCTGAAACTAATTCCCACGTCTGTAAGGGACCATCTGCAAATTCTACCACACACACTGGTATCTTTCAAAGACTCTCTTCAAAAATGCGGTTCCTTTTTTACAAAAGGGCATTCGTTCGTTCGTTGAAAACTCCAAGAAATCATGAAATTTGATATTTTTACGTCTTCCAAACAGATAAGAAAATGAAATAAACAAAAATTCCAAAAGTAAGAAACCAAAAAAATAACATGGAGAAAGCCGAGATTTTATGATTTCCGAAATGTACAAAAAATTATCCCTAAAATCACAGTCAAATAAATTCGCAACGCGCGGTTTTTTGAAAAACGACAACGTTGAAAGGGAATTAATCAAATCAATTGAGCACGACATTTGCCTCCTTCAACCGAATTATGGCGGTGTGAATGGGTTAACTGTGCTTTTTAATTTTGTTGTTTGAATGAAAGATGAAAGGGATTCGAGGTAGAAAGCATTTGGGATGGTTTCTTCTCAACGATTATTAGATCAGGGACACAGGAGGTGGATTTTCGTCGTCTACACACTTCAACCTTTCATTTGAGATGCATGAAGACCCTAATCCAAAATTAATAGGGACATGTTTAAAAAAGGGACAATTTTTCTGGAGGCTTCCTAAATCACAAGTTCCATAACAAAATTAACATATTTTAAGGCATTTAAGTGTTAGTCACAATTTGGCATTTCAAAATATGTATTAATACTAATAGTTACCCAAAATAGGGATAATGAGTTGTCGCTCTTAATTGAGTACAGTAATATCCCACACTTACGCGATAGATGGGACAGAGCGATGACCGTGTAAGCCGAACTCGCGTAAGTCGGGTTATACTCGTAAAAATGTAATAACAAAGAGGCACTCCGTGGATAAGAAATAAATACATAACACAAAATAAATACATATAGCTATGCGTTGATTCCGCGCAACAAGTCAATAGTGTGGTGGCAGTAAGTCTATAATCGATAATCGAGACTTGTTTGACGCCCAAACAAAAGACGAGTCCACGAGATTCGAAGTTCGCGTAAGTCCGGGATCGCGTAAGTTGAGGTATTACTGTATTACAAATTGTCTAAAACGAATGGCAAGGAGAAATTGAAACTGACGCCCGATTCACAGCAAGTATCATTTAAAAACGTTTATCCCTTTTTAATGAAAAAGGGTAAATAAAGACTTGTCTACAGAGAGACACAATTGAGCATCCCAAAATGGCCGCATTTCGTTCAGTTGATCAGCCACTGTCGAGAAGAATGCTTAAAGCGTATGTTGTTTGCCAAAAATCCTGATTATCCTGGATGTGTGAGGATTCAGAGATAACCAGAAATTGTCTTGTTGATCTTGAAGGACATTTCAGATTGTTTGTTGCACCACTCTGTGTCATATTTAGTGTGAAATGCGTTGATCCTTGTTAAGATCACGAATCCTGGACAAATCTTTGCTCTGTTCATTGTTGATCCTTAATAGTCTGTGACATGTATGTCTGCATGAGGATCGAGAACAAGAAAACCAAACGTTTCAGGACAAAAAACAGTAGGCTGGGACACTTTTTAAGGACTTAAATGGTGGCGGCATGTCCTTTTACGTTTCAGAACACACTTTTTTTTTGACGGCATTTTTGATCATAATGCGTTGCAACCGGATTCCATCGGTGTTTGCTTTTAATTTGCTAAACACATGCGCCTCGGGCTTGGGTGAAAAAGGATAACTGTCGATTGGTGGCAAGGATTCAAAGGATTAGCCGCAACAAATAAGGCATAAATAAGGCATCATCATAGCAAATTTTCCTACTAATTGAAAATGGTGTTTGATTAAAACATTTTTCGTGTTGGTTAGTTAAACAGGACATCAGCTGTTGTGATGTCCTGCAAATAGTGAACTTGTATCCTTGAAACAAAAATTCCTTGGATGAGTAAAGATTGAAATTGTCCTTAAAATTCCAGGTGCATTCGCAAAATGGTGGTTTATCCTTTGGGACAGTCCAATTTGCCACACTCAATTCGCCATTTCTTATCAACAAAATACGGACAATTCGAAAAATAGCGTTTTTTGAACTTCCATTCATCATGTGTTTATTTAGGATTATCCAACAGTGATTGATCAAGGATAAAAAGAAGGACATCCTTTCATGTTATTGGTAACAACTTCTTCATGATGATTCTTCAAAAAAAAACTTTTTTGCTAAAATTTTCTTCTTCCTTTCTTCGCCTAATCCTTCAGAAGGAATCGTATTGTTGAAAAAGGATTTTCTCTTGGAAGGATTTCGCCACACTTCACTGAATTCTTATATCAATTTTGCACGGACACGAAAATGCGATTTAGGATCATGTCCATTGTCACTTTGTCATAAACGTCCTTTTTTTTATCTGCAGGACTTCGAGTTTGTCCTTGTTCTCTATTCGGTACCGACTTTTATTTAAAAACGTCCAAACAGTAACAGGACACGTATTCTTGCAGATAACTGCAATAGGGATTGCAATGTCCTGATTTTTCCCTTATCATCCCTAATTTCAATGGTGCAAAATATTGAAATTTCTAGTCAATAGGATAATTTCTGATGGTCCTTTGTTATGGCGGTGGCTTTATCCTTATTCAAATTGTTGACATTGGGCCGGTCTCATTATATCCAAACATTTGGTTACTCAAATACCGTGCTTGCCCTTTTTATTGTCTCCTAATGAGCATGACGTTGAACAAAATGTGTTTTAGTGATGGTTGATCCTGAAGGACTTTATGGAATGTAGGATGCA
Source organism: Chrysops caecutiens (assembly GCA_963971475.1). Lineage (NCBI taxonomy): Eukaryota > Metazoa > Arthropoda > Insecta > Diptera > Tabanidae > Chrysops > Chrysops caecutiens. Next base: position 71,419,743 of record OZ020568.1, read on the forward strand.
TTAAAATGGCACCAGCTCAAAACTTGACTCGTAGACCCGTGGATTTGTTCCGTGTCACTCATTCCCCATCAACAAGTGTCACATTTGTCCCTCAAATTCTAATACATTTCAACATCGAACCAGTATTTGCATCACAATCATGTGAACATTGCTCTAGAAATCGTTAATGGATAACGATCCCATTTCCATCGAAATCACGTGAACACGACACCAGGAATTCGGAAAGTCTCCCTAGTTTGTTGTCATGTTAAAGAGTGAAGGACTGGATTAAGTGTACTTACCCTTGTTAGATAAAAGGGATATCCGGCTGGAAGTAGGGATTTGTAGTCTAAAGTCGACTCTTGAAATTACGTAATACTCAAAAATCCTCCATAATTCCGCACTTTTAGCGATAACAAACACGAGCGTGTGATCCAACGGCCATTTACCCGACTCCACTCAAAATGGGGAGACAATTTGAAAATGGGGAAAAATATTAATTCCTTATCACTTAAAACACAAGTGTAAATAAACAGCTCCAATAAAAACTGACACTCATGGGGCACTTTTATCGATATCTCCATCAAAGCAAAGCGGAAAAGGGATTATTCAGTTGTTGAATTGAATTGTGGGATTTTGATAAACCATAAAATTGCCAATTCATCAAATTTAAATGAATTTTATTTTTTCCCTCAAGAAAATTGAAATTTTCCTTATTTTCGTTTTTTATTTTAGTTCACTTTCTTGCCACGAAAACCACAACCAAATAGGGATTGATCGTAAATCGAGTGTAATAAGTGGCGATTAATCAAGGTAACCTGTCCAGATGCAGGTTATCTTAATCAAAAAAAGGGTAAAGAAACGGAGCACAATCTTTCAAGAAGTTTATGAGTAACATGTCAGAAATTTTTGATAGGCTATAATTAACATTTTAAAATATTCGTTCATACGTGTATGAGGGACTTACACACTTCTTACAGATTGGGTTGTTTCAAGATTTATTACGTTCGAAATACGGACATTTTTCCAAGTAGCGGTTCATTATTATCTGATTACGGACTTGATGTCAAAATGTCCTCAACTCAATTTCCCTCCATTTTGACGGAAAGTAAATTTAATTAGACACATTTTAATCAACGCAAAATTCCATTCCATTTGAATTTTAAATTTGGAGACAAACCCTTCTCCTCAAACTCTTGACATAATTGGACTTTGTCAAACATCGGCGTTACCTTGTGGACATCACCAATCAACATGCCCAAGGTGTTGTAGTCTTCAAGTCAACGTGGGTCATTCATCAAAATGAAATTTTTTAATTAATTTAATTGAAAATTCTTTATACATTCCATCAAACCCCTCGCTTTGTTTCTCTTTCTTTCTCTTGTTGCCGATCTCTGATCTCTGATCCGGGTGATCTGACCGATCTGGCATCGCAGGGAATGCAGCTACAGCGAATGCTTGGGTGTTCATTTGCGGATTGTTGGGATGGTTTTGTTCATAAGAATTTTGATTACAAATTAAATTACATAAATCAATAGAGGTGAAGGGGATGTTGGTATTGAGGTTAACTTTGCTTTTAATTGGAAAAAAATCTTGAGAAAAAGGGAAAGGAACCACCGGCTAGTGCCATTTTTACCCACGATGTGCCGGATCCTCTAGATCCCAAGATTGGTGGTCTGGAGACGGCACGAATCTCAGTTGGTTAGTACGCGAACGAACCAGTTTGTCGGTAGAGTCCAGTCAACCAATCAGTTTGTTAGTTCGCAAGGTAGTTTGATTCCCACAGTACTAGAAATCTAATCTGCTTCGATGCTATAAGAACTAGTTGGCAGCCAATCAAGAAATCTGGTATTTAGTTCAGTTCAGCGAGTTTTACCAATTGCCAAACTGGAACTAAACGAACTAATGATGTCATAAGAACTGCAAACCACGAACTAGTTCACATTGGAAAACATTCGAATTATACTGAAATAAAATACCAAACACTAACCTAATTCCAATTGAACAACGAACCTGTGAATGAACAAACAAAATTGAAATTCGAATTTTTGATTTTTCAATTTTTCAATATTCAATAAACGTTCGAATTTCCTTAAGCCTAAAAACCTAGATATATTATTTCCTCTTTAGTGCAAGATCCTGGTCAATTTCACTTCTTAAATTAAACACACTTCCTGTCGTGTCCTTTGTTGTGTGAAATGCACGACAACGAAAGACGACGATGGCGATGCGATGGTGATGGCTGGCAATGAGGGAGAATTGCGTCCCTTGAAAACAGGATGAGACTACCTGCGCCTGTTGCATACACGCCAACTTTATGTTTGACTGATTATCCTGATGATAGTATCCTTACCGCATTGTAATGTGTAATGGTCATGTGTGATGCATCCTTAAGCAGTATCCTTTTGAAGGATTACGATTACGTTCGACCAGAAAAACAGCCAAAAGCAAAAAATGTTAACATCAAAACAACACACCGTGAAATGGCGAGTAACTGAAAATTTTTTACTTTTTGGTCATTTCCTTTTTGGAATGGAATGGTCTTGTACAGGATCCGGGCATCAGACTATTATCCTTCAAGATTCTCTCCTTTCAAACATGTGTTTTCCATTCAACTGCATCATTTATCTTCGTCGCCCACAGAAACCGTGTCCATGACTCCTTTTTTCGAGTTTGAAATTTAAAAATTTTCGTAAATGAAGTGCATTCAAGACGTAACTTGTTAAAGAAGGCTCTGATTACTTGAGTTGAACCTGCTAGAAGATAAGACCCCTCGTTGATGGACATTTCTCAACACACTTCCTAGGCGAAAAATTCCATTCGCATGCGTTACAAGTGCAGGATGAAGTGGCGTTTGAAAGGACAGGAAATACGGGATTATTCCTTTTGGCCGCATTGTTATCGGAACAGACTGTTGTGCTGTGAAAGTGTCGCCAATTATAGACGAATCTGAAGCATTCCCAGGACATCTCTTTTGGTTATTTCAAAAATGCCAGACAAAATTTGCAAGAATCACTCAAAGACGACACAAAGTTCCTTCAAAAGGTGTTTATTTTCAACGCAGTTAAAGTGATCGTGATGTTTGACCTACTCAACAAAATTAAATTTATTAACCATTCAAGCAGTCAAAACAAATACTTTCAAAAACGACTTTGTTCTATCAAATTTTGACGACTGTCGCGCACGTTTTTCCTTCAGGTTTGCAGTTAAAAAGGAATTAAATTTAACGATTTATTGTTTTTAAACTTTTAACTAAGCTCGTGTGTTTTAGGGAAATTAAAAACGTTATACTGCCATCACACGCGGGTTACGTGGGAATTTGTGGCAAGAACGTCTTTTTGGTGTCCCAGTTTTGTAACAAAGGGTTTTGAAATAAAATTTTGAAATCATCGCAAAATGGACGATTGATGGAATTCCACCGGAAGTATTTTATTATGAATCGTTAAAAACTTGTTTATTCGATAACCACTGGAATTGCGATTTAAAAACGATCAATAAAAATCCATCATTAAAAAAGGACTTTTTCCAGGATATAATTCCACACTTCGCACAGGAAGTGGTTCATTCAACAACTACTTACACAGGATACCTGATTGTCGGCACTCAACTTTAAAAGTATATAACACGAAATCAAAGACAAGGATGTCCTTTTTCTCGGTCAATTGGGATTGACTCTTTGACGCCCACTGCAAGGTTCTAATTTGATTTTTGCAAATAACAGTCTTTCGGGGAAGATTTAAGAAATCTGGTCTTAAGATGTCCTTTTTGCCTTAAAAACAATTCAGCGACATATGGTCGGACAGAGTTCAAAGAAACCTTTTTGCCTGACGATCGCCTTAAGTTTGTCTTGTGAAATGGTGCCAATTAGTGCGACATGTTCCTCCTAAACTTTGGGGATTCTAACCTAATTCAGGTAATTAAGGATTTCGTTCCGTTCAAATTGAAAAGTGTGTCGGTTCCTTTCTAACCGAGTCCGTCCCCGTATTTCAGTTTTAGGGATTTTTGTGAAATTCGCCGCAACAAGATAGGCAAAACAATAATTTCGCAAGTTGGTGTCGGATGTGGCCTTAATTAGAGGTTAAGATCGTGGACGTTCCAAAGACCTCAAACCATTTGTCACATCTAACCCGATTGTGACTTGTTCCACACCCAAGAATCACCTCAATGATGACCTTCTGGGATCATGTTGCCAATCCATATCCCCCAGCACGGCATCCAAGTGCGTTTTACCAAAGTGAGCCATTACCAAAGTTCTGAGCCATTACCAAAGTGAGATTCTTGCAATCATCGATTAGAGATTCTAGTGATTCTGGTTCCGATTGCGGAGGTTTCCATGGTGTTAAAGTCATCATTCATCGGAGCGGTCATTGGCTGTAATGAGGATTGAGCACGTATCCAACATAGCCTCATGTGCTCGGACATTTTTCATCTGACCCAGTCAACCTCTGTACCATCCATCACTTGTCGGATGAAGAATTCAACCTGAATCCGATAAAATTTTCAAATTTCCATTTAAAATTTTCAAATTTCTCTTCAAAAATTCAGGACATTCCAATCGCCAATTTGGGTGTCGTAAAGTACTGTCAAAATTCCCCGCCAACTCGCTCATCTATGTCACAATATAATTAAGTTATTAACCAATTTATACCACACCGATGACACATTACCTTCGTGGTATTGGTGATCTTTCCATAGTTCCAAGAATAAAACTCCGACGACGTGAGATCACGACGCAAGATGTCCGTCCTCGTGACTCAATCCAAGACCGGGTCGTATCCGAACGGACGACAAACGTGCCTGGTCTTGTGGGTGGCACACGGCCACAGATATTTTTAACCCGAACTACCTCTCCTCCAGCATCTCCACCACCTATTCCACTTCCATCAACTTGAAGACGTGCTGTGAATTTCTTAACGCTAACGCTCGGACACACTCATTCCAAGATTTATTCCAAGATTTCAGTTCTCAATCTTTCCCACGCTTTTCTTATTTATTTTAAGAAGCACTTCTTGGCAAACCGCGCGATTTCTTTCATTTGTTTTTACGATTTGCGATATTTTTTTGGTTTCTTTCGGAATTTTACGTCACCCTCATCCTCTTCAAAAAATTCAAAATTTCTTAAATTTCCAGCGTCTCAACGTCTCACTGTCTCATCGTCTCAAGAAAATAAAAACCCCTAGTGTTCATCTCAAAATATTTACGAGGAATTTATGCTAATGCCCCGCTGACAGGGGTTGATGGATGACTTCTCCAGTTCAATATGTCATACCATGGTATGAAGGAAACAACGTTTCACATCAAGACAATATTTTGAACTTTTGACACGTCTCAAGATTATTAATGAGCATATGATACCGGAAGTGATTTTGGTTGAGGTTTCAGGATCACATTTGAACCGGATTTAATAGGGAAAAGATAAATAAACGTTTGGATTTCTTTTCCTGTTCAGTTCAAAGGGTTTCCTTGATTTGTCTTAAATCAATAAACACGAACGTCATCAATCAGAGATTTTCCAGCATTTACAAAAATTTCATTTCAATAGTTTCGTAAAGATGACGTAAGGATGTCGCCAATATCACAACAATGAATTGATCGTACTCTGTCATAAGTTTGTCCGCACAATCTGCAGTTGTCGGTAACAGAACAACGATCACATGCATTCCCTGATGCAACATACATTCTTACTATTTTGGAGCAATTTCAAAACTATGACCTACAGATGGCACTACTGTGACGATTCTCCCTATAAGGATACTTCTTCTATAACGATGGATGTTGTACTGTGTGTTTGGTCTGTCATATAAGGAAATGTATTTATGCTCTGTCTATATAACGATCTTTCTCTATAACGATGCAAATGTCTGGTGACTCTCCTTGTGTCTACTGCATGTCATAATGTTAGTGTTATTGTCACGATTTGGATATGAAGAGACTAAAATGTGTTTCAACAGCTCATAAGCTCAAATTTTCAAAGATTTATGGAAGAAAAACACCGTGGTATCAGAAGACATGTTGACGACATCAATTCGAATGAATCCTGTTTACATGTTAAAATCTTGTGACACAAATAAACCCGTTGGACATTGTAACGACATCACATATCTTTATATAAATGCCGTTAAAGACAGGGTTTTATAAAATCATTACAACAATTACAGGTAAACCATAAAAGTTAATGTTAGCAATAATTTTCGGTGAATTTTACCGATTCAAAGTTAAGTGGACAAGTGGCCAACTGGAGGCTCTCGAGTGTTGTCCATCTGAATACCGTCGTGGCATACTTACGATCAGATATTAAGATCGGACCAAGAGATATTATCGTTAAACACGGACTGAATCAACTGATAATGGATCTTGGAGGCAGAAGATCACAAAACTAAATGAACTAAAAATGCGACAAGTGTGTCTGTTGATTACCAACCATGCTATGCTATCTTTTCGAGGGTTACCAATGAACCTTTCTTTTTAAGGATGTTCAAATACCGTCAGTTTTATGTTTTATCGTTAAAATTTTTCACCAAAAATATTATTTTAACGCTATAATGAAATCTTATTTGAAGTGTAAAGTCAATAATTCGAATTAAAGTGGACAAAAATTGTGCTGCAATAAAAATAAATAATACTGCAAGAGATTTTTCGTGTATTTTCATTTATTAACACAACCTGACAACCAGAATGGTCAAGTTTTATAGGTTTAACCAGTCGTAATTTGGAATTCGGTTATTCTGTCCAAATTCAGGTGATACAAAAATTAAGCCAAATAATAAACTTTCCCTCATAAAATTTCTTGAAGGTTTTTACTGCAAATTGTGTTCCACAACACGAGTTTTGATAAATTTTCTAGCATTTAATTATAAATAAATCTTACAGATGGCAGTGTAAGTGGTAAGTTCAAAATTCCGTTCAACTCACTAATGAATATTGAATATAATTTAATTTTATGAATTAATCTTGGGAACAGCAACACCAGAGGATCGTTAAAATCCCAATGTAGTGTTTAAATAATTATTTGTTTTGTAAAAGTGCCTGAAGAGCCATTAAAAATCAATTTCGCATTGAAGAAATGAGGTACAATTACGTGGATCCAGAACATCCAAGAATAAGTTGGAGCATGAAAACGATACGAAGCGTATTATTTTAATTCATGCCTTAATTACGTTAACATTAACCCTCGGACAAAATCAAAAAGCAAAAAGCAGACAAAATCTGATGACTTATGGTGGCCATCTGCTGGAGCCGTTTTTGGGGCAATCAACGAATGAAAAACTCAAATTAAGGCTTTATCCCAAAATGTCTCATTGCAGAAGAGCGTAAATCTTCGAAATTGTGTATACGAGAAGATGTTCTTTTAAGGGATCAAAGATTGAAATCATAAATCCTAAATTTAGGTTCATATCTGGAGTGTGTAATTTAAGGTAAAATGAAAAAGATAGGACCACTGTCAGAAGTGTTGTGTGAATTTGTAAAAAACTTCGTTAAACTTATGATTTCCATGAATTTAAAGGGGAATAATTGCAGACTACAAACAACTGTATCCATTCATCCCTTTTAGTAATTGGTTGATAATCTGTGCTGAGAATGGTTATGATCAGGATCACTTTCCATGGCAAACTTGCTAAATTCTTGAATGAACTTGCACTCCAACGTTGGAGTTTGTTTTCTGAAATCCTCAAGGATTTGCAGACTGCCCACTATTCCTGGCATCGAAGTGATCATTATTGATTTCCGCTTTACCTCCCTAATTTGGCATAAATAATTGGAATTGGTGTGATGTCCGTTTCATCCGTGTGCTGTCCGTTATTCGATGACCATCCATTATACGAAGACGACTTCTATCGATCTTTGTTGATCCAGTTAAATGACGATCCATCATGATCCTGAATCTCGCCATTCCATCGTCATTTTTGACTATTCACCTCGAATGGGCTATCATTACAATCTGATTTGGTGTTGAATCTAACCTGATTTTCATCTTCTAAAAACCTTCATCAAATTTTCGCGGCACTTATAAAGGATCAGACAACGTATACAAGATGATTATCACTTCTCCTTAACCAATATCTTCTCATCATAACATCTTTCATATCCAAACAATTTGAACTTGAAATCGCAAACGGCAGGTGTTTGTTTAAAGATTCCCTTATTCTTTTTTCTTATGTTGAAGTGAAAATAAATAAATAAATAAAATTTGAAAAGGTTTTTTTGAAATTTGATTTAACCTGCAACTTGTACCTGTACCTGAAACATAACCTATTTTGATTTATTAAAACCTTATGCCAGGGTACACCCCCAACAGACATAAGCGGCTTCTTATGGTGCACTGCCAAACATTGACCGACATTCATTATGACACCAAACAATGTTGACTCCCAATTTTTCCGGGAAAACTCCAGCGATTTATCGACGTTTAATTACAGGATCAAAATGGACTGGATTTTGTGTGTAATCAATCAATCCTTCTATCTTTTTGGATAAAACTCTTTAATTACACCAGGGGTTTGGTGCTGGCGAGAAGAAAGTTATCAAATTTTATACAAAAGTGTAAGAAGACACGCCTCGGCTGGTCGACGTCTTTGATTCATCATGAGATGAACATCAATTCTGGAAATTCACGTTTGTCCTACACCTTTCGTTACAAAATGATTAATTCGAATTAAACGATGCCATTTTGAATGGAAAGTGCACTTTAATTGGGCTCCATCAAGTGGCGAATAACCATCTGCATGAAGATTTAAAATGAAATTTTTCTCTCCCTAGTAGCCAGCGCCATCTCTTTGGAATGTGATCAATCTATTACTTGAATGACAAATCAAATTTCAGATTTGTTCAGAGAAACAATTATTTCCCTTATACGTAACAAGTGAAGATTATGCAACGGTCAGCGCCATCTATTAGGAATGCCGTTTGCTGAAGTCACACTTCAATAACCAATTCAATTGATGAGATGTCTTCAAATAAATTTGATATCCTTCAATTTCCACTACTTAAAAGTAAAATTTTCTCCCTCCTACTGTGCGCGCCATCTAGTAATGACATGATTTTTGTGGTTTCCCTGAGAAGGACATACGTATACATTTAAAATGCCAATTAAATTTTAGATTTGGCCTCAGAAAAATTTCATGTTTTTCAATTTTGGCAAAGAAAATACGAATTTTTCTCTTTGTAATCTTATTGAAGTGTCAAAGTAACCCGCTCGTCGTTGTAAATTTTTTAACTAAATTAACAATTGACTAACGAAGTATTCTGATTCCGCCGTGGAAAGTCCCTGGGATCCTGGAACATCTGCCCCAAAATTCGATGTTATCCACAAGGAATGCGCATTTTAAACCTGAACAACCCGCAATTAGGGAAGAATCATTTACTGCCCTCCAGCCAAACTAAAAATCTCTCAATGGAGGAATGTAAGTGTTAAAGGTGATGTAGAGATTCTCCACTTGAAGTGTAGATAGACACCGAAAGTTGTTATTTACCGAACACATTCGGTAGCATAAATAAATTTCACCATTTTGTGTACAACAATTTCCGAAAATTCAAGGGACGTCCAAGTGTGCCCCTTTTCGTGGTCAATGATATAAATTGTTTGGTAAATTATCAGAAAGCAGGGAATCTGACAATGTTCACGCCATGCACTTGAGGTTAGCCTGACACATTTTATTCAAAGGTCCTCCCCGAAGGTTCGTGCCTAGTCAGATTAAGAGACGATTTTGATATCAAGCTGTGCTGTCAAATTGAGTTAAGTCCAACCCAGTTGAGGGCAATAAATTTTTGGTAAAGTTTAAATTTTTATTTCAACTGACTTTGTGGAGACTCTCCCCCGTAGTCAATGTACACGAAGTAACGAGGGATAATTGCTGTTGCCATTGATATCCTCGAGATATTTTTGGAGATATTCACATTTCAACCACCTCAAATTACAAATTCAAATAACCTGCAGCCCCCCGAGATGAATTGGGGCCGATATTTCATTTGTCACATTATCTCTGGGATCTGGAAAGGTTTCGTGTCTCTGAAAAAGTCCTTTTTTTTGTAGTTTTGAATTTTCACTTTTTAATTTATTTCATTTTTTCGTACCGAAAATTTTCACTCTGCTACCGAAACCATGTTTGCGTTACACTAACGCCATTTTGTCTCCGGGCAGTCTCCATGTTTACTCATGAATTTTAAAAACAGACAATTTATTTTGAATCCTAAATCAGGATGCAGCCAGCCTGTAATCATGACGAATTCCGGACGACAGATTCTCGAATGCGGGTCTTTGGAAATTCACCCATAATCATGAATGGCTCCATAAATTCATGCAGTGGTCCTCCTCATTTCGGTAGGGTGTCCTTTCATTAAAAAAGACCTTATCCACGGATACTATTCAAAAATGTCTCCTCCAGCAATTGATTCATCAACTGAGGCGACTTATTCTCATAAAATTCCCAATTCAACGCCATCTCCTTGTCAGTTGATCGAAATGCCGAATTCAACATTGCCTTCGGGCTCGATGAAAGAAATGTCAGTAAGACTTTTGCGGGAAATTCAAATTTGTGGATGTTTAAATGAGGTTCTTGTGGATGTTTAAATAAAGTTTCTCCTGTGAATCCCTTAAGGTTCTCATCACGGAAATGAATTCCAGTAAACAGAAATTAAACCTTCTGTGGAACACGCGAATGGGCGTACATAGAAGAATAGGATTTTTATCCCAAGGCCAAATAGGGACCGGATCTCATGAAGAAAATCAAAAAAATGAAAAAAAAAATGTGTGATTAACAAAAGCAATAAACCCATCGGTTGCCTTTAATCCGTGAAATAAGACGAACCTTTTCTTAAGGTTTTCTTTGTCCATTTCAAGAAGAAGAAAAAAACAGTCACTGTCTCACTTTGGGCCGATGCTGTTAGCTCATCATTTTCTCGGATTATCGATGCGGCAGCACAACCTTTCATTAAAATTTTGAAATTATGATTTGTTATTGTCAGGTTGACTGCCTGTTGTGGGTTAGTAGCTTTTCCTTGAGGGATATATTTTTTTACTTTTTTCTTGATATCGTCACGTTTGTTGCTCCAACACCGATAGATCCAGATAGACGTTTGGTTGGTGTAACTTTTAGCGCGTCAGGTATCGTCTTAGACACTCATTGTGTTTGGTGAACGTTTATTTTTTAATTCCATGTTTCCTTGAATCTGATGATTTGGATTCAATCGGCAGCCAGCAGCATCAATCCCGATGAGGCTTAATCATCATCCAGAGGGTCTTAAGTAACCAGACCATTATGAACTGGAGATTCGCTCTAAAGAACAGACTTTGAGGCGTTACCTTGTTTAGGCTATCTTCCCTAATTCAATGTAGAATTTTTGTGTTTTTCTTATTTAACTCGTTTCATATGAGGCATCTTTTGATCCGATGCCTTTTAATGAGATTTTGATTCTTACTCCTTCGTAAATTCATTACCCAAAGGAGTTCTTGATGACTACACCAAATCTGATTATGGGAGGATCAAATTCCTAAAAGTCAGAATTCGGGAGGTTCTATGGTTGATCTTTGTTCAATTTTCTGTTCTTTAGAAGTCTGTATACACAGAGGCACGAAGCGTAGAAGGTTTTGTCTTAAAGCTCACATAATTTTTCCTCAAATTGTCATAAGAACACATCCAAGGGTTGTGATAGAAGTTTACACATAAGTTGCTTATGGCTTTTCCCTGAAAATTGGAAGGAAACTGATGTAATTAAGATGGAAAAATGCTCTTAAGGATGATGATGACACAGAATTTATCAGAAAAACCTGAAAAAGAAAATCTGTATAAGAATCTTTACTTTAATTCTGCATTTTGTGTATGCTGCTACCTAAAAATAGAAAGGAGGTAATTATTATTTATTTCTTAATTTGTTTTTAAACAACTTAATAAAAAATTGTATTAGTAAGTAGAAAGTGTTCCTTTTTAGGTTATTCAGCTCCATTAAAGAATTTGATATCAACAAATTCTATAACTGCAAAAAGGAGCAGCGTCTACTGGCCTATTTAAGACTCTAACCTGGATTTAATAGGATAGTTCCTAAAAGAAAGAAAATTTGCTTGCAATCATGTAAATACAATTTCTAGAACGGAACAGATCCTTTAGTTTACTACAGTTCCGAATTTCGTTTAATTTAAATTTGTTGAAATTGCACAGCTAGAAATGATGGCAAGCAAATTTCCTTTAATGATTATTAAAAAGGTAAGGCTAAAATTTCTACGAAATGGAAGAAAGTTTACTTAAAACTAGTAAAAATATCACAATGCATGCAGTCTACGGATGTAACGTGACTTTGTCACATTTTAATACAACGTCTCTCCGTTATCCGTCACCTCTGTTACCTGTCACCGAAATGTCGTAGATTGGTATGTAAGGCAAATCAACGTCAATAACACGGACGCATTGATTTTGAGAAAATTGCACAGCACAGTTTAAACTGTCAAAATTAACAGACTTTTACCATCGCATTAAATATTGCTTTTGATTATTTCGTTATGTAAATATGTATAAAATTATTAATTCGCCACTCAACATATCTTTCGTTAAGTTTGTTGTTTGTGAATGTACTCTTTTCTCAAAATCTTTGTTCAAGTCATTGATTTTAGAAGTCATTTTTTCCATTATCCTTCACACCTCTGGTCCCGTGCCTGAAGGATAAAAGAGATTCTACTGTATTTCCAACTCAAATATACTTTGAAATCATCAAAAATCTACGAATTCTACGAATTTTTTAGCGATTCTGGAGTGAAAACGTTCACCAGAGAATCCCAACCGCAATCGGCTAGTTGATTCTCTCGGTTTGCGTTCCAGTCGACGCCACAAACGAATTCCGAGTGATTTTGTGTGGTTTCTAAGGGCTGGAGTGATTTCTGGAAGTCCCAAACCCTGGAAAAGTAGAGTAAATCGTTAAAAACCGAATGCAAATTGACACTAGCGCCAGCGAGACCGAAGTGTCGATGAGGAAAATCACTTACCTCGTGGTGAAATCGTATCCAGCGGAGACAACGACACTCGGGGCGAATGGTGAGAATCTAATTCGACGAATAGCGAAGTCGCACTCCTCTAGTTCGAAAAGCGAACTGCGAAGGTATCTCAGATCCCAACCACGAATCGTCCCGTCGGAACCACCAGTTGCCATTAGGTTTTGGTCGAATTTCGACCAGTCACATGTTAGAGCTTCTCCGTAATGCGCTTTGATGCTGAAAATAGGCTCCTTTCCGCTGTCCAGAAGGCTCCAGAACTTCAAAAGTCCGTCCGTACCTACACTGGAAAAAATATTAGGAATTTTTGGTGAGAAAATTGCACTGTAAATGAGTTCAGTGTGACCCCAGAAGGTTCCAATCGAATGAGAATGATTTGGATCCCAAAATCTGATGGTTGAATCCCAACTTGCACTGATGAACTTCCGGTCACAACGTGTCTTGCACCAATCCAAGCTGTAGACTTCGCTTTGATGCGCTGGGAACAACATGCTCGGCACAAGAGTGTCCTGAGTCTGGAGAAGGTTCCACAATTGCAGTGTTCCGTCTCCAGAAGCTGACACCACAATGTGATCATCTTGCTCTGACCAGACCTGAAAGGATTTAGGATTAATCAGATATTTTGGAATAGAATCGTGTTTTCTCTTACAGCATCAAAGAGTCCATCACTCCATTGGAGCTGTTGCACCTCCTGAATCACTTGGTTCTCGTCCATCTCCAAAACGTAGAGCGTTCCTCCTCCTGCCAGCCCGAAGAGTTGACTGGTTGCCACAAGAATCCGCTTCCCGTCATGTGGAGAGAACCGGACACTGTACCCGTGACGGTTCGATGTCGAATACGACGACATCGTGGCTGTAATTGAAGGAAATTGAAAATTTAACGAATGAAGTTTCCTTAAGTTTCATGTTAAATAAATATCCCAAAACTTTAAGGAATTTCGAAGAAAATTTGAATAATTTACAAAACGTTAAATTAATTTACGCCAACGTGTATGCAATTCGATACTCTCTGTGGTTTTTCATCGATTGCTTGGTGGAGTGAATATGGCGGAGGAATGAACTCGCAAAATTTGTGGAAATAAAAGCTAATTAGTTCGTGATTTTGTGCAGACTTCAGCGTTACGCTAAATAAAATAATCATTTAATTAGAAATAATTTAAATTAGTCGAAAAGAATAATCGAGTCCAATATCGAGTAATTCCACCGCAAATATTTAAAGTTGACATTTAAACTTGACGCGAGAAGAGACTAAGTTTAATCGAATTTTAACGAAAATTATGTAACATGGATTTACCAAATAACATTAAACAGGTAAATCCTGGTTTTATTCGTTTACAATTTCATAATGAAATGCATTTTCAGTTACTAGAACATACTGAAGTAGAGGAAAATTTTTTCCATACAAAAATCCATATTGTCGAAGCCATAAAACTGCAACTTGAATAAAAGTTCGCGAAAAAAAGGTAAATTCGCTTAGCAGCGAATCATCCTTGACCTTTTTTGAGCATACCTTATTAGAATCAACAGTTTTCACGGTTTAAATGGAAGTGCACTGGCAAATTTCTGAACTTTACCATGGATGTCATGGAATGAAATGAAAATTAATATTTGATCAATTCTGTATCTTTTTGGATTTGCTGCCTTATGAATCCTTTTGACAATATATGTTGTCCAGATCACCGCTAGAATCGCAGTGTTCTGGGTCATGGCCCATGAAGACTTGAATCGTTGAGACTCTCCAGAGATCTTCTAGGATTCTCAAGTAAAACTGAAATGCATCACTAAAACATCCAGTAAAAGAACTTTTTCGAATGCATACTGCATGCAGTGAATCGTTAGTTCAAAATAAACAGCTTAACCTGATCCTATTTGCAGCAAGTTTAGGCAGTTACTCGTGACCAGGTACCTAAATATAAAAGCAACGTGCTCCATATGCCATATTTATCTGAAAATACAATTAGATATTGTGCAAACTTAGAACACTAACGAGCTTCATGAATGAGTTCTAAGGCAGGTGTCAGTGTACCTCATAGTTGGGTGTGAAGGTTTCTAGGTTTCCACACACAAACAGCAACACTTGTTGTGCAAACTGTCGTTAGATAATGAAAGGGACAGTGTCGTAAAACCTATGCCTAGAAACCTGTGTCACTGCAAGTGTGAATAGTAAATCCATTTAAAGGGAAACCTTGTCTATGCAGAAAGTATAAAAGGTAGTGGTTTATATGGAAGGGCTACACTTCTGGTGTTGTTTGCGCTACGAAGAGACATATTTACGTTTTAAATAAGAAATATTTTTTATTTAAAATAAAAGATTTTTTTAAGTTTTAATCATAAACGAAAATTGACAAAATGGTCGCATCAGTGAAAGTTTTTAAGAAAACTACCCCCAATGGAAAAGTTACATTCTATTTGGGACGTCGAGATTTCATCGACCATTTGGACTATTGCGACCCAGTTGACGGGGTTGTTGTCGTCGATCCGGAATATCTGAAAGGACGGAAAGTGTTTGGACAACTTGTCACAGTATACCGATATGGCCGGGAAGAAGATGAAGTCATGGGAGTCAAATTCTCGAAAGAAATGATTCTGGGAAAAGAGCAAATTGTGCCATTAGTGAATCAAAAAATGGAAATGACACCGTTGCAAGAGAAACTTGTGAGGAAACTAGGGACCAATGCTTATCCATTTACATTCACATTCCCTCAGAGTTCTCCCAGTTCGGTAACACTCCAAGCTGGAGAGGATGATACTGGGAAACCACTTGGTGTCGAATACCAGATTCGGGCTTATGTTGGTGACAACGAGGATGATCGTCAACACAAACGCAGTCAAGTCAGCTTGACCATAAAGAAACTACAATACGCTCCAGCAAGCCGTGGACGACGTCTTCCTAGTTCTCTAGTCAGCAAAGGATTCACCTTCTCTCAAGGAAAGATCAATTTGGAAGTTACCCTTGACCGTGAGATCTACTACCATGGCGAGAAAGTTGCAGCTACAATTCAAATTACCAACAATTCAAGGAAAACAGTTAAAAATATCAAATGCTACGTTGTCCAGCACTGTGAGATCACAATGGTCAACAATCAATTCAGCAAACATGTTGCTTCTCTGGAAACTAGAGAAGGTTGCCCAATTACACCTGGTGCCAACTTGACCAAGACATTCTACTTGGTTCCTCTAGCTTCCAGCAATAAGGATAGACGAGGTAAGGATTTCTAGAAGGATATTCTCAGCACTGAGTAATTCCTGTGAATTCTAGGCATTGCTCTTGACGGTCACTTGAAAGATGAAGACGTCAATTTGGCATCTTCAACTCTTGTCCAAGATGGCAAGTCCACTGCTGAGGCAATGGGTATTGTCATCTCGTACTCAGTACGTGTCAAGGTGTGTTGTGGCACTTTAGGTGGTGAACTAGTTACCGATGTACCATTCAAACTAATGAATCCAGCACCAGGTAAAATTTGTTTCTAACAAACGAAAGATACAAAAGTGTTCATCATCATGTCCTTATTCACAGGATCAATTGAGAAGCAGCGTGTCAATGCCATGAAGAAAATGAAGTCAATAGAGCAACATAGATATGACAAGTCTCACTATGCTGACGATGATGACAATATTGTCTTCGAGGACTTCGCCAAGATGCGTATGAGTGCTGCTGAATAATAATTAGTCCTTATACTGACAATCTGAGCCTTAACGACAACTCAACTAACCTACTCCGTAATTCCTTTTACAATTGGCTATCGATTTAGCACTTACAACGAGCTGCTATGCTACCAGAAGTGATATGTTATAGATTTTGGCAATAATTGGATTAAAGTGATTTTTGTTGTTACGTATTTTTATGTTTGTTTTTAGTTTTAATTCAATTACTCAATTTAATTACGTTAACTAGTTTATATAGACAAAGACAATTGTTTGTTATTTTACTTGTAGGGTTTATTTGATTTTGTTAATTTTTTGTTTAAGTTTGTGTATTGTATCAGACTGTATCGAATTTGTTGTAATTTAATCTAAAAACCATTGAAAATATAGAAATGTTTTAATTCATGTTTCAAACCGTAATCAAACTCAATAAAACTTCAAAGATGTTGTGCACATTTGGTTAATTATAATACATCACTTGGTAACGAGTTTATCTTTAAAAGTTATTATCTTAAAAATCAAAAAATTCACTTACGTTTTCGTTTTGTGTAAATAATTTTGAAGAATTTTAAAAGCACCTGATAATCACAAAATTAGTTAAAAGAATTAATTTATTTTTAAATTTTAATTTAATTTTATTAAATTGAATTTCACACAAAATGGCGACAACACAATATCACAGCAAGTTGTTTAAGGTTTCGTTCACAAAGAGCGAATGATCCTTTTGAGCTTGTTGTCCCTTAGCATAACAGTAGAATTTGTCCGTTAACGGTCAAAAATATTTAGTAAATAACATTAACCCGGAAGAGAACTGTTGACAGCATGACCTTGACTACTCAATCACATGAAGGATTTTGAGGGAAGCATCATTTAAAATTTGCCCTCGTCCAAATTATCCCTTCCACAAAATCGGGATTGAGTCAATTTTGATTAGGGTAAGCAATAAGGGAAACATGAATTCCTTATATACATCTCGAACGTTGATTGGATAGATATTTGCGGGATTATCCCTTCTCATTGTAGACTTCTTGAAAGGGATAGTTTGCAAGTTATTTTACTTGTTGTGGAAATTTCTTTGTATAACGCCGAGAGGGCAGTTTTCTTATATAGAACGGACAACGAAGACCGTTAGAAATTCTTGACGAATTGTTTCTTGAAAACCCGTCTTCAAGGATAAAGACGCATTGAAGCATCAATCATTAACTAAAAACAGTTAAACGGTTAAAATCAGAAAGGGAATTTTGGTCATCTCTTCATGTTGTCTTCTATAAACTTAAGATAAGTCTTGGAATCTTGAAATTATTTTAATCTTAAGGAAATTTTTCTTTTTATTTCCCAAAATCTATGTCAAAACAATAAAACACTTTTTATAGGTTAACACAAATGTCTGAAACGATAAACATTTCCAGTTTATTAATCCCAAATATCCAAAATTTCATCACTTTGTTTTTGAAAATAAAAATCAAATTTTCACTTTACTAAATTTTTAACAAAATTGTGTTAGTAAATTCAGTAACATGTTTTTCCGACATGAACATTTTCGCGTATTTAAATCAACAGTTCTGTTCTTTGAAAAGTATAAAAATATAATAAATTTTCTTTAAAATGCCATTAACCTTTCTAAATTTTCTAAATTCTACTCATTTCTGGGGAAAGGATACACCATCAAAGGCGCACCACTGCAAGCAATTCGAGGTGGACGAATGGACAAATGAAATGATTGAAGTGAAGTTTGCTACGTCTCCAGGGTGGCTGTCAAATTTAACCTCTCACAGCCACCCTGCCCTTATGTCATGCGTACTTCTTCCCAACATAGTGACGGACGCCCCACTTGATGTTGGCATGAGGGTCAGTTTTGACGAACGTGAAGACTGGTCCAACTGACTTGAAGGGATCCTCATCTGAATCCGCGTCTTCTTCATGGCTGTCGAAATCTGAATTCAGAAACACTTTAAATTGAGACACTACCAGCAGAAGAACAACTAGTTCTCGTTACACACCAGTCCTCCTGGGTATTGCTTCAGCTACTCGGACAAACTGATGGCTCAACATGGACGCTACTACAACCAACACTAGAGCACTCTGGAAGGAGCAAGACCTCATCTTGATTTCGCTATTGATCTCGTTTCTAGAGTCACGACCTGATCCGCTGCCAGTGATTAATTACCACAATCCACTCCACGAAATCACAGTCTCCATTGTGCCTCCATTGACTTTTATACCCAATTCCGCCATTTTGATCCGCCATCAACTTTCAAGACAAATTGCCCACAAAACAAAGCGGTCAATCTCTTCGATTTCGACGTCTTTTCGATCATGCTCGATCAACCGCAAACCTTGCTTTGAATTCGGTTTGATGTCCGTTCGATTTTTGTTTGTTTGTTTGTATTGTCGCTTTTCCGACATAATTCTTTCAGGTTTTTTACTTCCGTTTTCCATGAGTTTCCCTGTCAATTCTGTCAAAACTTTGCGACTTTCAAAAAAGCAACTTTTCCGTGTCGTTTTCTTGAGATTTTCTTTTGCTTGTTGTGCAACACAAATTGGAATTAAGATAAATTTTAGGCACTTTCCTGGGGTCAGTTTCAGATTCCAACTTGTCCATGGAAGGATCTAAGCATATCCTTGTGGTCAGGAGAGTAAGAGATAATATCTCAACATGGAAGAATCATGCGAAAGCTATTTTACATCCAATAGTTGGTAGTAACAGAATTACGTCAATTACATAACTTTTCCGGACAACTTTGGTCAGTTACATCACAAGAATTCTACGACATTTTAATTTTCACTTCGTTGTGGGAAATTATCGATTTCCGGTTAAAAATAGTTTTTTTCCTTTTTTTTCTTTGCATAATATTTTACTGTTGACTGGACATAACATAATCGCGTCAAAAAAATTCTGAAAAATTTTATGAAGTGGCGGGAAAATCCAAATTTTACACTCTAATAATTCAAGACACTTTGGTTTATTTGTTTGTAAGTGAGAAATTAATAAGAATTATTAAACCAATTTTTTGTTGACATTATTTTGAAGAAATAATTCAGAAATTCTTGGAGCGTGGAAAATTTCGCATTTCTTGTTGGACTTCTTCTGAGGTGTTTGCAAATAAAATCCCTAAAAACTCTTTTTGAAACCTTCTCAAACTAGAGAAAGTGTCACTGACCATTTCAATTTTCCACGGCTTCTATTTCTTTTGTTTGTTTCTGTTTTATTTCTCTTCAAATAGATCTATTCTCCACCTTCTCTACTTCGAATTGGTTACAGGTTCGATAGAAAATAATTGAATCCGATTTGAATGCGTGAAAAATTTACAGAAAAAAATGGTTTTTGCAAATGTTAAGTCACACGGAACCGCGTAATTTTCCAAACAAAATAAGAAAACCCGATCACTTTCTCAGGTCGACTTGGACAGTTTTCATCTGAATTCGGTTCTGTGTTGGCAAGGAATCCCGGGAAAAAAAGGTTAACGTAATATAAATTGGCTGTGCTTGGTTGTTTTGGATTAGTTTTTCGAAGGAGGTTGGGTTGTTAACAGTTCAAACGGTTGAAATGTTACTTTTGTGGGTTTTCGTGATATTTGTGGATATAACGAACAGTTTGGAAGTCCCTCCAGGACCTGGGAACAAGAATATCCGTTTGGTGTTAAAGAACGTGAATTATTTGCCTAATAAACGTGAAGCTAGTAAGGGATTTGACATCCTGGATTTCAGTGTATACCTTCCACGAGCATCTGGACCCCAGAAATTTTTAAGTCAAACGTTGGGACAGCAGGGATTCCAGCAGTCGACTAGATTTGTGCCGATTCTTCCTAGTTACAATTCTTACACGAAGCCAACCATTGTCCCAACATCTGGAGAGGTGTTTTCTCAAGAACCACCGAAGGGTCTCATCGGTCCATTTAAACTAGTGAAAGTTGAAAGTGTTCCAGTGGTGCCAACAGTTCCAACCACTTACGGTCCTACACATAAACCGATTCGGTATACGGATATTGATGCTACTTCTCTGAAAGTGGTGCCAACCCAAAGCATTTCATCGGGATCCACTAGACACCAAAAGGACGACTGGGATCAGGTTCAAAAAATCTTTGAAACCACAACTCCGAGGAAACTCTTTGAGAAGTACGAGGCTCTGACAGCTTCCCAACCCCAGTACTTTTCGAACCCAACACCACTCAAACTTTACCCTGTTTCTCCAACCGGATTCACTCCCGTGGCTGAGAGATTGGTACAACCAAGTGTGGCGACACATCTGAAGTTGACGAATCACAACTATAACAAGCCCAGGACAACTTCTTCGCCAGCTCTTGTGAAGCCGTACATTACCGTCTTCAACTTTTCTCAGGAGAAGGATCTGTCACACCTGAATCCTCCACGGGAATCGTACTTCAAGCCACTCATCACACCAGAAACGGTACAAGATTATCCTTACTTCGAAGCTCTTGTTTCTGAGCAAGGAAACCAGCACGAGGGAGACGAGCCAAGGAAATTTCGTAGACCCAAACCGAAGCACAGAAGACCATCACACTCGTATAGTCAAAAACTGCTTCACGATTCTCCTCGAAAAGAGGTCCTCCTGAATAGTGTGGTATACCATCCAGACGAATACACACATGTGGACTCATACAGGATTCCAGGACACGTTTACCCAGACTCATACTCCTACGAAACCCAGGAGACCCAAGAGACTCAGGAGAGTCAACAGCACCGACCGCCTCCTCTACGTCCTCCACGGTTGTACATCAACGTGAACGAAGAGTATCCAATCACCAAGCGTGCAGATTATCTTGACAACGACGAGGACGAGGACGACTACACCGGACAAGCCTACAGCGCCATTTCAGACCCTCCAAAACTTCCTTTCCAAGGAATCTTCAAAACCATTTCCTCCTTCATCAGCAACAAAACCGAGGCCGAAGATTTGAGCCCCAAGGAGTCCAGCGACTCTGAATCCACAACACAGTCAACAGCAGAGAAGACCATTCAGGACGAGATCAATTATTTCCAGTGAGTGCAACCAGAAATTTTTCATTTATCCCTTAAAACAATTATTTCCTTAAGGGACATTTTTGTGTCACAAAATTCACCCCATGAACTCGAATTCGGCCACGTCCTGGACTCGCCAAAAGGTTCCGAAGAACGGTACGAACGCAAGGACATGAAAGCGCAGAGACATCAAGGGAAAGTAAATGAAATTCGATTTTTTGAGGGAAGATTTTCAGGGGTCAAAATTCAGTCCTTTTACTTTCTTATTCTCTTCTTCTGAAGCTTCTAGCACTTCTGGTGTGGGAAACAGCTTAAACTTTTGCTAATATCTCTTGCACAACTTCTGTCTATACAAATAGATACGCAAATGCCAAGGGAGATGGGTCATATAACGCGGGAGTACGAAGTGGCCATAACAACCACGACGTAAAGTGGCACGAAACACTTTTACCTGATCAAGGACTCGTCCACAAAAGGGTTGCTCCTTGGGTCAGAGGAGTGTACTAAAGTAAATCTTGATATTTCTCATTGCAGGTGAGGTGGACTGACAAGAAGGGAGGGTATGGTGAACATTACTGGGACTTGGCCCATCACATACCCAGCGAGACTGAGCCCAAAGAGGATGGAGATGAAGCAAATGAAGAGTAGTGGAGTCATGAAAATGTTTTTCCTGTTTTTTTTTTTAAGTTTTAACTTTAGTTCATCAATTTTTTGTGTTATAATTTTAAGTTTTATATTCTTAAAAACATTTTATTTAATATTAAATCATTAATATAATTAAATTTTAAACTTAACAAAAAGGAAAAATTCTTTGAATTTCCGAGAACATGACACTTTAGCGTCTTATGGGTTCTCCATGATATTATGAAACAATCATGATATCCATTCATTTATTGCTCACTGCGTTCTAGGGTCATTTGCTCACTGGATTAAGGATTCTGTAAAAACCGCAATGGATAAGGTTTTGGAAAAACTTTGAAAATAAGATCGACAAGAAAAATGTGTTAAACTGATTAAATGATTTATTCCACAACAAACTTTAGCATTTGCACTTTTTACGGACTTTCGAAATTTACATAACTCAAAATCGCGAAAAGAAATGAATTTATATTAAAAAGTAATTTTGCATTCTCCCCAAAGTAATATTCAAAGTGATATTCAAAGTGATATTGAAATGGAACTCAAGCTAAACCCGAGTAGCATGACCGGGAAAGTCATTTCACCGATACTTTTTATTTATTTCGAATTAACCAATCAATGGAAGTAAGTAACCCGACTGAATACTAAAATGATTTTTTCAAAAACAAAAATCGATATCTCCAAACTTTAACCCATTACCTCACGTATCGGGGCACTTCCCGTCTCCGCAGGCGCTCTGTTAACTGCAGAATACTAAATCAGGTGGTTTCTTTAGTTAGATAACATCCTAAGCAGATGGCTTACTTCACGTATACTAATTTCAGTCGAAAAGCACAAAAAGGTTTCTGCTTAATTTCTTTTTGACCTCAATGACCTTGTCAATCACGTTCTCACGTTTAACCGTATTGAATGATCAAACTTTGATTGATGCATAACAATTCGTTTAATTAGGATTGATAGCGTTACAATTTCCTCATTTGGTTAACTATGTTTCACCGTAATTATCTCGTTATTTAAGAATTTACCTGGATTTAAATGCGGAAATGACGGAAAGTGTTGGAGAATGTTGGAAAAAGAGAAAAACTTTATCCGGTTTTACATAAATCAACAGGAACTTATGCAATGTGTCGGAATGTTGAAGAGACAAAATTGTCCGGAAGCGACAAACTGGACCCTGATCATCAGTCCCAATTAATTTTCCCAGGATGTTTCCATTGTTGACCAAAAAGCACACACAATTCTGGTCCGAAGACATCCGAATTTGCATATAATAAAATACAGGACAATCCGACACAGAAGAACAATTTCACACAACTTCCTAAGGATCATATACGAAAAAGGATTCACCTCTTGGTCATCTAACCGGTCAAACCGGTTTAAGTGATTTCTTCAGAAATTTTACATAATTAATTAGAATGTGATCGTCCGACAGGCGAAGGACGAAGGACAATCCGAATAACCTCGCAAGGACCAAGGATGATGGGAAAAAAGGGTTGCAAAGACAAAATTTATTCTATCATTCTGCAATATGAGGGTCCCATCTTGATAAGTCCTTTTCGTCCTTTTTGTTTCCGTATTTGACTAAGAAAACCGGTTCTGGACATTTGACAGAATGACCCCGAATTGTCTATTATCCTTCGAAGACATCCTGGTACTGAGTGTCCTGGTGGAAAATATTCTTATATGATTTTGTGTCCATCTCATATTCACAAAGCTAAAGCATTATGCAAATGTGTAACTTTCTAACTAAATCACATTGATATCACCACCATATACCCTCATTCCTTGCAAGGATCTTTTTACGTGTCTGGAAGTTAACCCTTTTAAAACTATTCCCAATGAGGTCATCTTCGAAAACTTGTTTTTTGAATAAATTTTCTTTTATTGCTACTAAAGACTCAATGAAGTGACCCTTTTTCACAGGACACTATAAAGGACAAGACAACATTGTCTCTAAAGATTGAAAAACTGGACTGGCCAGTTTTTCGTGGGAAATTTCATTCACCTCGAGGAAGGACACTTCGGAAGTTGATTATTCTTTTAATTTATTGTTCAAAGGAAGAAGGACTTCATGAAAATCCTTTATTACAGGTATGAGAGAGGATTATATTTTTCCTTTGAGATTTATGTTCGACAGACATTCAACTCCAGAAATTCCGCAGACATTCCAGGAGTCACGTACCAAGAAACTGTTCCATTTTTCATTCCAATGAAAGTCATCAGAGGAAAAGGATATTGTGGGAATATTTTGACGTAAAGGACAATTTCTGTTCTTTCAAAAGTGTCGGACATAAATCCAAGAGTGTGTCGTGAAAAAGTTGATATGAGTTAAAGACTCCATAAAAAGGATACTTACTCAGGTTTCTGAACAAAATCACTAGGTCATTGGAAGTGACCCTAGATCGCTGGGAAACGAACAAGGTCGTTGAGGTTTACGGCCCCAAATTTGAATGTTTACATTTGCCCTTTTGCCCTAATAACTGCAAAATCGTGTTAGTGCTATAACTAATAAATACTTTTCTTATAATCCGCAACCAAAAAAAAACAAACGATTATTACAAAATATTTTCAAAAATTTTTCGATGCCAAGTCATGGCGAATTTGTTAATTTTGGCTCATTCCATCGTCGATTACTCAAACTCCACAAATGTAATGGAGTCGAATGGAGTTTATGGCATGTGGAGCATGGAGTTTTTGGGAAAAAATATTTTAATACCTTAAAAACAAATCACTTTCATTGTACAATATTATGATGAAACACAAAGTACAAAATTCAAATTCAACTTGGTTTGAATGCACTTCTATGTTTGATGTTGAGGAGAAGGTAACAATAATTGCAGCTATGTCCGCCATGTCTAGACCTCTTCAATCTACAATTCCAAAACAGAAAAAGCCGTGCTGTCGAGAATTAGGCCGAGTTTCTGAGCGAGCTAGGTCTGGCAAGGCAACTACAACAATGCCAAACGTTGGGTCTGTCTAACAAACAACCGGAAAAGAAAAACTAAAAACCGCTTGAAAGTAAAACTCTTAAATTTTTTTTTTATTTTTCAGCTTTGCAACAACCTTGACTTAAAATCCCGTACCCTACTCGGCTCATAACCATAAGATCCGATTGTATTGTGGTGGTGTCATGGATCATGTGCATGCGGCTCTGGAGGATTGGATTGGGTGTGACCACAAACTTTGAGTCAGTCTCGATTTATGGGCTAGAAAATCAACTTTGAAAGGTTAAACCTTTTGGTTACTATTACTAATTATGATTGATGACATGCGAATTTTCGTTTTATGAGGATCTGCATCCATCGAATGACACGCGGTCAATAGTTATCACTTCAAGTACTGCGATTTGAGGCGATACCTTCATTCGAGGTCATAGCATTCAACTGTCAGCCATTCTAGCCTTTAGCTATTGATGCAGATATTCGATGGAGATATTACAGAACAACACATCGTCTTCAAGACGTTGTCTGACCCCACAAACAATTTTCCATTTCGTTTTTCATTATTTCGTTTTCGTTTTGTAATGAAGTCATTTTGCACGGTACTCTCTTTGAATAATTGAAATCGAAAGTTAAAACAAAAAAAAAAGAAATTCATTCAATCAACCACATCAACGTGTTAAAGATTTCTTAGCAATTTTCTTAAACTCTTTTCAATTTCAGGCGATTTTTGTGGGAAAATCCACATTGGTCCCACGCTTCGATTTACAAAAATCAATTTCGCTTTCAAAATGGAGTTTTTTGGGACGCTATTTTGAGTAAGACAAAACGTTCGTACACTCAGGGACTCAAATTAGAGAGGTACTGTTCTAGAAATAAATTGGAAGAAAAGTGCTTCCTAACGTCACGTCTTTAGGTTTTGAAGAAATGTTCCAACACATGCCATCCCTCTGTAAATATCTTCAGTGAATGCTTTTGTAAACCGTTTTCGGGAAACGAATTTGTAAGGGACGACAATGCGGCAAAATTGTGTCGCCTGACACTTTCAAGAAGAACGTCCGATCTTCAGTGTCTTGAGAAGTGGAATCACCTTCAAATCTGCTTTGAGTTCAACTTGTGGTGCTGTTTGTTTTATTAGGAACAAATTTGAAAACAAAACTTTTGACAGTTTGTAGTTATTTAAAACCACTTTAAAAAGGTTTACCTCAACACCTACACGTCCACTTTGGGTGGAGTTGGAAGAGAAAGACACACTTTAAAACGTGTCCAAAATAAAGGTAAACTTTTGGTTGAAAGTGAACCTGAAATGCAGGCATTATGGAACAACGAGCGTAACGACAAACTAGGTTTCAGGTTTTACTTATCGTTCGACCACAAAAATTGTTAGTACCAGCACGCGTATTCAGGGGAACGCATTTCTTGTTGTTGTTGGTGTTGTTATTATTATTGTTGTTGCATGTGACGCAACAAGTTGTCTTGTATCGACTGCCAAGTTGAGTTGAGACTCTTAACCAGGTGAACACCTCCAAACCAGTCGAATGTTTTGGGACAGAATTTTATCAGTTCCTTTAATATGAAGTTGACTTTAATCGAGCGGAAAATATAATAATTCAGGCTGCGTTTCGTGCGTTTAATAGGTTTTCTCACTTTGTAGAAAATATTATTAACTTTC
Source organism: Chrysops caecutiens (assembly GCA_963971475.1). Lineage (NCBI taxonomy): Eukaryota > Metazoa > Arthropoda > Insecta > Diptera > Tabanidae > Chrysops > Chrysops caecutiens. The sequence continues at coordinate 71,446,572 of OZ020568.1, forward strand.
GCTAATTGTGCGTATTGCACGCGATTCAAATTGAACACCCTGCAACTGTTTCCAAGCGCATCACGATAGATCCCAGATGTTTCTTGCTACCAAAGGAATCTAAAACATTTTAGAAGCTATGAAGTTCAAGAATTTTTCCTGAAAACCGATACTTAATTCACGTTCGCGTACATTTTACCGATTTTCCTCTCATTGTTACTTTGTAATTGATATAAAAAATAAATAAATTCATTGCGATAACAAGTCTCACAGATAAAACTCTTTTCATCCACTGTAATTAATAAGAAAGTCATGTGATAAAGATATGGGATTAGTTTGAAATGGAATTATTATATTCAGATTTTTATGCAACTATTTTTCCTCAATTACCTGAGGGAAATTTTGCCATTTCAACAGCACAATGTCACATAACAATTAAAGCAGATTGCGTAGGTATGTAATCTCTTGTGATCAATGATGACCTGGTTTTGCAACGAACAAATCATTTACTTAGTGTCAAGAGCCATGTTAGACTGACGAATATAAATTGATATGGTTCTCACAACTGTGGATAACAATTTGGATATTTATCTGCTCCTGAAGTTCCAAATGAATCCTCCGGAGGGACATAAGAGAATTTGATTCAGTAACAAAATCTAAAGATGCTCCAAAAGTATTTTGAAATTTTTCCAAAAGTTTCTGGAAATTAAACTGACTGGAAAACTATTTAATTCAAAAATTTCCAAATCGAATCTTCCGGGAAATGTTAAAATTTTTCCCACAAAAATAATTTCAACTTTAAGAAAACTGATGAAATCTTTGAATTTATTTGGAAGGAAGTCATCGTTACAAGAAGATAAATAGTCCAACAGAGAATAGTTCATGGATGAGTAAGTTAACAAATTCGATTGACTCCACATTGGGTGCTCCATCGAACTCCAAGTCGAAAAGACTTACGATCGTTTGAAATCAATAAAATTTTTTAGCTAACGTACCACTCCATTTACTCCTGCATGCAATCTCCTCTTACAAGTATCAAAGACAGAAACTTATGGGCCCCACTCTTGGGCGCCATTCAGCCCCACAATTCAAAAGTAAGATGCATTAGCGAAAAAACTCTTTTAGTATATAAAACGCATACTCCAAGTTGGAGTTTTGTGGAGTCATTGAAAAATAGTGAGACAGTGCTCTTCGGGTGGTTGAAGTGAAGTTTTTTTTTCGTTTTTTGAAAAGTGTTCGACTCGATTCTTTGTGGAATACTTAAACATATAAGACTAAGGAATACCTGAATCTGGAATAAAAATGAATACGTTCAGACTCACCCTAGTCGTTGCCGTTCTTGCTGGAGTATGTACAGCTCAGCATGGTGTTGATCCTGCCTACTTGCAGCAGTTCTACCAACAAGTCGCAGCTCAGGCAGGACATCGAGCTGCAGCTGCCAGCTACGCAGATGCCACTCCCATTTCCGAGCCTAAGGATGATGGCCAGCCACAGTACGTTCTTCCAGGACAACAATTGCGTCTCAAGGATGCTACGCAAGAGCAAGTAAGGACCGTTTCTTGTACCCAATCCCTTTCAATTACTCGAGGGTACTTGAAGTCATCCCTTATTTACTCATGCAATCCTTATTCTCTTTTTCTGGACAGGCTCGGGCGCAGGTACAGCAGCACACTCAAGCATATGTCGCTCCCAGTGTTCGGGCTCAGTACCAGCCACAACCTCAACCTCAACAGGTAATTCGAAGTAAACCCTTTTGTTTGCGTGTATCTTGTGTTTCTTGAAAGTTTCAAAGGTGAACTGTTTCTTTAGATACTCCGTGACATGGAAATTTTATTAACATTTTGTTCAATTGTTGTTAAATGTCAAATTACTGTGACATTTTGATGGAGAAATCTTTGAGTTGCATTGATTCCTCCATAGATGATTGTTTCCGGCATTTGTTACATGATAATTAATCAAATTAAAATGAGATAAATTAATTTCCAGGTTCAATACGTCCAACAACCTCAACCTCAACCTCAACCCGTCCACTACAAGTCAGCTCCAGTTAAGCCGCTCAGACAACAACAGCAATCAGTTCAATACGAAGCAGCTGGTGGTAAATTGAACAAGGAAAGTCCAGAAGACTATGACGTGAGTGTACTATTATTAATTAAAATTAAAATAATTAACTTTAATTCACCCTTTAAACCCGGCCATGGCAAATCATTTCAAATGGCTGCACGTTTTCTATGGTCATGGCTATTCACGATTTCCAATTAAGAAATTTTTGTTTTGTTCAATTGGAAAATGTTAGTTTGTTCAATTGAAATCTGCAATCTGCAAAATATTCTGCATATGTGAAAAATTGCATAAATCAATCCAACATGGATGATGTACATACACTGTTTGGATGTTTCTCTTGATCGTTTTTCACTTCAGTTCAGGTAAACAATCAGATGCCATTGATGCGGATCAGGTTGTGAAAGTGCAAGGTCAATTAACTTTCTTCCAAGTGCAACATTTAAAACCGTTTAGATATAATCCAACTGGAAAAAGTTGTTTTTGTCGAAAAACGGAAATTGACGCTAACAACTTCCTTATTTCGAAATCATTCGAATTAAAATGAATTTTTCCTGACACTGACATTGTGAGAAATGCAGACATCTTGTCTTGGATAGGAGCCATCTTGTCTTGAAGATATTTCCTTTAAAATTTCCAATGTAAAAGTAAATGTTCATTAAATTCAGGTCACGTTTACATAACTCAAAATGTATGACAACATTCCACTGGGATCCAAAATTGACATGTCTCACAGGAGATGTGGATAAGAAAAACAGAAAAAATAAATTGTAGTAATTTCACTTTTCATGCGCAACATGAACTCGATCATGTAATGCGGTTTACTTTTACGAGTACTCGATTCCGACATTTTAATGTCTTCGTCTTAAAGTGTCTCAATTACGAAATGGTTATTTGAATTTAAACCAAATGGAAAATACTTTTTAATCGAGGGATCATTAAACGAGCGAATTTTGGCGACAAAAGTTTCAACTTCAAATTGAATCAAAATGGTTGACTAAAGTAAAGTTTAAACTAAAATCGCGGAAAGTAAAAGTGATATACGCAGTCTAGTGCGGTAATGAATCCGTTTCAATAGAAACCATTGCTTGTTAATCTCGTTTACTTTCCCTATTAACCAGTTCTTGGGCAACTTTTTGGATTGTAACTTGTATTATGCACATAAATTTGTTGGCATGTCTGGTATCTTGTTGAACTATTCCTAGGATTTGTTAATTGAATATTTTCAAATATCAATTTCATTTCCAGCATAATCCATCATACCAATTTGGATTCGATGTTAAGGACGATGAATTCACAAACTATCAAAATAGGAAGGAAGTCCGAGAAGGAAATGTGATCAAAGGAAGTTACTCTGTTGTGGATTCTGATGGTTTCATCCGTACAGTCAAATACACTGCTGACCCTAAGGAAGGTTTCAAAGCTGAAGTTATCCGTGAGCCAACTGATATTGTTGTGAAATTCCCAACTCCACCTCCAGCTCAACAACAACCTCAACAACAGTTGTTCAGACATTCTGCAGCTCCACAACAGTTCGTTGCACAAGGAGCACCACAATACAGACAAGAAAAACCTGCACAACAGCCGCAATATCAATATCAATAATTGCTAGTTAATTAAACTAATTTTTTTCATATAATTTACTCTAATTAATTTTACGCATAATTAATGATTATGCTTAGTTCTCTTTTTGTGTATGAAACGTGGAAGATATATTCAAATTTACATGATTCCTTTGAAAAGTCTTAAAATTGATGTATGATTTTTGTAAAATTATTTATTAAAAATTTCTTAAAATTGAATTTTTGACAGTTTCTATTTATTTGGGGCGATTTAAGGAATCCATTCACCGATTGATGCAAAAGTCAGATCAGACTCTGAATAAACCAGACACACTTTATTTCAACAATATCTCGCTAAGCGGACACTTGCTTCTTGTCCTTTCAAAGTGCTAACTGAAAAACTCAAAATATCAATTTTAATTCCTCCAAAAATTTTATCTACTTACACATCCATACTCGACAAATCATTTTTCTGTGTGGAAATAAATAGCAATCCAATCAAACGAAGTTCTTCTTGTGAAAATAGCACTGAAACAATTGAATGGCTTTTTAACGTACATTTGTAATGTTGGTTGAAACGTTTTCTTACTCCACGTCGTGTCTGTGGTAAACTAGTCGAAATATCTAGTAAATGCACAATCCTCTTGGATTTCAAACACGTCAGTTTTGACTGTGATTGTAAGAGATATCAGCACTTATATGCAGTTATTACCGGTGAACCAATAATAATGATTTTTTTCAATTTAACTTTAATGTTCTTTAAATTTCATTTTGCAACATTTTGCGCGATAGAATTTCGTAATTAAAAGCATTGCTAATAAAATTTTTCAGCGTTCAATAACACTTAAACATTTCAAGGAAATTTATAAATCATTTAATTATCATAAAACGATTCAAGATGTTTAGCAGGTTGTCTAAAGAAATCTACTTCAATGAATTTTGTTCAATCTCGAGAACAGAAATTTTGTTGGAATCATTTAAAAATTAATTAATTAGAGTAGGATGCGTCTATTCCCGTGTTTCATGTTTTGTTAAAAGCACTAAAAATAAACTTGAACTAGAAACGTACAAATTGTTGCAATTTTCACAAATTTTATCCCAACTTTTCGGGGATGTTTGTGCTTCCAGAATGTAATAAATTCCAACTTCCGGCTGACCTAATTCCAGAAATTAATAACAGAATGCCAAGTTTGTCATTTTCAATGAAATTTCGGAAGTTCAATTTGAATTTGTTTTCTTAAAGACGATATAAGCCTTGAAGAAACTGAAGAAACAATTTTTACGTATACCACTTCCACGTAGATCTACACGAGTACACTCTACAGGGTGTAATTAGATAACATTTACCCTGTGAATCTTCGTTTTTCCTCATACAAACACGAGGTGCAAAAGAAAAGCCAAATCTAAAATTTTCCTGTGTTAAATCGTAAACATTTGAAAAGTTTTTAATCTTTCCATTGAACTAGTTTTTTGAAGATCATCCGTAGATGATGATCATCTCAGAACTACCCAAAAAGCCATAGAACAAGCTGTAGAATTATTATTTGCCAGACGCGCACATGTTTTCATATTGGAAATCATCCGGACCCGGGCCAAGAATTTTACCCGAATGGTAGTGCATTTGTTTTGAAGTCGGGACGGGACACCTTCAAATGCGGCTCCTTAGAAAACATTTACAATTTTGAAAGTTGTTTTATTTTTTTAAATACAAAAAATAGAAACTGAAGCTTTCTGAGCAGTTCGGGAATAAATCCGGCTTGACTGTACTTGAAATTTCGCGTGTGCCAGACGTATTAACTCACGTGTCCCTAATTAGTTTACCTGAAACGTATAGTGAAATTGTGTGGTTTGGCTTGTTTGTGGATATTTTAGTGAATTAGTTTTTCTTGTTATTGTGAGACAATCCAATGAAGGTGCAAAAAGACATTAACCACAACACCATTGAGTCTTCATCTGGGAGACCCGCATTTTGGAAATTTCCACAGCCTGAAGTGAATAGAAACTGCCCACCGCCGCCATGTAAAAAGCGAGTGCACTTCCAAGATGAGGTAAGACTCAGTTTGACGTAAATCACAATTTGGGGGACTGCTCCCATTAATTTCGATGTTTAGCTTGAATTATCATCTGATCCATTTGAAGAGTTTTAATTAAACAGGATTTCGTTGGTGGACGGCACATGGACCTTGGACTGGGTCTATTTTCGTTTCGTTTCTCGAAAAACCAAAACTGATCGTTCTAAATTTCGCATATGACATGCATGCTGCTTATTAAATAATGTTTCGGGATTATCGCATAATTGATTTTTCGTTATGTTACACTGAATGGCTGCTATTCAAAACATGTTTTTCAAAATTTCTTAAGACTTTGATTAATGCCAGTGGTCTGCCACGATTTTTGTCTCGTTTCGCCAAAATGTCATTTAGCCTATTTAGCGTGAATCTCAATAATTTTCACATTTCAATAATGAACTTTATTCTAATCGAGAGAATCTCGTTAAATGATTGCACATTTCTTCACTAGATGACTCTGTAATTTATCAAGAACACATTTGCTATCTTTCATCCCGGTTTTTCTTCTGTTTTAGAAAGCGATCTGTTAATAGTTTGGGTATCATTCACAAATTTTATTTAATCATTTTGGAGTACATGTTTTCCACTTATTCTTTTGACAACAAACCAAACCGAAAGCATCGGTTTCTTAAAACTTCTTCCAAAAAAGGTTAATTTGTAGGATACTGATTTAGGGTTTATGACTTGGCAACAGTTAATATACTTCAAGTCATTTCTAATATAAATAAAATAGTAATAAACAATCTTTCCTCTCAATTGTTCGGTACTTAGTCCTAATCGTTTATAATACCGGAATTCATGAAAATCTGATTTTATGAATTATGTCAAAACATTCCTGTTCCAATTGTCAACAGAGAAATCTGGGATTCAATTCAGTAAACTAAATAAAATTCTAATTTTTAACATTTGATACTTGTGGCGTCTGTTTAAAGTTTAGGGCATATAACCGGAAGAGATCAACATTTGTGAGGAGCATGATCTTTTGAATGAATAATTCCGTTTCCCTTTATTTTCAATGTGGTGAAAAGAAACTGAACCTATTTAAAGAATTTGAAAAATCGAAGGGTAACTCTTCAATTCTCAAACAATAAGAATTTGGCAGCAGTTTGTGTTCCGCAAATAAAGGCACGTGTAAGAAGAAACAGAAGCTTTGTAATTAAGTTTTTTCGTGAACCTGTTTCTTTGTCTAACATCATGTTACAAGTATCTCTAAATACTTCCTTCTTCCGGGAGTATGAACAGAAATCAGATCAAAATAAATGTGGGTGTAGGTCGGAACAGAAAGTCAACAAAAATACGTTCGAACAACAAGAAAATTTAAAAATAAAATTTTATTTTTTCAAATCATTTAAGAATGACAACCAGTCGGTACGAGTTTCTTATCGAAATTGTTTGTAAACTTTTTCAAATAAACATAAATTTTTGCATTAGCTTTACCCACTCTTGAACAGTTTTAATTTTTGTCTGTAAAATAAAATTCCTTTTGATCAAATTTTATTCAATAAACAGTCATTGATGTCTTAAAAGCAAGTTAATATTTAATCTTTCGTGAAAATTTATTTGTTGAATTAAAAATATAAATTTAAAATTTGAGATATATTTCACACGAATTTGTCGCTACTTACGCCACCAAATTTCACAACATGTCAGGGAGAAATTGTCGAAAAGTCTTTTTCTCGAATAAACATCAAAATAAATAACTCTAAAATTTGTTTTTTCATACATCTCCTGCTTATAATTTTCATTGAGTTTAATAAAAATTTGTAAAATATGAAAATCATTTCACCAACTGATAGTTGATTAATGCTGTTTTCCATTTCGAAAAGAACACACAAAACTGACGATCCTGACTGTACACGAGGAAAGTTTTCTCTCTCGCCAAAATGCAGGAAGACTTTCCCATGGTGTTGCGTTGAATTTTCTTCGTTACCACTTGTTATTTTATATTTTTAGATAGAAATAAATTAAAAAGATATGAATTTTCATATAATTTAACATTTCTTTTTGTAATTTTATCATTTAAAACTTTCGTGAAAATCAAAAACTGATTTTAATCCAACAACTTTTGGGGTAGAAAACACTAGTTCTGACTATTTAATTTTTCGTGAAATTTTCGTAATTTCCTTATTTTATTTTAATAAATTTTCTCTTGTTTCACAATTTTACCGGTACATTTTCAACGAATTTTTAATGTGTTTGATTCGCTTGGGAAATGAAGAAATTCTGACTTAGGAGGAAAATTTATTTCGATTTTCTAGTGTTTTGTTTATTTTCCTCAAGAGAAAAACATAAAAACATAAAACGATTTCCTTCTGTAGAAAAGAAAATTCTAATTTAAATTTGATTTTATTCCATTTGAATCGTTCGCTTCACTGCAACGCAACGTTTAGAAGCGAAACACTATAAAAGTGAATTTTTAATTTTATTTTTAATTTTAATTGCTAATTTTCTTAGTAATAATTAATTTCCTTAAGATTGAAGAGTTTCTTCTGCTGTAGTTTTGTGAGAAGAAAGGTTTTCAAGGAAAAAGAATCTTATATGTTTGTGCTGATATTTTCTTAGTGATATGATATGCCAAAACCAAAATAACGTTAAGATAAAGTTTTAAATTCTCGTGAGGTGATGATTTACATTGAAACAAGTACAGAAAATAAAAACTTAAAACAAGTACTTGAAAGTTTGAAGTGTTTATTTCTTAACTCTTGGCTACACAAAGTACAGAGACACAATTCAAGATATAGTCGAATAAAATAAAATAAAATAAATCCTCATTCTTTTTGTTCAATTGCAAGTTCATTACGTTTACGTTAGAGTTTTCTTTCAGTTCCTTCAGTTCCTTGAGTTGAGTGTTATAAAACAGAATCTTTAAAATTAGTTCATCAATAGCATTCAGTACGAACAAATCGGTTAATTAATGTGGACACAAAATTCGACGATCAATACGAGACTTTATTTTCTACTTCTAGTCTGTATATAGAATAAATAGAGAACTAGGCCCGAGCCAACTACTAGACATACTAAACTGTGTGTTGTTCCAAAAATAAATTTCGATAAAAACTAACAATCTGTGATAGTAGAATAGAGCGAATAAATCAAAAAAGTGTTGAATATTTTATTAAATGTTATTTAGTGGTTAAACAGTTTAAAGGAAACGAGTTATTAAAGTGATTTTAGTTTGATTTTCAATTTACCTTCTGTGGGGCATACACAATGACCCCGAAATTGCACGAATTCGTTGTGGTCCTCCAAAGGGATGGGCAGCAAACTCCATGGGGCATACGTTTAGTTGGTGGCAGTGATTTGGATACTCCGCTAATTATAACGAAGGTACACTGTGATTCATTAACTGAAGATTCGTGTTTAAATTTAACTATAACTTTATTATAAGTGAGGCTATAAACTCAACAATTATAGGCCTAGAGTAATTGTGTTTTCATTGTAGATTGAATGCATTTTAAAAGTTAATTTATTTCGGGAATTCATGTGAAAAACAAATTTAATGTGTGTGAAATATGCGCAATTGACGTTGAAAGTGAACAGAAATTGCGAAATTGCATCAACGTTTTTGGCAAATATCACTGAAATTTTGTAAACAATTCTGAGTTTTGCAACAATTTGATATTAGCCATGAGATGTTCTTCACTATGATAATCATGAAAGTGATATACACTGATACCTGGTTCACAGAAAAGTTGCTTCTAGAAAATTTAAGGTTTTGGGGAAAACTGACACTCCTGTAGCTTCTCAAATCTTACAAGATTTAAATTAACTATACATTTTTAGATCCTAAGCCTTGAAGCACCATCTGTTATCAAAAGTTATCTCCACCTTCACTGTTACTTTGTAATTTACGTCAAACTTGACCTCGTCCACTCGAGTTTTATTTGCAAAAATGTGTCTTAAAATATAAAAATGTGGTCCAAATGCATTAAAAATGTTCTATTTCGAAACATTACGTCCATCAATCAATTTTAATTGCTAATTAGTGCGCATTAACCGCAAAAGATTTTCATAGATTTTCTCAAAAATATGAATTTAGTTATTTATGGCAACAAGATGAAAAACAAGATAACCAAATTGTATCGATTATGTGTTGTTTTTGAGTTTTATAATTATTTGTTTCTAAAATTAACTGATTTGCTAAGAGAAAATCAAAGTTTTAAATCAATTGAATTGTCAGGTGCCAGAAATTAAAGATGATTCACATTCAAATCGATACGAAAATGTTTTAAGATTTATTTTTACCTTCCTTCCGTTGATTGTACCTCTAACAAGTGGACGTTCCGTAATCGAATCGAATCAGAATGATCACGAAAACTATATTTAAAACAGTTAAAACGGATGTTTAATTTCAATTAAAAGACTATTTAGTAATTTCTTATTATATAATTGTGTTAATTACTTTCTCAGAACGTAATTTGCAGTTAAATTTATCATATAAAGAACATTTTTTCATGACTAACAGCAATGCACTGCAACTCAACAGAAATAAATCATTTTTTGGCTCAATAAATTCTCAAAATCGCATCAGTACATTACTCATTAATTAATTACATAATTTCACTCGACTTTGTCACAATAATTCATGAAATTTTCGTGATTTATGGACAAAATTTGTTTTTGAAAAATTGTTTTTCAGTTTTTGAATTTTTGAGCATTGCCCGATCAAAGAAAAATTAAGTCGAGTAGCAAACCATTACGGAACTTGAACATGAACAACCTCGTATTTGTCTCTCCATCTTATCTCGAAACCAAACCAATCGTTGTTCCAGTTTCTCTGTTCCAGGATGATGCAAATTGATTTTACATTTTCAGAATTAATATTGAACTTTCACTTTAACTTACTTAAATTTAATTTACTTCAATCAAAACAAAACTCTATTCTGCTCTAAACAATTAAAAATAGTAAGGTTAATTTATAAACTAACAAAGTTAAAAGTAATTGATATCATCGATGAAATTGCCTATCTTACGGCAAAAATTCTAATTTCCAGATGTACAGTGTGTGATACAATTTTCAAATGAACGATATCACGAAAATTCATATTATACTCCTTGATTTTATAGGTACAATTACAATTAGTTTCTAGAACTATCATTTGCAAAATTAGTTTAAAAAACAAGTGAAACAACAGGTGTAAAAATTTCCCAAAATGTGTTCATTTTAAAGTGAACAGAATTTAATACCGTCAAGAAGATTAATCACAACATGTAACGTATTTATATGATACCACACTGAAATGATAAAATTTTGTCTGTCCTTTATTAGATAAGAATTAAAAACGTATTCCACGAAGATAGATCAGGTGAGGAAAATATTCCAGTCTTATCTAGGACCCAAGATATCTGCCAGAAAATTTCAAAGTGATAATTCAAAATACTCAAAATAGTCTTTACCTTGAAATTAAATTTCACTTCTAGGGCGACCGATGCCCTCGCGTTACGGCAATTAAACAACCCAAATATACTAAGTGTATCAAGAACTTGAGTGAAATTTTGGCGTAATTTGAGGACAAAACATCTTGTGATTTTTAGACCGTTGAGATGAAATCTAGTTCATTGTTCAGGCTGTTTTGCGCAGAAGACATAACTTCTTCGTTACATTGTAGAGAAATGCATACTTACATGCTTCTGAGTGCAACAAACAAATAAATAACTCAAATTTTGTACATTAATTTACGGGTATTCTGCAATAAACTTGCCATCGCTTGTTTGCCAAGAGCATTTTCACGATAATTATTAGTATGGGCATGTGTGTGGATACTTCAGATCTATAATTGCTGTTGCGACCACGAAAGTTGTAAAGAGCTATTTTTGTATAACATTCTCCTCCTTACCAATGCCTCATTTGCTTGTTAGGACTTTCGAAAATTTGAATCTGTTTAGAATTTTCAGAATTTCAAAATTACATCATGAAAACGAGGAGTGCCTTTGAACAGATTTTGTTGTCTTGAGATTTGTTATGCAGAAAACACCTGTTTCTTCTCGAAGATGAATGAAAACACATTTTTAAGAATTTAATTTTTTCTAGTCTAAAGATCCAACCTAAATTTGTATGATTCATTTCTGAAAATCTTGATCTTCTTTCGACAGGTGCAGGTTGGTAGTCCAGCTTTTGGTGAGCTGTTGCGGGGCGATATCATATCAAAAGTTGGCGAATACGATGCAAGAGACTTGAGACATGAGGATGCTCAAATGTTATTTAGAACAGCTGGTAACCAGATAAGATTAGTGATTCACAGGTAACTTAGCCTTGTTGGCATATGAAAACACGAACGTAATGTTTTAATTTTATACAGGGATAACAAAATTGCCTTCACTCAAGGATTAAGCAATGATTCGTCAAGATGCTCTTCAACAATACCTCCAGTTAGCCCAGAAAACATGCTTAATCCACCGAATTCAAATGTTCCACACAGGTAATCTGCCTTTATGAATTTTGAAATAGATTTGCACTCTTGAAAAATTCATTAATTCTTCATGAAATATGTCTTTATTCTCTCAATTAGGGCTCCATCTCCATTCATACCAGGACCTGGACATTATGAAACAGCAATGGCAGCACCAGTCAACACGTTACCTCATACAGTATTCCCAGTTTTAAACGAATCTGGTGGTTATGTACCATCAGCAAGACCAGACTCAGCTGCTTCGTCGCGTTTCAGCCCTATGCCAACAAGAGATCATCAACAAGAAGTGAAGGAGGAGCAAGCAGCTATTGTTAGCCAGGTAAGTCAAGACGATATCTTATTCATACTAATCTTATTCGACTAAAATATCTTATTAACATTTTTATAGATAAACGTTGCTCATGCTATTTACACGGATTATTAAAACTTTCGCATCTCATACGCTATCATAATGCTTCACTGCCATTATTACGAGAATTGCTTACAACATTTGAAATCATATCTAGTTACTAAACTGTTATTTTGATTCTTTAAATCAATTTCGATAAATATATTTTGCTTCTCGCAAATTATTCTGCCTTTCATTTACACCAATTTATTTTGTTCATAATTCTGTACATAGAACTGTTACCTACCGAACTATTGCAATTTGATTTGTATAATTTCAACCCATTCTAACTAAATATATCTTGTATATCATTTTTACATTGCTACCAAAGTTCTATAACAACTTTCAGGAAGTAGTCTTCACATCAAAACTCTTGAACAAATCATTTTGTGGGATGATTTGGAATGATTAATTTCAATATTACAGTCAATGAACTTTGTGGCGCTTAAGCAACACCTCCAGTCTATAAAAAACTATTTTCTTATAACAATAAGATTAAGTTATAAGCTTGTGACAAGATTTTGCATTTCAAATCCAAGAGAATAACTACTTTGGATATTTCGTTAAATCATTTGTCATTAAACCCTCGCATCCTACACTGGGTGCATTTAATGATAATTACCACAAATTATTCTGCTCCCAATTTACTAAGAATTGGTCTTGCTTAGTTCTGCACAATACCTTCCAATTGTAGTCTCTGTTAAAAATTGAAAATAAATTTAATCGGTCAAGTAAAAAATATTTCTCGTTCTTATATCATTGCAAGAACGATTTCTTGGCTTAAGTCCAAGTGGTGTAGGCGACGTGTGTTATTTCAAGAAAAGTTCGCGAAAAATCGTGAATCCGTTGGTGTTATATTTTTTTCTTGATACTATAAACAAAATACAACGAATACCATCAAAGAAAATGTTTTGAATAACTTGGTTGATTCAAACTAAATTTAAAAACTAAAATCAAATCTTAAGAAAAAATTAAGGAAATTAAGTTTCACAATATCCCCGTGGAATAAATAATACTTTCTGAGAACACATTCAAATTCATATTTAGTTTCTCCCGACAAAGTTATCCTAAATTAATCTATATGTCCATCTGTCTTAAAAATCTTAAGAAATTTTTATGCAAGTGCAACAAAACTTAAATTATTTAATTGAATAACATTTTGACGATCATCCAAATATATTTTTCAATGTCTCTCTAAAATGAAAATGTGTTTACAAACTTTAGTTAGATAACCACTGATGAGCAGGTTAACGAAGTTTTCTTTCAAACTAATGTTACATATATTAATTGTTGAATTTTCCAAGCGTGGTAGAAAAATAGTAGCATTTCACATTTAACTTTTCAACACAAAATTATTTTTAAGTTTAGTTGACTAAAATAAACAGGAATTTAATAAATCCTGACTTGAGAGTTTTGGAGAATATATCATGCAATGAAAGTATGCCAAATAATAGTCAATGCCAAGATTTGCATGTCTGGATGTTTAATTATAGATTTAATTTTCATAGACAGTTTCGAAAGACAAATTTATTTACTGAGTTTTAAAAATTCAGTATTTGTTTGTCGATCTTTCTTTTGAACTGAAATCTTCGCAATTCAAATGAATTCCAATAAAATTTATATGACTACAAGTTATTAGAAGTTTTGTTAGATCGAAACACAAAAATTAGTAGGTCAAATAATCCGAGATGTAGCCACTACGATGGCAATGACATATTTAAAGTCCAGCCAAGACTTTAAATCCTACCAGAAAATTGGCTTTCTAAAATAATGCTAAGACTAAATATATAACTTAATATCCTTTACTTAATTCAATGAAAAAGGTATCTTCATAAGTTCCTGCAATTTATTCGAGTTCTTCGTATATAAAAGAAACAAGCACAAATGTCCTCTTGGATAATCCCAAAGCAAGTTTGCTTGCATCATGTGATCCATGCATCTTCAAGCATTATCTGAAACAAATCCACAGTTAAATCACATAACTCTTTAATATCTGTTTGATAATCCCTACACGTATGATGATGTTAACGTGACATATCAACCTGTGGATGTAAAATATGAAGATATTCAGTGAGAAGCACCGAAAATAATTTTTTCTCAGAGTATTCCAACTTGGTCCGCCTACCTTTTGGCAAAATACTGTAATAAAATCACAAACCGAAATATAAATTTGTTTACTAAGTCTTTAGCGAAAAATAAAAATAATACCTTGTTTTAATACACACAAAAACCAAGAATATTGACACATGGAAACTCTTCTGTGGAAAAGCTCATCCTCACATTTTCTTCTGTAGTTTTCGATTTGTTTTGGTGCCTATTTACCAAAAGGAAAACTCTTGTATGTGAAAAACACAATATTTTCATCTCGTCTAGTTCCCACGAAACGATGCTGATGATGATGGTCCAATTTTCTTTCCAATATTTTTTTTCTTCTCTTCAGTTTTATTTTTTAAACTTACAATAACAAACCATACTTTCAGGAATCATCAAAAATTTTCTCGTAGTCAGTTGCTTTCGGAAAATTGTTTCAAAAACATCTTAAAAGTTAATTTATAAAATCCGATCCCACGAATATCTTAAAAATATACTGAATTAAATAATTTGCTGAATATTTAATTGAGAGAATAATCGATACTCTCAGGTTATATTTAAATAAAAATGTTATTACACATTAAAACTTTTAATATTTTCAAATTTTTCGAAATATGTTCTGAAATATTTTAGTAAATTGAAATTGTTGGAATTTTTAATAAACGAAGTGAAATAAGACATTCAAATAAAAACTAAGAGATTTTACAAATTGTGGCATATTTTTTAAAATTTAATTTTCTGATTATTGAAAAGTTGATGAAAAGTGTTGTTACATAATTATATTATTCGTCTTAATGTTAAATATTTGATCATTCTGTGATTTGGCAAGGAAATAAATTCAATTTTCAGAAAATTAATTATTAAAACTAAAGGCAAATTAAAAATTTTAACGTTTATTTATTCCGTTCTGTGTAGTGACGAAAGTTTTTAAATTAAAAGAAATTATTTAAAGACTTATAAACATTAAAACAAACAAAATGACTACCTACTTCACATTTAAAAACGGTACCCCACATTTCTACAAAGATACCCCAGATTTCAACGACCGTATTCAGTACCAAGTAAGAAATAAAATATTTTAATTCAAATTTCTAACATTACTTAAACTAAGTACAGTTTATACGTTATATAAGGATTCAGAAGTAATAGATTTTGGTGTTATATAGTGTTTTATTGTGATCCGACCACCTGATGAAGGTGTGGCAGAATTCATCATCCAATTCAAAAACTGTCTGAATCGAATTCATCTTCATTATGGCGTAATATTGTGGAAAATATAATATTTATCTTATTTTGACACAGCTAAAATTATATCTTAACACAAAAGCAACAATTTTCGGAATAATATAAACAAAATCTTATTTTTAATGTGTAAGGCCAAAGGAAGGAAAATGATCTATTTCGATGATTTCCGCACACTATGCTAGAAAACGTATGATCTCTTAAAAATCATCTACATGTGTCTTCTATCCAGTTTGCTACAGGTTAAGTGTACCATTCAGCTCATCGCTACAAATATATCTAGTAAATCGCCTCCACATTTGCATGGAATAAACACAATTCAATCTCAGACAAATATAAACGATCGTCATAAAAGAAAATTTTCTTGGCATTTTTCCTTTTTCTTGAAAA
This sequence comes from Chrysops caecutiens, assembly GCA_963971475.1. Classification (NCBI taxonomy): domain Eukaryota; kingdom Metazoa; phylum Arthropoda; class Insecta; order Diptera; family Tabanidae; genus Chrysops; species Chrysops caecutiens. The sequence continues at coordinate 71,462,764 of OZ020568.1, forward strand.
TTTAATTCGAATGAAATTTGATATTTTCCATCACTACACCGAGAGATGTAGATGTATTCAGTCGATTATTTTCCTAAAGTTATAAATGTTTGGAGGAAATCGAAGAAAATTATTATTGAAAATACATTTTCATCGAGCAAATCTTCGTTCTGAGCATGTCCAAGTTTTTTAAATTAAGAATTCGTTTCGATTCGGCGATCTAGACATTTTTAGTTTTGAAAACTGAGATAAAATGATAAATTTAAATGAAAATTCTGATCTTACAGAAGATCCTCTCTATGCGGTAATGAAAGAATTCACTGATTTATGTGCAGTTCAATGGTGCAGCTTCTCCTTTAGGAATTTTATATTTCAAAGAAAGGTTTCGTGAAGTAATAAAATATTTATTTAAAACAGATTCGTTTAAAACAATTAAAAATTTATCTTATTTTGCTAAACAACCAGCATCTTCCAGAATTGAAGCAATCAACTGTTTATCCTGTAAAGCAGAACGAACCTCTTCGTCATCCCACTGTAAGGCGATTTTGCTCAGTCTTGGTTCCTTTTTCCGAATAACTCGAATAATACCACGAGTTTCGACCAGTGAAGTCAAGCCAACAAATTCAGCTTGGTCAACAGCTAAAATATTTCGTTTCATACACACTCGCTTGTATACATCATGTAATCGTCCAATTGTGATATCCTTGTTTTTCTCCTTTCTGAGCATTAAAAGTAAACTGCATAAAAGGATCTTCTGTTGTAGAGGAAAGGCACTTTCAATATCTTCATCTAAAGTCTGAGAGACACCATAGACATTGTTTAACACATTCATTACTTGTTTGATTTGAACTGGTTCAACAGATTCTTGTTTGGCTTCATCGCCTTTTGGCAGGTCATCTAATCCAAGTTCTTTGAAATCAATCGTTTTTGAATTGCGTTGCTGCTCTGTAATTTCAACTACACGTCTGCCAATATCAAGAGCTCTGCGAACATCTCCACTCACTGATGCGACTTTTCCAGCTAAGAGTTGTATTGTGGTTGGAGGAAAAATCTCAAGAACACCAGCCTCTTCCAATCGAGACTTGAAAATATCAATTATTTGCTGTTTAGTGTATGGTGCAAAATGCAGTAACTGGGGCTTCAACCCGCATTTTGCATTCAACCGAACCAGCATACGATCAGTCAGATCTAGACTATTGGCGATCCCAATTAATACCAACTTTGAATCACGTTTTGATGGCCATTCGAAAATAGTGTAAAGTATAGCTTGTTTCTTCCCTACCAATTGATCAATTTCGTCTAGTACCATGAGAATCATTTTATGATTTTTTGCAAAGTAACGTTCGATAGCATTCAAGTGGTCCTTTTCTGTCTTTCCCACAACTTTTAGCTTAAGTTCCATACACAACTTTTTGTATATACTTCCAATTGATGATATTGACGTACAATTCACGTAGACCCTTAAAAATTTGTCATGAAATTCGTCAGATTTTAACAGTTTTGAAAGACATGCAGTCTTCCCAGTCCCTGGAGGACCAGACACGTACAAACTGGCTGACGTTGAATTCTCAAGGTGATCGTTTAGGAAATTTCTTAGCTTCTCCAATTCATTCTCTCGTCCAGGCAAAGTTTCAGTTTCAGCACTATTGAGCACTCGTCTCGCATTTTGGTATTTACTCCGTGATTTTGGTGTACCTATTGATTCAGGTTCATGTCTTACTTCATTAATTATTTGACAATCATTATCAGAATTTGAATCATCGTCAATACTCAATCGGCCAAAGAGTTTTGATGGACTAAACAAAATTTCTGGTGGTTTTTGCTTTTTCTGCTTAGGTGGCGAAACACCAGTGTCAGTTGATTTTTCAGCATGTTTCTTGTTTCCCAATCTTTTTGTCGGTGTGTTGAGAATTTCAGTTTCTGGTTTCAATACTGATCTTCGTGTACTTCTTGGTTTATGTGAAGTTAGCTCATACATTTTGTTCCAGTCAATGTTTTCAATATCGTCCCATTCAGCGTAGTTTATCACTCCCTCACTAGCCAAACTCCGCAACCTCGTCGATCTACGAACATTAGACATATTTTCATATAATTTTAAAACAAAATCAAACGAAAAATGTAGAATTTTATGTTGCAAATTCACAAAGTCATTAAAATTGGCTCCTTTAATCCTAACGACGTCGACAAGTGGAACTTTTAAAAATTACTGAGTCTGACTCTGACCGCCACAATCTGTTTACATTTTTGACATTTCGTTCAATCCGTAGTTGGATTCTGTAAATAGTCTCTTTGACAATTGAACGAAACTGAATTGTTAGTCAATTTGATCGAAATTTTCGTTGAAATAAATTTCTGATGATTTTCAAAATTTAAAACTTAAATTCAAAAAATCTAATGTAAAAAAGCGTAGAGCTTAAAATAAATTTTTCTATTTTTAACCTAATTGACATTGACAACGATCTAAAAATAACAGATTATACACTGAAACTTCATACACACATAAATGAAATTTTGAAAACGCGGTGTCCTTTAACATTTAATTAAATTTATTTAACAATCTTAAATTAATATTAATTTGAAGATAATTTACACTTATTTGAAAATAGTACTTACTTACCTTCTCGTTTCAAAGTTTGAATGTTTTGTTTTAAGGTTCAAAGTTTTAAACACATTTTCAGCATATAATCGCTCAACAAATAGTGTTCGAAAATTTTATAACATCTCACAATTGTAACAAATTCCAAAAATCCACGGAAACCGAATTAACAACCACACATTTCAAATTGCGTCATGTTCCTAAAATACGAAAGTTAAATTTGCTATCCATCTTCAATTTAGTTTGCTACAATTTTCGTTTTATCACATGCGCCAAACATTTTTCGTGTATTTTTAGAAAATTTCTTTTCATATTTTTATATGTATTCATAAAGTCTGGCACTGTTAACTGCTTATTGTTCAAATATATCACAAACAACGTTTTTTATTGTATTTAATATTGAAATTTATAAAAAATTTTCTTCATCCCCTTGTCAGTCTTTGGTCGAAAGAAATATTTTTATAAATAAAATTTATAACTTGTTTGTTTACTCAATGAAACATGATCTTTAATAGCGGTTGGCGTTAAAAACAAACAGGAGATTTATAGAAAGCTGGTACTTATAAAATTAAATAGTTATTGCGCCACCTGGTTATAGGGTGTTTAATCAAAATTGTATCGAATTTCATCAATGGGTATGAAACTATTGAACAACATTTTGTTGATAGAAACTATTTGCTAATACCAGGAAGTAGAGTTTCAAAATAAACGAAAACACGAAAAATGTCAATGGACTTTTCATGCCAAGGTTTTCAATGTGACGGGTCACTTCGAAAGAACTTAAGTTTTTGAAAAATCTATTTTCAAATACCCTTCCTCTGGGAGGTAAAGGTGACAAATGAGACACACCGCAAAACCACTAAATAGTCAGTAGGAAAATATTCAACCTCCAAAAATAAAAATAAACTGTTAAATATAAAATTCCCCACGCTTCAAGATATTCGAAAGACGCCTAGCCTAACCTTCAAAAGTTCAAATAATTTAAAAATAATTGTATGTGACTCTTACTAAAATTCAAACCATTAAAACAAAAAAAATTATCAAGAAAATTAAAATTGGAAAATTTCTAAAAATATCAAGGACAAATTTCTACTTTCTATCTAAAAATACTTCATTCGAACGTAATACTTGATGTTATTTCATTTCAAGGAAAAATAATAAAAATATATGAAAATATTTATTAAAAATATGAAAAATTTATGAAAATAAAATTAAAATAAAAATTTTATTTATCATTACAGCCATATCGAACAACTCCACTTGTGCTTCCCGGCGCAAAAGTTAAGAAGGATAATCTACCAACAGAATCATACCTCAGACATCACCCAAATCCTGCTGTTCGAGCACCTCCAGCTCATGATTTCCATGAAATTTTAATGAAACAAAAGGTATATAATATAAATTGGTTATTAATTTGTAAATCTGGATTAATTGATAATATCCTTTAATAGGTTGCCGATTCAGTATTGCACCGTATGGTTGGCGATGATGGAAAGGTAAGTGAACACTTCAATTAGAAATGAATCTATCTAATAATAATAATTTATTTATTTTAGGTGGCACACAAGCAATTTAATTCACCAATAAATCTATATTCAGACTACAATATTGAAAACACGGTCAGACAAACAGTTCCGTAAGTATTCACTTTATTATTAAAAATTAAATAACAATTATATAAAATAACTTTTTCCGAAATAGTTTAGACTAAATTTGAAATAATTTTGTTAAAATGATAAATATGTAGATAATAAGCTTAGCTTTAAGCTTTGTAAAGTATTAGCTTATATAATAGCCGAAAGGTATTTCTGAATTAGCAAACAAGTGTTCTGGCTTTCTATCTAACATAATTTACAATATTTTCTGTAGAAGCTCTAATAACTTTCAGACATGCCTTTCAATTAATAAATAAGAAAAAGAAAACATTTATTTTCTTGTTATCACTTGATTATATTGATTAGAATCGGTACAAGAAACAAGAAACAATTCAATTTTAAATATATTTATAATTATTATTATAATAATCAATCTATAAATATTCAAACCCTTTAGATCAAATAGGCCATTAGTTCGACCAATGCCGTCCAAAATAGATGGGTAAAAAATATTACAAATCAATGATTAAAACATAATTAAAGTGATTGCAAACTGAGTTCGAATGAACATAATAATCAATTAAAATAATTTCATTCAATCATACACTTTTTTGGTGAATGATTTTATTAATTTAATAACAATAACTTTAAAGCATCTCCTTTCAAGATACATTGTATCACTTTTCAAGAAAGCTCGCCTGAATTTTTGTTGGAATTTATCACGTTTGAGAAGCAAAATAAAATCACTTATTCAAAATATAATAAAACAAAACCCGAAAGTTCTTAATTATTAATTTTAAAACGTAAATATAAAAAACGATCTCATTATGTCGCTTAGTTTAGACGAACGTTTTCTTTGCATCTTTGACTTTTTTGGCTGTTAATTAATGCTTTTCACTTAATTTATTAATAATAATAAAAAACACAATTTAGTTTCATAAATGCATTTTGCATTTATCATATCCAAGCAAACTAGAAACTAATTAAAGCACCGTGGCATATAACCGCATTAAGTTAAGGAGAAGTTTAGTATTTAAAAATGGAAATAACGAAATAAAATTCAAGTTAATCACAAGGACCCCTTGAAAATGTCTTGCAAAGCAGAGTTTTGTTGATGTTGCTCTCAAGATTTTACAGAAACTATAAATCCAAATAAACTAAAAATCTTAAAACTTTTAATACAAAATATATCAATATCAACCCTTTAACAGACACAAATCGATCTAGAATCTTGTAAATATCTACATATCTCACACTTCAGAGTTTTCCAATCACATTTCCTACACAACAATATCCAATACACAAAACCAAAACACACAATTCCCTAATCTGGTACCAAAAACCTCACAATTTTCCAATGAAATGTCTAAAAACTTTCACATGTCGATTATCCCCCTGTGACATTTCGATGTTTAGTTTGAAAATTAAGAATTTTTGTGTTATATGATTATGAAATTGTGGTTGTTTTCTGGATTACAAAAAGCATTAAGTGTGAAATTGGATATAAAATGTTATTGGAGAGTTGGAAAGTGTGAAAACTTTATCATTTACACAGATCTTCTTTCAATAAGAAGCATTTTCTCAGCAATTATATTACAAAAACCCACGGATGCTTCAAAATCTAATTTGCTTGGAGGTTAAACCTTTCCTCGTAATGAATATGTACAGCCAAATTGATACACTCCTTGACGAAAGTCATTAGCTTAGAAAGATTATTTTGTAATATACCTACTTTCGATTGTCCCTTAAATAAATTTAAATTTATAGAATTTAAAAATTTTGTGTTAAAAGAACATTGCTATACGATTAATGTTAGAATTTTCATCGATCTGTCTTTTCTTGAACAAAAACAAAAAATCTTGGAGCAACAACAACAAAAAAAGCTGCTAGAAGAACAACATCAACGGGAACAGGGCATTCATCCATACAGTCCTAATAAACCATCACCAAGCGGTTTTACTGGACATTTTTAAAATGCATATTATGTGATAATCTAAATCACTAAATAACGATTATAATAACTATGTGGTATCATGATAGAACCACTTGTAACCAAAATGATCAAATCAATCAAGAATTATGGATAGCTTCATTGATATATGCTAACAGCACCATATCAAAGGAAAATGCTCCGAAACTGCGAAAATTAATCAAAAAAATTAAATTTAAAATCATAATCATTCATTAATACATCATTCTCTTATATTAATTTATCAAATTTTAGAAGATATGAATGGATAGTTGTGTTAAAAGTTTTTCTTTGGCTTTTTAAATTTTTTAAAAAAATCATTTTTCACTTTTTCTTTTTCAAATTAATAATGAGCTATTCACATAAACATATATTTATATTTTTGATCGTATTTGAAATATTTATTTATACTTTAACACATATATATATAATTATATTTGAAGAGTTTTAATTATTTTTTTAACAATTTTTAAAAAATATATATTTACAAAAGACTATTTTTAACAAGTTTGTAGATGTAATTCATATATATTATATACACAATATATAATTATCGTTTTCACATAAAAGTCATATATTCAAGACATTAATAACTATATTTATTAAAGCATATAAAGTCATATTTTTGATATAACTTTTTAAAGACGTGTTTTGCTGAATGATAAATTTACTATAATTCTGCCTTTTGGCTTTCGTTCATTTACCAATATTATATAAAGAAGAGATTTTATTCTGAAGTTTGTTGGTTATTTTGTAAGCGTTATTGGCTGTGCTGCAGAGTTTGGCCCATATTTTATCTACCAATTTTATTATAAGAAAACAAATAAAATTATTCAATCAATCCGTGTTAAAATTAAAAGCTTCAAATATTTATAGTGAATTTATCGAATTTATTTTCAAACACTTAAATACAATTCATTGCATTAAATGTTTGAAACTAAGAAATAATTTTCAACTAAATTCTTACAAAATCTTGATGATTGCCGATTTTTCAATTAAAGAATTTGTTAAATATTTCATTTTCAAAATACTGGCAAATGGAAATTAAATGAATTAAGTTGAAATCAATTTATCCATAAACTAAAAATGACAAAAAAGCATTTTGAAAAATACATAAACGAATATATAAGATATGTTCATTTTTGTATTAAGTGTTCTAAGCAAATTTGCTGCACATAATATATAATATTTCCAAAATACACAATGCATACTTTTGGAATGATAAAAAAGCCTATATAGACAGACATTTATTAGCTATTTGTACACTTTATATATTATTGGTTATTCTGAAAAAAGACAATTTGAGACAATTTCACACAAAAAAAACGAATATTTATAAAGTTATATATCTACTATGAAACTAACGCACTTTTTGCATAATTTTCTGTCTATTTTAATTTTTGTTTCTGTGAACAAAAATTTTATGTAAATGCGTGTTGAACCACCACCTCATCATGAACCACCACAACCAAAAATACCAACCAATCAATCAATCAAATATAACTTCTACTACCAATAACTACTGCTACAATCGTTACTTATAAACGCTACATCTACCAAATCATCATGGCAAATATTGACATCACATTAAAAATATAATTAACCAAAAATCAAAATCATTAAATCGACGGATTGACTCATCGAATAAATTACAAATGCAGTTACAAGAAGACCGTCCACTATGATCCGTCACAAAGTGAAACATTCAAGGCTGTTCAAGAGGAGGGATATGGTGATCATGTGCAGGAGATTCCCATTCCAGTTCACACTAGAGTCTACCATCCCAATCGCATGGTCCCAGGAAAGGTAAGGTCGTAGCTTGTCATACACCACATATAAACAGTATTGATTTCATTTGATTAATTTCTAATATAGAAACCAGTATCACCACGTCCAGCACCGAATCCATCCACCCCGATATACGCACATGTGAGTAATCATTCATTACCACCAACTACTCTGTGGGTTTGAGATTCTTCTGCGGTAACGATTTATGCTTCATGGATTAAGTAAATTTTTACGCCGAGAGAAATAAGCTTGAATAAAACATAGGTTTAAGTTTTATGCTTATAACAAGGCAAAGGTTCCCGCTATGGAATGCTAATTGGGGACAAATATTGATTCCTATTTGTCCGAATCCCCTTACAATTGAATATTTGCTTAATTCAGACCAATAACGTTTCGCAATTCAAAGTTCTTTAAAATAATATGATATTTTATTGGATGAGACGAGCTATTGACTTTCTGTCAAGTATTCCTTCCTTTCTGTTTCCTTGGTAAAATGACTACAGTTTCTTGTGGTCTTTAGGAACACAGAAAGCCTTTTCTTGATTGCAACAAGGAACTTCAGCTAAAATTCCCTCAACTCAACTTCAACAAGTCATATTTCCTGCATTATTTTGCATTTACAGTTCAAGAAAATAATATTATATTTCACATGGAACCGCCATTTCTTAACTAAATAATAAACTACTAAAATGCAGATTTCTCAGAAGTTTTCCGTAACTTGAATTAATAAAAATGCATAAAATATCGTACATAGTTAACAACTAATTGAAGCGAAACCATAAACTCCATAATTCGAATATAACGAAAATTGAGTAAGTTGGAAATAAAGGAATTTGTTAAAGTTAAAAACATTTACATTTTTAATACAATTTTAATTATTTTCTTTCTCTCAACATTTAGGTAAATTCGATGGGACATGATGACGAATCAATTCAACAAAGTGGCTCGTTCAAACGTCTCATGTACAGTGTATTAGGCGAAACAGATTATTAAATAAAAAATTTTAATTAAAAATTTAAAAAATATTCTTTTAAAAAATTATTCTAGCGAAAAATATGAATCGAATGTCATTAATTTAATTTGCATCAAAAATAAACGCTCTGTGTACAATTTTAATAAAATTTTAAGAAATGTTTTTGCTAAATATTGTTATATAAAATATTTACGATAAAAATTTTCATATTAAATCAAGCACAGATGAAGAAAATACGAGCTTATATAGGAAATATTTAAAAATGTTATTAACGCCATAGAAAATATATAAAACCAAAAGTGTAAATTTAAATAAAATAGTGCCTGAAACTACGCTGTACAATGAATAATATTTTATTTTTATTATATTTGAAATTGTTAACCTTAATTTTACATATTATTATTTTTAAATATTGAATTTAATTTGTTAAAAACAGGCTTTGATTTCTAATAACACACGAATGTATGTTAACCACATAAAACAATAAAAGTTATTCGAATTAATTTTTTCTAAGTGTTTTTTGTGAAAAATAACAAATAAATTGAGTTAATTAAAATGAATTAATACACCCATTAGTGTACAGTGGGTTGTATTAATTATATATTTTTATTTAATATGTCTTCTTTGGTTACTCATTTTTGATTTGTTTAAATGTTTATGTAAAAGCATTTTAAACAAATAAGGGTGAAAAGTCTAGTCAACTTATATATTATATTTAAAACATGAAAAATTTAGTAGTTGTATCTGTTGATATAAAACATATTGTTTATGAATATTGTTAAATTTAAGATAAGTTACTTCAAACTATTTTCCGGACAACTTTTGATGAACATAAATTTATGTCTACATTTGAAAAATTAAATAAATCAAATCATATAATATTTGTTGTACTAAAGCTGTAACTATATTTTATCTCAAACTATTTGAAAGTCATGTAAGAATATTTAATATCATATTACATACGGATGTTTAAATTTATATCTACAATTATTATCACTTTGTTGGCAAATTGAACTTGTCGAATCTGATGTGCTTTGTGAAAATATATAAATTATTTGTTATATACGCTTTTTTGGTAATTGCACACGACGAATAAACGGAATTACAAATATGATGGCGTTGTTCATTTCTTTTTAATCTTCCTCAAATTTTTAACGGTTTCAGATAAGGATATGTGTATGCCCGAAAAATGTAGAACACACAAAAATTCTCTTGTGCTGGTTAGAAAATACGATGGTTAAATATGAGTCAAATATTAAACTAATAAAATGTATCTTTGAATGTTAAAAAATGAAAATATTGAGTTTTAATGCACACAGAGCTACGAAAAGCTAACTAGACTTGCGTTAAAAACTAGTTCCTGACCTGTTTGCGACCAGGCTCCGCACACGCAGCTACTCATTCAAAACTCGTTAGAAATTTCAGATGCTAAGTTTGTAGCATTCTACATAATGTCCAAAGAAAGTTGTAAGTTTTTTCGAAAGCGACTCAACATGGTAGATCGTTGGTGACTGACTACAAACCGATTTCCAGGAATCACAAACCAGTTTGCAAACTGTAGCGCCGTGTGTGGCGTCCCATTTGGTTATATGGGAAGTGATTCAAAAGAAACTGGTTACTAATTCGAGTTACTAATCAGTTGTTTTCCGATAGCTCCGTGTGCGGACGGACGGCCTAAATGAAATCCATGTGTTTATATGAGCAATATTATTGATTGATCACTTCCCTCCGATTTCGATCATTCAAAACACCAAACTTTATTTGTTATTCATTTTTAGCCTATTGTTCATTTCTACTCTGTATTCCCAATTTTTGATATATTATATTTTAATTATTTTTAAATTGATAACTTGAAGATAATACATTTTAATATGGTAAGAAGAAACAAAAGTGAGATCGGCACAATTACAACACAGCGGTTTTGTTAAATTAGTTTGTATGAGTATGATCACTAGAATCCGCTCACAAGAGCGTTCTCTCTTCGGATCAGTTCATGCTCTTATGAGGCTTAACTTGTTTTGCTGACTTCTGAAATCGATCAGTTGGTGATAAGTGAAATGACATCGTGATAATACGCAGGCACCTGTTGTTTTTATTTTGAAGAAATTACACCAGAAAAATTACTGATCTGTAACTAAGAGACAATTTACTAGTTTATTAGATTATTTTGTAAAAATGGCTTTCCGATTAGCAAGGAATTTTAGTGGTTTAGTTGGAAGAAATGTTTTGAAGCCCTCCAAGGCACAAACGTGTTCACGTTTTATGTCCCAATACCCAATAAACGACGATATCTTCGGGTTAAATGAGGAACAGAAAAAGGTGAACTTTTATTGTAAATAAAGAAATCATGGTCACTTCTTCAAATTAATTTTCTTTTAGTTGAGAGAAAGTGTTTTCAATTTCGCTCAGAAGGAATTGGCCCCATACGCTCAAGAAATCGATCGCAATGATAATTTCAAGTAAAGTCCAATATAAATAATTCAATGGTTAAAATTGATGAGTCTTAACTTTGTTACCACAGGAACTTTAGAGGCTTTTGGAAACAAATGGGTGAAATGGGCCTTCTAGGCATTACAGTCGAACCGGAATATGGAGGTACTGGTGGATCGTACCTGGATCACTGTATTGTAATGGAAGAGATCTCGAGGTTAATAGAAGAACGTCATAATTATAAACGCTGTCAATTACTTACAATATAAATATTTATGATTTCAGAGCTGCAGGTGGAATTGCTCTTTCATATGGTGCTCACTCTAACCTGTGTGTTAACCAAATTCGGAGGAATGGTACGCAGGAGTTGAAGGAAAAGTATCTTCCTAAGCTATGTAGTGGAGAACATGTTGGAGCGTTAGCTATTTCAGAACCAGGAACTGGAAGTGATGCTGTCTCAATGAAACTAGTTGCTGAAAAGAAAGGCGACTACTACACCCTGAATGGAAACAAATTTTGGATCACGAATGCTGGACAAGCTGATGTTTTAGTTGTGTATGCAAAAACGGATAAGGGAGTTGAAGGGAAGCGTGGAATCACAGCATTCATTGTCGAGAGTCAAAGTGAAGGATTCAAAATTGGAAAAAAATTAGATAAACTCGGGATGAGAGGAAGTCCCACAGCAGAATTGATATTTGAAAACGTTAAAGTACCTGCCAAAAACATGATCGGTGAACTAAATAAAGGAGTTTATGTTTTAATGTCGGGTTTAGCTTATGAACGACTTGTTCTTGCAGCTGGACCTGTAGGTTTGATGCAAGCTTCAATTGACATAGCATTCGAATATGCACATCAAAGAAAACAAAAGGATCAGTTAATAGGAGAGTTTCAATTGATCCAAGGAAAAATGGCTGATATGTATACAACGCTGAGTGCATGCCGATCGTATTTATATAACGTTGCAAGAGCCTGTACAGATGGTCACGCTAGTGCTAAAGATTGCGCTGGTGTAATACTATATTGTGCAGAAAAAGCAACTCAAGTTGGATTAGATGCTATACAACTGTTAGGTGGAAATGGTTATATTAACGATTATCCTACTGGACGCATTATGAGAGACGCTAAGCTTTATGAAATTGGTGCTGGTACATCTGAAGTTCGAAGATGGCTCATAGGAAGAGAGATAAATAAAGAATACGCATGAGGAAGTATAATTTATACTTCAAAAAATCTATTTGAGTAAAAATGCATTTATTTTTATACTGATTGCATGAATAAAAATATATTTTGTGTCATATTGTACCTCAAATTCTTTTGACTTTCATAAATTTTGTTTCTGATCATTTAAACTCACTTCTGGGTTAAATAAAATAATTTTTATTTATTATATTTACCTACGGCGGTTTTACATATTGCAACAAAAGTAGCTAATTTTCATGTATTACTGAAACTTATATTAGTACTAAAAAAATAAATGATTATAAATTTGACTTAATTGTTTTTTTTTGTATAAATTTTTGTTTTGGTTTTCTTTTTTAATTCAATAAAAAGCGAAAAAGAACCTATAATATTCGAGTTTAACTTAAACTTTCTTTAGTTTACAAATATTAAAGTTTATTACATATGAATTGGCAAAACATGGCAAAACATTACACTTCGTATGGTTTGAATTTATTATATTTATCGTAAAAGTTAACATTCATTAAGAGAACGTACACTTTTCTTGCACTAATGTTTTATAAGTTTTTTTGATTAGCTCATTGGTTCGGCCCTATTAAGTTTAAATTTTTCACAATACATATATTTTGCTTCATGCTCATTTTGAAAAAGCAAAGTTTTGTTTAAAATTTAAGCGATTTTTTGATTTCAACTTTGTTTGTATATTCCATTACAAATAGCACTTGTGGTGATAAAAATCTCACATTATATAAAATCTTTTTTTTTGTTTTATAAAACAATATATTGTAAACATGAATTTTTCGTTAATAATTTGTAAAAACATATTTAATAAAAAGGCCACAATTTACACAATAATCAACATTAACATTGTTATTATTAAAAATTTATCAAAGAGATAAAAAAAAACGTTTGTTATTGTTAAATAACTTTCAATTAATTTTAAAGTATATTCTGGCACTTTGTGAATTATGCGCTTTTAATATTATTTACTTAACTAGACCGGGTTAATGAGTATCAGTACACGCGAATTATATGTTTAACAAAATTATTAAATTATGCGCTTAAACACAATATTTTCGTATCCTTGTTTTTTTCATCCGAAATTTGTTAAAAATTTTTATTTTTCTATGAATAATTTCTTAATTTATTCCATTCTGAAACTACGCTGTTCACTTTTTTTCTCTATGCGGGACTCGGTAGTTGTTGTCATCGTTTTCCTTTCCATCACACGTTGGGCAATTGATGTTAAGCGAGCAGATCCTTCTTCAACCAAATTTATTCTACCATCTTCGGATTGCAAAGACATTTGTGAGAAGTTTGACTCCAATGGTTTTATTTCAGATCCTTTCTCAAAGCTCCTAGTTTCGTATCTACTAAAAGGCATTGTTAATTTCATACTTTTTGCAATTATTTTAGTGAATCAAACCTTGTAGTGAATCCTTCATAATTTTTTCCCGGTGGAGTTTTAAACGTAGTGGTCAAAGGTACAACACCACCAGAACCGAATGTTTTTTCTTGTATATCTTGCACACATTCTTCAATATTTTTTGTGTTTCCTATATGAGACTTCTGAACCGTTGTCGATGTCATTGACGAGTTTCCACCGAATGTTCTGTTAAGGGATGCATTAATTGGGGAAATGTCACCTATACTGCTACCATGATAAGGTCTTGGAACGGCGTTGCCAGTCAATGATGGATTTGGTTTAAAGGTAGAGTGACTGACAGTGTTTGTAGATGTCTGATGTTGAACATTATTTGTGGCTGGATGATGATAGTGCTGAGGAGTAGAATGTTGTATGTAAGGTTGTTGCGATTGATGATGTCCAGGCGATACAGGTGATGCACTTTGTACTGTACGATCGTAGTTCTGTAAAGTAAAAACGTAAATTTAAATTTAATTTATGTAAAAAAGACCAATTCTTTACGGTATTCGATTGATTCAATGGTGGAGATGTATATCCATAAGAACGATGTTCTGAATCGCTTTCATCTGTTGTTCCTCCAGTTGTATACTTTTGCCTATAATAACGTGCTTGTTGGATCTTCGTTAATTTATGCCTAGCTTCTTCTAATTTTTTCTCCATTCTAAGCACATCAGTTCGTGCATCAATTTCTTGTGCCATTCCATCTACAACACTCGTGTTGATTTGCAATATATGTTCCTCTTCTCTATCCAAAGCTTGTTGTGCTGCTCGAACTAAGTTATCAGTTGATTTGATGACAGCATTTCCTGCAGCTTGTAAACGTCGTCCAGTTTCTGAATTTGGATCTGACTTGACTTTGCATGCAATCAATAACTGAGCAGTTGATGCTGCTACTTGTTTTGCTGCCGATATCAATTTCTCTTCTGTACCAACACCACGTACAAGATTTTGTGCTGCTTCAACCAGACTGATAGTAGCTGCAGCTACAAGTCGTGCTGCCGATACAAGTCCTTCTGACCACTGACCGTCATCGGATGATGCTAACGGTCTACGGGAAACTTTTCCTTGATCGATCAATTCACGTTGGGCGGCATTCGCTGCTCGTACTAGAGCGGAAGATGCTGCCATGATACCTTTCGCAGCTTCAAGTATCATTTCATCAAATTGCAAATTCTGGTCCGCGAGCTGTAATTTTTAAAGAATATTGTATTTCAAGTAATAATTTTAAATGCAAATTGAAAAGTTAATAGAGTTTTGATTTCGGATTAATCTGTAAAAATACCTTGTTAATATAGATTTTTTTAACGAAAGTTATTTTTGAAGACCATTGATGATCACAATAATAATATGTTTGATTCCTGGGTGAAACAAAATTACAACCAAGAATATCAAACATATCTCACCGTAACCATCACCACCATGTTAGATATAGGATCATAAGATTCGTCACACTATAGCACACAAACATTAGTATAAGGAAATGTTTTTGTTTATAATTTGTTATCATAAGATTGATGCATACATTTAGTTACTTGCATGCGTTTGATAGTGATTATTATTAGTTAACGATTTTTTTTGTCTTGACCTTACCTTAACGTCAGATTTCCTTCTTGGACGCAAATTAGCTAGTTTTTTAGCTGCGGCATCAATGGAAGCTGCTGCACCCAATAACTCGTTTTCTGCTATAAATGTTGGATCTTCTGGATCAACCCAGTCTGCACCCTTAAGAAGACGCGCCATTGCTACTAAATCCGTTACACACTTGGCCACACGTCTTGATAAATGCATCCTTTCGTCTGCCGTGCAATTGTGTAAGATACCTTCCAACAATTCGCGATATGCTGCTCCAACTGAGGCACCAGCTTCAATTGTACGAATTCGCAAATCCTCAGTTTCAGCGCAGTTCCATGCAACGTTCTGAAAACGTGACAATGTTATAATTACGATAGTTTTCAAAATCGCTTTTATACTTACTCTACACACAACGAGCATTTCGGATATTGCTCTGCGCCCAACATTTGCGGCTTTCACAATATCTGATTGAAGATTTGAGGCTCCTGCAGCAACTGCCTTAGCTGTTGCATCTGTTACATTCTTAGTAACACGAATCAGATCTTCTGGGAAAGCACCAGGAGTACCAGGAAGCAGTGGTGCATTCATTGCCTAAAATCATTAGAAAACAATGATTATTCATTCCAATTCAAACTTGAATAATTATAATTACCCGGATTTCTTGTGAAATTGCTTCAACTGTAGCTTCCATAGCACGGGTACCTCTGGTATGTTCATCCTCCACTGCTTTTACGGTTTTCAACAAAGATGAAACATTAAGCACCATCACCTTAAAAGTAAACTTATCATAAACATATGCACTTGTCCACTGTGTGTAATTATAATATTTACCTACAATTTCAATAATATTTTTTTATTACACAAAATGTTTGAAATGGTTTCTGTGACTTTCGAAATGAATGAACACAAAATATACAAGTAGTCACTTCTTTATTGTGAATATTATATAAAAATTTTAAACATAACTATATGATTGAATTGTTACTTTAATGAATGAGTATTATACTTTTGATTAATAAAATCTAAGTGTTATAATTTTATCCGAAGAAACTTTGTTATGGCACTTAACTTAAAATAATGAAATATATTACTTTTAAAATATGGTGAAAATTTCATGTGTTTGACAACATATTTTTACGATTATTAATTATTTTAAAACATTAAAAAGTATATCTTCGAAATTATGATTAAAATTTTGCTGCGTTTCTTCAGTTAGTTGCAGATATTCATCGCCCATGTCGGTTGCAAATTGTATATTGTGTGTACGATTATATCCAAAGATAACTGATGCATCATCTTTCGTGGACGATAACAAGGATATCTAAATGGAGTTTATAATATTTTTGCCTTATTACACGAAACATCAACTATTCTATTGTATTATAGAGAAAAAGCTTGTATTTGCTTTTTGTATTGCCTTAGATAATGTTTTGGCAGGTTATATTGAACTGATGAAGAACAGCGTTTACAGCTGAACATCAGAAATGAATAATCTTAGGCAGGATGCATTTTCAAAAGTGGTAATATTATTATTTTCAAAATTGTGATGAAAATTTCATAGTATTACTTAAAAGATATTCAAAATAGTAAAGTAAGTGTTTTATTTTCAATTATGATTAAGCGTGTGTATTATTTCTATCTTAAGTACTTCGTTTTGCCTAAAAATCTTACGAAAAATAGCGGCGTGTTATATCAAATGAACATGAGAGCTAAATTTCTAAGTAGAGCTTTGTCCGTTGATGGATTATGTTTGTTAATATGGTTCCGAGCGGCTAATATCATAAAGCATCTGTCAGAAATAAAGAAAATTATCGAATTAACATATTTGTTCGAAGATTAAAGATTTGGCAAAAGTACGTTCACATAACTTGGTATTGTTGTTAAGAAAGGAGATGCAGAAAAGCTCAGCAGGTCGTTATTCCCCAGTATATATGTTACAATAATAAAACTAAGTAATATTTGCTTTAAAAATCCATTTAAATACCGGAGAAGGTAGTTTCTATTCATCACATTCCAAAAGGTAGCTTTATCTTCATACGAATGGAAACGTATACAATATTGATAGAACAGCAATGCGAGACGTGCAAAGAGTTGTTATTTTTCTTAAAAAAGGAGTTATGAGTACAGTTAAACATTTTCGGCAGTCTTTAAAAAAATTTAACAACAAGAATATTAATTTAACATACGCATCAGCAGTATCATATACATTACTTGATAATATGACAAAGTAGTTTTATAATTATTCGGACCATTATTAATATGTGTATATTTATAATATTTAACGCACTAAATTTTACAGGAATTGAGTATCTTAATCCCTTACCAAGTAAAATTACACGTTAAGCACAAAAATTTATAAACCTTTACTTTTATATTTCTCAGTATTTCTGAATGATATATTTTAAAATAGCGATGCGGTTAAGTGCCATATCCATTTCTTTATGTTCTTTATTGCATTGAAATTGTACATTTAATGTAAAATAAAAAGAAAAATACCATTCAACATATTTTGTGTTAGTTTATATGTAATTCCATTTAATGTTTAATCACAATACGGATTTAGTTCAATGGTTATTCCACTCAATTTCAAAGTGATTTCAAAACAATTTATTTTACATTTCCGCACATCAAAAGTACGATCTGTTATTTTTTCATAATCCGATTATCATACTCATCATCAGTGTGGGTAAATAAGACTGAAACTAGCAAGTTCCGGACGTTGCTTGGCTCAAATGTAAAAGGTTTTTTACAAAAATTTCCACAAGAATTGTTATTAAAAATGTTTCATTTATAGATATAACTATGTAGAAGAATATATTTCAACCACCTTGAAAAAGAGTGAAACAGTGAGAAATTAGAAATAAATTAACATAAATAAAAACATGCAAACAATTTTTATAACAATAACACATATTTATCATTCAACAGTTTTTCAATTTTGCAATATTTTTTAACACTCTTACATCTTAAATTATATTAAATGGAATACACGAAGAACACGACGTAAAAATTGTTAGGAAACCTTAGAACCATTTCAATTAATGCAATGTGTGTCTCATGTTGATACAAGTGTTATAGTTATTGTTTTACAAAATTAAATTATTTTCATTAATCTATGAACATAAGTACATAAGATAGATGAAAACATAACTAAAATAAAACCAACAAATACGCTTACTTGCAAGTGCAGCGATTCTTTAATGGAGTCAAAAGTTAGAATAAATAAACAACGATATGAAAAAATGTAAATAAATAATTAAAAATGTTTAACAAGTTATGCCAGTTAATATGTGAGGCGTTAACTGAGCATAACATAAGTTCTTATTGTGAAATTAGCGTTACTTACCCTAGCACTTTCTTTTAAATCTTGCATAGCAGGATCATGGATAGGTTTTCCGGATGCTAATTTTGTAGCATTGATCAATTCGCCCAAAGCGGCAGCTACATCCTTAACAGCATTTATAACCATTACTTGTGAATCTGGTTGAGTTGAACCTAAGCTGGCAGCACCTCGTTTAACTGTTTCAGCAAGTTGCACTACAATTTAGAAATAATAAACATATTGCGTGATACTTTTAAAATTAATCTTACTTATTGTAGTAACTGCATTTTGTGCAGCAGATGCAAGTTGATCTTGAGTACCAGCTGCTCCAGCTACAAGAACTTTCGTATCTTCCACAAGAGCCTTTGCTGTCTTTAAAATGCTTTCGCGATGATCAGCAAAAGTACCTTCACCATCCGCATTAAGTGTTCCAGCAGTTGCGAACATAATTGTGGTGTCTAAGTCGCCAATAATTCCAGATACTGTGCTTGCAGCATTTATACATGCTTGTGTACCACGTGAACCCGCTTGAAGAGCAGCTAATACTTGCGCTACCTTCTCAGATACATCACGAGCATTTCTTGAAATTTCCGATTGTCCAGTTACATCGTTGGGTCTAACACCAGCTGTGGATTGAATTAATGCTGATACGGAGCGTCCAAGGTCGATAACTGTTGAGCGAATTCGCATTGCAATATCTGGTGAACTTGTTGTTGTGCAGGCTCCAACGGAATCTTGTGTGCAGTGAATGTAATGATGTGTCATGTCCACAGCTAGTGGTGGCAGTTTTGATGTGTCAAAAGGCGCCTTCGCATTTATTTCATTTGCTAGACGAGCAATTTCTTTCACACTTTGAACCATACGTGTTTGATAGTCAACAAAACCATCTGCCAATGAAGCACTTAACAAGGATTGACGTTTATCAGTTAAACGCGAGACAGCCCTTGAAATTTGCTCCATTAAACCAGTAACCATTCCACTTTCTGCTGATAGTTTTTCTACTGTAACATTCAATTCTTGAATAGCTTCACGTGTATTCTCAATTGCTTCATCTAATTTTGGATGAGCGTGTGCGGCACGAGGATTTCCACCGGTTTCCTTTGCTGCTCTAACTAATTCCGTTGCACTCTCAACCACCGATTTTGTTTGGTCAAGTAATGCTAATTGTTGGATGGAATGAACAATGTGAGTACATGCTCCAACAGCACCGTTTGTCATTGGAACAACGTATCGAGATATTTCACCTACTGCATGACCTAATTGTTCAGCATTATGTTTTCCAGCAATTCTAATTGGTTCGAGTTTATCAATGAGTTCTCCTGCAGCATTCAACGTTTGCCCTGAAAATCCTTGTAAATTATTATCTTTACGTTGGACAAGTCCTTGTGCATTCACTGCCATAGCTGTTGTGTCCAATTCACGTTTACATGTAGCGAGAGTAACCAAGACTTGATCACATTGTGCTTGCCCTGGAGCCTTGTCTCTAATACTATCAACAAGTTTCTTAACACTTTCTGACACAGGCTTGCTATGCATGGCAAGTTGTTGCCATACTGGTGGATCATCTGGTGAAACGGCCAAGGATTTAGCTGCTTTCACCATTTCAATTACTCCGTCTAAAACTCCACGACCAGCATTCAAGACTGGATTTTGTGCTTTTCGGCCTTCTGCAGAGATGCGTGCTGGAACAGAAATAAATTCAGGATTGGATGCGAATTGACGTACGGATTTTACAGCTTCTAGCACAGGTTCAACGAACTGCGAACGTGATGGGACAGAATAATCATCCTCCAACCCTTTTACTTCTTGCACTAAGTCAGATGTTGCATTAGCAACTCGTTTCGCACCTACAATAAATTCATTTTTAGCCACAGGATTAGTTGTATTCATGCTAGCTTGTCGACACTGTGTGCACAAATAGGAAGTATGCTTCGCTATGTCAGTCAATGCAGATATTTTCTGTTGTTTCGTCGAATTCGGGCTACTAACAATGTCACATTGTTGACGAATTCCCTGGTAAGCACGAGTTAACTGTGCTTGATCAATAATACCAGGACGTCCGGATATGCTGCTTGGATGCGAAACACCAATCAAGTATGCTGCTTGTGCAGACGATTCAATCAAACCATGAATTGATTCTGAAACACTATTCACTGAGTGACCAAATTCAATATGCTGTGACTGTTTAGCGTTATTTATCATTTCTGAGATAGCGTATCCCAGATTTCTTGATTTTTCTGTTGCAGTTTCCACACAGTCGAAATAACCTTGTTCGTTTACAGGCTCATGAGGATAATCCAACATCATTCGGAGGGCTTCAATGTTTCTAATTGCATTGTCACATTCCTTTTGTCCTGGAGCAGAAGAAATGCATGCGTCTACCAATTTGTTAATGCTTTCAGTAACTCCTCGTGCTGCGGCAGTAAGTAGATTTTTGGAGTTTGGTTGTCCAGGATCAGCTGCAATAGATTTAGCTGTTGACAAAAGTGAACATGACTGAGTGGATACACTACGAAGACATTCGATCATTTGACCACGAACACCACCGTCTTGTGTTTGGCCAGCCATTTCCATTGACACGGACAATAATTCTTTATATGCATTGCTAAATTCTTGACTTGAACTGGCCAAATTGGCTGGACTAGCATATGATTGAGCCACATTACCTCCAGAATGGTTTAGAGTCTCGGCGGCTTGTTTCAATTCGGTTTGGAGTTGTTTGTAATTTTTATTCGTAGATGGATATTCATCCATTGACAAAATTTCACTCAATTCACTGACATTTTTCAACGCTTCGTCAACTTCACGTTGTCCTGGTATGCAATCTACTGTTCTCTGGAGAGATGCCATGACGTCACGGGTTACACGAGACATTGCCTGGGGATCTCCGAAGTTTTGGAGAACTTTTTGAGCTTCTTCGATAAGTCCGATTGAATGAATAATTACTTCATCCGCACAGTCAATGACAGCTGGGTTGTTTGTGGTTGCAGCTACACCATGAACACTCTTTGTAAATTCACCAAGAGCAAGAGCTGTATCACGTCCAGCCGCACCAGCATACGTTCTTTGTCCCTGAGTGACAGCAGATAGTAATTGTGACATTGCAATTCCAACATTCTTTGCTGTTTTACTCAATTGCTGTCCGGTTCTTTCTATTGTCTCGCCAGGTAATGGACGCAGAGTTCCTCTCTGAGCTGCACTTCTAGTGTCATTCAGGACATTTCTTAAATTTGAAACAGCTTCTAAGGCTGCTTCGAGTTCTTGGCCTCCGCAAGCTTCCCGAGCTCTTTGTGCTGCTGATCTTAGTTCGTTGATTGTTTGACTTAAGTGAAGTGCAGATCTGGATATGTTTTGTGACGTAGGTATATCTCTTACGGTGGGTTGAAGAGCTCTTGCTGATTGTGACATTTGATTAGCTGGTTCAATAAATTGTTCCGATGCTTCAATTAAGTTCAATTGGGCATTTGCATCATCAGGTAAAGTAAGAGTTGTTTTAACACCAGTTACAAGTCTTGGTATTGATTTAGCAACACTGCTACAGTCTTGAAGCAACGTTTCTTTAGTATGATGATCGTCGCTATGTTGAACAGCATTTTGAGCGGCAGAGATGCATTGTGTGGCCGCAGATGCTGCTTGTTTGGCACAATGTTCCAGTCGAGTAATTAATTTGCGTTTTAACGCAGGTGTATTGGCCGTAGTGGTGGTAATTTCCCGCAATTCCTCTGCTGCACGGCGCAATGCTTCTTGATGAGCAATGTCATGTGGACTTCCTGCGCACAATCTAGCAGCTTCAACCATTTTTGTTGTAGCATCAGCAAGTTGTTTAGCAGCCTCAAGCAATCGTCTTTGCAATTCTGAGTCCTGCTGAGCTTCAGCTTCACCTTTGATACTTTGTATGAGTTGGGCAGTGACTTGACCCAACGACTTCGCGTGGCGTACCATCTCTTGAGGATCAGTGGAAGAAACCAAAATGTCTGTTCCTAAAATAACATTTTCAACAGGGCTAATTTCTTCAGATACACGAGTAGCTCTTTCCCTAGAACTCAAACGAATGTGATCTAGTAAATCAGTTAGAGTTCTCGAAACATCTGCTGCAGCATCCAATAAATCGCCCTTCAATTTCTGATCGTTGGTCGCCTCATTACAAACATCTACCAAGTTGTTAACAGCTTTGGCTACTTCTCTAGCAGCTGCTTCTAATTGTTCTCGACATGCAGCATTTTGTAACGTTGGTGCAACCACTTTGGCACAAGCTACAAGTTGGCTCGTAGCTAAGGCACACTGACTTGCAGCTCCAATGACACGATTACGGGTATCATCCTCATCACAACTAGCTGCAATTGATTTAGCACAAAGTACAAGTGCTGCTGTAGTATTTGCAACGGCTTTAGCTAGAGCGAGGAGCATATCATGTATTTCACGACTTTCGGCAGTTTCCTCTCCAATGGTTGACAAAACTTGTCCACTTGCTTCTCCGACACGACTTGCAGCGTTGATAAGTGAATGCCTAGGTTCTTTACTTTCAGGTTCTGCGGCTTTTAATAAATCACTAAAAGCTGAACAGAGTTTTCTAGTAGCTTCCAACAATTTATCCCCATTATTATCATCCTCCATGAGTGCAGCAATCAAACGAACTTCCTTCGTTACTTCTGGAATCGTCTGAGCGATTTGCGAAACAGCTGATCCAATAGCATCAGTATCTACATCATCTGGCTGAGATGCTGTTACTATTTGAGCTGTAGCTGCATTCATTGTTGCAACATGAGTCGTAACAGCTTGTTTTGATGTATCCAACGTGTTTTCTCTCCATTGTATTGAATGGGGATCTGTACCAAGATCATGAATTACAGCCTGCAAGCAGAAGTATTATGTAAGTCTTCGGATTTATTTCAATAATGACATCTTACTCTTGTTCTCAAATCTTCTTCAGCTTTGGAAATTGCTTCTTGACCTGCGGATATATATCCCAATAAAGCTCTCTGTGGTTCACTTAGGTGAACAGATGAAATTCGAATTTCTTTTGTCTGTAATTGGGAACCCAAATTAGTTTACTCTAAACTAAATAATTGTGCGTCCTCTAACATTGGCTACTTCATGCGATTCATAGGATTTGTTAATAAATAATTGTACTATTTGAAATGCTCATTAATATTTATTTTGTGATACAAATGACATAGTTACTTTCAAATATGGTTTCAAAGCTCGTGAAATAATTTAAAGTTGTGAAATTTATATCAAAAACTACGAAATTTTTTGATTTATCCAATTTTTCAAAAATAGTTTAATAACATGCAAAATAACTACTAGTAAAAGTGATTACAGATCATATCGAAAGTTTTTAAAATTTTCTCAAAGGTTTCATTTAAAGGACAAAAATTTGCATTCTAATTTATGTGTTGCTTTGCTAAATCGTATCATTGTAAAATTGCATTTGTTTTGCACCTACGCCTGATTATGTTAGTCAACGCCAGTTAGAAGAGCAGCATGAAAAAAAGGAATTCATTTTTTCCATTAACATTCTCGTATTTCCCTTAACGAAAACATATTTTTATCAAATTTGTTAACTGGAGTGAGAATAAGAAAAATGAACTAGTTGAAAAGAAGCTTCAAGAAAATATGAAAGTAAAGCATTCTAAAGAAAAATGACTAAACAAAAATTCTTAAGAAGTTTAACGAGAATGAATTAAATAATGTTTTATGCACTAGCATTAAATTTTAACTTACCATTGGCGGCTGATGAGCAACATTCACTTGCCCGATAACCGCACCATATTGCACTGACTGCATTTCTCCTTGAGTGTAGGATTTCTCTCCTAAACGGATTTTATAACAAAAAATGATTTTTGTACAAAATATGCAATTAAAGAAAATTAAGTGACAAAAACCAAAAACATCCGAATCAAAAAAATTATTCGATTTATACGATTAAAGCTTGAGAAATAACTTAAAAATGCCCGAAAAAATACTCGCGAAATTATTATTCAAAAGCTATTGGTTCTATTTGAAAATTTTATGTACAATTCATACAAAACGAATGGTGTGTGATTATCCCTTCGACTAATTTGTTATTCAAGGTAATAACATCAAAAAATTTAATTTATTCACACCCCACTAGAAACGTTTTTATTAATTTCAAATCAAATTAAAACTTTACCATCGTATGCACGCATTATTCCAGGTTGTGCCAATGACTCCGTATTGATTTTTCCAATTTTGCTTGTCTCATGTTGTAGGAAGGTTGCCCTGCAAAAAGTATTAGTTGAGTATTTCAAAATGAATTGAACTCGATTAGAATTTACTTAGATGGAGCAACACTTTCTTCAACCATTGTAGAGCCTTCGTCACCTTCTATACCAAAATGATCCTTTGCTTGTTTCTTTTTCAAAATGATATCGATGTATCCAGCAATTAATTGAACGATTTGTTCAGCTTCCGTTGTTTGTACAGAGTAGTATTGATCAGCGTAGTCACCAAAATCCAAAGTGAATGTATTTGGTGATGCACCCCATCGTCTCACTGTTGTTAATGGCCATGTTTTGAGAATTTCCTTGGTACGTTCGTCTAAACGTAGTACGGAATCTTTCGTAACACCAAGCAAACGTGGTACTAACTTATTTTTTCCAGTCATTTTTTCTTTGACGAGGAAAAATGTGACTCCATAAGTTGGCAATTCACGGGCAGTTTTTGTGTACAAAACCTTAGCATCAATCTCTGATAGTTCTACATGGCGACGATGTTCCGCAAAAATTTTCTTTTCTATACCCTTAACACGAACATATGATTGTGGAAGGAAGTCTTTCAAACTGAAATATAAAACTGTATTAAAAATGATTCTTTCTTCCCTTAAAATAACTCACTCTAAAAATCCTGGTTTGTGCTTCTGTTCATTGTGAGGACCAAACTGTATATGAACTTGTATACCAGCAAATTCACATGCTATAATCGATAAAAAACATTTTTACAATTGGCATTCATTGCTCATGTCGTGAACAAAATATTTTGTGTACTATTCAAATTCATATCTCAGTTACTCACCTTTATCTTGTGTTACAGGATGTGTACCATCTAAAATCGCATCACGTGCTTGCACATACAATAAGTTCAATTGTACTGGATCACGTGAATCAATGTTTTGATCAGAGAAGAAAAATTTACGTCGTAACAAAACCGTCTCTGACTCGTCAATCCCTTGTTCACGTAATGTTTTGCCATTATCAACCCAATTGACTGAAATAATTAAATGAATAATTAAAGTGATTATTTATTGTAGTTTTACATGAATTAAAAGTAATTGTGTTTTAAAAACTTACTTTCGTCATCTGTTTTTAGTTTCTTTCGTAAGCTTTCCATTTTCGCATCTCGATCTTTTTCGGCAAATTTTCTTCGTAGCGTAAGTGTACCAAATTTGTTGTCTGGTAAGTTTTCATTTTGCTGATCGATATCCTCACGTACCAGACCATATTCTTCGTGATTTGCAATACCAATTCTCGTGCATATAACAACCATCAATTGTGAGACAGGTTGTGAATCGTCAACAAGAATTGTTTTAACGGCACCATCTAACATTCGTACACGTAATGTACGAAGTTTTCTACGATATTCAAGTACATCTTGATTTCGTAGAAGGTAATATCCTAAGTTACGTCCAGATTCCAACCAAACACCTTGACGATTCTCTTCATCAGAAAGGAATAATCCATATTCTTGAGCTATAAATAAATTATTCAAAATTAATAATTACATTATTAACAAGTTTAATTTTGAAAATACTTACGTTGCCCTTGAACGGCTTCTGCAAATTTATCACGAATTATTTTACATGCATCAAATACAGTTGTCTGTGGATCAAATTGTATAGTTTTGGTGACTCTGCCACCTTCGAGACTTATACGAAGTGATAATGTTGCCATAATTTATGAAAGGCACTGTAAAGAAAAATAACAAATCTTTATATTGTGGAGATTTTAATTCAACATCATATGCAAGTTGGAAAAATATCTTTGAAATAATAAAGGTTCAATCATATATATGGGAGTACAACGTACATGTGCAGAAGTGAAACAGTACAAAGGTTTCCAAGAATTTCCTGTTGAATTACACTACCTCAAACGTTTAAAAACAGCAAACATTCATGTTGGAAATAGTAAAGTAGAACAAGCCTGTAAACAGCAAACTTCTAGATATATCAAAGGGATCAAAAGGTTGCAACATTATTGGAATATGGAGTGAACTTCCTTTCCTTTATTCCAACTCTTCCGTTCGTCTTTTACTATTCTTTTTCCCTTAACATGCATCAGGAAGATTTCATACTTCAAATACAAAAAGGAGACCTTCAGTGAAAACTGTAAGGAGCGCCAATAAATAGCATCCACAATTCAACTGAGTTCGACCCCTTCAAACTTTCTCGAATCTTGATAGTCTTCTAGAAAAGACGCCTTCACTTTGTTTCAATGAAATCACGATAAAATCAAGTTTTACAATGCAAATAGAATTTTCAGTTCAAGGACCACCATTTAAGTGTTTCTAGAGTGACTATATCAAATAACTACTTTTTAGCCATCCTATATCACTCCCAATAGTATTGATTATCGTTAATGGGGAACATAAAGTGCCTATATTGATTCACAGCTGGGGTGAATTTTACCACTAAAACGGCCACAATTATTTGAATATAGGGACGACAGTTTTGTGTTTTATCCACAATTTATGTAGTTTGTATAACGTATTTGGGTTATGTGATGTTGGATTTTATTTATTTTACTTGTTTTTTTCCTCGTCTGTCGGAGGTGTCCTGTCGTGTTTAAATGTGATGTTTAACAAGAAAACGATGAAATTATTCTCTGCCTATTATTATATAACAAATCTTATGATAAGCATATTAACTACATTAAAGCTATAAGCATATATGATAAACAGTCATTGTATGAACACGGTTTTAGTAGTGAATATATCATCATGAGTTCCGTAATGAGCGTCACAGGATGATATGTTGTGCACAAGCAAAAGGACTAATTTTGCAAACGTTTTAATTAGCCTATTCACAAAATAATGGATACTGAAGTGGAGCAAAGTGTTCTTGTCTATTGGTTATAGAAGTCGCAAGAAGACGAGGACGTTTGAAAATTTTTACCCACTTCAGTTTGTTAATACATGAAATAAAGATGTCTGAGATACAAACCACGAACATTGTGTTGGTGTTGTTTTAATTAAAAGAAGCATTAAAATCTATCAACTTAAACACGTACAGGAAAAGTTTACTTGGATATTTCAATTAAAAAAAAATTGTGAGGCTTCTTTAGCTGTTGTGAAGAAAATTTTCATTTCAATAATCGACAGCCTCAAACAAGAAGATCTTTGCCATTATGATATTATTATGGCTGGTGGTATGAGCTTGGTTAACAATTTAATAACTTAAACCATCGTGTTTATCTTAATCAAATGATTTCTTACTAGGTAAAGTTGTCCATTAACGTTTAAAGTATAGAAATTCGGGAAGTTTTGTTGAGTTATTTTAGAATAGCTGAAGTTTTGATGCACTTCTATTTGATTGTTTATCATTGAATCTTTGAAGATTATACAAAGTTTTAAGGTATTTTCAAACAGCTAGGGATTCTTTCAGCATTTGTTGGAGTTGTTTTTATCAATCGCACCTTGAGACTGTAACAATTTGAAAGTCTAAAATTAAAAAAGTAGAACAAACACCAATTGCATTATTTCAATAAGGTGCTTCTGTGTTCCCGGTAAACTTTTAGAATGAATTTTGATTTTGAAACTGGAATTAAGATTATTTTTTAAATAACGTAAAGGGCAACGTGTCAAACCATGTCAGATGAAAATCTCGTGTTGAATTAAATTAAAATTTAAGTATGTATAAAATTTTTCATATAAAAAAGCTTTTATTATAACGTTTTTCTGACAAAATGCAATAACCAAATGAAAAGAAAGACACTTAATAGTATCATAAAGAAACAGATTTTACCCCATTGGATAATATAGAAGCGGCTTACTTCCCTCTTGTGGGTTTGTCCCTCACAGGACGAAAATGGAAAGAAAACAGGAGAGTAATCGATTTTTTATACAAAACATATTCAGTTTGCGTGTGTATAGATGAATTTTTCTATTTAATACAAACTTCTTAAATGCAATCACTGCTCAAATTTCTCAAATTTAAAGTTTTCTCTTCTTCATTTAGTGACACACCTCAAAGGATAACGAGTTTAAAAGTGAAATCCGGTGGAACGCTTGGTTTCTCTAAGTATTAATCATTCATTAAACTAAAGAAATTGTCCAAAGTTAAATCGATTTGAAAACTTTTAATATAATTCCCCCATTATCTATGAGCTTTACTATTCCGACATATTACGGATTATTTGTACGCATGTGCTATAATAAGTATATACGATTAGATTCATTTGAAATTTTGCACCATTGAAGTGTCAAAATCACCTAAAATTGATACTCATAACTTATGTCTTATATGTCCTATTGCAACTGTATCTATAGCAAGTCTATCCCACATCTACGAAGAGTCACAATTGGTAAGGTTATACGTCGTAAGAGCGATGTAAATGAACTCACCGAATGTCACCATTTTTGTAACACTTCTTTCCTTTAAAGCCACCATTTTCTTTTTGTTTTTCAAAGAAATATTCAATAAATTTCTTAACATATACAAATATATTTCACTTTAAAATGAAAAAAAAAACACTTTATAAGAACTGTATAAAATGCGTTTATAAATGATGCAAAAGTAAATTTAATCACAATATCACCATTGTAACACAAGGAACAGATACAAACACAAAATTATCCCTTTTCAAAAACCTTTACCACTTGGAATAGATAGTCACGACTTGACTTGATGGCTCCTCGATGTCAACTGAAATAGTTTTCATCCAGGACGATACCGTCCAGGATAGAATCAAATTATCCTGAAATCCCCTCCGATACTAGTATATCCACATTATCCCTAGCCCTTATGCAGGAGGGAGAAAATTTTGAGATGCTGCGATTGAATTGAGAGAATCAATTATCCTGAAGGGAGAGTCCTTCTCTTACAGAGTGTCGCGTCAGGATTTTTCTTTGGACAAACAGGACACGAGAGCGTTGTTTTATTAACTAGAAATCAGATACATCTAGAGGAATGTAGAAGTTCGTAAGTTCATGCGCATGACACAGGATTCCATCTAGATTCCATACAACGCCTACATGTCAAGTTTGATGTCAAAGATTCCACAGCTTTGTAGCTTTGTTAGCGTCTATCTTTCGCAGGTTAAGACAAGTCATACTAATACGTATAGAAACTTAAAAATCACTTTTTAAGGATATTTTCGAGCAATTGAACGGCTTTTTCAGGATTTTTAGAAGAAATTGTCGCTAGTGTCATGCGCATTACAACAGAATTGTGACAGTGGGGTAGATATTTAGATGACACTAACAAAAACTGCAAAAAGTTCTATTTTTCACTCAAACCCTTTTGTATATCATCACAGTTGACGGATATCAAGAAAAAGCATAGAAGGATGTCATCATCATCAGCGTTTCTTCAGTTTCCTTCCAAACATACACAAACACATTGACATTATTTGTTGTTGGGATTTCCGGGGGTCGGAGTGTATTTGTAGTTGTTAGGCGCCGGTCTTTGTGGTGCCGACATTTGGGGCCATTCCAAAGACATGAAATTATGATTTTGGTACAATTGGGGTTATACTCAGTGTTTTATGGTTTAGGTTGGATTACTTCAAGCTCTGACGGAGACGGAGGATGGTGGTGGTGAATGGTTTCACACAGAGAATTTATCAATGTATGTACATGTGTGGAACTATTTTAGACTTTTCTGCACAAGATATACGTCTTTGGTGGCCTACATTCATGGGTATGGTCTCCTTTTCCATTGCAAATTTATAAGATTTATCGAATGATTCTAGTACGGAAATTCCAAAATGAGAAAGAATGTGAACTTTGATAGTATCTGTGATGGACAGTTCTACAAATTAACCCGACTGTTCATGAGTTCGTGAATAATGATAGCATGTCCCTTTTTCAGTGTTTATATTTTTCTTCAGGGAATTTACAAAACACTTAAGGCATTTATTTGAAATTTTCATTTCACATGTGATAGTCCTTGTGTTAAACACCTCAAACAAGGAAAAGAAAAAAAATATACCTATATAAACGATTTAGGGTCGTGGAAAACACCAACTTTGTTGTATCGTGAAAAGCTTTTAGATTCAACATAATTCACTTATCCTTATATGAAGGTATTCAATTATGTATCCTGCATTTGCCCTTTTTCGATTTCAAACCAAGCATAGGAATTGGTCAAACAAGGACTACGAGAAAATACATTGATTTCGTACCAATATTTACTTGGAAAATTAATTTGGATAGTGAGGAAAATGAGAAACGGAAATGGTTAGATACAGGCCAACTAAAACGGAAATGAGAAAAATAGAAAACAAAATTTTGTTTGTTTGTTGTACCATAACAAACAGAATCTTGTCTTGTCCTTCAAACTATCCTATTTTGGGTTCATTTAACTTCAACTGTTATTGAGAATATACTCTATTTACTATACAGATTAACGACTTAACTAACATTCAATCTACAAGTGACATGAATGATTTTGTTTCTTACTCGTAAGTGTCATGAATCGTAAGAAAAAGGAACACAAATTTGACAAAGATTTCCCACGAACCAGACATGAATTTGAATTGAAAATGCCAAGAAAGCACTTTCATTTCGTTATATTAGATATCTAAGTTAAAATGTTTTTTTTTTTTTGGAACTCTTCAGCAGATAAATCCGTAGGACAAAAAAATTAGCTTTAAGAAATCTCGTTGATGAATGTTCTACGTCAAAAGGAAGGATTAGGGGTAAAAAGCGAAACAGTTAATTTAAATTAATTACATTTAAAGTACACCGATTTAAAAAGGGATTTCTCTATTCCATTTTCAACGTTCTTCTATGGAATATACATCAGTAAAATGTCATGCTCGAAGGACATAAACGGACTAAGGAATTATCTATGTAGATGTGTTAGATTTTGAGTTTTGTTTTGTTCAAACCTCCCAATTTGTTTGTAAGGATATTTTGTATATCGGAAAGGGAAACGTGGTAAGGTGTGAAGGTTGAACGACTTCATCTCGAATGATTCTACAATTTATAAATTACACTCTTGATTAAACCGTAGATGAGGTGAGCCTTCGAAAGGGACGAAATAATATCATTAGACTGTTCGTATCAAACAGTGATAAATAATTTCAATTCTCCTAAACTGACGCAGTGTGGTGCCAATAAAGGGACACCTTCATCAGCCACGAGGGGAGCTTCGAATAAAATTAGTGAATTTTATTATATAGCGAACACATGATGTTCATTTGATAAACATTTCATTTTAAAATCATTAAAGGACGTCCAATAGGGGATTGAATCTATTAGAATACCCATTACATGGAAGTGAAACTCATTTTTAAGGAATCCAGCTATTTAACCCCGAATGATGAGACAAACATTTTTGTAATCAATATCACCTTGCAGAAACTCAATTAACACTCTAATCAAACTCTATATAATTGTGTTTTCGAAATACACTTGGATTACAATCATGTTTGACAAAATAACGAAATGAATTTGATAAGATACATATTGCTAGTATAATGCTTTAGTCACTTTACATGTAATATGATAATAATAATAATTTGTTCCTTAATAAAATAATAACCTTTTAACGATGGCACAAAATGAGACTTGGAATTATTCTCGATGAAATTAACTAGAGACAAGTTTCTGTTTGAAATTCAGGACTTTATCATGTAGCAAAAGTTTTCAGCGCCATTTTTACCAGATAATAAACTGTAAGTTTCTTCCCTTAGGGGATACGACATATGGCACCATATGGTACCAAAGTTTCAAAGAAAATACTTGGTGTTCCGAAATTTCTGACATGCGAAATATGATTCTGATTGTCACTTGTTGCGTTGAAGCAAACAAAACAAGTAACTTAATAATTAAAACGAATTAATATTACTATTACTTACTTGTTACTTAATATTTAGTTATATCTAATCACACAACACACAAAATTTTATATTTATAGAAACCGATTACGACTATTTAAAACTACGACAAGACTTAAGTTTTAGTTTTAAAGTTTTTAATTAGATTTGGTTATGTTAAAAGTGTTTGTTTGTTTTTTATCAAAAAATCGCTTAAATTTTTCAAGTTATCAAATGAAATAAAATTAACATAAAATTTATTTCTCTTATGAGTTAAATTTTTTAAGAACAATTAAAAACACTTGATTGCATTGTCTGAACATTTTCAATCAGTTTATGCGAATTTTCGTGTATTATTCTTAGTCCACAAAATTTAGGCACGTTTGTGTGTTCCTTTCTTCAATTTATTTCGAATTCGAAGATAATAACGAAATATTTAATTGTGAATAACTTAACAAAAAATTAATAATTTAATTTATTTGATTTTATCACTATTAATTGGTAGTTAAGGCAAATGTTAGATGTATTAAGGCACTCGTAATACTGTTGAAAGTTTTGAAGGTTTAACGCATTTTTAACAAATTAATATTTAATCAAACTGTTTTTTATTTGTTCAAGTTAACAAAACATAAAAACTAACACTTTATTTTTGAAAACACAAAATATTTCTTTGTGATAAAGCTCATGTCTGTATTGTCAAATGTTTAACTATTTTAACTTTGAAAAATTTTTATAACATAACAACAGAGTTAATAGAATTAAAAACAAACTTAACCAAACAAATCTTTCTATTTTATCTTCTTTTGAAGAATAGAAGAAGGAAGAAGAGAAGTATGTCCTTCCCGGACTGTGGTTAGGCCTAGAATGATATCCTCAAGAAATGTTTTCGAAGTGCTTATGTCGTCCAAAGAATGGACGGATTGTATTAAGTACACTCTGATGTTTTACATAGCATGCTGCTTGCATATACATATGTATATATGTATATATGTGTAGTCGGAGAAAAGGATCTGTCGCCTCGAAGTCGTCGAGTATCCTTTTGCTAACTACAGAGATTACAATTTTACTATCCTTCACTATCCTATAGCCAGTTCTCATATCTTCTCATGCATACATATACGTGTATGTGTACATCTTTTATCCTTGCACTTTTTAACAAACACACATTCTAAGGACATAAATGTCCTGAAAGTGATTCCACATATTTTTATTGTGTGGTGTGTCTCTTCTCCCTCTTATTCATTTTATCCTTATTCTATTCATGCATGTGATGCGTTGAATATAAGTCCTTGCTACTTTTCATCTTTCCTGTTCCTCCGCCAAGTCCTTGTATTTTTCCCCTTTTACATGGACGTCTTTTATGGTACATTCATTTGAAATTGTGGTGCCCTCCAAAAAGATAATCAGTTGTTTGTGTCAAAATAGAAAGTATCACGTCCTTTTTTCCAGTAGAGGGGATAAATTGCACTGCTGAAATAAAGGGGGGATACAAAAGAAATATGGAAAAGGAAAGACAAGGAATATGTTATATACTTCCTTCGGATAAATTGTGGAGAATCATATAGAAATGAGAAGGAAAGTGGTTATACACTTTAGCATGTATGTCCTTTAGCTATTGTGGTTTGATAATTTTTTTCCCATTCCTTTTTTTCGGTTGGTTTTTAAATCTTATGTTAAAATTTAAGTATGTCCTTACGACTTTTATGTTTTCAGTTTTTTGTCTCTTTCTCGTTTCGATCGTTACGCACTTTTATTCATTAAATACTAAAAATACGAACTAATGATTTTTTTAATCAATTAATTAGCTCATATAATTAACGTTTTCCACGTGTGATTGATATGATTTAGTTAAATTTGTTTGAAATGATAAAGGTTCCGCAATAAGTACTTTGAGTTATTGACTTCATTAATAACTGATAAAATTGATAAATGAACGTGATAACAAGCACACTGGCACATGTTTTAGAGTATGAACTAAATACAATATAATTTCTAATTCAGTTTTAAAAATTCAAAAAATTTCATTTACTTGTCATGAATAGCATGTCAAGTGTCCTGGACAGAATTCACTTAACAGCAAGTGAAGTTATCTACTTCATATCTTCATTCTAGTTATTTTAATATCCGCCTTCCATTTAATAATGCAAAATTCCCAGACTGAAAATTAGTTTTACTTGTGAATATCTTCTCAAAATGAGAGTGAAGCATTTAACGTGACGAAAATTGAGGACAACGTTTAAGGACCCTTTAACATGAATCTATGAGGCTATTATTCGAGAGTTTTGTTCATCGTATGTGGACTAAACATTTGTTAAATCTACAAAATGAATCAATTGTTTGGCTATGCAGAATGTATTAATTGAGATAACATGAACATTTTCTTCTGATTTTTGATAGAGAATGGAGTTAATTATAAGCATTTCAAATATGGAACCTGTAATTTGATAAGATTAGCTCAATTGAAACTAATAATTCTGATATTCATGAGATACTCCGAAATTTATCCTTTAATCTGATCTTTGACTTTCTTGAAAATATAATATGGAAAACTAACGCATAATAAGAAGAATCATCGAAATTTTTGATGATTTATTATTGTTTTTCTGTTTTTTCCAAAAGACAGTTAGGCGCCATGTAGATTGCGGTCAATAAAATTCAACTCCAACTACAGCAATTTCATTTATATCAAAAGAAACAACCTATCGCAGAATATCCCTATTGCTAAAGTTTTATTATTGGTTTGTATTACATAATTACAAGTTATTATCAATTTTATACTGAATTGACTAACTGTCGTCTGCCTCAATTTTATAGCTGCCACATCTCGTAGAAGTTATACCAGATTCACCTTAAAACTATACGAAATACCAGATAAATAAATTCAAAGATTGTGCTGACACTTTCATAGATTCAATATAGAGGACGAGTATCCTGCCAAAAGGTCACATCCTTATAGGACAATGAATACATACTAATTTGGTTTTTTTTTTTTAATATAACCATGGCTATTTACAATTCAGAAAAATATTTCGCAAAATCACATATAATATATTTTATGAACGCATATACATATATAACGCACTTCATCTTGGTATATAATCAACAAAATTTGTTAAGAAACCCAGAGACGACAGAGTTGCGAGAAACGACATTACGAAATCCAAATTGTCGCGTCAATGGGGCGCCTTTTGGAGCAGTTTTCCTAGTATTTTCCATCAGCAGAAAAATCATTTCAAGTTTGTATTGATAAAGACGAGGATAAGAAGGTAGGGATAGGGGGATAGAAGTTCGTATCACACTAATATTTTTAGTATTAAGTGTATCTAACATCTAGTAGTGCGATTGTAGGCAATTCCTTAACAGATAATCGCGATATTTCTTTGATAACGTCTAACCAAAACATACTCGACAAGATTAACTTCTTTTAGTCCAATTTATTATTGGATTTCCTTAATAATAACTAATAGTAATAGTAAGGTAATTTTAACACAAGGAGTATTTACCTTTTTCTACCAAATACTTGGCTGGAAGAACTCCAAATTTTCTGCTATGATATGTTTTTGATTCGATTACTATCACCTGGAAAGAGAAATAAAGAGTTTCTTTTATAAACTATCCAAACACTTGAAGTTTATCATGCGAGTTATTGATATTGCTATCACACAAACATTTGTAAATGTTTTCAAGAAAGTGTTATCTCGATTTCAAAATCAGATTAGATAGAAACATTTTAAGATATGAAAAACTCAAAATCTGATAACTGGTTTCGTGATATTAAAATCAAGAATAAATTTAAAAACAATTTCTAGGAGATTTTCATCACTTTAATTGGTTTTCAACGGGTTTTTAGGTTCAGGAAATGTTACAGGAAGAGAATAATAAGTGCAAATGTCCATTTGAAAATTGTCAATTATTTTGATCGTAAAATTAACACGTTTCCCAGAGTTAGTACCTCTTCATGTGGTTTAGTAGAATTTGAAAGTTTAATCAGAGAGAATATAAAAAATAAACGCAAATTACAATAACAACAAAAATAAAAAAAAATGTGGAAGCAAAAAAAAATGTCGAACAGCATGGAATGCTTACATACTGTGTTCGACGTGAAAATGCGGAGACATAACAGTTTGGAGCCCGTCAGACGGGAGCCAATATTTATACCCATCTCGGGTTAAACAGAAAAAGAGCGAATGCCTTTAACCACTTTGTCTCCCAGCATCCCCTAATGGCACCCACGAATAGTAGGAAAAAAATGGATTTCTACTTATGAAATCCACCCTGAAAAGCAGCTCTGGCTAGAAGCTACCTCGTCCTGCAATTCAAGGCTCCACTTACCACCCAATCCCTCGTGCCATGAGATTGTATTGTCGATGTAGGTAGATTGTTGTCGTTCGTCCTTGTTGTATTCAGTTCAACCATTGTCCTGGATTTTGTTCTAGTCGTTGCAGTCGTCCTCGTTTCGAATACGAGCTTGTCATCAGGGATCTATCCTTCATGGGGACTACATGAAGGAGCTACCAAATTTCCATAGAATGAAGCTGAGACCATATTCGAGCTTCAGAATTATTCTAGTTTCGCTCGTTTCTATATGACACTCTCTACATCATGCAGCACTATAGAAACCATTCTTTGATGGCGTTGATTAACAGAATAACTTGTTCTAGAAGAGTTTCTTCCTAAAGAAGACCTGTTTCGAAGACATCGTCTTTATGACACGAGTCACAAACAAAAGAACACCCTGTCAATATCCTGATGTTGGCATGTCTTCGTTTTAGTCAAAGTGACAAGCTTGTTGTGTTTTTTGTCACCCCTTCTTCAAGGAGCTTCTACATAGGATATGTCACATCACATGATACTGAGAAGATGCAGAAAGGAATGTCCCACGGATCACAATAGATTTGTTGATTTTGGGTTTGTTTGTGTTATTCTATGGCTAAATTGTTGTTAATAGTATTTTTTTGTCTGTCCGAGGAGGGTGAATCTTTTTTTAAGGGTAATTTTAGGGAGTCTGAAACCAGGGTTTTGATTAATGTAATTGAATCAAAGTTTTTCACTTTTCGAAAACAGTGACTTGACACTTTTACCTCGATGGGTATCAATGAGTTATTGAACTCTATCCGTCAAGATTCTGCATATTCTACAGTCTAGAGTCACCATTGCCCGAGATCATTGAAGCACTACTTCCGCGTATTATCAGTTCCATCTGAAAATGATAAATCGTTGACTAGTAAAACAACATTTTTGTGGTTTCTCTCCGCTACTACATGTATAGTATATCATCTACTTTATTCTACATCCCGATCCACATCTCGATGAGCTTGTTAATGTGATTGAATTCAATTAAGAAACCTGAGACTTGACAGTTTTTGCTTTCCAGATATAAGAGTACGCACCCTAGTACTTCTAGATACGGTTTTGTATATAACATTTAAACACTTAATGCACATTATTGGGTGTATGTAAT
Organism: Chrysops caecutiens; assembly: GCA_963971475.1. Lineage (NCBI taxonomy): Eukaryota > Metazoa > Arthropoda > Insecta > Diptera > Tabanidae > Chrysops > Chrysops caecutiens. The sequence goes on from OZ020568.1 coordinate 71,501,051, forward strand.
TTGATGACGTATTTTTATGATTGAGACCACTACACGGTTGGATTTTGTGCAGTCGATTGATTATCAGGATGTCCTGGAAATTATAACAGCAAACACAAACACAGGGATGTCGTTAATTCGAGAGCAAATAAAATTCCTGAAAAGGAATTAATCCACCACCGCTTTGGAGATTTTTGGTAAATATTGTTAAATCGTTCACATGTTTACTCATGAAATAGAAAATCAATAAATTTAACTTATTAGACAAATGAACTTTACACAATTTTAAATGCACTTTAATTACTTAATCAAAACGGAACTTCTAGAATATCCTTGTTTGAATCCTTACATGTTGCACTCTGCATCCATATCTGTTGTGATGCATAATATCACATTGAAAAGGTTAATTACTGAACATTTAGGTTCATCCAAGGGACAGAAACCATAAATAGAACGCTACTAATCAATCAAACACTCTGGTAATTATGTGATTTGAAGGGGATATTAGAACGATATCAAGTTAATTGAATGGATAAATACCACATGATTTCAATAAAATCCGTGAAAGATAAATCAAAATTGATTTTTTTGCGAATTTAGAGTATCATGTCATAGATATAATTTTGTTGCTATTTCAAAAATTCCAATTCAAATAACTTCCAGACCATAGTTTTAACTTGTCTTGGAATTTTTGGAGCAATTTGAATGTGTAGGTTGGCAAATCTTACTCCAACGTTCAATCGAGATAAAATTACGTTATAAAAAGTATGTGTAGGTTGTGGCGTAACGAATATTTTGGTAAGTTCGTTTTTAATTCAACAAAATTCAATTAAGTTTTCTAACAGTTTTTAGTGATATAAGCAATCAAAAATACGTCCTTTCCCTACCTAAAAATCCCTTCTAATCAAGCATGCAGCAACTCGAGTACGAGACTCATTAGGGGTTATTGTTTTGCGAAATTAAATTACAGTGTTCTCTCGATCATGAAAACGCACCTTAAGATTTCATTGAAACATTTCTTTTCAATTTACCATCTTTTAATCATTCAATCAAAATCAATTGTATGTGACAACCCACGAACAGGATAATTACCCTGAAACACCATTCAAAAGCAAAATCAAGTGATATTTTGTAATGGATATGTTAAACAGACAATTTCAACTTAATTTTTGTTTCAAGATTATTTTTACCGCATGACATAATCTTGATCCCCAAAAGGGGGGAACCTCATTTCCATTTCATTCAATTGGCAGATTTAATGATATAATTATGAGCGAGCGACTAGTTTGAGAAGACAAGTGTCTCTTTTGGATTTGAAGTCGACAAATTAATCTTATTAATAAGAAGAAAGCGCAAAAGATATTTGATGATTTGAGATGCTTAAAAAAGATACAAATGCATTTAACAACATCACTTTCAATGCAAACCAGAATGACATCATTCGGGGATTAAGCGCGTCATGAAGTTGTCGTGTCCAATTTGGTATCAAAATCGGATTGTTTGTGGCTTTTAGAGTTATCACATTAGATATATGTCAATGAAAGTGTACACTTCTATTCCAGTTATTGTTTGTGCAGTTGTTAAACTCATTTATTTTGAGCTTATTTGATTAAGACTCCCATAGAGCGGATTTCTGTAGAACAATGCACACCTGTATGGCTCAGAATGCAATACATCGAAGAATCAAAGAAATTCAAAATAATTTTATTTTTGATTTTTTGGGGATCACCCACTGTACCGATTTCGTGGTTTCCAAAAATATTCACCTCAATTTTAAACAAATTCCCCTACAAATGGAGGAATTAAGTAGGACAAATTTGTATTTAGTTTTGTGGAAATTAAGAGCTTTCTGATTGATTTAGTGATTTGATTTGTGGAAATTCCATAGGAAGTCCTAATTCACAAATGATTTTAATGTGAAACTAATTAATTTTCTTTGTAATAGAGTGTTCAGACACCTTTAAAGGAATCCACATAAGATTTATTACCAACAAAACATTCTCCATTCAGAAGACTTACAATGTTTGAATGAAGAGAATAATTGAAAAATTTAAAAATCTTTCGAATGAATTATATTTTTGGTTTATGACTCGTAATGCCTAGTTTATGTAGGAAAACTTATTTTTAAACTTAATGTCTGAGACTAAATCAAAAAACTGATGAAACAGTCAAGAGTCAACAGTCACACGTTTCATATTGAAGTGAGACGAGGCCGAAGACGTGGCTCTAAGATGTTCAGAAGATGTTCCCGAAAAACATCAAGGGTACATGAGTCAGATTGAGTTTTGTTTGTGTATATTTTTAATTCGTATTTTACCTAATCAAATGTTGTTCTTTTTTCAAGAAAAAAAAATTAATCACTCACTAGTTTATTTTTGTTACTTTTTTCCCTCACTCTCTTTGAAAAGTCACAAAAGGTCATAAACTTTTTTTCCCTAAGTCCACTTCGTTTTTTGTCACAAAATAATGTTTCCCGGAAAATATTTGTTTTTATTCGCCAGAATTTTGTTTATATTTAACGTCATATGCATTTGAAACAGAGACAAGTGTTAAAAATATTCTCTACTTTTTATCGACGGTTACAGTAATTGTGACAATTTCCAAAAGCACAAATAGTATTAAATATAAATTCAAAAATATAAAATATTGATTTTAAAGAAAATTCCCGGTTTCTTTCGTTATAAAGTTTCCAGTATCTTCTCGAATTCCTAAAATAGGCACGAGGGAAATTTCATGAAGATTATTTTTATGGATTATCAGCAAAATTGAAACGATTAATTCACTAATAATTAAGTAATCAATCAAAGTTTAATTTCAGTTGAAATTTTGTTTATTTTGATACTTTCAGTAGACAGAATCATTCATCAGAGAGCATGTCACAAAACGATCTTGATTGTCATCATTTAAAACTCCACAGAGATTTGTATGTTGTGCGACCTGACTGTGCTCTGCAGGTGAATGGAATTGAAAAGCATAATCCATTGAACTGAGTTTCGCCTTCGTTGTTACTATTATTACATCATGTTCGTTTTTTCATATCACAACTCCCACAAACGTTTCAGTTATTCTGCGAAACAAGTTTGCCTACGAGAGTTTGGTTTGTGTTTTGCAGGTGAATTGCTGTGCTCCTAGAACTTGTTCTCAAGCCGAACGACTGTTAAGCTCTTCTAAACGCATTTACTGTAGAGTTTAACGGATAAAAATAAAAATGATTTTTGTCATGGAAATAAGCAAATCAAAAGATGTGTCCTTCAATTCATGGTTGCTCACAAATATAATTTTTGAAATTTTGGCTATCTTCAATTTGAAATTGAAATTCAATTATTCATGAAATCTGAGAGATTATTTTGACACGAGTTTAAAATTTCCAATGAAATGCAAAAATTCACTTTCTTTCCGTAATAACAATATCAAGTACTTTCTCTTTCAGGTTAACAAGTGCGTGAACTTTACAACTCGAACATGCTAAAACAAGAGAATTGTTCAGTTGTGGCTCAAGTTACATTTGAATTATTCCGCTAAATGAAACCGAAACTATTCATGGAATTTTACTAATAACTGAAATAATTACCAGTAACTGACCTAAATTGTGTAATTCTAAACGTATCTACGACATGTGCCACAGAGACATGTTTGCAGCCACTTGATTTCACTTTTGCTTTTAGTGCATTGGACCTAGACGTTTTCCAGTTTTGCTGAGATGTTCTACAGCTGAAGCGTCAAGGTTGACGGGATGTGAAACGTAAATATTAAAATTTTATTTATTTACTTTTAACAATAAATATTTTCCATATTTTCACTTAACTGAAGGTAATGTCAACATCATTTCAAATTTTGGAGATATTTTTTAAGTTTAGAAAGAAGTTTCACAATGGCATTCCTTGGCTTGTTGGGCAGACTTACTAATTGGTGTCTCAAGTATCCCGCAAAGCGTGATTGATTTATTCCCTAAAAGGGCAGCTCGAGTGTTGTCTTGGGAATCTTGCAACATTCCTGAGGTGTTCATATCAATTTTGTTATCATGTCGCCACAAAATTGATGTCTTTGGATACACCTACAATAGCGTGTAGCTTTCAAACCAACTTTGCTTTAATTGAGACCCATGAATTAAGTGAAATGTATGTGCTATAGGGATCTAAGGAAAAATTTTTTTAAATTTTTCCATAGTAACATTTCCATGAATGGTTGTGTTAGGTGAGAATTTCAAGTTTCACGTTTATTATTGTTTAATTAAAACGAAACAAAGTAGATTTTTTGCATTCCAACAATGGAGCGTCATCACTATAATGAGTCATGATAAGATAACTCCGCAACTGGTCGTCGGAGCGTAACCAAAACTTTGAAAGACTAACGTAAATTTCCAGGAAAATATTTCTTAATGAAATTAAATCGATAAACTAGTTTGATTTCCATGAAAAATATGGAAATTCTCACTAATTTCAAAATCGAAATCATTCGTCATTTGATATTATGTTTGTGGTGTGACTGTTTAATCATTTGTATTAAATAAGTTATAAAATCGAAACAATATTGTAATATAAAAGGGTTAAAACGTGAACGGACTACAAATGTGGTTGTTTAAACAAACAAATGGAAAATGCACCGAGACGGACAATTCAATTCGCTGCAAACTTCAGATCAATCTATGCAAGTGTTCAAGCATAAATCTGCAAAATGCAACACTGGATATAACATCGTGATATCACGTTATCAACACCACAGCATTCATAACTCATTCGTCTCACACAAAGTGTGCAATTATGCCTTTGCAAATTTCAAATTTCTATGATGTACTTTTGTATGCACATATCAATATATGATATATATGCTACAATCCAGTGTTTTTGTGTTTTGCTTCTGTTTGCTGCACCATTGAATACATGTCTGTTGTTTGCATATTTCTATTTTTCTTTTCCATTCCTACAGTCCACAGATAAAAATTGCAAAGGAAATTCTGCACAATTGATTTCCGGTTTTTATTCTAAACAAATTTTCCAATGAAAACGTTTTTCTTTCATTTTTATTATTATTTGTTATTGATTAACAACACGCAACAATCATTACGTAAATGCAAAATCAATTCATATTGCGTGATATGTTATGTTAGTTTTGTCTAATTCTAACTGATTTCATGTTTTGGATATGACAATTCTGCCAATTGTACTAATTAACTATCCTTTTTGTTCATACTATTACCAAAAATGTTTTTAAAAGCAATTTAATTTAATTAATATTCACGAGATGTGGTTGACCAATTTTAAATTTTGAGTTCGTTCAACGTAACAATTTCGTTTGTGATTTTTCAGCGGTCATTAACCGGAAGTGATTAATCAAAATTTTCGAATCATTACAAGTTCAATTACATAATTTTGTAGGTAAATGATGACCAATCCAATTGATAGAAATATCAAAAGGTTTACAAAGATATTTCAAATAACCTAGCAAATGATCACAGTTTCGCCATAAATGATTTGAAAATTCACATTTCTCTGAATAATTCATGATTAATTTTTGTCTCGCCAACTCAATGCCATATGGAAGTAAGTAATATAAACTTGTTATTCATTGAGACAAAGACGTGCTGCATCTGTTTGCAATACTAATCAATACGTTTTTATCAATTAGCATGTCTCCATATGAGTGACTATTCATAGAATGCAATCCAACAGACTCCCATGAACAATTCAGTCATTACACCATTGGAATGTTTGGAATTAATGCATCTTATCTCGAAAGCACTAAACAGATTACCAAGATTCGCACTAGAAACATTAACGCCTCCAACTAAGTTATCCCACAAAGACAATGAGCCGCGATCGTTTTTAGAGAAGAACAGTCTCCAGTTTTATTTTGGCTATACAAAATGGCACTGTGTCGAAAGACAAATAGATGAGTTAGTAATGTTACGAGCGGGGGTTTCTTAATATTCTCACTTCCGTTTTTGTATGGTGTAACTCTAAATTTAGAAAAATCGCAAACAACTTATGAAAATTGAGTTTGTTCGCAGAGATGGAAATTTTTATTTTGTTTTTCAAAAAGTGAAACTAGACAAATGAAATCTATTGAGCAGGTTCTTTCTTAGTTCATTGACTAAATAAAATTTTAAACCAAGTTATTTCCATTTCAAAATGTTTTTCATAAAATTGATCGTATTAATGTAGAAATGAAATTTTTATAAATTAAAAACTAAAATTTGCTAATTAATTAATATTCTAAAGTTTCAGGTTGTTATACAAGTTGGCTTATGATATTTTCTTAAATTGACGGAAAATTTACACTATCATGTTTTGAATTAAGGTTGTTTGTTTGGTTTTCAAAAATCCACAAAATCGAGGAAGTCTATAAGCAAAAATGCTGACGAAAAAATTAACATATTTCAAAGACTGAGAGGAAAACAAACCGAATTTAGACATTCTCAATGGAATCTACATGGAATTCGTTACGGATTTATTGAGGAAAGAGAACAAGTTACTGAAAAAGGTGTGCAATATCACTACAAGAAATCACCATGTGACATAGTATGATGGTGTGACATTGGCAATAAAACAAGACCACTAGACCACATCCTACGATTGGTTCGATCTTCGTTGAGAAAATAAACCAAAACGTGTGTATTGTAATTGTAAAAATCTACAATACTTAGTAATAGTTTTCAATTGAATATCTTTCAGTTTCATGACAAAATCATATATATTTATATGACAATATGACCCACATATCATCACGCACACTCACACGTGGAGTTTGTTTTTGTTGTTTCTCCCCATTTTTAATTTTACGATATTAATAAACACTTGATTGTGTGTAGATGGCCTTAGAATGAAATTTTATTTCTCTTTCAATTTTTCATTCAATTCAACACAAAATCCTACACGAAATGGAATCAATTAAAAGTTGATTGATTTTGATTTGATCAAATGAATCAATGAACAAAAATTACTCAAAATTAACAAAAATTAACGCGACTTAACACTAGCCAATGTACAGAAAAATGTAAATAAATTTAATTTCCCACGAAATCCGCATGACATCATAGACAATAAAATATTTTCGTGTTAATTTATTCATTCAACATTCAAAATATTACGTAACCGAATTCGATGTTTTTATTCTTAAACACAAAACTTGTGTATTTTTAAAAAATTCATTTTAAAAATCATTTTATTTTTAATTACCAATCAGTCAGAATTCAAGGGACTATCTGTCATTGTCGAAAACTCATGAGTCGTGTAGGTGGTTTAGGTTTAACGCCTTATATGACTCGAATGTACACTATTTTCGTTGTTAAAAACTTTATCCACTTCACAAACTAATAAAACTAATAAACAAACAATTTTTTAAAACAAATAAAACACTTTTTTCGGGTGAAAAATCGGATTTTTAAGGGAAAATTTTTGAAACTTTCGCACAGCGTTTTCGCTTTCCGTTAGGGTGTGGGTGTAAATCGCACACAACTCAACTATATACAGATATTTGTGTAAAATCAATAATTCACATCCCCTTCAGTAATGTCGAAATGTTGTTTCTCTTATACAAGAAATACAACAAAAAATATTTAACAAATTTTAAGGGTTTCAAATACATGTCATCATTCGAATAACTTAAAATTTTTATTCATTCAAAAAAGGGGGCTGCGAAATATTGAAGCACTCATAAATCCTTACAAATCTCCGATGAACATTTGCACAGTTTTGTTAAAAATTTTCACGTTGGCGTTTTTCGGGGAAATCGCGCTCGCGCACTCTTTTCGAATACAGAAATTTTCGGAAAATTAAGTTTCACATCAAACAAATCAACTTGCAGTCGTACTTTAGATGGTTTCAACAATAAATTAATTTTAATTTCGATTTAATTTATGAATAATTTTTAAGCAAATTTCTCGTTTCACTTTATTACCGTCAAAAGAAACTGTTTGAACAACCCAACGACTTTAGTGCAGCGCTCAAACTCGACTAATTCGACTCATTTGAGGCGCTGACGAATGGAGCTGACTCAGTTAAAAAAGAAAACTCTTCCGAGCTTCTTGAGTTTTTTCCTTACTCGCGTGTCGCGGGGGCCTTAACTAAAGCGGGCCGGGGCGTTTGGGGTCTTCTCATATGCATATTACGTCAGGCGATATCATCGACCACATGAACATTTTTATTTTTGTTTTATAACATTTTGTGCAAAAAGACAAACCAGCAAGATCCGACCAACAAGAAACTTAAGCCCGATAACCAGTCCGCGGTCGTTGGGGTTAATTTTAAAGAGAAATTTCTATATTTCCTATGGAATTTGGAAGCTTTTATGTTATTTTGTTTTTCTTATTATTTTATTTTGAATGGAATTATTCATTCAAAGTATGTGCACACATCGTTCAGCGTGTAAACAATATTATTTTTATCTTTTTTAAAACCGTGTGTGCTGAGAAAGGCACTCCGAGAATTCTGCTTACACGGAAGAAATGCAATGGAAACATGGAAATTCTTGATAAAATAAAAATTTTTAGTCTTATTCGCAGATATGCCGAGTTCAGTGGCACTTTTTATGATTTCGCATGATTGCAGGTTAATAGAATGCGTTTTCTGGGACCTTATTTTCTTGTTCTGCAACTTTATGTGAAAGGGGATCACACATTGCCAGTTGGTTCGTCATTAATTCCTCATGGTTTTCTTGGCTCCCACGCTGCACAATTTATCATTATTGGAGCTGGGCAGAGTAGAGATTGACTTTGAAATTCATCTTTGAGCAATCAGAGTCAGAGAAAGATTTTAAAATGAAGTATCTCGTGATTCATTGTGATCGTTATCGAATCAATCATTGATAACGACTTTCATTTTGCTTACTCAGAATTCGAAATAATTTACGAGCACTTAATGGTGTTTGATTCTTTGATTGATTTTCTTTCATACACCTGGAATCAATATCCTCATAAAGTAGCTGTATCCTAATGCTACATCGGACCATATCTTTAACATTATGACAGACTAGTTTCTAAATATATAAGAATTAAGGAACAAAATCAAATTTGACTCAAAATTGTCAGAAACATTTGGAGATGGAAACTCGTCAACAACAAAATCAACTTAACTCGCAGTGTAACCGCACCACCTTGCTAAGGAAGAAACGTCATTTTGTTTTAGTGCGCTGACTTCATTTCCATCAAAAATGAAATAAAAATAAAAGGGTGGAGTCCGCGTCAAATGCAAATAACTACTTTTAATTAATTATTTTGTCCTGCTACAAGTTATCAAGTAGAGAAGAATAGTAAATTCATTTTAGGCTGTACTAACACAAGGAATTAACAAAATTTGGAAAAATCACTCCCGAAAAAGGTAAAAGTATGCGGAAATGTTTTTCTTCTTCTGTAATACATTTGGAGGTCAACTTTTTAACTGGAATTTTAATTATATGCAATTAAACCGTCTGATGTTATTTGAGAAGTTAATTAAACCTCTTCTGCTGGCAGGGAAACATTCAGAAGTTCCAAAAAATGGCGGTGGATGGAAACAATCAACATATGAAAATAACTTGTCAATTTTAATCATTTGAAATCATCACAAACAACTCAATTTCATTACTAGCATATTCTAATATAATTCAGAATTGATCACTTACAAATTTAACCGGCCATTAAACTAAAATAACAAATAAAATTTGTATTTTTATTCACAGAAACTGTTTGACACTTCACTGAAAAACAACACACACACGCCCAGTGATGACAAGATGACAGACAGTGTATCAAGTGTCAGTCTTATCGATTTTGGGAAATACCGAAAGTAGTGCCATCTAGCTTTTGATTGGAAATAGTCTCGACGTTCTTTTCTGACTGCGTTTTCTTAAAAACTCAATATGATCTTGAGTAAAACTTGCTGAAATTAGAGTAATTAATTTTATTAAGGAAAAATTTTCATTTCATGTCGAGAGGAAGATCATGTTATTGGGAAGATTGTGGATCTCATGTTGGTAAAAGTTTTTATTTGTATTGATATTTTTAATTTATTATAACTCTTCCATTCAGGACCGTGCACACTTGGGGCTCATAAAAATCCCGAAATAGTGCTGAAAAACTTGATCTCGACAACTAAACCGTAGTTATTTGTGACTTTTGACCTTTTTATTGCATTTACATCCAAAATCTTGCACTCAACCCTCAAATTTGTGGTCATTTAAACATAACTTGTTCTGATTCAAACTGAAAGTATCATATTCGAATGTAATATGGATAATGGTCAAGTAAATTTTAATTATAAATCACTGAAATAGACTCAAATATAATTAGGCCACAAAAGAAAGCTCAATAAATTTTCTGTAAAAGTCATAAAAGTCAGAATTTGGACGCCCAAAAAGTGCTTGATCCTTTAGAAATGTAAATTTAAATGGACTCAAGTTTCGGTCATAAATCTTTGCATGCATTCAAGATATTGAATAGCCGGAACTAATCGAATTTTCCCTACATATCGAAATTGAAATTTATGTGAAAATGATTTTCATCAAAAGTATCTAATCTGAACAAATGATTGAATTGATATTGAAAAAGGACATTTCAACAAAAAGATACAACTTTGATTTGGATGATGGGAAAAAGTTATTGAGATAAATAAAATTCATTTTGTATGGATATGCACTTCCTGTTAGAACAACGTCCGTCACGGTTTATTCGTTTCTCCCTTAGAGGAAATGATTGTTGTGCATCGATGCTATTGCTGGGTCTATTGCATTTCTAAGTCAAAAAAGAAGAAAAGTCTTTTGATTTAGTGAAAAAATTATTCGCTGAAAAGGAAGATTTGATCCTGCAACAGGATAGGGAGGAAGATATAGTGAAATGCTTTTGGACCGGAAATGATGATGAATTTCTATCCGGAAGAGGCATAATTTGTTAAAGTTTTGCAAAGGGGTGGTATTCCACGCTGCTGTCAGCAACTGATGTAACAAATGTGAAATGGAACTGTTCCAGCATAAAAGAATAAAAATCTTTCTTTTCCCTTGTCAGTAAGTCTCACCGGAAGTCCTGGATGCGCTCCTGGTGACATGCGAAATATCCTTTCGTAAAAATCGCATAAGAAACGCATTTAGAACATTCTGAAGGATTTACAATTTTATCCTGAAATTTTTCTCTTTACCGGATGTTGAATTTTCGTTGTACCCTTGCCAGCATTTCTTACACGCCGTTAAAACTTTCAAAATCATTCTTATATTTTTTTATATTTCACTTTGAATTAATAAAATTTACAAAACATCATAAATTTTTTCCGCCTATATAATTTTGTTCTCCCTCAAGTAAGTCTCCCTTTCGAATCCTCCGAAGGGATGATTTAACGATTCGACTAATGAAATTGTCCTCAATTAAAATCTACATCCGTGCATCTGTAAAGACCATTCGTGTTCTAGAGAAACTTTTTGGGGATTCAATTCAAAGCCATAAAAGAGCAACTAGCATCCATGCATTTTGTCAAAAAGCTATAATGACCAAACAGCATTCCTATTATGGCCAAAGAGCATCCCTTCGATACCTTGTTAATGTGGTCTGTAAAATTTATATCATTTCCACTCAAAGTGCTGTATCACCTCATCTGTGAGTAGATGCTGTGGTTTAATTTTTTATCGCTTTATTACCCTTAAACCCACTCTCCACACAGTTCTCTCTTCAGCAAAGTTATTCAAACAAGCGTTAAATTTCAAAGTCCGGATCCTCGTTTTAATTGTGACTCCATAACCCTCACTGGGGTTGTGTCTTGTTTTCTGGGGTGTAAATGATAATGACGATGACGAATAACATTAAATTTTTCGAAAAAATATGAATTCATTGAAATCTTCACTAGATTAACACTTCTTTTAATCCGAAGTGACTTTCATTTTAATATTTTATAAATTAAATGGTGTCGTGGGGATAACAAAGTCATTTGCATCTGTTCCGTAGGTTTCAAGGGTTCCAAGGGTTGTAATTACGATTTACAATAGGAAATTTGTAATAAACAAATAACGATCTTGATTATTATGATTATCTTGTCAACTTTATTGCCTTGAAAGAATGTTCTGTAGATTCTGAGGAAATTGTTAACCTATTACAAATGAAGGAGGATATTCGCATCTAAGTATGACCTGAGTCGCATGGGATGGAAATAATATAAGGACATCATTGAGCTCGTTTGCCCGATTTTCACTTTATGTTTCTGAATATTCTCGTTTGGAGATTTATTGAAATTAATATAAGATATTGTATAACATTTATTATATTAATTATATTGTTGGTATTTCAAAAATCAATACTAGAACAACAATTGCACATCGGCACAAAGCTTGTAATGAAGCTACAGTTTTTATGAATTTTAAAAATGAAAATCTGGTTCCCTTATACGGTTTTTATTATTTTTCTATATGAAGTAAATGATGGGTGAAAACTCGATGTATACGAAAGTTTAATGATATCAAGGGAAAACCCAGAATTACTTCTCATTCGATTCATCACTCGTCAAACTAGTTATTGAGTTGTTTTAAGAAATTGACCTGTTCACTAGATTTATAAGCAATATTGTACGTTATGTCCATGTTATCTTTAGTTTGTAAATTGCCACAAGGAAACCAACCCGAAAACTGCAGTTGATGAAATTGTTTAACAATTTGATTTCACTCCCAACTAATAGATACCTACATATATTTCAGGGTTTGAAAGTAATTTGAACGAAAAAAGAGTAAATTAGTTAAAGAATCTCTCTACCTTATTATTATTTGTGCCAAATCCTTCAAAGTGTCTTTTAAGTACCGCAAATTGTTCCCAATGTCAACAACTTAATCCCATAACAACCATTTCTCTAGAGACAGATCAATGTGCATCACGTACGGATTGGGGATGTTTTGCTCAATACAATTGACTTTTAATCAATGCAATTAAGAAGGTTTTGAAAGATTTGTAATCTTTTGCACATCTTGAATGGAGTTATTTTGAAAACTAAGAGTATATATTTTGTTATCCCTGAAATGAATCAAGTCGATCTACATTAATTTACATGAGGGTATGTTATCTGATGACAATTTGTCAACTGATTTTTGGGGAGAGTTTTCGTAAGAAATTTACAAAAAGGCTAAATCCATGCATGGGGTCTATGAATTTTTGTTAGGGGAGTGTCTGTACATCTTTGTAAATTGATACATATACTCTAATGTAGATCTACAATTTATAAATTTGTTGAATGCAATTCATTTATTTATTTCTTCTGTTTATGGTTTCCATGGCATTAGATATTATTGGTGATAAAGTTTGTAGATATATCACGATGCATTGACTGATTTTGTACAATAAACCGTGAGATGCTCCCACCCTCAATCAAAATGAATGAATTCGTTTCGTTTCGACTGCCGATATATAATAAATTTTGATTATTGAATCAGATATTGGTCGACTGAGTATAAGACAACATAAATTTTGACATATCGAACATTAACCAAAAAACTTTACGGTTTAAGTGAAGGGTCGTCTGCCTTGACAAACCTGCAGAAGTGCAGCATCACTTTATAGAGTATATCGATGGATTAACCCTCGTCTAAGTCTGTTTGGTGGTTGCTTACTTGTTTGATTTATTCCATAATTTGAAGGGTGAAAGAATCATCCCCTTCATGTTACGCATGGAGTCACTGACATCTAGCAGTGACGAATCTTTGTCTCACCACTTTTCATGGTGTTGTTCCAAACATTCACAAGTGAATGCTCTTTTAAGCATGCATTTAACCATATATCGCACCCTTGTTCGTGTTTCACAGAATTTCAAGTATCTTAAACGACCTTTTAATTTATGCATACTTGGACTGTAGTCGTACAATTTGCTACCCACATCTTATATCCGATGACGTTCCAGATGCGTGTCCTTTTATCCAGAACATATTCATTTTGACTTGGCAATTATAAATTCCAGTGCAGAAAGTGAAATGACGTTATAAAATAGATAAGTATCTTAAAATAAAATTTTATTATATTTTTTCCCATTTAAAGACATGGCAAGTTGCAATTTTATTCGACTAAATGCATTTTTATTGCAATTTAAAGGATCAGATAGTCCGTGTTTTCCATTTTATGATATCTGCAGCATCTCAATGGGATACTATCTACCCCCCATTATCTGAATTCTGCTTCTTACATGAATACATCCGAGGAACTTTTAATTTAGGAAATAAAATAAAAATGTCAAAGCTTCCAAATCATAATTCATTTGAATGGGAATAAAGAGACGATATATGTGCGCTATGATTTGAATTCTAGATAATAAATATCTTTATTTGTGAGATAACTTGGTCCTTTTGGTTTAACATTTGTGATATTCCGAAGGATACATTTATGGCACAAGTGAGTCACACCTTATCATGGATGTTTTGAGGAAAAGTTTCTTCCGGAAAAACTGCTGAATCAACTTTTCACTTTACTCATCAGACATTCCCTTTTAAGCAAAACTTAATTTTCGATAGTCATTGATACTTTAGCTGGCAACTCAATCGTCTAGTAACAAATGTATTTATTACAACCATTTTTGATATCATCTTAGAAACACTAGTGACTCATTGAGTTATCATAGTTTATATTCGTTTGTTTCTTACAAATTTGTTTGAAATTTGAAATCAGTTTTCGGACGTGAAAGATATGAAGCCGAAAGGCTTTGTGTATGGAAATGGTTACATTTTCACTACTTTTAGTAATTCCGTTACTTAATACTTTTCGCAAATAACAAGGGGAACATCCTAAACGACCAAAAACAAGAGGCACTCTCATAAATTGAGTGATGACATAAAATTTTTCACGTCGCATAACTACGATTTGTTCTAAGCCATTACCCTCTCAATAGGGCAATGCATATCCTTTTTTCAGATTCATATTGCACACTCTAAACGTGAAGAAATTGATGTGAATGATGGTATACGTTTAATCCGTGTGTTTTCAGCAAACATGTTAACATATAAGAGTGTCTACCCCTTAAAGTCAAACGGTTAATGTGATTGAAACCCTTAGCTATGTGCATCATACAAATGATGATAGTAATCCATACTTTTGGTCATTGACTTAACAAAATATTCTTAGCAAATCCCCTTTCTTTGCGAAATCTGCTCAAATTTATCCACTTCATACTAGTTAAACCTCGAATCCGCAAATGCATTAACTAATTGAATTAATAACTTTGCAATTTTTATGCACTAAATTGAATTAGGACAGATTTAATGTCAAACCATTTGCTCGACTCTTCCCTATTTCATTTCATTTTCGCAATTGCACCATAAATTCTAATTTTATGTCAACATTTACGTAGGTATATTTTCAGGTTATAGGCGTTTCTGCTGTATAACTACATTGAGTCACAAATGTTACAAAACTTTTATCGAATTGAGATGTCCTTAAGTAATTAACGAAAAGGTGTTCAAGACGATATGAACGGTATTCTCAAAGTCTTACTAATCAAATTACCACTCGAAAGTGTCATTAACAGAACGGGCAATATTTTTTTGCCAATTAAGATGTACTATATGTTATATGACCATATTCGAGAAGCAGGATCTAGAATTTGAGAATGCTCCTTGTATTCGCTTTTACTGATTCCTTGGCTCCTTCAGATTTAAGCACGTAAAACATTGTCAATGCATGAGTAATGTGGTGAATTATCTAGCAGACTTTCTGGTTACTTGAAGTCCAAGGACTCAAATGATTAATAACTTCAAAATTCCATTGTCAGCATCTGATGACGAATGATTTTTCCGTATTCCTCAGTCGTATCTGAATTAATGTTCATCTTGAACTGCAATAAGCAAAGATGTTTGAAAATCTATATGGACTTTAGTCATTCCCCAAACTGGACGTTTGATTTTCGAAAAAAGGATGCATGGAGTCAAAAATGCCATAAAGACAGTAACGTCCTTCTCAATGATGAGTAAAAAGACATTGCACCATGAACTCTAGATAATCCATAGCACAAATAGAGTTCTTGCCAAAAAGGACATTCGGTTGGCGCCACTAGCTTTCCCACCATTCTTCAAATATTCAAGACGTGAACTGTCTATTTTTTATGTTCCCTATATCTTCTGTTAGTTTTGTTTATTTTAACTCAAGGATACACAATATCCTAAGAGAATTTCACGTTTCATTTTTACCATTTTTGAAAGTGTATTATAGCACTAGACTCTGGGATGGAATCAAGTTCTATGACGCAAATGTCTTACGTTTTATGTTACCTCCTTCCAATCGCCGTCAAAGTTTTCTCTACGTGAACAAACAAAACGATGGAAGTATCGAATGAAAAAGTCAATTCAGGAAAAAAAGGATATTCTACAGAAGGATTCTACACCAAATTTGAAGCCATCTGCCTCCACAAAGTGGTGTCTATGGTAGAGGATGTTGGATATTCCCACGCAAAAGTGAATGGGAATAAATAGTTGAAAGGAAATCGGGAAAATCTCTGACAAATGGAGCAATTAAAGGAAGAGAGTAATAACAAATTGTGGACAACACGGCGCCAGAATATCTACATTCGTTTTGTTGGATTGATAATTGACAAATTTATCGATAAAAATGAACGAACGGATGATAATACTACTATCATAACAAATATTACAACATTTCGATATTCGAATAGTTTATATCGACGTAATATTACAATTTCAAATTACATGCTCATCTTATATTTTTCCATAATTTATTTGTAGCACATATAGCTTTACAGATACAAGCGAAACTGATCGGAATATGCATCAATTAAATATATTTTAGAAAAATTTATGTTAACTGTCTTAAAGAATTCGGGAAATAGAATATTTTTTAGAGATCCTGACGCAGTTCGAAGATCATGCCCTTGTTGATTTTAACGATTCCTTCCCAACTGCAATTGTTGGTTATGAATTGAAAGAATATAATTACAGTGGAACCACTTTTTTCCGTCACCTCTGTTAACCATCACCGAAAATGTAGATGTTTTCACAATATTCAATAAATTAAAGGTTGGTATGAAAGGCATGTCAAAGCCAAACAACACGGACGCATTGATTTTGAGAAGATTGCACAGTTTTGCGATGAAAGAAAGTGAACGCAGTTTACTCAGTCAAAGTTAACCGAATTTTTACCATCGTATTGAATATTTCTTGTGGTTTTTTGGTTATGTAGATATGTATAAAATTATTAAATCGTAACTATGCATATCTTCGTTAAGTTTGCTGTTTGTGAATGTACTCCTTTCTTCAAAATCTAGACTTTAAAGGCGGTTTTCCTTTAAGAAGGTTTTCCTAAGTCTTTCTTTTTAGAACATTTCCATTGTCCGTCATTTCGATTATCCTCCACGGATAAAATAGATTCTACTGTATAAGGAATATATATTATAAGGTCATGTTCTAAAATATTTAGAATTGTGTTTGATTATTGACTACATTATCTATCTATTGAGAAAGTATGGACTTCGTAATAAATGTAATATCAACGTGTTTTGAAGATATAAAAATGTAGATATTTTAGATAAGTTTCTAAATTTAATTATAAGGACAATAGAACAAATTTTTTACGAATTAACTCCTAAAAAGGCAAATGAAAATAACGTAGAGGACGAAGGTTATTTTGGATTTTACCTTTCTTCGCGATTTTTGGAAAGGTTAATAAAAAGGTAATTTAAAAACAACGAAAATAATCAATTTAATAATTAAAACCCACAAACAATTATGGTTAGACTGATTCAAGCTATTCTACGCAGTTTTATAAATAAACTCTACAGATATAACTATATTAACATAAAAGGGAATGTCTATATAATTCCAACCATGAACCGTCGCAAAACTGGTGCTCCTTGAACTCCTACTAAATGCGCAGAAGGTATACTTTATCTGTCTCGTTTTCATCCAACCGGAGCACATTTTGAAGGGTATATAACAGGGTACAACCCACGGATTGGTTGCAGACATGTAGCGTTATGTACAATGATTTGGCATAGAACGAAAATCGACCAAAATGGTGATTTTGGCAAAGTTTCTCGACATTGTGGCGCCAATGAAACCCAACCCCAAAAAATGAATTTTTTTCTGGAGATATAGGGGGATCCCACATTCTTGATATGCTTCGCATGTAGATATGAACAGGGAGATTCTGTTTTTAGACGAATCGTTGGTTGGAAGGGATACAAAAGATTTATTTCGAAACGAAAGTTATTTCATCGCCGATTTAGTTTACAATTTTTTATTCCTTCAAACGACAAAACACACGATGATATGAACATTCCACATATATAAAAATATCTTATATTAAGAATGTATCACGACTACATCTCAACAAATTCTATGGGAAGAAAAATAATTCCTCTTTTTCAAGGCACTAAAGGAAACGCAAAGATCCAAATCGTTTTATTTATGTCTTATGCGGCCTATACTGTTTTAGATTGTTATTCGGATTCATGGATGGGTGAATTGCTTATTGTATGATGGTATTAAAGTACAGAGTGATTTCGGGCTCCAGAAAGGCTCCCATCAACTACGGAAGTTTCTGAAAATGTTATTTCATTTTTCGTTCTATGTTTTCTATTTCCGAGATTGGACTAATTTAATATTTTGTATAGAATTTTTACTCAAAAGGCTCAAGACATTAAAATTTAATATAATTTTATCTCACATTCAAAAAGAAAAAGACGAATTTGAATAGCTTTAACATAAATTCACAACTCAGAAAGCTTACAATATGTAAATTGAATCTTTTAATTCCAGTTTATGAATGGTTTTTGCGAAATATAATTTATGAAAATAAGCTGGTGAGAAGTTCTATGAACAAAGGTATCTTTGTTTCTTGAGCTAATAATGTCTTAAAATATTTAAAATTTATATACAATTATAAATATCAAACTGATTTTATATTTATATATAGAAAAAACATGATTAATTTTTAATCAATTTGACAAATTAAGTTTAATTTTATTTTTAAATGTTTAGTTTAAGTTGATTGCGATGTTTTGAATTTTGCTACATTTTAGCATTAAACGCCTCTTGCATTTAGTAATGGAAACTCAATAAATTTAATGTTAATTTTGTTAGTTACATTAAAATAATCAGTTAATTAAGTAAAATTATAAATAAAGTGTTTTTACAAAATTTCATAAACCACAATCTGTGCCACAATTCATGCGTTCATTCTTGGTACCGAATGCGCAATCCTAAAACCGGCTAACAGCATTTCTGTACTCATTCTCTTACAAAGTTTGTTCCAGGTCACAGGTTTAGTACGTTTTCTAAGAATCGAGTCTGAGCTCGAAACACTACAAATGCAAAATGACACTTCGCCACCTCTTCGACGGAGCTTGAAAATATTTCCCGGAGCATTTCAAATCTTTATAGAAATTATTTCTTATAAAACTCATGTAAATCCTTTTGAATTAACAAATTAACAGAGAAAGTTAACTGGTTCACAACACAAAAATAAGAATAACGACACATGAGAGATATTTCCAGTTCATGGGCTATGGCCAAAGTAGAGGCATGTTATAGAACTCCTCATCGATCATGGTAATATCTTTATCTTATCTTCAAGGATTGATTCGTTAAAATGACAATGTTCTTATTGTGACATTATCAAAAAATCAAGTCAGTTAGTTCAACGTTATCAATTTTGTGTGATAGCCAAATCTGAGTTGGTTTATCTCTATAAATGCAAATGAGTTATTAGTGAAATGTTAGTTATAGCATCTCTTCATGCTATCCACCAAGATCTTTTAGATAAAAATGATCGAAGTTTATAGTCATAATTTTTCGTTTATTACAAATCGTTTTACAGATAACAAGAATGACATTTTGTCCATTTTACAGTACAAAAAATCTTTATAAAAGAAATAATTCACTCACAAACGAGGAAAAAAGCGTTACTTAACGTACTTTCCCACATAGCTTATAGCTTTACATTGAGAGACATAATTACGATGTTTTAAATTTATATTTTAATTTACAAAAAATTATTTGAAACAAAAAAACGGAATGACAGTAACAATTTGAATAAAGTCTCATATATCGACAATTGATTGAGCGCATTTCTTGGAAACTTTTTATTCCTATTTAAACATAAAGTATTTCTAAAATTATAAATAAGGATTTCACGCTCAATTTGGAATAAGGGAAATAGGACTGAGTTACACTTTGTTTCATGGTATATGTACATACGAAATCAACAGGTAGTTAGTATGAATTCAATTCAAACGCGGAAGAAAATAGGTATTTCAGTCATTCGGATTCTCAATTCATTTATATGTGTATATTTTTAAATACTCTAAATAGTCGATGTCGATTAAGATCGCAAGTTTGGATTTACAATAAAATTGTTATTAAATTATGGAAAACTGAAAGGTTAACCTTTCGTTTATTGCGTGAGTAGCTTTGATCACTTGTTGAGTCCGATTCGGCAGAAGATAGAAATTTCGCGACCACAAAGTTACTAGAAAATTGTTTTAAAAGAATTTCTTTGCATGGTCTTCCTTTCGGCTTCTGTAAAATAAATTGAATTGATGCAAAATAATATTTTTATAATTTCAAAATTTACTTGTAAATGTGGTAGAATAATATAACGAGGACTTGACCAACAGCAACTGACATAAATACAGTCATACTAACGCATGTCTGCTTTGGGCAATCGCCTCCACCGGGAGCAGCATTAATTCTAAAACATAAATAAAACACATTATGTATTTATTTTTATCAATATTGAAATGAACTTGTGAATTACCTTGGACCGCCCGCCATTCCTTGTTTAAGTTGATTCATTCCATCACGCATTTCAGAAACTAAACTATGCATATCATAACCAGCTGCCTGAACTTGTGCTGTAGGTGCTCTTGCTTGATTCGTTATTATGGTATCTGCTCTTGCATGTACTTCTCCAACTAGAGCTCTAATTTCACGAACTGTTGCTAGCAAAACATTTTGGTTGTTTAACAACATATCGACTTCTGGTCTAGAAATAGTTCCAGTTGTTTGTATTGCTCCACCTGGATGTGTTTGAGGGACAGCTTGACCAGCAATATGAGGTTGAGCTGATATAAGCCCCATAGTACGTTCTTGTCTTCCAATAACTTCGTCCATTTTACGTGACAACTCACGTAGAATCTCACTCATTTGATTCTGGGCTTGCCAAATTTGTTTTAATTCCCTTTCATTATCAGACTCAAACCAATCATCCTCATCTACGTTATGTTTCATGTCAGGATGCTCTTTTCTGTATTCTTCCTTTTGTAACTCAAGTTTCTGTTGATAGTCTTGATATTCTTTTGTTAATTTTTGTGCATCTTCTTCACTTAATTTGTTAACATCCGATAACTGGCCGGGAACATGTAATGATGTTGTTAAGAAATGGAAAACATCGTGATCATCGGCAAGACCACCTGTAGCTGCTGACACTCCAAAGTATCCATTTTTCGGTAAAATCACATTTTCAGCCCTCAAACACATTTCATAATCGAGATTGTTGTTGGTCATACCATTGTGGAACAACACAGTTAATACATTTTGATAGTACTCGATACGTGCTCTAGTTGGGAATGGTTTGTTACGGAAATCTCGTAAACATCCCGCAAGGAGCTGACTTGCTCCATCATTCATATGGTCGTAATGTTTCGTACCATCGTTCAAGACCGCCATAATGTACGGATTGTTATGCTTATTGTCATTATCAAACGAATCAAAGAACAATCCCAAACCATTCCAAGGATCTGAGGAGCCAAACACAGTCCCATCATAAGCACCCTTGTCGGCTGTGTACCAAAAAGCTAAGCCATCAGCTCCTATCCTTCCTCGTCCAGTAACACGGAATACTATTTCTACTTCCCACCAATCAAAGTTGGTCTTGGATTTAGTCCATATGGCACCCTTCTGGGACCGCAAAGATGGGGCTACTCGAACACTTTCCGCACTAGCAATTGCATCTAGAATAAAATGATATCAATTCATGTTTTAAACAAAAAACAATTTTAATACGATTTTTTCATCTTTTGTGAATGCTTTCATTAAAATTCGTGTCATTCTCCTTTCACTTCTTCAAATTATTTTAAAAAATTTCATTCGTCTCATTCAAAAATTTGTTTTCTCCAGCAACGAAAAAACGTACGCGTGTCAAAATAACTACATGTGTGTCTGTTTCTATCTCATTCACACTCATTAATATTAAATGGAAAAACAACAAAACTTGTATAGAGAAATTTGAAAAGTATCGAGATTTAAGATGTGACGTGTACTTACTTCCACCGTATTCCCAAAACGGTACGGTTCCATCTTTTTGTGCTAAATACGGCGGTTTGAATGAGTATTTATATTCGAAACGGCGATGTACCGCACTATTTATGTTCCCAGTAGCAATTTTCTGGGAAAAAACTAGAAAAATCGCAACTAATGTTATACTAGAGAAGCGGCACGTCAAACATGACACCGACACAGCCATCTTTAGGCAACTGAAGTTAACTTGCTTTTGGTTTTTTATCAACAACACAGAAATGGCTGCGGCTGGTAGATGAGGCGATTGCAGAGGATTTCATTTCTGAACGGAGCTGATTTTTCTTGAAATTGTGGTTGAGGGTTGGTTAAAGAAATTAGAACAATTTTATTATTTTTAAATGTATGTAACGGTAGAAAACCGATTTCACTTTGCACAAGATATTATTACCATTAATTTATCAAATTATAATTAAACACAATGTTCGTTTTCGTCCAGGTAATATGAAATATATTTGTAAATCTTTTGTAAATTTGTAAATTTCTTAACGAATAAAAAATTTTCTTAAAAAAAAAAACGGTGTCACAAAAGGGTCAGCCATGTCAATGATCATCTAAAGAAGATGGGCAAGGTGGACAATGATTTCTGCAGATTCTGCAACGAGGACAAGGAATCTGTACATCATCTTTTAATGGAATATAAATTGCTACCATAGGAAAGATCAAGATCACTCGGTAAAGAAGCACTAACATACGAAGATTTTAATAATCTTGATCCAAGATCACTAATAGCGTACTTCAAAGTGCTGGAAATAGGCCCAGACGAACATAAGTGATGGTACAAAAGGGCTTCAGGTCGCCCTAATCCAGTTCTATAATAATAATATTCCTTCTTTATCAATGGCTGGAAAACGATACCATTTACGCTTAGCATATATAGTCATGAATAATGGTCCAATTCTGATTCTTACTAAAATCATATTCAATTATATAAGTTCCTTAAAGTTCTGCTTTAAGTCGCAACTGTTTTTCAATACACAAATTAGAACGAAAATAATAAAACCTAAAATGTTCATCTAACACGTTACACAAACAAGGTGTAAAGCAAATGTTAATTTAACTTGACATACGATGTTAAAGGACAAAATATCGATATATTTTATGTAGTATACTGGGAAAGATATATTTATGTTTGTACTTTCGAACTAAGCTACCTTTAATTACACGTGTCCTCCGAGAATGATTCCAAGTTTGTTTTTAACTGTGATCCATGTCATATGGAATCATGTAGGAGTTGAGATATTTACATTTCTGTGTAATAGTATGCAAAGATTGATTTACAGACTCCGCATTGCATCTGCGCACGATGAATTCCATCTCCAATCTCGGTAACATCTTCTGAGGCATTTGGGACATATAAAAGAACTCGCGACTTTAACAAATTGAACAATTATCAATTACCCTTTGTTGAATCTATAATATACCGGTCTTATCGAAAGAAACTATCAGTACTTATAGAAAACTTCTGCTCTAAAGGTGAGACAGTTTATTGTGCTATTTTTAAACAAATTTTAAGGTGATTAGCAGAGCTGTTTCATTGCAGCATCTGTAGCATTACAATCAATAAATTTCGGAGTCAAGTGATAAAAGTATAATTAACTTTTCGTCGATTTATTATCAATATTACTCGAAATTCTACACATTCTCTTTTTATCGACAATAAAATGATCAAGACAATTTGATTAATGATTCTTTTATAGAGAATATTCTGTGGAAAAACGAAAACTCCAACAATTATTGGAAGTCATATGTTTTGATTTATCAAAAACCAATTGCTTCGTGTTGTAACTTGGAATGTTCCCCGAAGTTGTTCATTGTAAATTTTAGACTTTTGTAAAATTTAAATTTAAATTTAAATTTAGTGTAGTCACTGGAACTCTGAAGGGATATAGTGGACTACTTATGGTTTAAAGTTTCGTAGGTTATAGTTGCAATTATTTCCAATAATTTTGTGGAAAAGTGAATTCTTATTATTCTAAAAAGTGTGAGACCTGTTGCTGTTAGTGAAAGAATTCATAAAATTTTGTTTTAGAAAAACTAGAATGAGTTTGCTTAAGTATTATTGAATAACTAAAGCTACAACTTGAAGGTTCATAGAAACTTTATTATATATAAAAATCCAATAAAAAATTTAACACTTAAAACTATTTAGGCTTAAAATTTGCTTAACTAAGTTTATTGAAGTGCTTTAAATTTATTGTCTTTTAAATTCTACAATTATTATAAAACTAATCTAATTCTTTGAACTTGTAAGGGCTTTTTATCATTAACACACTTCTTTATCTATCTCAGAAATCAGTGATGTAAATTAAAATAATTTTATAGAAAGAGATCTACTTTTGTTGTAACTTTCAATGATAGTTTCTTGAATACACCTGTTTGTAAAATAACAGTGAATTACAGTAAAAAATTGTGCCCATAACCAATTAATCTATTGTTGAACGGCATTCACATAGCTCTTTGCGTCCTTCTTTAACACTTAATTTATGCAATTCATTAACGAATGATTTCTTAGCTGCCTTGTATTCTTTTGCAATTAATTTCATTTCAGCATAACTAAGTGCAGTAGTAATTTTCGGACAATTTTCAAATTTCTTGGATATATCAAGATATTTTTGGCTAAATGCGTAATCCGCTATTTCCAAATCAATACCATTTTCATTTAATCCTGTCCTTGGATCAACAAGTTCTGGTTCTTCATCACCAAGTGTCCATGCTGCACTTAAGTGTGGATGTACTAGCATAATATCATTAAAATCTGCTACGGTTCCGCTAACTATACGTAGTTTATGCAAATTATAAGGACTTTCTAGGTTCTTAAACTCAAGTGCCCGCTTATACAAGAGATGCTCAATTTTATTTATTCTTCCTTTTCCAACCTTACAGCCAAGTATCAAAGATTCAAAGTACACAGGACCAATTAATGGTGTCAAAAGTGCACCTTGTACTCCCAGTACATTCCATAGCAACATTTTGTCTGCATGTGGAGTACATTCTTTTTCCTTCATAACATCAGTTGATTGGTCTGATTCACTCGGTGCAAAGTTTAAATATAAATGAAATGCAACATTCTCTTTTAGTGCAAACATTTGTTTTGAATCCTCCGTTTTACAGAATATAGATTTATCTCGTTCTTCCTCTGATTTTAGAAGATACAACTGATTGTACAAATACTTTCTGAAGCATCTTTTTACTAAAACAACAGCACGGCTATCTCTTATTACTCGTACACTTTGTGCTAATGGTTCAACTTGCGAGTTTTTAGCGAAGAAAACAGATCTTAAGCATTTATTTGGTGTGAGGGCCAATGGACCTTTAAGTTTTTCTGTATTTTGCCCCATACATACCATTCGAAGTGATTTTCTGCTGACTGCAGTAGCTACAACCTCTGAACTATCAAAGTTCAAATCAACCGTTTTAACAATTGCAGCAACACAGAGCCCACTATCGTACTTAAAAGTGCTTTTTATTTTGTCGACAAAACCAAGGCAGCTTTTCGGGAGTTCCAATGGTAAATCCGAAATTGTAGGTGATTCGCTGGCAAATCTCCATTT
Source organism: Chrysops caecutiens (assembly GCA_963971475.1). NCBI lineage: Eukaryota > Metazoa > Arthropoda > Insecta > Diptera > Tabanidae > Chrysops > Chrysops caecutiens. The sequence goes on from OZ020568.1 coordinate 71,526,811, forward strand.
GCAAACAGCTTTTTCGATTGCACTGCGGGGAGAAACTCCCACACCTTCATATGTTTCACCGTCAATATTGAGACTCACAAAAGCCATCCAGCGTCTACCTTTCATAAGTTTCATGACCAGTTTAGAACACAAATTCTGAGTTGTTATTTCCTCAACTACTTGTTCTGAATCTATATTTTCAAACATCAATCCAGGGATAACAATATCACGACTTGGTTGTTCCTTTAACTCTTTGAATCCTACTTCTAGTTCATCAACGTTACTGCTATTGTCTATTCTATTCACTGACTCAAGGATATCTGGCCATTTCCTATTGACGGTACTTGGTGATCCTATGCTAGGGCTTGGCAATGTTTCGGTAGGTTTATAATTGTTTTCTTCTTGATCCGTTACTGCCAGGAACTGACACCATTGTGATACTGCATTTCCAACAGCATTTTTCTCATTATTTCCTCGAACCGTGACTATTGTACCATTGAAATTCAGGGAAAGTGTTACTTCTTCCTTGGAACACTTTTGTATATAGTATAGTTTGTCCTCATAAATTTTCTTCATTATTTCCTTTTGATTTTCCCCAAGAGACTTGGTGGCTATAACTGGAGGCAGGCTCGTTGAATTTAGACTTTGTTTTGACGAATTAATGGAATCCCGTTCTTGTCTATTTCTTCGCAACCACGAATTTACTGCATTTGAGATGGCGTTAAGCTCACTGTTACCACGAATGGTAAAAGTTTCTCCATCGAAATTCAGAGACAGCGTTATTAAAGTCTCATTAGACTTGACTTCTTTAGAGACCACTGTGTATAAATTTTCTTCAAATATTTTAGCAACAATCATATGAGGCTTCTTTCCAATCAATATATCTTTTCCGATAAAACCTTTTGGTGTCTTTTTCATCTTTTCGCTCTTGGGTGTTACTAATGGTTTGCTCATTGATTGCGGGCTTTGCTCTATCGAGTTAACAAGTTGCTTTTGCTTTTCCTCCAGGTTGTTGTCATCTTTGGTTCCATTCTTTGAGTCAGAAATATCTGGCAATTTGTTGTCGACATCAACTGATGTTCCCCAATTACAGTTTAGTAACATTCCAAGAGATTTAAGGACTTCTACTTGTTCAATTACTTTTAATAGTTGTGATACTGCCTGGCCAATGGCATTTTTTTCACTATTTCCTCGAACTGTACTTATTGTGCCATCAAAATTCAGTGAAAGAGTTACAAGTCCGTGGGCACGAGCTTCTATACAGTAGAGTTCGTGATCAACAATTTTCTGAACTATTTCTTTGTGGAGTTTCGGAAGAGACTTAATAGCTATTAAGGGTGGAGTTTTCTTTGGATTTGAACTTGCTTTCGAAATATTGGTTGATTTCTGTTTTGAACTTTTCTTTTGCCACCACGAATTCACTGCGTTCGAAATAGCATTAAGTTCACTATTCCCACGAACTGAAATCTTCTCACCATCGAAATTCATGGATAGTGTTATTAAAGTCTGATTAGACTTGACTTTTGTAGAGACCACAGTGTATAGATTTTTTTCATATATTTCAGAAACAATCATATGTGGAGTTTTTATTTCTTTTTTATTTTTCCCAAGAGATTTGGTGACTATAACTGGAGGCAGGCTTTTTGACTTTACACTTTGTTTTGACGAATGAATGGAATTCTGTTCTTTTCTTATTCTTTGCAGCCACAAATTTACTGCATTTGAGATGCCGTTAAGCTCACTGTTACCACGAATGGTATATGTTTCACCATCAAAATTCATAGTCATTGTTAATAACGTCTGATTAAACATATTTTCTTTAGAGATTACAGTGTATAGGTTTTTTTCATATATTTCAGCAACAATCATATGTGGCATCTTTCCAATCAACATATCTTTTCCGATACAACCTTTTGGTGTCTTTTTCGACTCTTCGTGCTTGGGTGTTACTAATGGTTTGCTCATTGATTTCGGGCTTTGTTCTATCGAGTTAACAAGTTGCTTTTGATTTTCCGTGGAGTTTATATTTTCTGTACTATTAATTGTATCAGAAATACCCTGTAATTTCGTGGAGCCTTCGACTGATGTTCCTCCGCAAGGGTTCTGTATTGTTCCAGTAGATTCACAAACTTTTCTTTGTCTTTCCACCAACAATTGTAACAATTTTGAGGCGGCGTTTCCAATAGCATTTTTCACACTATTACCACGAAATGTGAATATTGTTTCTTCAAAATTCAGTGAAATCGTTACTAGCTCTTGAGTACGGGATTCTATTTCGTATAATTCTTCATCTATAATTTTCTTCATTATTTTTGCATGGTTCCTTGGAAGCGAATCAATAGATAGTGCTGGAAGTACGCCCCTTGTTGCTAGTTTTTGTTTTATGGAGTTTATAGATTGCTTAAGGCTTTCGATTTTATCTACTTTATGCATGGGTTCAATAGTATCTTGTGTTTGGAGGTTGCTGCAAACTGATTCTTCCTCGGAAGAGCTTTGACACATTTCGGTAGATTGATTAAGAGTTTCATCCTCTTTGAATAATTCCGACAATTGTGATACCGCATATCGAATCGCATTTTCTTCGTTAGTACCAGTTCCTGTGAATATTATGCCATCGAAATTCAACGAAAGCGTTACTAGTTCTTCGGTACTCTCTTCTATGCAGTACATTTTATCATTAAGAATTTTCTTCACTCTTTTTGCGGATTTGTTCGGAAGAGAATCAACTGATATTATCGGGGGATTGCTTTCTGGGTCCACGTTTTGTTCTGTGAAATTAATAGGTTGCATTTGATTTTCGATTTCATTCACTTTTTGCATAGGTTGAATAGTATCTTCTGTTTTGTTATTACTGTCAATTGGTACTTCCTCGCAAGAGCTCTGCAACATTTCGGTAGATTGATTAACATTTTCATCATCATTGAATATTTCCGACAATTGTGATACTGCATATCGAATCGCATTTTCTTCATTAGTACCAGTTACTGTAAATATTTTACCATCGAAATTCAACGAAAGCGTTACTAGTTCTTCGGTTCTTTCTTCTATGCAGTACATTTTATCATTAAGAATATTCCTCACTCTTTTTGCGGATTTTTTCGGAAGAGATTTAACTGATATTATCGGGGGAATGCTTTCTGGGTCCACGTTTTGTTCTGTGAAATTAATAGGTTGCATTTGATTTTCGATTTCATTCACTTTTTGCATAGGTTGAATAGTATCTTCTGTTTTGTTATTACTGTCAATTGGTACTTCCTCGCAAGACCTCTGCAACATTTCGGTAGATTGATTAACATTTTCATCATCATTGAATATTTCCGACAATTGTGATACTGCATATCGAATCGCATTTTCTTGATTAGTACCCGTTACAGCGAATATTTTACCATCGAAATTCAACGAAAGCGTTACTAGTCCTTCGGTTCTTTCTTCTATGCAGTACATTTTATCATTAAGAATATTCCTCACTCTTTTTGCGGATTTTTTCGGAAGAGATTTAACTGATATTATCGGGGGAATGCTTTCTGGGTCCACGTTTTGTTCTGTGAAATTAATAGGTTGCATTTGATTTTCGATTTCATTCACTTTTTGCATAGGTTGAATAGTATCTTCTGTTTTGTTATTACTGTCAATTGGTACTTCCTCGCAAGAGCTCTGCAACATTTCGGTAGATTGATTAAAAGTTTCATCCTCTTTGAATATTTCCGACAATTGTGATACTGCATATCGAATCGCATTTTCTTCGTTAGTACCAGTTCCTGTGAATATTATGCCATCGAAATTCAACGAAAGCGTTACTAGTTCTTCGGTACTCTCTTCTATGCAGTACATTTTATCATTAAGAATTTTCTTCACTCTTTTTGCGGATTTTTTCGGAAGAGAATCAACTGATATTATCGGGGGATTGCTTTCTGGGTCCACGTGTTGTTCTATCAAAGTAATAGGATGCATTTGGTTTTCGATTTTATCTACTTTATGCATGGGTTCAATAGCATCTTGTGTTTGGTGATTGCTGTCAGCTGATTCTTCCTCGGAAGAGCTTTGCAACATTTCGATAGATTGATTAACAGTTTCATCCCCTTTTGATATTTCCGACAATTGTGATACTGCATATCGAATCGCATCTTCTTCATTAGTACCAGTTACTGTGAATATTTTACCATCGAAATTCAACGAAAGCGTTACTAGTTCTTCGGTATTTTCTTCTATGCAGTACATTTTATCATTAAGAATTTTCTTCACCCTTTGTGCGGATTTTTTCGGAAGAGATTTAACTGATATTACCGGAGGAATGATTGTTGATTCATGAGTAGGTGTAGAAGGTTGCTTTTTGTTTTCCATGTTGCTATCAATATCTATTTTATTCATGGAGTTAAGGTTATGATGCTTTTTGTTTGATTTTGAGATGCTTGCTTACAAGTTTTGCGTTACCTTTTCTGCGTAGGAATCACAATGCACAAATTCACATCACAAATCTGCAAAGTAATCGTGTTTAATTTTAGATAAAATATTTAAAGTCTTTTTTACCTTCCCCAATTCAACACTTTATTTTTCCAAAATAATGAGTCTCCGAAAAAAACATAACAAAGGCATCAAAACTTGTGCGACATGCGTGTATTATTCGGTGGGCAATGCACACTGCTTTTTACGAAATTGTGATCTTAAAAATAAAAATCTAATTCAATTTGTAAAAAATTTTACAAAAACAAAATGAATGTCACCTTATCTCAGCCAGGGGAATCACCTTATTCTGATTCGAAAAAACTCTCGAAATTTTTTAGCGAAAAAGCAAGAAAAAGCTCTTGCTTGAAACTTTTATGATGATAAACTATTTATTAACTTTATTATTTGGCTGGAATCTTTCAACAAATGTTCACTTTCACAAATTCACCCAAGCTCGATTGAATTGAAAGCCATGCAGCATGTTGATGACGCAGGCTGTCAAAACTCTTGTCGCTCTTGGGCGCGAATAAAGAAACACAGGAATTGATCTTAGCGCAGAAGAAATTTTTACTAAGGCCCCGATCTCTTCAGGCTGTTGTTTTAAAATTAGGCTTCACGATCCGGCTCCAATCAGTTGAGGAAATTTATAACGGTCGCTTATTTATACTAGTATTAGTACTACTATTATACTTTTTTTCATACTATACCAGGACTTTTGTGAATGATGATTTATGTCCATAAATTCTGCTTGTTTTTAACTGTATAACATTGCTCTGTTTGTTATGTTTTAGACGGGAATGGCGCGGACAAGGACTGATCCCAATTGTTCGCAACAGAACGATACGGACGGAGCTGATAAAAAACAGTACTATATCCGTGAAAAAATATACAAAATAAGGGAAATGCTACCGAAGGTTATAAAGGAGTTCACGAGTTACAATGTTGATAACTTCAGTTCGTTTAAAAATTTTGTTGAATGGATGCATCATCCGACAGATGCAGCAGCCCTAGGAATTGCAAGGATGCTTTTTGGTTGAGTGGATATTAAATTTATAAAGACATAGAACATAACGACTTATTTTTATAGGCATTGTAATGCTAATTGATATACCCGACGAGAGAGGAGGTGGTATCCTAGATCTTCGGTTTGGGGATTCTAAAGATTGTCACTTCCCATTATTCGATTTTATCCAACCGCTAATTTTTCCAAAAATGGCAGTGGTCTACTTCATTATGTGGCTGGGAGCTCTGGGAATAGCTTTAGGATACAAATATAAGATATCAACGCTAATGTTTATTTGTCCTTATTGGTACATATTTCTTCTCAACAAAGCAGCATGGAATAACCATAGTTACTTGTATGGACTATGTGGCACACTACTATTTTTCACAAGTGCTAACAAGTTTTGGTAAGAGGTACAATATATAGCGACCCGTTTTTATTTTTCTGATTGCAGCTATATTACAGCTCATTGGACTATCGCAATTCAAAACGCGAAGATGCAGTTGTCCCATATTGGAATTATTTCATCATCAAATTTCAGTTTTTTACCCTTTATTTCTTAGCAGGAGTAAAAAAAATGTCCACAGAGTGGTTATCTGGCTATGCAATGACGAATCTGGGCTATCATTGGGTGTTTACACCTTTTCGATATGTACTCGGCGTAGAGATGACTGAGTTACTCATAATTCATTGGTTTGGAGCTATTTTCGATTTAACCATTGCATTCTTTCTAATCTGGGAGAAGACGAGACTGCCAGCCACACCATTTGCAATTATGTTTCACTTGATGAACTCAAGATTGTTCTCAATAGGTAGTCACATTAATTTGAAAATATTAACATACATTAATATGTTTTGTATCAAGGAATGTTCCCGTGGCTGTGTCTAGCAGAGTTACCACTCTTTTATAATGCCAGTTGGCCACGAATCATTTGGAAAATGTTGACCACAAACAAACAACAAAAGGACGATTTGAAGAAACATGAATCAGAGTCGTATAACACTGAGCCGATAGAATCTACCGGAAAATGCAAACAAATTGGAGACAACCAGGAAATACGTCTTCGAAAGCCTATCTCGGAAGAAAAAGAATATCCCAAAGTAATGTTAGAAAAAGAAAATTCTTCAAATTCGAAAATAAGCGCACAATCAGTTTTCAACGTCATAATTATACTAATTTATTGTGGAATTCAATTGTTCTTACCATTTTCACATTTCATTACAAAAGGATACAATAATTGGACTAATGGCCTCTATGGATATTCCTGGGACATGATGGTACATTCGTACGATACAATTTTAACCTCCATCAAGGTTATAGATAATGACAGTGGACAAGAGCACTACTTGGAACCGTATGCATTTACAGACTTCGATCGATGGACAAAGCATGCAGACATGGCTCTCCAGTATGCCAAATGTATACAACGAAATTTAAAACAGGATGTTCTTAATAATCCGAATACTGTTTTGACTTCAACAAACTTATCAATTTATTTCGATATATGGTGTTCTATGAATGGTAGGTTTCAGCAGCGTGTTTTTGATCCAAGGGTAGATCTTCTGAAAGCAAAGTGGTCACCTTTTGAAAATACGAAATGGACATTGCCTCTACTTAATGAACTTACTGAAATGCGACCACGATTAGACAAGATTACGCAGGACGTGTTGTCTTGGGGCAACTATACGGACGTTTTATTTATTGCGGACTTTCCTGGATTAGAAATGGAAAATTTTATATCACCTGATTTGGGTAACGTGAGCCTTACTGTACTTCAAGGTGCTATACGAATGCGAATAGAAGGAAACAACGAAACTTATGAGGAAGCAATCGGAGCGGGTCAAAGTGTCCCGGTTACAGCAGGCATAATACATAAAATAAACACTATAAGCGAAATCCCCTCATGCTACATGTATACATATGTCAATAATACTATGGTTGCATTGAAAATTGAAGTAGGGCGTCCTGACAGCAATGACCCGATTCTTCCTCTTTGGGAAGAGTTCACAGAGCGGGCGATGAATTACGGATTCTTTATTGCGCATATATTAAACTCTATACTGTTTTTACTCTTCGACCATCCTCTGGCAAGACGAGTTAGAGACAGATCATAAACTAGTCATAAAAAAGCTTGAGAAGCTTCACAATAATTTGTTGATTCATTTATGAGCATTAAACAGGAAAGGTTTATGTGGTTACTATAATAAAACTGTTTCCTGTTTAATTGTCACGTCATTCAATAACATATATTTTCTTAAAATTTACAAATGTAGTTATCTAACGATGATTTATATGTACTTATAAAATTATTATCATATCTAAATGTAACATTTATGGTTTACACAATTTTGTACAATTTGTATGATGCTAAGATGTATACATCATCGAAAATATATAATATATAAAAAATAAAATTTTAAAACAAATAACAATTTTTTTCGTATACTACTAATCTTAACACTCTTGTTCGTTAACCTGCACTTTGTTCTGGGTTTCCCACAGTTTGGTATAGAGTCCATTTAGTTTTAGTAATTCTGAATGTGTTCCTCTTTCAATTACCCTTCCATGGTCGAGTACAAGGATCTCATCCGCATCCATGACAGTTGATAGCCGGTGAGCAATACATATACTAGTTCGACCCTCAGTTGCCCTTTCTAGAGCTTGTAATATGTGCTAAAATTGAGGAAAATGTAACATGATAACAAATTATGATGTATGTTCAAACTTGGAATTTTTCCATACATGCTCGGTAATGGAGTCCAGACTGCTAGTTGCTTCATCAAAGATAAGAATTGGTGAATTTTTCAAAATAGCTCTAGCTATAGCAACTCGTTGTTTTTCGCCTCCCGACAGTTTCAGACCACGTTCACCTACTTGGGTTTCATATCCTTTTGGCCAATGTATAATACTTTCATGCAAATCAGCCATTTTTGCGGCTTTTTCAACGTCGCTTTGGATTTTCGTCAAATCACCATAATGAAGATTATGTCGGATTGTGTCGTGGAATAAAACAGCATCCTAAATAAATGAAACTTGGAAATAAAATCTGACCACTAAGTTATCACAATTACTACAACCTGTGGGACAATTGCTATTGCTTTGCGCAAGCTTTCTACGTTTACTTCTTTGATATTTTGTCCACCAATTAAAATTTCACCTGATGTTGGCTCAAAGAATCTGTACAACAGACGTACCATAGATGATTTGCCAGATCCGGAGCCACCAACAAAACCAATTTTCTTTCCAGATGGAATGGAAAACGTCAGATTGTTAAATATTGGTTTGCCATTCTCGTATTGAAAACAAACGTCTTTGAATTCTATAGATGCGGTTTCAGGCCCCACAGCAAGATTTGGAGCTGATACCTTATTGGTTATGCTTGATTCCACATTCATTAAAGTAAACATTGATCGCATATCAATGAGCGCTTGCCGTACTTCTCGATATACACTGCCAAGGAAACCAAGTGGAATGGACAGTTGGAAGAGTAATCCGTTTACCATTACTAAATCACCAACTGTTAAATTTCCTTTTGCAATTTCATTTGCGGCTAAGATCATGATTGTACTCAGGGCAGCACTGAAAATCGCATTTTGACCGAAATTCAATAACGCCAAACTGGAACTTGTCTTAAGACTTGCTGCTTCATATTTTTTGAGAACATTATCATATCTTGTTGTTTCGTATTTCTCATTATTGAATAATTTCACAGTTTCATAATTGATTAATGAATCAACAGCCTTATTTCCAGCTTCATTTTCAGCCTGGTTCATATAAACACGGAATTTTGTTCGCCATTGCGTTACACCTAGCGTATAAGCTGCATAAACTCCTACGCATCCCATTGAAACTCCAGCGAAAGCTAAACCGCACTAATTTATGTTTTTATTTTCATTGAATTTTTTATATTAAAGATTTTTAGAAAATGATCCCACCTTGACTCCAAGTACAGTCGAGACTAAAGCTAGTTCGAAAATTGTTGGGACAACGTTGAACACCATAGCTGATAAAACAAAATTTATTCCACGAGAACCTCTATCTATGGTCTAAAATAGCAACCATGATTATAGCTTATAGTATGATTATTTATTTATTACACTTTGAGAAGTTCGATACCTTGGATAGAGCTCCTGTTTGTTTGTTCAAGTGGAATGCTAAATCTAAATTGTGTAAATGAAGAAATACATTCGTTGCTATTTTTCTTATAGAGTGTTGCGCCACCCGTGCAAAAACAGCATTTCTAAGCTCGTTAAAACCAGCAGCACCAGCCCGAGCAATACCATCTAAAATATATGTGGTATTATTCTTATTCTACTCAAAGTTCAAATTATTTACAGCCCATAAGCATAGAGAGAGTAACTGCAGTTATTGTCTCCGGTGTTGAACTCAAACTTAGCGCTCCTAAACTGTCTACAGCACCCTTGAATAAGAACGGTACGAAAACATTTGTAACTTTAGCGCCGATCAAAAGGCCAAGTGATATCATAACTCTATAAGTATAAAGTGTTAACCTTACGTCAAATAGTGATTTAAATTTAAAATTTCACCTTTTTCTGATCATAGAATCATCTTTAGGCCAAATATATGCCATCATAGCCTTCAGCATATCCTGTGACGTTACTTCAGGAGCGTTAAGACCAGTTATTGTCTCTCTAGCTATAGATGAAGCGCCTGGGTGAAAACAATGTCGTACAAACTGCCGTGGACCTAAGGAATTACTATATAAACGTAATATCCTTAACGGTCACACAGCAAACCATAAAATACACCTATCCATGTAGGAAATGAGTGTCGGTTTTGGCGAATAGAAACAGTTTGAGTGCATTTTGTCGTTTAAATTAACAATTTTACTGTAGAAGAATGCGAATTAGTTGGGATAGTAACGAAAGTCGTGTAAAAAGAATGAATCTCCGATTGAACAGTTACCACAAATGATGGTACAAAGATAACTTACGAAGTTTTGTAAATTAAACAGCCATCTATTTAACTTTTTTCTTTAAACATATTTCTCACGATGTCTTCATTGGATGAGTTCCCTGTAAATGTTAGCGAAAATCTAAGGTTACCTTTTTTGTCCCGATGCTTCCCAAAAACGTTTCCCAATATGTTTGAGCCCAAGGGAATATGATTTTTCGGTTTGTCATTTTGATCCTCCTTTGAAACTCCGGTAGATTGTGAAGCCAAAAACTGAAAATCATTTGGAAAAGGATGTGTGACATTAAAAAAATGTTTTAATTATTACAAAAATTTATTCATACAATCTTTCATATGTATAATACACTCTACTAAATAGTCTACCACTACTCTTCCACTAGCAGATCTATGTTCTAGCTTCTTCATAGAATCAATTGCTTGAGCGTATTCTAAGATCTTAAATTCCAAAAAGGACTTAGCTAAAGTGTTTACATTGTGAAGCAAAATTTCACTACCGAAAGCTACTTGATTTAAGACATTCGGAAAATACGAACATTCTACAAATAAGATATATAAAACTATTACTAAATTATGTGAGAAACCATCGTGTAAATGAACAAACATTTGTGCGTCTAATTGATGGTCCCGTATGAACTTAAATTTGTTTTTGTGTATTATTATGCTTAGTTCCTTGTTTAATCGAGAAAATTGTTCGATATCTTGCAAGGTAAACATAAAGTATTCATGATTGTTATTAGGAATGAAGAATCCATATTCAACTAAAAGTTTCAAATTTGAATATTTTCCATAACTGATAAAAATTTGTTGATATTTTTTATATTTGTGCTTCGTATACAACTCATAAAATATTGGTTCGCCTTGTTGTTGTTTTTCCTTCAGCTTCGATAAGGGAGCAGATATTCTGACTTCAGTATCAGCTCTATCGGAATGGTTAAATAAATCTAGAAACGGCGCCAGAGCTAAATTAACCGAACTATTGAGCATTTGATGGAAGAAACTATCACCGATCACAATTTCTTGAACTACCTTTGGATCAATGAAAACACATCTTGAATTAACAGCAAAGAAACTCCACTTGAAATCAGATACTTTGAACACATCAGAGAAAGATTTTGCGCAGCAATTGCATTTGAACGTTTCGAATGCGCTGCTCAAGACAGAATAACTCGTTCTTATTATATCATTTTGTAATAATATGAGTTTCAAAATATCATCTGGTATAATATGTAATTCATCTTTATTACAGAAGTAAGGATTTGTGAATTCTTCTGGTATTGATTCCAAGTAAGCATTGTGCGGTGAGTTCCCTAAGTGTCTGTGAAAAAGAATGTATAGGGATAAAACCGCTTGAAAATTTATTTGATTTCGTAGTTTAAGCGAGGCTGGTCGCATAAAATTTTTAAACAGCATGTCTTCCTCTAATGTTTTCAAAGTTATAAGACTGTCAACAGGTAGTCTAATAAGAATATCGCCTTTCTGAACAGATTTCTTTGACAACAGACCTCTACCTGTATTTTGAAATATTTTTGGGGTTAAACGAGTGTCGTTTGACCATCCAAATGAACCTAAATGCTTAAATAAGTTAATAATGACTGCATGACTTTTTAAGTTCATGCTTTCTTCCAGAAGTTTTCTTTTTTTAGCCCGTTCTCGTCGCCCCATGTTTGTTCGAATTATTGTAATTTTAAAAATTAAGGTATAATAGCACAATAAGAGTTTTGTTACATAATAACGACGACTTTGTACTGGTTTTATCTGCTACTATGCTTATCTTTCTGAAAGAAAAACAATTGTGAGCCTCACTGAAGTATGATATATGCCTCAAAATATTGATGACAAAAGGATTTTACCCTATTTAGGTCACAAAGTGGTTTAACAACTAGCTAGTGTTCTGCAGCAACTTACTCGTTTCGCCACCTGATGATAATTGCTCCTATAACCAAATCTTTGCACTTTTGTACATACACTGTAATTTCTAGCAAATTTCTGAATTGTTATGAAATTATTCAAATATCCATGTTTTATAAAACTTGTGATGCTAGCCATTTTTCCCACCAGTACACCACCGAAGTTGGCAAATGGAGAACAATTTTGACATTTTATCAGGGGATGTCAAGACAGCAAGTGTCATTTTGACATTTTAGCAGTGCTACCAATTTGCAAACGAAAAAGATTCTTGAGCAGCCTGGTTCGCCATTCTTTCGTATAACAGTTGTAAACAACTTCGCTGAGAATTTTTCGTGTTTCCAGCACTTAAATGTTATTGATAGAAAAACTCATTTAGAATTTATATCAGCTTGCAATAAATATGTTTTCCTTTATCATATAATTTGATACATTGCTTCGTTAGGATATAATATACACATAATTTAAATAATATTACTCTCATGGACTCCCTATGCTTTGTGACAGATTAAAAACTTTAAGTTACTCAAGTAAATCAACTATCTAGAGCGGAAAGAATTTATAAAATTTACTATTCTTCCGACAAAAGTGTCGTTTTGTGGTTTCGAATCAATAGTTTCCTTCTCTTTTTCATCTAATTTACTGGATTTAATTTCTACATCATCAGATTCCTTGATAGATGTTTTATCTACAATAGGTGCAGCTTTGGAAGTGCCAACCGTTGATGCATCTACGAATAGAAAGCTTAAAAACATGTAGATAGTTAAAAACCTTAAAAGATTACCTGTTTCTCGTTTTGTATATGCAGTTGACTTAGAAGAGCGAGGTGTTTTTGTGGGAGTCTGAGACGTTTCAAGATCGTTTATTGTCAATAACGCAGAGAGAAGTCCATTGAGTTCCTTCAAATGCATAAATTTAGATCCTGTTGCAGTTGATGAACTTGTACCTCTTCCACAGTATCTGTCAGAAATTTAAAGTTTTAATTTAAGTTTAACTTTGGAAGGATATGTATGATATGTATTCAAATATTGATTATATTACAGCGATAGTTAAAGGTTTGCGTTTGAATGCGTTACATCACCATTTAAAATTTTATCTGATGTCGACAAACGGTCTATTCGGAAATTCCTTGAATCAAATCGGTCTTGGCGCCAATCCCTGACGAAAGACCGACCAGCCACAAACCTGTCATATTTAATATTTTTGGAACATATGACTAAATAGGTCTGCTCACGTACTTCCTCGGAATATATTGCAATATGTTTCGAGCACGAAATTGGCGCTTTTGTACTCGCTCCAAAAATTGTTTTGAGAGAGTTTGACGAAAAGTTAGATGTTACTCGAGAAATTTGCCCCAGTATCTTGAGGCTACTAGGAAGGAAAACGCGGTTCATTTGGCATTTTGTTTATATTCGCTTATGAAGTTGCTCGAGGTTACTGAAATGTGTTTTTGCACTTTTTGAGTAACGAAAGAGAACTTAGAAAAACCCTCTCAAATTGCTCATTTACAGCCGAGTAAACTCTATTAAACTAATATGTTTGTGACTTGACACTTGTTAAAACCATTTTAATGCAATTTGTCTACATTCCTTTCAATTATTTCTAACTAGTTTTATTAGCTTTTGTAATATTCCGTGTTTATAAAATATGGGGGATGGTGAAAGGGATAACAATTGAGGAAAGACTTGGCAACAGACGTTGATTTACAATAATCCTTTTCTTGAAATTAAATCTTGCCAAAGTTTATTTTGTTGGCGTAAGTCAAATTATTTTCGTTGTATTTTTATAATTAATTTTTGTTTTTTAAAAAATTGTAGCTAATTTGTAAAATTTAATTCATCTCCATCAATACAAGTATCAACAAGTGAGATTCTGTGATTCAACACACTGCTTGCGAAGCTCTGATTTTTGGCCAGAAAGATCAGTAGCGTCAGTGAATATGAATTTTGTAGCTAACAAGTTTTTGTAAAAATGAAAATGTATTTTATTAGAATGAATTTTTGATCAGTTGCAAGTCAACATAGAAACAATGCAAGAATCTTTAAATAATATTGAAATATTGCCAAACAATTGGACAGCACATAACACGAGTAATTTCTTATTTAGATTTATAACATTTCAATCATTGGCGTTGAATTATTAATTCGATCGCAATTATGTTTGAATTGATATGTGGTGCCAAAGTACACGTGTATCAGCACACTTTTGGCACCTTACGTTTTGAGTAAATTGAGCCGAATGAGACGTAAACAACAGGCGCCTACAACCACTTGATCTCTGATCTTCTAGATCCAATACAAATTGTTTGGTAGAGTCTTTATTCACTTTGGTTCGTTTGAAAAGTACTGAAGCTTATCCTATTTGAATGTGAGGAATATGTTTTATAAATACAACAAGTCGCTGAAAAATGTAATTAATGTTATAAAGCTTAAATTATATCACAAGCAAAGAAACAAAAGAATATTCGCGCTTCCTTTTGTTAAACTCAGAACAAATTTAAATCTAGAGTGAATCTTTAGGCATCTAGAATCATTTCCTTGAATTCAAAGGGAAACAAAATTGTTTTTTCCGGAATGCAAAGCATGTGAAAAGGAAATGAAATGAATGTGAAAATAATTAATATATTATAAAAGAAAAAATTACATTAATTCTTTGTTATTTATACAAAGTCTTAAAATAATTAAGTTATAAGAACCCGCCAAAGGCTGTGCGAGTTCAGGGAAAACAAATTTTCTACAGCAACTTTTGGACGAGACGACGCTACTGATGTCTGCCAACAAACAATTATAGAAATACTAAAATTTGTTCTTAAACAATACAAATGTATGATATATTCAAAGTATTTTTTGCAAAAAATAGATTTTCAAAATCTTAAGAAATTTTCAATCGAAGAAGTTAGTATCGTCGGGAAGTTTATCTTTGAAAGAGACATTGGAAAGAAAGTGTGTAAAATGTAATTTTGAAAATGTTGAAACAAATCTTTAGTTGTTAATTTAAATTAAATTATATTGTACAAAGTGATAATCAAACTTGAGGAAAGACTGTATGTAATTAGTAAAAGAGTGTTTTTCAAAACGTTTTCTAATTGAAACAACAGCCAAAAATTAATGGTGTGTTCAAATATTTGTTAACAAAATTAAAAATAATGACGCAAGAAGACTGCTTGGAATACAGCCATCAGACAATCAATTCCGCAAATGATCAAAACAATGACGATGTATCGATTGGATCTAAAAATACATCGAATGTTAATCAAACAATTAGCACGAATTGTGATGATTTTGTTGTATCTAATCAAATAGAATCTTTTAATAAACCATTTGATGCTGTTGCTGAAGTACAAGTTCAAGATAAAGTGCTTGAAGTGAATGAACTAAAATCCTTAGCAAAAACTAGTTCAATAACGGAAAAACTGGAGATAAACGAACCAGAGACGGAAATGATTGTACAAAAGAAATCTAGTGAAAATGAACCAGAAAATAGTCAAAGGACTCAGTTAGAAAATCGAAATAGTGAAAACAATTCAAAAGTGAGAATAGCTAGTGAACAAAATCAGCAACCCTCAAAATCAGTACCACCAATCGATGATGATTTTGACGATCCAATAGCACGATTGAATGCTCTGCGAGCTGATATATCAAGGGCTCTCAAAGAAGTGAAAGAAGTTATAGAAAAGCATGCAGCAGTGAAACAAGATCCTGTTGCATTTAAGTTTGTAAGAAGAAAGCCAAAACGTGTCCTGACATTTGAGGAAGAAGACCATATCGAAGTTGAAGTAAAACCTACTGAAGAAAGTAGTCAAGATGTTAGTGTTGAACAAAAAGAAATTGTTGAAAGTACTTCTTCCGAATGTGAACGAAAGCCTGAAAGTGAGGAATCGAAATTGAAGACAGTTGAAAAGGACACAAAGGAGGAAATTGATATTGCCAAAACTGAAGTTGAAGTTATAACTGATTCAAGTGTCGCAAATGTATCAATTAGTGTTGAAAACAACACACAAAATGAGAAAAATGAAGTTATTGAACCGTCTTTAATACCACAAATCAAGGAAACCGAGTCGCATCCACCACCAAGGATAAGTCCCGAATCTAGTAACATCATCCAAGAAAAAGTAGGTGAAGTACAAGATAATAAAAATACATCAAAGATCACAGTAGAATGTGATAAATCAGCATCAAATGAATTAATCAGTGAAGAAAATAGATTAGAAAAAAGTTCTGTTAATGAAACTGCGACCCAATTTCGCCCACGAAGGTCTTCGTTAAAATCAAGTCAGGGTGAAAACGAAATTTCTAGCAGTTCAATAGACAAGACTGATGCAAAATCAGTATCATCACTAAATAACTTATCGAACGATCTAAATGTATCTATTATCTCAACTGAAACACCTGCAAGTGATGTTAGTGGTGATAATCAAGCGCCAAGTATCAAGCCATTAGATGCCAAATCCGTGCCAAATACTGTGACAATCTGTGATAAGGAAAGTGAATCAAAACGCCCAAGTATTGATGATATCATACCTCAAGCAGAGCAAATAAACTCACAATCAACACCACAAATCGATCATAGTGTTACTACAAGCGAAACAGTTAAGGTTGAAAAACCAAGTTCCGAGAATAGTATTAACGAAACAGCAGTTGGGAGTGATAGTGATTTGGTAACAATGACTAAAGTTCCTGATCCAGTTAAGCCAGTAGAGCCAGTTGCAGATGTGGATAAGAAAAAATTAATAATAGAACAAAATGATGAAAATCAAAATAGTTGCAAGGAAAGAAAATCAAAACACAAAATTCAAAGTAATAAATCAAAAATTCAAAATGGGTTATTGGTGACAAAAATGTATCCGGAAATTAATAAGTTGAACAAAATCTCACAAGAACCAAAAATTACTTCATCACAAGCTGCTGAAATATCAGAAAAGCCGGAAACAGAAACGCAATTGTTACTAGAGCCGTTAGTAGTTGTTCCGTCATCTGAGGTCAAGAGTGGTGATGATGTGTCTGATGTGTCTAGCAATAATCATGTTTCAGAAGAAGAAACGAAATCTGTCGTCGAAGGAACAGAAGCAAGTGGTGATGGTGAAGTTACACAAGAAAACGCTGAATCAGCCGAAGGAGCCGAAGGAGCCAAAAGTAAGACACGCAAATCGAAAAGTAAGAAATCAAAACTCAGGAAGAAAGTTGTTATCAAACGTCTTGCAAGAAAACTTTCTAAAGATAATTCCGTCGATGAAAAAGCTGACGAACCAGAGAACATTGAAAAGGAGGTTGAACCCATTGTTGACGTATCTTCTGATGAGGAAGAGCCACAAATCACCTTGAAACCAATTATAAAACCACGTGGATATGAAGTAGGAGATATTGTTATGTATGCAGATCGAGTTAGGAGAGCAATCAAATGGAAAAAAGCCACTGTAGTGGAAAGGATCACCAGCATATCATATAAGTTAGAGTACGAAGGACAGCAGAAACCAGCGCATGTTAGCTACATTAAGAAGTATACCGATAAAAAGGTTCAATTTGGAGGAAAGGAATATTTAGAAATCGATTATGCCCAGGAAGAAGAGGAAGAAGTCGAAGAGAAACCCTACAACATTTGGGCGAGAGTATGAATTAATGTTTATTTAATTTTGTGTAAGAGTATTTTAATTTTATGACAATGTTCCATTTAGTGTAAAGAATATATTTTCCAATTTATAATTCGAAAATAAAGTACTTGTTGTATTTTATAAATTTCACTTGTTTTATTACTCAATCAAAGTATAATCAAAGTACTTAGAGTCAAAATTGGAACTATTATTCATGAAATCAAGCCCTTAGATAATTAGATTGATTCATCTTAAACTTATAAGGACTTTGTAATTTTGTGACTCATTCCAAAATTAATGGCATTTCAACTATCGTAAACATTAACATAATTTTGGCATACATCCTGAACGATATTTACACCTCTTCATTAGGTGTTCATGACTTCACTTGAGATTATTTTCGGATTGAATAAGCAACAGCGTAATAACTTTCTGAAAGTGTCATTGCTTTGATGATGTAAGAAAAGTCTTGAGAAAACTTAGAACAGAAACGTTGTGAGTGATTCAATTAGAACTTCCGCAACGGAAATACTTTTCAAACAACGCTTGGGTTATAATTGGCAACAATTTAGGAAGAAAACTGATTCCCTTTAGAAACAAGAAACAGGTAGATGTTCGTCCCACTTATGAAAAATACTCCCACAACATATGTATATCACGTACCACTTTAAGTTGGATTTTATTAATCAAGTGCGAGGTTTTCCAGAAAATATGTTTACATTATCCTCTCAGCCTTGAGCTCTCCCAAAATAGAACATTTATGAACGAAAACAATATTTGACTTCGCCCCAAATGAATTAATTCAGTTAAAATTTTGGACACGACTGTGGGGAAATTTTGTTACTGAAAAACAGCACGAAACTTTGGTGAGAAGAAAATATATAATGGAACTTATTATTTATGACGCTTTTACTTAATAAACCTGTTGCTGAGCTAATGACAGATATGATGTGACCAAAAGCACATTTAATGCTGGGAAGACCCCATTTTTTATATGAAAATCACGAGCTATAACTATACTTTACTATTTATATTTACCTAATAATGAAGAAAGACAATATTATACCCTAGTGTTAGAATTTTCCTTCATGATTTGATCTAGACTTGAGAATATTATTGAAGTTTTATTCGGGCTACAAAATTGTCCATTCATCTTAGCCGTGTTAGGCCTCATGATTATCTGTGCTGACGTACGTTTCATAAGCGGTAAACAGTAAATAAATAAAATTAATCCAGGCATGTGATCAGATGTCGTTCAACATAATTTTCGAAACACGTTTCCTGGACAAGACAACATAGATATTTTTCAGTTGCTACAGGCAAAAGTAAGGAAGTAGTGTCAACGAATTGAAAAATTTAGAGAAATTTCTTGCAAAACGTTAGGTAAACTCAAGCTTTTGAAAAGTAAAAAAAAAACAAAGAGATGTAAATGTTTTTATAAAAATATTTCTTTAGGCTGCTGCCCCTAAAAACAATAAAGTTTAATATTGTAGTGAAACTCGAGAGTTATTTTCAAAATTTTATTTGTTGTTCACGTTTTATCCTCAAGGAATTTAAGATAATTTCTTCATTGTTTTGCTACAGAATGACAGGCCACGATATTTTATTTTATTCGCGTCTCGTTTACTTTACTTTAAAAATACGTTTCAATGAAATGGAAGAAATTGTGTCATTTTTGAGACGTCTTCACAGGTAGAACAAAATACTTACTACACCTTTAGATAAATGTTATTACGTGCAAATATCAAAGTATTGACATGCTACTGGGGCTTCTAAACGTGCGAAGATGTCACGAAAATGTGTGGCTTTAAAACCAATACATTTCAGGTTATTACTTTGAACTTAGTATAGGTCAGAAAAAGGTGTTTATTTTGGTTGGCAACGAACACGAATCGCCTAAAATTTCTTGGGCATAATCCAAAAATCTGTAATAGATTTAAATTAAGATATAGAATATAGGAAGATTCATAAATATTATCTCTAAGGATATATGGAATATACAAAGTGATATGGAATAAAGCCAATTCGATTCGTGGTTCCGAGCCTTTTATTAGACTTTACAAATGTTCCACAATCGACTACCGTCAGTGAATTTCGCAAACGACATGGAAATTTTCCAAGACAAATATTGCCAGTTGGGTGCCAAAAGTAATTAATTTGGTGCGTTAAAGGTTTTTGAAACAAATCAAGGAACAAACATAAAATAAAACATCAAAAATATTTACTTGTAAGACAATTAAACCTTTGTTTTTTTTTGGATTTTGGGAAATGACATTTTCGAAAAGAGCAACTCATTCATCCTAAACGTGAAACAATCTTTTTGCTGATGATGTGCAAATTTGGATACGTAGCAGTCTATCTGATATTAATTCTACAACGTGAATACTAGAATTTGTATTTTTAGAAAGATATTTAAATCTATTTCCAGCCAATTTTAATTGAAATAAAATTTAAAATAGATCTCAGAACCTTTTGATTCGTTCTCCTGAATCAGAAGCATATATATTTTCATAAATCAACAACCGTGCAAAAATATCAACACACGTTTTATAAATGGAAATTGTTTACATTTTTATGTTTAGTTTTTTCTCCTTTATGCGCGAATGGACATATTTTAGTTTTATTCATCAATAAATAAGAATTTTTCGCAAATTTTACGTAATTGCTATGTTTTTTCAACGATATCCAACGTGCCAATTGCGTGATAAATCGGCAGAAGCTTAACATAATATTCCAGAATAAAGATGCACTATGGTTCCAGTTATTTGAGAAATGTTGAAAAAGTTATTTTGAGAATTTGTAGTAAAATTTAGTAAACATCTAAAAAACAATTCCCAAAAAATGTAATTTCACGGGCATCTTCCAATGTATAACTATATTTATCTTCAATAGGAGACCTTCACTTTGTAAACATTAGCTAACGAATCAATCTGAATTGAATACATCATAACAACCAGCAATATAAAATATAAGTTTCCCGTCACTAATGGGGCGGAAAAGTCATAACGCATTCATATCCCACTTTTCATGTTCAAACCATTGAAAATTTAAAACATAAAATCATCTTCATTCTGAAATTTTTAAGTTTTACGTAATTTTCAAGTTTATGGCAAAGGCGCCTGCCAATTTAAATTGCTTGTGTAAAATTTTAAGTATGAAATAAATTCCTCAGTCTGTACAAATTTTTAATTTTATTTCTTTGGACTGAATGACTCTTTTGAACTGTGATTGACAGGTTTAAACCATATTTTGTTCTTAAAGAAAAATCTAAAACACAAATTTCGACAATAATTCCGTCAATACTCAATGTCAATAATGTTCAGACACCAAATTAGCCAATCATACATTTTGGAACCTTCAGAAATAATCTCCCAAAAGCATATACAGGACACATGTTTGGAGATAAAAAAATTAAAGCTTGACCAGAAAGTATGACGAGAAGCATCAATTAGCGTCATAGATACGAACGAATTTATTTGATACAAATCGAAGTACGTGACTGATCAGGGAAATTTTTTAGGTATGAGTCGTGTACCTAGACGGGGTCAACTCAAAAAGATAAGGGTTTGGCATAATTAAAATGCTTCTTCGTTTCGTGTTTTGGCTTCATTCGTTTTATATATCTCATTGAAACTTACATTCATTTCATTCATGGTCAATCTTGACTCGGGACAATGGTACTTGAAATTTGCTACCGAAAGGATTTTCACTTATTCAACTTGGCCCAAAAATCATAAGATAAAATTAAATTTAATTGAGAAATTCAAAAGTATTCAAGGTGAATAATAGAATAAAACATTTTTAAAATGAAATTCCTCTGAGACCAACAATTGTACTTGAATTCTGAACAAAAGTGTGCATCCATTCAACACATTGCAACGGAATTGACCTCATACGAGTGGTATGCATCAATAGTGCCAAGTTCTAGAAATATGCGATGCAGTTTTTTGATGCACCCCCAATTTTAACAAGAAACGTCAATCTTTCATACTGTTTTAAAAATCTGGTTTTATCCATGCTCACTACTTTAAAGGCAAAAATAAAAACAGGGATTTTCTTCGTCATTTCTAAAATGAGTTTTGAGGGAGAAATTAAACACTATTGGAACTTACATTACATGAAGAAAGCAGAAGCTATTAGAAATATTTCAAACACTGTTACTGCAATCCGAAAGGTTTCATGCATACATTTGAAGAACACTTGTTATTGAAAGCCAATTTAGGTTGAAAGTAAGTAAGCAAATTCAGGTTATCTTATCTTATTTTGATTACATTAGAAAGGAATCTGTTCTTCTGAAAGTGCCGAACGAGGTTAATAAATAAAATTCAATAAAATTTCAATTTTTTCACTTGGGTGCATGTTTCGTCTTCAATATATTTTTGGTGCAAATATACATTACCTAAAAAACATCTTTTTCGTTTTATTTAACATACAAGTGTAAATATATAGTATATAAATAACACATATGTAACTAACAAACAATGAATACAGAGGAATAATGTTTTTTATGTATTATGTAAATATGAGTTGGTTCCAATGTACAAATCTCTGCTCAGGGAAGAGACAAAAGTTTCAAATAAAAATAAGTTTCTTGTATATCTTTATTTAAACTTCATTTATATATTAAATTTATCACGGTTTTAATTCAATTATCTCACGAATCATGAATAATAAGATGTTGGTTCTTGAACATCATTAGTTAGTAGAGTCTGAATATATTAAAATTTTATAGCTATGATATACTTTATATCCCTCCGTTATTGACTTACATAAGTCTTGTTTTGTATCGAACAAGAGGAGTTGATTGTTTTGTTTCAAGAAATAATTAATTTCAAATCAAATAGCTAATCTATATAAGAAAAAACATATTTATATTCATAAGGCTCTAAGTATTTTCACCTTTTAGGTTTTTCATTACGGTATGTTTTCTTATTTTTGATTTATATTCTTCTTTCTCTACCATAGAAGCAGAAAACTAAATATAATCGTTATAACTATCTTAGTTCGAACATGTGGTAATGATAACGTCATCATTATTGAAACAAACAAAATTTTAATTACAATAGTGTTTTGTAAGTAAGTAACATAAGAATAACATAAAATGAATACTTTTCTTTTGACTTTTAATTCGACGAAGGAAATAAGAACAAAAAATCTTGCACGGTAATAGAATAATATTATTTTAATTTTATGTTATTTATTTTTTCTATTGATGTAATCATTTTGAAATAAAATAATTTAATAAATTAAATAGAATCGAATTTCAAGATTTTTATTTTACTATGATGATTTTTTATTCAGTACTAATTAAATTCTTATTATTAGGTACGCTATCAGCGATTGCATCGTTATAATTAACAAGTTGTAACTTTGATACAACTGTAGCTTCAAAGTTCTGTAGCATCGTTTAAAAGATGTGTTAGTTCTTTTGTATGTTGCGCTTTTGATCCTGTTGCTGTCGATGCACCACACGCACGTCCGACATAGCTGCGCCAGTAAATGTTACCAATATCGAGTGGATTGGGGAATAAAAATAAAAAAAATGATTAATTTATAAAATATTACGTTTAGGCAGTGTTACTTATATGTTTCAACTAGTAAATTTATTGATGTTAAACATAATAACTTAATAACAGAACAAGTACTTTAATTTAAATGCAATTAAAACCGTTAAACAATTAAGACACAGACAACAATCATGCTTTACTGAAGAAGTAAACTAATATTCACATAAAAATATTTTTACAATCATGAATATGGTAAAATTGAATTTTATTTTTGTGAGATTAGTTTACAGATAAATCATAAAAAATTTTATATTTGGTATGCGTATACACATGGTTTTGTCTAATGCATTTATAAAGAAAGAATGAAAACATATATAGAATTGATGTTTGGCAATACACGAATCAAATCAATAATTTATTGATTAACCTCGTTCACGTGTGTTTATTTTACATTTGTCATTATTAAAACTTTGAAAATGCTCAGAAAGTTAAATATTTGAAGATTAAAGCGTGGTTTTCTGTAAGTACATATATCCCCTGACGCTTGCACTTGGAGTTCGTTCCAACAGAATGGGTCCAACGTTAAAAAGAACATTGTACATTATATTAACTAATTAGTGGACGTGATAACGTAAAATGAGCGCAAATGTATTATTGTATTTCTGTTCAGGTTCCTAACTAATGATACAAAACTACAAGAATGGAACCAGATTAGTTTATGATGTATGAGCGCACGCTAAGTTATGGATATTTATTGAACAAACAAGACGTGCACAGAGCAAAACTTAAAATGAAAATATTTTAAAAGGAATATTTTATAATATGTTGGCTGTTTATATACATGTCTATGACAAGTCGATAAGTATAAATAAATATAACAAATAAGAATGTAAACGAAAATTATGAGAAAAGAGATGATTACAGTAGTTTTCCAAAAAGTGGTCTTCTTCAGTATACACTATGTACCTTGTATTTACAAAAGAGGGACGAGTTATTTGATGAGAAAATAAAAATTATGTTGATACATAGAACTAATTTGAAATTTGGAAATTAGTTACTGTGTTCAAATTTTTAATGAGCAATTTTAAGCTTGCAAAGAAATATAAACTATAAGAAGCCACTAAGAAGTTTACATTAAAACCATGAAAAGCTAAGAACGAACTGAAAAATAAATTTAAGCCTCCTAAGAAAATTTTCATAAATTTTTTAAACCAATTTCATATAAGAATTTTAGCTTTTTTAGGATTTGTGTAATAAACATAGTTGATTAGTTTATGCCAGTTACTCAAAATTATCGTAATTATCGTCATTATCCCACCTAAAGATATAAAGGATTTGATTTTTAATGAATCTATAATACTTTAAAAAAACTAGAGACCCTAGAAATATGAAATGTTCAAGAAATATATTTGAACCTGAAATGAATACGGTGTGTACATACATATTATATTATATTATGAACTTCATCCCAGCTGAATTATTTTTTGATTTACTTTAAATAATACCCATATAATTTGAATAAGTAAATGGCATAAACATGAACAATTAAATGCAAAACGCGCATTTAATTTAAAATTGAAGGAAATTTTGAAAACAAAAGTCAACTTAATTTCAAATCAAATCAATTTCAATTATAAAATCAAATCTCATCGAATAGATATAAATATGGTTTTATGCCCATAAACAATGTTATTGATTTATAGCCCGTCCCTCACCTAAGTCGCCTTCCACGTTTCGAATTAAACGGTCTGGCCGCTTTACCATCCGATGGTCTATTGAAATCATTCAATGTAATAAATGCGTATTTCGGATTAACATCTTTTATATTATCGCTCTTGGTTTCGGAAGGAGGATTTTCAAGATTTTCAACATTTTCGTTTGAAAAGAATCTTTTAAACCACCTTCCATCGGAACCTTGTTCTGATTGGCTAGTAGTAGCAGAGGAGGAAGAATCATTAGCAGTGGTGGATGTACCAGGATTTGTAGTACTAGTAGCATCTTGTCCATCAGAATCTACTATGGGTCTGGAACACAAACAAGCATTTATGGTATTTCGAACGAGTGAGGATATTTTCAGGAATTTTTATTGATTGTTCTTTGCAATTTGAAAATTTTGGTGTTCGTATGTAAATGAAAACAGATGAAAAAATAAAACTACAGAGGTGTTTTATATGAATAAACATAAATTCGGTGAGTGAGAAGTTGTGTTTTGGCCAATTACATAAGTAAATAGCAAAGAACAATTTATCAAATTATGTATCAAAATTTGCCAATTCAACCAAATAATAAATCGAAATGAAGTGTGATTTGCACATTCTTACTTGTGTTTTGGTTTTCGGCACGCAAAACTAAAAAAAAACTCAGAAAACTCTTATAAAAACAAAATATTCAAATGATATTAAACATTCATTAGTTTGTCACAGCTGCTACTTGCGAGCCTACACAAGTCCTATGTTTGAGAAATAAACTTATTTTCATGTTTTGTGACACATTTCGGAAATTAGCTAAGAACATAAATAATTTTATCATCACTTTTAAATAATTTAAAAGAAAACGAATAACTTGTCCATATATTGTTTATATAACTAAATAGTGTTATAAGGAAAAATTATATTTCTTTGATTGTGTTCGGATTCACTGATTTGGACCACAAGTAATTTTAACAGGCAATATTTTTCTTACTGAACCTTTTTAACATTATTTTAATATAAGTTTATTAAAAGTATAAATTATTGAAGCATGCACTTGCAAGGAACATTCAAATGAAAAGCATTTTCTACTAAGAAAATATATAAAAGGAAGAGTGTTGTCTTTAATTTCAATATTGCCTGACAAAATCATGACTAAAGTACAACTGCATGGTCTACAGTCTGATCGTAGTAAATTTAACTGTTTGTAAATGTGAAAAAGAAGAGAACTTGGGATAGATTGCAAAAGGAATACATGAAATGTTCAAGGAGTTACTTTAAGATTTTTTAAGGGTTTATTGGCTGAAGTTTTCGACCATATACATACTATAACTTTGACGTTACATAAATGCATTAGAAGGCATTGTATAATTTCTTCTAAGTACAAGCGCTTGCTGAAAAAATTATTCGCTTAGACGCTTAAGCTTTAGAATGCATAATAAATGAATCTTAAGTTATCGAGCTAAATTTGGTTTTAAGCATATATCCTCTTCTGCTTTAGACTATCATTGTGTACACAAAACATAGGAAATATTCAAAACATGATGATTTCTCTTTGTCAAATGCAAAAACTTTTCTTGTTTAAATTACTATTAAAATAAGTACAAAAGGACGGGAAAAAACTGAATTAATCAATATTCTATGTTGGCTTTCTCCCTTATATGATCTTACCTGAGATTTCTGGATGCATTCAATGCTGTCATAAATCTAGGTTCAATATAAGTCCATGCACCTTGATTTTTATGTTCTTCTTGTGCCCAAACTAGTTCAGCATTTTTGTATTTTTCGCATTCTTTTTTCACTAAATCGAATGGGAACGGTGAAATCTACAAAGACGTTAGTTGAAGCATTTATATAAAGATAAGATTCATTTTCCCAACCTGTTCAACCCTGGCAATTGCAATATCATTTTCGAGTTTTTTGTCAGCACGAGCCTTAGCTAAATCGTAATACACTCGTCCAGTACAGAAGACAAGTTTCTTAACATTGCTGGCGTTTTCAGCAGCTGGACCACGTTCTGGGATAACACGTTGGAATTCGGTATTTTCTTTCATTTCGTCAAAGGAGCTCTTTGCGTCTGGATGACGTAAGAGAGATTTTGGTGTCATCAGAATAAGAGGCTTGCGGAACGGCAAAGCAATCTGTCTTCTTAAAATGTGGAAGTAATTTGCAGGTGTTGAGCAATTAGCCACAATCCAATTGATGTCGTGGAGTTGACGAATTGCAAATTCATCAGATTCTGGAGGGAAATAATCTGGATCATCTGACGACATTTGAAGGAATCGTTCTAAACGAGCTGATGAATGTTCTGGTCCCATTCCTTCCATACCGTGAGGCAAAAGCATTACAAGACCAGATTGACGAACCCATTTGGCTTGTCCGCATGAAATGAATTGATCGATAATACATTGAGCAGTGTTTGCAAAATCACCAAACTGAGCTTCCCATAAGACTAAAGCATTAGGATTGGTCATTGAAAAACCATGTTCAAAACCGAGAACAGCTTAAATTTAAAAAAAGTAAAATATTAATATTTTCCATTTAAGGACTATAGTTTTTCTAATTTACCATATTCAGACAATGAACTATTCGAGACGGAGTATGGAGCTTGGTCGGGATACAAATGGCACAATGGGGTGTAAGTAGCTTTGTCAACAAGTTGGTGATGTAAAACGTGGTGACGATGAGAGAATGTTCCTCTTTCTACGTCTTGACCTGACAGACGAACGTGAATCCCTTCCTTAAGTAACGAACCGAAAGCCATCGCTTCTCCAAGTGCCCAATCAGCGATGCGTTTGTCAACCATATCTTTACGCGCAGCCAGAACTCGCATTAGACCTCTGTCAGAAGACAACAATATGACACATATTTAACACAGAAATTATGACAATCATACTTGTGAATTACGAATTCCGCAGCGTTTGGTGGTGATGAAGAAACTCTGTTTCCAATATGGACTAAAGTTTCTTCCCTTACACCTGTTGGGCTAACTCTCAACGGGTCCTTTCCTTCAAAGAATCCAGACCATGGAGAATCAAGCCAATCTTTGTACTAAATTAGAACCGTTTATGAGCAATACAATAATGAGAATGTGTGAAAAACATCATTGAATACCTTAATATGTGTTTCTTTTTTGGCTAATTCAAAGGCTTCTTCGCAAATTTTATCGTATTTATCAGCAACTGATTTCACATCTTCAGCAGTAACAGTTCCTTCGGCAATCAACTTTTCAGCGTACAGCTGCAAGCCTAGAAATAACAAATCAAAATAGTACAAGAAGCAAAAAATTTCAAAGTGTTGTTTACCATTTTTGTGCTTTCTAATTTTTTGGTACATAAGAGGTTGGGTGAACATCGGTTCATCAATTTCATTGTGTCCATTACGGCGGTATCCTACTAAATCAATAACAACGTCTTTGTGGAAAGTAGCACGCCATTCAGCAGCCACTTTGCACACATGCATCACAGCTTCGGGGTCATCAGCATTCACGTGGAAAATAGGAGCGTTTACAACACGAGCAACATCCGTGCAGTATGGTGAAGATCGTGAATAACGTGGATCAGTCGTGAAACCAATTTGATTATTGCAGACAACATGAATCGTTCCGTGTGTTGTATAATCTGGTAAATCAGACAAGTGCATTGTTTCGTATACAACACCTTGACCACAGAAAGCGGCATCTCCGTGAATAAGAATCGACATGACTTTCCTTCCTTCACCATCGCCACGGTAGAATTGTTCGGCACGTGTCTTTCCTTGTACAACAGGATCAACAGCTTCTAAATGAGATGGGTTTGCTACGACTGCCAATCGAATATTTTTGTTTGTAACGCGGTTGAGACGTTCAATGTAAGTACCCAAATGATATTTGACATCACCAGAGCCCTGTAATTGTTGATTTTTAAGTGTTCTGATATTAATTTGAAATGAGCAAAGTTTACATCATCTGCAGCTTCTAATCCAGCAAATTGAGTGAAAATTTGATGCAAAGGCTTTCTACATACATTTGCCAAAGTATTCAAACGACCACGATGAGGCATACCCATTATAATAGATTCTACTCCTAGATCTGTAGAAACGTCAATGAGTTGTTTCATAGCAGGAATCATGATTTCACATCCTTCAAGACCAAAACGTTTTTCGGAGGAATATTTTTTCGCTAAAAAGGCCTCAAATCTGAAAGAATTGCGTTATGATAAACAGAAAGATTTACACAAAATTAATTTCATCACGTCATACCCAGTAGCTCTTGTCAGACGAGCTAAAATCAATCGTTTTTCCTCAGCAGATAAACTCATAACACCGGGAGTTTCAAAACGTTTTCTAATCCAATTACATTGTTCTAGTGAATTAATGAACATGAATTCAACGCCAATTTTATTACAGTAAACGTCTTCTAAACGGCTTAAAATTTCCCTGAAAATGTAAAAATAAACATAAGACAATTTCAATTTGAGTAAAATCTATTATTAACTTACCTCAAAGAAAGTGCAGGCTCATCACCACCAATGAATGTAGTGCTCGGAAGTTTGAATTTTCTTTCCATATCTTGTTCGCCTAGTTTTTGTTTGCAATAAATTGTTAATATATTCATAAATGTTCTTCTAATTAAATAATGAATAAGTGCAAAAAATTGATTAAACATTCAGAAGATTACACTTAAAAACAAAAATAGTTAAGAAAACAAATATGAGTTATTGAAATTCGGAGTTTTGAAGAGGTTTAAATGGCGAAAAATAACTAAATGAAAAATGTTGTAATTATTAAATTAAATCACATAAAATAGTGAAATAGGTGCAAAACTAGAAAGCGTTAAATATAAATCAAAGAAATACTACAATATTTACACACAATATAGTATGAATCTGTGATTTCAAAGCTGCAAAATTAATAAAGAACATTTAGATATCAGTTATGGAAAATTTAAATTATATTTACCAGAACGGAAGAGGTTTTCATATTTTCTTACTTTTTATGCATTTAGGACGAACAAAACTTTTTAGAAATACCCGAATTTCTTTCTACTAATTATTTTTGAAAAGCATAAAAATTCTGTGACAACCTTTACTAGCAAGGAAAACGCAGAGTGCCGTCTTGCAAATCTAATATTTATGTCAGAGATTGAAGATAGCTGCAACAATTGCTTGAGTTGCTTTTGAACTAGAGGTTTTTCTGCACATCTAGATTCAGTATTTTATCAAATGTTTAAATGTTCTTTGAATCATTTAACGAATAACGAAATTTCAATATTTTGAATTTGGGAAAACCTTATGAATCAATTACCCATGCTCATTCTAAGGAATGTGCTTCTAATTAAAATGTGCATTATTGTGCAAAACTACAAAGAAAGCATTTTAAGGGGACAAAGTGTGAACGACATGCAGAAAATGTTTTCTTATGATTGTGCTTTCTTGAAATTACTGTTTTTGTATCAAGTACTAATTTTGAAGCTTTTGGAGTTTGAACACTCTCAAAATATGTTCAAATGATTCATCCAATTGAAATGTGCAATATCGAAATTATATGCAAAATAACAGAGGAAATATAACAAAACCGGGATATACACAGTTGGCTACCAGTAATAATTTTTAAATAACAATAAATTCACACTAGAGCTATGAATTTTACTTACCAAAATTAAAATTTGCATACACAACTTTCGTCGTACAATTATCGGGTATATCAGCAACTTGTATACCAAGAGGATCGAGGTTAGCAATATTATGTCCTCGAATCTACATTATTATTTTCATATATATATATTAATGGGAAATTTTACATTATATTATAATTATTAGATCTGTTATAGTATAGTATTTTTGAAAAGAAAAAATAATTTTTTTAATTTAAATTTTCTTCTATAAATTTCATGAAAATATGTAAAGTAAGAAACATTATGAAAAAATGTAGGAAAACAAGTGAAATAATAACTAATGATTAATGATTAATGATTAATGCATGATTGAAGTAAAAAATGGTGCTCAAAATAATATTATCTTGTTATAATTTTCGCATACAGTTAACTCAATCTTATGTTTCTATGCAATACTTTGGCGTGAAAGGTTTATCGTAAAAGCAAAAATTGTGCTGTTTATGCTAATATTAATTTATTAATTAAGTGATACATATTGTTTTTAATACTAAGATGCATGGTGCTTAGTGTTGTAATACTTCAAAATATGTTTGTACACAAAGATGTTAAATTATTAATTAGCACGAACAGACGAACGAGTTTTAGTTATGTTTTATTGTTCCGCTTTTTAAAAGGTTTAGCTTAACAGGTGTGATGTGTAAAAATGTGAACAAAAATGCACAACTCATACTATGTAGGATAAAGCAACATTATTTACAAATTGGATTAACAAACACAAATCAAAAGATTGTTTAGTGGCCTTAATAACAAACATGGAAGTGTGTTAAATATTTCATTTGTGCATATCAATATTAGCAAAAGACAATTGATTAAATTATAATCAATTTAGAGATTTCGAGACTGTGTTCCGAAAGGTGTTTTGTAATTAAATTTTTGAACAAAATTATTCTATCTCCGAATTTCAACTTCCAAAGAGTCCAACAGACTATCACTGTCACAATTAAAGTGATGTAAAAAGTAATTGTGTAATTTTTTATAACATAAAACATGTTCATTTATTATAACTTTTTAAATTATTTATGGACAATTACCAACACTAAACCAATGATGTTGTCTAAGAACAGCTTCGTTAGCACGACGTTTAACACCATCTCGACTATTTGATACTTCTTGGTTAAGAATTCCTAGAGGATCCACATCCGCTGCTAAATGACCGCGTGACTAATAATGTTCAGTTTAAGTGTAATTTATAATAAATTTTTGAAGCATTTAGTAGTTTCAATTACTTATCGATATTATCTTAATCATAATGTTAACGGTTGCCTATCCCACAAATACAAAATAACAACACATAATAACAGACTTTAAGGAAGTTTCCATTTTGATATATTTCGTGATTCTTTTAAAACCAAAAGAGAAAATGGTCATTAAAGTTGTCTTTCAACTTTTATCGTTCAACTCAGACATGAACATAGTCAAGTTCTTATAATAAGAGGTTGAGCTTATAACTTACGTTACATCAAACAGATATCTTGGGTAGTATCGTTTTTGTATTGTTTTATGCAGTTAAATCAACTCAGTTGTTTTACCCTTCATTGCAAGATACTGTGAATTCTAGCCTACAGTAATTGTAATTGGATAATGCACAATTTTTCGAAAAGCTACAACATATTTTCCTTTCACGGCTTCTCATATGCGTATTTATATATAAGTTCTAAAAAATACTAGTTCTTCATCTATCTGAATCATGCATTATTTTACTTCTAATCAAATATTGTACGTGATGAAATCGGATAACAAAATGCAAAATAAAATATGTTTGAGGTCCGTGAATGTTGCAGCAACTTAAGTTCATGCAGAATGTAAACAAAAAGTTTTTTCTAACTTAGCATGAAAGGATATTAAAGCTGTACAAGATCGGTCGCGATTTCAAAGAGCTTACAAGTTCCCAGTTACACCCTGGAATTAATGAACAGTCACTATAAAGCAAACTTTTGAAGTTCTGCCGGAAGAGGCTGGTTTATATTTAATGCTAAGCATTGAAGTTGAAGGAATGAGATTTCCTTGGTTAGTATCAAATAATGAATGAAAAGTTAATAATAAAGCTCACATATTCAAATAATAACTTTCTCGTTTATAAGATGCTTTACTAATTTATAAGAAGAAATTGCTCGCTACGTTATGTCTGCTCTGGTGAAATAAAACCAATAGCAGATGTGCAACCATAATGCTTATTTTTAGATAATTGTGATATTCTTGACCTCATTCGCAGAAAAATATCACATCAGAACAACACAATTTATAAACATGTGCAAACACACACTTCAATCTTTGATTATTAATAATCAAAGGAGTTGAAAGTAAGTTAACAATTTCATTTTTTCTACTTAAACAATTTGCCTGTTTTACTAACATTTTGATAATTATTCTGTAAAATTTTCATCTCATAACTTTGAAAATGCAATCAATATATAAAGTATTGTGCCAAATGCATTAAAAATGTGATTGAGTGTGTATGTGTAAAAATAATAATAACCGGAAAAATAATTAAATAAATAAAAATTATATAATTATATCGACTACTGGAAAATCAAAACTTTATATTATGATGATATGACATTGAATTGTTCTTTTAAAGATATTCAAAAATAATGCATGATTTTGTTTCTTACTACGTTTTAGCAATTCGTATTTCAATAAGATTTTCCAACAATCAATATCAATCGAATTAAACTAATAATCCAATTAAATGCCAATAATTAATAAGTTCAAATGAAATCATTATAAAACTGAAAATTCACCTGGTAACTTCTAATAATTGCTTGTACAGCCAAATGATCGTCAATAGTTTTCTCATCTGGCTGACCTATTTGAGCTAGGGCTGTTGAACCACCCATATATTGAGTTATTGGTACCGTGTGTCTTTGTACTGGAGCTAAGCTAGGTGGTGCCATATATGTATTGCCCCGAAAGTACGCATCCCAGGACTATAATAATCAAAAATCAGTCATACGTTTTCACTAATTTCATATATATACTTACTGTGTGTACTGAAGTTGGATCCTGTAACCAGGAATTGTACATTTGTTCAACATAGTTGGAACTAGCTCCATTTAGAAAAGGTTCTGCTGCTGCTGAATTATATGATTTCACTGATGATGCAGCTAGAAATTTTTTTGCCAACTGTAATATTTACCAACAGATTTCTATATTAGCCATCATACTAAGTGGATACATTTTGTAAAATATATATTTTCACATTTCGCAAGATAAACCAATGTTAGTTATTGTTTCCTGAAATAAAATTTTGCATAAATTTCAAAGTTTTCGCGTTTTCATAATTTTTGTCACACAATACGTTAAAACTGAGGGTGAAATTTTATTTTGATAGTGTTACTTGAGGCCTGATTTTGGATAGAGTCCAAAAGTAATAAAACCATGTGACATGTTACAAAAATAGATTAGCAAAATATTCGCATATAAGAGTTATAGTAACAAACATAGTAATAACAATAAACTGGTGTATATTAAGGTCAACGACATTTCGTGGCTTCGTCTTTAATGAAGAGCCTATTTTTACTTTAATTAATTTTCTTATTTCATTACTTTATCCTTGGACGTTCCTTTTAGTAGCCAGTTTGCGAATGTTTGATGTCCCATTGGCGTCACGGCCATAGCAAACGCTGTATTTGCTCGATGCATTTTCACGTATTAAGTCTGCAAGGAAACAGAAATGATATAAATAAATTAATTAACAGAATGAAATTTGTGATAACGTAAAGGTAAAATTTTTTTGATTATCATCATTTTCACATAATTTACCCCCGCAACAGCAAAGGTGACATTTAGTTTTTCGATAAAAATTCGACAGGAAAACAAAAATTTTTTTTCCGTTCAACTAAGACTTCTGAATTAAGATAAAGTTTGCTTCAATGTTGGTTGGAATTTTTTCATCAATTCTTTATCAATGAATAAATTTTCATTTTTGAAATTCTAAGTGCAGCACAAATATTTTAATTGAATTTACGAAACATAATACATTTTTGAGTTTAGTGACATCAATATGTGAGTAGCTATTTTCAGCATGCGGTTGAAATTTGATAATTTCGCACTTGATAACAAACAATTGGCGAATTTTGAAAGTATGAATAAAATTATGTGTTGATTGGAGTATAGTCAGCTGAAATTGATATTTCAATTATATATTTAGCTTTTCGGAAATAGCACAAAGTTATCATGGTTTGAAAATATTATTGAATCGATGCAACTTTCTCATTTTCTTACTTTATAAATGATAATTATTACAAACCTTCTCAACAATGTGTTAAAAATAATAAACACATGTGCTGTATCACATGAAAGTTGTTAGCTTAATAAAATTCATCATGATATACGTTTCTAAACAGATCTTATATCACGTGATATAATATCTCATTTCACACATTCTAATTTGTAATTAGAGTTATTTTACGTTTATTACAAAGATTACAAGACAACTTTATGATTTTAAACATGTCAATCAAATGCATTTCCATTATAGCAATTGAAATCCAGTTATTTCATCCGAAGCCACTTATAACATCAACATTTTATTATTAATTTCAACTTAATTATATTCAATTAAACGATATAATTCGTTAGTCGTTGAACCATTTAGAAAGGTTAATGCAAAGTACTTAGTTAGGTCATAAAATTTCACTTTTTTTAAACAATCAAATAATCAATTCCTGTTGTTAATCACGTTTATGCTTATCTAAGTAATATCACTTAAACTTATTTATTTTCAGAACAGATGAAAGTCAAAGTGAACACTGAAACAATACTGTTGTTTCAACTGATTTATTAGTCGAAAATGAATATTATGTAATAGTTATTAGCAAGTTAATAGCTGTAAGTAATCTAAATGAAGTTATCAATTATCAGAACTCAATTATTCTGGATTTGAAGTTAATTGATTCTTTGATACGTTTATGATAAGAAATGCAAAATTTTCCATGAACTTGTTCCCGTGAGTAGCAATATTTGTCAATCATATTCTGACTACACTAGATAATGCAAATTTCATTACAATATGGATAACATTTTGAGCATTTTACACTTGATGTGATTGCTAATCTAAGGCGTCTTTCACAAACGATTATACAAATTCTAAACACAAAACTTTGCTTTAAAATACCTTTATTCATATTAGAGTCGTAACATGAGTCTTACATTTATCTTAGTTATATAAATTCTTAAAAACTTTTATCAGTGTCGTTTTTTAGATTTAGATTTCTTAGACTTTTTCTTGTGGTCCTTTTTATGTTTTTTGTGTTTATCCTTGGACGTGACGCGCTTCCTCTTCCGTTTTGGTTTGTTTGAAGAATCTGAAGAACTTGACGAGCTGTCTTCACTTTCATCATCAGAAGAATCCGAATTTGAGTCTGATGAATCAGAGGATGTGCTGCTGGTGGACGATGATGAGGCTTTACGTTTAGTTCGTTTCTTCCTCAATTTTTTAACTTTCTTTTTGGAGGTTTTTGTATCTTGTTCTTTTTGTGTTTCTGCTTCCTTTTGCTTCAGTTCAGTTCTACGTAACTCTGTTAATGGCGTCAAGTACTCAGTCCCTGAATCACTGCTTGTACTGCTGACATCGAGTAATATTTCGCGATTTGGGTCAACTTTCAAGAAATTCCGACATTGGAATGTTAAATGACCTGCATAACCGCATTTTTTACATGCAGCTCGTATAGCATCTTTGTTAGCCGATGAGAAACCGTAGTCCATTGATGTGTTTTTATTATCCAATGTAAAATACAACCTGAAAGGATGACATTGGTTTTAAATATCTTTCTCGATACGTGCTTATTATATATTCAATTTTTACTTTCTTTCAAACTTCTTGTTATTTTGATAAAATTTTCCATTTTCATCTTCTAAATGTCATCTCGCCCAAGATGTTTCCACTTACTTATCGAAGTTTGCCGGTATAAGCCTTTATGACACTACATAGAGAACACATGACGAAAGGGATCACATTGACTTAATTTCACTTTATACTCTGCTGAAAATATCTAGAGGAATAATTACTGTAGTGAATTAATTGTGCAAAATTGTTTCAGGCTGTACGATTTGTTTGAACTCCGGAAACTCATGCTCATGCCTAATAATTGTGAGATTATACACCAGATCAAAGCATCATCATATAATAGAATTCAAGTCTTTTAAGCTGTTCGGAAGCTACAAACATGCACTTTTTCCACATTTTTTTTTTCACGAAAACACAATCTTCCCCATCTAAGGGAATAAAGTCTTAATGATCGAAAGCACGTGATTGTAAGTAAATCCAGTAACACACGAACGACTCTATTAACAATAAACCCAGGGTGTAGAAAGAAAATTAAATTGTATCTTTCCATTATCGTTAAATTAGATTCAAAATATTTTTGTATCGTTCCAATTTACGCCTTAGTAAACTTTAATTATTTTCTTCACGAGTTTCACAAGTCTCATGTGTAATTCGCTAATTGTATCTAATAAAGCCGGCAAACATTTACATTTTTGCAAACATGTTTTTTGGAAGTGACGTATGTTTTTATGTGAATTTTAATGACCTCTTAACGTTAAGTTTATTTAATTCTGTTGACTCATTGTTTTTCTGCTTAATCAAATAATCCCAAATGTTGTTAAAATGTTTTAAGCAAAACTTCGAAGATTTGTCTGGTTTAGATTCATTGGAATTTGCGAAAACATTATCGCAAAAGTCTTGTTTCATTTAAAGATATATTTCTTTTTAAATTTTATTTGCAAATTCAAAAATGTAAACAAGTCAAGGTGAAAAAATTGACTGAACTCAAAATTTATGCCTCCATAAATAAAAAATTATTTCTTTTTGAATTTTTTGAAATTATACCTTGAAGCACAGATCAATCAAAAAATTGTTTACGTTTAAGATTTCGTTCAACGGAAATTACAAGCCCTTGTATTACAATTCTTATTTTACCAGCAACAGTTTCGTGGGTATAAGGTACATGTTGAATTTGAACAATAAAAACTGTCAAGGTGAAAAAACAAAAAAATTCACTAACAACCTTTAAATCATTAACCGCATTGAATCATATAAATTTAATAGAATTTCACTATGTCTCAGTTAATTGAACCGCGAAATCATAAATAATTCATAGCAAAAAGTAGATTTATAACAGTATAAGCGTGTAAACTCTTGGATAAAGCATATCAAGCTACTTCTCTGTCAAGTATCGATTTCGTGATTTGTTCTTATCGAGACAATGATTAGCATTTATTCATTTATTTTCCATATTAATTACGTTCTTATTAAATTTGGTAAAAATCCATTATAGTGATTGTTCGAAACATCTTTCTAATACTGATATCCAATATAGTTAACGAATTATCTATAACAAATTCAGTGATATTAACATGTGGGAAGTTAATAATATTTAAATAAATATCCTTTCCCTATGTTAAAACTTAAACCATCACATCAGAATCAGTTAATTAATATCTCCTTAAACAAGGTCACGGCCAAGTTTTGATCACAACCAAGACGCTTTTTCTGCAGTTCATTTTCACGGTCTTGATAAATAAATAACTCACTTTTACATGCTACATTGACCATTACATAATCGCTTTCCACTGAAATCAATTAACTCATTGACATTTCCAAAGGCCGACGAGAAAATTCTTAACAAGGTCGAATGAAAACAGTGAAACAGTATTGTTTGGTTTATTGCTTGCAAATATTACATGAATTTCATATAAATTTTGTTGTAATGATAAAGTTAATAATTGTGATAAACAGAAACGACTTGATTCAAGTGACTCCGATCACTCAAAGCACCTTAACTTCATATTACACGTGTGATTTGATTGTTTCGTACAAAATTTCCGTGATTTTTCATCAAGTAAATGCAACAGAAGCACATGAGCTTATGAGTAAATAAAGCTTTTCGTGCAAAATTGTATTATGTAATTGTTTTATTCTCGGTTCTATTGATTTCTCATAAACCACTTGAAGTAGTTTCAAGTCATGTGAAAAACAAAATAGTTTCTTTGGGGGATTTTGTTCAAACTCATAAATAAAAAACTTAATTAATAGTAATAACTTGATTTCAGTCACTTAACCTAAAATAAGGTTGAGATATCAGTTAATTAAACAAGCAATTTCGAAATTAATTGATATGAAATCGTGCCCACCCCGGCTGTATGTAGCCGTAGTATCAAAAATCGACCTTGGCCTTTGTGGATCGATAAAAGGGGGCTATGAGAAGAATGAGAGACTCCCCAAAGAAGAAAAAGGGAACACAAAGTGCAGCCAAATCGATATACGAGATTTCGAGCTTTTCTGCACATACATACACTTAAGAAGTCAATTCTACATCACAGACAATTGGATTTGTAGGACATCACAAAATTTAGAATTTATTTTTAGGAAAATTTTCACGTTTTTCAATTTTCCAATGCAAAAATTTATTTTTAAAAATCTTTACTTTGAGAAAATTTCAAACGAAAAATAAAAATCGAACTAAGAAAACTTTCGTTTATGAGTTATCAAACATTTCAAGTTCATTTGTTTACTCAAAACTAAATTTCGTTTTAAGCAAATTCATTATATAAGGAATAAAAATAAAAATAGATTAAAGCTTTGAACTTATTTCGACTTTTGCTGTTACACAACACATTCTTTCAATCGAAATTGCACACAAATTATATTTAATTAAAGACAATATTCAAGATTTAATTTATTTTAAAGTATCACTTAAAAAATACTTACTGAAATTAATTAAAATTTACCGTTTTAATCCTTATAATTTAAAAACACAGATGTATTTCAGGTAAAATTATATGTATGTTTCGATTTGTCGCTAAACGATTGAATTATTATTTAAATTTTTCGTGCGTTTCAATCAAATTTGTTAAATTATTAATCACAGCCGTATAAAACAGTCCTTTCTTCACACACAACACACGTAAGACAGTATCATTCAGTTTATGTAACACAAAAAACTTTTAATTTTTAGAAATTTCGCTCAGATTTTATTAAATTTTTTTTACACGAAAACTGATATTTTCAAAACTTTCGATAGAAAATAAATTTGAAAAAACCTCAGAAATTTGGAAGTTTTTCTCAAACTACGAAATATTTTATTTCTTTAAAAAAGCACCACAAATTCCAATTATAACAATTTTTGTTCCAATTGTTCCAGCCAATTGAAGTATTTTTTTTTAATTTTATTATATTTAATTAATTTTATAAAAATTTAGAAAGCACAAAGTTTATCTTCCGTTCATTTATGCTATGATGTGGTGCTTTCACGTTAATTTTCAAACACCGACTGAGCGAGAAAACTTTCGTGTTGAGATGGAAAAATTTGAAGTAATGAAATGAGTACGAGACGATGACGTTATTAAAAGCTTATTTACTCGCAAAAGCTTTTACTAATAGTATCTGATGAGAAACTTCATATGAAATTTTATGTTTGAATAGTAGAGGCAGTTTTCGATAAGACACAATTTGATAATAGTGTTAACAAACCCCAGAATAAAACATAAATTTTAGACATTTTTAATTTGTGTTACATTAACTAAAAAAATTGATTTAATTGTTTCCTTTTGTGTATCTCAAATAAAGTGATCGTCCTTTGAAAAATTTTGATCATACGTTATCATACATTCATATTGAAGAGGAGACACTGACCTCTTCTGTCTCCTTTGCGAGCAACTTTTCAAAAACAAAAAGTTAAATATTTGATCAGTAACAAGGTTGCGTAGATCACAGCCGCATTATCAAAGTCTCCAGACATCCGCAGCAGGGCAAACAAAATGACACAAGACTGTTGTCTGTTGTGAAATTCGGTTTATTTTCAATTTAAATAATGACGACAACGTCGAGCTCTCGAAAGATGACTTAACCTAGCTAATGCTTTAGTTACAGTGTAATTTCTCCCTAAGTTTGCTTTTTGAGTCTCTGTGACCAAGTTAAGTTCAAGTCGCCGGTTGTAGTTTTTTGCAAAATTCTTCGACTAACGGCAGCACATTTCATTTGCATAAACTATTATAATTGAACTAAACTTGTTGGTTCAAGTTGATTCCAGGTGAAATAACAAAATATTGTTACCAACTGATGAATGAAAGATGGAATCAAAATCAGACTTTCGTAGGAAATCTTATCAATTTCGTGTACAACGTGTTTATCTTATCGTGTGATGAGAAACATATACAGTTGCTCAGTTGCAAGAGGCAATACCTGTTTCTTCAGATTGACCTCAAAAGCCAAAATTGGCAAACTCATGCGTCGAGTTTACTCAAGTGCGGAAAGTGAGGTGTGTCTCAATTGGGTAAATACTGAAAACCACGTAAAAACTGTAATTTGTTTTGTTGATCTGGTATCTGTCATTCATTCCTGTGTTATGTAAAACGTTTTGAAAAGTACAGAGCATGAGTGGTATGTTCTAGAAAGGAATTTTTTGTTTTTAGTCACTGATGGTTGTTTATCACCTCGTAAGTTTGCTACCTTATATTGTTCGGTACAGTAAACGATCGATGTTTTCTTATTCTTATCTAAAGTAGGATACATTCAAATACAAAATTAGTTTGATAGGAAGGTGACCCGATACCCTGAACCCCAATTAAATTTTATTTTTCACCTTCAATAAACGTGCAGTAGACGTTGTAATTACATTTAAATGTTCAAGCGTTTTATAGACTACTTAACATTTTTATTAATAAACATTACTTCAAAATGCGTTATCTAATGTAAATACTCGACACAATCGTTAGTCAGTTATCTTGCAGATATTCTAATGTACCGTGCTGGAACAAATTGCAGACAAGCTAATTAAAAAAGAAGTGAAATGCGGTCAAGGTTTGTTTCCAATCTATAAATACCTTCGTCTGCGAAAGTTGTCAGCATGATTTGGCTAGTTTTACGAATCGAATTGAAGCATGTCATTTGTTAGATTTTTCCAAAAAACGTATTCCTTAATTGATTCTTTAGTCACAGTTAATTTAATTAGTACGCAAGAGGTTTTTGTTTCGTTTTCATTGCTAGTGATGATGATATACTGTTCTCCAGGAATCAAAGCAGATAAGACTAGGGAAATCCTGAAGTTCTCATACATTTCATGAAACAAAACATATGAAATATAGAAAACATCGTTAATCAGTCATATTCGCATTATGAATGAATTCAACTTGATTTAATGTTGACTGAAGAATAGCAAAGACTTTGTACCCAAGAAACTCCACTTTTCTTCTAGTTACACGTGGAGCTAAAATGTAATTCAATTCCGATCAATGGAACTTACTTACAGCGCTTTAAAAACTCCAGCAAGTAAGGCGAATGACCGCTTAACGAGAATGTGTAGTAGAAGACGGAATAAATGTTATTCCTCACCACGTCATGACGAAGCACTAGCACTTGTTATTGCAACTAGCTCAAAAAATGTATACTTAACGTAGGAATTTTGAAACGTGGGTGTCTCAACGTTTCAAATGAAGAAAGTAAAATTCAATTTAGAGTGGCAGCAAACTCAAAAAATTGGTCGCCACCAAGGTGGGGCGTGAAAGCAAATATTTTCGCTGCTTTGGAGTTCCATACACTTTAGGTGCAATAACACCTCAAGCCAATACGAAAGATTTGATATAACATTTTTCTCGAGTTTATCTTTACAAAATTCATATTATAAAAAATTTCGCGATTAACCGGTTTACATCGTTTGGCAAAAGTTAAATTTTTGTTTTTGCAGATTTCCGGTGTGTTTGCCTAATGTTTGCAGATCAAATTCAAGCTTTTCCTTTCGAAATTTCTATGCAAACTTATCTCAAGGAAAATGAAAGTAAAACAAAATTTGAATATTTAATTAGTAACTGAGTGAATTGGAATTAGTGTAAAAAACCAGTCGCAAAATTCAAAAATCAAGCTAACAGGTTGAAGTTTTTTTCAAAAATATTTTGCAAATTTCTAAAATTTCTTCCGTGGAATCAACGTCATTTGAATTGGGATTGCGTCAAATGAGATACTATCAATGTTTTATAATATTGACATCGTAACTATGAACTTTGAACATATGTTGGCTGGGTTTATTTACATAAATTTGGCAAACCGAATAGATGACCTGCCGCTAGAGATAACTAATGAGTTGATAACTTTCCAACTTGTCTGTCAATGCGACAGTGGACAATCATTTTCCCTCGTGATTTTAACTTTGTTTTCAATAAATATTTATTGCTTCAAGTAGCTATTAGAACTTCTTCACCACTTTTCTGAGACAGATGGACTCGGTTTGAGCTACTTATCCTTTTGGCTGACATTACAATTGAGGATTTTTACAAGAGTAATCAGAAATCTCTTTACAAGTTTAGTTCAACTAACAATTGTTATTGTTTTTCTAACAAACTTGTGTGATTTTCGTAAACCATCAACAAACCTCTAGTTGAACATTGTTCTTGACTTTC
This sequence comes from Chrysops caecutiens, assembly GCA_963971475.1. Lineage (NCBI taxonomy): Eukaryota > Metazoa > Arthropoda > Insecta > Diptera > Tabanidae > Chrysops > Chrysops caecutiens. The sequence continues at coordinate 71,569,908 of OZ020568.1, forward strand.
GCGCCAAAACGAATTGGTCATGAAAATAATGTCCAGCGCAAACTCCCCACAATTAGCACATGTTTGTTGATGAAATCATTGCTTGCAAAGTATCATGTCAGCAAGTGTAATCGATTCGTGCTATTGATTTAGGAAAATCCTACAATTAAAAGTAGTTAGAACTTCAATTTCAAGAAAATGTTCAATTACATCACCGGCAAAATTCAATTCATTTTACCTCAAAAGAGGTGATCAACACCATGTTAGTAATATGAGATAGACGAAAACAATTTTATCAAAATAACATTGACCTAATCTACAAAAAGGCCTCAATGGATAGGTAGGTTCGGGAATAGATTTAGAATTATATAACATAAAGCAAATCGTGATTGATGCAAATTTCATTTTTCTCGGCCTACCTTTTTGACGTTTGTCAGACGAGTATATTGAAGAAGACTGACAGTTCACAAATTTCCCTTTGAATTTTCCAACAATTGACAGTGCTAAATTACACTAATTTGTAAAATTTATCAAATTACCGATGCGGTATTACAAAAGTTTGTTTGTTTTAATTTCAATATCGTTTTTTGCACTAGAAAACTATCTACACTCTTCCCGGGATGATTGCGACACACGAGATTTCCAACTTCTGGGCGAGAGAATGAGACGATGTTTTCCATTCAGCTGGCAGAAGTTGGCAGCAGTTGGTATGATGCGATTAATTTTCATTTTTACTGTAACCTGTCAAATGTTTGTGTGAAGCAACATTTGAATACACAGATTCAAAACAAAAATTTAAAAATTACACAAAAAAATAAGACTAAACATAAAAATAATTTGCATGCATGTTGTGATGCCCATTCAACCGCAAATTTTATATAATATTCGACATAAAAATTTATTTATATGCTTTTGCAAGGTATTGCACTACGACAGCATGTGCCTGGTGTCTGGTATCATTCTGAAAAACTCACATTACATGAAAATTCTATCTTTTTATAACAAAATTTTCATGAACTTCATGCATGACTCCATAACTTGTATAAAATCCTTTTAAATCAAAGTGATTCCTTGGTAATAATTGGAATTGGACAGGATAGTCATATACAGATTGTGTTATCCTTTGACCTGTCAAGTCATTCTCCTGTTGTACCTGATAAAAATTAAACTTGAGCATCTGGTCAAGATATTATATGATTTAATGGAATTCATTATAAAACAAAGTGCACTTTGAATGATGCAATTGAAATATTTTATCTTAATCTAGATGTATTCTGTAAGGCAAACGGTTGCTGCAAATCTAATGATCTACACGAGCCTATGAGTGGCAATTACTCCAGGGGATAGTATTATGTTGTACATAAGATTCTTAAATTAGAATTAAAATATCTACTCCAAAGGTCAATTCTTACACCATAGAGGTTGGAGACTAATCCTACTATTAAATGCCTCAGAAGATACTGCCTATGTTGACTCTTTCGTACGGCACCCTGACTAATCAAATCTTATTAAACATATAAAATTTGCTGATATAGTTTCAGTTTCGTATCAACCTCAATTAATTTGTAAATATATATAAGTTACATTTCTAAGTAATTAATTGTCTCTCAACCTTTCAACTCCAAGGTTTTTTTAATAGATTCGTCTAATTAGTTTAATATCAGAAGTTTTATGACTTTTCGGAAATAAATTACGTCTCAGCTATTAAGCTGTAAACAATTGTTTAACCAATCTGGCAATCAAACGGTTATGTGTCGTATATTTGCCAGAAATTTGTCTAGAACATTCTATGATTAGAACTAGTTAATTAATGCATAATTTATTATCCCTCGTAATTCTATAGATCATACAAACTTTGAATGATCATATGAATTTTATGTTTGTAGGTACATCCGCTAAGACGAGCCAAGCGAACGAAAAGCAAGGGAATTACCTACCGACCTTTTCACGTTTTTTTGAACTTTCATAACTTGAGTTTGGCTTAAACCATTTACAGTCAAAGACTAAGGTGAAGAGTTTGTGAAGTTAGGGCGTGAAGAGTTAGAAGCTAGCTCTACATGAGGTCTGATAACTTTTTGACAGTGCAAGCCATATGATTTCGTCTTGACAACATTTTACATGCAAATGTTTTTGTTGGGATATAATATTCGAGGAAACACTTGAGAGAAAGTATAATACGCTGTGTACGTGATTAATATTTTCTTGTCACAATTGAAAATTTCACAAGGTCATTGGCAATTTTTTCTTTCCTCAAATAATCTAATTTTAATTGATAAGTTCATTCAATTGCCTTAGTACGAAATAAATAAATGTGAGAAAGTTCACACCACACGTTAACTACATTTTTGATAAGAATGTCAATCGTCAATAAAACATAGTTTGATAGGAATCTAAAGTTATGTAAATAGAGAAACAAATCGACGTAAGACTACTGACAGGAAAATTCCAATAACAAGCTCACAAATAACCCTAAATACGTAATGAAAATAAAATATCACCTTTTTTTATTCCCTTTAGAATTGCAGTAGTAGAAAATGAATTGCTTATAAAATATCCTTGAGAAAATTTGACTCAAATTTAAAGAAACACTCCAGTCCGACATTTGCAATCAGGGACCAACATTTTGAATCGTATTTTTGATCTTCATAACTGCTCCTGAAAAATGTATCCGCTTTTAAATAAAGCTATTCATTAACTATTTGTCAGACAGCAATTTTCTGTTAGCTTTCTGCACTAAATTGCATAACTGTTTCGTATTATTTGCGGCACGTGAACCCTGTTTCTCTAAACAAATTTAATTTAATTTTTATAAAATTTACATGTGTCCACTTTGCCGGACGCGTGTTGCATGTGCATAATTCAAGTGATAGAGTGTGGTTTCTGGAGATAACACTGTTTTTTGAACCTCAATGTTTCAATTGTAAAAGTTATTGGAAGTGACAACAAATTTGGCAAACGATACAAACATCTCCAGCTGAAATTAAGTACCTCGCTTAGAAAGCTTCTGAATCAAGCTCTCATAACGCTCCGCTAATCGCTGCTGTGAATTGAAAAAAATAAAAACACAGCTCTATATCTTCGTCAATTTGAGATAAAGCAGTCCGTGTATGCTATAAAATGGTACAATATAAATCGCCGCGGGCACAATTTGAATTAAGCTTTGAAGCAGTGAATATCGCTTTGAAACGACTAAAATTTTGCAGAGAGTTTCGTGTTTGAAATATAATATTATTAACATATCCTGCTTTTGAATATTCTATAAAATTTTCATAATGAGGATAATCCAAGAGGTAGTTATTAGCAAAAATTTTTCTTTTAAAACTGTGAAATATTTATTGGAAGTTATTTACTGTGTTATATTGTGATATCTTAAACAGGACTTCCATAATGGGCCAGTTGAGTTGATTGATCCTTCCGAACTTCTTCGTCCTGAAGCTGAGTTTGCTGACAAATGTCTATCGATGTTCCGTGATTATTCAATCGATGAGACTGATCCTTTAAAGGAACGGGTACGAAGGACATATCGTCAGATGCATCTAAACCAAACTGTGGAATTTGTAACAAGTAAGTAATTTCAAGCCTATTAGAAATTTTGCTGACATTGCTATAACTGGGTTTTAAAATAATTTGTAAAATTTTCATGGTGAATGACTTTTGTTAATTTTAAAAGCATCATAATATGGACTTTTTACTGTTTCCTGCTTCAATCAAATTATTATCTCCTACGTCACATGAAAACTCTTAATAGAATTTATCTATATGGAGCAAAAATAACACCAAAATAGTAATCATGACCCTAGAGGCGCTAGAAACAGTAGATTAATTGATATATAAATGATAGCAATTGAAAAATATTTATTTTTTTATCAATTTGACATTGCCCCTAAAGAGGCTTGACTAATGTTTTAATCATTCGTCAACATGTCAAACTACGATTCACAAACTCTATAATAGTTTGGAAGAAAAACAAAAATTTCTCAAAAAAATGTTTGGCGCACAAAATTAAGTCGTCTTGTCGAAACATTTACACGTTTGCGCATTTCCCCTCTTTTGCTGGTAACATTTCATACAATTTTCATGGCGAGCGTAAATCACGTCTTAAATGAGGTCTTAATGCGTTCTTAATTCAGTGGTGCATTTACAACAAAATGATGCGTACATTTATTATTACTCCATTATGAAGACCGCCAAAGAGTTTCCATTAACATAATTTGTCACAGTTAACAACAAATGAAAGCGGCAATTGATAACAACATAATCGATAAACTTGGATTTAATTTCGTATACAGACATTATTCCACTAATTGGTTAATTACTTGTTGAAGCTAATACTGATTGACTAATTACTGGGTCGGGAGATCAAACATTGACCCTTAAACCTTAAGTGACATTTATTAAAATGATTATATTTAAAATACTAGGAAATATGCGTAAAAATAATATTTTAATAATTTATATTATCTCTTGTTCTAGATCGTCGAAAATGCTGGCTAAAATTCGACCACTTCAGGGCAACAATCCGAGAAGCACTAGAAAAGCTCAACGACCTTGTAGATGAATCAGATCCCGACATAGATTTACCAAATATTGTGCATGCCTTCCAAACAGCTGAACGTGCTCGTAGAGAATACCCGGAGCTAGATTGGCTTCACCTCACCTCACTTATTCATGATTTAGGAAAGGTTATGGCTTTCTATGATGAACCACAATGGGCAGTTGTTGGGGACACCTTTCCTGTTGGGTGTGAGTGGGCAAATAGCATTGTGTACCGAAATGAAAGCTTTGCTGGAAACCCAGATGGCGGTAATCCAAAATACAATACTAAATATGGAATTTATAAGCCTAATTGCGGCTTGGACAATGTTCTCATGTCCTGGGGTCACGATGAATACATGTACAACGTGCTTAAACACAACAAATCCCTCTTACCTGAGGTCGCTCTAAACATTATCAGGTACCACTCATTCTATCCTTGGCATACTGGTGGCGATTATCAACACCTCTGCGAGCCGAAAGACGAAGAAACCAAGAAGTGGGTTCTTGTCTTCAAGTAAGTATTACAAATTAAGTCAAAATTTCATAAAATTTTTGATTTATTAGTCTTATCAGAAGTGAAGTAGTAACTAACAGCAAAGAGAGCCTGATGCACTTGCTAAAGTTCACTTCAAGTGATAATACAAATTTTCCCAAATTATTTGAATTTTTCAATATCATTTCAGCCGCTACGATTTATACACTAAATCGGAAGTCATGCCGGACATAGACGAACTGTGGCCATACTATGAATCTTTGATTGAGAAATATTGTCCAGGTGAACTTGAATGGTGAATGGTGAATGATGGGGACTGACTTAATTGTGGATGACAATTAATTGCTTTAAGAATAATTCTAAGTTTAACTACTTTTGTGGACAAAATTGAAACTGAATGTGATAATGGGGTTTTCCATTTACCAAAATAACTCAAAATGTATGTTTTGCATAATCATTTCTTTCTGATATCAAACGAATTATATAGTTTTTGAATATACATTTATTTTTAAAAATATTTTTTCAAATATAATTAGAATTAGATAACTAATGTTAATGATGCTTTACCGTGAGAAATAAAATACCAAATTTTCCAATAAACCAAACATGAAAACTTACTTTTCACGCTTCAAAAACTCCTTTAGCACACATTGCAAATTTATAGTGTTAATTTATTGAAGTGGATATTACATCAAATAGTTCACGCGTAACAATTCAACTGCAATTACACAAGAATCACAAAAGAAAATTTAATTGCACTTATGTGTCGACTTGAAGTTAACATTGAAGTTGAAGGGAGCCGAAGCATTAACCTACATCAGGCAACTTATAAGATTTAGGTCTTATGCTTTATTAACCTTACAACAATGAAAATAAGTTGAATTGCCTGAAATTGATAGTTGAATCGAGCTTACAATGTCATTACGCAAGGTAAATACGACATTTTATATGGATTAAAATCCATTTTTGATGCTTATTAAAACCGACGATTCTCACGAAGAAATCATCTACTGGTTATAAAAAAGGACACCACGTCCAATTTGTCATTGTTTGAATTCAGAATGGCCTCCAGCACCTTCCGCCATCTCGTGTCGTACAACAGTGCGTGATGGAATGAAGTCACCGCGTGTTACAATTCATCGAATTCACGGTCAATTTCAAATCTTCATTTATTTAAAATTAACAAAAATTAATTCGAGTATCACTATTTTAATTGTCATTTATGTTTAAAATTTATTTGTTTTGTAAATAAGATAAAAATCAAAATAATTGCCATCGAAATCTGCGAGTCACTTCAAGAAAATTATTCCATCCGGTTATTTAGACGAAGTGATCTTCGTTGTAAATTAAATTTTGTACCATAAAAAAGAATTTTCTTAATCCAATTTAAATTAATTGGAAAACTTGCTTTAATCATTCTTGTTAAGTTTGATTATTCGTTATTTTGAGTGTGGGAATAAAGGTGGAATAATTAAAATTTATACAATGTATCCATTGAAACATGCAACATTTGGAATTTGATGATACCGCAAATGGAATTTATGGCCTAAGGAAGAGATGAGATTCGATTGTGTGCTGAAAATGGTTAAAGTTATCTTCAATCGGATATTGAACCATATTGTTGCATCACATTACTTGGATTTTCTGTTGATTTAAGGAAGAATGCACTTGAACTTTGGTCACCATTTGGCTCCGCAAAAGTGTCAAGTTGATACTCATGATGATAAACTTTATAAACAAGATTTTACATCATGAAATGTCTTTGAACCAATCTCAAGAAAGTAGCTTAAGTTTGTGCAATTATGACGTTCAGATGCAATCGTACAATTGCACAAAGTAATTGGAGAAACTTACTATTTGCAAAATACTATAAATGAATGTACCATTCCTTTTTCGACGAAGTCTCAACGACCTTTATCAATGACCATTTCCTACTCATATCGTGTAATTACATCTTGATTCCAAGCCCAAACATCTAGTACGAGGAGCCTTAATCATTATCACTGTCTCCAGCTTCAGATTGGCATCTTCATTGGAATGACCATAATCATCTTCGGACCTAGTTTAGATTGTTCAACCACTAGACACTGGCTAACTAGCTTTCAGGTTTTTCATGATCTTGGAGACAGAAACGGTAGAGTCAACTGTTTCGGGGTGATACATTTGTGGTTTGTTGCAATTTCTTCAAGAAATTTTACTTTTAATCTAAAGTGAAAACAGCATTTTCACATGAAAATGTTTTCAGTTTCATTTGTGAACTTGAAGTTGTTGAATCATAATCGAAAGTGTTGCCGTGAAAATCGTTATTTCATCGCAGTTCCAAGTTATTTTTGAAAATTTATCAATATGCAAATTTTATCAATTGTATTTGTTATTTGTTCTATTAGTGTTTTGTATATTCAAGCAGTGTCGGAACATACAAAGGTACTCTGCACAAATGAAATTGTTTCAAATTATTTTCAAATCTGATTTTCCTAGAGAACGAAATGTCTGAATCCACCAACTACAGCGAAGAAAGTTGAAAAATTTATTAAGGAATGTCAAGAAGATGTGAAGACAAAGATTGTTAAAGGTATGTTATGTCTTATTCCGTGGTATAGTGTTCATTTGAAACTTTTCCAATTAAGAGGCTCTAGAACTACTCCACGAACAATGGGAACACGATCCAGAGCAAGTTATCCACGGATCCCATGATCCAACATACGAGCACTACGACTCATTTCAAAGGAAGTCTGACTATCATCCAATGTTGGTGCCACATGAGGACCGACGTATTGCCGGAGTAACCAAACAATAAAGAACACCATGAACTTGAGAAGATAATCAAGAAATATTTGTTTTCTGTTCTAGTGTCTCCTGCATTGCGTGTACGCTAAAAACAATGTCATTGACAAACTCGGATGGCCAACACTAGATGGCCTTGTCAACTTCTATTCGGAAGGTGTAGGTGAACATGGATTCTTCATGGCTACCCTGAGATCTGCAGATCGTTGCTTGAAAGGTGCTTCTCACAAGTACAATGTGAACCGACTAGAACCTCCAGAGAAAGGTAAAAGCTGTGACTTGGCTTTTGATGTGTTCGACTGTATTTCAGATCATATCACAGAGTACTGCTTGGATCTGTACAAGCACTAACTGTGTTGCTCATAACTGTTATTAGATTTTGTATTTGTTGTTATTTATCTTGTACAAGTAGCTCATTGTCAATGTTTTAATTGACCAATGGGTTGTCTTATTATAAATCGGTCATTAACATCAGAAAAATTAAATTAATTAAATGTTATTTTTATTTTCGTTTGTAATTTTCATGTAAAAATTTTTCTTATTTAAATTAAAATTGTGTTGGGAATGTTTTTCTTGATTTCATTGTTAGATTTTCTTGAATGGAGTTTTCATAATTGATTCTGGAAAATTATTCTTTCATTGATAACACTTGGAACGATCTTCATTCTTGATATTAAAATTACTTTCAGAAAACAAGCAATTGTGTAAGGTATTGAAGTGTTCATCTAAATTTCGAATGAATTTCGAAATCATATAGCAACCTGTTCGAAATGAGGATCTTCATTTTAGCAAAACCAGTACGTTTTTATGAGTAACTCTAATTAAGTAAATGGTTATTGACTTTGAAGTGCTCACAAAAACAAGAACCATGAACTGTTGAGTTCCGTATAACTTTCAATAAACTCTTTATAGTTTTATAGTATATTTTCGAGGTTAAGTTATGGTCAAACGGAATTCGTTCTATATGAAATAATGTAGAAATCATTTCAGTATATCTTTTTGAAAAGTATTAAAAACCATAAAATGCTAATTTTTCTATTCTCTTCACCCACAAAACTCTATTGAATGATTGTCTCTTCTCTGGTACATCCGCGTGAAAATATTCTCAACCCTGAAATATAAAACACAAAGAACTCACTGTGGTATTTGGTTTTATAAAATATTTCAAATTAATTTTTATATTTCATCAACAAGTACTGAATCTCTTCCATTTTCTATTACTCCAACACACTCCGCAGACGGAAGTCTTAGTCTTATAATGAAAATTATGATTTAACCTAACCTAGAGATTGTAACATACTACAAGAAGCTACAGATCAAGTTAATCTGATAAGATAAGAAGCACTATTGTTTACATCAACAACACTTGAAGAAAACCACATTTAAATCCTAAAGTTACTTCCACTAATTAGTGGGATTCAAGACTGTATTTGATAGATGGGTGTAAATCTTCTGGATGAATCAGTTCATTTTCTTGCAGTTCTCGGAAAATTTCTGTTTCCTCTATATTCGGTCGTCAAGGGCGTCTCTGGTGGAAAAGCCACTGAACTGAAGCTGTGCGCTCTCTATCAAGTTCATTTCCAAAATGTTTTGAAATTGAAGAAGTTTTTTTATATTTTGCTTTTGGAAAACTGTTCTTGAAGTCACTATAATTAATTTGTATTAAATTTCCAGTAATTATAATGAAATTTTTGTAATCAAAATCGTTCCATACAATTTCCATAAATCATTCAATCACTGAACAGAACAATATGGAAACAAAAATTTTAACATACAAAAGTACTTACCATCTCTTAACACTTCACAATGAATGACTATTATCAACTGGATAAATGAACAATTCCATGTTAGGTTTTTGGGCAACCTAATTTTGCACTTTACCAATGAAATTAAAAATTGGTTTCAACATCCACCTTGGCCACCATGTATCTTTATAATTGTATTTTGAAGAGATATTCGAAAGATATTTGTTGGCGTTAAAGAATGTTGAGATTCGTTGTACCATCATATATCATCAGCATGTGATGTGGTGTTGACAAGGTGTTCATATTTTCATTCATATCTGGACATGTGTTTCCTATCCTCTGGAAACATGTTCCCATTCTAGAAGCCTTTGTTTCTTAAATAGTCTTGATAGCCGTTTGTAAGATAATCTTGTACATATCATCTGTGACGGGATTAACAATGTCATCGAAGTCATATTAACCAATTCCTGTGTTCTGCATATGCGAGACAATATTAACCTTAAGTAAACAGTGAAACTCTACTGTCCATTGTGTATAAACCAATTATGAGCACATAATCCCTTTTGACCTTAAAAAGATGGTACCAAACATCCATAGAAACCAAGAGATTGACAGCGGAAGAATGGCTTTAATGATTGAACTTCTTGAAAAGTGAATTGAGAATTCAATTAAGAAATTATTTGCATACTATCAAAAGAAACAATGCCCAGTGGAATTAAGTGAGACATTGACCTAACCTGTCCGAAATATTTGGGATGTTGTATTTGGTCAGATTATTATGCTTCAGAAATAAACAATAAGTGTTAGTAAATATTACCTTGTAATTAAATATGATGGAAAATATTTCGATGGAAAACAATTCTGCAGCAGTTTTCCACCTTCGACTATTGAGGAAATGTGTAGAAGTCCATGATAGATGATGACTTGTTGGCCCATCTTAACTACAATGTATAGTCGTTTCGGTCAATTAACTTTGTTCAAGAAGATGCCGTGCAACTATGAGTGGCTCACAGTAGTTTGAGGAGATCATCTCTGTCACGGTCCCCCTTTAAATGCATCCCACAATGTGTATGAATGCGAGCAACTAACACTTTACCATTTTCCATGTGATTCTTAACTTTATTCATTCAAAAAATCTAAACAGAAACTTAAATTTCTCGGAAGTGGGATTCTTCTTCCTCTGGCTGATTCTAATTCTCCCATCTTGAGGCTTCTTGAGTCATGGACATTGAGCATGCATATATAAAATCCGCAACGGAAAATTAGCATTCAGTCGTTATTGTTTATCCGATCTGAGAAGAGAATTTGAAAAACTGGGAAAAAGTGAAAATTTTCTTAAATATTTTTTTAATTATCTACATAATTAACAAAATATTAATTGTGTTAAATTATTAAAATAATTTAATTTTTATGAAAAGTGAAAATTGACATTTAGTGTTAAAACACCTCAAATTCAAGTCAGTGAATCGTACAATTAAGGATGCGGTTAGTGTGGCTGATCGCCGTTGCTGTTTTGAATGGCCCATATGCCCAAGAGGATGGTGACAGTTACAATGTTGTCAATGAGGATGGAACGTACAAGCACGGGTACTTATTCGTTTTATAATCAAGGATTAACAAATTAAGGACTAAATGAAGGAACTGGAAAAAGCTAATAAAGTGTTCAAAAATTATTAATAGGAAATTGAAAACTACAAAATTTGACATTGAAAATTCAAATTAAAATTCATTCGAATTAAAATTAAAATTTTCTTTTTTGGAAGTGGAAAATTTGATCGGAAGATGATCTTGAGAAAAAGGGAAATTCTATCAAATAAATGGCTTTTTGGATTTTTAATCGTGATATGATGTTTAATTGTTTATTTGGCATTCATGGTTTTGTGATTTTGTTACGAAAGTTTGAAGAAAAATTATTTCGGAAATCCTTGAATATTTCATTTCCAATGTGAATAAATTGAAATTCTTCTTTATTATAACATCAATTTCTATAATATCCTGATAAATTCTATCACTTTACTCTATCAGCTCTAATTCAAATGAAAGTGAAATGAATTAAAATTCATATTTTACAAGATTCCTTTGGAATCCGGGATTTAATGACAAGAAAATAACAAAATACCAGTCAATAATTGAGATGAATTCTGTATTAACAGTTTCATGCGAATGAATATTTCATTTACAATGTAATTGAGCTGCTATTGTGATAATTACATCTGGCACTGCGTGAGATCATGTAACATACAAGATTGTATAAACATGAGACCTGTAAACTTGTCTAGAAAGATAATTATCTGATCTTTGAGGTTAATTATTTCATTCGGTTCTTTTCTTTTTTCCAGATTAAATGTTGATGATGAAGGAGGACACTATCATATTGCAAAGAAGACCGGCGATGATGTAGTTCGAGGGCGGTATGGCTCAAGGAATCCAGAAACAGGAGATATAGATGAAACTGTCTATACTGCAGGGGTCCGTGGGTATGTGTATCTAGGTGAACTTATTGAAGCAGAACATTCAAGCCAAACAAACGTTGATATGCTCAAATAAGCAAACAACGATCAATGCAGTGTACTTCCTTGGTTATTTCCAAAACAATTCTGCATTTATTTGAAACCAAATTTACATATCAAATGCACCGCAAAATTGCTAGTTTTTAATCATTTGATCGGTTCATTTGTTCTACATTTCCCATGATTAGATTCCGTGCCAGAGGTCCACAGATTCATAGGAAAATGGATCTTTCGCAAATACCTCGTGGACCGATAGGAACTGCAGATGATCCGAGTGCAGATCCTTACGATGATCCGAGTTACAGCTTCAAGTACCAGTCTCTCGATTCGGAGAGACGTGAAGATGCAGATAGTAGTGGAAGAGTGACAGGTGAAGATTGTCGTTGATGATCCAACTTCAATTTAACCCAAGCCTCATATTTCAGGCTTGTACTCTTACATTGACGACATTGGAGAAAGTCACACGGTTCGATATGCAGCTGGAGCTGATACTGGATTTGAGATATTGAATTCGGTACCAGACTCACCGATCAGTGTAAACTACAATGCTCCCCTCTACAAGGCCCCAGTAGATGCTCGTGGCAAAATGTCAGTACAACGAGGTAGGGATGGACAATATCGATTCATTTTATCAGGCCCGGATCAAAGACGATCGGAAACAAGTGGACCAGATGGAGTTGTACGTGGATCCTACTCTTACTTGGATGATAAGGGGATACAAAGAACGGTTCAGTACATTGCTGGCGCTGGAATTGGCTACAGAATCGTCCAGTCATCTACTGCGTCTGGAGGACATTTAGCAAATCGTCCTGGAATACCAGACTTGGGATACCGTGATGAACCAAACGATTTCGATGATGGATTTCCACAGACACTGTCAGCTCCCTCACCTCGTCCAACACAGCTCTCACCTGGAGGATTCCCTAACCGTAGAGGTGATGGAGATCGACGAGGAAGTGGCGGCACAAGACGTCCAGGCATCGGAGGAGGTGGATTTGATCGAGATCGTTTTTCACCAACATTTGATCCTCCTGTAAGAGGAGAACGTCCTGATTCATCGGGATCAAAGCCAACACCCGGTCGAACTACAACAAGATACCCAAGTCGTGGAACTGGCGATGATCCAGACCGCAGAGGAGGTTATCCAACTCGTGGAAGTGGTTCGTCAGGAGTAGGAGGAGGAAGTCGAAAGCCTGATGTACCCAATAGAGGTCGGCCATATCCAACAGGCACTACAGCCAGACCTCGACCAGGCGACAGAGATGGATTTACACCAAGCGGTTTTGATCGACCATCTTCAGATAGAGGTCGTCCAACTACAGACAGAGGTCGGCCAGGTAATTTTACTATTCCGTGATATTTTCATTATCTAATATAAGTGTTTCCAAGGAGGTTATCCAACCAGACCAACAAGACCAACGAGTCCCGTCTTCGGAAACCGTGATAAAGAGGATCGAGATGATGAATTTGGTGAAGATTTCGGAGATCGACGTGAACCAACCACTCCCAGTGGAGGAAGATTCACTCCAAACCGTAGAAGACCAACAGACTTCCCTCGCGAGAGGCCGACTGGATCTAGCTTTGGTGACAGATCACCACCACGAGGAGGAGGTGGTGTAAGACCAACACCTGGGGGTAGTGGTGAAGGAGATGGCGGTTATCCTAGCGGGTATCCAGCAGGAGATCGAGATACCAGTTTCGGCGGCTCGCCAGACAGACCGTTCCCATCAGACAGACCATTCTCATCAGACAGACCATTCTCATCAGGATCAGACAGGGACCGAGGTTCTCCTTCCAGGTTCGATGTTAATCGTAATACCTCAAGTTATGAGTTTGCCAATAAAATTTTAGGATTTACCAGAAAAGGACAACGACCATTCGCAATCGACCAGACTCAAGTAGGGAGAATCGACTCGACATTGATTAGAAATTTGGGAGATCGATATTTTACGATACCACCTGGCAGCCTTGTTAGAGCACACGTGCAGAACATCGATTTAATACCCATCGAAGGGGGTGCACCATCCCCATCTGAAGCCTTCCGGAAGGATGTTCTTGCCGAAGAGTGTTGTATCAGGGCTAAACCTCACTAAACGCTTCGCTTTGACTATCCTTTTTTTTAATATTTTGTAATATGTCTTAGTTTTTTGATTAGAACTCTTTTCATTAGCTTTAATTATTTCCGGTGTTTTTGTACACCAGAAAACAAATCTAATTTAAATAAAAACGTTTTAATATTTAACGACATTCGTCATTTACAATTGAATTTAATTTCAACTAATGTTATTATTGATCACCTGCCATTAATCATAAGTTAAAACATCACAAAACTTAAATTTAAGATAAACTGACATCGTTCAAATCGCCTACAAATCAAGAACATTTTGTACATATTCTTCTGCAACAACGAACAAGTCGAGTTGTTCGTTTAAAATTATTCCAATCTTATTAAAAGAAGTTTTCCTTGAGACTTCGTATTGTGTATCATCATATTATCATAAAATTTTTAATAACACTACACTTTGAAATTATATAAAAACTAATGTATACATGAACGATCAACATTTCAACATTTCAACATTCCGGAGCTTTCAATTTATGTGTCACACTTTTATCGTCTAAATCGATTCAATTTTTCATCTTCATATGTGTCGCTCCCATGTTTTCAAACATCATGGACATGGAATCTATCAATTCACTTAATAATCGTGTTCTCAAAAGATGTATTGACTAATCTTGTGGTTAATCTAATTATTTGACCATTTAAATTCTACACTTATTCATTTTACATGTGGATCACGTAATTTCTATTAGTAAATTAAAACAACTTAAGTAAGGATTATGTAGATTTGGCGTCTATCAACGTCAAGATCTACGGTACAAAACTATTAAAACTCTTTATGTTAGTGGGTTCATTCCAAACCACTTCATTACAATGTTAATCGGTTATAATTGTAACGGAAGTGCAACTTTGTTTCGCCAGCAGGGTATCATTCGTATCACCCTAGAATACTTGATAGGATTGATGTTCATATTACTTTATATTACATTCATAAATTCAATTGTTACTGTTAACAATCTCACTATAACTCCAATCACTGCAAAACTGTTCAGGAATCTGAAAAGTTACCCTGTAAAATTTCAAACCAGTTCATTCCACTTGCTGATACTGTGGGTATTTGAAAAATACCTAAGTTATGGAATTGAATATTCAAAACACTTATGACCATATCTTATTTAATTATATTGAAAATGAAAAGAACTGGAACAATTATTGCTTGCTCCTACGCCATCTTAAAGAAGAATCAGTTCTGAAGATTTGCAATTGCTACTTTAAATTCTTTTATATCAATACTAGCAATTCAATACTAGATATTCTGTAGTACGTCTGATTCATTCCTCCAAGTCAAGAATTCATCCACTGGGTCTCATTTGGGACTAATTATTAACGAACAAAATCTCCTGTCATTAATACAATTCCCTGATTTTAGCCACAACATTTACATCGTAATTTAGTGTTATTGACTTAATAACACACAACAACACGGATCCGTTTGATCTTCCCGGATAATCACGCAAAGTGCTACAACATCTTGTTCATACCAAAATATGTGATCTGAAGTAGCTCCTCATTTATTGTTTAAAATATGCAAGTGAATGATACTACATTTTTAAACAACACCAACTTATCGTCTTTAGTACAAGTTCTTATGTCAAAACATTTAAATCTCATTCACTTAGCAATGCTATTGACCCTGAAACCGAATACTTTCCGGTAAATTTAATATCTTGTGTCAATTGTCGATTTACAAAGCAATGTTTATTTTGATATCTCATCTCTGATGATATTATTTACCACCTACTGACTTCCTTTTAAACTATATTGACTGTATGATTGTTATTACATTGAAAATATCTCTTACATCATTTTGTTTTTACCTTACAACACCAAACACTTATCGATGGTGTGGATGAAATTGTGTTGTCATTTATCACAAAGATAATGTGACTTGTTAAAAAGTTCAATTGCTTGAAGGGTTTAGTTACATAAGATTGTGAGATGAAATTAATTTGAAGGGTTAAAGTCGTCACTTGGTATAATGTCTTACATTCAAGTAAATGTCAGAAGATTTTAAAGTGGTTCAATTTCGAAAAACATTAATCGTTTTTCAATATCAAAAGCGCGATTATTAATAAATGCATAACCGTATGAAAAACCGGCTCCAAGTGCACTGGATTTTAATTGTTTTAATTAGCTGAGCTTAGCATCTGAAATTAAAAGAAGTTTCTGTGTAAATGAGACGAATCTCGTACATACAGGTGCTGGTGTATGAAATGCAAATTAAGAATGAATTTATGAGGAAATTGCCCCCCGCACGATGACATTGCTTAGTCTGTGTGTAAATAGACCAGTTGGGATGTTTAAGAATCGACACCAGCGATCAGGTCGGGCGACATCTTGTCCTCAACAATTCAAGAATTTATTATAAAAGGCTGTGTAATTAGAGTTTCTAGAGCAGATCCGATTGAAGTGTTCTACTGAGCAGGCGATAGTTTGTTAATTATTGAAGTGCTAAGTAGTGCGAATGATGAAGCTTCTGATAGTGGTTAGTGCTGTGCTGGTATGGAGCACGGGGGATGCTTGGGAGAATCTACCACAGCTCCCTGCAGGAAAACGAGCGGAATACTTTTTACGGGAATCCGATGGTGGATATAAGTACGGATACGACACTGGATTGGGATCATTTGCAAAACAGTCAGGAAGTGCAGTAAATCAAGTTGAAGGACATTTTGCGTTTCCTCAAGGTGGAAGATTGGTTGACGTGAGGTATACCGCTGGAACACAAGGATATGTTCCCGTGCCAGCATCTGGTGTTGTGCCCAAAGTGTCCGTTCATTCTTCCGGTGACTATTTTCGGGGAACTGATTCATCCGAAAATGGTGATAAGTCATACAGTTTTGAATACTCTACTGGAGATTCATCCCGTCACGAGTCATCAGATGCAAGTGGAAACGTAAAAGGACGCTTTTCCTACACGGATTCGGCGGGAAGCCATGATTTGACATACAGAGCGGGATCGGAGACCGGATTCGTCGTCACTGGAGGAAGTTTAGCAGCTCCAAACGGGTTAGACGGGAACCCAGCGCCTCAAAAAGATCCTGCAGCACGTACTTCTGAGCAAAATAATGAATCAAATTTGTCCAGTGGAGATGCATCTTACAGCTTCTCTTATAACGCAGACAGCTCATCACGCCAGGAATCTGCAGATTCTGCTGGCAATGTAAGAGGACGTTATGGTTATACAAATGAGGCTGGAGCCCACGACTTGAGTTACGAAGCAGGTGCGGATAAAGGATTCGTCGTCACTGGTGGAAGTTTGGCAGAACCTAATGGATTAGCTGGGAAACTATTGCCAGGGCCCAGTGCCGTCGCAACCTCATACTCAGTTGGTTCCGAAGGAAGCGAAGGTCAAAGAAGTTCTAATGCCGATGGGTCTTACAGCTTCTCGTATGACGCTGGAAGCTCATCACGTCAAGAATCAGCAGATGCTGCTGGCAATGTCCAAGGACGTTACGCTTATACAAATGATGCTGGTTCACACGATCTGAGTTACGAGGCTGGAGCAGAAAAAGGTTTCGTTGTTACAGGAGGAAGCCTAGCAGAACCAAATGGTTTAGCTGGAAAGCTCGCACCAGGACCTAGTGCTGTCGCAACGTCATATTCAGCTGGCGCCAGAGGAACTGAAGGAGCTAGTGATAGTTCTTCCAATGCCGATGGATCTTACAGCTTCTCGTATGACGCAGGAAGCTCATCACGCCAAGAATCAGCAGATGCTGCTGGCAATGTTCGAGGACGCTACGCTTATACAAACGATGCTGGTTCCCATGACCTTAGCTACGAGGCTGGAGCAGAGAAAGGATTTTTAGTCACAGGAGGAAGCCTAGCAGAGCCAAATGGTTTAACTGGAAAGCTCGCACCAGAACCTAGTGCTGCACCAACGT
The DNA here is from genome assembly GCA_963971475.1 of Chrysops caecutiens. NCBI lineage: Eukaryota > Metazoa > Arthropoda > Insecta > Diptera > Tabanidae > Chrysops > Chrysops caecutiens. The sequence goes on from OZ020568.1 coordinate 71,587,958, forward strand.
CATACTCAGCAGGCGCCGGAGGAAGTGACGGATCTGGTCTCAGTTCTTCTAATGCCGATGGATCTTATAGCTTCTCGTATGACGCAGGAAGCTCATCACGCCAAGAATCAGCAGATGCTGCTGGCAATGTTCGAGGACGCTACGCTTATACAAACGATGCTGGTTCCCATGACCTTAGCTACGAGGCTGGAGCAGAGAAAGGATTTTTAGTCACAGGAGGAAGCCTAGCAGAGCCAAATGGTTTAACTGGAAAGCTCGCACCAGAACCTAGTGCTGCACCAACGTCATACTCAGCAGGCGCCGGAGGAAGTGACGGATCTGGTCTCAGTTCTTCTAATGCCGATGGATCTTATAGCTTCTCGTATGATGCTGGAAGCTCATCACGCCAGGAATCAGCAGATGCTGCTGGTAATGTTCGAGGACGCTACGCTTATACAAACGATGCTGGTTCCCATGACCTTAGTTACGAGGCTGGAGCAGAGAAAGGATTTCTAGTCACAGGAGGAAGCCTAGCAGAGCCAAATGGTTTAACTGGAAAGCTCGCACCAGGACCTAGTGCTGCCGCAACGTCATATTCGGCAGGCGCCGGAGGAAGTGAAGGAGCTAGTGATAGTTCTTCCAATGCAGATGGGTCTTACAGCTTCTCCTATGATGCTGGAAGCTCATCACGACAAGAATCTGCAGATGCTGCTGGTAATGTCCAAGGACGCTACGCTTACACAAATGATGCTGGTTCGCACGATCTGAGCTACGAGGCTGGAGCTGAAAAAGGTTTCGTTGTTACAGGAGGAAGCCTAGCAGAGCCAAATGGTTTAACTGGAAAGCTCGCGCCAGGACCTAGTGCTGTCGCAACGTCATATTCAGCAGGCGCCGAAGGAAGTGACGGATCTGGTCTCAGTTCTTCTAATGCCGATGGGTCTTACAGCTTCTCCTATGATGCTGGAAGCTCATCACGACAAGAATCTGCAGATGCTGCTGGTAATGTCCAAGGACGCTACGCTTATACAAATGATGCCGGATCCCACGATCTGAGTTACAAGGCTGGAGCAGAAAAAGGTTTCGTTGTTACAGGAGGAAGCCTAGCAGAACCGAATGGATTGGTTGGGAAACAGTTGGCTGTGATTCCTTTGGCCAAGACCAGCGATCAATCACTTGGTGTTTCCTCTAGTTCAAGTAGTTCCAACGACGATGGCTCTTATAATTTCTCATACGACACCGGAAGTTCTTCTAGGCAAGAATCTTCCGATTCTCTTGGTAACGTCCGAGGACGATATGCTTATTCTAATGCAGCTGGACAGCATGATCTCAGTTATGAGGCCGGAGCTGAAAAAGGTTTCGTTTTGACTGGTGGAACTTTAGCGATTCCCAACGGACTCGACGGCGGAGCTACTGTACGTAGATTACAGTTGCATGCTGAGTCTCATACGAGTAAAACCGATGGATCGCCTAGTGATCACACTCATTTAACAAAATCCTATCTTCCACCACTACCCGTTGCTAAAGCTCACACAAAATCCGTCGATATCCACCCGGGAAACCTTAAATTGACAAAATACTTGCCTGTTGACGGAAATCACAAAGTGGGTTACGTGTTTTACTCACACTAGCTTTAAATGCCATTATTTTGATATTTTCTTTTCTAACATATTTACTCTTAAGAAGCATCTCAGCTAACATGCTGCAAAAACTCAAAAAATATGTGTTCACTTGTAAATAAAATGTTTTTATAAAATTTTATCATTTAGTTTTAACTTAAAACAACATGACATCTCTTTGACTGGAACATGGAAAGCGCTCTTAATACATTCAATATTTTGGTTTGCGCCTACCGTTCATCAATTGATGCAAATTAATGGTTGCATAGATTTCGGCTTTTTACATTGGTAACTTCAATTTTCCAATTTCAATTTTCAAAAATTTCAAGAGAAAATTTATTACTAGAATAAGGTTGGAATAAGTATTGTTACATTTTGTTAGCTTTATAAGACCAGAAACAATAACTAATAGTTCGAAATGTGTTTTCAAATTCGAATTGCGAGTAGCTATTCAAAAGTATTGTCCTGGAAATGGCACAATGTTTCCAAATCCTCAAAAGTTAGCTGCCACGAGGTGAATTCAACCCGAAATAGTTCCAAATTGACTAATAGTTTATTCTAGAAATCAGCGGCGAATCCATTTCCGGTCATGTTCAAATGAATGTAAATGAAGAAACATAGAAATACAAAACGTTGGATCTTGTTTTCAAGTTTCTAACTAACCTACTCCCGGTACGTGGTACATCTACATGATATTATTGACATTGACTTTGCTCTAATGCATCACGTCGTGAGGTTAACGAAGAGTCAAGTCGGTCTTGGCTAAGGTCGAATGAATCTCATTCACCTGCATTATGTGGCTGCACTTAGTTCGTTCAGACGTGGTTTCTGTTAATAGGTACTTCGAAGGTTATTGGCTTGTAAATAAACGTAGGATTAGGAATTAAATAAATTCAATTTTTTTCCCAGTTTTTTTGTCGAATGTACAAGAAATACCATTAATTTTGTTTCGGTTTTATTTGTCAAATTAACTTGAAAAATAGACCAAACTCGCGACTCGTTTTGAATGATCAAATTTCGGGTTGGACGTAACCTGCCCTTCTATTGCATTTAAAGTGATTGGAGATATAGTTTAATTGATCCCCTAACGATAGCGAATGAAGTAAGACTGTTGCATTTGACGAATCTCTAATGAGGACTCCACACTAGGGCAGCGTGTGTTGTTCATTTGTTACTGGAATACAAAACAGCCACTGTGATATAGAGGCAAGAAAACAACAAAATTAATTTGTTGTTACCTAAATTTTAAGGTGATTCAAATGTTACCTTGATTTAATGTTTGAATAACTTAACTTTGCGCTTTGTTGCCCCAAATTCAAATCATACTTACAAAATGCAAAATTTCAAGTAATTGGACTCTCTTTGCCAGAGCAAATTGTTCCGCTGCAATCTTCGTCAAATAACCTAAGACCTTATGGAAATGTAAAGAAATCTTCTCGAATTTGCATTCCTTTACAGAATTTGTAAACGTTAGCCATAATTCTGGAGAGCATCTGTAATTTCTGATCATGAATTTGTCAACTAGAACTCATGGGATTTGTTGAAGAACGATATAAATATACAGTGGTATGAATTCGTTAAAATGTGAAAATAGCTTCAACTGACACTCACTCACTCACTCACACTATAGCGTGTTGTCGAAGAGCTGTTTTCAAGATAAGGTAAAGAAGGAAAGGAATTAAAAACAATTCAGATAATAATTTTATTTCTCTTAAGTATTTTGCGTTCCTAGAAGAGGTTTAACATGATATTTTTGCTATTTTTAATAGACATAATCAAAGAAGGCTGTGACTTTGGTGACATGCAAGACAGAACCATAAATCATTCTTGGATTAACTGACCAATGATTAATTGTCCCTGAAGAAATAAATAGTTCTTTGCCCTTTAATCAATTTTAAGCTTATTAAATCGATGAAAGTCTTTAATTGAAATAAATACATTTTTAAGACATTAAGATAAAGTTAATTAGCTGCTTAGTATGATGTACATTAGATAATAATAATTTATTCAGGTTAGATATAAGTTTTCTATTGTAATCGTCGCTGAATAAACAGCCATAACGTAACATCCTCCATAGCAGGGGTTGGAATTTTCATTGAATATAATTCACAGTCGGAAACTGCGCACAAAGTGGTTAGAGGCGAAGACAACCCAACATCATCACCTCTGGTCTCTCTTCAGTGTCGAATAAATCTTTCGCCTTTTACTAAAGATTTCCGTGGAGAGGGACACTCAAATGAGTCTTGAGTGAATTTTTTTTAAGGGCTCGACGAAAGTTGGGCCTGATAACAGTTCAAAATCTAAGTTAACATTTGCAGGTACAATTGTTATTATGGAATAGGATGGGATTTAGGATGCACAAACCCATTTTCTGGTTTCACCAGTACATGTGAATAACTGTTATCTGTCACTTACACTTGTAGTGATGCGCAATCAAGCGTTTCGAAACATTTCTAAGAATTATAATAGATTTGATTGGTTTATTTCGAAAGAACACTCATAAAAGGAAGTGAGAATGTGAAATTCGGATTTGATTTAGGGAGGTACTGCACATTGCAAATTCATTTTCTAGTTTCACAAACATGTGTTGTGCCAACTTTATTTAGGTGGTAAAATAATGAACCCCCGTGGACTATCTGTGAATGTGTATGTACGTCAGATTAAGTGCAATAATGTGTTATGATCCTTTCTCCACTTTTATGTTTTTGAAGAATCCTATAGAACGAGGTAATGTTCGTGATGTTGCATATTTTGAATTATGGACTGTTCACGGTACCCGTGATACACAATAGTTATTCACATGTATCGGTGAAACCAGAAAATGAATTGGTATGAGATGTGGTTGAATGCCAAATTCAATTTGGACTAAATATATTTTCATCATAGTAATACAAAATAAATATTAACAGCCATGTACGTCGTAGTCTTTTAGACACAAATATTACATTGATCAAAAATAATTAAATGTATCTAACTTCATTACGTGGATTAGTTTTAGTGTTATTATTTGGGCCGATCCTGGCGGTACTGCAATACCAGGCCAACCCGCGACAAAGGTGGAGCAAGCCCCTAGCACTTCGTCTGATTCCAAAAATCAGTTTAACATTTGTTGTCCCCCTATGGGGGATCTATCAGATGTTAAGCTGATAAGAACAGATACTACACTTTGATCTTAGCCATTAAGGCCGAGAAGCGATACCTACAAACCCTAAAAATTGTCAATTCTAAGGTTCTTCTGCAAAACTGGAAATGAATTATATCGCAGAGCAAATTAAGTAGCAGAAGTGAGTGCGACTGTTGTATGGTTTGTGTTCAAAGCCTAACAAATGTACGCCTGTTAGTTGATACCTGGTTTCATCAACTAATTATTCGAATTAAATTCTAGTTAAATTCAAAACAAATTCACTTAATTAGATACATTTTATTATTTTTGATCAATTATCAAGTAACATTTTCATTTTCTGGTTTCACCAGTACATGTGAATAACTATTATGTATCACGAATTATGCTATTAATTAACTTATACGAGACATTAAAGTCTCCTGATTGATAAAAATTTGTCTATCAACCTCCTAAAATTGTCTAGTAGGTAAGCGTAAAACTTGGATTGCGAACGTTCGTCAACCTTGACAAAAAGCGCAATCGGAGCACGTTTCTATTGCAGAGTTGAATTATTTGAAATCGATGAACGAGAAATTAACTAATAATAGTTGACTTTGATTAAGTTTCTAATATTCATAGTCATCAAATACACTCGAGTTTATTAGCAAATATTTCTGTATATTATATTGAATAAACAAAATATGCCCAAAGTATTGTTAATTACAAGAAACAATTGAAATTATTATTGATATCTGCTGGAGAACTACGCTGCCTGTTTACAAACAAAAAATTAAGTTAAACTTTCTTCGACAAAAATACCATAACAAATTACTTAATGAAGTGGCTACGTAATTGGATAAGCTAAAAGTTAAAATAAATGGGACATACAGTAAAACCCGGTCCTATGTGGGAAATGCTTTCATATATATTATACTATATGCCTTTATATTTGGACACTTCTTTACAGAAGGCGTCTTGAGAATACTTAATTGGTCATGCAGTGAATATATCTTCGAACTGTATCTTGCTGTCGGTCAGTAGGTTTTCACAGTGATAACACAAAAATATATAATGCAATTGCGTTATTTACTTTCAATCAGGGCATGGAATGGTCAGACAATTTCCTTATTATTTTCAATTTCGCAATTTCATTCAGTTATTTTGACAATTAACCAGCTACGAAGACGATAAATGCAAGACGAGTCTTTAATTAAAAATTTAATTAATTATGCATGGAAGATTCCATTTTTAGCTTTTTACTGGCAGTACTTTTGACGATCAGTTAATCTTCTGTGCCTTTCATGGTTTCACTTAAGGGAATCATACTTGAATTAGTGATTATTTTAAGTTCTAAAATTAATCCCCTCACCAACTGCTATACATGCAAATAACTTGTTCATATCTCAAATAAATTATCCTCATATAAGCTGTGAATCGTGTGGATCTCCTTTGCGTAAGACCTTGACATCAAGTTAAGAGCAATTGTGTACGACAATACTATCATTTGTATCGGCCATCCCACAGATCATTGGTTCTTGGCCTTGTAAAAAGTTCTGGTTTTTGTGTAAATTTACTGTTTTTACAAGCCTTGCCGGATGTCGATACGAGACAAAAGAGAATGCGGTCAGTTTAAAATAAAACGTTGATACACTTTTATAACCAACGAAACAGTGTCTTTAAAAACAGTCATTTGCATCACGTTATCCAGACTTAATGTGATGTGCTTCAACATAATCGTCATGAAAAGGATATTAAAACCAGAAGAAGATGGATCAATGTATCTTTTATGACCTTGAAATGAAAATCATTTTATGAAAACACTAGGAAAAAAAGCCCGTACTACTTGCAAAAAAATAAAAATTGATAGACATTTATGACGTCGTGTAGAAAATGAATTTTCCCCGCTTGAGTGCATCCCGTTCTCCGGAAGCGGAGAGGAATTCATTCTGTGTTTGATCTACATAAAATGAATTTTCCTTCAGAGAGTGAATCCCATTCTCCGGTAAATGAAATTCATATTCTGCTTCACGACCATTAGGATTTTCAATATTCAGATTTGGAAGAAAAGCATGTATCCAGAATCGGTCAAAAGTTTTTATCATTTGAAACGCGGTTACTAACCTACCATTCTCAACTCGAATCTGATGCGAGGAGATAAGCCACATTGACATCAAGCCAAGCTACAATATATACGGCTTCATCTAAAGCAGAAACTTGTCACGAGTACTTGCGAATTTACCGTTTGTTTGGACGCATGCCATTCGAAGAGATGTTAAGCTTCTTATAATGAAAAAAATCTCAACTTAATTTGCATATCTTCTACAATTACCGCTTATGTACAAAGAAGAATACATTTATGACCTGCAAGGTATTTGATCAACTCAGAGTTGAATGGATCAATCATGAAATTCCTCTAACCACCTGTACGCGTGTACTGAGGAGTTCAAGAACAATGTAAACAGCTCATTCTTACCTGCTGTGTGAAATTATTCTGTCATTTTGCATAGAGTTACCACAATCAACTCGATAAGCTATTACCAGTGATAAATGATGGCTATCAAAGTGTCTCCTTTAAAACGACGACCACTCGGTTGTGTCTATACTCTATAGTGTTACAGTCGATGTATAATATGTAGTTAGCCAAAAATACCAGACTTAATGCCTTCTGTCCAGGTATGCATACATGTTGATGAGGTTTCGTTGTATTCTTCAACTTCTTCTTCGTCGTCTTGGGCATTTACCTGTCTTCATGTTCACAGTCTCTTGATTGTAGGTTTTATACGCAGTGTTTGATTGTTAAAAACCAATCGTTGTGGCATTTCAACGTACAGTTCATTACACGTCGTTGACAAGATCGTATCGAAGAAACTCAGGAAAAGAAGTTCAAGATCTTCAATGATTTGTTCTTCTTAGTTGAATTCTTGTTTCAAAAGGTAACATAAACCTGTGATCTAGGTACAGTGTTGTAGTTGTCAGTGTTTATTTTTTGTCGTTAA